>OZ022228.1:20445666-21822437 GCA_963978835.1 Tenthredo scrophulariae
ATTTTAAGTCAACAATTTACCTGGAGAACGAATGGAGATTTGACTACGTGCGGCTTTAGTATTGCCAGGGTCAATTGAAGAGATTGTTTTGATGTCATGTTAATATTACATTTAGTTTGATCGGAAATTTATGTTACCAGTTTTGTATACATTTAAGTGCGTCATTATACTATTATCAAAATAGCCGCGTCGTCCATTCGACCCGATTGATTTTTATGCTTCGGTCCTGAGATTCTGACACTTTGATGACGAGCAGCCGAGCCGGCATGATTTCATGCCGCGCCATCAGTGTGCGAAATATCTGCGCACGCGCAGACGTTGTCATAGTTTAGGCGCTGTGAGTTTAAAATGGTCGGAATTTCTGACAAAGTTGCCGAAGTTTGAATGAGAACGATAATCGTATATCTCATACATTCTGTGAAACATTTCTGACGCAAATTCTCAAGATTGATGTTCACTTATCTCGTTTCTTTTCATATGGTAGCCGCCAATGCTACTGCGGCTTTTGTAAAAATTAAATCACATAATAGATAGGCGGCCACTGCACTATGTTTAAAAACACAAGTTAAATCGTATTAGACTTCGCAATACTTATCAATTGATATTGAGACAATCGTTAATATTTGTTAACGGATTCATTAGGGTTTATATACTAATTTGTGAAACGTATACAAAAGTTATTTTATGGTCTTATTGTGTAATACAATTTATTGTCAGATTGGAGTATAAAGTATATAAGACTCCGATGTCATAGGTATAATGTTCGCATTGGTATATAATCATAAAATTGCTTGTTGCACGAACCTGTATCACAAGATAAGTTCTATATAAAGCCCCTCTATGTATTGAAAGATCTGCGGAATATTATTACACAGGCTCAATTTTCGAATAATTTCTTTATCAAATTATCATTAGGTCAAGGTATCAATGCAATTCAAGCAATATATTTTATATCCTTTTCAAAATCCAGCCTCACATACACATTATTATAATGCGCGTGTAAATCATCTGATCCCGTCAAAAATCATATTACCCTTCTCGTTCGCGAGCATATAATGCATATATGCATATATTATATACACCCATATATAAGTAAACCCATATTAATCTATGGCGTTACTTTTTGTCAAGCCTGTGTAAGAATTGATCCGCAGCTCAGTACAGCTACTGAATAAAATTAAGCCCTAGGGCATTAGGACTCGCGGCTTAACAGAGGCGGCCGTGGCGGGATTCTGGGGAGCTAACGGGGCTAAGGATGCTCGCCAGGCCGCCACGAGGCCTCCATCCTTAGAATCGGTATTTTTCTTAAAATTATGAACGGAATAGCGATTGTAAAGGCCCCAGATGCTGTTCATCAATTTACTGTTGTACTTCAATGGTGTCAGCTCAGTGCCTAAATATATAAAATAATTGCTTTAGAACGTGATAACTGATTAACATTTTTTGAACCACAATATATTAGAGTTTTTCTAATTTGCGATAAATTGCTTTAGCCATCTTTAGGATATGGGAAATCATATACTCACTCTGATTAATTGGCTTGCTATTATTGTACGAGTGGTAATTTCCCTTGTTCTCATTTCCTTCATCTTTAGTGTTCATTTCTGAAATTATCAGGAATTGTTCCTCATTTTCGCGGACCTTGCGGGCGGCAAATACTCCGTGTGGTACAGCAGACATCCTCTTGCACTCTGTAACAAGTGTAATTGTATATAAATATTTGAAGAACGAAGGTACATTTTTTTCGCGATTTGCAGGTCAGTCTTCATCTTGTATTACAGGTATATTCGCGTTTATTAAATTTAAATATAATTCGCGCTGGTGAGAATACAAAGCTGAAAAAAAGCAGAGGCTTATTTGCACAGAGATCATGCATGTGAGAGGAATCAGTCAAAGATAGTATTCTGCCGTCTGTAACGTTTTATCACAATGACCTGGACCCCACGAGAAGGTCGGAAGGCAACCGTATGTATTCTCCACAGCCGGCTTCACCTAATGATTTTAACGATGCGGAGCTCAAACTCGATAATATGTTCCCCAAATTTAATAATTCTTTTATGTACGAATAATTTTGGTTAACAAATGACTAAATATTCCCCTTTATTGGTAAAATACTACAAAAATACGTTTATGCCTCTCCGCGGAACAATCATGCTCACAAAGACGCGAATAAAGGAAATTCTATTGTCTAGTTATCATACTGACCTATACAGTCGTTAAAAAGCAGTTCGGCGATTTGTCTTTTGATCGGGATGAGCGTAACGTTGGAGTTAGTTGATTTTCTTTTCAGCGAACGTAGTTCAGTCTTTTTCTTCTGTTCTCCTTGGAGCCTTCTTAGGGTCGTTTTCAAACTCATACAGAATGACTGGGGGGCTGTCGACAATGTCATCAACCAGCTGAGTAAACTTTAATTATAAAAAGATGGTCGTGACTACTTGGATTTCGGAGTGAGTGTAGTGTGCGGAATATAAACCGGTGCGGTAAAAGCTCAGATAACAAACTGACGCCGGGAAAGTCGGGTATAGCTGATTTATATTAAGTTTAATGAAGATTTGAGTAAATGGAGAGGGATACATATGCTCGGCCGTGACGTCAACTGATCAACAGTCCGCGGTGGCTATCAACTTGCAAAGAGCCGCGGAAATATTTAGAAAAGTTGCCACTGACGTAGGAGATGGAAATTAATAGCAGCTGACGTTGATGCAGAACAAAATTGAAACTTTGAACTTGCAGAAGCAAATATACAGATATTTTTCTCAGTAGTTTACTCCCTGATGATTTATAGACCATTTAATTACAGTCTGAAGCGTCATGAAGTTACTATTCGTGAAATTCCACACAGGGTCCATTCAAACGCATCCCTGGACCACTGGCGGCGAGTTCGCATCAAGTCAAGTTGTAAACATCTTATCTAACAACAGATAACACTCAGAATTTCGTGTGCTTCAATTTAAACATTTATATGAAATGATACATTGCTTCGCAAAATAATTAAATATCTTCTGGTATGATTCTGCTTTTTCAAATTATAATACGTCATATGCCCAAGGTTTGCAGTTCGCTGACGATTCTGGACTCCTTGAACCCAATCGTCAGAATGAATGATTATTTACGAAAATCTAAAGTGATTAAATAATCTAGTAACCTTGTTCGCCGATATATTCTGGGATCATTGATCTGGTGTTTGCTTGCCAACTTTTCATCGATTCAAGGATCGTCTGATTCCAGGCGGGAATGGAATATTTTTGAGAATTTAATTTTAATTATTTTTTTTTTCGAGATAATTTCACCCTCGAATTCTCACTGAGTATATGAATCATGATAATGGCCTCCTCTTACAAGTATCATACTGAAAGTCATTGATTTTAAATCGGATCTGATAAACCCAGATAAATCCGGACCAAAAAAAAAGATTGGATGGTGATGAAGTTCTGAATCCATTTTTGGAAACCAGTTTTGTATGTTTCTATCATCTCTATCCAATTACTTTATCACGAAAGTGCGTAATAACTAATATAGATGTATACCATATGATGTCGTGCTGTTACGTCTCAAGTATATATTCGAGTTGCAGACAGTTTTTTATCAATATATCACATATATCAGTGCAAACGAGCTACCCCACTGCGAGACTCCAATTAATATAGTCAGTAGATGATAAGTTCGCTATAAGCACGTCTTATCAGCGTGTTGGAATAACAATTAGTGCAAATCTCGAAAACACACTGTGTACATTATTGATCCTTTCTGATGATACAATATCGCGAATGTTACAAATGCGGAGAAAAAATGTAATACGTGATCAACCACACGTACGAGTTGCGTTCGAGTCCTAATTCAAAATAGATACAGCAATTAAACATAAACTCATTCTATGACCCGCGGATGGTGTGGAACAAGCGAAAAATTTAATTTGTAGAAAGTCTCTTCACTTTTTTGATACGGCTCAGTGTTCTAATGCTATGCTATCTCTGTTTTCGCATAACTTGGATTTATCTTCCCAGCTTGTGGTCTCAGACAACTTTGAAGATAAATATACTTTGCTGTATGATCGATCACTTTACCATTTAGGTCAGACTTACAGTAACTACTAAAACGCGTAATCGGGTAATATTCGCATTGAATAATATTCGCGATGGCGCGTGGCAGAGATTACATAACGAATTCTTACTTACATTATTATAAAATAAGGCAAATGCATATACTTATAGTTTAAAAAAAAAACCTCGTTTACCCAAACGTAAGGCATGAATGTCTGTAAATTCGTATTATATAGACTTTCTGGAATTGAAAATGCAGTTTAAGATTATCAGGAGTTTGTTAACGTTTATATATACGTATATTTAATTAGGTCCTCAACATTTTATAACATATAAAGTTCAAGTATAAAACTATATGCTGCATCATATGGATATAACTAGGTATAGGTAAATCCTGTGCATTGCTGGAAAATATATTGAAATTCATAGTTTGAATATTTAATCACAGTAGTTGGGCAGCTTGAAATATTCATTCAGTCGTCCTTATCATAGTTATGTGACCACACTGGCTTCCGTTTCTGTCCAAAGCTTCGTACCCCTTCTTGGCCGTCCTTCAGCCCGAGATTTCCAACCATGATTTCACTGCCTAGGGAATAAGCCGTCGATGTGTCGACCTCCAGTTGCTCGTAAAGAAATCTTTTTCCCAGGCAGACCACTGATCGACTCTTAGAATTAATAGCTGTTGTAATTGTCTCGATCTCCTCGTCTGATAATTCCAAAAATCGTAAGAATTCAGTAGATAATAAACCTCCACGAAACTTGCAGTGATATGAATATTTTTCATTGAATCACCCTTACAGTGAAAATCGAGCCACTCAAAACCAAAAGAGTGATGAAGTTTCGCTCCAAACAATTTAGAGAGTAAATAAATTAAATAAATTCTTGCACCTGAATGCGAGCTAAATGCCGTTCATGCAGTTCCTATTTTATTCTGGAAGTAGGTTGATAACGCTGCATGCCAGAGGCGAGCAAAGATTTATTGGGTAAAGTGGGCTTCATCCTGAAACGTTAATTCGAGTGAATTTGATTAATTACCGAGTTTGCTGGCATCAGGTACTACTTTGCTAATTAGGCCAGCTCGGAGTGCTTCCTGAGCGGAAATCGATATCCCCGTAAATAGCATATGTGCCGCAACTTTCCTGGGAACATTACGGGCCAAAGCTACTCCAGGTGTAGAGCAGAATATCCCGAAGTTGGCGCTAAAAATGGAGAATTAAAAAACAAAAAAAAAAAACTTAATTGGGACCAAAAGAAGAGAATATCACAATCTATTCTACTCATAATATATCGTAGGTTTTCCACCATACCCGGGCGTAGAAAAACTACTGTTTTCAGTGCAAACTGCCATGTCACATGCAGCCACCAATTGACATCCTGCTGCTGCTGCCAGTCCATCTACTGCTGCAATTACGGGCACAGGACTTTCTCTCAATGCTCGCATCAGATCTTTTGCTGTTTCAAAAACCTCCTGGTGATAATCCATTCCATCTTTTGTCGTCTGAGAATTAAACGATTTCAGATTATTGCGGTTGTTGTATTATATCGTTGCTGTGCAGATTATTATCTATTGTTTCTGTTTTCTTTTTTTTTTTTCGTTGAATTTACCTAAAGATAGAAAAATGCGGGTCCTGTAATTTGATTAATGATCGTGATCCGTACCAACCAGTTCTTTGAGATTATGACCAGCTGAGAAAACTTTTCCAGGTGTAGCTCGTATCACGATGGAACGAAGATGTACGCAATTTTCTTCCTTCGTTATCTCGGTTAGTAAATTTTTCATCATTTTAAGAGACAGAGAATTTCTGGACTGGGAGTGGCTCAAAGTGATCGATCTGACGCCGTTATTTTCCGTCGTTTCTAGGTACTTCTCTTTACCAAGGAGTCTGTTGTTTGTCGAAAATGTCCTTGTAATAGATCGTCCCACCTGCAACATAGAATTACCGTACTAATATGGAACTCGTTTGAAATAATCCCGCTTCGCGATCGGCTAACTCCGGTAATGTTCGGCCGACATGACGCGTCGCATAACTTTATAATCTCTTGAAAAATAATGAAATATGAATGACTCGTTGACGCTCATGAAATGGAAATAAAACAGATGATTTAATGAATCCACAGACTTATATATACACATGAAGTTTCCTACCCTTAAACCGAATCCTATCTGCTGTTTAATAATCGGCCCTAACATGTTGTAGAGATTCTTTATTCGATCTATTCCGTACTCTGAACAACCGACGTTCGATAACTGAATAACCGAATTGATCGCAGCTGGTATCTGAAGTTCCTCGCTACGCATGACGACTCTGGCTCGACGCCGTCAGCTGTGGTTGTCATGGAAACATTTATTTTCCGTAACAACTAACATGGCAGACGTCGAGGGTGAGTTTTATACATGTCAAATAGTCTAGTTTAACTTTTTTATTTGATATAGAATTTTGTTCCTTTAAATATGTTGTATAAAGTGTCGAGATATTTTTACTCGATAGTTAAAATCCGCGGCATATACTGCAGCGAGTTGCGCGCTTCGTTATATTATGCACACGTCCAGCCGGTAGCATTTTCTAATTATATATACAGATGTTCCTTCCATCGCATCGGTTCTGGGACACACAGTCCCGCTGTAGTAACGAAATAAAAACCCGTCTTCAGACAGCTCTTCCCGGTGCTGAAAATAAACTTCTTTATGAATTAACGCGAGTGTAGGATGAGGCACTTCTCGATGCGCTGCACTGCTGCAGTCTCTTTAGATCTCACTAGTGAGTCGCGCTCCTTTCGAAAAACTACTATTGTAGTAGCTGCTACCTGTACTTGTGGTATTAGTAATCATATGTAACTCATGCTGTGCTGCGTGTCGAAGCAGTCCGTACCTACAAGGGTGGACCAACAATTATCAGTTCTTGCAGATCTGCAGAAGGGTAGGCCTAGAAGTGAAAGACAAATTTCGGAGGCTGAACGGAGTTTGATTGATTCTTTTCGCGGGCAAATATCACGCGATGAAGGTACGGCATAATATAAGCATAGGATGAAGAGTTTCCAGACATCAAATTAACACGTATATTCATTTGTATGACCGGGTAAATAAATTACGCTTCATTGAGATGAAGAGGAACTCGCGCGGAAAATATGTTACCGACCAGATTATTGAAAAAAAAAGAAAAAAAAAAAAAACACAAACAACCAACTAAGTTAGCTAAGGATGTCATATAGTCCCTGAATGGAAAGTTGATCCTGTGTAGGCGATCTGGGTGCGGGGGCGAGCGCGTCCGATGAATCGAGCCGCAAACGAGTGAAGCGAGACTGCGCTGCAGGTGTCAGGAGAGTCTCGGCAGTTTGTAGTCGACGTGCTTTACGCGAGATCCGCGGTTTTTTTTCTTCGAATAAATAGCGTGTTCGAGTATACCGGTTTTTGCCATATCAATTTTTTCCGTCCACAATAATTCGTTCTTTTGGAATAGATATTATTTAGTATTTGCTACATCGGTAGATCAATTAATACGGTCGAAGTAATCCGTACGATTTTAATAATTCATCGTTTTCAGAGTGAGTGCGTAAAGCGTAGATCACTGTAGTTGTAGAAGCGATGTCGTGAAGCATTTCGAGTCTATCATGGTCGCCGTTAGTTCAAATACGGATGTTTAATCGATGATGATTCACGCTAGCTACCCTATTATTTCTTGACAAATTACTGCTAGATAAATGAATGCCTACTTCTCCACGTCTTTGAGTCACCATTACAGTCGAAAAGTGGCGTTTGTATAGTATAGGCACTGTTTGTAATTGGTCACCACTGTTTGCACGTACATAATTAGCTGTTCCTAATAACGTTAACTCCCGCTTTTAGCGTGTTCTTTCAGTACTGGCCAAAATGTTCGATAACAAACTTCTCACATAGTTCAGCTCGTGCGATAGCTTATTCAGAGTTTGGTGTAGTGATTAGAAAATTTATGAACCAGAAGTTTCGGTAGAACAATCTTTGTAAATTTTTTTATTCTTTCGTTACTTTTTTATGACAGTTTCTTAGGTCGTATTTCTCGATGCCCATCGCGGGAAACAATTTAGCTTAGTCACGCAACTTACATTTCAGTATTCTCGCTGATTCCATTTATGGTGTTGTGATTGTAGAGTCGTGAAATTCGTCATACTTGCGATCATGCCGAGGGTCTTGTAATCGAGAGAGCATAGTTTAACACTAGATGACCGTTTATTGATCGTGTTATAATTGATGAAAAAATTTCTCAGTGTTTTATCAGTGCAGAAACGTCTAACTTCCGGTAGTTTAATATACAGTTCGTAGATGTATGCCAATGATAAATTTTTGCGAGTATAGGTATAACAGTTTCGCGTGATATGGAAACTAAGAAAAATTGATAAATTTCCATAGATAAAACAACACTGACTTTTGCAGGCGACTGAGTATACATTTCTTACCGAATGAGGCTTTATTGATCGGTTAACGAAGCGAGATTTTTGCAATTCGAATTAAGTTTGGTCGGCGGTGTTTCTCGAGGGAATAAAGACCCGACTTCCTGTAGTTGAAAGGTGTAGCTCGTACAGAGCGTACAAGAGAGGGCAAATTGACTTGTTTCACACGTTTACTCTGCTGCAGTGTAGTTTTAAAGTATTTATAATAAACGAGTGATATAATTTTAGCATTATACATACCTTCGTGGTTAAGCAAAATAAGTAGTAAAAAATACAGAACAAAACTTCGTAAATGGCCGCAGATGGTCCGCCCGTTCTTCTACCGTGCGCGATTTGTTCGCGGACGTTCAAGCCACAATCATTGGAAAAGCACACCAAAATCTGCGAAAAAGCGGCGGCCAAAAAACGGAAACCATTCGATTCTGCCAAACAACGTATCCAGGGTACCGAGCTAGCCGAGTTTCTACCTAAGCAGGGCAAGAGACGAGTCTTCCACGAGGATAAATCATCCAAGCCAAAGACATCCTGGAAGAAAACACACGACGAGTTTCTTCGAGCGATACGAGCTGCTCGTGGCGAAATCGTAAGCTGATATTATGTCTAATATAACTCATTTCATGCTGCACGAATACCATTTGCGTATCAGTGAAGATTCTGATCCCGGAACGTATTTGCGAATGTAAAATCGATTTTAGCCAAAAGTAATAACGCATGACCTTTTCTGAACCGATGATTCTATCGTGCGGAAAGATCGTCGTGGGCTAAGTTACATATGATTATAGGCTTTGCAAGTCGACATATTGGAACGCCTTCTCATACCAAAATTTAAAACTAGTTCCACCCACGTGGAGAGACTTTTGGAAAGACAATATTGTGGCGAATGTCCGACGCCTACTGCAGCATGGTGATATATTTAATGAAAAAGAAGTGATCAGTGCAATTATTATCACATTGAATCACTTCTTATTTATAACCTTGACCGGAAGACCCTCCCGTCGAGTTCTTGGTACTGCGTACATACCGTGAATATTTCGCAATATTTTCATGACCTGATTACGTCGTTTATTAAATTCCCTTCCACATCCGTGCACCCTCTGCTGACCTCGAACGCGATTCTGTGATCAAATCACCCACGCAAGGTTTCGTGTTTATAATGTAGTACCAGATCGGTAACCAGTTTCATATATGCCCACGTGAGATCGTCCCACATTACGGAACGTCATGTCTCACGAGATATGTGAAATTATATATAAGTATCGAATATGAATTAGATAAACATTTAACTGTAATATGTATAAATTTGTTTGCAAAGGATGATGCACCGGCCACTCGACATACACCATCTATTGCACCGACGGCAGCACCTACTCGTGCAAATGAGAAAGGTACCTGTCCAACGTGCAACCGGCAATTTGGTATTAAAGCCTACGAACGTCATGTGGCCTGGTGCAAAGAACGGGCAATCCGTCTTCCGGTTAGCCCAGCAACAAACATTGCAAAAGAACGGCTAGAAGCACGTATAAACTATCGGGCACCAGCGCTAAAGAATCGGCGATTGACCAATAGAGAGAAATACTCCCCAGGATCGGCAGTGAACATCTCTACAGCTGCTAAAATATCACCCTCTGGATCAAAGCCTAAGGAAAGCGTATCGGTTCCTAGCTGTGCTAAGGGCAATGACAGTCCTGTAAAACCGAAGCCAGCAGTTGTGTTAGTATATTTAAATTGTGTTTTAGATAAAGGCGAGTCGTGATTCATAATTCGAGTCATCATATTCTGTATTTTGGAAAACTCACTGAAACAATCTATACACTTCAATTTTATCTTCGAAGACTAACGATAATCACTAGATTCCACAATTCACATTTGCTCACGTTGTGATATGATCATTTTGTTCGAATTTCGTTACAGTAGACGATCAGGAAATAACAAAGAGACGTCGAACATACCTGGGCCGATGAAATCACGTCTGGTGGATCGAGGAAACAGGTGAGCTGAATCAGAACGATAGTTTAGTTGGAGAAAAGACAAAAAAGTAAAGTTGTAGTCGGTAAAAGTTGGGTAAACGATGCCACAGTCGATGGCAACGGACCATAGAAATTAACGATTAACGATTGTAGAACATAATTGTAGAACAGAAGTAAAATTATCAAGTTTTACGGGTGGAGTATAACAAGTAGTACTTGGAGTAGTGGTTGCATGAGGAGAAGGGAAAGGGCCGAGGTATTAAAATCCAATAATCTTTGATCTTGTCACCTAACTATTTCGGGATTTAAAAGTTTTACTAACGTATTCTCTCTACCTTCTCCTGATGACCTTGACCCCTTTTCCTCCTTCTCAGACCGGCCGAAGAATACGAGTCCGGAAGTATCTCCACACGAACCTCTGCCTCAAATCCCGGCCGCTCCCTGTTGTCTAATTCTATCCTAAAACCCACGAAAACTAACGCGAAGAACACGTCGCCACCTCCCAAATTGATCCGTAGACCAGAAGCGAGACACAGTCTATCACCACGTCAGTGTAAAATGCAAGAAATGAGCACTGGCGAGTCTGTAAAATTGAGATCCAATTTGCTCTCAGCGAGAAGTTACAATAATCCAAAATTGAACGACGTCACTGTGAATCAGGACGTAGTTGGTATGTCAGTGCAGCCTTGTAACATTCACAAAGAATACAGCATGACCAGTTGGAAACAGATTAGTGATAAAAAATCTGATTCGAAATCGGTCGAGAAGATGATTTCGCTTGAAGTTGAATTGGAAACGCAAGAAGCAACGGCAGAAGCACAGGACAGTGAAAAGAGGAATGATGTTAATGGCGTAGATGATGAATTCGAAAAGGCTGTCGAACGACATCGTCAAAGATCGATGGTATCACCAAAATTCAAAGAATCTACCCCGTCCTCTGAACGCGTAGACATTTCCGACACGACGAAAATATTCCGGGCTACAAATATTGAAAATCTTGATAAAACCTACCTGATCACAGAATCACAAGACTCTCAACCTGACTCGTCGGACTTAATAATTCCACCACGAAAATGGAAGCCAGTGAAAAACAGTCCCAGAGTAGCGTTCTGCACAAAGGACAGCATGGCTTCTACTGTACCACAGCCTGCACCTAACTACTATGAAGGATCCGGTAACCTGAACTGCTTTGAGAGCCCAATACACTTTAGTGTGCACGTTAAATTCACTAGTACACCTGTTCCAGATGGTTCTGATGCTATCAATAGTGGTCATGATGTCACAATCGGAGCCCCAAGGTCGAAAGTTAGCAAGGACATCATCAGTGTCTCTGAAGATTTTGAATACTCTGCAGATTCAGGAGCTGGATGGTCCGGTGGCATGAAGCTGCAGGAGCCGACGACATTAGAGCTAGGATTTTTGGAATCTATTGAAAACGATTCTGCAGAGGGATCTGCGCCTCGGAGCAAAGTTTTGATCACTACACCAACGAAAACAACATTGAATGGTTCGTCAAAAGCTGCGGTGAATGTAACTGACCAAAAACCACCAACAAAAGTCAGATCACCTGGAATGACGGAGAGGGTGAAAAAGAAACCGACTGTCAAGCTAAGTCCCCGATTGAAATCTCTGAAACAAACCATTCCGGTTACAGAAGTACCGAGGAATTACTGTGATCTTGAGAGGGGATATGAATCGCCAACCCCTCGGTCTAATGTGATGCAAATTTACTCTTCTGTTGATAGTCCAATTCTTAAATGTCATAGAAAGAATAAATCATCGTCTAAGCACAAGAGACACCGATCTTCAACGGATCAAGAGCCTGATAAAGCTCAAGCCATTGAGCACGAAAAGATAGATGCACTTCGCGATCAAAGGAAATCAAATTCACCACGGAATCGTACATTAGATTTGAAATGTTCTTCAGTCCATCCTCCCAGAGAGCGCGTGGACGCATTAGCAGCTTCACCAAAAAAATGTGAAAATCCAAAAGATTCAATAAATGACATTGGGACCGCTAAAAATGTCAGGGATAATGATAACTCAATGAAAATAACGGAAGGCGATAATTCCATGTTCAGGTTAGCTGGTCGCAGACGGAAGTTAGTTGGTCCCTGCAAACGGTTCACGAATTTAAATTTTTATGATAATGAAAATCACCCCTTCGGACCAGGCGAGAATCATGTCGAAGAGCCCATAATTGCAGGGCAGCACATAGCCGAAACGAATTCATCTGACATCGTGAATTTGTCTTCTCCCACACACAGCACTACGAGATCTATGAGGAATTCTTTGAAGCCGGATTTCAGTGATAGACGAAGATGTGGAACCTACGTAATTGAGAAGAGATCCGTTCCAAATGTCTCGACAAATCGTAATCCCGTGTCTGATGAATCCCTCGAGGATAAGCCTAGCGAAGAGAAGAGAAGGAAAACCGAAATAGTATGCCAGGATTCAGATGAGACAAAAGTTGAAAAAGATGATTCGATAATTAAAAACTGTAATCTTCTAGAGGCTTGCAGTCTGAACGCGTCGCTTACTGCCTCAAAAATCTTTATGGAAACCAGCGCCGATGATGATATCACAGTGAATGATGAAATGAAAGAGATATATGACAAGTATGTAAACAATAACTTCGACTATGATAGCGAAAATACCGTCGGTGGGAGCTACTCAAACGAACTTGAATTCGGCACTGAGCAAATTTTATTGAACGACAAGGAAGATGTTCCTGACGTCCCGAAGAATGACTCTGCAGGTTTTGACGAGCTGATAAAAGTTACTTCGGATTCGGGTGTAATTCAGGTTGAGAAGCTTCAGCCTTCAGAAACGAAATTTCCGAAATCGAGTTGCCAAAGCGCTGCCAATGTACAAAGACGAATTCGCAGAAGTATGAACATCCTAAGAAGCAGCACCGATAGTCTGGTTTCTATGGTGGATACAGGATCGAAAAGCATTCAATTGATTACTTCTTCAGGCTGTTACGACAGAGAGATCTGCACGATACAGCCAATCGCTTCGGGAACGTCGACTGTAGTCAAGATGGAAAGATCTTTGAAATTTTTACCGAAAATTAGCCAGATGGAACCTGCCGGTGATCTGAAGAATACAGAGAGAAAATCCAAGACGTTGGAATCAACGTACTGGGAAAAAGTTGCTAAAGTATCTCAGAGCAGATTGATAACTCTCGATCCTCCGAATGAGAGCTTCCGACTTGTGAAGAGGAATCCTAAGACTCTATTCCTTCCACCTATGGCTCCCGGAAATCTTTCCTCACCGGAACATCCAAGGTAGGACTAACTGCCTACGCGCAACAACTAACACTCCTTAAAATTTGTAGGAGTGAACCGTCGTTTCGGGTCGTCCATCGTAGTTATTCAAGAAGCCCACCAAACTTTAATCTCATGCTTAGACGTAGAATGTAAGTTTCTATGTAGTTTCCTGGGCACATTCAACCTTGTCCTGGATTGATAATTAGCACCAGTTCAAAGATTAGCACAATAACACTACACTATAGTAGCTAGTGTAATGAGCACACTTTATCTATGCATAAATAATTCTGTACTTGATTGTTGCATATGACATGAATAGCTTCAGTAGATATGCACACATTTTATGGTCATATATTAGGATAATGACGTCTTGATATTCATGATTCATTGCACTTAAAAAATCAATAAAAATGCGGGGACCGGCGTTGCTCATCGTGTCGACGTCACCTCGTTCCCAAACGACAGGAGCGATCGGTTTATAAAGCGATGGCTGTTTTCAGCGGAGCCAGCCCGGACTACGATCCATTCCTGGCCGCCGAAAGGCAAATGAACGAGTTGTTCGCGGATACAAGCGATCCGTTTCTGACGGAGGGCCCGCCGTTAAACAGCGATCACTCTCCGTTGAATGATTCGAAATTGACTCAATTCCCGCTTTCCCATTCCTCAGCTTTTGTCAAATATCCTCCTTCACCAAGGGCTAATAAACGCGCTTCAGTGATCGCCCCACCCTCGGAATTTGACGACGTTACATCCGACTTTTCGAGCGACTCGACCGAGACCAATTCCACACCGCAAGACTTTTTCATTAACAATTTAAACGCGCAAACCAGGGAGGTTAACGACTTCGACAAACTGACCGAGGACTGCAACAGACGTGTGATCATCGACAAGTCAAAGGTCATATCTGCTGACGATATTAACGCGAATTCATGTCGCGGTAAGACATTTGTTAGCTCGGTAGGAAGGCCGCGTAAAATTATTGAAAAAGTTACACCGAAAGTTGTTCGGCCCGCTGTAAACAGGTCGCATTCAGTTCGCTCCGTAAGGGCAACATCGGCACCCAGAGCACCGGAGCGCAAGAGTTCTTTGAAGAAATCAATTTCCCAGAAAAGTGATCACTCGGGTGTTTCAAACGCGTCGAATAATAACAGCTACGCAGCTTTGTCCGGGAGTAATTTAAGCCTCAGTTCAATGATGTCTTCGGAGGCAGACATCAAAAGGTCCAATTCCGTGTTTGATGAACTCTTGAGCTCCTTCGAGGACGATGGGTCTTCCTTTCCTTCCCTTAAATCCTTCCTAAAAAGTGATTCCGTCTCTACGTCAATGTCCAGTCAGGCCCCGGACCCCAGACTTCGTAACGGCATGATCAGCGACGAAGAACTTTCATCCCCGGACAGCTACAAACGCCAGAATCACAGCAAATTGAGTGCCGATTCCGCCTACAGCAGGTTGGACTTTGCATTATTTTACATATTTTCATCTACCTATTTGAATTGCAAATTATTTTACGATTTAAAATACATTGGTTTAAACATTCTGAGATCGTCTTTAGCGCAAAATACGAGAATTTCATCAAGGCGGTAATTGTAAAATATACCCGGAAACGGATATGTCGCGCGCATGCCTAAAGCCCCATAAACTTTGTCCCCGTAGTTTAAATCGCAAATGTTCAAACCATGGACGCAGCACAACTGATGTGGGATCCAGGATCGATCAGGAGCCATCGCCAAAACGTCGGGACGCGGAGATAGGATCTGGAAAGTTAAAGATGTCCAGGTTCTGCCATGAGTGTGGATCTAAATTCCCTGAGGCAGCTAAATTCTGCTGTGAATGTGGAATCAAGAGGCTCGTCCTCTGAATCCATATTCCAGTCTTTGAAGGAAAAAATAAGACTTCTTCTCTTCGGGAGGTCTTATGGATCTTTCCAACTGATTTTCACCCGGACACGCCAACCTCTTGGATTATATACACTGGTGCCGCATGAAACACCGTGTATAATTGTTATTGACATTTTTATCGAGGTAACATCGGACATGCCTCTGTAATTTGCTTGTCACAGTGTGACCATTTTTTTTTTCGCTATTTTTTTCAAGTCAATGACCTCAGTTGAAAGTGGAGGTGGAATAATTAACGGATCTAAAATACTTGAGTTTTTGGTATAATTAGAGGGAGGATTAGTTTTAATACTTATCATATTGAATCCGGAGCAATGAGATGAAGTAGATGTATGACAACGAAGAAATGAAGACTGTAGAGAAATAGGTATAGGCATGTCTGATTTCAAATTTCTACACCTTTTCATATAAATTATAATTATATCATAATATACAATAATGTAAAAGTCCCAATTTGTATTTTTATACGATCAATGGAAGTGTACAAGTCTTTGCGATAGGCAGCATCTACGTTTTTGGCTAATGTAGCTATAACGTATGCCGACTTATACTTACAATTAGATATATGTCCTGCGAGAATGCAACTTAGATATGTGAAAAAAAAATTGTTACTTGATACTTACAATCGGAGAAAATACTTCTCTAGCCATATAAATTATGTGAATAAAAGCCTATATAGTTTTGAAACCTTGTATGGGTTAATAAACTATCGCGAATATCTTAATCGTACGAATCGCTTTTGAGTTGCAATAATCACTAATATATGCGTACGTACAGCCACGTGTTACCTTAGTTCGTTAAGATATAACCATTTTTGGTTTTTTGTTATAAATGTGTGTCGTTACGTTGTCTCTTGTTTTATGTACACATTTTTTTGATAATTTATTAATCGCGTGAAAGGTTGTGTGAGACTTATTCAAATTAGTCGTGTGATTTTCGATAGTTTCTTTTAACATGTAATCGTGTAGTGTACAAATTAATCACTCATATACTCATACTTCGTCCTCATATAAATATAGTCGTTTAATAAATTAAATACATTTATTATTATCATTATTATTATTACTATTATTGGTAATACGAATTATCATTCGCCACGAATACAAGTCATGCTCCAATTAAAAATCCAGATGCCCCCGAATCACGCGTGAAGAATGGATACATGTTTCTTGTGCTGCAGCGAACACTTGTTTTTTTTTTTACAAACTATCCTGATGATTGTCCTTATCCATACGAATAATGAGGCCTTTTTCTCTTCGGCATTTAAGCACGACAAATACACGGGGTGTTGAATCATGGCGATAGGATTTCAAGCCAAAATTCTTGGAACTATAAAACGCTGAACAGATTCACAGAATCGCTACACAATCCTCGATTTTATCTTGACGAAAATTGTCGTAATGTTGTATAAAAATTTTTAGAAGAAGATTTCCCAAGGGAGAAGTTCAATCTTCTAAGTCATACTTTGATGATGAAATATCCCGTATAATTGGCTTGCGAGAACTATAGTTTTTAGTAAACTTCATAGTTATCATTCCTAGTTCATAACAAGACTGACTCTGCACATACCTGACATAATTCACTATAGATAATTAATTAATGAAATCATAATGAGTAACCGAGTAGATGAAGCATTAAAAATATGGCTCGATACTTCTATAAGTTATATAAATACAAGGACACTAATATACTGTTAAAAATTACGTATGTATCCTTTTGAATTGTATTTTTTCAAGTGCAATAAAGTTATGCTTATATACATTACATCCTGTAGAAAGTTGTCGTCTAATTTCGGTTGAATATTTCAAGTACATGTCAGTGTCACATCGTTTATTAGTCAACACGGTTGAGCTAGCTCCTATGTATAATACTATTTTCGGCCATTCGGAACGAGCTAAAGTAACCGAAGATGAAAAACTTATTTACCGTAAAGCTAACATTCCAAAAATAAATATGGACATAAGGATGTAGACGGCGCCATACCATCCTGACAATGGCTCCCATAAATATCTGTTCAAATAATTGGACAGGAGTTACCTTCACTCGGCTGTAATCGTAGCATGACCACTGAGCAGTTGTTTCTTGTCTTTTTTTTTTATTCAATGACAATCTGAATGAAAAATGACATTTTATTCATATCCCAGGCTTTGCCAAGTCTGATTAAGATTCAGTAAATAGTAACGTTCGATCACCGTGCGATCGAGATGAGCAGATTCATAGCACAGGGTCTAAACCGTCTCCGTAGTACCTGGGGGGTGAGATTTCATTGTCAATGATTAATCTGTCATCTGACTCACTAACTAACCTTGGTTCGTCGTAGGGTAAGTTACCAGGTTTTCCGAATACCCGGTCCTCACATGTCAACGTCAGTTCTGGTGAAAGAGGCAAGTGCCAAACAGCCCACAGAGACAGTGTAAGTAGGATCATCTCTACCTCGAAGGATCTCCCATTATTTATTAACGTTTTAACAGAGTTACCCGATGATTGATCATTGCTACGATTGTGTAATCATCGGAGCTGGTGGCACGGGTCTACGAGCGGCTTTTGGCCTCGGTTCAAAAGGTTATCGCGTAGCAGTTATCACGAAACTATTTCCAACGCGATCTCATACAGTGGCTGCCCAAGGTGGTATAAACGCAGCTATCGGAAATTGCGAGCCAGACAACTGGCGTTGGCACATGTACGATACTGTTAAGGGATCCGATTGGCTCGGGGATCAAGATGCGATTCATTTCCTTACCCGAGAGGCGCCCAGAGCTGTACTTGAACTCGAAAACTACGGTAACCTCGAGAACAATAGCGACTGCAATCAACGACCTATACAAATTGATTCATTTGATTCCTTCTACAGGATGTGCGTTCAGTCGTACAAAAGAAGGGAAGATTTATCAGCGTGCATTTGGTGGTCAGTCACTAAAATTTGGCAAAGGTGGTCAAGCCCATCGTACTTGTGCTGTAGCGGATCGTACTGGACACGCAGTACTCCATACTCTGTATGGTCAAAGCCTGCGTTACGACGTGCATTATTTCGTAGAGTATTTCGCTCTCGATCTACTGATGCACGGTGATTGTTGCAAGGGAGTTTTGGCCCTGGAAATGGAGACGGGTCAGATGCATAGATTCAGAGGTCATCAAACGGTGGGTAAAAAAATCAGCCCCTGATTATGTTTCCAAAGTTTATTTTAACCCGTTCATCATATAGGTGATCGCCACTGGGGGTACCGAACGTTGTTACCTCTCATGCACAGCTGCACACGCATGTACTGGGGACGGAATGGCGATGGCTTCGCGAGCTGGGATCCCACTCCAAGATATGGAGTTTATACAGTTTCATCCAACCGGTTAGTTCCGTGTTCAGGGTAGAGTATGGTAGGTCATTGAATGCTGTAGAATGTCGTCTAAACCTTAAATGGGTGGGAGGTAAATTGACCTCGCAAAAATGCGTCAAGGCAAGGCATCCTTGTAGCGAATACTCCGGGACACGTGGTCCGAATTAATTAAGACCATTCATATACATCTGCATGGTCAATTAACGGGTATGGGTGATTCAGGGATTTATGGAAGTGGAGTTCTCGTTACTGAGGGTGTCAGGGGTGAGGGTGGATACCTGACAAATTCTACCGGAAATCGCTTCATGGCTGAGTACGCGCCTGCCGTTAAGGATCTGGCCTCAAGAGACGTCGTTTCCAGGGCGATGACGCTTGAGATACTTGAGGGAAGGTACGACAAGTATTAGGGGAAACTTTCGCTATTCCTTCGCGATCTGTAAAAATAGTTTTTCTATTTGATATTCCAAGCTTTCGAAAACTCATTAAATAGAGAGTCGTGTGAAAGAAATTCCGAATCTATCAAATTAGAGATATAGTATCAGTACACATGTGCGACCTATCGCATGGAAAGATTACACAGCTCCGTGCTACAGAGAGGAATTATAGCTGAATTAATGTGTGATTAGTCATGACCCGTATCTGGCCTCTGAACAAAAAGATAATTACTGTAATTAGTGACTTTTTGTCGATAAAAATGTTGCTTTTAATAACATGATTAATGAAAGTCTGGAGAATTAGAGAAGACTTGTTTTAAAATTATCTGACTATTATGCAGAGGTGTGGGACCGAATAAGGATCATTTAAATCTGCAGCTCTCACATCTTCCTCGTGATGTAATTGAACAAAAGCTGTCAGGGATTTCCCATCTGTCCTGGGTTTTCGCTGGTGTTGACGTTACAAAGGAGCCGATTCCGGTTATACCCACGGTGCACTACAACATGGGAGGAATTCCAGGCAACTACAGAGCACAGGTATCGATTCGACGGTCCCCTTAACGAGGGGGAGATTCTAGACAAAAGACCCGATGGGACAAGGTTTGAAATAGGGCCAACCATTTTTTGTTCCCTTTATTTCGTATTGAATTCTTTCTACGACGCCAACCGTAGTTTTACAGCAGCAGACCTGAGTTTTGAAAGATTCGAAATTTTTTTTGCATATGATTGTTTAGTCCCAATAAGAAAGCCCAAGAATGCTTTCACTTGAGACTTGTATTTCAAACCTATACCCTATAATTCATATATCGAGATAAAATAGATCTAGGTGAAAGTTGATCAATATTTTCGAGGTACTTACACGCGAAAACGAAACCGACAAAGTGTTGGACTGTTTATGGACTGGGGGTGAAACTGCATGCGTATCGGTTCACGGTGCCAATCGCCTAGGAGCCAATAGCCTTCTCGAAACCGCAGTTTTTGGTAAAGCAATTGCCGATAATATAGACTGCATGATGCGCCCTGGTGAGCGTCACACTGATCTGAGTCCAGTAAGTATTCAAAGACGAAAAATCCTAATAAATAGGAACAAAAAATTGGGAATTTTGCGGTCAACAAACTACTGCTCTCTGCGTTTACTTTCACTTTCGTTCGTTGTCAAATTACCAACAAATTTCGTTGATTTGTTCAGTTCCAGATCATTTTTAGCTTCAGAGACACGTTATAGTGTAGTATACACATAATTGTAACAGATCATTCACGTAGCTGTAGAGGCTTGAGTTCAGTCGGGACGCTTAGCATAGTTAGAGTGCATTTTAGCGCTAATTAACAGATACGAGATAAGAGAGTAGATAATATGTTGACCTCAATATCGTACAAAAATACTTGTACTAGTATTAATCATTCGAGAATTGAAAAATATTGAAAATAAATTGTTGCGTTACGTGGTAGGACATTGGTCAGCAATCTATTTGTCGATTCGACGCAACCCGTTATGCCCAGGGGGATGTTCCCGTCAATGTGCTTAGGGAAGAAATGCAACGTACTATGCACAAGTATGTCTCGGTATTTCGTACCTGCGATATCCTTCAGCGTGGCTGTCGTGAAATGACCCGTTTGTATACATGCAACTTGCCTAATATCTGTGTAAGTTAATTTACTTACCTGTATGCGGTTCTGTCCTCGGCTGATTAATAATCATCGTATTCAACGTTGATCCACTGCTCAGTATCCCTACCGTTATATGCATATGAATTTTTCTCAAAAGGTTCAAGACTCTACGTTGATATGGAATACGGAACTCATAGAAGCCTTGGAGTTACAGAATATGATGCTTAATTGCATGCACACTATCTATGCCGCAGAAAACCGGAAAGAATCTCGCGGCGCTCATTCGAGAGAAGACTTCAAGGTTTTGGACATTACAATGTGTTTCGCTAAGCTCTGAATTGCTGAATGACTCAGAATCCGAACATTACTCTCTTCACTCAATATCGAGAAAGACACACAAACGGTTTATTTGTTTGTCGGTGATAATGACACGGGTGACAGATTTTCTAAACAGACTGTACTGACGCGACTGTCACTATCTAGTAAGATCTTAATGTTCTGGATTTCCGAGTGGTTCCTAGGAGAATTTCACAACGTCGATGTAAACTCGAAAGTATATGGAGGGTTTCAGGTCAACTTGAACCTTCGTCTGTAGAGTTCTTGGATTTTTCTGGAAATTTTTCTATTCACCATAGAGCAGGAAATAGAGGAAAAAAAAATTTAGAAGCTCAATCTGATCGAACTTAGTTTCAATGTGTTCTCAAACAATTGAATCCCTATACATCTCGAAGTTTTTGGAGGCAATTGTTCGTACATGACTCTTCACTTTTATATTTCACTGATTGGATAAGACGTCATATCAACGCAAATATAATTCTTATCAATCATACCAACTGATCCATCTGCAATCAAATGATAATGAATTCTTATCAGCCACAGTTGCATAATATAAGCATCAACAAAAATTAAAAAAACAAAAATATCAATTCTCAAATATTTTGAAACCTTTTTCCTTGCCTGCGATGAAAGGAATGAAGAACCCGTACGTCATCAGAGTTTCACGTCAAAAATAGGAGAGCGCTATTTAGTCGCGGATTGATTTTTGATCCTAAAGTTTTTAAATCATTATAGCAACGAATTGACGAGTACGATTACTCGCAGCCACTGGAGGGACAGCAGAAACTTCCGCTGGACCAACATTGGCGCAAGCACACTCTAACTTGGGCTCATGATGACGGATCTGTGAGTGAATTGGGTCGTTCGAGTCGAAGGGAAGAGCAAAACGCGAATAATTATACTTTTTTTCCAGATCTGTATTACCTATCGTCCAGTAATTGATGCGACACTTGATGAGAGTGAAGCCGAGCATGTGCCCCCAGCAGTACGGAAATATTAACAAATCAGACGCAAGAGATTATGTTGCGTTGAAACGTTGAGATTAATTATAACATATTGATAAAGCGAGAAAGATATCTTAAGTGAGATTATTTTGTTTGAGGAGTGTACATATAAGTGGTTCAAAGACGGAAAGTTAGTGATGTTTAGTTATTGAGAACCTATCTTGCTGTCCTTGTAGTTTGCCAACTACATTTTCCTTCTCTTTACGTTCCAGATAATTGAGGATAAGATAAAATGATTTTCCTTATAACAGATCGTTCTATCGTTTTTATTTATAAATCATATCCCATCGAACACCATCACCTTAACTCTATAGGATACAGCAACATCTTTTTTTTATAGAAGGTGAATCGTGGCATATACTTATATATAATGTGTTGTCTTGCGGCTACGATGTGGTCGTTTTATTCTATATATTCTTGCCGCCACTTCAATGAGGCGAGAAAAAGATGGAAACAAACACGCTACTAATGACCATAGTTTTTTCTCCCAACAATGATCACTTCCAGTTTGTTACATTCGATCGAGTCGACGCTATTTTTATAACTTACGTGTATAGCTGCCGCTCGAATGTAGAATGTAGGATATAGTAGGTATCGAAATTTAAAATGTGCCTACGGGGCGTGATGTTGCGATTGTCTATATATATACATATATATATATACACACCTATACCTATATATGTATATAATTGAATTTGTATCCACGGAGCGAAACTCCGGGGTCGAAGGCGCACGATTTGTCTATCATTCAGTTTAGGCGCTTCTAGTGTTACATCACATATCGTGACGTCAAACCTGTAGAAATGGAATTCATACCGTCTCTAATTCCTGATAAACTAACCGTGGTTACACGAAATCAGAGACTAAAATGACAGTTTAATCACTCAAAGCGGTCGTCTTTCATAAGGTAATTGAAATTTCAGATGGCTGAAAGTATATCACACTACGATAGCTGCGGTGCATAGATAGTGAAGACAAAACTATGTAGACTATTTCTTTCGTATTCCTGAAACGATATACACGCATACATGTAGAATGGGGCGTATATGGAGTAAGTAAAAGGAGAGGAATACTGGAATAAACACTTTTATTCCATCCTCTTTAAATAGTTCATATTTTTATTCCTTATTCCGTAGTACAGATTAATCAAAGTGTTTATTTCATTATTTTCCGCACCCCGTGTATATTTATCGCATAGGCGGTGCAGGCGCGAACGTGAGTAATAATTATTTTTCCGCGCTTCGGCGCAATGGTGCGCATGCTATGTGTTGTTCTATCTCGGCAATAATAAGTCTCGAACAACAACCGAGTAAAGATCATTTGCCAAATGCAGTTTGGCTGGTTAATGATTTTATAAAAGAAAATCAGGATGAGCACTGAACTATAAAATTTATTATGTTTTATGTATATACGTATTGCAATACGCACATTTTGATCCCGTAAAGTTGGCCCCACTGGTCTGACCAACGTCTGCCGCTAAAGGTTCAGTGTTCACATCGCCGTACGAGAAGTGCGCGAGTGGGTTTGCTGGTGTGTTCGCGTACCCTGTTACCGAGAAACCGATCGAATTCGGTATTAAATAGTAAATACCCCTTGGCAGGTCCAAGATGAGCATAATGTTGAAAATACCGGGTATTCTAGCGAAGAATCTGTCCTCGTCGACAGTGGTAAGTATTTTTTTAAGTTATATAATTTTCTTGAACCGACTACGCACCCGCTAATTCCTCGCACCTTTGCCGTGGGATGAGATCCACTTTTGTCATTACGTAAGTTTCAACCCCGTCGTCATTTGTTTTCGTCAATGTAGATTGGCAGAATGGGGATTTTTTTTCGCGTGGCACAGCTGTTTCACTATCTTTCAGTTACAGGTAGAGTATTATATTGCATGTATTCTGCAATCATCTGTACACGAACCTATCTATAAATACGCGTCTAGTGAGTCAAAATTTGTTGCCAGTTTTTGTTTTTCAATTTTTAACAGGTTATTTAGACGTTAATTATTCACTTTTTTTCCTTGTGCGCACATTGTTATCTACTTTATCTTTTATTAATACCATACAAAATACGATCATATTAAGACACAACGACTGACAGCTGCTGGATTAAGTTACGAGATTCGGATTGCTACATGCATTTAAACGATATATCAATTCATAGTACAGATTTAAACTTTTTCTATCCTTTTCTACTATCTTCGAAAGTATTCCTGTATTAGAAACTATGTTTATTGAATTGTGACGACAAGGAGTTCGGCAGTTAAATTATGTTCTTACTTAATCAAGCCGTCTTGATATAAACGCAATATTCTTACCACTTGATCGGAATAACGAGGATGTAAGCAATTGGCAGAATTGTATTATTCCAACAATTTAACCTATAGAGAAATTGCGAATTCTAAGATAAAGAGGTTATTATCGCGAATTGCGAAAATACCTTATTATATAAACTCGAACGTATAAATTGCGAGATTTTAGTTAACATATTGTAAAAAAAAATTTTTTCTTCATTATTTAAACAATTACGTATTGTTATGCGTATAATATGACATTACACAACGTCGAGCATGTGAAATATTTTCTATTTCTATCTGACTAACGCATGGATTACTGTAAGGCAAAAAAAAATTAGAATAAAAATTCGCTCACTTCCGCATAAGCTACACAAACAACATCTACCTCTCTCTCTAATGTTTTTGATGTATGTCAATTTCAATATCATTCTCAACTCCACACACCTGTATTTGACTAACGATAAATCACCTCATTTGTAAAAATTGATAAAAAATGTAAAAGAAAAAATTTCTCCCCTTTTTATTTAAATAATAAAAAATGTTATATACCATTTTATCTGATTTAAAAATATTATTAGATTTTAAGAAAATTATTTGTGACTTTTTTAATGTAGTAGTTTGAAAAAAAAAAATAATAAATAATCCAAGAAGTAGTAGCGATGTAATGCTTGCGTCTTACAGAGTCATTGAGAATAGAATAATTTCAGAGTAAGCTTGGCCCGCCTTTGCTTTCGACCCGCAAATTCCATTATACGCCTGATGGTAAAGCGGCGAAAGTATCTGATGCCATTTCCAAGCAGTATCCAATAGTGGACCATACTTACGATGCTGTTGTGGTCGGTGCTGGTGGTGCTGGTCTTCGTGCTGCCTTCGGTCTGGTTGCCGAAGGTTTTAAGACCGCTGTCATTACAAAACTATTCCCCACAAGGTCACATACAGTCGCTGCTCAGGGTGGTATTAACGCGGCGCTTGGTAACATGGAGTCTGACAACTGGCAATGGCATATGTATGACACAGTTAAAGGTTCAGATTGGTTGGGTGATCAGGATGCTATCCATTACATGACCCGAGAAGCTCCTAAGGCTGTTATTGAACTAGAAAATTACGGCATGCCATTCAGTCGTACCTCGGATGGTGAGTTTCTAGTTTCTTACTGGTTACATAAACGCGCTTTATGTAATGAGACTATAAAATATAAAATGCCAGCAAATGAAGCCATAATCTTAATGCACGCAACTGATAATTGAAATATGATAACACAGTTTAAAGCAACGATGAAATTATCAACAAATAAATGACAACAAATAGAAATGGCTCTTCTGCAAGCCTCTAATACATTCTAGCTGCTTTATCTTATCAGTAGGCTAAGGACTTTCGTCCGAGTCTTCAGAGGCACAATCGGTTGTAGCTGTATGTATTGAGCCAGATGTGTTTGTATCTGTATCTGTTCCAGTGTCACTCTTAGTACGTTTTTTATTCAGATCTGTTTCGTGCCTCTGTTGGCTCCTCTGTAAAGAAATATGTTAATTTGGTATGACAAGTGGCACAGGCTTAGAAAATTTTCATAAATTTTGTTCATTTGTTATTGTGGAAATTCAAATGAAACTGAATAATTACATACGTTCTTTGAACTGGGCTTGCAAACTCCAGCTGTAACCTCCTTCACCGCTTTCCAATACTGAACTATAATAACTTTGAAAATGCTAATAATACTTCTACCTTGCGTTTCTTTGGGCTGAGAACTTTTCTCGAAGAGTTACTCTTCTTGGACACAGTATCTTTATTGGTGCCTGTCTTCGATTTCTGTTTGTCGATATTACTTTGTTTTTGTTGTTGCTTTTTCTCTGATTGAGGCCGCTTTAGCTTTTTATTTTCATTTGCTGCATCAACAAACGGCTGTTTTTCATCTTCGGTCATATTTCGCCACTGTTCTCCACTGAGACGGAAGATGTTTTTACTTGGTTGACCACTCTGCATCTGTATGTCGTGATATTTTTTAATCAATTAGTGGTCAACTAGTTAATTTGCAAGCAAAATATAGCTCGAGCAATAATAAAATCCAACTACCATGCTTCATTATATAATAACATAACTCACCTTGCGAAAATCAGACATGAAGTTGATAAAGGGATTAGTGCTGTTCCACAACTTGCTCGGTTGAGGATTGGAACGTGTTCGAGAGTGCTGACCTATTGACGCTGATCTTGAGTTAGGCCTATCGCTCCAAACACAATTATATATGAAACAATTCTCGCGTATTGAATTTATACATACAATCACATATTCCTTTGACCTTTGTCTGCATTTTTTACGTTCATCCCGGCCAAAAATTTCTATAAAAATCACAGATTGGTCATGTTCCAACATCTTATATGACTAGATTTTACAGAGAATCTTATGTGATTCCTTCTTATATGATTTCTGCAGATATTTTTGGCAGGGATTCAACTGCAATCTATTTTGAGCAATAGAAAGTTCGGTTTAAATGGTTCCAACGTAGAAGAAATGTCTAAGGTCTGTATCACACACCTGGATTGACTTTTATGACTTGATTCAGGCCGCTTTGAAAAATGTTGCATTTGAGGAAATTTATCTCGACTGTTTTGTTCGGTAAATTCATTACCTCCTTCATCAATATTCTCTCCATTAGTTGTATTACGATCCATGATTCTTAGCCGAATGAAAATGCAAAGTTTATCTCGTCGAATTTTATTCAGATCGGCATTATCAGTTGAAAGGAATCCAAGCGATACACCTACCCACAATTAATAAATTGTAGAAACGTGATTGAGATTTCAATGGTACATTTACAAGCAATCATTTGATAAACAATATTTTAGCGTTGCTACGTGACGCGCAATTGTCTTATTTCTCACCGACTTGAAATCAGCAATATGATATCCCTAAAAAATACATTTAGTTAGGTGTAGACTCGATCAAATTTGCTGCAAGCTTCATTATTCAGAATAACCATCCGACGTCTGAGTTTGAATCGTTAAATCATTACTTTCATCAGGTAAAATTTACCAGAGAGCTTTCGGAGGTCAATCTCTGAAGTTTGGCAAAGGAGGTCAAGCTCACAGATGCTGTTGCGTGGCTGATCGTACCGGTCATTCATTGCTGCACACTCTTTACGGCCAGTCTCTCAGTTATGATTGTAACTATTTCGTCGAATACTTCGCCTTGGATCTGCTGATGGAAGATGGTGAATGCCGAGGAGTAATCGCCCTCTGTTTAGAAGATGGAACACTGCACAGATTCCACTCAAAAAATACAGTATTGGCTACCGGAGGCTACGGCAGAGCATATTTCTCTTGTACCTCAGCACATACTTGCACTGGGGACGGAACCGCTATGGTTTCTAGGGCGAATTTACCCAATCAAGATTTAGAATTTGTCCAATTCCATCCTACGGGTATGTTATACACATTTAATAACATTTTACATCACTATGTTCAACAATCGAGGAAAATATAGTCAATTTCATGATTAATTTATGATTATATTTACAGGAATTTATGGAGCTGGATGTCTGATAACTGAGGGTTGCCGCGGGGAAGGTGGATACCTCATCAACAGCGAGGGAGAAAGGTTTATGGAACGTTATGCCCCAGTTGCAAAGGATCTCGCTTCTCGAGACGTAGTGTCGAGGTCTATGACGATCGAGATTAGAGAGGGCAGGTAAAGATATTATCTGCAGTACCATTTGAATCGAAAACCTTTATGAAAATAAAATTGAGGAGATTTTTCAATTATGATTTAACTAATTCTGAACCTTGTTGTTCTTTCAACAAGGGGATGCGGTCCAGAAAAAGACCACGTCTACCTGCAGCTGCATCACTTGCCCCCAGAGCAGCTGGCTACTCGTTTACCTGGAATTTCTGAGACTGCGATGATATTTGCTGGAGTTGACGTCACGCGGGAACCTATCCCTGTACTGCCTACGGTGCATTACAACATGGGTACGCAACGATTTTCTTGTGAAAGGAAAAGATGCAATCGCTCACAATGAATTTGTTTTAAATATGCTTAGGTGGTATTCCTACAAACTACAAGGGACAGGTCCTCACCTCAGTAAATAACGAAGATCATGTGGTAAGAGGTCTTTACGCGTGCGGGGAATCAGCTTCCAGTTCGGTTCATGGTGCAAACAGACTTGGGGCTAACTCTCTGCTGGATTTGGTGGTATTTGGTCGTGCTTGCGCAAAGACAATTGCTGGAGAAAATAAACCTGGCGAAAAAATAGGAAATCTTAGGCCTGTTAGTATCTTTCCTTCAGTTTAGAGAATAGTTATAATATTTCTTATCCGTTGAACGGCAATACACAATTACTTACAGATTCTGCGATCCTTATTCTTATCATGATGTTCATTTCTTACTTTCCGCTTTCTCTGTTGCTTAGAATGCTGGCGAAGAGTCTGTAGCCAATTTAGATTGGGTCAGGAATGCAAACGGTTCGATTACCACCGCCGATTTAAGATTGAGCATGCAAAAGACGATGCAAACTCACGCTGCTGTGTTTAGAACGGCAGACACTTTGAAGGAAGGTTTGTACAGTGCTGATATTTGTTTAAGACCAATCAAAGATTCTTTATAATGGATTTGAAATTCTTTTTACCAAATGCATTGTTTAACAGGATGCGAAAAGATGTCTTCACTCTACAAGAAGATGAGCGATCTCAAGGTCCTGGACAAGTCGATGATCTGGAACTCTGACTTGGTAGAATCTCTGGAACTCCAGAATTTAATGGTGAACGCGATGCAGACTATTGTCGGTGCTGAAAATCGAAAGGAAAGTAGAGGAGCTCACGCACGTGAAGATTTCAAGGATAGAAGCGACGAGTATGATTACAGCAAACCTTTAGATGGACAAAAAGCAAAACCAATTGAACAACACTGGAGAAAGCACACACTCACCTTGGTAGACATTAGCACAGGCGAGGTCAGTGAGACTTGTACTATGGAATGGTGAAGCTATAAAACAGAAGTGTAATGTTAATTTAATGTTGAATGTTTTCAGGTAAAAATCAACTACAGACCAGTAATTGACGAGACGTTGGATGCTCAAGAATGTGCGACAGTACCTCCCGCGATCCGTTCCTATTAATTACGTAGAGAAAGTATTCTGATATTTCGTCTGACCTATTTTTTTGGATACATAATAGATTATTTTCAAACGTGTCCAAGGTTCTAGGCTTCTCAAAAGTTGTCTCGACATATTCATTAGTCACAAAATATTGACGTTCATACTGCCGGTTCATTAATTAATAATGTACGGATGTAATTTATTTAACTGTCAACCCTATCGTGCACCAAAGTCGATTCTTGTCACTGCTTATGCGCTTCGCAAGCATTAGTTTAGCATCATATTCCGATGCTGGGTGCTGAGATTTTAGTTTCAATGTTTCAGCATAAGAGACTCTAATATTCTCTTTAAGAAGCAATACGTTTATTATTATATACATATAATAATAATAATTAATAATATATAGTAAGATATGCTGATGAAGCGTTCGTAGTATCTGTAACCTGTTAGGGAGCACGTGAATCAATCGTCTTATGATATGTAGCATTTTTTTTTTTTTACTTTTCTCATTAATTTCGATATTATGTTTGTTTCATTTTTATCGACTACAAAGTTCGTATAATCACCTCAAAATGTGAATTTACGTGCATCGTGCAATGCAGACTATCGAATAATGAAAAAAAAAGTACAAAGTATTCAATTTTGTAATTGAATATTAGCTTAATACTCCATAAAAGGTTACGCAATACGAATGGGCTACTCAAGTTAGATGCGGCTTGATACTTATCGTTGTTTCTGATACAACGAGGAAGCAAGTCTTGTAGATGAATTTGTTACCTTCTCAAAAGTATTAAAATTTTAGTGGAACGAATTATTTAGTACTTCTTTTAAACAGTATTTCAGAGTTGTTATCTTCTTATGTCTCTGATACTGAAATTGATTTGAATTAAATTAAATTAAATTAATTTAAATTTAAATTTAAATTTAAATCATTAAGGATTCTAAAGTATTAACGAATATTTATCGAAAAATCATTGTAATTTCATTGGCTATTTGGAACGGATTATAAAATTAATCATTTTTAGTCGAGTGCATAAAATGACGAAATATATTTAGCGACGACCCAATATTCGTCTCTAATCATGTGCTGGTTGAGTTTGTGCTGTAAAACTCGGTTATAGCTATTGTACATACTAAAACGTTGTCAATAAAATATTAGTGCTCACTTTAAATAGTTTTTGATACTGTTTCTTCCCATTACTTTCATATTTGACATTAAAAAATGAAGAAACTAATTAGATACTATGATATTATTGCGTCGGAAATACAATTATTTGCATTAACGAAGTGGTAAATTCATTGCTATTGGGTTTAAATGAACTAAATTCATTGGAATAATTAATTGGGATATATTAAGACAGAGGCGAGTGTTAAGATTTGAAATCTTTTATTTATTAATCCCATACTTAGAAACATTATGGTCATAAATAATAAATTTAATATTAAATAAAAATTACATCTGAATTCGTATTCCAAAGTGATAAAATTGTTTGACAAATAAATTCTCCGTCAAATTGTTTTAAATACTTCAGAAGATCGACTTATAAAATAAATTAATCTAATGGAGGTGAAGTAAATGAGCATGGAGTTTTTTTTTCCTTTTTTTTCTTTGTTCACACAGAAATGAATAATAATTATTAATATTGAATTCGAAGGCTGACATTTTTCAAACACAATTTATACTATACGTCCGTGTGTACCATCGATGGGTGTCATTTATTGCTGCACACGACTTGAGAGAAAATTCAAGGCTTACCAAAAATTGACGAATAAAATCAAAGAAAACATCAAACCCTTACAGACTGACCGCAGTTTCGATGCTTCATAGATAGAAAAGAAAAAAAATGTTGTTTTAACAATATAGAGTTCTGGAATCAGCAGTGCTACTCTATAAACAATGATAGTTTTGATTTCTCTAATTTTACTTTATAATTACTTACGATTAGCCTAATAATTTTAACTATTTGTCTAATCATCACGTAGTAACATATATCATAAACACAACCAGACCTTTTGGGGTCGTATTAATACATTTGGCAATCCCACAGGTAGTTATTAAATCATTGTGATCTGTCCAGGGTTTCAATTATTCTTTCGCTAACTGTTATGGTAAATCGCGTATTGATTACTGTAGTGCATCAGCAATAAACGGACAGACGAAAAATCTCTTGCACTTCTATACGTATTTCATTCACACAATGTGTCCTATATTTCTTTCCTTTCCTTTCGTTTTGTTTCGTTAATTCTATTTGAAGATCATGTTTACAATATCTATACCTTGCTCGAAATTCAAGCTTATCATTTTTATTTTGTAATTGAAAACAAAAATTCTATTCTTTATATTGCATTAGAAGTAGATTGCCATAGGATATTTTCAACGCTGTGATTCATTCGATACAGTTAATACTTTCGTTTCTTTTTTAAGGAAATGAAAATTTACAAATCAAATAACTTTCTGGCACATAGGCGGAATTCATATGATATACGTGGTATATAAGTATATTGTCAATTTCTCTCACACCACGATTATATATACGTTAAAGTAGTTCTTTTTTGTTTTTTCCTTTTTTCCAGCTGCAGATCTTATACTCTGTTACAGTATGCGTCGAAATACATATTATAAATGCTTAAAATAGATATTTTTCTTCCGACTCTTATGTTCGTGAAAAGTGTTTGAGTTTTTTTTTTTCTTCTTTACGAAAAAAGTTGCTGCATGTTGGGATGGCTTTTATGTAAACATGTTTAAAACGCTTCCTTCGATTAATTTGTGAATAAAAAATATACAGACAAACTATAACATAGTAAAGTGTTTAGGATACCGATTCATCACGCGATCAGTTCCAATTTTCTATATATTTTGTTTGTTTGTCTGAGGACCACTTCCGCATTCATTCGTCATTAATTATTCGCTCTTTATGGTTTATGAGTGACGTTTTATGGATGGTGGTGGTTAAGTCTTGTGCAAGGTTTTAGGCTGCGCCTCAGAACTTTCAGTTCAGGAAGTAGCTCGCAGTTTTTCTAACGCAGGAACCAAAGACTCTTCTAGGGAGGGTCCGCAAGTCAGGGCGCACTCACCGCTCCACCTTGCCTTACCACTGGCATGGGACTGTTAACAAAAAAAACGAACAAAATTTATTTAGCATTACGTACCAAGAAAAAAAAAAAAATAAAAAAAATAAACGAAAAATGGTTTAATTTCAGTAAAAAATAATAAATGAAAATTAATTTTTCGGAGTCAAAAGCATCGCCAATAGTACGTGAATTAATTTTAACGAACGTTTACTATATATTACGTGCGTCACGAGAATCAATACGATAAAAAGAATTTTAATGATGAATTATTATGAATTGCTATACGATCGTTGTTGGTATTTTTTGTTATCGCGAACGCGCGTGGCGGACGTTTAACTATATCGCGATTTTTCATTAGGAGTATGTATGCGTATACGTATACCCATGTAGACTTATACTGTTATTCACGCTTTGTCGAATAATTTTTTGAATTAATAAAAATTTTTAATTATAGACAAGAGTAGGTCAAGACCGTATAATTCTACATTTAAAATAAAAGAAAAATAATGTATAAAAATAAATATAGACATAAAACATAAAAAATTCTCTCACCATGGTGAGGTCGCGTTTCCAAACTGCGTGGCAACGTCCATCACACAACGGACAGGGACGCTCCAAAGAGTAACCACCGCATTCACTGCAATCGAGAGAAACGTGTTCCGCAATCCACGATACTCCACATCTGCAAGAAAAAAAAATATATATACAGTTATATAAATTAAATAAATAAGATTTGAGTCAGTTAGTTACACATGAGTTTGCGCATGATACCTGCAATTTTTTTTTCTTTCTTTTTTTTTTGTCTATTACGGTAAACTTACAGGATGAAGCAAGAATAGGAAACTTGATAGCAAATGATAAGCCAGAAAAGCAACGTGCGTCATTAATTATTTGCATGACGTCAGTTATTCAGGTATAAATACAAACACCTTTAAGTTTGTCGTGATAAATTAACGTATGAAGAAAATCAATTCGCTTTCGAACTGCGTCATTGCTTCGGTCTGATAGGTTCTTTATATAATATATATAGTCGGTAGTAAATCGGGTTATAGAACGTATTTGTAGAATATTGAGTATATTGGGCGTTACAACTGTTGTATAAGAGTTACTCGTTTGTCTGTACTACACTTATTGTGTATATTATACGTCATCGCTCATCGTTGCAATTTCGAAATTTTTTTTTTTTTCATACAGTCGATGCAATTCTTCCAATTATCACGTTCTGGTTCGTACCGGATTCTATTGTCGGTATAAACTGTAGTTGTTTAGTAATTCGATGTTTGCATCGATGCTGAAGCGCGCATCATCTTATAGTATACCCGCAACATCGTATTACAAAACTATACGAATATAAACTACGATCTTAAGTTTACATTGAATTAGAACACTTTTCAAATACGACACGGTGAATACTAACGTTTCGATACACTACCGTTATTCAATGCCACACCAAGGCAGAAGAATAAAAAAAAAAAAGAAAAAAAAAATAATTAATACTGTTATACCAAAACTCTTTGCTATACGATAAATTCGGTAAGTAATTCAAAATCTCGGGTAGTGGTAAAATTCTCATTTATCATCGCATAATTATTTTGTTTGCAAAGCTTGTCGGAATTGAGAAAAAAAAAAAAAAAAAAAATAATTTAAAGACACTTACGTAAAGCAGGAGTTTAGTTGAGCACGGAGTTCCTCAATTGTAAGTATCGTATCTTGATACTGAGGATGAGATCCTTGAAGACCATCGTCAACGCTACCACATAAACTGTGACAGGAAAGGGAAATGTTGCTTCTGTAATAGAAAAAAAAAAAAAAATATACGCTTAATAACTTGTACAGAATTTTTTTTACTCAATCTTCAATTTATTTCTAATTATCTTCGATTATCAAAAAATCCTGTTATCCGTGATTAATCGACGTTTTTTTTTTTCAATCAAAATCCTTTTCTTTCGAATCGCAGATAGTACATACTATGGTATATCACTATATATTCTTCCCGAAAGAAAATTCGTTCGTAAAAATATTCGACGCGTGTTATGATATTGATATTTGATCGGGAAAGTACGGGATACGGCATAATATTGCCTTAATTTACAAAGTTAGATATGTGCCTTTTCAGGTGTACGCCGATTGTATATCAGTGCGTGATTTTACGTAATGACATGATTCTGGAATTTCGAGTGTACGAGACACGTCAAGTAGATTTCACGTGATGTGACATTAGGCAAGCGGGTATAAGGCATAAAATATAGAGATATGTATTAGGCGCACCAAGTAATAGTCAAGAACACGCGATGGTCTCATGTCACCGTACGTACAGTGCGACGACGTTCGTTTTCATCCGTATAGGTATATGCGTAAGGTATGTACTACGTGTGTGCAAAGGTTACTAGAATTGCGTAGTTCATTAGGTATATGTATATGTCTGCATATACCTATAATATGCACACAAAAGAAAATTTCGTTTGTATAACAGCGGATAATGAGTCCCGTGATGCGTACAGGAGAGAATTACAATTCATTAAATTTTATAATTAGATAAAACTACGCGGGCATATAAAAGCAAGGGCAGGCAGCAGCAGCAGCAGCGCGCGTACTCCACATGTCTATTATGAATTTACGTTATACCTATCGTGACATATCTCGTATTTTCGAAAAATCAGGTAAAATGAAAGGAATAAAAAAATGATTATTTATTCAGAAAGTTTAGAGACAGAATTCTAAGTTTAAAGAAACGTGAGTAACTTTACTCATAACCCTGATTATTAGATCGAAGGCCATGAAATTACGTAAGAGAAAACCGCTTTATCGATACGTGGCCCCCACGGGGGGTTAAGTTAATGTTCATTTTTATTTAAATTACCAAGTGGTAAGGATTAACTGCACCGATACAACATCATATAGACCGGAAATATTGGGATATTAAATAAATCGAAGCTCGTTATCGCGGCTATTTAATTAATAATATACAAAACGATGTACGTATTATTAATAGCTAATAAATTTCTACGTGGACTTAAATCGTCGTCGCGAATTTATCGCGGTGAAAATACCGTTGGTGACTAACATATTGTCCGACGTTTGATTTTTTTTTTTTTTCGAACCATTGCGGGTGGTCGTATCTGTGCAGTATGAAGACAAAGAGTAATCAGATCCGATTAAGAAATACGAAAATTAAAATTTTCAGAAAAAAGATAGAAAATATTAAAATTTACATACACTATAAACATATCATCGAATGTAGGGATAAATTTACCCCGCCACGCGACTTCTGATATAGCTTGATAACCAATTTTGGCAATACCGTGTATAAAGAATGTCATTGTAAAATTAAGCGAGCTAATAATAATCTGAGTCTCTTCGACGTGACTTTTAACGAAACCTTTATCAACGTACATGTGTATATAATTGAACAAAGAAGATTTATGGTAACATGACTTCATCATTCTTAGGATATTGAGACATTGAGTCATTGAAAGGTATGGATATATTTACAGGAATTATCAGTATGAGGAGTATCATATGGGTACGGGGAAACGATTTTTATTATCATATAGACCCACTTACCCGTGGCGGGAAAGACTTTCGGGGGCAGTCTGTACCGAAGTGATAGACATCCTGGATTTAGATACTGTAAACAGAATAAAAAATATTCTGATTAGGAACGAGGTAATTCCCAATAAGATTCGATTTACAATTATAATCATCAACATCAACATCATTGTTATTATTATTATTATTATTATTATTATTATCAATGATAATAATCAATTGATCGATGCGTAATAAAATATCGAGTAATCAATGAAGCGGTAGGATAGGGATAGGAAGTTTTTTTTCTTCCTCGTAGTTCCCCGCTTACTAATTTATCTTTCGTCATTAATCGTCGCAGCTACAGGTGTAGGTATGTGTATAAAACTCATACTTTCTCTAGTAGAAAGCTTTCCGCAAGTGTGTAGATACCTATATGAAAATATAATACGGTTTCAACACACCGCAACAGAAATACTATCTTGAAATACCCAAGGCCGAAGAAGCAAATGACGTTATAAACATAATATGCATACCTACTTGGTTTTAGTATAATATAAGTTTTTCGGAACGAAAGGACATGGGATAATAAAAAAAAATTCACCGTTTTGCCTACAAATGCCCTATATCTTTACTCATATGCATTGCGATTACGGCATTTCTATCTACTCGAGGTAAAATTTATAAATATAACGGTTAAACAGGCGCAGCGGTTTGTAACGGGGTACCAGTCATGGAATGTCCGGTTAATTCTCAATGCTAAAACCCAATATGAATCTACTTTTTAGCCTCGTCTATCAATAGATACGGTTTTTACTAAGTCTAGGTACACAAATTTTTCAGATCAATTTTTTGTTGAAACCGTCAGTTAAAATATGCAAACATGAATACACATCGGTATCTTGCGTAATGATTTACTTCTAACTCATATTATCGGCTGACCCGGTTAGGTTTTTCATGGAGGAAAAAAAAAAAAAAAAATGATACCTCAAGTCTATCGCGATCGTATAGCTATATTTAAAAAATCTGATAATAATGACGCGACAGCGAAGAATATCATGTAGAGTTTTTTTTTAAACTTTATAGGTGGTAGTATTGAGGTCTTCAAAGAATCGTTATCGTGCTTTAGTCATTTCTTTACAATTTATATAGGTATATATATACAGTATTCGTCAATTGAAGTGGGGCAAGGTATTCTTCGCGGATTTTTGCGAAAATTGAACCGATTTCGAAAAATCAAAAAATCACATTTTAGGAAATCTAATGATCTTTCGAATGAGACTGGTTCTATCCCGATCGATTGAGAATTGGCCGATTGCCAGAGGACTTCGTAAATTGGTGATAATCGGGGTTTCGCGAACGACCCGTAAAGTGATAGTGGATGTTATCGTACCTCTTGGTACCTCATATCAATTGAAAGGGCATCTTTTTACGTGCAAAAAACACCCCTTATGTGTCGCAGTAGGAAAACTCGTTGAGGAGTTATGCATCCAGGAAGTTAGAATCGTTTATCAGCGATAACTCTGGAACGCTTCGCTCAATTCAACTGAAATTTGTTATGGATTCGTATTTCATTACGCCCTCAGATCTCACCTTAGTGTTATCACGATAATTTTCCTCGCAGACGAGATCCAGGTACTTCCTGAGCGCGAGGTTTCGTTTATCGACATTTTTCGCATCAAAAGACTTTGAATTAAGGGCTAAAAGTTAGTGATTGTTGAAGGGAAAGTTTCAACGATTAAAATGCGTGGTCATCCAATATCGGGAATGACCCCCATCAACAGCGGGACGTTGTTGAAAAACGAGAACGAAATCGCGTATCATTATTCATTATTAATTATCAATTATTGACTCTGAGAATGAGGGCAATCGATAAACGCACCTTCTCAATTGAGGTGCAACTGCACAGTTTACGGAACGAGGTCAACCTGTTGAATAGGTCAACACCGTCTTCTCTTCTGCACTGCGCCGCATTGGTCTGGCAGATTTAGAAACAAGAAGTGAAACTACATACGTACTTCGCCTGGTTCTCTACGTCACTCGTTAGATATATTTGGCAATCCGTAGCTATGTAATTCTATAACTTGTTTTTGTTTCTTTTTTTTTTTTCAACATTATTGTGGAAAGTTGCATCAAAGTTTATGACGCTAATTGAAAAATACATCGCGAGTATTTTGCGGACTTAAAAATTGTATTTAAAATTTTCAACGATATATCAGATAATTATTATTCTTTCGTTATGCTTCAGCGATACAGAAACTCGTGTATCCGGTGATTTCCCACAAATCTTATCTTTACCGTAAACCATTATACTTATCCGGGACTCTCCAGAGATATGTTACCGGATATTCTATACGCGTGTATGTCGCAGTGGTTTTCAGTATATGTATAAATAAACTGGGAGAACCTGTGTGTTTGTACAACGAGTAGATATATATATATAATAATGTAGCAAGTGAAATTTTCAAAATTTAATTTTGACCCAGAGGAAAAAAAAAAATCGGCGTTAATTATACAGTTTAAAAAAACTTTCAAAGTGTCTTAAATTCCGCTAACTGTCTTTCGATTAGTGGTGCGGTCAGTCCGCGATGAGTGGTGGATTATATCTATATATATACATACAAGCGAAATATTATACAGAGGTGAAAGTTAACGGTTAATAAATTTTTTTTTAATTGTATACTCAGACGTGATCTCTTTTTTTTTTCTTTCAATTCATATTTTTATTATTTTTATTGCAAGGATCACAACGCCCCATATAACAAGAAGATAAATCGTACACGACTGACTTCGATCCGGTAATTCGAATCAGACCTTGTCCTCGCAATCAACGTTTTTTTCTTTATATAATTTTTGACAAAACTGACTTACGCCATTTCATTTCTTGGGTATTGGAGCCGTTAATAGATAGCCGTATATTCAACCTGCGTATGTATATAGGTGTTATTCGAGTAGGTATAACGCTTACACAGCTGACAAATATCAGAATTTCAAACAAATGAAAATCGATTGAACTATCGCGCATTAAAGCTGTTGTACTTATTCTCTCCTCGTCGGCGTGAGGTAGTTTCTTATCGTTACACTTTGTTTTGAATCTGGGTCACCATTGGTATATGCAGTAACTGGAACCTCGCGTTTAATTTATTTTTGAAACGCTCTGGGCTGCAGTTGCATCGGAGGCAATGCCCTCTCGCAGATTTAGATGTAACGACTTTACTCTCATTTATCTACATTTCTATTTTTCTTTTCTTCAAAAAATCGTGAAAATGAAAGGGTGAAGAAATGAAGGAGAAAAGGCAAAAAAAAAAAAAAAATTGCATTATATTCCGCCGAATGCTACTATACTATCCAAACTCCAAACCTTTAGGTTCTACGGTATATATAATTTATAAATAGCGACAGAGCGCAAGCTGCTACACATAGGTATATCTACTATACTTAAATTAACACGTATATGTGTTTTATGCACGTGGTTAGACACAATATACGCGTGTGACGGCAAGAGTCTGCGACAAGTTACGCAAGAATTACGATAGTATGTATTTATTTACACTATATACGTGATGACTGTGAATAATTAGTGACGAGAAGATCTGCTGCGTATATTTTTAGAATTATTTTTAAATTTTAATTAAGATGTTGAATGATTTTATTTCTGTATGATAAGCTCGGAGCGTGAATTTTTATTTCATATAACATGTTACTTGTGTATAAATGGTGTAACGGAAAGATTATAGTATAGTAAGTATGTTTCGGAAAAAATGAGTGCAAAGTTATAATAAAAACTGTAATAAAATAAATAAAAGTAATTGTTTTTTTTTTTTTTCTTTAAATAACGATCGCTGTTGGGATATTGCTTAACCGGATTAAGCAACACGTCTCACCTCGATAAAATCGGGACAAGGATTGAGGAAAATAATGTATGATAATAGTAGCAACGACGCGGGTTTTACGACTATCGATGGAATTACAGAAGGAGTGCATTATCACATCCACGCGTAGTTTCCCGCATCAGAGAAATTTATACTCTGTGAATAATATCTCCGAGGTTGCAATTGGGGAAAAAAAATTGAGTAAACTAATAGAAAAAAGTAATATTACTACGGTGATCGAACCCAATATGAAAGAACAAGAAAAGAGGCGAACCAAAAACCGTATTAGTATAGACGTTGAAATGTAGTAACGAGGAAGTGAATTTCGTAATGATCAAGTGGCCAGTTAACTCTTAACGCTTTTAAATCTAACATTAAGTAAGTAAGTAAGTCAAAGGAAGGAATTTGCTAACTCATCAAAACATACCGCAAGTTCAAATTACCACTTACGATATAGGTATGTTTAACTGACGAAATTTTATCGCCAAGTCATTCGAGTTTAAAATACGAAGACTAGAAATTTTCCCCAAATTTGAAATAATGATGATAATTGTCTTTGAGTTAAAATAAAGAAAAAAAAAAAAAAAAAAACAAACAAAATTACCTCGAAAACTCATCGTAATTAAAAACCAATATTCACTAAGGGGAGTCTTACGATTAGATTAAACTTCGTTACATATATACATGCGTATAATGACAGGCTAACGATCCGACCTATTTCAACGCATCTGCGATCCAGGGCAGTAAACTAGCGGGGTTCAAGTTGCACTATTGTGGATGTGCGTATCTACAGTCTGCAGTCTTACGAACAGAAGGGGTGAAAAAGCTAGTGCATTCGGGTCAACAACCCGCTTTGGCCAGCGATGCGAGTTGCACCAGATATTGATCGCGAGTGGTCGCGAGACGAGAGTGCCGTAGCTCCGATCACACGACTGAGACTCTCATCTTATAAAGATTTCGAGAAAGTATATTCAAATCATCGCGTGAATACACGAATTTTGATCATTCGAAGTAAACAGAACTTGACAAGCTTTCGCAAGCTTATAATAATTTGTAAAATAAAAAGTTTAAATATCGGGTATAAAGTCTGCCGATGAGCAAAGCTATGTCCTTCGATATTCGTCTGACAAGGAGAGACTCTGAAATTTCTAGTATTTAATGAATAATATTTCCTGTAATTCCAGTCTTAGATTTCGAGCTATGTATAGTCGGACTTTGAATCAACATACATAACACGCTGGTATTATATATCGGCTTCGTATTACAGCAGAGAAACGAACGAGAGGTTGAGTATTGATCTCCCTGTTGTAGGCCTTGCTTTGCTGCGACCATGCCTCACTATTTGTGTTATGATACCGCGAGCACCCCACCACCTACGCGAAATTTATCGATTATATTTCTTGGGAGGTTGTCGCATTAGATGTGACGTCAAACTGACACAGTTTTAATGAGAAAACTAGCACAACTTGTAGTCATTAATCATTCCACATAGTTTCTATTATCAGAATATGTGACAGTTATGTTTCGATTAGAGTATGAAACGCGATGAGACATTTTTATCAGCGTTTCAGCAGTATCGATTCAGTGACGTCAATGAAACAGCCCAAAGAGCGCGTTTCAGGAAACGAATAATCTCTCGGAATGAAACGTTCAGGCTACTAAACAATTCAAAATAACTTCGGATACGAAATTTGAGGATTTTTCCGGACTTAGAAAAATGACTAGGAAAGAGGAAAATAATCGAGCGAACAAACTCAGAGAATGTTCATGAATGAAAGTAGACGTTTGTTATAAAACAAAAGAAGATTACTTACATCGAAGTAATCCTCAAGGGCACAAAAACGCACTGACAGCAAACACTGTAGATCTGAACGTTCGACTGTTTCAGAACAATATTTTGTTTGTCTCCTGTTTGTTTCTTTACTGTTTTATGTTGATGTGTATTTTTGTTTGAATTTTTCCTCAAGTTTGAAGGAGAGGGTTCTTGATTTCAACACCAAATGCAACGAAATCTCGAGCTGGACTGGCGCTTCGGCGATAGGCGCGGCACTTAAATAACCATGCGCGTAGATGGCGCTGCGATCGAGGGATCCCCCGATGCCCGTAGAGTGCCGAAGCTGCGAGCGACTGACTGCTTTGCAATATTTATTTCCTCCTTTTTCTTTCCTTGTATAAATATAACGTGCAAAATCTACATACGTTTACCTATCAGATGTGTTTGTACATGTACGTACATATATCATGTTTCTACTGAGAATCCAGTCAGGTCGATCCAGTAAGATCCGAATCCGCGGGCATTCGTCTTTCGTATTTATTTACATTTTCTCCTCGTTCTGTGTCTGTATACAAGGGAGGGGATTCGAACGGTTTCGTACTATACTATACATCTGCAGCTATACGACGCAACATCAATAATTATGGTTCAAGTACTAATAATAAGCCTGAATAATATCGAACTGAAATACAAATTAGATTCAAGATTCTATTGCATAGGCTGTATCTAGGTATGGGATAACGTAGGAGTGATAGTTATCATTTTTTTTGGGAAATGTTGTCATCAGTTTTTGATTAGAATAATACATTGCATAGCGAATAATGAACACTGCGAAGGTGTGCAAAGGAGAGGAAAAATATATAAAGATTGTTCAATATTGTAGTTATTTGTTACGCAATTTTTACGTAACTGTGTAAAAATTATAACGCTCAGTAGCAGGATTCCGACTCGATAACGGAAGACAGAATTGAATGTTGATCAATAGATATTATATATTTATGAATATAAATATTATATGTATACTTGTTATTCATTTATAGCAAAAGTATTTCTAATATTTACAAGTTTTACAAGTAGACGCCCTTGTGCCTCGATATTGTGCTAGACGCCAACGGATCTCCATTTTTTTTTTGTTTTTTTTTATGTTTTTATCTAAATAAACAGGATTGATGTTCGTCTGTTAAGTCTGAATAATGTTGTCTAATTTTTAATCATTTGAAATATGTCTAAGTAATAAAATATTATACCCGTTACTCAGTGTATCCTATCTTACCAAACTCCCAAAGTACTGCATATTAATAATAATCTAGGCGTAAGATACTTCCAAGCTGTTCACGGCGATATAAATTCTAAAAGAAATCGATTATCAATGATACGATACATGTTTTGTCGATAAGAGATTCAACAGATTAATTGAAATCGCCTATATATACATTCGTTGTGAATAATGTAATTGTTCATATGTATATTATGTATGTAAGCGCGTGTATCTCTCGCTTTTCTCACTATCTCGCAATAACTCTCGTGCTTATTATGACACACGTTAAAAAAGTGCCTATATATTAATTATGTCTCATGTGCAGTCGCATGAACGTTCGGGATCACGCTTTGGCATTGTTTTTTCTTTGCTTTTTTTTTTGTATTACAAAAATGCAAACAGGAATATATACGTGAGCTTAAAAAGACTGCAGAATTTTCTGGGCTGATGCGAATGTAAAATATTATGAAACTGCACTGCAGTGGGCGTCGTACGTAATTGTTTTCAAACAAATTACGAAGAATTGAATTTTATTTAAAATGTACGTCAAATGAACGGAGACTAATTTCGGACTCTGGGTGAATTAGAACCATTAATTAATATCCCGCAACCACTCTGTATTAGATTTATCGGTTTGCTGTTTTTCTCATATCGAACTACCCAATTAGGGTATATTTGTACGGTTCAGTATTTAGCCTTAATTGCGGATCGTTTTATACATATTTTATCACTAATTAGACTTATTTATCAGTAGATATATAACATGTTAATTGTCGCCAACGAAATTGCTCATAATATATAGTACGATTTTCTTTCACGCGGATATATATCTAATGTGATTGCACAAAGCGGATAAAAAATTTCTATGCATATGTATAAGAGTACACGTAAATGTATAAATTTGCGCAGTTTTATTTTAATTTCCAATATAGAGCGAACGTGTCATTTTTTCTTCTTTCTTTTTTATTTTCTCTATTTTATTTTTTTTTCGAGAAATCATTTAGCTGGTATAAATCCCGAGGGTGAATAAGAACGTGATTCATGCATTTATATTCACATTCTCGTAATTGCTTCGACGATTTTATGCCGTATTTATAAATTCCAGATCACGGAAGTCTGGGAAATGAGATTGCGCCGTGTTTGGATCCGATGAGGTTGGATTAGGTGCAGTAAAATGAGTGTTCATGCACATTTTTAGAAATCTTCTTCGGCACAGTTTCGCCTTTTGGAGAAAAAAAAAAAAAAAACAGATATTTATACGCGTAATCGATTTTCGTTCATTTTTTCCGTCTTTTTATTCCCCTCTCTCTCTCTCTCTCTGTTTCTCTCTCATTTCCGTATCTACACTGGGTAGAAATATTTTTGCTGTATAGTTATAAACGAGGCAAGGCTATAGCAAAGCTCGTTCGAGATCGCTAGGGGCGGTGATTTTCCTCGTTCTTTGCAAGGTTGAAAACAAGTCTGAAAGGTTCCTCCATGAGTCGACGATTCTCTCCCCTGTTTGGGGATCGGGAGTATTACGAGGGTGGGATATATCAAGGGAGTGTTATTAGAATTCCGAGGACGATAAAAGCGGTGCAAAAGCCTTAGCAATTCCATTCTGACACGTGGCACTTTCTTGTAAGTACCCCTATAGGTATATAATTTCCGTGTAGGTATATAAATATGTAAACGCTTTTACCTTGAGATGTTTTACTTTTTTTTCTCCTTTTTTTTACCCACTCAAATTATCCACTTCTTCATTGCAAAACAAGATTAATATGTAGACACACGATAAAGAATTCGCGAATTGATGCAGGTATAGATAGGTATAAGTGTGTACATAAACACGGAATAAAAATGCGAAATTATTCTTGGAAATAATTTCATGATATTCCCCAAAATTGAAAAAAAGCAAAAGAGAAGAAAAACCAAAAAAAAAAAAAAAATCAGTTGCATTAATTTTTAGGAAAAAAATGTATTATTCCGCGATGAATACTGCAAAGAGCTGTGAAATGATGATGACGAATAACTAAAATTAGTCGCAAATCTTCCGGGTTGAACTTTCGAAATGATTAGAATCAGCGAGTTTTTAAGTCTCGTTGCAAAATGAAATAGCGAAATTTCTGTACCTTTGTAGCTATCTCGAGATATAATAGTAATAATTGTTTTTCACCCAGTCGGTGTTTGGAGTAAGTGTATAATAAACCGCGAGATAATCATTGTCGGCCGCAGATTGGCTTCAGCTACAGCTGGTATTGAGGTTCATGTTTTTTAAATTAAAGAGGAGGTGAATAATAATCCATAATATTAGCAAACATATTTTTTGCCAAACGATAAACCGAAAATAAAACCCGTAGCTATATTATACGAGACTGGTACGGTTACGATAAGCGGTAAAGTAGGTATAACAAAAAAATATTCAGGTACGGTATTATCTTCTGATATTGAACGGACCTATAGCTAAGCGGTTAATCAAATTTTGGTAAATTAATTATTATTTGCGAATGAAGAAAACTAACAATAATATCGGGTATATGGTTGAACTCCTACGTCATTATAGCAAGGAGAAAAATATTTTGAATTTCGTAATGCTGCAGCATCGTGTCATCTTGTTTTATCATTAAAATTGTCGATGAATTGGTGTAATCTGACAATGAATAATATTGTTAAGAATTAAATAGTTGTATGCGCGTTATTATGTAGTATGTACAGTGTTCGTGTGATTCACTGTCTAAATACATATTCACAAATAACTTTCATTTTATATTACATACGTATTGTTGTTTAGAGAAGATTATTAGCTGCTCCCTGCTGTTGCAAGATACATATTATAGTTATTTAAACGGCAGTATGCTGCTTACTTTACTATATTATTGTTTATACTGGACAGCGTACGATTGTCAATAACATATTTAGACCGCGGACTTATTTTCTCAAAGATAGTAAATAATCGCGGATTATCAGTGTTAAAATTTAAGGAATAATTAGGGCACGAGTTGAAGTTGTTATAGATTATCGAGGCCGACGTGTATGCAGTAAGCGAAATATTATCCGTCACCATTTCCACATACTAATGAATAATGAACGTTATTTATTCACGACCCCAAAAATAGAAACCTCGAAATAACAAGAAGGCGTTAATTTTGTTGCATTATCAAGAATCGTTAAACTCGAGAACTGTAGATGTTTTTAAACGGTGCTTAATAAAGTCAGCGCTTCTTCAATTCAGTGTCATAAAATTATCGATCAATTAATATTGATCGTATTTTTGAATTGAGATCAAAATCTTTCAGCTAGACTTTCGAAGAAACGAATTATTGAAATGAATAATATCTTACCGAATTTGAATGACTTAATAAACGCCAACGAAGAATAGGCGTCAGCTGCAGTATTCTAATCAGAGGAAAAATGATATGAAAGAAAAAAAGAAAAAGGAACAAAAAATGAAAAATGGTTTTGCTTGGTTACAGTCATGTATATGTATATGTATTTACTTATATATATGGAAAAAAGGCCAGGCGTCGTACCCCCAGCAAAGAAAACAAGACCAGCTGTTGCAAGCGCGAAATATTGTCTGGATACGCGAACTCTTTTAATATTGGTTTAGCTCTGTACGTAAGTGGTTTACGTGTCTAAAGGTGGGCACTCGAGTGTACGCTAAATGTCAGTTTACTTTCTGCCAAGTATAAGACTGCTGTCACCTGTTCAAATAGAAGATGCATATGACTTTAACAGTTGGCTGTGAATTGGCGTCGAATTATCGCCTGCAGGGTCAATTATTTTAATGAATCGGCTCCGAGACTTGTTCCGAGAGTCGAAAGAAGTTCAAAAATAAAATTCTTGTATCTCTTTGCAGACACGAATAATTATTCATCATCGGTATTTAGATTATTGATTGGAAATACTTAAGAATTGAGAATTGCTTCGAAGTTCGCAATTCGTTATCTTTTAATTCCCTTGAAATTTCACCAATTATTGAATTTTTTTTTTTTTTTCTTACTTTTAACGAAACTTAAGAACTAATCAAGAATGAATTTTGAATCGACGCAATTAGTCAAAACGAGTCTAAAGTCTCGCGATTTCAATGACCGCCAAATTATAATAATGCGTACGACCTTAATTGTTACTCGATAAAATTTGTGCGAAATAAATTCTACGTTGTCTGGCAAAATACAACGTAGAGTAACTTTATTCGTTGTAATTTTTACCTCACTCTTCATCCTTGTAAACTTTTGATAAAATGCACTGAATTTCGTTTACTAATTGCGAGATTAGAATCAAGAAAATTTCATCAATGGGTGCATAGACGCTGCTGTACTTCTATATATATTAAAATAGGTAGACGACAATATGACTGCTTAGAATTTAGATCATAAGTCTCGTTTATTGTCATCTCAGTTCATCCTTTACAGGTAAATGTACCCTAAAAAATAGTATGTAGTTGTGAATAGTCGTCGTACCTCGTTCCGTTCGTACATTTACAATAAACTTTTGTTAGCCAGATTCTAAATTTAGTATGTGTCTCTCTTTTATTTTTTCGAGTTATAAGAATTCAAGATCAGTCCGCAGATATTGACTCTGCGTTTCAAGAACCAAATTTGGTATCGCGTTTAGCATTTGACCGAAACTAACGAGAGCAAAGAACGAGGGTCAAGTGAAGTTTTAGTGTCCCAAGAAAGTGGGACACTTACAAGTTTCTTCACTATTTGTTAAACCACCGTATAACTTTCAAAGGAGTCCTCAAATTTCGACAAAATTTCACGTCCAAATACCCTAAATTATTTCTATAACTGACATTGAATCTGAGCAAAATAGGCCTAGGGGTTTGAGAAGATGAGGGAAAAATGAGTTTCTGAAGAAGTATTAATACCTCGGCAACCGTTCGTCCGATTTTGATGAAACTCTTTCGTTTTGTACTGCCCCAGGTCAAATACAGTCAATTTTGGAAATCAAATGTGGAGAGGATAGCATAATTTGAAATTTCATTGCTGCACAGTTCGATATTGTCGAACCGATCTCAGCGAAATTCACTGTAGAATTGTGTTTTACCATGAACAGAGTATTTCATTGCAGAATTTTAGCCGAACGTTAATTTTCCTGGGACATATCTCTTGATTATTTGGAAAAGTAGTTGGAACTGAAGCTTCATATGCATACATTTAAAATTCCGGAATCCTTGCAGGTCCTGACCTCACCTTTATACCTTTCAAAATGACCACAAATTTATTACGAAAGATGTATTACGCGCAGAGACTCAAACATTTCGAGAAGGTTGTTCCCTGATATTCATTTTCTTCTTCACCATAAGCGTTATCATCTTAGCATATAATCGTTGCAGCAATCCGTATGGTCAATTAGGTCGAGATACTTGCTCAAGGAGAATTGACAAGGAGACAATCTAGGCTGATTACAGACCGTTAGAAATTGTTGATCATTGCATAATGGACTTTCACATACAAAGGGGCAAAGGTCAGGAATTAAATTGCGTTATGGAATCATCGAAGGGTCAATTTCAGTTCGCCCTGGTATCGAGGGTTTGATATGAACGCTTTTTCGTTGATCTTATCGTGACGAAAAGTACTGTGCTGGGAAAAAGCACACAATTGATTTTCTAAATTTACAAGGTCCACCTCTCAATCTATTGCACAATCTATTGATAATTGGCGCCTCGGCGCCAGGCGTCTACTCGATTCCAAGTACTATTTACTGTGCCATAACGAGTCCACTAGTTGAAAACCGGTATAATCCAGCGTCCATTTAATTACCTTGAAGGGCTTCTGATACGGAACTAACTCATAGCTCGTTTGCACGCAAAACCTTCGACTGCACGTGACCAAAACAATTTTTTATCTTAAGAATTAGTAGAAATTGACAATTCCTAATTAGTTTCTCGTCAACTTTATATGTATGTGCAGATAAACCAGGAAGAATCTCGCCTACGGCGTCGTGAATGAGGCTCATTGAGTTCTCACAATAATATACACACGATGCTAGGTATTCGATATTAATCAACGAAGACTGTTATCTCGCAAACGGATTGAGATACGGTAAAATTTTCCAGACAGTTTCTTGTCCCCCTAAGAACAAAAAAAAAAAAAAAAAAAAACCCATTTGTGATACCAAAAGGTGGCACGTAGCAGTCAGACACGAAAATTTTTCAGACAGTTATATCATCGTTTCAGGATAACCAAAATACTCATCGCGACTGCAGGTTTCTGTATTTGTTTTTTAAATTCTTCTTTCGAAAAGCAGAGCTCGGATTTCCTTCAAGAACGAAAGCTGTCGATTCTACGCGGATACATAAAGATTTAATAAAATCCGATCATGTATCACGTAATCGACCCAATTATTAGATATCGAAGCGCAATAAATGAGAGGAGGTTCGCGTGCTCGTTACACTGCAATCTGCTGCAGTACCAGGCACGGGGTCCTCCTTGGACCGATTATACTTCCACTTGGAAAGGCGCAGTAGATCCATCTCTGGATGAGCGCGCGTGATTGTTGGTTATTTGATTGATAATGTATGGTACAAGTTTTTTTTTGTCCCTTCATTTTTCTCGTCATTTATTAAAAGAGCATAAATTAATTTGCGTCCGAAGAACTTCGAACGAAATTTTATGAGTCCTGCAATAATGCCGGAGTAAGACCGGCGAGGATATAGTCAATTGGTTTGTTCCCATAAGACCATAGGCAAATACCGGTGTATTCATATGTCCACACAACTGATAATATTGTAATTATTAAAATCTTAATAACCGTGAAATTAGTTGCACGTGACATGGGAGTCAGAAGTTTCCTGATAAACTCAATATTACGGTTAGAACAAGGCACGAGGTCTACAACTAGGTAAGGAGATGACAAACAGAACCGATAAGTCATACATACACAATTATATACGTTTATCTATATCTAGATATATTTGCGTGGGTATATACCTCCGCAGAATGTAATATCGCAAAGATACACTCATCTAATACATACATACTTATTTGTATTCGAATGCATATCGCGTAGGCGTAGGAGTCGCATGAGAGCACGTCACTTTCGGTCTCGTGACTTTCGGAAGATAGTTACCAGCATCTTTATCATTAAATTTGTTATTACTGACTCGTGGCTTACAATTATACAAAGTTCATTACAAATTGGTGTAATTTTAACATCAAAATTGCAAATTACTCACACCACAACGATTCCTTTTCAACTTTACAGCCTCCTGCTTCGCTTCGTTTCATTCAGGTTTCAAGTAATAAAGACGATCTTACAATAATATATAAAAATAGTCACAGGGATCAATCGTTACCCATATTTTCGTTAATCACCAAACGGAAATACTTGGACACTCGTTTTTTTTTCCTATACCTTGGCCAAATGTCCCTTCTCGTCTTAGTTCGAAGAATATATCATTTCAATCATTTTAGCGATGAATTTGAATGAGTACTGGAAAAGAATAATCTCTTGAGTAACTTCGAATAGGTGAAAGGTTTTCTTGGTAACAGATGCTAATTCAAGTTAGCTGACTTTGTGTAACTCAATTTGACGATGGGTACTCAGTGTACAATTGCGAGAAGAATTCCGCGACTTAATGAGGCAAAAAAATTCCTCGGTCAATCTGGAGAAACTTGAACTAAGACCAGGAAATAAGATGCGTACATGTACAAGAAGTGACGTACAAGAGCTGAGTAACGAAACGCGTTGATCAAAACGACTCCACTCTGCTTTACGAATTGAATGATTCCAGTTTGATCCGGGCGTCGATTAGAGCGTCGATGACAGCGCCTTTGTAACTTAATGTTAATTGATTTCACCCCATAACTAGGCTTGGGATCTTCTTAAGAAGACATGAGTCGACGTCAAGATTGTTTAAACGGCTATGCAGCTGAACGAAATTTTCAGTTTTTGTATTTTGTAGGAATTGACTAAGTAGGTAATTATCGGCTATTGATCGAGGCAGTAAAATGATGGGTAGAGACCCCGTCCATAGAGGATAACCGAAAATGAGTTAAGTTAATAGTTCCCGGCTTAGTGACTGCCATAAGTAAAATTTGTGCTAATTTAACGACCCAAACGTTACCTATTGTTCGAAATTACCTAGAATGTAGTAATAAATCTTTTTCTCTTCACCTAGAAGGTTCGAAGTGTTTATAGAAATGCATTAACAAGTTTTGCATAGAACTTAAATAATTATCCCGGTCAGATAATTTTCTTCGACCATGAACTTATGACTGAGTTGACCTATATTTGATCGTTTTTTTTTCTTCTTCTTCTTCTTCTTTCCCTCGTCTCTTTTTTTCTTGTTAATATTAAATATTTTTGTCTCGTTTTATCTCGATAGCCCTGAACTCAGGGTCGTTCATACGTGGGTAACTGTTTAAAATAAATACATAAACGTCTCCGAAGATTAATCGCATAAGTTTATTGCCGTATGAGGTGGAAAAATCGAGAATGGAACTGAACTTGTAATACAAAAACCTGCGTCGCTTATACCCAGATACGATTAATCCAGGTAAGAGTAGGTGCTGATATTTGTTCACGTGTTACCCGAATGCTTGTCCTTATACAACCTGTTCGATTTCGTATTATTTATTTTTAAATTGGCATATTAATCCGCCGACACGGATGTTACACATATTTCATTGAATTTATTAATCGCGTAGGGAGTTAGGGCGATCTTTACCTGATAAATATTATTTTTAAATAAAATATGATTGATTCCTCGTAGTGGTAAGAAATGAAGGACTTGAATCACCACTCTAAGACAACTAGTTGTAATTCAGTGTAATTGTTTACCTCAAGCAATCGTTTCGGACTGCTTAACGCCGCACCATTGTGTGAATTCAAAGAAAAATTACCGGCTAATTTAAGTCAATAAGAAATCTTGGAATTTGGTCAAACAGGTTCTATGCCACGTGAATAGTAATGAATTGATAAATAAGGAAGTAGTGACACGTACCCAACGGGCGAATGAAGGCTAAGCTGAGATTAGTCCGAGGGTTATTTTTCTTCGAATATTACCGTCAGCTTAATGGATTAGAAGAATGCACTCGATAATACTATTGGTTATATATCCTGAAAGGGAAACCGTTAATATTTATTGGTTCGAAGGAAAATTAGGAGAAAATTAATGAAATAGGGGAAAATCGAAGAAGCTGGGGGTTCCCCTGTTGTGGTAGGATTATATTTAAAAGTATCTCCTCGATTGATATTGAAGTGTTTTATAGCCGTGGAAAATCCCAAAACCGACAGTAGTCGGAGTATAGGAACTTTGGTCATTTTGAATTTAGATTTTCGCACTCACCTGAAATCCTGTTTATAAATTAGCTGACGTTAGTATGATGAAATGTCTGGATATTGATCGTATAGTCAATTAATCTCGAGATTCAAGCAACCGATTTCGCACACCGATACCTACATGATATCTTTTTTCGCAAATAGTGAATTGATTTGGAAATCCTATGGTTAAATATCATCGGAATAATTATCTGCAGCGTAAATGAAGAAGAAAACGAAGAGAAGAAATGAAATTGAAACAACGGTAAAAAGTCATAAAAATGCGTAGAATTTGATACGGTCATATTGCGAATAGCTAAAATCTGGTTAATGACTAACTGTAGTCTGTTCAGGCGGTGAATCCGTAATTATATCAACAAACGGACGTCAATCTATTCTTAATGATCCTTTTGGTTGACATTGGAGGACATTGGATAGAGGAAATCGACGAAACGAATAAACTTGGATTAAATTATCTGCTTTTGTATTTCCCGGATAAAAATCGACCACAAACAAAGATCGAGAGATAATTAATTTTCGAATGACTATTAATTCAATGCACCAATTAATGGCATTGACAGACTTTAAAGAAATCACGTATAGGTATACTTCTGTACAAGGCCACGACCCAATTTTAAAAAGACATCAAACTATAAGAGCGAATCGAAATCTGCCCAGAAATTTTATGGAATGATAACAGATGCACTAACGCATATATCGACGGCATTATAATGAGCAGATTAATTGGGAGACATTTGAGAGTAAGATCCGCGCAAGCGAATGAAGGCAATTTCACTACGAGAGCGCGTGTTCCTTGATAAGAAGTTTCGTCTCAGATGGAATTTGAACATAATTGTATAATCGAGTCACATATATAACATCTCCGTGACACGTGGTCTAATTAGATGTCTACCAAACTATCTGCGAATTTTATTTTGCAAATTAATATGTATATCAGAAAAAGTTAACGGAATAACGAATAATAATAAACGAGATGATTCCGAAGCCATAAATTACACTTCCTACTGATATTTTTACCGTACAAGAAACTCGTCGGTCTTTAATCACTGTATCGTAACAAGTGATCATTATCTATTGCATTAGATACGGCTTCTTCTGCAATTTGACCGAAGTCTATTGTGTAAGAGGTAGTCTTCATTTCCTGGTTTTCCTTGACCAACTCTCATTGCCTGTAGCTTACGCATTATGCACACTTAGATTTATTTATACTCGCAATTCTGTTACATACATATGTGAGCGACATATGCATTCATATAACGTGCGGAAAACTGAGTTTCCGGATTTTCAGTCCAATTTAATAATCGGCTGATGAATCGTGATCGTAAAAATCAGCGAATAGCCTCCGTGAAGCATAGATAATCGCTGTGATGCGGTGCGCCGCTTTCTGTCGCTAGTTTTAATTGCCGTGTTGAATTTCCACCCACGGACGTGTGCAAACGCTTGCGATTTTACCGCATGGGAGGAAAAACGGGCAGAAATAAATCACTGTAAGAATTTATGTATACGTATATACATGCGAGTATGTACATGGAATTTCAAATACATTACAGCTATTTATATATCTTCGCGGTCAGGGTCAAGCTCAGATACTATCGCAATTCTGAAAATCGTTATCATGATTCTATTTTATAGTGCCACACAAGATTCGATGATTCCCCACACTCGCGCGTGGATTTACTTCAGCAAATTTCACATCTATGGGCTAAGGCTTTTTCGAGAAATGACAAAATCGTAAAGAGACGAGGAATTTCGCCATGCGTAATAGTCGATTATATGCGTGAACGTGACGTATTGTCTGGTTCGTTTTAAGAAAGCGAAGTGTGCGCGAGCCAGAACAGAGATGTAAAATATAGAAAACAATAAATTGACCAGCGGCGCCAACGGCCACTCGTATATATGCTAAAAGTACGATCAATCTAGAGCGTCAATTAATTAAAATATAAAACGCGTCGACGATATGGTCGGTGGTAAAAAAATTCATCACGGAGAGAACGTCTGGGTTATATACTTGTGTAATGAGTGCCGAGTGCTTATGCGTCGATATATTTATAGATGCTATTATTTCCGCGGACAATTGCGGTCATAGAAAAAGCGAAATCGTATGGCCTTGGCGGCCTTGACTGTGAAGGATTGGATTTGCAAAGTTGAGAATCAGCACGTGTAGGACGTTTATTGTTTTCGGAAGTAAACGAAGGACAAGATGAACCCTGCAGAGCCTCAATAATTGCACGTATACATGTTACATACTAGTGTCTTTCCCCTGTACAATATGTTACGTGTAGTTATAGCGTCTAAAGTAATGACTGGCTTTGACATACTTTCGGTATATTATTTCCAAAATAATTCAATCACCTAGCTGCAGAGTGGCAGGTAAATAATAAAATTAATTTTCTACTAGCAGAGTGCAGGAAACGATTAGCACTGACAGCTGTAAGATCTGTAACTATAAATGTATTATATTATATCCTTTGCTTTTGTCTATGAAAAATGATACCGATTATCATTACTTACAATTTCATTCTTAGATCTCATACAGGAACTTACAATCTGACTTTACAAGGTCGAGTATAATTTTGCGTGGGTATCATGACTCGGAGAATTATTGAAGAATAATTTGACTACAAATCAATGTGTTGTAATCATGCGAATATACGATTCATTTTAGCCATCTCTGGTTTCTTTTTCAAGAGGAAAAAGTAGCAGATCATTATTTTTTTTTCTTATTTTCCGCGTGGGCGTAGGTAGTTTCAAACGCTGCGTTGTAAGCGGTATATTTGATAAGAGATAATTACGAAAGTCTATCTAATTGGCGCCAGACACTCGTTGGCACTCGCGTGGGTCGTAATATTTGGGAGATCACAAATCGGGACTTTATTTTCAATTAGAAGGAATTATCAGTTTGGTTTGAAATCTTTTTTCCAATCTCAATGAATTTTTTCTTTACAGGAATTCAAAATTATACTCTCACTAAGCGAAAGAAATAAAAATCTGTCCGTTGAGCACAACTAGAAAATGAAAATTTCATACGAAGAGAACAGCTGCTTCTAAGATTATCCGTGCCTCAGGTCCAACGTTAGTCAAAGACTGTCTGGATCTATTTGCGAAATGAATATGCTCACGTGTATATGCTTATACATCGAAAAATTGAATGCGTGTTAATATGCTTCTAGTGTCTACCACCTTCGTAAATTAATCACGGCTAGAACAGCTCCGTTTTAAAATGGTGCAATAGCTACGATGCTACTATAAATACTGAGGAAAACTCGTAGAAGCAAATAGTCAAATTTGAATCTCAAGTTATTCTGTGGAAGTCACTTTCAACTAAACCGAACGGATTCAAGTTTGAGTGTGGTTTTTTCTTCGTCTTTCTACTCCCGGAAAAAGATAACGGAAATTCGAGGAAAAATATGTACGCGTTAAAACCCGGTGCGGAATAAAATTAATCTTTAAATATCACCTTTGCTCGAGGAGCTTTGTGGTTTTGAATATACGCATTTATGCTTGTTTTCAAAATTGCGTCGAAATATGGTAAATCTTAAAATAAATGACGAAAAAAATCGTCCAACGCTGTCGAAATGGTTAATTTTTTGCTTTTTTGACGTCTTAGAGAATATAAAATCGATCTATTGTTAGTTTGGAACGTTGCACGCGAAAGCATACCTGAAATTACGCAAAGGCGTGACCATCGAAGCTCTACCGGCGCCAAAAACTTTTTTCTTTTTTTTTTTTTCTTATTGTATAATTCTATTTTTTTTATTTTACAAAAATCTCTTGTCTTCGTCGTTGCAGAAGAAAAAATTAATATATTTTTATCCGAATGGTTGGTCAATCCAAGAAATGAAACTAGCCAAAAATGAGGGGGAAAAAAAAATAGAAGAAAGACTGAAACGTATATCTTTGTCTAGAATCGTGCATCCACAGCTTCTGAACTTATCTTCTAGTTGACTGAGAGGAGGATTATTTTCAACAAAATTGTTTGAAGCCGAGTTCCTTTGACCGTGTATTCCAGGCTCTTCTCAGAGCCCAGAGGGATGCAGAAGGAGAAAATAAACCTTAAGAAAAAAGGAATGGATAGAATAAGGAGCCAAAGGGGCTGGGGAAGAGAAGAGATGGGAGTGGATTGACTACGGTACGGTCGTTTCGAGTTTTTGCAAGTCTCTCGGCTGCATTCCTCTCTCTGAAGCCAACTACCTCACCAAGAGTTCGTTGGAACGGCTAAGCAATGATAGGAGAAGTGAGGAGAGGAGAGGCGAAAAGTGCAAAGGTATCCTTTTACTAAAGGATTGGATCTTCGCAGGTTTAAAATTAAATCCTTCTGAAAATAAGAGACTTTGAAAAAGGAACTGAGAGGTGCTTGGTTTATAGAGAAGACCGCGACAGAATGGGCAGCCTCAGCTGAGAATTGATAAAAAAAAAAAAAAAATTCCTTTCCAAAAAGTCTTTCTGCAAAAAATTTTCTTAGAAGAAAGATTATTGAGGAAAAAAAAAGAAAAAAGGAATTTTATCAATTTTCAGCTGAGGTACCCACTTCGCCCTGGTCTCCCCTAAATACTAAAGACTGTACATGGCTAAGGAACAAAGGGAACCCTTGACTATAGGGTTTTGGATTACTCGTAAAAATAGACCAGGGAGAAAGCGGTTTCACGAAATTCTTTTGTCTCTTTTTAACCACAATAAAATGAAAAAGAAAATAACAATAAAGCCAACAAAGAACTAAACCCAAATGTCCTTCTGGTCCAAGATTTTGTTTCCGAGTTGAACGAATTTCGAAAGATATATCTTGGCCCGAAGTTAGCTACGTAAATGGATTCGTGAAGTTTAAACAATTGTTTTTAGACGGAATCGACGTATAAAAACTAAGGTCGAAGATCTTTTTGCAGAATCTTAATACGCAGATGAATATATACGTGTATGCCTTCTACGTATTACGAGTTCGAAAATATGTATCTACGTGTTTAAAAAAAAAAAAAAAAAAAAAAAAAAAACTTTGTTGTTTGATTTTGTTTTCAGTTTATAAAACTGCACTGCGGAATCATTGCCAATTAATAGACGACTTTTTTTTTTTTTTTCTTCGTGGTGAAATTGTTCCCACACTTTGCGCAGCGCAGAAGTTTACAGTCGTCAACTAACTAACCGTTACAGAACGATAAACCTACATACTTTATGACAAGGTCGAGAGTGACACAATATGTGTTGTACGGAATAAGCAAGAAAAACAAAAAAAAGAATGCATATAGGTAACTGGAGAATCTGAAACAGCCATTTTACTAATTAGTTTTCATCTGTTGTGACGAACTGCAGCAAGAGGACTGACTTTTTACGAGCTACAATGCTTAGGAGTCTATACCTGTTTACCTATATGGGTATGATGATATGAATGCTGCAACTTTTAGGTGTAGCCTTCTAGGAGTTCAGAAATTAGCATTTGTTTCGTCATTTCATGGAAGTGAAACAAAAAATAATTTCGTTTCCTTCATCTTTGATCTAAAATCTAAATAAATGAATAAGAGAATGGCGACGTAGTGCATCGCGAAGATTGATAATCAACTCTATTGGTAATGTAAAATCTTAGGTAGAGAAAAGAGGTTCCAGTCTCTATTATTTTGATTTTCGAATGGTGCAGCAGCAGGCCGAGACTCATGCAGCAAAGCGAATGATTGCAGCAGAGTGCTTATATACTCTACGCAGCAAGTGTTTGCGACCTTTGAAGGTTGTAGCCCCAAGAGAATGCGCGACGCGACTGGAGACTGCTCTGGTAAGAACTACAACAAGGTTATTTCGTGTCAGAGTCGGGTTGGTTCATGCATCGAATAAATATTGCAAATCTTAGCTAATGCAAAGATTTAATAAAATTTAGCTCAAGGTATGTTAATTGTTGATGATGATCTTTCAGTCTATCAAGAAACTCGAACGTTTATCGAATAACTTTTGAACCAGTGGATCGATTCGAAAAAAAATCGGCACAAGATTTCCTCGAACAATTTTCAGATCCGATATCAAATTTGGACCAAATCGGTCGAGGGGTATGGAAATGGGAGTAAGAAATGTGTTTTCAAAAAAGTATTGATTAATACCGAATGTGCGAGGGATAGCAGTTTGAAATTTCATTGCTGTTCAGCTCGATCACTGTTTTATCAATTCGGGCGAAATGTGGTGTATAGGATTGCGTTTTACTATAAGCAGAATATTTCATTGCACAATCTTAGCCGAGTGATAAATTGTGCCGACATTCTCGAAACACATTTCTTAATCGTTTAAAAAAACAGTTAGAAATAAATCTTCATACATACTGCGCATTCAGGATTCTGATTACAACCAGCGTCCCGGCTTTTCATCTTGCATTCGTGTTCAATTTAAAGAAGACGATCATCAGCCCATGAGTCACACGTTCGCAACAAGTATGACCCGTCAATATTTTTGAGTATAACTTTAAAGCGTTGGAAATCCGGCAAATACAAAAGCTTATAAGGTATAGGTATGCAAAAAAACTTGTTGCCTTTGCGCGGGTTGATAGTGATGAAGTCATTGGCAATTGTACAAAAAGCGTTGACTCGTTGTTGATCTTTTACACGCTCCTATGGTTCCACACAAAATTTGTATCCGCAGTGCAAGGAGATTGGAAATTCGGGTAAGTTAACAATGACCCGAAGCGGCAGGGTGGGTAGTTATATCGGTGGGTAAAAGAAAGAGAAAAAAAAATTAAACGTACGGAGGAGACTCCGACCTACGACAACATCGACTCGGTTTCATGGTAAACAAAGCGCAACGAGCAAGTGGCCGTGAACCTTTTCACTGAGATTGTCATATATTTTTAGATTAAATGTTAACGTTATTCCAGAACAGGTATGAAGAAACTGTCTAATCGGTAAAGTATCAACGATCCCGGATTAGGAATAATTAGTCATCAATCTCATTGAAATTGGTAATAAAACATCGTAGAAGTATCAAATTCCGTTTTCATTCAGCATAATAAAATCTCTTGATCAAAAACAATAAAAAGCAAAGAGTTAAAATAAGACATTTCTGCTCACCGATAGATGTAAATTATTTTATTTTATAAGATAATATCATGTTCGCGGCAGTATATACATACATAGGTATAATATGCATAATTTCATTTTAAATTAATTGAAAACGACAGATTAGGTAAGCGGCCGTAATGTACCATCGGCGAGACTGGCACGAAGCGAAGTTTGCTTTCATCAAATCTCTAGATTTTGTTAGGCTGTCATTTGGCCTGCCTGGTACGGACAACTTTACCGATTGCCTAGTCTATAGATATTTACGTAATCTGCACGAACGCCGAATTATTATCAAAACCTCATATTTTACCCGAATTTTATTTGGTACCCTCGAATGTAGTAACAGAATTCGCTTCATACGCGTGGGACAATCCGTTTACATACGAGAGTTGGAAGCCATTAGTTAGATACATAGAAGGGTCAAGGTCGCCGTTATTTTAGCACGTTTGAAAAAAAAAAATAAATCGCTAGAAATCATACGATCATACGTCGTAAAGATAACCGTTTGGCGGAACCGAAGAAAAAAGAAAAAAAAAAAAAAACGAAAAAGTAAAAGATGCTAGAAATAAAAATCAAGTAACGTCGAGTTAGTGGTCGATAATTAAGTTCACGTGGTCAATTATATAGCATCCACTAGGTCAGCGATCTAAAAAAGGTCGTTCGGGTCGGAGAGTCAAGGGTCTGCTAGCTATAATCGATATCGTTGCCTTGTAAAGGAAAATTCCACTTCGCGAGGCAACGGCCCGATGTCGACGTTGGCTCCTTGACGGTTGTATAAACCGCAATATCCCTAAGATTAAAAAAGATTCAGGTCCCCACGTGTCACTCGAAGATATAGACGATTAGATGTCATGTAAATTGGAAACGGTACAATAACTGGCGGGTCGTTGGAATCCTTGAAAGAATTACAATTGACCTTTCTTTTCTTTTCTCAAATATCAGCCTTGAATTCAAATTTTACTCTACCTTAACAAACGATCCTTTGTCGCCGAATAATTGGTACCTAATATATACCGCATATCGAGACAGCTGATCGCGGTCAATGCGATTTGAATTTATTCAATTTTCAAATGCATGTACGTGATGGGACGAAATAGAAATTCAGTTTTACCTACTCAGCATGTCGATTGATTTTTAATTGCATAATATAGCTTTGCAGCTTAGGAGATGAATAATTCACGTACAATTCTGCGCAATATTTTGTAAACACGCTAAAATCACGTGCGTTTTCCTTATCTTTCCGTCGATGGTGTGGTATAATTATTACTCGGCGTGTATAAATATTCATCTAACACGACTGCGAAAAGATTATGATATAGACTTCGCGCCTATAGTTTTTTTCCCTATTCGGTGAGGTTTTTTATCAGTTAATTATTTAAAATGAATGGCTTTTTTTTTTATTTAATGAATTAAATAAACGTGAATCTATAATAGCCTTTGATACATGGTCGATTTTTCTTCTATCAGCTAATAAAAGACGTTGCCGTTTGCAGGTGACACTGAATTTTTTAGTAACGATCGGTTGATGGCAGATAAAATTTCATGCTCTAACAGCTGGCTCGATTTTAAAAATGATATCCTTGATTGATCACGCGCGACCTCTACGAAGTTTTATGCGTTTCCCGCACATGCCTAGAAAGATAGCAGAATATTGCCTGAATTTTTTTTACTCAGAAGAAAAAAGAAATTAAATAATTTTTTAGGCAAGCTACGATGAGAAATAAGGATATAAAAGAATCGTCGAAAAGGATCTTCTGCATTCATAGCCTGATAAGGAGATGTGCAAAACCGTATGTACATGTATGGACAAAGTTGTGAGACCGAATATTGATCATCGGAAGAATTTAGAATGGAAATATGTCGAGGTGATAGAAACGGCGTATGCGTGTAATGCGCGGGAAGAAACGGCTATGAATTAATATTTTCTTACGGGATAAAACGTAGAGTGTAATAACGAGCGCAGAAATGCATTGTAAAGTTCTAAAATTAATAATTGCGTCGTTTTCGCGTATTGTGGTAGATGAGATATTATATTAATATCATTTTGGCACAGTAGCTGCTCGTCTTTTAAACCTATAAACAATGAAATATTGTCACGAGATTAGAATAAAATTATACATAGGCATTAATAAGGCTAGGATATTACGCACCAATAAAGATATTAAAGTCTCGCCTCGTCGGCCCGTCGCGGACCGCATTTGACACTTTGGAATTTGCTCCGATAAACGGGGGCGGAATAAATAGCAGTTGGTATGACTAATGCGAGTCGTGCTTATTGCAAAGCTAGTCCGCGCCTAGATCCGGAAATTTTAAAGGGGAGTTCACACATGAACAAGTTGAAAAATAAAATTAATGAAATTGATTTGTTGGCTCAGTACATCGACTTGCGCGACGTGACTAAGCCGATTATATAGTTCGTACATATCCGTATCTGTTCAGTGTTAATGCAGCTTAATTGTAAGACCAACCAGATGCTAACCGGGAGACGATGTACAGGCTAACATCTACTAGGAGACCGTTGGCGCAGAATAGTATAAGAATAAACTTTGCCAGACCAGAAATAGAAATCTTTAGAGTTCTATTGCACCTCGTGCAAATGGCGCGGCGTAAGATGACTTAGAGTTAATTGTCTCGGTCTAGAAAAACTGATGGTTTTAATTTAATTTTTTATTGCTTCTGGATGTGAGGAAGGAAATAACTGACCGTGGTGATTAGTGGCCGGAATTTTTATTCGTTAGAATCGCAGTGTTCAAGATCACGGAGAGAAGTAGAATCGAATAATGATCAATCCATTATGAAAGAGATTTTTATCTTCGTGGAAGAATTTCGTGGAAATTTATTATGTAGGATTACTGAGTGGGGTCGTCGTTCACACTCGTGTCAGACGGAGATTTTCGAATGTTTTATAATCCATTGGAATTCGGTAATTTCATTTTAATCCCTTTATTAATTCGGAGCGTCGCGTAATGAATATTCATATGAGCCGGTGGTGTAATTTGTTTGTCTACAACATCATGTGCAGGGAATAATTCAGTCATTTTTCAGGTCTCGGAAAAATCGAATTTTTTAACCAGAATTCAATATTATATATTACATATTTCCTTCAAGAGTTGGAATCAAACAAAATGGTTAAAAGAATGTCAAAATCGGTTTGGTTTGTGACGATTTCGCAAAAGAACAATGAATTATCAGATCGCAATATCGGGATTATCATTCCAGCGATTTATCTTGGCTTAAATCGACGGCACGTCTATCATGGTGTTGACGTGCGATAGATCGCTAGCTTAGACTGGATCATTCGAAGATTGAGATATCGTAATCTCAGCGCGCTCCAAATGCGTGGGTACTATTTTATTTTCTGAATGATTCGTACAAAGAAAAAAAAAATATATATATATTTATCAATGTAGAGTTCATCAAACTCAAGTTTCTCAATGGTTGAGTCTTTCACGCTTATAAACGATGGGCTATAATCGCTGCCACATAGTCATTGGGTTGAACATACGACAGAAAAAGATTATAGCCGCAGTTCATTTAATGACCTTAAATTTTTTTTTCAAACACTTGAATTCTCCCGTAATCTCAAAGTCAAGGCCTGAGTTGGTGAAGATAATTCTCACTCTGTTTCTGATACGCGTATATCGACTGGTAAAGTATGCGTGGTTCATATTTAAGCATCGACTAGCCGCTGTCCTCCAAAATACCTTTTTGCCCTTCATCAACGCTTCAATTATTCGTAAAACGTAAAGAAAACCACGTTGACAACTTTCCCGTAGAAATTCAATCACAAAATCTCAAGGAATCTGAAAGGTGGTTCGGATACTCGATTCGTAAACCTTCAATGCGCTTGATCCGTAGTCAATGCAGGCTGACGGCCCCGTCTGACTCTAAAGGACGTTGACTACTTGCGTCAGGTCCGGTCTTCCCATTACGGCTCTTTTCCTACTTGCTTGTCCGGCTGACGTGCAAAGCCGTACCTACTTATACGCGTCTTTCTAGTTACGGTTTTTTCTACTTTGGCTTACGGGCAAAACCTTAACTACTTATACGCGTCTTTCTAGTTATGGTCTTCTCTACTCCCGCCGACGATGCGCATAAGTGGTTGTACCGCACGCAAGGGAATAAATTTTTAAAAGCACTTTAAGTCGGACGGAAATTTGGAGAGACGTATTCTGAGATATTAAAAAAAAAAAAAATTCTCCTTTCATGAAATTTTTTCTTATCCATGTTAAAAATTGTTGAATTTTATTTACTTACGAAGAGATAAACCGGATGTGAAATCAATTGATCACGGACAATCTGACCATCATTTTTTTCATTATCAATACGTGTAGACGCGTAGATACAATCTCGAAATTATCTAATCAGTTTTGGACCGTTTAATTCAATTTGCATCGACGATAATAAATGCTGTGATAAAATGCATCGTTGAAAATCAGATCGAGAATGAAAAATCTTAGGAGATTTGGCGCCAATATTTGAGCTTTTTGTCAATCGTTGAGAAATTCGTTTGAACATTTTTTCTAGAGGCTGATGGATCCGGTCATAAAATTCAAGTAAGGGTGCAAAATGTTTCGTAACTTACCTACTGCTGGAATGTAATTCCGACGAAACGATCTGGGTCACTACGTATAATCTGGTTTTAAAAAGAGTGTCAATAACAATGCGCAGCAGTAAGTAATCACGAAGTTCGGACATCACTCTTAATTATTAAGCAGGGTAATTCCACTGCAAAACAGTTTTAAGCCTTGGCTCGTCAAGAGTTGCGAAATGACCAGGTTTAATGACATTACCGTTGCCTTGAGACTCGCTATTCTTGTTTTTGCTACTTCCCACTTCATCATATAATGGGAACTTGAAATTCTCGTACAGCTGCTCTGAACAAAGATTCATCCTATGAATCTAAACGGCACCGATTATACAATCTGATTGATATTTGAAAGATATTTAATCAAAACGGGATGAAAAATGAGTTTTAAATCTCTTAGCTGATTTGAAACATGATATATAAAGCTTCTTATCATCATTTACGTTATTGTTGTCTGGAAGAGGAGGTTCGATGATCCATTAAATATAATTGCTACCATATGTGCATAAAAGCGAGTCAATAAACAATCTTCGTCGTAGAATTTGCAGGGTTAATGATTTTGTTATTATCCTTGTTTTGAATCACGCGAATCGATGCGCACGGTTGATAAATTAGAAGTTAAAAGCTCGTACTTATTTCTTACAATTATCTTATGACCATCGAGAAATCGTGGGTATAGTAGTTGAAGCTGTAATTTTAGTTTCTCGGAACCTTCGGACTAAACTGTTTGTTGTTTCTCAAAGTTCGTTTGTCTCGTCTGCAAGGTTGAGCGAGGATCCGTAAAACCGATTTATACCAAATCAAAGTAGGCACCTATATATATATAAATGCAATAGGCTATATTCTCACGTGACGTCAGCGAATATCACGTCGAAGTACCTGTCCGATAAACTCATCGCGGAAATTCAATGTGTTCACGTGTTTGTCGCGCGTAATATCGTGTTACAAATGCATTTACATAATTTCGGACGTAGGCTATATAGGCGGTTTGTATTGAAACTACGGGTTTCGGCATACATAATTTATCCCATGATCTAATTCACGAAAAACTAATTTCATTATTTATAACCCGGTAGTACCTCAAATATATTTTCAATTTTACTTACAGGTATCTAGGTATAACTTGACTCGAAAATTAATGTATGTACCCACGTACCTACACGGATCCCTTACAGGGAATAATGCGGAATTAATATGAGATGCGATGACTTGACAGGAGCCAAATAAAATCGAGTATAATTCTATGCGGCAGTAGTTTTAATTAATGTTTAATAGTTCCGGGACTGGGGTAGATGGTTATGCATGATATGTATATAGCTACCTACCTACCACTGAATTAGACGTCTTTGACGTAGAGAGCGCGACGTGTTAAACATCACAGATGATAATTTGCGATGTATTCTTTATTACTTTTGGTGTTTTTTTTCCCTTTTTTATTTTTCGGGGAAGTTTGCTTTTTCAACATTTGCGTAAGCGGTCTGAAAGGTACAGCATCCTGTCGTGTGCCTCGCGAATAATTTAAGGCAAACTGTCTACATGCACCTATGAATAAACGTTAAATAATTTTTTTCTTTTTGCAAAGCGAATCGCTAATATCGCGATTTGAAAAAGAAAATAAAAAAAAAAGACAACGTTATATATTCAAATTCGAAGGATGAACTTATACCACTTAGGTAAAAACGTATATTTATTATCTAGAAAGACAGACTCGAGGATCTCACTCATATTGCATTCTGTATGAATTATTTATTTCGCGTACCTACGTATACGTATAAAGTTATAAAATTTTTATTTCAAAAGAAAAGTTAACTCGCGGTATAGAACCTTCGACACGAGTATAATTCTCGGACATTTTCAAGGCCAGTTATAATTTTTATACTATAAAAGGTACGAAGATCGAGATTCATCTCAAATGTGAAAAAAAATTTCTTGCTAGAAAAGGTATCACTTATACTTTCCGTAACTCGTCCGATCTCGGTATTTAATTACGGAATCGATACACCCACGGGCAGTCACCTCGGGCAAATATTTGTACAGAGATATAATGTCTTCTACGAAGTCAGAGTGCGCTTATGCTTTTCATGCACCTATCGGGTATTGCAGCAATGAAAACGAGCAAATAACACATTTGCAGGTATGCATTAACGAATTTTTGGAATTCGTATTCAAGGCATGTGGAACAATTTCAGATGATAAAAAATGGAATTTTCTCGTAAACCTCATTCACCCGTCTATAATAATTATAGGTATCGGCAAAAAAGCTGTATCCCATACGTCTATTGATATTATAATCTATTTCAAGTCCGTGTTGGCTGCGTTCGAGAAGATCAGGTTAAACTTGGACGTAGCTTGTTTTCTTTTCGTCAATATTGTCTCTGACGTCACACTAGTTGCGTAAGTAGTGCGTTGGGTCTGCCCATCTGCCCATCCAACGTCTTCGAAAGAAATAACACGTCACGGATCGTTTTATTTTATTTTATTTTATTTCAGGCTAGTTTTTTGTTAGGAAATCAAAAATCTAGTATCAAGTTTCTGATTTGACTGAAAGATGATCTATACAGGTATATGTCTCTACGATACAGGTCTTTTTTTTTCTTATACCCATACAGGTATACGAATAATAATATGATGTGCGTAAATTTATACAATTTCGCAGATATTTTAATCGTGAGAAATTTATTTCTCTATGATAAACCTAGACGATGTGAAATTCAATCGTTGGAACTAATAATTTTGATCAATATCGCGGATTTTATCGCGGTTTTTTCCGCGATAAGTAATACGGTTTTATCTTCACCTGTATTGTCACTGCGTCATTACTGTACTTTCCCATTTATTTTTCGAATTTACAGATTTTTCATTCGTGCGAGTTACGATCGAAATAAACGTCTGATCTCATGTTGATTGAATATTCGTATTAGGTGCAAATCCGTCCTCTGTGTCGCTTGCAGTGTTCTAATAAGCAATGTTATGGGTAGGTATAACAGAATGACGCGCGAAATCAAGTTGTCGCTTAAATTAGCAGTAGAGATCGTAACACAAATCCTTTGGGAAGAGAGAAAAAAAAAAAAAAATGAATAAATAAATATAAACAATAGATCTAAGCTAAAAATTTGATATTGCGGATGTGAATTGACAACGACGCTTGAATTAACACGGTGATAAAAATTTCGTGTCTTGATCACGATTTGGGATGCAGATAAGAAAATTTAAGTCGCAAAAGCCGCAAAATTAGCAAAAAATCAAGTAACGAAGTAAAATAGCAAGTTGAAATTATATATTTTTTTTTATCGTCAAACCATGAAAATTATTCGAACGAAAAATAGAAATGATAATGCATTTTATCACCTCGTCGAAAAGTTCAACACTTTGATATAACGCGTAAATAATATAAAATACGCAATAATTTCTTACCGTTGATCACGAGGTTGTTTACGAGATCTGAGCGGATACAGTGATCCATGAAGTACTTTGGGCACAGAGGACAAATTATATTATGCAAAAGCGCCTCCATGCACAAGAATTCCGATTATGGAAATGAAAATGCGGAGTATTCCGCCTACACCTCTTTTTGCTTCTCATTTAGGGTACCTATATACAGAGCGATTCTCTGGAAAGTAGCGCGCCTAAAAGGTAGGCAGGCGTTTCGCGCTTGCCTATCTTTTAGGCGCGTTATACTTTCCAGAGCATCGCTCTGTATATCATAAGCTTTATTTTTTCTTGCGGTATTTCATTCTCTTCTATTTTTTAATTTAATTTTTTTCCGACACTGCATCGTCATATGACGTTTAAACTGTCCCAATTCATAGAATATATATACCTTTCTAATAAATTGACGAAAAACTAACGCGTATAAATGACGAGAGTTTTCTTCACCCCGAAGAGCGACAAGGTCACGCGGTTTTCGCGATTTTAAAAATACTTCGCGACGCTCGTCAAAAGGGTAAGGTCAGTGCTATTTCCAATACTTTCGTCGTGTAAGACGTATAACATAGTCATTATTCGCGGATGAAAAAAGAAATTACACGAATCATTGAAACGGGGAAACGGAATAACCGTGGATGTCTATATACGTACACAAAGTGCTTGGAGCTCAGGCTACATACGAGAGCAAATTACATAATTGTTTAAATAACTTGAGGCAATATTTTGCTACGAGTTACCTATGTGGGTACTACGTTTCACGGTGACTCGTGCGATTTCTTCTAACGCGTAAAAAAATTTCGTTCGCTAAATTTTACACTTAGTTTCGTATAGCAGTAGAAAATTTCTAACTGTCGTTATTTTCGTCACATAGAGCTGTTCAAAAAAGGAAGTAGAAAAATAATGGAGTCGGAAACCGTTAGTTCTATAGCTGTAGGAGAATAAATAGCCTGAGGCACTTTGGTGTGTGTTGCATGCAGTTTCACTTGTGCATAGCATCTCGGGTAAACATAGCCACGACGAGATGCAAGAGCTTTGTGACTGGTGATAAGCGAGAGTTGGAATAGGTACGGTGTCATACATCGTGTAGAAAATATAAACACATTGATAAGCGGGACCCCGCATAATATTGTGTATATTTAGAACGAGAAATTTAATGACTAAACAGAAATTATTAGGCCGCTCAAAACCGTGGATAAATATTAACAACAGCTGTTTAAACCGAAGATCCTTGGCGTCAATCATAATCTTTGGTTTATATATTATCACAAACTCTTTGCTTGTGTGGAAAACAGTTTTATAAATAAAATGTGGTAACATTTAACGACCAACAACGTCGGGTTATCGTGGTCGTAGCTGGGGGGTCGCGAAATCAGTTTCTGCTTCGCAGGGGACATAAATTATTATATTTCATCATTCGTATTGGCGAGGTCGTAGGTCGTTATATAATAAATTCTTGTTCCAAGATAAAAATTCTGTGTTTTGCTCTGAATTTTTATACTTGCGTTAACCGAGAGTCTGGGGGCTATTAAGATTTTAAGTTCACTGCAGTAGGGGAATTGACGCAGGGGATTTTAGCGAGAATTTGTAACATGATGACACGGCTGATAGTGCAGCTCGTATTCCATATCAAATAAAAGACGTATGTAATCTTTGCCTGTGATCTCATTTATGTGGGATGATATTGAACTCAATTTCGCGAGGCCGATATATATGCTTCGGATGAATCAGACGAAATTTATATAGGTACCTAGACTCAGCTAGGCTACATCTTCCGCCAAAACGATTCATAATTTCTGTATTAGTAATACCCGATGAAGTCATACATTTGAGAATTCCCTCTATTCCATTTTAATTTCGATGAAAAATCGCCAGATTTCTCATAGCTATGTTAATTCGCGCGTAATATAATCTTCAGCATATTAAAAAATGAGGATAAAAAATTTCCTCAATTCCGGTATAATGAATAGCTACGACGATTAAATTCATACGACCAAGTGATGGATATACTTTGTCGAGCTGATTCGACTGAACGATGATCATTGCGATTCTTGTTTTGTTTCTATAATTATTATTATAATCAACCACGTCTGAATCGCGTGAGGATAATCAGTTCATCGTATGAGTTCACGTTCCTCTTTGCTGGTGGTATGATAACCCTATTGAAAGATACGTTTATGTATGTTTTTAGTGGAAAATTTCACTATCCCATGTATTTCAATCCGTTTCAGAAACTTTGACCTGTTGATGATGATAATAAACTCGCGATTAATCATTCCGCGTTAAAAATTCATCTGATAGTTGAGAGTGGCGAGATTTCTATATCGAATTAAAATTCAAATTTCTCTAATAAAGTACGATTTTTTCATATGACCCAGCGAAAAACTTGCTCGTATTTCTCCTAGTCCAAAGGAAACGAGATATAAATAATTTAGGAATCGATAATCTCTGATAATCTTAATGATTCTTTATCTTAAGACTTGGACTCTGTAACCAGTACTTCAGGAGTGTTCAGATCGTTATAGTTTTCTAGTTCATATATGATATAGATAAAGAGTTATTCAATAAAGGAATGACTTGGAGTTTGTATGCATATATGGATAGCCTTTAGTAGTCAGAACCTTGTCAATTTAAATTTCTAGTTTCCTAGGACATCGTGATGGTTGTATAACGATCAAAGAAGCCTACTACTGTTCACCATTCTGAAATTTCTCTAAAATTATTGATATAGGTGAAGTTAAGTAGGCTATAGAATAAATGAATGACGATGAACAATCTAATCATCATGACGCAGCTTTGATAGCTATAGACACAGCCTACAGCTCAAAGTACGTAAGTTATTCATTATTAAAATACAATAGCGACGGCAAATATTTGACTAAAATAGTGGAATAGTACCAAATGCTAATATGCATACTGTGTGTTAAAATTGTAAATCGTCATCTCGATCTATCTACCATCTGTCGTCGATCAAGAATACCGACACACAGGTCGATAAGTCAGTGATTTAGGATTAAAGGATATACCAGTCGGTAAAGTAGAGCCACCGGATCTCAACTTTCATATTTGAATACTAGTCAAAAAGATTTTAAAAAAAGAAGCAAAAATTGAGATTTTTTTTTCTCCAAATCTTGTGGGTACGCTGTTGCACCTAAGCAGTTAAAACAATGATACGTTTGTTGAACTCTTACTTATACCGATCGTATAATCAATGAATGATTACGAAATAACAATTGGAATCGAATTTTGAATTGAAATTTGATTTTTAATTTGAATTTAAATTCGCGAAGAAAAGTTGTGCGATATAGTTTGTCTACCGTTTCTAGACGGTGTAAGACGATCTGTAAGCCAGCGCTATGATCCAATTATATGACTTGTTCACGGATCGGGTTCGCTGGCTCTGGGAACTCCGGGTTCACCTCCTACTGTAGATAGGTACACATATACACACGTGCAGTGTATAGTTTTATGTGTGGTCGGCACACGTGGCACATTTATACTCACACACCTGTGCAATTCTTTCTTTATCTATTTATCTTCCCTTTTCTTTTTCGTCTCTCCGTTTCTTCCGTCTCTTCTTTCCTTACGTAAGAATAAACTTACACCTCTACCGTATACACATATGGTATAGTTATGGTTAGCTTTGTTTCTCTTCGGGTTCCCCTGCTGCAGCGTGAAAGGATGTTTGAAAAATTTGACCATGTCCCAAAAGAGTCGGAGTCAATCGATTCACGTTATATAGTTTTAAATACATTCATGGGATCGTATGCATACACATATGAATATAGTCGAGATCGATAGACGCCGCGATGAATCATGAGATAAATGGATCTCTATGTATGCTAGTAGAAAAAATTTTAGCGGATGAAACCGCACCGCCAAGGCCATTTCCACGTTTTACCAATATCTAGGTGTATAGTTTCGTACACGGTGCCTATTCTTAGAAACTACGTGGGGAATATCTATAGGTACTTCGTACGTAAGTAGGTATAAAACGTTATCTTCGATTTATGAAATAGTTAGTCTAGGTGTTGACCGGTAATTTTATTTCACGAGATCGAGCTCATTACTCAACTGCTACAGCTGTAACACGGTTCACAAACTTAATCTAAGTATCTACCTGGTTGAAAATTTCATAACGATCGATTAGATGATAACGAATTATCAATTACAATCAATTACACGATAAATAGTAATTCCAAGTGATTCCCAGCTACGTATTATACCAAAATTCTAATCATCAACTGATCAAATTTCCTTCAAAGATACCGTGAAATTAATTGCTCTGAAGTTTATATCATTTGATATGTATGTAGTACCTACATACGGACGAACACAGATCTCCGGAAAGATATGATTGCAAAATGGACTCTCGGTCTCTTGTCCTGCAAAGTCCAGACGCTACATCAGCAAAAAGTCTATTTATTCTGCGGTTCTTTTTTTTCCCTTCCTCTCTCTCTCTCTCTCTCTCTCTCTCTCTCTCTATCTTTTTATATTTACTGGTTAAATTTTCTCCGTCACTTTCTATATACCTAATGCGGCCTTAATTTACTCACGGATATACGCGCGTCAACTTGATAAACACTCGAATATAACAGCACACATCACACATAATAGGTAGTAGCATACTAATCTATAAGCAGAAGGTCCTACGTATTAGTTTAGCTATAGAAAATAAGTTTCCCTTGTAGTGACGCAGCTGCTGGGCTTTACAACCCCAGGTCAGCCTGTCGAAGGCGTTTCAGGGACGAATATAGGGGCGATTATCCAGGTTTACTAGGAAATTTTTGAAGACCAAAATCCGGGGTAATAATATTTTTCATAATACTGCAGAAAAACTGCAGGTGAAAGGATTTGGTTGTATACCTACTAGAGGTAGGTATTGTCATAAAACCTCAAACCGAAATCAGAGTTATTTGCGTTTTGATTTTTTCAAGTTTCGTTTTTAACCATGTTTACTTACCGGATCGAAGAAGATCGAAAAAAGTTGAATTGTATAGAATGGTGCAGGGAACTGTAAGAGGCCTTTTACATATCTTCTTAGATTGATCGAAATCAGTCAAAAATGATAATCAATAAAGTCGTGAGGCTTGGAGGTACAAAAAATGATATCCAGCAAGTATGAAAAAAATAAAAAACTCACCGGCTCTGATGCTGAGAGTGAGACCACGTTCGGAAGAAGTGTCTATCGCTGGAAAATCAGGGTCGTCTAGATCGAAGGAAACGCTCTCTTCGAACTCGGTCATTTCTCCATTAATCGTGTTCATCCTGTTTTTTCCTGGTGTTTTGTCCAATTTTCTATTTTACTTCAAAAGAGTAAGTATTTCGTAAGCGATATCGCCTGCCTTGTCTGCGCGGCAATCTGTTGAACAATAAACAATAATCGACTCGTTGTTATACGAATGTGGGGTGCGAAATTATCGCGAATTCAGATACGAGTGGGTTGAGTGAAGAATCTTACGTACCCACTGTATACCGACGCACATGTAATAAAGCATTACTATAATATATTCATAAGTGTCTTCAGTCTGGACGCCGTCTACCGACACTGGACTGACAATGAGTGACGGCGTACGTTGGCACGTCCGGCTCTTAAACTATACGGAACGATCATTTGCTGTCGCAGTAATCGTTAGATTCCATTTGATATATTAGCAGAGAGACATGTACAACGCTTTTCCTTGGATAAGTGGGCAGAAATGAACATACTTGAATGATAGGTGTGCTTCGCGATTGACCGGTTCGTTCATAGCGTTAGAATTCAATACTACCAATGATACTGTGAGAGTAGTTTAGACAGATCGATATATAGATGGACGTAAGTTTTCTGCGTAGATTTCGAAGTGAAAGAAATGAAATGCAATTCTTCACTTTCTCGTTTCTACTTTTCCTTCGCTCTCTCTCAGCTCGAAATGTATATCAATTGAAATTTGGCCAGTTCCTCATACAAGTCTAGAATATCTAATTATGAATCGAGAATTGGTTGGCCAATTGATTAAATTAGAAGAACCTAAAAGAAAAGAAGAGAAAAGTAGGACAGGAACTAGATAATCATAATAAAATATGAAATTTGACCGATGATAGATTTTCATTATTCTTTTTCCCGCCTATATCTGTACACAAATCTTACATATCATATAGTATATTCGCTAGTGAATATTTTCGCCGATTATTAAAGGCTGAAAGTGTTAACCGATAATACGCGGATGGGTTGAATTCATGTATACATATGAGTTGAACCTTGACTATCGCGAGTGACTTGCCGAACGGTGTATTAATAATATAATAGCTAGTGGTAAGAACCGTATACTTCCTCCCTATTCTATTGTTACCACTTACTACGTCGGTGTAACATACTTATGCCCATGTGTGAACTTGAATAACGAAATCGATATGAACTACGAATTCATGAATTCAATTGTGAAGATTTATATTGTACGTTATTATAGTATATAACACATGAGAGACCGCGAGCAGGTCAGCACTCTCTTTGATACAAATTTAGTTTCGTAATTACATAGCCATAAGAATTACAAAAGCAAACAACTAGAACTGACGTTGTTATTCAGGGAAGGAGATATTCGCATTTTATAACAGATTCTATTTCTGAACGTTAACCACTTACTTAACTTACGGTAAGTGATTGTCTCTTGTTTCTCTTTTTTCCCTTTTTTCTTTATCGGAGAAAATAATAGAAAGGATTAGGCCAGATCGAGAAGGTCAACGATAGTTAGAAATAGAAACATGGGCCACTCCTAAAGCTTCGACAGTTACCTATACATCTGGTTATTTGAAACACATCCGCATGCATATCTATATAGCATCGCTACAGCTGTTTGATTGTTACACGTATACACACAGCTAACTTTCTTTCGAATAGCTACTTGGGCTTTATCGTAGGAAGAAAATAACAACCTCAGGAGAGTATAAACGCCTGGAAAATTTATTACATCGTTCGTACGTGAAAGGAAGCTTTTACTTATGTTCTTTTTTTTTTATTTTTATTGACATTTCGCCCACGCGGTCTTATCCGCCACGTTATTCCTTCGACGACTTATTGATATCGAAGGGGATATTCATGCTTCGTGAATAATCAATCCAAGGCTCATTTAAAAGCAATATAATACCGAAAGCCAGTCTCTATGCAGCATATACTTGTTGAATTAAAAGGCGGATACGATATCACGGGGATACTATCTGTCGCGCAAATCAATTTATCGGATTCCTTAGGCTGTGAAGAAACTAGATAGGAAAGTCAACCTCGACGATTCAAACCCTATATTAACTAAACGTTATTTATGCACGACTGACAACTAGAAAAACGTTATTTGAGTTGAGTTGAAAAGATAAGGCTAAGTAAATAATATACCTACTAGTTCGTGAAACACGCATGTACAAAGAGAAGAACTGAACGGTATAACAGTTCTCGTATAGGTATATGTCATAGGAGCAAGCATTAGCAAGTGTAATAGTCTGCGGTATCGGTGTGTAGCGATAAATTAGAATTATTGTTAAAAAAATGAAAATCTAAACGTAAGACAGACTTTTTTTTTAGTAATGAAGTAAACTAACATCTAGAAAGCAGTCAAAAAATTGAAAAAAAACTTCATTCATTGATGTATATATATGTTTAATTGAATTGAATAAAATTATACCTGCTATATACGATGCTACGCGGGTTTTCTTCGCGTCGAAATGGCAGCGGCGTCGCGCACTATGGGAGTCCTGCGGGGCGGTCGTTAATCCCTTGAAAGTTCGGTGTACGCTGTACAACATATAACGAGACACACGTGGTTTCACACTGTCTCAATAACTCCGAAGTATTCAACAGGCAACTCTCCCCCTCGTACTCTCTCTCACTCTTTCTCTAAGTCGCGTAATAGCTGAATGAAAATGATGAGAATATCTCCGATATTCTTGAATTCTTATTCTCTCTTAGAATTTTTGGGGTAGGTAAGGCATACCTGCGGCTATATCCTGAGTGGTATACGCGAAGAACCAAAAATTGACAGATGCGTCTGGTAGTGCCACCGTGCGCCCTGCTTGATACAGCCAACACAACACACTGACGATCTACTACTGACGATGAGCAGTGCAGAGAGCTCTGAAGTTTTAGACTCGAGAGAGCGAGAGAACGAGAGAACCGTCAACCGTGTAGCGTCGAATGGGCGAGAGGTAGAAGGCACACAGCTGTAGCAGACTGTACTGGGTTATACTGCTGCATGGTTTGCCTTTGGTGTCCTCGCCGCTCGCCTACTTCTCGATATGTTGCCTCCGTCTCTTGGTGGGCGCCTAGTACAACCTGAAACTGAACCATTGCCGAGCATTAACGCCTATACCCTATGCCAACATGATTCTCTCTGCCTTACTTCTATCCTTTTTCACCATTGTCTCGGATTCATTCATTCATTCATTCATTCATTCATTCGTATTCGTTCCAAATGCCATATTTGGACCTCTCAGATTCGCTTCGATTGAGACGTATTAATGATGTAGAATTTCAATAAAGAAAACAGAAGTTTCTGAAAAAGAAAATTTTCGGTAAATCACATAGGGCTTTTTTTAAATTGATATGTAGGTAAAAAATGAAATGGCAGTCGGTAGATTGATATATGGTCGGATCTTGACACAAGTGGTTAGTCTGGATGTACCCAGTTATCGAAGGTTATCTACATATGATAATTAGCGTATTTATTTTCGCTTCGCTTCTGCTGTCTCGCATTTTTATATCTTGTATTAGATATTATTAATAGCAGATGACTTCGGACTCTGGACTCCAGTCCTTACAGCTCTCTGAGAAGCAAGCGTATTTTGAAAATTTGAGCAGAACGAATTATATTAGCTCAGAGAAATCGGGTATTTGATCTTTGAAATCGTGACATTATCGGTCGGAAATAAAACTGGAAATCAAAGGAGATAAGATGAATTGAAAATTTTCGGCACGCGTGAGATTATGCACATAGTTGATATATCGCGGGCGGAAATCAATTTGTAATCATTTAAAATACCGTCCGACCCTCATATCTTGACCAAGAAATCACAGGAAATCACTTGGGGTAGAATCAGAAATTGAAATTCTTCACTTTATGATTTCCGGCTGATTTAGATTGCAGATTATTTATCGAAGAACTATCCGCAATCCATTGATGAATCATCTACATCTGCAGTCCGCAAATCTATTCACATCACACCTCACTCAAGTACTTACTATATTCATATAGTTATACACCTTACGGTATTATAAATACCATCAAAGCTGAGATTATCCCGTGTGGTCTGAATATTGTCGAGGATGGAATTCTCTGCGTGGGTCTTTTTGCAGACGTGTTGTCAATATGCGATTATATGCTGTGTGCAAATCTCATTACGCTGTACTTAGACGTATGACTTATAAAGTTTTCAGTATCGTAAGATACTAGAATAGATACATCGTTTGTTTGAAACACAAAAATGTGTGAGGAATGAGATCAGGTCTTCGTCAGCGTCTTAAATATTACATTCGGCGATAACAGACCACCAGATAAAAGCATATATTTCAATCTTGCTTTTGCGATAAGTTATACTCGTGCCTAAATGTTTAAGATTTTTTTTCTACTAGTAGGTATATAACTTGAGTTGAATAAACTCGATTACAGAACCAAGGTCATCTACAATCACCACGTAACACAATGTGGATATTTGGTAAAAGAAAAACTCATTACACATATATTATGAATCTGTACATTTTCTTTCGCAAAAATTCAAAAAACGCAGACCAAAAGATCATAATAAAAATGGTCCAGGATGATATTGCAATCATTTTTCAGAGCCGCCAGAATTGTATCAACTCTTGGTATTTTCCATGGCTATATAAGGAAAGCAGAATTCATTTCTAACATTTTATTTTATAAACCTCACGACGCCGCGCATCTAGGTATAACAAACGCTCGTATGTTGCATCTTGGTCATACTAACACCTCGCAATTTCTATCCGCGGAGTAAAAGTTGTTCAATATTTTGTGAGCGGTGAGTGAAGACTGACCTATAACGAGTTCGATCTCGTGGATCAATTCATTATCTTGTAGAATTCTCCGGTGATTATCGATAGTTCAAAGTTACGTGATAACGGAACTACCATTGATCGTAGGTGTTGATATATTGATGAGACAGAGATTATAGTGAAGTGTTTGCGCGTGGACAGAGAGATCTGATCCACACATCCTAGTTTTACATACTTCGTCTTATAACTCGTTTACGGATCTCCGTATCAGATACTTATCATATTTTCGCGATCATTTTACTGTTTCTTATCGCTCCAATGAGCCTTACACGTTACCAGTGTGATGCGATAAGAATTCACCGTGCAGATTTGATTGCCACTCTTGATGAGGATGATAAAATATTGTGCTCCATTATGCCGAGTCAAAATCCAGGTGCTTTCGGTACTAAATATCAACGGCGTAGACACGCATGCGTTTCATTCGGTGCCTTTTATAAACAAGCTTTACTTAAAATAAAACAGAATCTTTAAACATAAGTTCGACGCTCTTCCATGGGCAGGATCCGCAGATCTTATGCGCGCGGAAAACTGAATTCAGCAGTATTGCTCCTCGGAGTTTTTTCGGACTGGACGAACTGTGAAATCTACATTTCGCTCGTGAGCGTTTTGCGGAAATAACGCCGGGAATTTTCGACCGACTCCAGAATGTCCGTGTCCTCGATTTGCAGGTGAATAAAATTTCGCAGTTACTAGATGGAGTATTCAGTCAATTGGTGAACGTCTATTCCTAGGAGAAAATAAACTAGAGAATCTTCGTCGGGATTTTTAATGGGTTGGTAAAGTTGGAAGAACTTGACCTAAGCGGAAATGAGATTCGTGGAATACCTTCAGGCTCTTTTCTCGGCCTTTATAGCCCCTGGAATCTCTCAATGGCCAACGATTTTATTCGAAAATTGCCTCTGGGTATATATAATGAATTGGGTAATCTAGAAATCGTCGTTTTTTACGCTAACCGGATCGACTGATTTTCAGCTGAAAGTTTTGACTGAAACTCGTTGAAGAGTGTCAATTTTGAGCATAACAAAATCCGGATATCCTTGTCAGTATTTTCAATCTTTATTCAAATTTAGAAAATCTGTTGTTGAGTTAACCATCTCCGCGACTTCCCTGAAGGCACTTTTCACGGATTAACCAAACTCCAAAGAATCCATTTCCAGGATAATGAAATAGAAGTCATTCTGACAGCCATGCTTTCTGGCTTAACAAGCTTAAGGTATTTGCGTCTGGAACACAACGTCGTCACTTCCGTCTCTCAGAATGCTTTCAATCGCTTGATCTCACTACAGACTTTGTGCTTTGAAGAAAACCAACTGACTTCTCTGAGGAGAGGCGTATTCAACGGAATGACTAATATGAGAACTTTGTATTATTGCATGATAACCACATAAACTTCGATTGAAACTGGAACATTTGCTGCACTACTGAAATTAGAGCACCTTTCATTGAGCAACAACAAATTGGAAAAAAATCCTGTGAATTTCAACGAATTAAATTTGGATGGCGATTCGTTGACGATATCACCCGCGGTGGATCACCTCGCAAAGTAAATGTTCTTAAATTTACGAGGCAGTCCGGTGAATCCCAAAAATCATTAACCGCAAGTGACGCGTGGCTTCGAGAGCAGTGATGTACCTAGAAACTTGACATTTAACAACTTTCATGACTGTTCAAAATTTTCATCAATCGACATGTATTTTTACTGCTTTCTACGAGACTCAATTCAACCAATAAAATATCGTCACATAAGCAAACGTCCATGAGCATGCTAGTACACAATGAGATAACACTGAAGATTGCTTAATTCGGAACAGATAAGTTAATAATTTGAAAAACGGAACTATGATTCTTAAAATTAATCATTTCTAATGGACAAGACTCTAATTTTTATGAACCAGATCATTCGTATCGATGCCATATGTTCGTTGCCTCTTTCCTTCCTCTTGATAAGCAAAATCATTACATATACTCGTCGTGAAAAATTAGATCAGATCATTATGCCCCCGCATCTAATTTATAGGCGAATGAACATGCGTGGAAAAATTAAATACCATAATCCTGGACAAAATGTATAGAGCTGCAAGATAAACGAGATACTTTTATACTCGAGAATAAAATGGTAATATGATTGATGTCAAAATGTCGATACTTAGGACATTGGCTGAGTCTCAAGGGACGATATATGCGGTAACGTATAATGACATATTTCACAAGCTAGTTGCTTTTCATGTACTGAGCGCAGCACAGCTGGATAGATGTCCGTTCTTCGAGAGACTGAAAACAGAAATTATGCATTTATTTACGTATTGCACGATATTTTTATCACTTTCAATACTGTGTTCGTGTGATTCGAGAATCCAGTTGAAAAACTGGGGTGAAAATTACAATCGCAGGGGTCTTGAATGCTTGGAGACTTTCATAGACGTCGTGGACTGGAAGGTTTGCAATTTCTTGGTAATTTCTGAAGAGATGACGGTGGTAGACGAGCGGTTTTTTAAACGATACGAAAACTTCGTCTGGAACGTGTACTCGAAAGGAAATAATGAGTTGCCACGATATTGCAACGTGATTATCTTTGCGAAGAATTTTTATGACTTGAATCAAACCCTGAGCGCCTTTAGTATCCGGAAGATAGATCTTCGAGCGAGATTCGTGATTACCGTGGCGAAAGAATTTTCAAGTTTGGATGAAATAAAGATAGCTTCGAAAGGGATTACTGCAGCAATGTGGAATCTGGACAAAACGCGAGTTGTGTACCTAGTGCCTTGCAACGGAGAAATTCTCGCAATGACCTATTTCCCGTTCGCAAAGAATTGTCAAGTAGGAGATCTCGAAGTTCTAGATACCTGGAGTGGAAAAGACTTTGAAAAACGAGCTAAATTTTTCCCAGAAAAGATGTTCGACATTCGTGGTTGCGTTCAGAATCATTCCGTCTATTTTATTGACGGTATTCAACTTCAGGTGAACAAGGAATTCACAGAGACTGGAGAGATGGTGCTGGGTGGTATTGGTGGTAAACTCATGACTATTGTCGCCGAAAAAATGAATATGAAACTGCATTTATCGCCAGACCCACCAGAATCTATGGAGTTTCTTATACAGCAGGTAATTCGAATGACGAAATCTACGCGAGTTCTGAACTCCACGTATTTGTCATGAAGCACACATATATTAACACGCAGTACTGTTTCATCTATAGGTTATTCAAGGCAAGTCACTCTTTTCGGTTGGCGGAAATATTCCTATCGCTACTCGACTAGAATCTCTTGATATGATTTTGGGATACATGCAAGAGTCGTTTGCATTCGGCTACGTTAGTACTGGCGTCGAGATTTCCTGGAAGAATTTCATATCTCCAATGCCCATCGAAGTATGGGGGTATATCGGATGCACTCTGCTATCATTCAGCGGGCTAATTTTCATGCTAAACCGATCTAACCGGAGAGAAATCATATCTGATAAATTCACAATCTTCGATAGCTTTGGCATCTTTCTTGGCAATGCTCGGGTCTTGCCACGAAGTTGTTTTGGAAGATATCTTTTTGGTGTCTGGATCGTATTCTCTTTCTTAATGAACGCATACTACAATAGTAGCTTGGTCAGTTTCCTGACCACTCCTAATGAGAAGCGAATTATTAACACGCTCGAAGACTTACTCAACGAAGGTATCGAATTCGGCGGTGGAAGATTTCATCAGGAGTTTTACCACGACCCATCAGACCCCACCATGATGAAAATTTACAATAATTTCAAGATCTGGTCTTTAGATGAAAGCGAAAGTCGCCTCATGAACGGAGATGTTGCCACCGGTGTTGTGGGCTCATTTCTTCATATGTACAACAGCAATAGGACTGGTACAGTACTTAGTTTGAACAGAAGATCGTGTGCTTCTCTCCCGCATAAATCTCGTTGATTGAATATTCTATCAAATCAAGTCCCATTTTTTTTGCAGGCGATCCGAAACCCCAACTTCGTATGCTGAAAGAAAAGACCTTCATCTATCATGTGCCAGTCTCGATCAGACGAGGCTCACCATTTACGCTTGGGGTACATCGTTATGGTTCGCGGGCAATCCAGAGTGGTTTGCTGAATTACTGGCTAAACTATTATACTCGGATTCCATTCTCTGAAACGATAGGCGCTAACACTCCGATTGTAATATCAACGCGACATCTCCGAGGAATATTTTACTCCTACATCGCCGGGCTGATATTTAGCTCCGTCGTTTTTCTCGGAGAATTAATTTTTCACAAATATTTATTCAAATCGCGGTTGTAATCGATTCATGCCACCGATTGTTGTCTTTTGAGTCACGAAAGATGCTGAATTTTTTCTCCAGAGTAAAGTATTTTCCTGGATCTTCTGTAAGGAAGTCTGAAATGCACAGTGTATATTTCAATCTTTGAACACTTTTCACTGTACCCTTATCATCATAGAGGTTTGAACCAAGAAAGAATAAATCCTTGTAAGCATCCAATCACGATATTTCGAGTGAAGGTAATCTATCACACTTGTGTCGATGATGAGTTTTGAAGGAGTGCTTTGAAATCTGCTTTCTAGAGTTGAGCTCAACAGTTCAAAAAACGTAATTCGTTATAGTGCATGAGAACGTACTTCAAATGACAGTGTTCTAATTCATAGAAGGGCATTAGATACTTTTTTGAACTCATTATAATACATTACCTGAAAATAAAATGGTAATGTGATTGCTATGAATATTTTAAGTATCGGACATCGACTGATTCTCATGGGACCCCATTTGCACCGTGTTTAACGGCCTGCTACATACAGTACTCGTCAATTGAAGTGGGGCACGGTATTTTTCGGCGATTTTTGCGAAAATTGAACCGATTTCGAAAAATCGAAAAATCACATTCTGCGAAATTTAATAATCTTTCGAATGAGACTAGTTTTATCCCGATCGATTGAGAATTGGCCGATTGCCAGAGGAATATGATTGCCGAAAAACTGAACATTGCGCTGAATTTATTGCCGAGACAACCTGGATCTTGAAAAATACTTGTAGACCAGGTGACTACAAAACTCCAGGTACGTTCAGCACACTAAGGTTTTTCCAGCCTGAAAAAATTAGTGTATGTAGGACGTTTTATCTGTAGATCGTTCGAGGCGAGTCAATATATGCTGACAATTTTTGGTGCGGGGAAAATAATAATAATACGCTAATTGTTTGCCAAAACGATCATGTGTATACTGTACTAAAATTATTAGAATTCACATATTATTATACCGTGATGCACCACTGTCGGTAATTCAAGTGCCTGTACCATCCATATGCATCAAGTGCGCAATTTCCTCATCAGGTGTCTCGACACCTACTTTATGTGTCATCACAACAAATGCACATTTACCGGCACTTTTCGAATCGACAATATCACTTTGTTCGTCTTTGTTTTCTCGTTTTTTTCTTGCAGCATTCACTGGCGTAATGACCTTTTTATGACAATGATAACACATTACGTCAGTCTTTCTGTTCGGTTGTGTTGATTGGTTTTCTTTGTCATGATTCTTCGATTCTCTCTGGTTGTTCCCGCGTGACACTGCTGATAACGCTTTTCTGTCCTTGCGGTTTTCGGCCGTTGGCTGAGTTTCTTCCTTCCTGAGTCTTTCTTCCAGATTGTATATCGCTTGGCTTCTCGGTTCAACGCTTACCAATGCCGTTTTTAGCGAGTTATATTTCGACGGCAAACTGGCCAGTATCTTAGCCATCATAGTCACGTCTTAGATAATTCCTCCAAGTATCGTTAACTGTCGGACCGTATTCTGACTTTAGTCACTTGAGTCACATGCTGTACCACTGGGTCATCCGTCTCCATCCTACATTCTTGAAACTTATGAGCTAAGATCAACTTGTTGCTTGCACATTTTTGTTCGTGAATTGCACTGAGTTTTACCCACATTGCTTGAGCCGTAGTGCACGTCAGTAGGCACTCAAGCTTCGAAGTTTCTACCGTTGTAGAGATGAGGAACATGGCCCTTGCATTTTATTTACCCACGTCTTTGCTATGGCTGATTCTGCATCCCCTGGCCATGCATGATGTCCTGGATTCCAAATGCAACAAATAATCGGTTAATTTGCAATTTCCATGCCTGGGGTTCGTCTTGTCCAACTTGGTTACGTGCCATACAGATCTATTCTGATATGGTTTCACTTTATCGATTTGATACGCTTTTTTGAAATTTACTGAGATTTGGCGCCCGAACCTCGCGGCCTGACGATTTCCGAACTATTAATATAGTGTTTTATTTCCGATACCTGACCCATAAGCTGTTCGGGTACAGTGGGTATAAAAAATAAAACACCCTTGTTATCAGCCGTTGACTTTATTCAGTATTTTGTTAAGCTTAAAACTATAGCAGCACATCTGTATCAGTATGAGACTAGACTTTGATTGACTCGTACCTCCGGACTTCCGAGTATTCGCGAAAAGTCCCGATCTCTCACGACACCTACGCATGCATACATCGCTATTATGACAAGTGTGCTAAACACTTGTTACAATACTATCAAACTTGTGAATGATCGAACACCGTAAGTGTCTCTTGAGACCATATACGAAAGCGTGTGTAATTGCTTGCTTTATAAGCTGATGGATTCGGCTTGTACTCAGCAGTGCACCATCGTGGGCATCAGTCCGTTTTCCATGAAGTTTATCAACTAAAGTTATGCAGTTATTCGTGTGCTGGACTTTGTTCCTATTCATCTCTGTTCGATGTTTGTATGCTTCTGGACTAGAAGTAGAAAAATATAGTGCGAATGGCAATCGCAACGCTCTCGAGTGTTTGGAGAGTTTGATCAGCGCTCAACGCTATTGGGCGATTAATGATTTTTGTGTAATTTTTGAAAGCGCAGATGTTGTCGACGGCAACTTTTTCCAACGATTTCCGAGCATTCGATGGAAATTACACTCTGTAAGGAATGATGAATTAACGGGCTTGTCCAACGTGATTTTCTTCACGAGTGACTTTGATAGCTTCGTAGCAACTACAAGCATAGTTAATTTCCAAAAAATTCACCATCGAGCTCAATTCGTGATTAGCGTGGCGAAAAACTTCGTAAGTTTGGATGCAATAAAGTTAGCTTCAGCAGGGATCCCAGCAGCAATGTGGAAGTTGGATAAAACAAACGTGGTTTTTCTGGTCTCTTGTAATGAAGATATTTTCGCGATGACATACTTTCCGTTCGCCAGAAACTGTCAAGTTGGCGAACTCGAAGTCCTTGATGTCTGGAAGAGGAAGCATTTTGTAAGAGGCGTTGAATTATTCCCGGAGAAGATGTTGGATATTCGCGGTTGCGTTCAAGAGCATGTCGTCGCTTTTCCCGAAACTTCAGCACTTCAGCTTCGAGAAGAGATCACGGAAACTGGAGAGGTAATACTTGGCGGTGTTGGTGGTAGACTCATCACTATGGTCGCCAACAAAATGAACATGAAGCTGCATGCAGTGACTGAGTCACTCGAAAATTGGCGTCACTTCCCAGATCGGGTAATGACAAAATTTATGTCAACTCATTCTTCTTACGTCCATATTTTGTTGACACATCTTGGTTTCTAGCAAGACAAAGTTCTTGAGATGTTTTTCTTTTTCAGGTTGCACAAGGCAAATCACTCTTTTTAGTTTCCGGCACCATTCCTCTTACTGGTCTATCAAGAATCCTTGATCTAGACTGCGGATATATGGAAGAATCGTTTGGTCTCGCTTACAATGTTGGCAGTCCTGAAGTTTCCTGGAAAAATCTAGTTTGGCCATTGTCCTGGGAAGTATGGCAATGGATCGGCTACAGTGGTTTGCTATTTTGTGGCATATTGCTTATGACAAATCTATGTAAGCGTGGTGAGATCATACCTGACAAATTGAGAATTTTGGATGCCTTTGGAATTTTCCTTGGAACTAGTCAAGCATTGCCACGGAGTTATTTCGGAAGATGTTTATTCGGGGTGTGGATGGCTTACTCCTACTTAATAAACGTGGCGTACAACAGCGGGTTGATCAGTTTTTTGACTAACCCCGACGAAAGCAGCCTTATGAACACGTTCGGAGAACTCCTTGCTGACGGTCAAGATTTTGGTGGTAGTTTATTCCATAAAGAATTTTACCACGATCGGTCAGATCCCGTCATGATGGAAATATACAATAACTTTAAGATCTGGTCTGACGATGAGAGCCTAGACCGCCTCGTGACCGGAAAGGGTGTCACTGGTCTGGCAACCTCATATGTCTACCTGCACAACAGCAATCAAACTGGTACAAAATATATAGTTGAAACAGAAAATCATCTGCTGTTCTCCTAGGTAAACCGAGTTGAGCATGTAATCAATGCGAATCGTATTTGTTCGCAGGGAAACTTAATGGTCAGGTTCGGATGCTAAAAGACAAGGTGTTTACTTACCATGTCCCAATAGCCATGCGACCAGGTTCACCATTTGTGTCCGGGGTACGCCGTTATACTTCGCAAGCAATCCAGGGTGGCTTTCACGAGTACTGGTTAAAATATTATACTCGTAAGTTAAGTTTCGCAAGCATTCGTGCCGATACTCCGATTCAACTTTCACTGCAGCATATCAAAGGGATCGTATACCTGCATGCTATCTTAGTTACTTTTAGCTGCATGGTTTTTCTTGGCGAACTTATATTCTATAAGTATTTCCGAAATTATGGATTCTCTTAATCCTTGCATACGATCGCGGCCTCTACGTCATTGTAGATGAAAATGATAAGATTTTAATGCAGGTCTGATAGTATTTTATTAGCTATACCTACTTAGGTATCATAGCTTTTCTTGCACGGCATTCTGTATGGTTTAAAGATGAATTGGATACATCCCTCTTTTCACACAACCGTACTGATGGAAGTTAAATATGATTCCAGCTTCACGCGGGTCTTTTCATTATTCGCAAGAATATCCCACGCTTTTTTAGTTCTGTAATTTTTGAGAAACGGGTAATTCATTTCCCTGGCATTACTCATGTCCATTCACACGTGCGATGTGAAATCCATAAAATAAAGTCAGTCGACTGAGGATCAGCTTCTTAGCATCGTTTGAAATATATTTTCGGTTGCCAAGAATAAATGTAATAAACTGAGATTGGGTTTCTTGATTGTATTTCAATTAGTAACGAATTCAACCCCGTGAAGATATTTCCAACAGCGTATTGAATCTCTCAAGAAATGTTACAACTACCCTCTTAAACTCGATCCATTCGATCGCATACTTAATAAAGTGCAAGATTTAATAATGAAATAAGTAAAATATAACCAAAAATGATTTCCTGCACTATACCGATGTAATACAAAATGCACATCTCGATTTTTGAATACCTCACAGTGTATTTTCATAACCCTTTGAGTGTGTGCGAAAAATAAAACCTTATAAGTAATCATATACCTACAATGAAAATACAACTCACCTGTCACTCCTTTACCGATCGTGAAATCAGAAAATAGGCAGCAGTTCAAAGAAACGAGAACTAGCACATAGTGTATGAAAAATGCGCTTCATTTGACTTCTTCACGTTACAATTTATTAATAACGTTGTAGGTACTCAAATGCTTCGAACAACAATAATGTAATATAATGAACTGCTCAGGAAACTACAGTTGAGTGCTAATGGGATTACTACCAATGTTGTGAATAATGGGCCGTCGACTATGTGTACGATTGATCACTCCATAAGCTAGCTGCAGTTACATTTGCCTTCTGTACGCTACTTTCGTTATTCTGAACTCAATTTTTATGTGGTCACAGGCTACAAATCGAACAGTTAAGTTAGCAATCGATCTATACCAACGACCCTCTTAGAAGCATGTGTATTAAATACATAATACGTGTATATCTTTAGGTACAATTATTTGATAATCCGTCTAATTTCTTATATGCCTAGTATACTTATACAGCGTTTTACGAGGAGTAGGGGATATTAATCTGTAGTATAGGATCAACGGAGATGACAATTAATTCGAGCATGGCTTATTCTGCATACTCCTTTTGGCAATGCCACCTTCGTCGTGTAGGTACTCTCTGTATCGATCCTTTGCTGATTGTGAATTCCGGAGAGACGCCGTGGGTTCTACTGTTTTGAAATAACTAACGGCTTATATGAAAAACGTGGTCCAGCAGAGTCAACGAAGAATATACCTCGTTCTATTGCGTTACATTAAAATTTATCGAATTGCGTTAGAATGCTTTGAACACCAATACTGTGTACAGTAGTGTACTAATAGATTTCCTACGAAACTTTGATCAACGTCAGCCATTGGACGGTTCAAGATTTCCTAATATTTTTCGACGAGATGGATGTTGTTGATGGTATTTTTTTTCAACGATTCCCAAATATTCGATGGAAATTAAACTTCGTAAGGAAGAGTAACTTGACTGGTTTTTTCAACGTGATTTTCTTCACGAATGACTTTGATAGCTTCATAGCAACTATGAGTGGTATTAATATCCGGCGAATGGATGGTCGAGCTAAATTCGTCATCATTGTGACGACAAGCTTCGCCAGTTTGAATGAAATCAAGATAGCTGCAAACAGGATTCCTGCTGCAATGTGGGAGTTGGATAGAACGCACGTTGTTTATTTGGTCCCTTGCAAAAAACACGTTCTTGCGATGACGTACTTTCCCTTCGCCAGAGACTGCAAAGTTGGTGAACTCGAAGTTCCCGATGTCTGGAACGGACAGAACTTCGTTAAAGGAGCTGAATTGTTCCCAGAGAAGATGTTGGATATTCGAGGTTGCGTTCAGAATCACTCGATCGCTTCGCCCGAAGGTTCACTGCTACAATTTCGAGTAGAGTTCGCGGAAACGGGTAAGATGATACTGGGTGGTGTCGGCGGTAGACTCATAACTATTGTTGCCGAAAAAATGAACATGAAGCTGCACGCAGTCACTCAGCCACCTGACTCTTGGCGTCTACTCGCGCATCAAGTAATGACGAAAATGATAGTTAATGTTAGTTCACTCCACTTTCCTTCCAGAACGTAAAAATTGACAAGGTATTTTTCAATCGCAGGTGGCACAAGGCGAATCACTCTTTTCACTTGCTGGTGTCATTCCTATCGCTGGTCAATCAGAATTTCTTGACTGCGGGTATATGGAAGAATCGTTTGGTTTTGGCTACAATGTTGGTGGCTTTGAGGTTTCCTGGAAGAATTTAGTTTGGCCATTGTCCAGAGAAGTATGGTGGTGTGCCGGCTACGTTATAGCCTCCTATTTTGTGGCATACTGCTTATGGCGAACCGATGTCACCGTAGCGAAATCAGATCCGTTGAATTAAGGATTCTCCACGGCTTTGGCATCTTTCTTGGAGTTACTCAAGCGTTGCCCAGAAGTTATTTCGGCAGATATTTGTTTGGATCGTTTATTCCTACTTAATGAACGTGGCGTACAACAGCGGGTTGGTCAGTTTTTTGACCAACCCCAACGAAAGAAGCGTTATTTAAACACTCGAAGGACTCCTTACTGACGGTCTAGATTCTGGTGGTGGTACATTCCATAGAGAATTTTACCACGATCCGTCAGATCCCGTCATGATGAAAGTACACAATAATTTCAAACTTTGGTCTGAAGATGAAAGTTCATACCGTCTCCTAAACAGAGGGGGTACCACTGGCGTGCTGGAGTCATATGTCGTCTTGGACAACAGCAATCAAAGTGGTACAGAAATTGGATAAAATAGAGAATCACAGGTTCCTCTCATCTAAGTGAATTTCATTTGTTTTCAGATACCTACAATCACCAGTTTCATATGCTAAAAGAAAAAGTTTTCACCTATCAAACGCCAATATCCATGAGACGAGGGTCACCATTTACGTTTGGGGTACGTCGTTATACTTCGCGAGTAATTCAGGGCGGCTTTAACGTGTACTGGTTAAAATATTACACTCATAAGTCAAGTTCTGCAAGGATCCGAGCCGATACTCCGACTGTAATTTCAATACAGCATATGAGAGGAATCTTATACTTCTATATTGCTGGACTAATTTCTAGCAGCGTGGTTTTTCTTGGAGAACTTATGTTTCACAAATATTTCCGGAACCGTAGTTTCTGCAGTCAATCTTCACATAGGATTGCAGTTTCCGGTTCATTAAACAGATAATAGAATTGTAGTCCATATCTAATAGCGCGTCATTTTATGAAGATGAAAGATGGATTAAACACGCTTCATTTTTTGCATAAAATGTAGCTAGGCGATTTTTCAATACTTTACACTGTCTCTTTAATACCATATAAGTGTGTGCGAATCCAACTACATTGTGAACAGTTACGATCAAAGTACAGTTCACCTACACGTCTTTTGCCGATCATGAATTTTAGAGTGACATCGTATCTGAATTAATAGGCAGCGGCTAAAAGATAGACGCAGCCTGATATTATGCTTGAAAAATGTGTTTCGTTTGATGCCGTTACTTTGAAATGAATAAAAAACAGCGTTACAATGCTTCATACTTCAGTAATGTCAATATGTGTATAGAATGCGTAAGTTTCAATATGAATATTGTATAATAAAGTACTTGGGAAAATAAAGTACTTGCTAATGGAATTAATCTAATGGGATTGCTAATGGCTATTATCGGTATAAACGATGCACGTTATCTACGTGTCATCAGACTATAGGAATATCTGCATGTATAATCTTTCACTTCGTAAACTAGTTGATTAATATACTCGTGGGAACAGTACGTCAAATATCAGTACGTATATCGCGGAATTCAGCTATTAGAGATTTGCAGTTATTTGGGTTCTATAATTTACTTTTATTATTCTCAATCCAATGCTTGGGTGATTCACATTTACTGGTCGAAGAATTAGGTGTAGATGACAATCGCAATGCACTAGAATGTTTGGTGACTGTGATCAGCGTTAGGTACTCGGCGATTTATGATTTGTCAATAATTTTTGATGGGATCGAGAATAGTACACTAATACGTTAAGTTCTACAGGGATTCGTCCCCATACTCCTACTATAATCTCACTGCAGCATATTAAAGGAAGCATATACCTTCATCCTCTCGAACGCATAATCAATGAAGTGCAAGATTCTATAACGAAAGGAGTAAAATGTACACGTAAAGGATTTCGTGCACTGTATCTTTATTACTATATAAGCGTGTGCAAATAATAAAACCTTGTCACCAGTCAATTACAATGAAAGTACATTTTACTTATCACTCCTTTGCCGATGGAATTTTTGAGGGACCTCGTATCTAAAACTAGGCAACGATCATACAAGAAATTAGAACGCGGTCTGGTATTGCGTCTGAAAAATATGCTTCGTTTGACATCGCAATAACATTCCCTTATTATGCTTCGAATAAGCATAATATCGATGTGTTCATGATATAATAAAGTGCTCGGGAGATTGGAATCGAGTGTTAACGTATAATAACTTCTAACACTGTGAACGATGGGACGTCGACTATACGTCTCATTGGACTAAAGGTATAAGTCAGCATGTGTCAAGGACTTCATAAACTTCATGAACTAGTTGATTAGTATTCACTCAACGGAGTAGGTCGGTGAATATTAGTCCGTTGTAGTTCGCTGCAGTCCTTATTTTGCAAAATTTAGCATCAAGAGACATGACGTTATTTGTGTTTTGTATTTTACTTTTCTTATTCTCAATTCAATGCTCGTGTGGTTTTCGACTACCAATTGAAGAATTAAGTGTAAATGATAATCTCAATGCACTAGACTGTCTGAAGACTTTGATCAGCCTTAGATATTGGGCGGTCCATGATTTCTCGATAATTTTTGACGAGATAGATATTGCGGACTGTAACTTTTTCCAACGATTCCAAAATGTTCGTTGGGAATTACACTCCGTAGGAAATAATAACTTGACCGGTTTTTCGAACGTGATTCTCTTCACGAGCGATTTTGATAGCTTTCTAGCAACTATGAGCAAAATTGAAATCCGGCAAATGGATAGTAGAGCTAAATTTGTAATAAGCGTGGCGAAGAACTTTGCGAGTTTGGACGAAATCAAGAGAGCTTCGAAAGGGATTCCTGCAGCGATGTGGGAGTCGGATAAAACATATGTCGTCTTTCTGGTCCCTTGCAAGAAAGACGTTTTTGCGATGACGTATTTCCCGTTTGCCAAAAACTGCCATCTGGGAGAACTCAAAGTCCTCGATGTCTGGAACGGGAATGACTTCGTAAAAGGAGCTGAATTGTTCCCAGAGAAGATGCTGGATATTCGTGGTTGTGTCCAGAATCATTCAGTCATACTTTCCCAAAATGAATTCCTTGCACTCCGGGAAGAGTTCACGGAAACTGGAGAGAAGATATTGGGTGGTGTTGGTGGTAGACTCATCACTATGGTCGCCAACAAAATGAACATGAAGCTGCACACAATAATTATGCCATACGAATTTTGGCCTCACCTAGTTGATCACGTAATGACAGAGATTAAACGTGACCTTTTCCCCTCCCCATAAAGTTCATTCCGATTTGTTTTTGGCGAGCAAAAATCAATATGATATTTTTTCACTACAGGTTAGGCAAGGTGAGTCAGTTTTTTCGCTTTCTGGAAATATTCCTCTTGCTGGTCATTCAGAATTTCTTGACCTGGACTTTGGATACATGGAAGACTCGTTTGGTCTCGGCTACATCGTTGGTGACCTTGAGGTTTCCTGGAAAAATTTAATTTGGCCATTATCCAAGGACGTATGGCAATACATCGGCTTTACTGGTCTGCTATTTTGTGGCTTGCTGCTCATGGCAAACCGATGTCATCGTAGAGATACATTCAGCATTCTCAATGGTTTCGGCATCTTCCTTGGCACTACTCAAGTCTTGCCCCAGAGCTATTTCGGGAGATATTTATTCGGGATGTGGATCGTTTACTCGTACCTCATGAGCGTGGCGTACAATAGCGGTTTGGTCAGTTTTCTGACCACCCCGGACGAAAATAGACCTATTGAGACGCTCCAAGAGCTACTTGCCGATGGTATCGATTTTGGTGGTGGGGAATTCCATCGGGAGTTCTACCGTGATCCAACAGACATCGTTATGATGAAAATTTACAATAATTTCAACATCTGGACTGAAGAGGAATGCTATCAACGCCTGATGAATAGACAAGCTGTCACCGGTGTCTTCAGCTCATTCGTCTCCATGTACAACAGCAATCAAACTGGTACAGAATTCAATTGGATAATAGAAAATGTCATGTTTCTCTGCAGGGTAAATCTAGTTAAACATTCTACTCAAGCAAATCGTATTTGTTTACAGGCATCGGAAATCGGCGGCTCCACATGCTGAATGAAAAGGCCTTCTCCTTCCATGTCCCAATACTCATGAGACGAGGTTCACCATTTGTGTCCGGGGTACGTCGTTATACTTCGCGAGCAATTCAGGGCGGTTTCAACGTGTACTGGTTGAAATATTACACTTACAAGTCAAGTTTTACAAGGATTGAAGTCAAAAATCCGATTAAAATCTCAATGCAGCATATTAAAGGAATCTTATACCTCTATATTGCTGGATTAACTTTTAGCAGCGTGGTTTTCGTTGGTGAATTTATTTATCACAAATATTTCCGCAAGCACGGATTGCAATGTTTATAGATATACAATAGCGGTTCTTTCCTGATTAAAGATGATAAAATTGTAGTCAAGGTTTTTCTTGCACGGAATTTTATGTATAGTATCAAAAACGCCTGTCGTTCGGGCGATGGTTGCGCCTGATTTGAGCTTTTGGCGCTCTTCTTTGCGTTGGAAGCGACATTAGATGGCATTTCCATATTTTGCCTCTCAGGTAGTTCAACGAAGTGGCGGGTTATTACTATTCTCAAAAAGACTTACCGTAATTATACGGATATAAGTCGCACCTTTTCTCGCTCTTTGAACCTCCCAAATCCGGCTACGGCTTATACGAGGACACAAATGCGGAAAATTGAACCAAAAAGGTTGGAGCAGCGCGAAACGACTTAGAATAGGTGTAAAAAAATTTAATTAAAAAAAATATCGATAAATCATCGGCGATAGTGCAATACCGCGTAAGTACAAAAATAGCAAAAATGAGATTTGGTATTCATATTATGTATTTTTTATATTCACATAGAATGCATACCAAATCTCATTTTTGCTATTTTTGTACTTACCTTTGTATAGTGCTTTGTATTGCACTATCACCGACGAAATACAGAAATTGTATTAGCACAGGTTTTTTTCCGGATTCGTGGCTGGCCCGCATGATACCTCAAGAACCAAGGCACATTAGAAAGCTGAAATTTTCACGAGATCTTCAGAATACCTTTGTGCACAACGTGAACAAGTCACATCAACGGCAAAATCCTGCGAGGGATTTTATAAACGAAAAACAGCATTTTTTTTGGATTGTTTGATTTCTTCAAATATTTCCGTCAATTATTCTTCTAAACCAATGAGACTGGTGCACATTATACACAAAGGTATTATGAAGATCTCGTGAAAACTTCAGCCTTCTGAGTGTCTCCGCTCTCGAATCATCATGCGGACCAGCTACGAATCCGGAAAAACCTGTGCTAATTCAATAGCATCGGATTTCTATATTTATTAATATTTTTTTGATTTATATTTTTTTTACGGTTCATTTTGAGTCCAATAAACATGTACTCAAATATAATTTTCCCACCTCAAATACGCTTATTGTAATCTCACCTAGGAAAACATAATCGTTTTGAAGGCTCCGGAAGTCCTATGCCCCCTTAATTGCAGCATTTTTTGAAAGATTTTGCAACAATTTCTTCGCTGGCTGGGTGATTTTAGTACCGACCGCATCGTTTCGGTATCGCGGCTTATACGAGTATAAAAACGTTTTTTCGCAAATGACCCTCCTAAAATCGGCGTGCGGGTTATTTCCGTATAATTACGGTAAATACTTATTTAAGATTCGCAAGTGCTATATGTGAAAAATGAAAAATACGTACCTTTTTCTTCTATTTCATTTTAATAGCTATCTGGTTTTCAAATATACGTATACCTATTAATAGACACGCAACGTTATTTCTTGTTGAATGAATTAATCATACTGGAGTGGAACTTTGAATTGGAAAGATTGAACTTTATGGCATTTTTCACATCATTCAATATATTCGTATATACTTAGTGGTAACATACATATGAAATAAAATATTTAAATAATATTGTTAATTGGAATATCCATACTAGTGTATTGAATCAAATGTACAAAACAAATAATAATAATTATAATGAGTATAAGTAACAAACATGACTAATTATTCATGTTTAACATGCTAACATTTCAGAAATGTATAAATTTACATTTTATTTCGCCTTCATATATACTTATTACATGCCCTATAGCTATTGCCTAATAGCCAAGGCTTACACATAGCTAAAATGGCACGGAAAGTGGCTAAGCCATGATTATCAATGATACAAAGATATATAAATTTCGCTTCGAACGTTAATTTCGTTCCTAAGCTAATCCTAATGGCTTCAGATTCCCATAGTAAGCAAATTATACAAAAAAATATATAAACCAGCGTAAAGTGGTCTCAATATATAAATATTGTTAAACATAGTAGAAGAATGATTATACGTATGTATCTGTACCTAAGTTAGTAAAAGTTAGAAGATATTCTTGTTCTTCATATCGTTAACACCATGCCAGTTTCAGTGATACCCGCGAAAGTTTGGTCCCGGACCTGTTGGGCAAAGACATTGGATTGAATGATCATTGTATCAATATTATGAATGGTCAAAAATTAATGCTTCGTATCAAATATCAAATCTCCCTTTGTCCATAGGTAAATTGTAATTTACCGTAAGGTGGATATGGGCCTCTATATGATGGTGGTGGTAGTCGTGGTCCTGTTGGTGGTGGCCAGATATATCTGAAGTGCTCCGGTGGTGGTATATCTTGCCAATTCTAAAAGACAAAATTTTAGATATGATTTAATGAATCTCACACCCATGTGGAATAAAAATTATCAATGACTGAAGAATCGAGCTACATTCATTTACATATCATATATTTTTGTGTTACGCTATGACTTGTCGATAGATATTACATTCTATAATATAGTTTCAGTTTTCAGAGTATCTCTTCTAACTTTTTATGAATACAACAAGCGAATATAGGTCAATTACCGGATTGTAAATAACCGGAAATGGAGCTGGGCCACGATGGTAGTTCAGATACGGCCCTGTATTACGACGCCAAGGCTGCTGTTCTGTTGGATACGGTCTGCGTGTCAAGTGATCCCTGTTCCGGATTTAAAATAGATTATGATATGGCAAATTTGGATCAAACTCAATCATGTAATAATATTATAGTAACAATGAAACTTTTATAGTGCGCCGAAATAAACCGTACATGTCTAGTACGAAATTCATAAGAAAGAGTTTTTCAAGAGTAAGTCTTCTGATAATCGTATTAGTTTTTCGTTCATCTGATAATTAGACAAAATTTTTAAGGTAGCAGTGTAAATGACTTTTCTTTTTTTCCATTTTAGAATGCATCTCTTAATTTTCATTCAATGCCGCATTAAAAATTGATCAAAAGTTTAGAACACGGGTTTTACAGAAGTCAGCTTATTTTTGACTATCCCCTTCACAGCAATTGTAAGACTTTTATAGTATTCTGATTTTCAGATATGCTTTTATGACCACGTCGTCATTCAGAATGAAGGTATATAAACACAGTAAAAGAAGAGCTCACCTGTGATCTCTGGGCGAACGAGTACTTTCATGGGGACGTGGTTGATACCTTCTAAAAGATATGCAAAAAATGAGAATAAAGGAGTTCGCGATATTGGACGAAACATATTGTACTTTGCATCAGTGTTACAATTTATAGACATGAATCGTAATGATTTTTATGAGAATGATATAATGAAGTATTTTTAGAATTCGTAAGTTTAATTAAATACTTTTACATAATAGATTGCAATACCATTATCCATATTTAATAATTGAAAAACTTTTATCCATATTTGCGATGGTTGAAATATTATTACCGATAATAAATAATACCTTTTTTTATTATCATCTATATTTAATATTCACATTACTTTTATCCATATTTAACCCTTGCATTTACTATTATCCATATTTAATTAATTTTTTTTTACTGCTTTTATCCATATTCAACTCTTGCATTAAACCCATATTTAATACTCGCAATACTTTTATCCATTTTACGTTATGTACTAGAAATTCGTATTTTTGTTATATTCCTATCAGGTACCTTTAATTATAACCCAGGCAAGTGCACAAAGCACTATTTCATATCGATGAAAATATATAATATTATACCATAAAACATTAGGAACAAGAGTAAAAATAAAAATAGAGAACCTGATCTCTTATGTAGTGCTCAACTACAAACACGAGGAATTCAGAATTCTTATTTAGCATTGGGGAAAGACGCAATCTATCATTGCAGAGTACCTAGTGATGCAGGACTATGAGATACCAGTGGCTCATGAATATCATGGCTATTCTTTCGGTTTATACTACCTGGAAATATGGAATGATATACCTACTAACTTAGCTTATAGGGGTAAACAACCATTCTCAATGGTTTAATTTGTAAATTCGTGAAATCGTATGTTGTGTAGATGTAACTGAAATATAACATGCAAAACAATGATATAGTACATGCAGGTATATTAAGATTAAATTTTCGTCAATATCAATTTATGGTAATACGATGAGAAGCTGCAAAAAAAAAAATCGAGGTTCTAGTAGTAGCCCACCATGTGGCTTAATTAGTTACATAATACTAAAATAAATCATTGCACTTTGAGCAACATAATAATACGCATATGTATTATGGTTAAACAAAGCAAGACAACAGCATTCTCTATATTTTACCCTGAAATCTGAATGTGGATGGTGCAAATATTTATAAATCACACAGACACATACGCACGGCGACGTTAAACGTCTACAGGTATTGGTTTTTGGACCCTGTATTCGGCGCCCGTCTAAACTGTGGCGCAGATTCCCCCCTTTGACACGTATATATTTGATGTCAAGTTATCTTGCCAGGTGTATCAAGCACGATAGTAGAGTATCAATATACTATACATGGGTGAATAAGATACACGTGTATACCTATTAGTAAGTCGTTCTGCTGTGCACACTATGCGTGACCGCAAAGCATACTATATGTATAGTACACTTCAAAATTATGCATAGTAAGCCTGGCAAGATGACTCAGTAATAAGTATATACATGCAGTTTTGACCCTTTCTTTATCCCGATATTATACGCGAAAGCACATATTAGTGCTCTGGTAATATCAAGATGGAGGAAAACTTAACGGGGTTGCAGTCGAAACAGATAGATCGCATTAGGCTGTTTGCGCTGCATTTGACCTGTGAAATTATTCTGAAAGCTGGAAAAGGGCTTGGCTTGTTATACATATATAATCATAAGCTGTTCTTGTATAAATATAGATATATACATGTATGCACGCGAGTATGCATACCTATATATTCTACTTAAGCCATGCCTAATTAAATCGATCGATTGTACGAATATTAACAAGCGGAAATCCGAAATAATTACATAGTTATTGGATTACCTATAAACTTGAATCTGAAAACAATTTTTGACCAAACATGTGATTATACTTGAATGTATACATGTAAATATATTCATCAAATTGTTATACCTCTCAATTTCAAATATAATGGATTTAATCTTTGTGTGTGAAATGTTTTACCTGAACCTTTTGAATAACTGCAGAACAGTAATTTAATGTATCTAAATGAGTTACCGGTCATCCGCAATCCTTTTTTTCTTGCTAAATCGCGTATACAACAAGCATTGGATAAATCCATCAAAGCGTAACAGTCATAGACAGAACTGTAAGCACAGATATGGTATGCCCATTGTTAAGCTTAGCAAATTCCAGGGAAAGAGTACATCGTTGTATGAGCCACTTGAAGCGTTAGTAAAGCTAAAACAAGACATAATTTAGTAATCAAAAATAAATGTTGCTTAAAACTAGATCTGTCACGGGATATGTTTCAATTATGATATATAAATGCGGGCACATTTTTCTTTGGCATTAGTTATGTTAATTGTACATGCACGACGTACTAGGCATCAGTGCCTTTCGCATTAGTATAGGGTTATCAAGTACTTATTTAATTAGATCAAACTATTTTTTGTCATTTCTTTATCAATGTGGAAGAATTATCTGTTATTGTAATTATCTACAGTATTGAGTAATTTTCTGAATTATTTGTTGTTTTCTCTTTTTACTTTTCGCATCTTATATTATGTACTAAATACTCTCTGCTGAGTCTTTGACTCCACACCCCTGACCAGACTTGTAATGTGTCTAGTTTAATAAATAATAAATATTTAATTACTGATTATAACGTAATATTATTACCAAGAAGAAAAATTCCACCTTCGATGTATTTTTCTTCTTCGTTGTATTCTCAAAAAATGCAAATTTCATGACTATGTGTGTTAAATGAAGCAATTATTGTACTAAACGTTCAAGCATTTAACTAATTCCGGTCCTACAACTGAAGCAGCAATATTTCAGAGTCCTAATCTGGCTTTTTAATTTTGCATGTCATGGCCTATACTGCCCCAATTTTTCGAAGCTGATTTATGCAGAGTAAGTGCAGTCGGTGTACAAAGTTTATTCAAAATGAAGTTTAAAACGAGTTTTAAATACCGTTTAATAATATTTTTAATATGTTTTTAAAAATCTCATCATCCCATTTTTTAATCATTTTTCTCTTCAATGGCGTAGCGTCCATCGTCTACCTCAAGAAGAAAATTGCGTAATTTTCATTTTATGTTGATGCAATGTGTAGTAAGATTATCCAGTAAGTCGAGTAGTAAGGATCCATATCCTTCGTATTCGTGAAGTATACTGGAGTGATCTTATGCTAATGCAGTTAGTTTCCAAACTTAAATTAGACCCAAAGCAGTTTTTTTATGGATCCTCGAAGAAAATCTGTATCAGATTTCTTGACAATAATAAGAGCTCCATTTTCCATCACATAATATTATACTCGGACTTATGTCGACCCACAGGTTTGCTTTTTTATAAGATATCCTTTAAATTAGATTGAGTCTTCAACTAATGAAGACAAATATTCAAGTGAATGCGATGGACTTACCCTTCCGCTAGCTTTGTTGTGTAAGAAGCATTGTGATCACGAATACCGTGAGGCTCATTGCACAGTTCACAACGACTCTGATCACATCGACGATCACGATGATGTTCACGTTCACGCTTGGGACTACGAGGTCGACTCGGAATTAGAGCGAGACTCGGATTTGAAGGTCGAACGGAACTGCGACTGCGACTGCGACTGCGACTACGACTACGACGATGTCGACTTGACTTTCCATCAAGATGTTTCCCCGATGTTGATGACTGGGTATCTGCGAAATATGTTAACTCATACACAAAATTACGGAAGAATGTACATACAATCTTTGATTCTTGATCTATGGATGCAAATAAACTGCATATATCTCGGTTAATCTAGAATCTCATGACTGTATTCGTATTGAAAAATAATAAATGATATAGTATTTTCAACTATCATATGAAGATGTTATCGTTAGACTAGAATTGAGATTAATGAATGAATATTAATTATTTCAATTAATATCCAATACAGTTGGTTCATTTTTATTCTCAGAAATGTGAAAAAGAAGTTTCCCATACCTCTTTGATTGTGAGGCAGACTCGGTTCTTTCCTCGAGTGTTTATGGTCAGTTTTTCCGTATTTTCGGTCTCCTGAGATTAGCATAAATTTATATTAGATACTGTTCACTGTTGCTTTTGGTTTGCAATATAAAAAGATATAAGCCATAAGCAGACAGAACACACATAGACAGGCCGTAAATGTGGTCAGAGATAGGATCGTATGCATCGTTCTGGCTAGTTATCAATAATTGTAAGCCATGAAAGTTTTCAATAGATCTAAAAAAAATTGAACATTTGTAACTAGAATATCACAAGCAATAGCATTCTTCAAAGTTCAGTCATTCGATGATACAATTTCGCAAATGAAATATACTTTCAGCTAAAATTTAATAAACATGTTTTTAATCAGAAATATAAAGATGTTTTGGCACGAAAGAATCGGCTATCGGCTTACAATTAGGATGACTGCCAGTTTTCAGAAAATTTCGAGATATTATTGAATTGAAACATAATTCAGGTTTAAGTTACGATTATTTTTTGTTATTCAAGAATTCAATTTTCATTATCAGCTGGAAGAATGGAGGTCGTTAGTAGTTTTATTATTTATATGAAGATGAGCACAGCCTTTAGCATCATAATCCCCAGCTATTCTTTCTGTCGAGTATATTCTGTGTGGAGTTTGTTATTGAGCTAGTAATTTTGAAACTTGTTTTAATGTCGACTTATCACACTTCTAGTATATTTTATATTGATTAGATGGGTTTATAAGAATTTATTTTACACCGATTTAAAACGTAGGATAACATCGTTAACAATTTGAAAACTGTTCACTGCAAGGTGTCTACTTAAATCTGGAAAAAAAAATTCCTTGAGAATTCCAGGTTTTTCAGGCAGTTTTTTAATTTCTCAAGGTGTATCGGAGAAATAAATTTTTATTCAGGGACCGCTCAAGCAATGCAAGTCATACAGCTTCAATCTGTATCTCTAAGAACAAAATTCGTATCACATCAGAATTTATTAGCATTTATTATTGTTGAAAATTTCAGATTTTAGAAATGAGTATTTTAGTCATATATTCGACTGTAAGTGTTTCAGAAAAATATTTCATTCGTAAAACGAAAATTCCCTGATGATTCCAGATTTTCTAGGTTCTTCCAGGTAGTAGACACCTTGCTTTGATATATATATATATATTACACTAAAAATTATTATCAAGTTTCAAACCAGAATAATGCACCTACACACGCATTATGTATTTATGTAGTTTTCTCAGAAGCGCAGAACAAATGATTATATTGTCATTATATCTAGAGAATTGGTATATCGTTTGAAAAACCTATATTATTTACTGAATTAGTGGTATCTAGAAACTGAATTGATTGTTTGATTCGAAAATTTGTTTCACATTATTTTTCCGATTGTTTGATAAATCTTGATTTTCCTTGGTATCGAAATAATATGTTTAATATTAAATTCACCTTGAACTTTTTTCTTATAAAGAATAATGATAATTTTGTAGGAAAATTATCAACTTGAAAATTCTGATTTGATTTTTATATTCTCTTCATCTTCCATGTCGTCCAGTTGATGATCTTCCATTTATGTTGCAATTTTTAGAAATTTTTTTACACATTCGAGTGAGGAAGTTTATTATTTTTAACACATTTGAGTGAAATAGTTCATGTATCATCCTTCAAAAATTCATAGATTTGATAATATTCTGATTTTTAACGAATAATTAAATTATTAAAAAACTTTATGAACAAATAAAACGAGTCTCAATATCTTGGGTGAGTATAACTTGAATAACATGTTAAAGACTCTGCAAACTCGAATTTGATAATGATATTTTTTCAATCTTCCCGATGGTGTTTATTTTTTGGTATCTTCAGGTGTCGAGCATTCAAGTTGATCATCTTTCATCCTTGATGTTGTAATTTTTCGAAAATTAATTTCTCTGCATTTGATATATTAAGATTTACAGTTCCACAAACAAAAAGCAAAAAGTGATTATCATTCGTTATAATTCGAAAATACAAAAACTCTAGAAGACTTTAGGTTTTTCAATAATTGAGTAAATGAGTTTACTAATAAGCTCAGATGGTAAATTTCAAAATTTGGATTGTTACATTACTAACTTTATTCGAGACGTGATGATTTTAGAACAAATATTAATCTTTAGCAAACTCTAATTCGATATTCAATCATGTCTTATAATCTTCCTGATGGTGTTCTTGGTCCACGATCTTCGGGTGATGCTTCTTTCAATCGATAATCTTCCATCATTGATGACAAGTTTTTAAATGGATTCAAATAGAATGAAATTTGATAGAAATATTTTAATCAGAGGAGTTTAGTGAGTCTCAAAATATTAAATAGATTTTTTAAAGTTATGTCATCAAATTATAGAATCTTTCAACTCGACAATTCTAATTTTCAGGGTCGTGTTTTTATTCCATATAATCTTCAGGTGTCGTGTAAGTTTTTAATCTTCTCGATGATCTTTTTGTTTAAAAATCTTCCAGTTGATGATAAATATTTAAAATCTTCAGTTGTTGTTAATGGGGGACCAAAGTTCCAAATTCAATAAAACATTAATCAACGACCATGAATAAGCATAGAAAGTTTCAACTAGTTGTACCTCTTTGATGCAAAAAGTAAATATAACACAAAATCACATCTTGCGCTGTGTCAATATACAAATAAACAGAAAAAAAGAAAAAAAAAAAAAAAAATAGGCATGCACTATATGATAAATTTGAAAAGAAAAATTGGTCGTTAATTATTCTGTGCAAAAAATTATCAAGATCTTCAATAGGTGGTATAAATTTTTGTAGAAGTCAGCCTTGTCTATCGAATAATTAGCAAGCAAAAGTAATAGTTAGCAGCATGAACATTAAGTTTAATGTCATCAGATAACAAGAAAAATATCTTACATCTTTTACTTGATCACATGAAATCTTCGCCCAGAGTTGGTTCTTGCAATGAAGATAATCCCTATGTAAGTAAAAAGTGAATTATTTGACAAAGAACATATATTCTCACATCATATAATAAGTTATCTCCCATCTTCGAGTAGTTGTTATCTCCAGCGTTGTCGTTGTTGTGATCTTGATGTTGTTTCTCCAAGGTACATAAATTTCTTGCCTTTTTTAAATAGGTTGAAGTCAAGTTGTAAAATTATGATAAGAGCAATTTCAATTCATCAAATTTATGTTGGTATACAGAAGGACATGTATACTTTTGAAATACTCAGATAGTTAAAACGTTCGAAAATCTTCGATTCCAGAGTCCATCTTCATGTGCAGATATTAATCATCAAACTCACCATAAAAGTGCTACACTTATTGTAGAAAAGAGAACAATCTAACATCACACATTACCCGTTTGTGTCTCAGATCGCCTATTCACACGTCCTTCAGATATAGTAGCACCTATCCTCATGAGTATCTCGTTCTCTATTTTCTTTTCGAGAGTTTCGAGTTGTGACTCACTCAAACGAATTCTGAAAGTAGATTTTTGTCGAAATTTTCTTTACTAGATTGTTCAATCAGAATTTCGTATTACACCTACTTTATCAATCCTGAAAAACTTATTACAGCGATCACAGTATCTATAGAGTTTACTTTTTATAATTCGAATTAATTTTTTTCATATTTCGCACCAAATTTCCAAAAAATATGGGCACCAATTTTTAATTTCTTGTTTTTTTTTCCTCATAGATGATGCTTGTATTGTTCAATGCTTAGATTCATCGTGAATTCATAGACTATTTTTCAATTTACTGGAGAAAAAAATTCAATAAAATGTGATCACAGTTTCTTCTTTGTTTTTGGGTAGGATCAAATTCTGATGATGGTTTGGTGCATAAACAAACTCCTGAAGTACTTGAAGAAAGAAAGAAGGTATATCAGTTCTAAAATAAATGAATCTCTAAATTGTTATAATCATTGACAAAGAGTGAAGATTATCAGTAAGATTTGGGACTATTCTAGAGTTTTACAAACTCTTGAAGAACTCCAGGCTTCCCAGAAGCCAAATTCTTTCTAGATTCCGTATTTCATTGTTTGGAATAAAAAAGTTTAATATTTTTTTATTGAAATTGAAATTAGACATAATTCACGTTCCGGATGGTAATTACTTACTCCCTACTCCCTCTGCCAGAAGAACTAGATCTAGAATGGCTCCGACTTCCTCGACGACGTGATGATTTTCTTGATTTTTCGTCCTTCTTTCTACGTTCATTCATCTTTTCCCGATCAAATTTTTCGATATGGTATCGTTTTTTTTCCTCGTGTCTTCGATTCAATTCTTGTTCTATGTTCCAAATACGTCTTTTTTCGAGATATGATTTCGATCTATGCACAGACATACCTAAATAGCACATACTGAGGTGAAAAAACGCGAAATTTCCAGCGCGCCACTAAAATTATTACTTTGTTCAATAAAAATAAGAAACCGTTCTTTACGAAAAATAGTATTATCAAAGCGGTAGAATTCACTATGTAATAATTGGCGCAATCCGATTAGCAAGGTTAGGTATAAACCTCTAAACAATTTTTTCTACAATTTGAACAAACCATCGTACATTCATTCATTCGTGTATGTAATTTCATTCATTGGTATTTCGAAGACATAAGAGCGCAGCGATAATATGCCATATTTGCAACATTACATACGGCGTAGAAACTGACGCCGTATAAGTTTGTTGCTAAGTTATGACGAGTAGGCCTCGAACTTTGATTTTTACGCGTAGAAGAACCTTATTCTTTTATTTACTCACAATAAATATTTCCAGAAAGTCCTGACCAAATTATCTTGCTAAATGAATAACTAAGAAATTAATCGCGAACAAAGTGAAAAAAGTTAGGTTATGCTATGTTCTCATTATAAAACCGATATGCTTACGGTATCAATAGCTTCCTTCTTCATCGTATAGGAATACCGAAATTTGAAGCAATTATGAATATTTTGAGTGAATATAACATAATTAGGTTACAAAACAGCACGAAGTCAGGTGGTGATTTTGTACTTCCGTAGTACGTAAATTGAGAAGACTGTACAATAACGATTGATGAAATAGCGTTTTTCTTACCAGGTGTAAAATCCGCTTGCAAAACACATGCGGCACGCACAGAGAAAAATTACAAACACTTTTTGCGATGAAAATTTTACACAATCAACAAGCTATAAACACTCGAATCGGTTGAGGAGATCGGATGCGCCAAGCGCAGAAAGCGGGTATAACCTAAATGGCAATAATTTTATTCCACTCTTTGTTAAAAATGGTTGAGCTACGGAGACCGGGTCCTCTCGTTTATTGAATATTGAAATTTGAGTGACGCTACAGCCTACGCTACCCGAAATGACGCCGTTATTATAACCTTACAATGCTACGAGTGCATGAGTGAATACCCCACGCGCGCCATGAACTGTAATAAAGAATGAACTGTGAACGCGGATGGCATCGGTACCTACACATCTATACGAAGTACGAACGGCGCGCGCAGCCAACTTCTGAATTCAGAAGGCGCGGACTTGAATCCCATTTGAAATTCAGGATTGTAGTATTGACGAGGTCATAAAGACCGAGCCGCTTATCGTACGGATATCTTCGAGGGGACGTCACAGCTAGATAAAATGTATAATGAGACCTGTGTTATGCTAGAATTGCCATTATAATACTCGTAACTTGTGTTGGGAAATATGTTATTAAATAAAAAGTAGACATCCTTATACACATCAGTCATCCACGTCAAGCGGGACGGATCTGGCCAAAAATATTCCTCCATCCTTCTGATTCTTTTGTGATTTTTTTTACATATTTTTGGGGTGAAACGAATACATGAGGCAGATTTTTTTATAACTTGAATGGTTCAGAAGCTACAGGGGTTTGAATTTTCGAAGAAACCACCAGGAATCGGAATCGTGCTTTTCTTTACCGAAGATAATTAACGTTTAAAGGAGAGCGCGATTCCGATTTTTGGTGTTTTTTTATACACCGTTCAAGTCAAAAAAAAAATTTTATATTTTTATTTTACCCAGAGAATATGTAAAAAAAATTACAACAGAATCAATAACATCGAGTAATATTTATGGCTCAATTCGTCCCGCTTGACGTGGAATTACTCATATTTGGTTCACATCTAGGAGCAATAACACCGCTTTATCTCGAGGCCTGACTTCTTGCAGATCGTTAAAATGATCAATTTCTGCGATTATTTTTCTGCGATTTTATTGCATATTTCTTACGATACAGATTACAGTAGGTACAGATGTTTCGACAGAAATCAGGCAATTGAGTAAATTTTTTAGTATTATATAGTAGTAAGATCTTTCTTCATGCAAACTAAACTGTGGCAAATTTTCAAACCATGTGAGTTAAGTTATTTCAATAAGTTCCACAATCCTGAAACGAAACCTATCATGGTGTCGTACAAAGAGTCCTATTCATTCCATGGCGAAGTAACGGCACTCTAGATGTTTAGATGTGGAATATAAACAATACCAAGAATCGAAGACGCAAACATTTGGGGCACTTATGAGTCTTAGAGCAGAACAGATGTGCTCTCAAATTACGATCCAAGTAGAATATTACGTTACTGCTTTAGCAACTGATTTTAATTCTTATTGTATTATCTGAATAAATCATTCTATATCTCTTATTATAAAATTCCTACTACAATCCTGTTAAACGTTACTGAATATCGGGGCCGTCTGAAACTTGAGTTCCTTTGCTGAAGGAACGTACTCCAATTCTAATAGAACGAGAATATTTTCTCCAGGGCGTAAGTACGACGCAGGGATGTAAAGAGTCATTTGTGGACCAACAGCAGGCCAGTATCTTCCCAAGTTGTTACCATTTATGAAAGCAATGCCTTTTCCCCAACCCGTGGTATCTAGAAAAGTATCTAGCGGGGTATCAGGCACTGTGAATACTGCAGAAAGAAACAGTGGGCTATCGTCCAGAAGTCTGTCAACTTGGGTGGCAGTTAGATTATGTAAATGCTGTAGATTGGGAAAGTGGAAGCCGGTGACGTTCCACTTCGACAAAGGGTTATCATTCAGCGTAAGATTGCGTATACCCTGAAAAACATGGAGTAACGATCGTTAAACATAATATACGATGGACATTAAAAAAATTTAATATTCTTGTTTTCAAGTTTGCAACATGAAACCTATAATGAAATATATGTTGCTATATTTTAGAGTTAGTTGGGCCTTACCTTGAAATCGTGAATTTCATTCCCATAGTTAATGTGGCCTTGATTCTCAACTAAAATCTTCAAACGTTTTGCGTATGGATTTGATAATGGGATAGTCTTGACCCCGTGCGCCCGACTTAGAGTTCCAACTAAACGATTATCTTCATAGATTAATGCCCTATCGTGTATGGAAGTGGCGCTGAGGACACTAGGGTCAGTATGGGCCACTGGTAGATTTGTTTCATAAAGAACCAACGCAAGCGAAATACCGAATGATTCAAACGTCGGTGGTATCTCTCGCATTAGTTTATTTATTCCAAATAAAGCCCGTGCGTATGGGTCGAACAAATGTAGGATTGGGTTCATTACGACTGTACCATAATCTCCTTTTGGCGATTGTGGAGATATCGTTATATTCGGGATCGGCAAATACTGCAAATAGCAATGTATATTATTTAAGAATTCTGTGGCTGCTTGAAGATTTGATTAAATTTCCAAAATATACTCGTTTATACGAATTTTGTCACGATCGTATTACATATTTTTTCAGGCCAGTTACCTTTGCAACGACTTCCTTGATGTCGAAGTATTTTTGTGTCAGATCTCCGGCTTCTGTTATAGGTGCGTCATAATCGTATGAAGTTAATTGAGGCTGGTATTGAGGGCCTGTGTTTGCTCCTGCGATAGAATTGATCAGTTTAAAACGCCGTAGCGAATCGAATCGCGATTTGATCAAGTTTTTTGGACGTACCAGATGTAAATCCGAAGTTGGTTCCCCCGTAGAACATGTAAATATTGACAGATGCACCTAAAGCCAACATCTCGTCCAACTTTTTTGCTACGAAGCTGGAGTTTACCCTTTGATAAGGCTCTTCCCAGTGTGTCAGCCATCCAGAATAATATTCCGAATTAACGAACGGACCCTTTTAATGTAAATAATTAGAACCATTTTTGTTTTTAAATATATCTAACGTAGAAAAGAATCGATCATAAGTACGCGATTTTATCATTATGAAATGCATGCAGGAATATATTCATAATTTTCATTAATGCATCGACTCGTTTCTTTGCTGCTTATGGCACTTAATTTCCAATTATCTTATTCAGTGCATCTTGTAGATATTTATCTCATCCTGCAGGCTCTTAATTAGTTCTAAATATCTTCATTCGAATATTGATATTGAATGTAAAATCGATACCCTTGGCTGAAAGAGACGCATAGTTGCAAACGATTGTTCCACATTTGATCCAACGCCGAAATCTACGGTTGTGTAAACTCCTGGAACCATGCCACAACGAAGCATTCGATTCATGCTACCATCCGTCGTGTAGAGAAGAGCTTCATTTTCCACATGATGGGAGAGAAGATCTCGTACTTGGGACATGTACCTTAAATCGCAGGCGTTGTAACTTCCGTACTCGTTTTCAACCTATGGTCAATTGAGCCAAGGTAAGTTCATGAATAGATAGGAGAGAAAAGAATTACTGTGACGTAGCAGACTCATTCAGCAATTCTAAATTTCACTGTTGAGATCCCTACCTGGACCATGATGACCGGGCCACCGTTTCCTCTCAAAAACGGCTTGACCCTTGTCATTAGCTCGTTAATGTACGTCGCTACGTAATTCATATAGCCTAGGTGAATACAAAACCGTATCAGGATGGGCAGAATGATTTTATATAATCGTATTTGAGGTTTGTATTCAGGATTAGAAACGCTTACGGGTGTCACTGGTTCGCAGTCGAATATCTGGCACAAGACTCAGCAGCCAGACCGGGAAGCCCCCCTAAAGCATATTAAGGGATGATTATTCGTCGTTCCGATATATTTATGCTATTTCACGTAAAATGCCTTACAAAGTCTCTTTCTGCGCAGATGTATGGGCCAGGTCGAAGCAGGACATAGAGGTCTTCTTCTTGGGCAAGAGTCAGGAAGTATTCCAGGTCTGCATCTTCCCCCCAGTCCCATTGTCTTGGTTTAGGCTCGTGCAGACTCCACTCGACATATCTGAGTCATTGATTATGATTAATGCTGCAGTCAACGATTTCTGAAATTATTCTTACGTGGAGACCGCGTTCAGGCCAGCTGCCCTCAGCTTCCTCAGCCTATCCCTCCAGTATACTCTGGGTGTCCGGAAGTAATGAAAACTACCGGAAACGTATCGGAACGGTCTCCCATCCAGTAGAAACTCATTCTGCTCGTAGTCTACCGCGAAGCTGGTTCTTGTGTTGTTAATCTGCAATGCAAAGTCAATTACGTATATATTGATATATTCTATGATATAATCAGCAATAAAAGTAATAACGTATCTCAGTCGTCAATAGCTGCAGGCGTATAACTTTTAGTATGGTGATACGGTAGAGACGTTGATCACTATTCAAGATGTTGTTCGAATCTTTTGTGAGTTTAAACAATCAGTATGATATTCGTGGTTTTTTTCTTTCCTGATTCTTAGCTGTCTTCAATTTCGATAGCAGTACCACTATCTCTGATCTTTGAACTTTATATGCTTGATAGAATGGCTCTTAAAGGAAGAAATAACTCTAATCAATTCCACAAGTTCCGACGTTAATTCAGATACATTCTTTCCGTATAACTGAAAGATAAAATCCCAAATTCTCGTTCTCTCCGATTTGAAAACAAAGTTAAATTTCAAATGCTTTTGGGTACGAGTTATCATTATTCAATCGGGTTGAATAACTTTACTCGAATTTTTTTGTCAGCTAGAATAAATCGAGGTGGTGACGTCTAGAGAATTCCCAGTTTCGCAAAATAAGGACTACTCTGAGCTGCACAGTGTCCCTGTGCACGTTTATGAGATATGAGAAATGCCATGTTTCGTAAGAAAACCATAACATTTTTTCGACTTACCGTGTCTGTCGGAATCGAGCCTTCGACCGTCAAGACTGAGGTGAAGGCCAGAAATATCCACACAACTAAATCCATGTCCTTTAGTCGAATCGCAAGTTATTCAAGACGCTCCCACTGACTTGACTTTCTACTGGCAACTACTGACCAAGGCACGGCAAACGTACCGAACTTGCATTAAATAACGGAAGAATTAGACGTTGAACCTCGAGGTAGCCAGCGATGATACCTACTTTCCGTTGTGATAAGACGCGTCGGAATGTCAATATGCATATGGGTTTCTACTGATTTGTTGAACTATCACTGCGACGAGGAAAGAGTCTCAGTTGTGAGAAAGATTGCACAACTTAATGTGCGATAAGCGATATAATGCGGAAAAAAATCAAGAACCGTTAACTTGAATTTTTATTTATATTCCTAGTTATTCATTGAATCTCTGAATTTCCTGGAGTGAGATTTCAGTCCTTCAGAGTGAAAATCGTGCCACTCTCAATTTCAATGCAAGAAAGAATGAATTTTCACTTTTTTGGAGTCGGATTATCACGCTCTTTTTCACTCTTGTAAAGTGCTGCGCGATTCTCACTCGACGAAATACAGAGACCAGATTTCGAACCGATCGTAATGTTCAGACCTGATACAAGAAAAGATGGAAGGAGCGCAGGGCTTTTAGATTCTTAGGTACGCAGGTTCTGCAGTAAAAAGTTTGACAATTTGCAACCCTGGTCATGGTATAGGATATATTCTCATTTAGTTTGTATTAAATATAACGAATACCGGTTTCAGTTTAGTTATATTTAGCCGATCTGCTTCTCCTGGTCATCAACGCCGCATACATCGGAAAACCCACGGTAGGGTGAAAAAATATTTCTTAGACCAAACTGGTTATACAGGTATCGAATGATGTCACATGATTCACCTAAAATCACTCGTTCATATATTTTCATAGGTACAATCTACATTTTAGAATGAATTTTGCACAGTTCGACGAACTCAGCAAACCGTTGATAACATTTGATCATTTCCAACGACTAATCTCGTCGGGTTATACAATATTTACGGGCCTGTGATATTTTGAGGCATGAACCCTTTGGCATATCCTTCGTGTCTGTTATTATCCTAATTTGAAAATTGCTCCGATTCCATAGTCTGATTAATGCGAAGAAGCAAAATATGCAATTCATCTTCGAAATGACTCTGAGTAAAAAATGATTCCAGCGAAAACATCGATTGGAATACGTGCGCGGAAGAATTTTTATTACCGAATTTACACGTGTGATGAAAATTACTCGCACGGTTCTGCAATCGACGTAATATTCACCGTAAAAAAGCGCTGCCCATGCGTAATGATCATCGAGTATGGGCGAATGCGTGAGCTAGTTTATAGCCTGCGATTGTGTGCCTAAGTGCTAAAGCCGAATGGGAAAACACCTGAAAATCCGGAAATCACAATAGATTCTACCCAGCTAGCACAAAATACTCTCTGATCGATCTGATTGTAAGTCCCTAAGTCAACTTAAGGACGACAGTAAATGCCGTTGAAGGTCCGCTTTGGGGTCTCAACTGACAATATATTGTCATAAGTTATGTTAGATTGTACTCGGTATAGTGTATATTTGTTGGACTGAATGAGGAGGCAAGGATTGAGTTGCGCCAATAAATAACACACAGGGCTAATGGGATAAAAAAGTTTTCATATAATTGGAGTTTTTTATAAAAAATAGTTCGTAGAGTTTTTTGATCTTGAGGGAGATTCGAAAAAGTTTCACTAACTCCGTCGGGTAGTACTCATATTCGGGAAAGTTTGGAAACTGATTTGCATCCTTTCAGGGACGTACTCCAACTCTAACAAGTGTACGTAATTTTCTCCAGTGAGCAAATACGTCTTAGGAACGTACAAAGTCATTTGTGGACCAACAGCAGGCCAGTATCTTCCCAAGTTGTTACCATTTATGAAAGCAATACCTTTCCCCCAACCCGTAGTATCTAGAAAAGTATCTAGCGGGATACCAGGTACTGTGAATTGTCCACTAAGAATCAATGGACTATGATTGAAAGGTTTGTCTGTTCGAATAGCGGACGTAAGATTTCTAAATTGTCGGGAGCCGGGTAGCTGAAAGGCTGTTACGTTCCACTTCGGCAAAGGCAGACCATTTACGGTTACATTCTCCAAACCCTAGAAAAATATACATAAGCTTTACCAGAAGGTCGTTAAAAGTGATATACGATCAAGTAACAAAACTTAATAGACTTGTCCATGAATTTACAATTTATGTTTTAGCGTGTTAACATATATGTTTGAATGCGTGTTGCTGCGCTAGAATTAGCTGCGTACGTCATACCTTGAAATCGTGTAGTTCATTTCCAGAATTTACGTGCCCCTGATTTTCAACTAAAATTTTCAAGTGTCGTCCGTATGGATTTGATAACGGAATAGACTTTATCCCATGCATTCGACTCAGTGTTCCAAGAAACTGGTCATCTTCGTAGACTAATGCTCTATCATGTATCGAACTGACACTTAGAATGCTGGGATCAGGCCGGTTCATTGGAAGAATTGCTTCATAAAGAACCAACGCAAGCGGAATACCGAACGATTCAAACGTCAGTGGTTCATCTTGCATTAGTTTATTTATTCCAAAGAAAGCCCGTGCGTAGGGGTCGAACAAATGTACGAGTGGGTTCATTACGACCGTACCATAATCTCCCTTCGGCGATTGTGGAGATATCGTTATATTCGGTATCGGCAAATACTGCAAATACCAATGTATATTATTTAAGAATTCTCTGGCTACTTGAAGATTTGACCAAATTTCCAAGATATACTCGGCCATACGAACTCTTCAAGATCGGATTACATATATTTTCGGGCCAGTTACCTTTGCAATGACGTTCTTGATGTCGAAGTATTTTTGTGTCAGATCTCCGGCTTCTGTTATAGGTGCGTCATAATCGTATGAAGTTAATTGAGGCTGGTATTGCTGACCCAAGTCGGCTCCTGCGAACAAATTTATCAGTCGTGAACTCTGTATGATTCGAAACGTGATTTATTCAAGTTTCTTGGTCGTACCAGATGTGAATCGGAAATTAGTGCCCCCGTAGAACATGTAGATGTTGACAGATGCACCCAGAGATAAAATCTCATCTAGCTTTCTTGTAACAGAGCTGGCATTTACCCGTTGATAAGGCGCGTCCCAATACGTTAACCATCCAGAATAGAACTCCGAATTAACAAATGGACCCTGTGAAGACACGGAACTATATTTCCGTGGAAGAGAATTCGAACGAATGATCATACCCTCGGCTGAAATAGACGCATAGTTGCAAACGATTCTGCTACATCTGCCTTGACGCCAAAATCCACGGTGGTGTAAACTCCGGGCACCATACCGCAACGCAGCAGGTCTTCCGAATCTCCGTCCGTAGTGTAAAGAAGAACATCATTCCCCACGTGGTGAGAGAGGAGATCTCGAACTTGGGAAGTGTAGTTTAAATCACAGGCAAAATAACTTCCGTACTCGTTTTCAACCTATGGTTAATCGAGCCACGGTCAATTAATTTAGAAAAGAATAAATGTGACATAGCAGATTCACGCAAAAATTCAAAATTGTAATGTCGACATCATTACCTGGATCATAATGATGGGGCCACCGTTTCCTCTTAAAAACGGCTTGACTCGTCTCATTAGCTCGTTAATGTACGTCGCTACGTGAGTCATGTAACCTAGGCGAATACAAACCGTATTAGTAACAGCACAAGGATTTTTATAAACGTATTCCAAGTTCGTACTACAGTTCAGAAATACGTACAAGTGTCACTGGTTCGCAGTCGATTCCGAGGCACGAGATTCAGAAGCCAGACCGGCAAGCCACCCTAGAGCGAATTAAGGGATGATTACGCGTAATTCTGATATATTTATACCATTTCACATGAAATTTCTTACCAAATCTCTTTCGGCGCAGATATATGGGCCAGGCCGAAGCAGGACATAGAGGTCTTCTTCTTGGGCAAGATTGAGGAAGTACTCCAGGTCTGCTTCGTCCCACCAGTGCCATTGCTTTGGTTTAGGTTCGTGTAGACTCCACTCGACGTATCTGAGTAATTGATTGTAATTATGTTGAAGTTATGGACGCTTGAAATAATTCTTACGTGGACACTGCGTTCAAGCCAGCCGCCCTTAGCTTTCTCAGTCTGTCCCTCCAATACACTCTGGGGGTCCGGAAGTAATGGAAGCTACCAGAAACGTAACGAAATGGCATTCCATCCAGTAAAAACTGATTCTGCTCGTAGTCGACTACGAAGCCATATCTCGTTCTATTTCCCTATAATGCGAATTCAATCAGGTATAATCGCAATAGAAATAATAACGTATTTTAGTATTTAGCAGCTGAAGTATTATAACTTTTTAGTTCTCTTTATCACTATCTTTCGTTATTTTAAATAACAAGTGTCAATATAATCGTAAAAGATGAATTATTCGTAACGAGTTGGTTTCAGTACTTTCAGTATTTATCGCAGTATCACTATCTTTGACTCTTGATCTTTACAGAGTGTGTGACAGCGTTATAGCGTACTCTTCGAAAATGTGAAAAATCAATGGTAGTTGCAACAATTCTAATTTCCTATAAGTTTTTCTTATAAGATCAGCACTCCTACGTTACCATAGAACAAAACTCAACATAGCAGTACGGTATTCCTCTAAACACATATGATATGCTACAAGAAGAAAATTATTAATAGAATAATAACGCTCTGCTGATTTACCGCGTCTATTGTGACCAAGCCTTCGACGGTCAAGGTTGAAGTTAAGGCCAGAAATATCCACGTAGTTAGATCCATGTCTTTAGCTGTAGCACAACTCGTTCAAGATGTAACTTTCCACTGGCAATGACTGACCAAGCGGTAATAAACATACGAGACTTGCATTAAATAATGGACGAATCAGACGTCGAGCTTCGAGTTAGTCATTTGTGATACTCTCCGTGGCGACAAGCTGGGTCGCAATGTTAATGAAGAATTTCTCTCTATAGTGTTTGCGTTAGATTGTAGCTGTTCATACATGGAACTGAGTTTCATTAGCGAAAGAGTGTAGAGTACAACGTACGATAAACGATAAGCGATAATCACATGAAATAATGCTGCCTTGGCTTATTCGTTTCGTTATATAGTCAGGGTGTAGGGCAGAGAGGTCATGAATGCGACGATTATTGAAACACCTCTCTTCCCTATTGATGGAACCTCAACGGATGAATTGATACCACGATTACCGTAAGAAGGAAAGATAAGAACTAATATCACAATACCCGCGATTAGCGAGAGGCAGAAGTTAATCGAGACTGGACAGGAAGAAATAGATCAGCATGTGAGTAGCATAGTGAAACAAGGTCGAGATCGGTTTCTGCAGTAAAAACTACACCAGATACATATGGTGGCATATCAACATGTAATCCTTCTCGCAGCGCCGCCGAAAGTATTTCGGGCAATGCTATGAATTCAGTACATCGATGTGGTCTTGGATGTTATAGACTCTGTTTCGCAACTTTCGATAGATGAGGCTACATTTTCTGTGCCTGCAGAAACATCCTCAGTCTCGATTGATTGATTCATCTGATGCTTCATCATTGATGTTTTCAATAGACTTATGCCAGTTTGAGCTTCATCCGGTTGATCAGTAACAGCAAGATATACTATCTCGCAATATTATGTTGACCAATTTAGCAGCGGAGCCTCGCAGGTGCAGATTTTGAATTCTCAACGTTCTCGTTCGTATACAACGAAAAAGGAGTCCTATAATGAAATTGATTATCCTTCGAATTCTCAAATATTACACAATTGGGCTTGTACTGGCAACAAGATCGGCAAACTCTGTTTTAACAGATATCAAAAATTATTTTTAATTCTAGCGTATATTCATACGGTATTTATCGAAAGAATTCTGAATATGCTTTTCAATTGAACAGACTAAATATAATGGCGAATTCTTGTATTACCAATTGTGGATGATTGGGAGTCTGGTATCTTCAACGTTAATTATGCCTAAAGCATTTGTGTTGAGCCGCGCGTATATCTCTTTCAAATCTCAAACTTCGGCTTGCTCAGGCCAAAAAATGCAGGGCTCAGGGCGAAAAAAACCTATCAGTGAACTGATTTTGATCATGATTACTGTTTTGATAAGAAATTTGAACTAGTTAACAATGGTGACCTGCTCCGTGTAGAGACATCCACATCAAGAATGCGTAATCTCGATTATGATGTAGGCCTATTCTCAATATGGATACGAAGAACGTTCTTCTCGACTTCTCTTTATGAAGGCCAGATTTGTTTTATTATTCAAATACCCAAAGTTCAGTGCATCTTATAATTTTTATTCCGTTTGCGTACCTACCATCTCTTACACAAAATAACGTGTAAGTAAGTATTTCATGCGCCAAAGACTTACTATTAGCGAGTTAGCCGTATTCGGTCGATCTGTGATTTGTCACTTGCTGTCAAATTTTCGTTACACAATATAATTATGAGAACGGTAAGTAGGTTTTGAATCAGGGCGAAAAATATGGCATACCTTCCAATTTTCATTCTTTAAAAAGCTGACGTTCATGGTTTCTGCTGCTTCGGCAAGACAACTCATTTATTGCTCTGCAGAGCAATTATATTGCGTCAAATGATTACTATGAACTAAGTTGACTGTAAACATTAATTCGTAAGTTCCATTTATAAAGTGAATAGATTTGGTAAATTGATTTGTCATTTATGCTAATTTGGGTAATAATCCAATGGTGAATTCACAATAATACAATAATACGAGATTTTATTGTTCTAACTGTTGAAGCGTTGGTAACAATACAGCCTACTGATAAATAGTAAGCAACACAGATGACTTTTAATTACTTTCGGGTAAAAGCGAAGAAAGTACTATACCTACAATAAACTAATGACTATCAATCATAGAATTAGGGATACAGTTTATACTTGATTATAAACGGATCATAATTGAAATAAGATCTAACCGTACTCAGGCCATTTACTTCCGATGGTTACATTTTCATCTAGTGGTTTAATGCATATCAACATGTGAATGTGTATGTACATTGAGCATGTATCTTTAGTTCAGTGTAACTAGATTTCCAAATGGCTTCCATCACTTTCTGTCTATGGTCGATTGATGATCTATCTCAGCCGAGAGTGATGGGGTCCCGGTCTATGGTGTGGACGTTTGTTTTGTTGGGCGGTGTTACTTGGACTCGTGGCGACAACAGTTTCCGGAGCGTCATTTACTACTTCACTTATGCTCTCAGTAGCCACCACTGCATTAATGTCAGAAGAAGAATCAATTGAAGATTGGGCTGTCACAGAGCTGACTTCGTTCGTGTTTGAACTGACGACTTCAACACTTGGAGCTGGAACTGCATTCGTATTTTCCATTGCAGTAATAGGTGTGACCGAAATACTAGTGATTGGATCTAATACACTCGCAATGGTAGTGGCCACAGCTACGGATATTCCAGAACTGACAGCACTGGCGTCAGTAGTAAAGATTGGGATAATGTCGGATTTGACGGTGGTAGAGCTCGAAATAGCTACTAAGTCGCCTGAAGCTTCGGGCGTCGGAAGTACTTCTACTGTACTACTAGTTACAAGAGTCGGAGGTGATGCAACAGATGGGGATTCCGGAATGATGGGGTGACTATCTATTGTTTGTGCCGGGACCACAGGTGATGCTGTCGAAGTAGAACTGACATCAATCACTGGTTCAGCTATTAATGATCGTAGCGGAAAAGTGGGACTGGTATCCACAACTGATGCTATGATTTCGGCTGATGGTTCGGCAGTGAAACTGGTATCAGTGACTGGGGCGAGAGCTCCTGCTAATGATGCAGTGGTCGAGATTGGGTCGACGACTAGTGCAATAGCTCCCGATGATGGTGCAGTAGAAGAACTGGCGGCAACGTTAGTCTGAGCGGCATTGAAGGCTACGGTACCGGTGAAAGTGGCTTCAGCTGCTGAAGCAATAGAACTAGCGTCAACGACTGTTTCAGCGGCATTTGAGGTTACAGGGCTGGTGAAAGTGGCTTTAGCTGTTGATGCACTGCCTCGAGGTGCTAGTGAGCTGGAAGAACTAGCGTCAACTACTGTCACAGCGGCATCAGAGGCTACTGGGCCGGTGGAAGTGGCTTCAGCTGTTGATGCGCTAGCTCCGGGTGCTGGTGAGCTGAAAGAACTAGCGTCAACTACTGTGGCAGCGGCATCAGAGGCTACCGGGCTGGTGGAAGTGAGTTCAACTTTTGATGCACTGGCTCCGGGTGCTGCTGAGCTAGTAGAACTAGCGTCAACGAATGTTTCGGCAGCATTAGAGGCTACTGAGCCGGTTGAAGTGGCTTCAGCTGCTGATGCGCTGGCTCCAGGTGCTGCTGAGCTAGTAGAACTAGCGTCAACGACTGTGGCTGCGGCATCAGAGGCTACTGGGCCAGTTACTTCAGCAATTAATGCGCTGGCTCCGGGTGCTGCTAAGCTGGAAGAACTAGCGTCAACTACCGTCACCGCGGCATCAGAGGCCACTGGGCTGGTGGAAGTGACTTCAGCTATTAATGCGCTAGCTCCGGGTGCTCCTGAGCTGGTAGAACTAGCGTCAACTACTGTGGCAGCGGCATTGGAGGCTACTGGGCTAGTGACTTCAGCTGTTGATGCGCTGGCTCCGGGTGCTCCTGAGCTGGTAGAACTAGCGTCAACTACTGTGGCAGCGGCATCAGAGGCTACCGGGCTGGTGGAAGTGAGTTCAACTTTTGATGCACTGGCTCCGGGTGCTGCTGAGCTAGTAGAACTAGCGTCAACGAATGTTTCGGCAGCATTAGAGGCTACTGAGCCGGTTGAAGTGGCTTCAGCTGCTGATGCGCTGGCTCCAGGAGCTGCTGAGCTAGTAGAACTAGCGTCAACGACTGTTTCAGCGGTAGTGGAGGTTACTGGGCCGGTCAAAGTGACTTCACCTGTTGATGCGCTGACTCTGGGTGCTGCTGAGCTAGTAGAACTAGCGTCAACTACTGTGGCAGCGGCATTGTAGGCTACTGGGCTAGTGACTTCAGCTGTTGATGCGCTGGCTCCGGGTACTCCTGAGCTGGTAGAACTAGCGTCAACTACTGTGGCTGCGGCATCAGAGGCTACTGGGCCAGTTACTTCAGCTATTGATGCGCTGGCTCCGGGTGCTGCTAAGCTGGAAGAACTAGCGTCAACTACCGTCACCGCGGCATCAGAGGCCACTGGGCTGGTGGAAGTGACTTCAGCTATTGATGCGCTAGCTCCGGGTGCTGCTGAGCTGGTAGAACTAGCGTCAACTACTGTGGCAGCGGCATTGGAGGCTACTGGGCTAGTGACTTCAGCTGTTGATGCGCTGGCTCCGGGTGCTCCTGAGCTGGTAGAACTAGCGTCAACTACTGTGGCTGCGGCATCAGAGGCTACTGGGCCAGTTACTTCAGCTATTGATGCGCTGGCTCCGGGTGCTGCTAAGCTGGAAGAACTAGCGTCAACTACCGTCACCGCGGCATCAGAGGCCACTGGGCTGGTGGAAGTGACTTCAGCTATTGATGCGCTAGCTCCGGGTGCTGCTGAGCTGGTAGAACTAGCGTCAACTACTGTGGCAGCGGCATTGGAGGCTACTGGGCTAGTGACTTCAGCTGTTGATGCGCTGGCTCCGGGTGCTCCTGAGCTGGTAGAACTAGCGTCAACTACTGTGGCTGCGGCATCAGAGGCTACTGGGCCAGTTACTTCAGCTATTGATGCGCTGGCTCCGGGTGCTGCTAAGCTGGAAGAACTAGCGTCAACCACCGTCACCGTGGTATCAGAGGCTACTGGGCTGGTGGTAGTGACTTGGGTTGTTGCTGCGCTGACTCCGGGTGCTGCTGAGCTAGTAGAACTAGCGTCAACTACTGTGGCAGCGGCATCAGAGGCTACTGGGCCACTTACTTCAGCTATTGATGCGCTGGCTCCGGGTGCTGCTAAGCTGGAAGAACTAGCGTCAACTACCGTCACCGTGGTATCAGAGGCTACTGGGCTGGTGGTAGTGACTTGGGTTGTTGCTGCGCTGACTCCGGGTGCTGCTGAGCTGGTAGAACTAGCGTCAACTACTGTGGCAGCGGCATTGGAGGCTACTGGGCTAGTGACTTCAGCTGTTGATGCGCTGGCTCCGGGTGCTCCTGAGCTGGTAGAACTAGCGTCAACTACTGTGGCTGCGGCATCAGAGGCTACTGGGCCAGTTACTTCTGCTATTGATGCGCTGGCTCCGGGTGCTCCTGAGCTGGTAGAACTAGCGTCAACTACTGTGGCTGCGGCATCAGAGGCTACTGGGCCAGTTACTTCTGCTATTGATGCGCTGGCTCCGGGTGCTGCTAAGCTGGAAGAACTAGCGTCAACCACCGTCACCGTGGTATCAGAGGCTACTGGGCTGGTGGTAGTGACTTGGGTTGTTGCTGCGCTGACTCCGGGTGCTGCTGAGCTGGTAGAACTAGCGTCAACTACTGTGGCAGCGGCATTGGAGGCTACTGGGCTAGTGACTTCAGCTGTTGATGCGCTGGCTCCGGGTGCTCCTGAGCTGGTAGAACTAGCGTCAACTACTGTGGCTGCGGCATCAGAGGCTACTGGGCCAGTTACTTCTGCTATTGATGCGCTGGCTCCGGGTGCTCCTGAGCTGGTAGAACTAGCGTCAACTACTGTGGCTGCGGCATCAGAGGCTACTGGGCCAGTTACTTCTGCTATTGATGCGCTGGCTCCGGGTGCTGCTAAGCTGGAAGAACTAGCGTCAACCACCGTCACCGTGGTATCAGAGGCTACTGGGCTGGTGGTAGTGACTTGGGTTGTTGCTGCGCTGACTCCGGGTGCTGCTGAGCTGGTAGAACTAGCGTCAACTACTGTGGCAGCGGCATTGGAGGCTACTGGGCTAGTGACTTCAGCTGTTGATGCGCTGGCTCCGGGTGCTCCTGAGCTGGTAGAACTGGCGTCGACGAATGTTTCAGCAGCATTAGAGGCTACTGGGCCGGTTGAAGTGGCTTCAGCTGCTGCTGCGCTGGCTCCAGGTGCTGCTGAGCTAGTAGAACTAGCGTCAACGACTGTTTCAGCGGTAGTGGAGGTTACTGGGCCGGTCAAAGTGACTTCACCTGTTGATGCGCTGACTCCGGGTGCTGCTGAGCTAGTAGAACTAGCGTCAACTACTGTGGCAGCGGCATTGGAGGCTACTGGGCCAGTTACTTCAGCTGTTGATGCGCTGGCTCCGGGTGCTCCTGAGCTGGTAGAACTAGCGTCAACTACTGTGGCTGCGGCATCGGAGGCTACTGGGCCAGTTACTTCAGCTATTGATGCGCTGGCTCCGGGTGCTGCTAAGCTGGAAGAACTAGCGTCAACTACCGTCACCGCGGCATCAGAGGCCACTGGGCTGGTGGAAGTGACTTCAGCTATTGATGCGCTAGCTCCGGGTGCTGCGAAGCTAGTAGAACTAGCGTCAACTACTGTGGCAGCGGCATCAGAGGCTACTGGGCCACTTACTTCAGCTATTGATGCGCTGGCTCCGGGTGCTGCTAAGCTGGAAGAACTAGCGTCAACCACCGTCACCGTGGTATCAGAGGCTACTGGGCTGGTGGTAGTGACTTGGGTTGTTGCTGCGCTGACTCCGGGTGCTGCTGAGCTAGTAGAACTAGCGTCAACTACTGTGGCAGCGGCATCAGAGGATACTGGGCCACTTACTTCAGCTATTGATGCGCTGGCTCCGGGTGCTGCTAAGCTGGAAGAACTAGCGTCAACTACCGTCACCGTGGTATCAGAGGCTACTGGGCTGGTGGTAGTGACTTGGGTTGTTGCTGCGCTGACTCCGGGTGCTGCTGAGCTGGTAGAACTAGCGTCAACTACTGTGGCAGCGGCATTGGAGGCTACTGGGCTAGTGACTTCAGCTGTTGATGCGCTGGCTCCGGGTGCTCCTGAGCTGGTAGAACTAGCGTCAACTACTGTGGCTGCGGCATCAGAGGCTACTGGGCCAGTTACTTCTGCTATTGATGCGCTGGCTCCGGGTGCTCCTGAGCTGGTAGAACTAGCGTCAACTACTGTGGCTGCGGCATCAGAGGCTACTGGGCCAGTTACTTCTGCTATTGATGCGCTGGCTCCGGGTGCTGCTAAGCTGGAAGAACTAGCGTCAACCACCGTCACCGTGGTATCAGAGGCTACTGGGCTGGTGGTAGTGACTCGGGTTGTTGCTGCGCTGACTCCGGGTGCTGCTGAGCTGGTAGAACTAGCGTCAACTACTGTGGCAGCGGCATTGGAGGCTACTGGGCTAGTGACTTCAGCTGTTGATGCGCTGGCTCCGGGTGCTCCTGAGCTGGTAGAACTAGCGTCAACTACTGTGGCTGCGGCATCAGAGGCTACTGGGCCAGTTACTTCGGCTATTGATGCGCTGGCTCCGGGTGCTGCTAAGCTGGAAGAACTAGCGTCAACCACCGTCACCGTGGTATCAGAGGCTACTGGGCTGGTGGTAGTGACTTGGGTTGTTGCTGCGCTGACTCCGGGTGCTGCTGAGCTGGTAGAACTAGCGTCAACTACTGTGGCAGCGGCATTGGAGGCTACTGGGCTAGTGACTTCAGCTGTTGATGCGCTGGCTCCGGGTGCTCCTGAGCTGGTAGAACTAGCGTCAACTACTGTGGCAGCGGCATCAGAGGCTACCGGGCTGGTGGAAGTGAGTTCAACTTTTGATGCACTGGCTCCGGGTGCTGCTGAGCTAGTAGAACTGGCGTCGACGAATGTTTCAGCGGTAGTGGAGGTTACTGGGCCGGTCAAAGTGACTTCACCTGTTGATGCGCTGACTCCGGGTGCTGCTGAGCTAGTAGAACTAGCGTCAACTACTGTGGCAGCGGCATTGGAGGCTACTGGGTTAGTGACTTCAGCTGTTGATGCGCTGGCTCCGGGTGCTCCTGAGCTGGTAGAACTATTGTCAACTACTGTGGCTGCGGCATCAGAGGCTACTGGGCCAGTTACTTCAGCTATTGATGTGCTGGCTCCGGGTGCTGCTAAGCTGGAAGAACTAGCGTCAACTACCGTCACCGCGGCATCAGAGGCCACTGGGCTGGTGGAAGTGACTTCAGCTATTGATGCGCTAGCTCCGGGTGCTCCTGAGCTGGTAGAACTAGCGTCAACTACTGTGGCAGCGCCATTGGAGGCTACTGGGCTAGTGACTTCAGCTGTTGATGCGCTGGCTCCGGGTGCTCCTGAGCTGGTAGAACTAGCGTCAACTACTGTGGCAGCGGCATCAGAGGCTACCGGGCTGGTGGAAGTGAGTTCAACTTTTGATGCACTGGCTCCGGGTGCTGCTGAGCTAGTAGAACTAGCGTCAACGAATGTTTCAGCAGTATTAGAGGCTACTGGGCCGGTTGAAGTGGCTTCAGCTGCTGATGCACTGGTTCCGGGTGCTGCTGAGCTGGAAGAACTAGCGTCAACTATTGTGGGAGCGGCCGCAGAGGCTACTGGGCTAGTGGAAGTAAGTTCAACTGTTGATGCGCTGGATCCGGGTGCTCCTGAGCTGGTAGAACTAGCGTCAAGTACTGTGGCTGCGGCATCAGAGGCTACTGGGCCAGTTACTTCAGCTATTGATGCGCTGGCTCCGGGTGCTGCTAAGCTGGAAGAACTAGCGTCAACTACCGTCACCGCGGCATCAGAGGCCACTGGGCTGGTGGAAGTGACTTCAGCTATTGATGCGCTAGCTCCGGGTGCTGCGAAGCTAGTAGAACTAGCGTCAACTACTATGGCAGCGGCATCAGAGGCTACCGGGCTGGTGGAAGTTAGTTCAACTTTTGATGCACTGGCTCCGGGTGCTGCTGAGCTAGTAGAACTGGCGTCGACGAATGTTTCAGCAGCATTAGAAGCTACTGGGCCGGTTGAAGTGGCTTCAGCTGCTGCTGCGCTGGCTCCAGGTGCTGCTGAGCTAGTAGAACTAGCGTCAACGACTGTTTCAGCGGTAGTGGAGGTTACTGGGCCGGTCAAAGTGACTTCACCTGTTGATGCGCTGACTCCGGGTGCTGCTAAGCTGGAAGAACTAGCGTCAACTACCGTCACCGCGGCATCAGAGGCTACTGGGCTGGTGGAAGTGACTTGGGCTGTTGCTGCGCTGGCTCCGGGTGCTGCTGAGCTAGTAGAACTAGCGTCAACTACTGTGGCAGCGGCATCAGAGGCTACTGGGCCACTTACTTCAGCTATTGATGCGCTGGCTCCGGGTGCTGCTAAGCTGGAAGAACTAGCGTCAACTACCGTCACCGCGGCATCAGAGGCTACTGGGCTGGTGGAAGTGACTTGGGCTGTTGCTGCGCTGGCTCCGGGTGCTGCTGAGCTAGTAGAACTAGCGTCGACGAATGTTTCATCCACATTAGAGGCTACCCGGCCGGTTGAAGTGGCTTCAGCTGCCGATGCGCTGGCTCCGGGTGCTGCTGAGCTGGAAGAACTAGCGTCAACTACCGTCACCGTGGTATCAGAGGCTACTGGGCTGGTGGTAGTGACTTGGGTTGTTGCTGCGCTGACTCCGGGTGCTGCTGAGCTGGTAGAACTAGCGTCAACTACTGTGGCAGCGGCATTGGAGGCTACTGGGCTAGTGACTTCAGCTGTTGATGCGCTGGCTCCGGGTGCTCCTGAGCTGGTAGAACTAGCGTCAACTACTGTGGCAGCGGCATCAGAGGCTACTGGGCCACTTACTTCAGCTATTGATGCGCTGGCTCCGGGTGCTGCTAAGCTGGAAGAACTAGCGTCAACTACCGTCACCGCGGCATCAGAGGCCACTGGGCTGGTGGAAGTGACTTCAGCTATTGATGCGCTAGCTCCGGGTGCTGCTGAGCTGGTAGAACTAGCGTCAACTACTGTGGCTGCGGCATCAGAGGCTACTGGGCCAGTTACTTCAGCTATTGATGCGCTGGCTCCGGGTGCTGCTAAGCTGGAAGAACTAGCGTCAACCACCGTCACCGTGGTATCAGAGGCTACTGGGCTGGTGGAAGTGACTTGGGTTGTTGCTGCGCTGACTCCGGGTGCTGCTGAGCTGGTAGAACTGGCGTCAACTACTGTGGCAGCGGCATTGGAGGCTACTGGGCCAGTTATTTCAGCTATTGATGCGCTGGCTCCGGGTGCTCCTGAGCTGGTAGAACTAGCGTCAACTACTGTGGCTGCGGCATCAGAGGCTACTGGGCCAGTTACTTCAGCTATTGATGCGCTGGCTCCGGGTGCTGCTGAGCTAGTAGAACTAGCGTCAACGAATGTTTCAGCAGTATTAGAGGCTACTGGGCCGGTTGAAGTGGCTTCAGCTGCTGATGCACTGGTTCCGGGTGCTGCTGAGCTGGAAGAACTAGCGTCAACTATTGTGGGAGCGGCCGCAGAGGCTACTGGGCTAGTGGAAGTAAGTTCAACTGTTGATGCGCTGGATCCGGGTGCTCCTGAGCTGGTAGAACTAGCGTCAAGTACTGTGGCTGCGGCATCAGAGGCTACTGGGCCAGTTACTTCAGCTATTGATGCGCTGGCTCCGGGTGCTGCTGAGCTGGAAGAACTAGCGTCAACTACCGTCACCGCGGCATCAGAGGCTACTGGGCTGGTGGAAGTGACTTGGGCTGTTGCTGCGCTGGCTCCGGGTGCTGCTGAGCTAGTAGAACTAACCTCAATTACTGTGACAGCGGCATTGGAGGCTACTGGGCCAGTGACTTCAGCTGTTGATGCGCTGGCTCCGGGTGCTCCTGAGCTAGTAGAACTAGCATCAACTACTGTGGCGGCGGCATTGGAGGCTACTGGGTTAGTGGAAGTAAGTTTAACTGTTGATGCGCTGGATCCGGGTGCTGCTGAGCTGGAAGAACTAGCGTCAACTACTGTGTCAGCGGCATTGGAGATTACTGGACCAGTGACGTCAGCTGTCGATGTGCTCGCTCCGGGTGCTCCTGAACTAGTAGCACTGGCGTCAACTACTGTGTCGGTGGAATAAGAAGCTACTGGGCCAGTGACTTCAGCTGTTGATATGCTGTTTCCGGGTGCTGCTGAGCTAGTAGAACTAGCGTCAACTTTTGTGGCTGCGGTATTAGAGATTGCCGGACCAGTGACGTCAGCTGTTGATGTGCTCGCTCCGGGTGCTGCTGGGCTAGTAGAACTAGCGTCAACTACTGTGGCAGCGGCATCAGAGGCTACTGGGCTAGTGGAAGTAAGTTCAACTGTCGATATGCTGGCTCCGAGTGCTGCTGAGCTAGTAGAACCAGCGTCAACTCCTGTTGCAACCGCATCAGAGGCTACTGCGCCGGCGGAAGTGACTTCAGCTGTTGATGCGCTGAGTCCGGGTGCTGCTGAACTACTAGAACCAGCAGGAACTACTGTGTCAGCGGAATCGAAGGCGACTCGACCAGTGGAACTGGCTTCGGCTGTTGATGCGCTGGTTCCAGGTGCTGCTGAGTCATTAGAACCAATGTTTACCACTCTGTCCGCAGTATTGGAGGCTACTGGGCCATTGAAAGTGGCTTCAGCTATCGATGCGCCGGTTCCGGGTGCTCCCGAGCTAGTAGAACTGGCGTAAACTACTGTGTCAGCGGCATTCGAGGCTACTGGGCTGTCGGGACTGGCATCAGCTACTGATGTGATAATACTAGACGATGCTGAGCCAGGTGACTTGGCGTCAGCTGCTAACTGAGAGGTAGCCGGACTAAACGCAGTCGGTTCGGAAGCTACTGGCTTCAAAGTAGTAGATGATACTGATGTGGATTCATTAGCTGATTTGGAGACTACTTCAGTCGATGCTATCGTGATTGGACCGGATCGAGAGATAGTGGTATCTCCTCTGGTTCCAGCTGTCGCTGCAGCACTTGATGTCGATATAAATCCACTATCCACATTCACAGACACGTCGTCGGAGATGAATCCGACACCACTTGAATCAAGCCTAGCTGCAGATGCAGATTCAGATTTCGATGTCAAAGCAGAACCTTTGATTTCACTTACAGATACGGTTTTTGAATCGAATTTCGTTGCAGTCGAATCTGATCCAGCTGCAGGTTTCAATAAAGATTGCATTGTCGAAGTAAATCCATTGACTCCACTTGTCGAAATGACCGTTGAACCGGATTGACTACCGATGGAACTCGTTCTAGTTGTATGTGTTGATGCAGTCGGCGATGTTGAGGTGGCATCACCGAAACTACTCAAAGATACGGTCGTGAAATCGGATTGGGTTACGGTTGAATCTGATCCAGCCGCAGTTGCTGCAGCAGAAGTGAAGGATAAATCAGAAGCTCCTTTTTCTGAGGCAGGTAATACCGCGGCGCTCAACTGAGTGTTGGGAGATCCTACTGCAGCTGAAGGTGCTGAACTGAGAGGTGATGTAGATATACTAGCACTGGTTTCAGCTCTGACAACTGTTGGAAAAGCATAGCCACCTGCACTTATGTCAGTTACCGTCGTAGGCCTCAATCGAAATACGTCAAAATTGTCATTAGCTGTAGATGTTGGGACCGCAGGCCATGATGACACCGTAGAGTCGCCAGTAGTTTCGGGTCTTGAAGCTGAAGAGAATCCCGGGACGTCAGAATTTCCGTTGGACGGAAGTGTCGACGATACGAAAGTAGGTGTTGCTCCTTGAGAAGAACCTCCGGAAAAGGTGACGAAAATTGGTTTCACATTAGATTGTGTGTTGTTGAGTCGAGCAACGAATGCAGCATTACTCAGGTTTGCGAATCGATTTTGCGCAAGTTTAAGTTTGTCCTCTAATCCGGATTTCCGAAACTTCGCAGCCTCAATTCTACGTTGTATAGACGATCTTAAATTTTGGCTCAAGAATGAGGAATTTTCCAAAGAATCTTCAATCTTTGATGCCCCTCGAGAATTATCTTCTACGGTTTCCGTCTCTTCGGGTGATTCTGGTTCATCAGCTAATTTTATTTTTTCATTAGAATCGTCAGACTTTTCTGAGGATTCGGCTTTTTCTATGGCTACGGAGTCTTCTTGTTTTTCGTTCGATTCCACTCTTTCAGCAGAATCGTTGGACTTCTCCGCGGATTGGTCTTCTTCTATTTCCTGCGAGACTTTTGGCTCCTCGTTCGATTCCTTTTTTTCAGAGGAATCGTCAGATTTCTCTGGAACTTGGTCTTCTATATCTATTTCCACCGAGCTTTCTGAATCAATTTCCTCAGTCAAATCTTTTTGGGTTCTTCTTAATGCAGCGTACTTATTTTTATATAATTCCTTTATCTCAGCTAGATGTTGTTTCCATTGTTCAACAATCTCACTATTTTCGGAGCTGGAATATTTTTGTTTGAGCTCTTCCCAACGAGGAGCGGCGAAAGCGGCGCTGATGAGCACCGCCCATATCAGGGTGCACAATACTGAAAACATTGATAGAAATATAAGAATCCATAAAATGATTATACTCATTGAATATCCAGATTATTAAAAAATCTACCTTTCATGGTTGCTTCTCCTCATGCACTGCAGGCTTAATTATTTTACTGGCACGAGTAGAAATCTTGACACAATAATGCTTCGAAATTCGTGTACCTGCCTTATATACCTTTTACTCAGAAGGATGATATCTGGTATCTCGGAAATGTAATTATACTTGTAGAATTTTGATTGTTTGAAAAATTTATGGCGATTTCTGTTATGAGTCAGTTGATTTTGATTCAATAATCCCTCACTGACGCACATGATTTCCATAATAAATAAACTTAACATTCATTGCGTATCTCACCGTCATAGATTTTCGTGTATGTGTGTTCACTTTTTGACTACGCCGAAAAGTTCCGGCTGTCTTAATATTTTAAAGAATGAGTCAGCAAAGCAAATTTTTGTACAATTAATTGTCGGGGCTGTCAACGTCTGCGTAACAACATTATCACACATTCTTCAACGTTATGGAAGTACACAACGAAATTATTTTCCACTTGATGAAAAATTCCAAGTATTGCATCGGACGATATCGCATAATCCTTCACAGGGTTGAAATCATTTTCCAATACGATCTGCTATATGACACTCGCTCATGATCTTTGCAGAAAAGTATTGTAATTTCATTGGAAAAAGGCATTAGTTTATTAGGGGGAAATCATGAAGTAACTTGCATTCCTCATTGAGAGCAACCTTTGTGTAACCCCTCAAATTAAAATCCAGTTATCATAGTGACGCTACCTTGATCAATTGCAAAAGCGGGTACGGATTTGAGATATGGTCAAAGGAGAATTTCCCATTGTCACATTCGATTGCTTTGCAGGCGAAATTATGCCCGGGCGTAAAAAAATTGCGTCAATGTGACGATAGTATCTATTTTTTATACTATGTTTACGTACCGCGTTCTTATCGCTGCTATCCGAAACTTTAATATATGACTATTCACTGTCTTGATATGTAAATTTAAGAGTGGGTTTCCACGGTGCTGACACTGGGTGGGGTTCATGACACGAAGTGCTCTGAATGAAGTCAAGCTAACAGTTTGCCATTGTTATCTATTGTTGCAACTACGCAACTAGAGCCTAATTGCATACTTTTAAGATTTCAGATAACGTATAGAACGAATTCAAGGAAACTACAAGTTCTAACGAGGAATGAATTCTTTTTAATTTAACTTAATCCGCAAAGTGAGAAAATAAAATTCGCTGATCGGTTTTGGTTAACTAGGAGATAACTTGAGGTAAGTGTTTCAATTCCTGAGGTTTTTAGGCCGTATCGGATGATTATACTGTAATTTTGACTCTACGGTATCAGAAAAGCGAAACTTTTTTCTAATGTCATATTTAATTGTCTCTCACCTTTTCAAATACATTTTTGTTCGATACCGCAATAATTGCACATGAATTGAAAATCAATAAAAATTGCAGGCCATGCAAATGTACGGATTATCACTGGTTCCAGAAATTGCTTGACCCAAATACTGACCTCTGGTGGCATATGCTAAATGCCATCTTTTCACTTCCGTATTTATTATGAACCATTCCAAAAACCATGCCTTTTTAACATCTTAATAATTTTCTAGAAGCATATAATACTGAGTAATTGGGACACAGCCAGTAGGTGGTTCGGAAGCTTATACCTTATTCGCTTCTTCAATTTGATGGATCCATTGTTTGTAACGATTTAGGATGGTAATATGACAGATAAGTCCTCACGCTCAACAGCTGTCTTGTCGTAGTTTGAATGAGGGCAGGAAAGGTGTTTCATTATGGATCATTTGGTATGATAAAAATGAGAATAAAAATAAACACATAATCACATTGAACTTTCGAGTGTTCGAACTATGAGAAATTCAGTCAATTTTATTTTTTACGTTTTTCCTCTACCTTTCAGCTTCGATAGAATAATATTTTTCAACCAGTTGATATACTTTTTCAAAGGTTTCAGATTTCCAATACGGGTGTAATCCTGAATGGATTTTGGAATTTCTTTTTCATAGAAGAAGGAAAGTGATATGTCAGAGTCCGCTGAATCTCTCGCACTTTGACTTTGCGGCTTATGGCGACTGAGCTAAGTAAGTAGAAATCGTTTACAAGTGAAATCGAAAGTGATTTTAGTACAAGTGAACCAACTGAGAGCGAAAGCGAGCGTTATCCTGACCTAAGACATCGAGGACATACTCAGCCTCTACGGAGAGATCTCCAGGGAAAACACGGAGAGAGAGAAGAGGTCGGTAGAAATCGTAGTTGGGTCAGGTCAGTTCTACGAGAGAGAAAGTGAAATCGGTCTGAAACACGAACAAGGCCCAGAAATTGAGGGCGTCAAAGTGGGAAACTGGGACTCGGGCCCATGCTCTTTCACTTTCATTTTCTATAGCACAAATCGGTTGTGCTGCAGGTATGCCTTTCCTTTAATTAAAGCAACGGAACCCACGTGCTTCAAAAAGTATCCTTATTTGTTTTCTTCCATTAATTCTACATCGAGGGTAAGGATTTGCTGAAACAAATAATATTCATTTGACTGAGCAAAATTTGGCGATCAAATATATGGAGAAGCGGCTGTTTTTTCAATTCAACAAAATAGTCTTTGATGAAAAAAAGTAGTTTTAGGGGAAAGAATCGATAGCTCCCAATTGAATGAAATTCATCTTAACCAAATTACAAATACTTGGATTGGTTCAAAAAATTCTTTTCCGGCGTGTAGGGTTGATTCTTTGCTGTCTTCCTTGTAATTAGATTATAGATTTCACACTTTGTTACTTATGATTTCGAATATGATAATTGATGGGAAGTATAGTCGAATGTTTATTTCCAAAGTCATAAACTCATAATATCAATACTTCTATCAATCCCTACAAATTTATATCCCCAATGAGTCGGAGTTCTCCTAAGCTTATTTAGCACACAGAAATTTCCACCAATCTAGCATTATATATGACATGCAACAATATATAAAACATTGACGTAAAAATGGGCTTTAATCGGTGAATAATTTGCAGACGTGATAATTATTATCAGTCGATACGACTTTGAGGAAAAAATCGTCAGTTTCCTTACACGTTTGTGGGTGAAAATTCTATTATTTTTATTTTTTCTATTTTTAAAAATTTTTCAGAGTAAATCAGGAAAATTTAGAGAAATTTTTCTGCATCGTCCTAACTTCGATTTCAGACTCTTTTTGGTCTGAACATCATGACGACTACCTACCGTAGGTGAAGATAGAGTATCTTCGATATCTGCAAGCGTACCGACCACGAATGTGGAATACGTTAGTCGTGTCGCGAACCTAGCGTTCGTTAAAGTTTCAAGAGCTTTCATTTTCGGGCCGTATAGTGCGATCGCTGTTTTGTCGACTGAAAGTTAGCGTGAGCTAGTCAACTTGATCGATAACTGATGTAGAGACTGCTTCGTCAGGGTTTGAAGCTTTCAAACGGCGGCGATAATACCAAAGATACATATTTCGATCTTAAAATAAAAGACGAAAAAGATTGATAATATTGAAGAATGTAAAATAAATGATTCATCACTGTATTATCAGAAATCAGTTATCAGACCCCACGCGCATATTATTTTTTTACGAAAAATAAAATATTATTCAGCATTTTATGATGTAAAGAGGTCATACATTGGATTTATGATGTTGGAATGAATTCTGAAGTCTAGTTTAATTATTGTCGCAATTAAATTCGCTATCGTGCTTATACAATTAGTATAGTAGAGAACAACTGGGTCATTTATTTCCACTCGATTATAATTATTTTTTCATCTTTTAGTGACATTTCGGAAGCTTCGTTATACGCAGAATGATTTGCGCGAATCATTACTGCCATTCTCAACGATGTCTAATCTTCCTTGAACCAATTTCAACCGTTCTACCTATACGGATCATTACTCGAGACAAACAACTCGGGAGTCTGATAAATGGTTAGAATTGTCGAACCCGATTCAGCCCAATGAACACTGAATGGCAACTAATGCTGCTCCAGGCACTCTAAAAAATATGGTTTATCATCAGGTTCTCTGAAAATTTTTCTAAGCCAAAGAATTGACTTTCGTTGTGGTATTATATATTACTATCTAGCTAGTAATATCCTCCGATCGGTCGATTGAATTTCTCGATTCGAATAAGCTAAGGAAAATATCGATTACCTGTTTAGTTTGAAAAAATGAATGCTTCTTTTTATAAATGAGTACCTAAGTGATTGATTTGAGATGGTTGACCGGTAGGTGCGTAATATCGATTGGGAGTTCTATTTTCTGATCGGAATCGCGTCTTGTTAGCCATGGTCCATCATTGTCCGTATTCACCATTGAACTATTTCAAATTTTTACGATTGTCCGTGGCGGCGGGTCACCGACTGCATCTCATTAACTTCTCTAATCACCGTATGTCTCGCCACGCTCATTTATTGGTTTAATAATTCACCCGATAGATAATTTCCTTCGTCTTGTTCTTCATAGTCATCACAGATTTTTTCATTTAACTAATCAGAAAACGTTTCGTAATGTCGGGTTACAAATATTCCATCGTCTTACCCGCGATAAGTCTATATCACCACTCGACGAAAGTCGTATAATACTTGTAACAATTATTACTGTCGACAAGATATTGAAAATAAAAAATACTTATTGGCATTATAAAGTGAACTTTTTGCCACACAACAGCGTTTATAGGGTAGTCAATTTCCTTCGAAATTAATGAACTAAATATGTGATACATATCTAGGTAGTTCATCTACTAATGGGTCTAATAAAGCTGCACCGTTTAACTCAAGTGTCTCCTGGAAGCTGTCAATTCTTCTATGATCAAAGCTGCGGAATTCTTAGACTGAGTATTTGGGAGTCCAGAGTTTCTGGGAATCAGCTATATGCACGCCTGAAATTTTATGAGCATCCTCCCCCCAATTTCGATACGTACGTAATATAATTTAAACTTTTCTTTTTCCATCCGCGTGCAAATTCCATGGAGACTAATTCTTCCTAAACGGTTTAAGTTTAACAAAGGTTAACGTGCCACTTAGTCGTGCAATCTAGAAATTATAGTCTTAATCCGTATCCTCCTTAAGAACAGGATTCTAAGGCACTCATTTTCAGTGCTTCAATCGGTCACTGTAATCCTTAATGTTACTCGTGCAATTCGGATATAACAACCCAAGAATCATATTTATGCTCAAGGATTACTCCAAGTTGGCAAGTTTCCTCAACATTATTCGCTACGGAGTATTTAAGACTATTTTAGCGAGTGCTACACGTGTTGCTCATTTGGTGTGAGGCTAACAGTAAAAGACTTCATGCTACTATTCAACTGATATACTAGAAGTCTTATACTAAATTAGACACTCAGGCAGAAACGTAACGCGAATTTAGCCAGTGGAACATTTTGACACACTTCATTTTACCAAAGCAAAACTACAAAATTAACATTTAAGTTTGACACTAGACCCCCGAAAATATTCCGTTCCCTTTCTTAGAATGTGTAATACAAAAAATGAATATATAAACGTGATGGTTTCTTTTCGTAATTAATAATCTGGTCAATTTTCGTCTGTTCTTAATCCCCCCTGAAAATATATTCAGGCTTTATTTTCTTAGTTTAGATTTAGCAACGTTGACTAGTAAAACTGGTGTTCATAATCGGTGAAGCTGAGGACGTCTGGTGTTGTTTAAGATATTACCACGGTTGTTTTTACCTTGGAGAAAAGTAATTGTGCTCAATCGCTCCTAAGATACCGTTCTTCGTCATCCCAGCAACTGAACTCAATAATTGTAAAGACGTTTATGAAATTAGTTTCGAATTTCAACGTGACAAATAATACTTAAGTGGCTGAATTGACACAAATTTGAAGCGCGAAGCATGCGGTGTAATAGCGAATACGCAAATTACTCTTCTATTGCGTCGGCGTTACTGACAGTGGTGTGCTGATTGCCGCATGCAAAACAGTTGGCAAATCAACCCACTGGTCTTTAGTAACATGACTGCATGTTTTTCTTTGGAGTTCTCTGATTAACTAAGTCAATATCTTCAAACATAATTTAGTTAGATGTGTTTCTGAGATTATAACATGGTTCGTATACCTAAATTACGCTCTTCCTGACTACGATTAAGGTTCCAGCCTCTTGTGCGGATACAAGTTTAGCAGCAGATGTATCAAATAATGGAATAATTGAGTACCTAAACATCGTAAACTAACCGGTTAATTATTGCACGAGTACTTTTAAGAGGCTTGGACACGTAGCCTCGAATCGTGTTGAGTCGTTGCGTAACGTAAACGTCAACTGTATGCCACCCCCCTCGGAGTTTTAATTAGCAACACAAATGAATATACCTAATCTCAAAAACACTCGTCACAAAAAGTAACGTGGTATTGACTACTGTCACTTGAGTAAGAAAACAAAGAATTAAAAAAATAAATCACCGCATTTTGATAATGAATCTTAGAGTCAATATCTGACGCATGAGCTTGGCTGTCGTCACAGCTACTTTTTATTTATTCGTTAATGACATGTTATGCGTGATAAGCATACTGCACGTATGAAGCGTAATCATGAGTCATATTTTTCGGTTAATTACCGGATCCGGAAATTTTTATCACCCTTTACCTCGCTTAGATCACCGGGTCATTCGATAATGAGAAAGAAGTTCGATTCGGCGATACCGATCAGTACTAATTTCTTTATATTATTGAATTGTTAATCAGGCTTTTTGCGCGTACCTTCTCAGTATCGATAACTTATATAATTTACACAAAGTCATACGGTCTCGTAGTGTTAGCCAATATTTTGTTGCTTCAATCGTTGCAGGTATTGCTTTATAATATTGTTGTTTCTATAACTCGTATTCAATTTTTAATCTAACGACTCGGTATATCTGCAGTGAGTATGGAAATAAGAAGATTACCTCCATCGTTGATTTTTAATAATTAATATGAGACAAACATTTAAAGGTCTCCATCGCCGGTAGCCGCATTCCCTCGATAAAGTCACCTTCGTCAGATTACAGGGAATAAGATTCCGTCAAGAGGATGACTAGAGATTGGGCTGATTGCGTACTCGATGGTCGCGTCTGATTGAAGTCGCTAATCTGAAAGATAAGAATTGAAAGAGGGTTGAAACCATACGTCTGCTTCAGTACGCTGAACTGTTGGCGCCTGTTCCGTTCAATTTCAGGATCATTATCATGGCCGGACATTTTTCTGAAAAAACATCAATTTTCAAGAGTTCATGCCGTTATGAACATATTGTTTAACAAAATATCAAAGCGGATGTGCAGGAGTGTTTTTCAAATACAATCACATTTGCTTTCTCTCTTTTCGTTTCATTATTTTATGCCTTTACCTGATCCCTTCTAATCCTATTATGACGTGAAAATCGCAGCTGTGTGAGGAGACTGTATGTTACAAAATCATACAGCTTTGAGCTGTTGTGAGAAATAAACCAAATTGGAAAAAGAAATCAAAATCATAATCGGCTTTTTTTTTAATACTGATTTACCAGGCAATCTCTTAGCTTCTCGAACTGTTGTATCGTATATGTTTGATAGACGTCGCGGAGTCAAAGTCCAGTGGCTGTTAGACGCAACGAGATATGTTTCATAATAATTCATAATTCTTGGGGGCCTGACCGATTTCGCATAGATTTAGGTGTATGCGAGATGATTAGGCAATCGATGGTCGAAGGTCGAGCTATATGGTCTGCAAATTAATTTTGAGGGTTTATAAATTTTTGATATTGCGTTCAATATCACCCGCGTATTTGATACGAAGGGAAATGGACAACGTTTTATGTCAATCTAGTGTGGAAAACTCCGATATTTGTATATAACTGATGTAGCTGCTATCATATAACACATTCCGTCTTCTGGCCACAGTTCAAAGTTGAAACTTGAGTCTATCAGTCAACCTGTCAAAAACATTACATTCAACGTTTTATAACTTGACAAGGTTCACTCGATGTTGATTACAAATATGTGATTGTAACTAGTTCCGGGTATATGATGGAGCTTATCTATAAAACCGATATTTGTCGTTATCTATAAAATTTAATATTCATAAGCCGTTCTACACCGAGAGCTACCTATTTATTGTAGTGATAAGAAACGTTTGATGAAGAAAATTGACAAATTCATTCTTCAAACAGATTATGGTGAAAGCCGGAATTTCAAGTGCGTCTCATCACTCAGTATTCCGAAATTTTGTTTATACTGATACTCTTGTTTTCCCTCAATTCACAAATCGTCACTTCGCTTGTGTTCATTGCCTCTTATCTTCATTCACGACTTTGTACCGTCAAAGGTTCGGAGACGATTCCAGGGCCATGCCAAGTATAGGTTGTTTTTTTTTTTTTTTCTTATCAACAGAGTTTTAGTCTGGGTTTTTCGTCAATCAATATAATACAGGTGTGCAATCGAGTATTTATTTTCTGTACTTGAAAAGTATCACATATTCGTGCTGAGGATGAATCACGGTAGGATAAAATTTGCCAACTTCGAGCAGCGATAAACTGCATACTGCTCAGAAGTCAGAGGTATACATGCGGTTAATATTTCTGTGCTATGTGGAATTTTACCGTAGGGGGTTTTGACGGGCCTAAATGGAGGTTTTCAAAGAGATCCTATTCTGGACCTAAGAATGGAAGGAATGGAAATATCTGCCACTTTTAGCCCTTGCAAGCTAAATCCTCCATTGATCCTATATAACGTAGAACTTTCTGGCTTGAAGTAGGTGCAAAATTTCGGATCGGGAAGTAGCTATATCGTAACTTTTCCTTATCAAACTTCAATATTCACTATGTGGAGATTCGACCAACTGAAGCTTCGCTTCAGGATTTGTAATCGATCTGCAACTTATTGCGGTAATCACATAGTTCTAGCGTATAATAATGTTGTTCGCGATAGTTGTGGCGTATAATGCTAACTGATAGATAATCGATCAGTTTTCATATGTTAATATTATATGCTGCATAAGGATGATGAATAGTAAATTGTTATGATCGAATCGCTGTTTTCCACGGCTTTTGATTACTGGACGGGATAACACGAGTGTTTATCACGCGGTAAAAAGCAGCCAGGCGAAATGTTATCTATAGTGCAATATACTTATCATGCAGGGTTAAAATTCGACGAGTAGACAGTGAACACAGTTTCAATAAAAATTATTTGTTATCTAGAATATGTGCCTACGGAATCTTGATTCAATAATTATTTGGATGTATGGTCGAGTTCTGCAAATAATCAAACGAGGAAAAGTTTACCGGCGAATTACGAGGCGATTAAAATTTTTTTGACAAACTAAAGTGAGCGCATTGCGGTTAATTAATAGATCAAGTAATTCCTTATTGCGTAATGTTACGGTGGCGCCGTTTTTCTTCAATATGTGGCGACGCTGAACACTTTCGAAGAGATGCTAACGTGGGAGGCATCCAGTCACCGAGCACCGCCAGTTTCGAATCAGACGCTCGTGTCGACAAGCGCAGAAGCAGCGCATTATACTTCTGTCTTTATATCAAGTATCACCTCAAAGTATCGACTTAGGTTGCAGCAATTGATAAATAATTTTATTGCTAGTTTGCCTCTACGTTAATCCAAACACTATCCTAGTTCCAATCCTTATTTCACAAAACTGCAAAAGTTCTTCATAGTGTTCATTCAAAGTTTATCTCTCTTTCGAGGGATATTTAGTATCTAATTTCTACGTAACTTTTGAAAAAAAAAAAAAAAACCTCACAGTATAGTGAAAGAAACAACAGCTAACAATAAGTGATATTCAAAAGCGACTTTTCTGTCATAATTTACACCCTATACGTCGAAAAAAAATTTACTACACTTCACTGGACTCGAAGAAAATTTGACGACGGCGTGCGCGACCTGAGAAGCTCTTTGCATGCGAGGTCGACGCCGGTTGCAGACAGTGGCTCCTAATTTGAATATCCAAAGGCGGCAAGTCGAAGAAAATAAAAGCAACAGGTGAGAATAGGTTTTTATTTTCTAATTTCGACGTAGGTTCTGATTGGTTTTCGTCACTGTATTGAGTAAACCACAAATCGAAGTCCATAGGTGAAAGAGTGAGCAATGACCCATGGCCCAGGCGGGTCTTTGAAATATTCCCACAAATTTATAACGAGGTGTAGAAATTGTGTGATAGGAATTATTCAGATCGTATCAATTCCACTTAATAATACGTTGGTACGCTAGTTTCATTTAGTTTCTCGTGAACAGTGTGGTAAAAGTCGATTTTATAACTAGTAATTAAGATGTCATGTATTGGTGTATTGGATACAGAAAGGACTGCAGATATAAGAGATATTTTTATTAAACTTTTCCTGGTCATGTTTAACTCTTGAGTTCTGGCAATCTGATCCAACGAATATATCTGCACATAGTCTTATCCGCTTATCACTTCATATAAGCAATCCAGCCTAAACTCAGTCTGGGATGAAAATTGGAAAATTGATCCTACCGGTTTCTGTGTCAGATGAAACTCGCCCACTCGCGCACATGATCAATTAAGGTCACGCGAATTTTCAACCACGATCACGTGTAACGTGAGAATTCAACTGATGTTTTTGGCGCCGACACGTAAACACGTGTACGAAGAAATTCACGTTAAATGAACAGGATTATTCCATCAAATGCATTTACTTGACTTACAACCGATTCAAAGATAAATTTTTACTCCGGAGTCATCATTCAAAGCTCGCCCAGGTAATTATTTATAAATATAGAAGAAAAGCGACAAGCATGTCATGTCTACATTCGACTGAAGGAAAAGTTCACGCTTCATATGGTCAACAAGCAATACGTCAATTGTCACTCCAACGCCCATGGTGCACATAATTAATAGATACAGTGAAGTAGAAGACGTGCGCAACGGGTCAGACGTGCGTCCTTAACTGTGAACCGAATCCGCGAGCTGGGGTACAGTGAAGCACCAATAAATCTATAGAGAAGGAGAAAGAGAAGGCCTTGTACTTCATGTTTCGGTCGTTCAAGAATTAGCTTAAGGGCACGGTTCCTTTCGCGTTTTTTTCTCAATCGCATCTCGTTACGGTGCGATAGAAATTATTTAAACTTTTACTCTAAGGTGAGTCAAGGAAATTGCGCAGTTGTCGTCCACCTCACGTTTACCACAGCCAAAAAGCTGCTGGCAGTGTCGAGTGGCGATCAGCTAGCTGCTGGCCAAGTCTACGTATCTTTGGAGAGCTTTTAGAGCTTGTGGTAAACGTAGAGTTCGACTCCCACGCAGGTAGAAATTGTTCACCCACAATTTAATGTTTCGCGTGGGCGTCGGTAATCATTTTATGCACCGGTGGACAGCGGATGAATGGAAATTGCACTATTGAATCTTGCGGATTAGTCGTCGTTGTAGTTGCGATTCAGGGTTCTGTTCTTGGAAATTTCTACAGAATTAGATACGGTCTTAGTGGACGCAATGATCAACCTTCTAAGATGTTGTTACAATATCAATTTCCGAGTTGTAGAATGCGTCTCAGACCAATAGCAATAAACATCGCCAACCTAGAAAGCTTCATTCTTGTCCTACATTGAGAGAATGTTAATTGACGTGTTCGTAAACTTACGCACGCTCCACCTTGGGGCGGAGATCAAGACAACTTACCTTTCCTGACCTTACACAACGTAGACTAACAATTGATGGAAAAATATTATTCAAGATTAAAATCTCCACACTTTTCAGACAGTCTTTTCACATACAAGCACCTCAGGATTAAACTGGCGTAAATCTGTTTTGCCAATGACTGAGAGAAAAAAAAAAAAAAAAAATTGAAGAACATATTTTTTCGATGTCATCAAATTTTTTTCTTCACTTTTTGTGATTCATTACACCACTTCTGTTCGGAACGGTTAATGTAATGGTCAAACAGAACGAGGCAAGCTCAATTTCTCAACTTTCATTGTCGATCTTAAATTTCGCGATGCACGTGATATGTAACTCTGACCAATGTTTGCCTACCAGGTTCACAGGGTAAAATTGAGAAGATAATTGCAATGCGAAACCCAAATTCGATACTACCTTGAACCGTAAATTGACAGGCAAGCATCTGAAATGGCCTCATAATTCTGCCATCATAATCATGAGCTTGAGAGACAGGAATATTCACGCTCATTTCAAATCGGAGATAAGGTCGGTAGCTGCGTATCATTATTGAAAGTTACAGTTTAGCTGTTTGAGATGATGTATTTTTTTAGGAATACAAATACGTCAGTTCTTATTGAAGTTCAGTATATGTATATTCTCACATTACGTAAATATGTTGTGACGATGGATATAGTTCAATAGTTGACTGTTGAAGATATAGGTGAATCCCCGTTTGGAAAATCTATGGATTTATACACTTACTTGAATATCCCTCGTACATTCTAAAGTTCAGAGTCTGGCTTCAAGTACTGCAGATAAACGTATGGAAAAATTAGCAAACATTTGGTAAAAATAGAGTAAAAAAAAAGAAATGTGAACAATTACCAGCGACGATTGTCGACAGACCTCAAGCGCAATGTTCTCTGTAATTTAACAAAGATTACCTCGCTTAGAACAGTAATAAAAATGATGACTTCGTCATTTTGCGCTAATGTTGTTCGGTGTAGAAGTAGGTAAATGTCATTATACCAACACACTTCATTTCATAGTCATAATAATTAGTGAAACTAGTGAAAGGGCTGATAGGTTTTCTTGATTTCATGTGGAATTTGATTCGAGCCCTATCAGCCGAACGCATGGTAGTAAGTTTTGGAATATCCGACACAAGTTGCGTTGACATACACACGTTGGTCGCGATCAGTGAAGCTCATAAAAGCCTGTCTTTGAGGCCTGTTTCGTTTCATTTGCCAGATTTGTACTCGTCAACCCAGGGTCGCTGAGGTTGCGAAAATAAATATATGGCTAATTGTTCGATAGTACTGAAAAAATGTTGGGATTATTTGGCACAAGTATTCTTATTATAGGCAGTACACAGTTGACTGTCACCTAGATCTTTTGATCCTCAGAGATTTAGCTCGTAAGTCTTGCTGTCGATCCAAAGCAGGCTTGACTGAATTTTCAATTGACTGTCAAACGGATAATAGCAGCCTCCATATATTACTGTGCACGTATCGTATGAGCCTCTTTTTTACCAAATAGATTCGCAAGTGATTGCGATAACTTAGTCAGCAGCTTCGAGCACGTGCCGCATTGTGCCAATAAAGGAATTACTACTATCTGCATGTATATTCACGCGACAACAGATATCGACGTTGATGATAATGGGGAAGGCCGGTTACACAAGGTGGGTAAAGCAATCAACATAACAGCTTCGAATTGTAATATCGTAGGTAATTTATTTGACTGTGTAACGTGAGTATCTCGTGTAATAAATTTCTCCGAATGGACAATCGTACTGAAAGTACATTGTCACATTATTAATTAACCTAATAGCTAATCAGTGCCGCTACTCATTCTGATCAAAGGTGAAAAACATTCCCAATCGGGAATGTCGGAGACCTGACCATATGCATTTAATCCTTTTGGGATTAGTATGAACCAAGTTATCTTCATCGAGGTAATATAGCACGATAACATTGTCTCCTTAAAATTGACGCATGATATGATCAATTACATTTCGATATGATATATGGCTTTAACATCAATGTCGCTACAGCACATATCGATCGTACTACCGATTTTCATCACGGTTAAACGCCAACCATAACGTATGAGTGACACATATAAGTACCAATTAATCCAAGACTTATAAATGTACGTCATAAAATTGAATCAACTGTTTTTTTTTTTTTTTTTTCTTTTCAATTATGACCGTATGATTATTTATTCATTCGGAAAATATTTACGGAATAAGGATGAGCGTGTATCACTTACAAGTTTTTCTTCGTAGAACTTTGGCATCGATACCTAATTACTACATTTACTGGTCACATTTTTTTTACCTTTTTTCACCGAGCCTATTACCTTTTTTGTTTCAGATTTCGAGTAAACTTGTTACTGTACCGTCAATCTTCGCCTTCGCGGGATCGACCGTTGACAGTATTTCTAGAGGCCGAGGTGTTGATATGAAGAATTTTCAGACCAACGGACATGGTAGGTTATTAGCCTGAATAACTATGAAATTGTTCGCTGCACCTTACAAATTGTAGTCATTTTCCTGCAGCAACGTGGTTTTATCGTTTCCATACTTTCACGGTATTTATTTTCTTTTTTTTTTTTTACTCACACCGTGTTGCTTTTACCTCCGACTAATTATTACACTCTAGAGTTGATTTTATCCACATCATAATCATCGTCGTTACCATCGTGGACGTAATTGAGTTCAAGTGAAACAACAATCGATACTTTTAAATCAACCGTCATCGGCAGGTGTGTCACTTGTTTTCGAACTCAGTTCTAACGTCCTAGTTTCTATTTTACAACTTTTGATTCATTTTGTTTCACGTATGCTCACGCGCCTATTCCTCTCCCATTATTTAACACCTTCGTTTTGAGGGATCCGAACCCTTCCACGACGTTTTCGAAACCATATAACTCATTCAATGTTGTCACAATCAAGATCCTTAGAAATCTTCGGTGTTCTTCTCTATTTCGAGATAACAGTTCACCACAGATGAGAAGACCGAGAAGAGAGTATTGACAGAATACATAGTCCAGGTCAAATTCCATGTTAAAAATTTTACGTAATGAATAAAGCGATACCATTTAGTGATGCAATCTCAACGCAGTGTGATATCACACTTGTTGAATTATAACTGTCAGTAAACATCTGCATAACTGGAATTTGTTTTTCCTGACGAGTACCGTTCCCATGGGAGTGCCAAGTCGATGTCTCTATCAAACGGCAAGCATAAATGACAGAAAAGTAGTAAAACCTTCGGAATTATGCGAACTTATCATTTTATTTTCCAACATTTTCACACCTTAGAAATTCCTTGTAACATTACCTACCTACTCTGCATGGCAATATCATCTGATAGGCTCACAGATCACCCAGAAATGTCTACTTTCCTAAGTGTTACCGTTACGAATCATTGCGATGTGCTGATTTGTTCGGGTGCATTATATTCAATCTGTCTCCTTTGTGCAACCGTATTTCAACGTATGATCAGACGTGAGATCTACGGGCGCCAATTAGCATATGTCTAAGCGACGCGGGATGAATCAGATCTTGGTTCAAAACAGAGCTTGCAATAAGTTATATGTAGTCGCAGACGGTTATACCCCATGGGTAGCAGACTGCAGACACCGTGAATCAGTGGGCGGCGGTTAGTCGGATCTTTGACTGAGACAGGGACCGGACATAAAGGGGTTTAATTTTATTCAGTGAATTTGAGACACTTGAGTGCTATTAACGATAGACAGAAGGTAAACGTAGGCTTGGTCAACGGATGAAATTCAATTAAGCCAATTACGAATTATACTTCGCTTAGCGTCTCTTCTGCAACTTGCGTGACGGTAATAACTGCTCGCGATCACATCTACTTGGTACTCGAGACTTATAAGTCCGTTGACTTATCAGCAGTTCGAAGATGGGCGGAATTTGCCAATTGAAGTAGTAATCAAGGGTGATAAATATCGTTGAACTATGAATTAAACGACGGAAATTATCGGAGAACTTAACGGCAACTTTCAATACGGAATTCCGATCTTAGGGACATTTGTGAAACTGTACGGGTAAATATATAAAAAATGATGTACATCATGAAAGTTTATAATTGATATGGAAAAGTTAGCTGGGGTTTGTTTGATTTTTTGATTACGCAGTTACGTCTTTGTCAACATGGTTATTTGTTAACGAACCCCACGCGACGTTCCATAGAAGGTCTACGAAGTTCATTGCCGACTCAATGCCGTTGACCAAAGGTCAATCGGCGAGAAATAAGCTAAAGAAAAAGAGAATAAAATCTTTTATTTTGATTCTGTGGCATTATCTGTGAAGGAAGTGGCGAGACTAATCATATGAAAATTAACTCGAAATGATTCACGGTTTAGGAAAGTCTCGTAAAAGAAAAAAAAAAAAAAAAGATATGTAAAAGATTTTGTGGGTATGTTTAACCGCGATGTCGCGTATGCTGGATTGTAAACCGTGATTTATGGTAATTTATAAATTAGTGTGACTTCGTCAATTAAAGTTAGCAATAAAAGTGAAATATATTTTAGAACCGTTATCGAGATATTTGTAAATCGTTATTTTACTACCACGATTCCATTGGAAACGTAGTTTCGAATCGTTAAGTTGAACAACAAATCAATTCATTGTCGTCTTGACGAAAGGAATCTCTTTTGCGACCTTTTGCAATTCGAGGCGATTGGAGACCTCTTTAATTTTTATTGATGTCTTGAAGGCCCAACATCTCGATTGCGTCGATCTAATACGAGGATAAATAGACAACGAGATAATTAGATAAATGATATTCGCTTTCCGCTATACGAGCCTCCAAGAGCACCGAGAAAGAGAGAGTGTTGCAAAAACAGAAAAATAAAACAAGAATTGACCAGTATACGTCACTCTGTGACCTAATTGCCACAAACGTAGCTCGAGGCGCGTTTGTTGTATCCACGAATCGGAGCTTGTCTCGATTCGCACACCCACTTATTGCGTAAGGAGATTAACAGCCTTCTGACGTCACTGACACTCCTCCAGTCTTGGATAGCTGATTGTTAATTTAGCGAATAACATGACTCGGGTGTCAAATGTCAATGGACCGATAACTTTGTTGGTGACCATTGCTTTCTATATAGAACGGTTTATTTGTCTGATTAATAGTCGATGTTATTGTCTACTATATTCTTTTGAAGTGACTGAAATTTAGCTGCTCTTGCTTTGCCGTGTTTCATCACTTGCTATTCGTTTTTCGAAGTTCATCTGCATCTATGATTAATTATTATTCGAATTCCATGTTGTTTACACTTTTATTCATTTTCCCCCAGCTCGTTTCTGCGGATATGGTATTGCAGTTGTATAAGTTTTGATTTCGAACACTGATACTCCTATTGGATCAATTGACGAAACTGTACTTGAAACATGTTCTTCGTCATATTAATTCGCATAGAAGTTAATCCCGTCCGCATCTCTGATCCAATTCGTGGAAATAACAGGGAGAGATATCTTGCGCGGTGGAGATAAGTTACGCGCACATGTAAATTTGCAGAAGATCGTAAACCGCGTGACTCATGACTCGCTAACTCTGCCTCTCTGCTAATTGTTTTCAGCGATTGTGCAAAATCTTTTGTTAGAAAAATCATTTCGCACTCGAAGAACGACGTAAAAGAGGTGTAAATTTCTTTCTCGGCGTGATTTTATCTGTTCATATGTCAGAGGCCGAATCATTCACAAATGATGACTGAGTACGAAAAATTATAAATTCAACATTCATATAAATTTGACTTTGAATGAATAATTTGCTTTAGTTAAAAAAAATCAAAGGCGTGAAGTAACGCGCGGATAAATAGAAGACAAGAGTAAATTAATTCGCATTAAATCACAGTTAAGTATATGGGTCGTGCGTTTATTGAGACGTAGTATCATTGCACAACAGAAAATCCTTCGAACTTGGCAGCTATTAAATTCGCAGATGGCAAACGGCTCCATTGCACACTTTGTGCAAATAGACTCAAGTCAACTTATCGCGCCTTTGATTATTAGAATTATGGTCGTCTTAGACGGTAAACAGCATCATTTCCCAGTACCTATATGGTACATATAACATTTCCCAATATGTACTCAATATGTTCACAAAAAAAACAGTGAAAAAAATATTCAGCTTTGCGGAATTCTTCTTCAGACTCTCGATATTTCATTAAATACATAAGTAAATGTATACCAATAATCTGACAGCGGAAATTCTGTATTATAATGAACATTGTTTAAATTGATAGAGGATTTCATAGCCAATATATTCTTATCGAATCTGTAATCAAAGTCTAGACGATAACGAGAATATTCATTAAATAACTGTTGCACATACATACTACACCCATACCACGATCGAAGCTTATCTATACGTGATTCGGGAACACCAAATCGACGAATACGTAAGACTATGCGAGCCACGCCGCGCCACCCCTCAAGCATGACTCTTCATTACGTTAAAATATGCTCTAATTACCATAGTTATGCATTGACTTGATTTAAGTAGTTGTTACACCGTATGCCAAGTTATGTTAATCGTAGTTTAAGCGTCGTTTAAGTTTCAGAGATCCTAAGAAATTAGACAATTGAGCCTAGAGGCCGGTAGAGGAAGAAACGAATAACAGGGTGATCCCATATTTCGATAAGCATTATCAAGCGATTCTCCTTACCGTTATCAATTTCTTAGAATTTTTCTCGCTGGATAATTGAGAATCGTGTATTTCCTTTATCCGAGCCACTAATTGTCGCGTAGGTATATAATTTGTTTACAATATTAACTAATCAGCAACTGAACTGAAATTTTTCTCGAAGTTTTCGTTGAAATTTTCCTAAATAACGATAACACTTCATCACCGCTTGTTTGAGTCTAATTTTCTGTGAATTTGCTAAACACCAAAATTTCCACCATTAATGTGATGCCGTAAATTCATCATCGTTTGCTTCATCGAATTGGGAAAACATAGCACGAAAAGAATATTTTGAAGAATGAATTTTCCGGCAAGAAATCATTTTCATTTTTTGACTATCCGATCTTCGGTCATCCAAGTCGTAACAATTTCCCTGAGGAGCATTCGTTGTCCGCAAAATATTCTTTCCGCGGCATGATTTCCCAATTTGATGAAGAAGCACGGGGACCACATCACCTTAACGAAGACCTCTTTCAATTCGAGTCAAACTAGGTTCCAGAAATTCAGTTTTTCCCAGAAATCAAATTTTCGAAAAGCTCGTTCTTATAATCAGAGCCTTTTTCCACCACAACCCTTAAATGAAATAAGCATTAGAACAGCAATAGACGAAATGATTCATGCTACTGCAGTCTTAGATAATGACACTTTCATAGCGCGTCTCGGTTGGAATCAGTCGAGACAGCTACCGTACGCCACAGTTTTCACGATGAGTCTCACTGACAACCATGAAGTAGACGGGTCATTGGCCCGAACATTCACACACGTGAGTTTGGAATGTCGCAACATACCGTGCGTCTTGATTTAATCACAGACAACACGTGTAGGAAATATTGAGTGTAAGTAGGATCTGAAGCGCTGCACCCTTAATTGTGTAGCTTAAGAGCGGCCACGAGCGTTTGCTAAGTAAGACGACTGGGTAGGTGTGTTACTTGCTGGAAACCATGCTGGACCAGTCTGATGCCAGGGTGTTGGACGCGGTTGGATTCTCAAGGACTGATCTTGGCATTGCTGGTTGGGCTCGTTGGAATGCAAAAGGAAAGTGAATGATGGCAGTGGCGCCAAGATATGTAAGCAGTTTCAGTCGGGGGCAACTGCAGGGGGCGGTGACTGTTAATAATTATGTATTACTTGCTGCTAATCATCTGACAAAGAACGAGTGAAAAATCTTAATCGAAGTGAATCTATATGATCCATGACTTAATACTGAAAATGAGACTGTATTGGCGACAAGTATTATCCTAATTAGAGAAAATCGAACATGCAAGCTTCGGTCAATATAGGGTAGTATTTTTCCGCGAATTGTGGTAAATACACAGAGATCTTGCGAGCAAGAACAAAAAAAGATCCTGAAGTACCCCTGAGGCCGAAATTCTCACCAGGTACTTTCCTACTCGCAAAAAAATACACGAATGAGTTATAATTATAATTATGCTCATGTCAGTTCTCACCATGTTAATTTTTTTTCAGTATTTTTGCTTATTGGCAAAGTTATCGAGAAATGAGCTCTGCACGGTTCCGAAGGCCGAAGCTTATCACATTCTGTGGGCTGAGCATAAAATCACTTATTTCTTTGAGCATAAATCACTCATTTTGCTGAGCATAAACCTTTTACTGCAGGATTGACGATCGGTTTGCATTCTGTATTCTCTCATGTCAGGAAATCGATTCTTCCCTGAAGAATTTCATATTCTCATAATATAAATCAGCGAGATTGTGAAAGTTGAGTCTTTTCCGAGTTCTTAAGCTGAAGCTTACCGTAACATTGGCATTCCCCGATTATTTCTTCTAGAAAAAATTTGGGTGTCCAACTCGCATGTAGAGTCCAGGAAACGCAGGAGTCTTGTGGTATATTCGCAAGGGTTGCGCGATCAGTTTTAGCGTACCTTAAGGGAGATTAAACGAGGGTAGACGGCAACCATTAAGGAACCTTATAGAAAGCACTTGGATGGTTCGGAGTAACTCAAACGACTATGTATAAAAGCCGGGACTGAGGCGGCAGAGCTGCCAGTCGTGAGTAGTTCTTGAAATTAAAAGAATCAACGATACCTTGTTCGATTTAGATCTTGTTCATACTGCGGGATCTTGTTGGAATCTGTATCTAAGAGCTGCGCGCAAGGACCTTGTAAAAAGTAACTAGATTGTTTGTTAGCTAGAAAAATTTCTGTGACTCATTATTACGATAGAGAGGGGCTGCACGCAAGCGTTCTTTCAGCATCAATGAGGTCGGGCACTGAAACCGATTAACGAATCTTATAATTAACGAAATAGGTTTCGTGACTAGAGTCATATGAAAGACTATCTATAAAAAGGGTGCCTCATGCAGCAGAGCTGTCAGTCGCCAGTTATTCTTGAAATTAAAATAATCTCATAGTGAACCAACATCTTCTTCAAACTTGTTCTCAAGCCGCTTGGCTTTAGTCACGCCTCGCAGGGACCTGCAATTAACGAGGAGTAATTATTTTTTATCACATTTTTTTCGGCCGCGGATGGAGTAGAAGATTAACTCATGATGGCCATAGCGTTATACGAATCTGGAGTCTCGTTATAATTGGTTCAGATTTATTGCAGCCAGTGAATCCGTCGATCGATCGTACGTAAGAAAAGAGATTACTTGAACCCTTTTATCGTTTTCAGTGGAGGTCAATGGCAAGGAGTTGAACGGCAAGCATTTATTATCGAGCGGGAAGGACGCCGAGGTCGTCAAGGACGCCAACAATGGCGAAGAAATTGACGCTGTCCAGACTGCGATGGGAAACTTTGGAAGATGGCAGCTACTGGTCTGCCTTGCTATTTCCCTCGTCAAATTTCCGGTCGCCTGGCACCAGCTAGCCATAGTTTTCATGGCTCCGCATCCAAATATGACATGTGTTCAACCAAACGGTACCGTTTCTTCAGACGAATGCATGGTCGATGTAAATGGCACCGAGCAGGACTGCATCGCATGGGATTATGACAGGAGTATTTTTCCACAGACAATCATAACTCAGGTATGAAAAAAAAATTTCCCACCGGTCAGAAGTACAATGAATGTTTCAATGACGTGGGATATGGATTATCATTCAGAAATATTTTTAGTATTTTTTTAATTAATGCATTTGACTAAGCTCTAATAGGCTACCATGCACGTCTCTGAATATTCAATGCACTAATGTAGCGTGGATTCGATAACGTAGTGATCGACTTGATGGCTGTGAATAACTTTATACCTACTCACGTCCCAAAATGATAATTAAATAAAATAAATAATCAACACGAGAGGGTGTGCTGGCGTGGGCCACTTCATAAATCGATGATTCCGTCTCCCGAAATCATTTTAACTGGGTTTTTTCTTTTTCTCTATAGTGGGATTTGGTCTGTAGTCGATTGATTTTTGCGGACATTTTGCAGTCCCTTCTCATGTTCGGTGTTCTCGTTGGCAATATCGTCTTCGGCTGCTTAGCAGACAGGTAAAATTTTTACTCACGGACGTCATTCATTTTTCATTTACTCAAAAACGGCATTTCAATCGTAAAATCTGCAGGACGTTATCACTTATTTTTTTACAAATTGTTTCAGATATGGCCGAAAAAAACCTTTGGTCGGTTCCGTGCTGCTTCAGCTGGTTACTGGCATTGCCTGTGCCGTAGTTCCCTGGTTTCCTGCCCTCCTAGTTCTGAAGTTACTCAGTGCATTGGCTACTGGGGGCACCATGGTTACCAGCTATGTAATCTGTAAGCCCTTTTTCGTTACTTTATAAAATCTGAATTCCTGCAATTCAGTGAACGTTTTTATAAAGTTCTTATTTTTCTCTGTGTGAGTTCTTTGATACTTCTGGTGAATTCAACTATTCGATGACACTGTCGATTCAAATAGTATATCGACATGCAAGTTAGAGAAAAAGTTCGAGTGATTTTCATTGGTACTATTTTTTTTTTTCGGCTTTTTTCACAAATTTTTATTTTTTGCTCTTCAGGCATGGAAATTGTTGGAACCAAATGGCGAGCCCCAATTACGGTTCTCTATCAAATCCCTTACAGTTTGGGCCACATGTCGTTGGCTGGTCTTGCATACTGGTTCCGTCATTGGGAGCAGCTTCAACTTGCGATAACTCTACCGTCCATAATTCTGTTGGGTTATTGGTGGGTGGTACCAGAATCACCGAGGTGGCTCCTTGCCATAGGTAGACAGAGAGCAGCTTGTAAAATCTTGGAGAAAGCTGCGAAGCTGAATAAAATTGAGGGCAAAGACATCCCCGATATGATGAGGAAACACTGTCTTCAACAGGTAATAAAAATACGAGTTATGCGTGTTTTTTAATCACCTATATGCAGTATAATGTACGTTATTCATGCTTCAAGGAAAATAACATTCGAATATTACGCATTAGTTGCTGTTATTCATCGTGTCGCATTTCAGAGTTCAAAACACACGTCACCCATCCGCAAGCCATCTTTTCTGGATCTCTTCAGGACGCCTAATATGCGTACAAAATCACTCGCTATTTTCTTCAACTGGATGATTTGCGGGATGGGGCTTTTCGGGATGACACAATACCTCGGACAGGTCGGCGGAAACATATTTGTTAACGTGGCAATCTCTGGAGCAACGCAAATACCTGGAAATATAGTTTCTCTATGGGCGATGAGTGCTTTGGGTCGAAAAACAACCCTGATCGCCAGTAACACAGTTTCTGGAATCGCTAGTCTGTTGCTCATAGCAGTATCTCAAGGTAATGAAAAATTGAAGACTCGAAACGTTTTCCTGCATCAAAAATTTCAACCTTTTCTCAAAATTGTGACTAATGAATTTTTAAATTAAATACAATTCGAGACAAATCTATGTTGTCTTTTATCGAATTAACGTTTCTCTCAAAGCTTACGTAAGACCCTAATTGTTCGACAAGTTTAAGCTATTAAAACCCCCAGTAATTGTCTCAGAAAAATTGGTTGATCGCTACTATTAAATTGCCCTAATAAACTGCTCGACTAGTTGACAACAATTATAAACAATTATCTCGAATTCGCTGTTAATTATTCTATTTTCATGATAACTTTGGTCTTTCCAAATTTGATTTTCATATTTTTATCATTCAGAAACTGCGTGGCTGAGGCTACTTTTAGCCTGCTTTGGCATAGTCGGTATGTCAGTCTCCTTCACAACGGTCTACCTCTTCTCCGGCGAGCTGTTCCCGACAGTGGTCAGAAATGTTGGTGTCGGTACAAGCAGTATGTGTGCAAGAATAGGATCGATGATTGCACCGTTCGTTGTTTCCTTGGTGAGTCAATGAGGACGATGAAAAAAAAAAAAAAATTTCTTGCATTGCGAGTCGATCGAGGTCAAATATTGCGTCTTAAAAAAAAGCCTGATTCTACTTCAGCGAATGACGAAACCCACACGAAGAGCAATAGGTTCATCTGATGTCAATGTTTTTAACGAACTTACGATAGCGCATTCTCACTTGAAAACTTTTCCGCGTATAATCATGGTACTTGTTCCTTTTCGTTTCTCACCTTTAAAAAATTCTCTAGGGCCGACACGATTCGATAGTTTGGATGCCACCGGTGGTTTTTGGTACACTACCCTTGATCGGTGCGGTTCTGTGTTACTTTTTGCCAGAAACTGCGGGCTGTGCGTTGCCTGAGACCCTCGAGGACGGTGAAACATTTGGAAAGTAAGTATAAATGATGCACGCGAAACATTTTGGGCATACTATACGTGTCTTTATATGAAATTTTTTCGAATTATCATTTTCGTCATTTTTTTTTCAGAAAAATCGAAGATTCCGAGAGGCGGAAGGATGCCGAAGCGGAAGCTGCTTTATGATGGAAGACTGCTATAATTAATGATTTATAATTAATGAAGAAATTCCGAAAAGTTCAAGAAAAATGTAAAAAAAAATAGCACACACACAAGAAGGCAAGGAGATCAATTTATAATTAATTAAGGATACGCTGATAGCTAAGGTAGTCTTTGTTAGATAGAATCTAAGAATCATTCCACCTCTCTATTTATTACACCGCATACCTTTGATGATATTAAACAGTTATTTCATAATTATCTATACGTATTATAACCATATGTGGGAGCGAGATGTCAAAGATGATTAATATTCGATCGCATCTTTATGAAGCGAGTTTGGGAATGAAACTGGATGTCGTAATTGCCTTCAGGATTCAGATTCTCTGTAAAAATAAAAAAAATAAAAAAAAAATAGGTAATCATATGTGCGATACGCGTTGAGGAAGGCTACAAACATGTGAGAATCTTCGTGTAGCACATCTGCGAATTAGCTAATTGTTCATTTTCATTTCATAGGAGCTAAAATTCCAAAATTTATGCATTTTTAAAGTGACATTTTTTTCGGTTCATTTTTAATCGTATACACAATATAATGGTTCGAACGAACTTTATACACGATGTAAAATAAAAAAAAAATATATATATATTTTTATAATATTAGGACGTATAGTCACTATGATGCATATAATTAGGTACTATTTTAATACGTATACGTGTAACGTTCATGTTTGTGTAAATACATATGTTGTTTTACAGTACATGTATAATTTCCTTCACCCCCAATTCATGATAGAATAGTTAGCATTCGATGCTTAGCAATATTTTCTGCAACCGATAGTCTTCTTCAAACAGTTCTTGCATTTACACATTTACAAAATTTCATATGTTCCGTTATATATTCTGGATTCAGGCAAAAGCATTTGAAATTTTGGTACAACGCCATTCTTTACGCCAGGCAATTATAGGAAAGCATTTCCTGCAATGAATGTGAAGTTTCATAACCCTGTGTTACCACCATTATTATTTTCTATTATTCCTTTATCGAGAACGACGGAAATCCATCCGCAAATTAACGTTACGGTTTCATCATAGACGACAATTAGTAAACGTTTCCAAATAAAGCGTGATTTGGATGGTATTAATAAAATCAACATCACTCTTCTTTCTGGGTACGAAATATTTTTTTATTTTTGGCATAAGATCTCATTTTCAACCTTTTTTGTATTTTCTCTATGAGAGGACGAAAGAAAGGGACCACAAATAAAAGGCTGGTTATCTCGTGACAAATTTGTCCCATCAGCTTGCTACAGGGGATTTGCTCAAAAATCTATAAGCTACTCGCCTAGAGATGGCAGAAATCAAGTTTATCTTCGCGTGGTTGAAAAAGCTTCCATAGATAGAAAAAAAATTTGATGCGATAAACCGTTCATTATAAATAAATTAATTAAACATGGTTCATTGTACGTAAATGAATAAATCTTATTAATTACAACAATATTAAAACTTGGCTTCTTAGAATAATGATGAAGTAGTTTAGTACTCAATTCGTAAAGCTGACCCCTGTTATGGTTGTCCTGTATCACTGTCGAAAGAGATGTATTCTGGAAAAATTATTTAAATGATATTACGTAAGATACTGTTACAGAGATTTATTTTGCACAGATATCTTCATTAAACGACCAAAAGTGAGAGACGGAAATTTCCATTACTTTCCTGGTTGTGGGAATTTTTGTATTACATGGTAAATCCACGTGACACATGCCTCCGGGGGTTCGCTTGCTCGCACGCAAATAACTGAATGGGTATACATAATCGAAGACCATCATTATATTATGAAACGCGCACATCGTTCCGTGCCATAAACCCATTTGTCGCACTATTTGACATGGCGATTGCAAGAAATTGAAATTTTCAGTTTTTTGTTCGTTTGAAATTGCTTCAGCGACTGCATGACTGAGGGATTTTGATCGTGAATCCCAATTGGGACTCTCAATCATTATCAGATCGACGCCTCAGTGGTAAAATATGCCATCTCAAATTCTGGTTGAAGAATATGGTATCTCCTATGTTAAAGGTTAGGAGATAGCATGTTCTTCAACCAGAATTTGAGATAGCATGTTTTTCCACTGAGACGTCGAGACTGAAATATCTTAATTTCTTGGTTTTGCTTGAGTTACACGTCATTCCATCTATACCATTGTTTTGTTTTTTTTTTTCCAAAATAAGGCTCGATAAAATACACCCAGAAAAAAAAGTGTCATGATTCATACCGGCAATACCGACTTGATACGAAACGGGATGAATGAAGTCGGGAGTCGACACAATTCAAGCCGCTCTAGACAGCTTGAATCCTGTCTGTTTCAAAAATGTCTGATCGAAATCCCGACTAAATCCAAGTCGGGTTCGACTTGATTCAAACCTTTTCTCTCTACTTGATCCGCAGGACAATTAGTCATACTACTTGAAACCTGCCGGTTTTCTGGGTGAATAAAGTCTTTTTTTTTTCGGGTCGAATCACGTAGTTTGTGATTTGAGGCCTTATTTCTTGAATTGAGACTATTTTCCACTTATGACGATTCTGAATTTCGGAACGATAGGAGAAATGACTATACTACTTGAAACAAGTAGTTTCATACTTGAACCAATCCTTAACTGACTTTATTCAAGAGACTTTTTTTCTGGGTGTAAAATCATTTTTTTATTAAATCCTTAAGTGACCTTAACAATGATTTTTTCAATCGAAGATATCTGCAGGCCAATAACTCTGCCAGTTTTTTTTTTATGCAAATTATATATCCTATACTTAACGTCTAACAAAGGATAGTATATCAATGAAAATGATATGCTCGTTCGCTGAGTTCTTTTTAATTTCTTACCAATTTACGTTTTTTCACTGATGCCTTTTGACTATATACAGCCATTCAGCTGGTCATGGCATCGCGATGTGTGGTCAAAAGCTATATGCCGGTGGATTATTTCACGCAGCGTTGTTCGGAGAGGAATTTTCAGTTTTTCACAATAAATGGAAAAGGGACTCTGTGTTTAAGAATAAATTCAAATACAAACACACAAGAATACAATACAAATTCAAAGTTACGGAGACGTATATGTCTCGTTTCTGGGGATAGAATTAAACCAGATTATCCAGTCCTGGCAGGTTCATGCTCGCGGCAAGGTCAACTTAAGATTCAACAAATGTGCAGACAGAGCCTCTCATGTAAAAGCGATTTCCTTTGGAGTTCTCATCTTGAAATTTCAATAGAAATTCACTTGCATCTATGGAAAACAAAGGATTTCGTGTCTTCATCTAAGAGACATTAAAAAAATAGATTTTCATGAGATCTGAAGACCTAGACTTCCAAGCCACCTCGACATAGGATGTCAAGAATCCCAAGACATATCAAAAACAATGTCAGAACTTCAGTGAATCTATCTCATGAAAAAGCGAATAAGGTAACAGAGATATGCAAATAATGGTAAACCATTTTTGCGACTAAAATTTCGGTGAAATGTTGTATGGCAGACCAGCTAACATAATAATGCCGCAGAAGACATGGTTTACTGACATTGAAAGAAATATTTATTAATCGATTCGGAACAGTTATATCATTCATCCTGGATTATCTTCATTTGAATTGATATTCTGAGGAGACAACAAGTAAATGTTTTCCTGTATGCCCATGACCTCATCCATAAATTAACTCCGACTACCACAACAGAAGATTGAGGGAAAAGTTCAAGTTGAATTGAAGATGATTGATTCTTCGTTTCAATAGTTCATTGGTAGCACCAATCCCAATCAACGATTAGTATTCGAACCAGTTTCCGTGAGATAGATCTCTAAATCGTAATTTACCTTCGGTAGCTCAATGCGTTCTACACAGATGTATCACGTTGCGAATTGGTGCCGAAAAACTCGATGCTGTATTACGGTAGGTATCATAGTGTGTAGTCTCCTTACACCCAACGGCATATAAAAGTGGCTTAGCGGACCGTAGAATCACTTGACAACGTTCCGTTCACCAGAGAGCTGTTTTCATCGACTCGACCAGTGAGTACCATTCACAATTCACTTTTGAGGATTTTACCGTGCCGGTACGTCTATCGATGCAAAAAATCTTCGGCAAATACGTATATGAAAGAGTTGGTGCAAAATTGGTGTGAACCAGAAAATTTGATATTTTGAGACGATCATAGTTTTGGCTTTTCAAATGTTTTCAACTTGCAAAACTGTACTTTTCTCGAAGTGCTTCAATTTGATCGCCTATACCCGATTTACACTAATCCTTTGTAAAATGTGAGCTCGATTTTGAATTTGTTGCATGATTATTCGAAACTTGACATCTTGTATTTGCATCAACTGAACAGAAGAAAATTCACGTGACATGTGCTGGGACTATTTCCTTCTAAAACCTGCAAAATTATTTGTGATAATAATTATGACATTTTAGATAAAACTTAGACGTGATGACGTGCATTTTACGGAGATATCAAGCAAGTTTTTGGGGAAACACGTTAGTTGCTATTTATTAAAAAACCCGATCGCATAGATGAGCTGGACATTTAAATACCACAAAGTTGTGCCACCGCGTTCTCGGTCATTGGTTCACCATCTTTATTGGTTTTTTTTTCACATCTTTATATAATTGTAAACTTAAGCACACCTGATTCAAATGTTAATCGAATGACCGTTCTTAATTTGCAACACTTAAAATCCAATTCCAAACCATAAGGAGCAAAAAACGAATCCGGTAAATGTTGCTTCTGCGTCAAGACGGAATCACGAAAGTTATAAGTATGTGTAGCTCCGAAAGCGTAGTTTAAAATAAAGGTGAGTCCTTATCATTAGTTTATTACTTTTGATATAAATATTGATTCTGAATTATTATAATAGAAAAAAATAGATAAACAAAACGTTATCTGCCTCACTGAGATACATATACCTATACATGCATTTTTAAAGCCATGTTACATTGGGGAGACATGATAATTCAAATGAATCACAAATATTTCTGGACCCACTTGCACGACTCTAGTGAATATTATGCCTGATTCGATATAAAAAACGTTTTCACATCATATAATAAATCCGAAATGAAATACATAATCCGGTGGTGTGTATCAAAAGACTTTCCTTAAAACCACGTATGCGTACTAAGGTATTGGTATGCGAGATTGGCGATAAAATCGGTCAAGCTTGATTTTGGTGGTGACCCACTAATCATGAGTGGTACATGCTAAATGCCCCGTAGACTTAAGCTTAGAAATCTATGTTCATATGCAAATCTTCATAGGCGTCAATTCAGGTCATGTACAATTTACAATGCACAATAACTATGTTCTACTGGAGAACCCAGGTGAAACTTAAAATAATATATATGTATGTCAGCATTCAGAATCGCTCCAGGGGTTCGCCATGGTTGTTGTAGCTAAATTCTACCAGTCAATGGCTAAAAGTAACGTCAAATCTATGAACGATAACTGTGAACTGTGCATGGTCATAGTCACGAAGATAGCGGGCAGTGCCTCCAGAATTTATTATTCATTCGCAGAATATGACTGGTATTTATTTTGCATGAGAGCTGTGCGTTGGATGTAAGTGGATATACGCCGTGTGCAAACAGGTTTTCACAAACATTATAACATTCACGACGCACACCAATGATCGATTATTCTTTGTCTTCACAACAAGTACGATGAAAGGTATAGCTGCGATGTGGAAAAGAATGCAATTTTTCCTCCTTGAGTTATGGTTCGATGTGCATAAATCAGAGAATGACACATCGTGCATAAAGATTTGTAGCAGCTATGTGCATAGCGAAATAACGATGAGAGTAGTACATCAATTTGCAAGATTATAATGCAGAGACAAATGAATAAATATTATTTTTTGGCTACATTTTAGAAATCTCTTCAATCCTCCAAACTGTTCAGAATATATAGGGCAAATTTGATAGTAGGTATATCTTGATGAAGAGAAAGTGCAGGTAGGTATAATAATATTTCGCTTGAAGACTGAGGTCTATAAATCATGAGAAGATATCTAATGGATTTACCAACTCGGACTGCTCAACTATTATTATCAATAATTACGTGAGGAATAATTGTTGATGTATCATACTACATGTGGATAATCACACCGAATCCGAGCCTCTGTATGATTATGTGCTTTGTGCACGGTTACGGCCGTGGTAATTATACACGAATGTTTCTGTTGTATTTCCGAATTAGGCAATAATCACGAACGTCATGATTCTCTGGAAAATACTCAATACGTATGAAATTTGGATTTTTTTTTTCACAATTTCTCACCAATAATAGCTATTGCTGATTTACATAATACAATAAAAGAGTTGACACCGAATTTCTTCAACAGCGCATTGAACCATGGTAACTGGGATTTTCCTTCGTATTTTCCCTACTGACTTGAAGGATATCTACACAAATTACGTTGGATTTCTAAACGCATTTGACCTATTACGCAATAATCCAACTACCATAGACTTTATAGTTATATAGCTGACGTATGTCAATTGATTAGCATCTCTGATTGGAACAGTTTTTTTTTTTTTTTTTATCAAAAATTGATAATGTTGTCGCGTGTTTTTCGGTTGTCGAGTAAATATCTGATCGTGCATTATTTTATATTGATCTAGCCAATACGTCGCTCTAATTTTGTCGTCCTTTCCCTCAACCGTGACTCAAATCATTTAATACAAATTCGAAATGGCTACGAACAAAAAGATACGCTTTGTGTGACTTGCAGAACCTCGTAGCCCGTGAATTATCACTAGAATACCGGGTTGTCTATGTGTCGATAGAGCCAGTTCAAAAACTATCATTACCACAGCTGTTATGTTATATGAATCACCTTCAGACGAGGGACGACAAAATTCGGCACGTCACTCATTGAATCAAGGATGTGTGTTATATTTATTATCATACTTTCGGTGGTTACTTGAGACTCTTGTGTCGAGGTGTACTAACGATTTTATCCTATTCATTACATTCTAGTGTTCATATCCGTACAATACCTGTCATTGCTACTGGGGGTGGCATCTGCCTCTCTCGGCCCGTTCGAGGAACTCTACTCTTGGAAACAGCTGGACTATGAATTTCCCAGTGAAAATGCTCGTCAAGCAGCTATTGCCTCCGGTGATCTTATCCAAAAGAATAATCTTCCTGTGGGTATCGAAATCTGGCAGGATAAATTGTTTATCACGGTTCCAAGATGGAAGAAAGGGGTTCCTTCGAATTTGAACTATATTTCACTGTCAAATACGACCGGTAAGAGCACCCCAAGTTCTGTACAAGACTATTACTGAGTTAAGTTTTCAATATGGATTCGCAGAAGCTACTACTAATTCTTAGATGAATTATATTTTTTAAATATTTCGTACAAGCGTGGTAAGCTGTGTTCGAATGGTGACAAGTTTTCAAATCTTGAATGATTTTGTTTGAAAAATGAAAACATAATTCATGGGTCTCGGTCAATTTTTATACTTATTATCTTCGGTTGGTAATTTCACCGATATATTTTTCCCATTGGGATAGAATGACGTGGATTTATTTTTCAGGTAACAAATCACCAGCCTTAATCCCGTACCCTGACTGGCAGACGAATGACATTCACCAGACAGAAAAAGGACCCATCGTCAATGTTTTCCGCGTCTCGGTTGATGCTTGCGATAGATTGTGGGCTATCGATTCCGGTTCCGATGATATCTTGGGAGAACCCACTTTCGTTACTCCAGTTCAACTAATCGTGATCGATTTGAAGACTGACAAAGTTTGTATAGCCACTTATTGTTTGTTCAATAGTACTTACTTTTGTCTTACTAAATCAGCGATGCACCCATTATCAAACTCACGTTTTATCTCCATCAGATTATTAGGAAATATCAACTTGCTGATTCCGATCGAAAGGCAGAATCCTTTTTTGCCAACGTGGTCGTTGATGCTGACGCTGGTGCCTGCGATAAAGCATTTGCTTACGTGTCCGACTTAGGGGCCAATGGAATAATTGTCTATAGCTGGGAACTAAACAGATCTTGGAGAGTCAGCCACAACTTCTTCGCTTTCGATCCTCTTCAAGGTAATTTTAAAGTTCTCGAAGAACATCTTTTTCTCTTCTTATTGGCAGTGGATTACCTTTGCTAATTTTTCAGGTGATTTCAACGTTAGTGGAATCAACTTCCAGTGGACTGATGGCATTTTCGGAATGGCTCTTAGCCCGAAGCACAGTGATGGCTACAAGAATTTATATTTCCATGCTCTGGCTTCCACCACAGAGTTTGTAGTCTCGACCAGTGTTCTTCAGAACGAGGCACTGGCTACATCCAGCGGAAATTATTACCACTTTAAAAGACTTGGCTCGAAGGGTGATTTCACTCAATGTACATCAGCTGTAATGGATTGGCAGACTGGTGTGGCCTTCTTTGCAGCGGTTAACAAGAATGGAATCGCTTGCTGGGATTCGAAAAAATCACTGGATAAATCTAACTTCCGTGAGTAGTAACGAACGTCACGTCTGAATTCGAGAGAGGGATCGAATGCGTAATTCTTATTCCCGGAATTTTTTGGTTTACAGGACTCGTTGCCGAGGATCGTGAAGCCCTGGTATTCCCCAACGACGTCAAGATCGCCCGAGATCAGAGAGAGCTCTACGTTATCACCGACAAATTGCCAATATTCCAATATTCCGATATCGATCCTGAACAGTATAATTATCGAATCCTACGAGCTCCGGTCGATGAGGCGGCAAAAACGTGCTTACAAGATTAGTATGAGCATATATCATAAGGGTAAATGTCGAACCCTTGAGATCTTGCGATTTTAGCGTCAATCATGACTTTTATAGCCACTTTTGGCCCTTGGGGTAGGTACTACGCCTACATGAAACGCGACAACCAATTTCGGTAAACATATTTTGTGGCGCTTTTTTTATTTTATAAATTCGATATGTTTGTAAAAAAAAAAAATGTTCGTACTGTATGAAATGCGCGATTTATTTTCCTCCAGAGACAGCTTCGGATGATAATCTATGCTATGTAATCATTGTTCCTATGAATAATAAAGATACACTGTCATTAAAGAAAATTATAAACATATCTCAAATGTATAATATTTGACGTGCATATTCCCCTCGTGATATTATCTAAGAGTTAATTATTAAAGGTGAGGTCGTAGGATCAGGAACAAATAACATTACAGAAATCAGCTGTAGCTCTTCAGTATAAATGAGCTTTTGCTCTGGCTGTTTTTCCGAATGGAATTATTCTAGGCGATAATGTTACGTATAATTGACGATTGCAACGTTAGTAATAGTATCACCAATGATTTTGCATTTGCAAACATGTGTGGGTGGATTTATTATTCCTCTTCATTTAATTATGTTAAATACCATCCGGGATACGACTGGATTGATTAACCAGATGAATATTGTAAAATAATGGAGAACATATTTGCGTGCGTAATATATCACACATGGCGGTGTGAGTATATCGTCGAACGAGTAAGAGGTGCGGATAGGACTGAATGAAAAATTTGTTAATGAGCGAAAATGTTTATTGACATCGATACCGGAAATGATATCATATGGTATCAAACGACGTGATTGCATTTTTACAAGTCTTAAGATCAGATGCCAGTGGTGGTGGCGATCCAGTTGCGGTATAAAGGAACGCGAGCGTAGATTCCGGGGGAATTGGGACGGGCACAACCGTTACCCCAGGATACGACACCGAATAGCCGGCCATTAATGACAAAAGGACCTCCAGAATCTCCACTGCATGAGTCTCGGCCTCCGGCTGGCAAACCGGCGCATAGCATATTGTTGGTGATGCGGCCGCTATAGGCGACGTTGCAGGTATTCTGATCCACAACTGGTACCGAGACTTGTACCAGAAGATTCGCTAAATTATTACTCGACTCGGAAATAGTTCCCCATCCAGAAACCACGCCGTAGGTACCGGTCGCGACACTCGCTCCTTGGGATGGCAACTTGACTGGCCAGAGGGCGGCAGTCTGTTGGAAAGGAGTGCTGACTTCGATAAGACTGATGTCGTTATCAGTAGTTTGATAGTTATAATTAGGATGGTGGATAATTTGTTTGATACTGCGAACTTGTCCTCCAGAGAAGCGGTTTGCCGTACCAGCAATCAGACTAAAACGTCCGCTGGGTCGAGTAGAGGTGCAGTGGGCGGCAGAGACGGACCAGGATGTAGAGATGAGGGTAGCTCCGCAGTGGTGGACGTTGTTCAAAAGTAGACCAGCCTGGTACCCGAAGTCGTTGATGTTGGCGGTAGTACCACCAACAATACGATTAGGGTTGAGTACATCTAATCGGTCCGAGGGCAGATCTGAAATTGACCCGGGATCAGAGAATTTTATATTGGCACTAGGTAAGCGTGCTTGTATCTTGCGCGCAAATATGATCTAGGCATGAAAAGATCTGGAATCATGTGAGTCGGAATATAAATACTAGTTTTATACCAACAAGTTCTCACCGAAAAGTTGAATGTGTAAACTAGAAATTGAGTGTAGGATTGTGAATGTAATAGAATTCTGATTGGCACTTAAAAGTGAGAGTCAGGTCCGTTATGAGCAAGTTCAGGCATAAACTAGACTTCTGAAATTCCAGTCTGGACTTTGAGATCCTAGAAACTTAGAGAGGCTTCGTGGTTTTGGGAACTGATTGACGAATAAATTCTAAGTCCAAAACATAGAATTGATCGTTGACTTGGTTTTCGCAGGCTTTTGGGGTTGTTATTAAAATTCGAAAATTTATCAGGATGTCAAACAACTACTTAGAATTGCAAATGCCAATCCTTTTTCGCTCGGTAAAATTCAAGAACAGCGGGATTGAGCTGTTAGAAGATCAAACTATAACTTCTGGTCTGACTCGGGATAAATTAAAGCGGTTTCACGGTATACTATGGTCATTAGGTGTTTAATTTACCTAGTCGAAAAGTAGAAAGTATAAAATAATTTTTGCGGAGGCACTTACCGCCGTAGGCGAAAGCTGAAAGAGCCAATAGCAGTACTGAGAACCGAAGCATGATGCTTAATACTGGCCTCTCAGTTATTTCTCCTTATATACAAAGTGAATGCTATCAGTGCGTACGGTTATCAATAACGGAAAAAAAACTTAATCATATAAATTGCAAATTTATCGGTTTTACAAATCACCAAGTCAAGATTAATTTGTCTAACTGCGACAATCTTGCAAATCGTGACGTCAAGTTCGCGCGCAAATCAACATTTTTTTCACAGTTCCTGATTTACCTTGGGCAAGCCTCTTTTTTGTTTAGTAATAGTAACTATCTTATGGTGAGGTGAACATTTCCGATGTAGTTGCAGCAATTAGAGAACATTTTTAATATAATAGTTGAAATTTTATTTAATCATATTTTTCGGTCGACGCTAATATTTCGCTTGCGCATTCGCTATACTGCACTAGAAATCAATAGTTATATTTATTTTTAATTCATTGACAGGTCGCTGATCAAAGCATAAGTCATGCGAATGATGGTGAAATTGATTGAAAATGGTTATAATCCAGAAAATAATTATAGATTCTGTCGTTCATGTGTCCTATGGAAGATCCATCATTTTCTGATTTGCCTTGGATCTCATATCTCCGCGATTCTGAAATTTATGCTATCGTTTCGCTGTAGGTTTGCCCTTAGTATAATATATTTTATTTTCATTGATCTTGAAGTGACAAGCCGCATTTCATAAGTTATCTATGATTTCTTCTTCGGCGTACGAGTAATCTAGATGTGCGAAAAGGAACTTAATCTTCACAATACGGTATTAAGATGTCAACTAAGATTGGTATTCATGTAACGTAGTCTACTACGCATTCGTGAATCAAACAATCAAACTCTGGTTGATAAGAGATAAATCAATCAATTATGAATAGGATTGATTAGCCCGTCTCTCACAGGGTGACTGTTGTTAAGATAGATGTAAGCATATAAGTATACATAACATTGGGTGATTTCACGTAGTTTAATATGCGATGAGCTCCCGACCAGGGCACGAACGGCAAACGGACGATATCATCGACGTTCTTCGTATCGCCATTTATCGATTGATCGCGGGATATCGATTCTGTTACCGATAATATCATGGGAAAAACCACTTCCATCAATCCAGTACGGATAATCGTGGATGTTTTGAAGATTAAGGTAGTTCGTATAGCAACCTATCCTAAGTCTAAGAGCATTCATATTTTCAAACATAGCAATGCACTCGACATTACCAGATTGTACTTGTTATATTTATCAGATCATTCGCGATATCAACCTACCGAATCTGATCTAAAGTTTGAATCTGTCTTGGCCAACGTGGTCATTAAGGCACATGCTGGTCCCTGCGATCGAAGTTATTGAATGTGAGGGCTCTTTGATTTTCAAGAGGGCTGGATGATGGAGAGTAAAAGATTCGTCAAATGCCACATATAGTATACATATTTATTAGTATGAATCCCAAGATTGTATTCGGGTACCTGAAAATCTCATCGTATTTTTATCAAGTATTGACATTAAACATCGGTGTGCTGCCTGATCCAGTTGCGGTATACAGCAACACGAGCATAGACTCCGGCGAAGTCGGCACGGCCACATCCGGAACCCCAGGATACCACACCGATGAGTTTGCCATTGATGACATAAGGACCTCCAGAATCTCGTTGGCACGCGTCATAGCCTCCGTCCCGGTAACCGGCGCACAACATGTTGTTTGTGATGCGACCCCAGTAAGCAATGTTGCAGCGAGTCTGATCTACAACTGGTACCGAGACCTGTTGCAGAGTAGTGGGTGCAGGATTGTTACCTTCTCCCCATCCAGAAACGATACCGTAGGTACATGTAGAGACGCCTGCTCCTTGAGCTGGCAGACTAGCGGCCTGGACGCTGGTCCCCAGAGAAAAGGCACTAGCGACTCGGAGAAGACATATGTCGTTGTCAGTATTTGCAGAGTCGTAACTAGGGTGGTTGATAAGTTGTGCAACTGCACGGACTTGTCCTCCAGATAGGCGATTAGCTGTTCCAGCCAGAAGAGACGAACTTCCTACAGATTGATCAATGGTGCAATGAGCGGCAGAGACGGCCCACGACGCAGAGATGATGGTAGCACCGCAGAAGTGGACATTGTTCAAACGAAGACTTAGCTGCCACGGGACATTGTTGATGTTGGCGTTCGTACCACCAACGATGCGACCAGCTGCTGGAGTTCCACCAGCTCCTCTGGGAGCAGATTTCGATATTGCTATATGAAGAGTTCAGTGCCAGAGTAGCCTAACCTACACTGTCGATAAGACGCATTTCAACTATCATCAGCCATTTAAAATTGGCCTTATCGACAATGTGGGTTAGGCTACTCCGGCACTGGGGCTCGATTCCATAATTTTCATCTTTGCTATCACTGTCGATAGATATCAGTGCTCCGTGCGATAAGTACTTAATTTAATTATAAAATAAATAATTATTAATGTACCAGTAATTATTTAATAAATAAAATGAAACTCGTACGACGTTAACTACTCATCGCACGGAGAACTCTCATAATATCTATTGACAGTGATAGCAGTGATAAAAGTTATGGAATCGAGCCCCTGAATCCTTCATGTACATATAACTAGGGACGAGAGATTTTTACATCGACGAAGGTGCTTGGTTCAGTGAATTTGTATTTTTATTCATTCTGTGTTACAACGAAATTTATTTTAACTGCTTTATTTCTATTCGTTTAGATACCTATAATGCGAACATAAATGCAATAAAATATCAGTAATTCTTTCCAACTTCTTCGCATTATTTCCACGCGTCACTATCTCTAATTGTATCAATGAATCTAATAAAGAGTTAGTAGTTTTTTCTACTGCATTTCGGAATTTTTACAATGCGCTATTGGCCACGCCTCCAAGAATATGAAGAAAGGGGCGTGGTTTTTTTTTGTCCGCATATTTGTGCAGCACCACTATCTTTTCATTCATAGTGGAGCGCTTCTCAGAAAAGGTAGTAATTTTTTTGTCCGCATATTTGTGCAGCACCACTATCTTTTCATTCTAGTGAAGCGCTTCTCGGAAAAGGTAGTAATTTTTTGTCCGCATATTTGTGCAGCACTACTATCTTACCCTTCGTTCATTCATACCCGACCAGCGCTCTCTATGTATCAATGGAGTAGTTGCTGCGGGAGGGGGTATCAAAACTAGCGATGTGTACAAACGAACGAACAATTAAAAGAACAACTCAAAGTAAAAATTATTAAGCGTTATTCAGTTAGAAAAATTTTAATTAAAAAATTCACCTGGTATGAGGAAAACATCTGACCCGAAGAACTGTGCTGCAATTTTCAAGTGGCTGAAAATGCAATAATTCCAATTTCCTACTATTCCCGTGTGCCGTACGCTGTTTAAACTTTTGCTTATTAAAAAAAAAAAAAAAAATAATACATAAATAATCGCATGGATGGGAAAGTGGAAAATAACAAAGCAATTGATTATTCACCTATTGAAGAATTTATTGCTTCAGCATTGATACAATCCTGTTCGTCGTCAAGATTATGTATAGAATTCGTAAATTGTAATTGATTCTTAAAAATAAATATCAAATATAAATTGGTCGAGTATCTTATCATTTGCTTCCTGGCGTAGGAGTTACCATAAAATAAACTACGTCCGTATTACAATAAGATCCTACTTTAATATAATTATTTTACAAAGAAGGACGAGTATTTTCATGGTTTTTATAAAATAAAATAAAACTTCCCAAATGTTGAACACATTGAAGACGTATTTCCCAAACAATTCCAAATTCATTGGAGGGATTTTTTTTTCTCTGAATCGTGCCTGCTAACTATATGCCCAATATATTTTTATAAATAACAAACAAATTATCATTTCCTAAACTACAAAAATATATTTCTAAACTTTCCCAAACAATTCCCAAACGATTGCATCGATAGAAAATTAAATTAAATTTATTTGCCTGCTAAGTATACGGAGCCGGAGTTCCGGGTCAGTGGCCTTCGTGGCGTCCAAGAGTTCGTATAGGGGTTGCGTTAACGACTCTTGACACCTATCTCACTAAAAACACGCCGAGTGGAGTTAGAGACTGCATTCTGAACATATGACTTGATGAACCCGAATCAACCTGTATCTTATATTTACGTTCGAAAAAAATGTCAATTGGTTTTCGAAAAATACGAGGTCACAAATCACAATGACCCAAAATCTGGCGGATTTTATTTAGGTGAAATTTCTCATAAGTTTCAAAATTCCGGCAAGTGGGCTCCTCTGTGATTGTAATTAGACTACGATGTCTGCTACCTTCTGAAAACACCTTTCTCCGAAGTCGTTTGTAGAAGTGAATAGATCAGAAACTCGGGATTGCACTACATACCTTTGTTTTTCTAATTTCTTCTGACCAACTCTTGAAATTCCCAATTTCTAGTCTTTTTCAAACTTCACCGTAAAAAATTGGTACCAAAGATTCCGCCTTTTGTAATAGATTTATGAAAAATTGCAATTTTTCATTGTTTCTCAGAACGATTTACATCAGAATTGTTTTTCTGTAGTTAGTGATATAATAGTTATGTAATCGTCTGATTTACCCATCGCATTGGGATAAGGAAGAAGGAAAATCTGCGGAATTCATTGATAAGTGTCGGGCAGGAAAATGCAAGAGGGTAATACCATCGGTTTAGTATCCCGATACTGGGCTAACGAGAAAAAAAAAGGACAATTTATTTTGTAAAATTTCGATCACTTTATTCATTTATTTAAATTTTTTTTCAGCAGTCTTCCTCTCCTTCGGCACAGTTTTAATCTGTACAAAATTATTCCTTGGATTCAATTATACATAAAGATGGTTAACCGTTTGGAAAATTATGAATAGATTCTTTTGTATAGATTTTAATGATATAAGCATGAGGACAATGGTAATTCAAAGATGAAGAACAACGAACTTTTTCTATACAGAAAACAGCTCTGTTTCAGTAATCGCACCGAATTTTCTATTCATGTCTAGCTCATTCATCCAATTGATTAGAAAATTTTCAATTAATAAACCCATTTCAAAATAACCAGACTTTGAAACCTCACTCCCTGAATAATTGTATAATTTAAAGACTATGTGAAATATGATCGTTAAACTCAAGAGAGCCAATAGGGGATTATTTATGTTTTTCGGCGAATATTCAAGCAACGAATAGACTATAATAAAATGTATAGCTATGAGAACAAAGCGTCGATTAAACGACCGATAATTGTGATCTATTGTCTAGTTAAATAACACATTATCGGAACAATTCGTCAGCCATAAGAATTGGTTTTGTACAATAAACGTTTGAAATTTTATGCTGACGATTTGGCTAAGTAGATATTATTGTGCGACTTAGGGTTTAATATAATTGTAACGTAATATATGATCAGTGAATGCGTATGATAGATCGTTACTTTAATGATATAGAAGTTAGCGTCAATATATTACTATAGATATCTTTACAAAAATTTTTATTTATAAAAGCCCGAAGTATTTTCAATATAGATTCATTGAATGGACTTCATGGGCGAATATTTGATATTCTCTTTTCATTTCTTTTTCTTTTTTTTATTCGTATTTTTATTCATATTCTTATTATCTTTGTTCTCGTTTGCATGTATAAAAATAATATTGTGACCAAGTTTATTATCGGATTATATCTCTAAATATATATTTTTCGTCAATTTACCGTCGACGTTTATAGCCCCTACTGCACCACGATTTCCATTTCAGACTAGAATAATGTAAAACTACATAGAAATATAAGCATTTAGCGGGAATGTAATGATCAGTTCCGTATATGTGCGAAACATACCCGTGTTCTATATAATAAATAATAATAACTACAACTTATCTGATAGTATGTCATAAAATTGAATTCTTGGTCAATTTCAAAGGTACGTATACATAGGTAAACGGTTCGTTACATTAGATATGCATCAAGGGATTACCTACTTAATGGGAATAATATTATAGTAAAACGTCGTCGTTGAAAATAATTCAGACGTTTCTTTTATACTTGATCACAATATCAACGGCAATATACATACAAAGCGGAGTTCTATTATCTCTTTCAAAGTTTTTTTAAAATATAAATAATATAATGTTAAAGTTTCTTTTTCTTACTATCACCAATACCCCGCGTTTTAGATCCGTTATCATCGACGTTGTTGCAACGTTGTTCCTTTTCAAATGAAACGTTAGATTGTACGAAATTGAAAACATCCTTCCCAGCGCATATCAAATTGCAAACTATCTGAGAAGGTGATTCATATTCGTTGGGAACAATCCCGTCCACAGATGACTCAAAGAAGCTAAATAAAGGGAACCATATTCTAGTTCGATTTGAATCACGCTGCATCAAAGCCTGGTTGTTAGCTAACGTATGATAATACAAAAAGAGTCTTGAAGTTATATAAAACGCTACAAATACGTCGATAGAATAATGCTCGTGTGCAGCAAGGATGAAAAATATTCCAAACATATTAAGCATCCATGTGAATGTGTGCAGAAAGTACAGTTGTCTTGAAGTATCTGTAAGCAACAACAAGAGACAATTAAAAAAAATCAAGTATTTTCGGGTAATACGATTGAATCTCAGATCTAAAATCGCAAAAACTCTCAAACTCACATTCTGTTATGAAAAAGTTGAGCATAGTGAGCGCAACTGTATGTCCGCTGAACATATAATCCCCGCAGGTTCTTACTCCTTGAATAGACATACCAGCTCCTCTCCAAATCACATATGCCATAGCAATCTTATTATAAAGTTCTCCATATGCAGTGCTACAAAATGAAGAAAACATGCGATACAATGAATCCCATTTTTGAGTCATAGTCAGTTTCACAGATTCGTATTACTTGGCGCAGGCTTACCCCGACCATTCTTCGTCTGGCACCTTCCTAGGCTGACATTGCAAATGTGCTCCTGGTACGGAAAGAGAAGTGATCAGCATAGTCACACATCTCAAAAGGAAGACTGTCCCTGATAGAGCAAAGAATCTTCGAAGTAGTATGAACCTGATGAAAGAAATAGGTGTATCAGTACCGATGATCATGTGATCTTAAAATAACTTGACTTCAATATAGATAGGAGTTATTTTGATCCGGTGAAAAGATGAGCGGTATAATTAGCCTGTGTTTATTGATCTGAGTAGTTAGAAACGGTTGTTAAATTATCTTGAATAGCTGATATGTCAAGTAGCTGTCTATCTGGTAGAAACTTTATTTTAAAAGTGAATAATGACCTATATCTGTGGAAGATAAGTACTACTAGCCAAATGGCAAATAGTAGGGTCCCAGTCACTTCGCACATATCAAAAGCCCATGGTATGTGAGGAACGTTGTCCAAAAATATGTCAGGCAATGGTGGATATTTTTTCATGTCAGGTACTCGATCGTGAACAATGACCATAACAAAGGCAGTGATCCAAGTAACGATGAAAAGATACCCTAGACTTATGAAAGTCTTCCAGATTTCTGACGGCAGATGAGATGCTTGGTCATCTTCAGATACAGAAGCAGAGTAAGATTCATGTTCCATGGATCCATCGTTGGTTGTTACCCCATTGCTTGGTACCTAAGGCATTAATCAATGATAAAATAACGTACAATTCTAAATCAGGGAATTTTGAAAAGTTTTGCTACGTCTTCATAACTCATTTCAAGCCTTGTTAGTCAAATATTAAAAAAACTGATTCTTCCCTACTCTTCAGAAGACCTGTTACCTAAATTCAGGAATTAGTTTCATTTGATTATACTGCTTCACTCACTTCGGGCCGTTGATGAGTATAGTAATTAGTCGATGGAAATAGATCGATATGCCCAAGTTCGTACAAAGTTGTGATATTGTCTCTTTGCAGTTGTTTAATACTAATATACAATCTTTTGATGTCTCCAATACTCCTAACACTCATTATCCCAGGCTTTAAATCTTCTTCTGTGAGTGTTAAGAGAGCTCTGCCATCTATCGAATGTGTAGAAAAATCTGTAACAAATCGGCTATGTCCATTTTCGTTCAGCCACGTTAACACTTCTTCGGTTGTCCACTCCGCTACATTTATTATCACCATCTTCTCTATTGTGCATCAATTTGGGCACCATAAAATTGGTATATTGTGCGTTTGACTAGCAGTCAGACGTGAGCTACCTGATAATGGAAAAAATTGTGTTCATTTATTACAAAGACTCCCCTTAGTTTTTGGAGGAAAGATTCCTCCGGGGGTTTTAGTTACTTTAATACGAGGATTGTGATTTTGCTTTAAAAAATTTGGAAACTGGTTACTGAGGACATAGCGGTACATAAAAGTATAATATATGAAATGTGAATAAGTTGGTAACGTCTTATGCTATTGAAAGTTAAAATTCAAATGCAAGCCCAGTCATGTACAAAGAGGGCAATTAGAGGTGTTTCTGATCCAGAAATAGACTGTACCATATAGTGCATGTTCTTGTGTGTGGTTTTCTTTTTTAGTCTAGTAAATAGTGAGGCTGAAGGTTGAGAGATGTCAATGAAGATAAAAGGCTTCTATAATATGATAGAAACTGATGATTTATTCATGTTTTCCAGTGTTTGTGTAACCTGTAGCCTTTGTGTTTACCCGTAGACTCGTCAGATCAGAAAATAAATTAAACTGGTTCAGACTGTTTTATTGAAGTGTAAATTCATTGACAAAGATATAGAAATACTGGATTTTTATATAAGAAGAAAATGGGTTGATCATTTTTGTAATGACTAAAAACTACGTGCATAAGGTGACATAAAAACAAAAGAACATCCAAGCTTAACAATTATTTATTCGATTTTTAAAAACTAAGAGAGTGCAACAAGTGAGGCAAAAAATTAGTCAATATTTTCACGATGATCATATGATTATTGTTTGTTATTTAAATGTAACAATGGAGGTCTGCCGTTTTAAAAACACACAACTCCGTACAAAGGAAGTTGATTGACTTTACTCGCAACGAACTAGTTGCGTATATTTAAGTATCTATTGTTCATTAAATCGAGAAAAATATGTCAGATGATAAAGATAACGCGTATGATTATATAGACGAGAATTCGTACGAATTTATAATTATGTATTTAGTGAATGAGGACATAACAGTACATGTGAGAGGAACTGTCGTACGGTCTACGCACGTACATACTTAGATGAATAAAAATATTCTTATTTTATGATAACGGGGTATCAAAGAAGTGACATATTACCAAAATTATGTGCTGACAATGTGCCGGGGTCTTGTATTTTATAGCAAAACTGTATACCAGGTATCAAAACAAAGGCCACAATGCCGATTATTTTCACTACGGACAGCTGAGTGCGGGTCAATTGGAACGCGCCATATTACAAGACTGACGTTTTTGTAAATGATATCCCTGCGGCAGTGACTCGAGTTACTCTGCCAAGCACAGATGATTCACCAGTCGGTAAAACAGCGTCACGTGGTCGGACTCTATCCTGTCAAAGTCCAAGAATTTAATTTTTATCGCAATCCCCGGATACAATCTTATTAGGTATTGCAGGGAATTCTTTCACATAATATCCGCACGTTTCTTTTCTTCGCAATTTACGCGTATCAATTTTAATAAAGTTCTAGCGTGTTATCACGAATCCTTCTTTTATTGTTGCAATTTTATTTCGTATTCGAAAAGCACCTTACCCGCACGAAATTATGACATCCCTAATCCCGAATCACGGTATCGATTGCAATACCTTTGTTCATACCTACTGCAGAACTGAAGGCAAAGACAGAAAGTGTGACAACACTGGCTATACAGTTATCTTTAGACGATATTATATAATTATATAAACACCATATAGGTATAATAAATATATTTACTGATGAATAGAAGGGGAAAACCTATACCTAGAAATTGTTCACAGAACCGCTTAATCTGAAGCAATGATAGATACGCGTAGAAGCAAGACCTACTAATGTGATAATGTCGGTTTCAATAACAAATTATAACTGATGTGGCGAAACATCGATAAAACTATACGTATATACCAGAGAATGTCAAATGTACAGAATATTCTATTTAGAGATTACACCTATATACCAACATAAGCACGCGACAAATACACGAAAGATCTTGATAATGCGCATACGTATAATATTTATAATCTCTTTGCGATAAACGTTTACCTAAAGAAGGCACGAACTTTATACCTGTACGATTAGGTTGACGACATTTCTTTAGTGTTATGATATGACATGCGAATTAGTACACAATATGTATTATTATTATTATATCATTTTTTATGTTCACTGTTTTTTTTTTTTTTGCGTGATGTTATACTTCTATTGGGACTGATTTTTACGACATTTACCAGATTTATATTTGTAGTCACCATTCTCGTTGATGAATCTATTTCTTCATCAGCATGAGTTATGCTAATCAAACTTCTCTTCACGGAATATTAAATTCGTAATCATCTGGAGATGTGAAAATCAATTTCATGTGCTGGAATATAAATGGTATAATGTTACAATGATCATCAGTGTAAAATTCCTACTGTTGCTATAGATCGTGTTATTCTGTCAAATATGAAAGTTAATTAGTACCGAGTTATCAAAATCCTAGATGCTGCAGCATTAAAGGATTATAATATACAAAATTATGGACTTCATCGAAGTGGCGATCATCATTTAATTACAGCTAGAAACTCATCTGTGCCGAAGAATAGATACTGATATATGTTACGCAAATGATATGTATTTTTACGAATGTAATCATATATTGTTGACCCGTCACAGTCACACTGGGTAGAATCGACCGTCGATGATTTCAGCTTAAATGTCTAACACCTAATTTTCACCTTTTTCCCCATTTTTTTTTTTTAACATCTCGCCATTTTTTTTTATAAAACAATTTTTCGCACATCATCCAGACTGTTCCCAGCATGTACAGTAATTTTTTGAACCAATTCGGACGAATAGTTCGCTCACAATCGTTTTTTGAAAACTGACTGGGTAGAATCGACCCAGTGTGACTGTCTCTGTATTTTTTGGTAGTATGACTGTAAAGGGTTAATTAAAATACGCATAGCCGCTTGCAACACGCGTACGTATATCGAGACGCGTGTGAAAGCGAATTGTTTAGAAGCTGATAGGTATCACTTATTGGAATTTTCAATGAAACACACCTACAAGGTTTAACGTTGTTCTGATCGTTATTGAAATGGCCCAGATTGATTACTCATTTTAACCTATCCATGAGTTACAATCACCGAATTCTTCGCTGATGTGTACAACTAACACATGCGGTATGGCCAGATACGGTGTGGGAAAATCCCACAGGTGCAGGTAGGACTTGTAACATCGATCAATTTATACAGTTATAAGAATAGAAAAATTTTATTTACGGATTTCGAAATAACAGATAATTTGATGGAACCCGAACTTGTAGCGCGCAGCGTGCGCCTGGCAGCTCTTATAATAAACAAGAGCATGCGGATATTATGAGCGTTCAGTGACGTCTATATAATTACATCTTCGCATGATATGCCACTCTATAGTGTCATAGTGACCCGACTTTGGACCCTACGACTCATTTCATAATTCTACCATTATTTCATATTAACGGATTGAGTATCACCTTTCCAGTACGTTTAGTGAAATTATGTTTAATTTTATGTTTGATTAGTGATCGAAGATTCGAGTAATACACCTTTGATATATCGATACGAATTTATATACATTATTTACATAAGTAAGTTGACTTATAAGAAAAAAAAAAAAACCACTTGCTTACATATTTTACCATTAATTATCTGTAACAGTATATTGGAGTACATTCTATGGAAAGCTTTTTGTAAAAATATGTTATATTATAATATATAGTATATATTGTGTAGTCCTTGACCATGCGATAAATTTTTATGCGTAATAATAGGTATACTACCTAATCAATAGTTTATTATTCACTACCACACAGTGTGATAATACCTGGTTCTTATCACGCGTTAAACGTCTTCAGTTCATATCGACAAATGTACTATACCTATACATGTAATAATAATAATAAGTATCAAATGCTGATATCGCGCAAACATAATTTCTTGCGACTTCATTAGTCACTTTTATGTATTTTCTTATTGGAAGACATACCTATACGGTGGAGATTCGTAGATGCGGAACACTTTTTGATGCTTGACAATGAATTCACAATGAATTGAACACAGATTCATTCAACAAGTGTTCCGCATCCACGAATCTTCACAGTATATGAGGTATAGGCATATAGAGTACGTAGGTATAACAAAAAAAAAAAAAAAAGAAACCCCACGCAACAATATCTGACTAAGAATCAGAGGCTTCAGAATTTTTTTCAACAGACGGCAATCTGGATTCTGAAACCTTTTGCAATTGATTATCAATTGTATTCATTTCCAAGGAGTGGTCAGTACTTGAAGAATCCGGGTGATGACCGATGTCCGGACAACTTGCCTGATCATTTTCGTTCAATATACACAAATTCGGCGTACTGGCAGCTGCTTGAGCTAGAATCATTTCAGCAGTAGGTACACAGTCCACAGTCCTTCTCCGATTTTTCGTTTCACTCGTATCATCAACTACCGATTTCCATCTAACACCCTTTTTCTTTCCACTTCCCATCGACCTTTGTCTTCGTACTAAATACTTCGGACAACTATGAAGTCGTGGACGAGGAGTACTTGCAGTGTGATGACTGTGCAGGTTCCTACTACAGTGCAGACACGAGTGCTGACATGTATCGAAATGATTATCATCGTAAGGACTCTCACTACGAAAATTGAAATCATTTTCGTTCTTGTTGGGAAAGCATCCTGCATGGAACAATCGTTCCTGTGAAAATGCTGAATTGATTATACCTTGGTTTTGTTGATTTTGAAATTGATCAGCTGCCACGTTTGTAGATTGTTCGGTTGTGTTGTAGTGTGGACATTGCTTAACTTTTAGCGAGCTTTTTCGTTGCGGAGTGTAATTAGTCTCCACAGAATCTAAAATTGTCGAAAGTGGCACGTCTGTAGTATGATTCTGCGCGTTGTAACGCGCCAAATTCGAGGCGCTTGGCCACGGCTGAAGATTTGCCGTCGATTTTCCTATTCCAAAAAACGATTTTTTCGGTGGTTGGGGCGTCACGTTGTGGAGCGATTTGGAAGACAGCTTTTTTACAGCTTCAACTAACATACGTTGGTCTCGTTCCGACTCAATCGAAGCCTCGCCAAAATGGATAATGGTTTCAGAAAGATTTCTAGGTAACCACGGAGTAGTTGGCGGCGACCCGCTGATCTGGCTGAAACAAACGAACGCAACTTACTAATGATCATTATTTTTATTAATATTTATATAGGCATATCACTGATCAATTTTTCCAACATATGAACAGTCATGAATTATCCTAGAAACAAATACCATTGAGCATGAATCTTACCGCCTATTGTGTAGTGGACTATCATTTGGATGAGTGGCAAGACTCGCAGTGGATGTGCGTGGCGTCGGTGCCGTCGTTCCGTTTTCTTCACGTTCTTCCGAAATGTCGGGCAAGAACATGGTTTGCTTTTCTTCTGGTACCCTGAACACAAAAATCGTTTAATTATTGAGAATTCTTCATTGAATCTGCATTTATTCAGAGAGAAGACTCTTATTGCAAATTTAAAAACTTCTTCTTTGCTTTGGTTAGATTCGAAAAGCACTGAATGATGGTTACTTACATCATGTTAGCAACGCTTCCTCTATATGTCTTCCTCTTGTAGGCAACCGAGGCCTCAGTGTAAGGAAGCGTTAAATCTTCAGCATCGAAGTAAATATCTTTTACAAGAGGTGGACACCTGTTCATCAAAGTATCGACTCCTAGGTACGACACCTTCCAAGAAAGAAATTTTGATCAGATTATTCCTCTGGGACTACTTATACAGTGCAACTTTATAATGATCATACAGATGTATATCTCAAATTCTATTTTCAAGGGTTTGAGTATAATGAAGCACTTGCATTATAAGCTATGGACCTCTGCAGAATTCTTTTATCAAATAAAATTCACCTTCGTATGTCTGTCGATGAGCCAGTTCAATTCGAAGTCTTCGTCATCATCGCCGAAAGGATTGATCAGCTGCTCAGCAACCTATAAAAAAATTGTGCAATGATGCTAAAGATTTACCCCGAGGAATTCTGGCAGCCGGAAATAGTTTGATAGAAGTTTGGCACACCTTGAGCAATCCCATGAAGAAGAAGAATTGCAAAATGGTAAATAGTGGCAAGTAAATGTCGACTTGCATTTGGAAAGGCTTCTTCACTCCGTCTATATATTGACGGCCAACGAGAGCTACTGCGAAGAAGCTGTATGTGGCCAGGGTAACCACCTGCGTGTACACCAATGGAATTGATACCCAGTCGTAGCTCCACAGAAGACCACATTTTGATCTAAAGTCGTTGAATTCCTACGATGCGAAACACCTGATATAGGTAGACAATAATCTACTCCTTTGTATTTCCAAACGTGTGAATATGAACAAGAGGTCCAGATACCAGAAGTAGTCTATGCTAGTGACACAATTGTTTGAGCTACCCTGCAGTCTCCAGGGTACTTTGACGACCGGTGATTCAAAATTGCAGAGTAAAATATGGGACGAAGAAATAGTGTTTAAAACTACTACAGACGAATGAATTTCAAACTGATATAAGGTATATGACTACTAATCGTACACTGCGGACAAAACAAACGATGTTCAATCTTAAGGTTTAGTATAATGGATGGTGCAGGACTGTAACTGTTTAGAAATAGAAACCACAAGGAAAACAGACCTCCATTATTATCTTGAGTCCCTGAGAATCCGGCAATCTGTGGCTAAAGCGTGCCTCCTTTAGCAAATTGATAAACCACGTGCATGGGATCCAATAAGTGTTGAATTCCACACTCGGGACGGATTGGAACAGCTCTAGCTCCAAGGCGGTCATAAATCCTGTGAAACAAAAACAGATTTATATCGTCAAAAAAATCAAAGACTTCCGCTTGAAACTCCACTTCACATTGGACTAATTTCCATCATTAGGTAAACGTCCCTCTTGTTACTACTGAACTCATTATATCGCCTTCATAACATTTCCTTATTATCGTATTTCAACTTTCCTGACCTGAATCAACAACGTGATCAAGAGTTGGGAAACGCCTTTTCACGGCAGAGCTGATCGAACGGAGAACCAGAATCAAGGAAAGATTTAGATACCGCATTAAGGACCGTCTCACCACTCGTGCGTACTCGTCATTACCAGTGACGTAAAGCGCCACGGAATGCATCACTCTAAAATCGCAAAATGATCACCTAGAATTCCATCCAGGATTTCCCGGTATAAAGTACATTGTACTATAAACTGTCAGACTTACTTATCAGGCCACGGAATTGCCGTGTATTGCTGCCACCATCGATTAGCAACGTAGGCCACGTAAAATCCAAGCACAAAGCTGAGAGGTATCAAGTTAATGAAAGTATCGCAGTATACCACGATCAGCTCAAATGCACTGAAAATTTAATTATCACATACAATCAGGAGCGCTTCTCCACAACGGACATCTCCAAAAGATCTAATCATTTCTCGTTAATGCAGACGTGAGTATCGGATTTAGAGTGAAATGTATACGCATACAGTCCTCTCACAATAATTAATTGATTGTGTCAGTGAAAGATTGATAAAGTAATGGAGACAAACCTTTTTTGTGATTTTGTAAAAACGTGGCGGTAAAGGGTTGAAAGAGCGCCAAACAGTGCAAGAAAAAGTAAAAGCTCTCTGTAGATCAGTTTATAGAGAGATCCACGCCACATGAAGAGCAGTCTTGTAAAACCTCCGCTCGTTGAGCTCGCAACTTCGTATTGATAGGAAACCGTCATTTTGTAGATCCTATAGCTGAGCCTTTTATTGGAGCCTTTTATGACCTTATGATCTCGCGCACATACGTCGTAACTCTTCTATTCATATTGCGGATCCAAACTTTCACTGGTGATCACTTTACTGTACCAGATGATGACCGACAATGAACGCAAAGCAACATCGCGATGTTGCAGCGTCTTTTACCCATTCCATCTTAACACCTTGACAATCTCTTCGATGTGCAAGTTTTAACAGTCTAATTCCATGCTTTGGGACGTGCATTCCTTGTGTACTATTTCCGTGTCTTTGGACACTGTTCCTTCTATTTTTCAGAGGGGTTCGAAGACAAGTGTAAATTTTTCGAAAAGAGTCGAGTTTGAAACCGTAGTGTAAAAGTAACCCGCCTGCAAGACCGTCCAGGAAATTTCACAAGAGTTCACTGCTACTGCCTCAACGATATAGCAATCAGATAACAAAAATAAAAAAGAATTCAGAGAGATGGAGAGCTTGCTTAGCACAACATATTCATTGCTCGTGCAATTTCACGTGTCACTAGCGCAGATTGTCTTTACTAATGAAATATGATCGGTGATGCATCAGTTTTTCGCCAATAGCCCAGAAATTGAAATAGGGGATCATGGGCTGTAAAGAGTACGCATACTAATTTCTATCCAAGATACGCGTTATACACTCGTGACTTATTTGGCAAGCTTTCTTTCATGAAATTTATAGAATATACGGACTACAAGACGCGATTTCGAATGCCTTTAATCGCAATATAAAGTTTGTGATGCTATACCGAAAGATTGATCTGACTACAGTAGATTTAGAGATGCCCTGAGAAAATGCCATATCACAAAGCATAGCAAACCAAGAGATGAACGCAGAATAAAGAACCACTGACGATTTTGACAGAGGAAAGAATTGACAAAATTTCGGACTATTTAATAATGATTTTGAATGTTCATGCGAATAGTTTGTGAATGTCATGTTAGTTCCAAGTATAATCGCCCATAAGAGATGAAATTTGAATGCTAAATTATCACTAGTGTGAAGTTATAGGTACAGCGAGTTTCCGGTCTGCTCTGTTTATTATTAATAAATAAATATGTGTATATGAAAGCATTAAAAAGCCGTTATATGCTGAATCGGTAAAAGCCAGACGATCTGCGATCTAAACTGTTCGAATTTCGAGCACTATGTTTGAATCTGGAAACTAATCGCCGCATCGCTTGCGTATATTTAATAACTAAACTAATTGAGAAGGGCGATAATTCTTTCGCTCTACGTACAGTGAATTGGTTTCAACTACCACGATTAGAATGAGGAATAAAATGGATAAGACTCCATTGTATAGGCGCCTACCTGCCGTTTATGGCATACCACTTAAATCGCGGGCGTTTGACTACTAAAAATACGATTTGGTTGCCTTCCGTCTTTGTTAAGTAAGCCGATCAATCGTAGCTCGTATAAGCGTGGAGGTCAGTCTGTTTTCTTAGAGACACACCGTAGAGCCGTTCAGCGTGGGAATTGCGCCAGTATGCAACCCCGCTGGTAAATATAGCTGTGTCCAAAAATGATTTCGCCTGAGAAAATAGTTTTATATTAGATTTCCGGAGCTGTCCAATCCCGGTGACTGTCTTTCCCGTTTTAATCATGCGATGTGCAATTCCTGACCTTCGTGGAATCTATAGGCAATATCATAGACCTTACCAGGTTATACGAATACTACATCCTCATCGCTGAAAATTAGAGCTTGTACGCAGATCAAACTGTAATTGCGAAGTCTATCGTCTAAACTCTAAGTGAAAGTCTCACAAGTGGTGGAGTGTGATTCGAGCAAATCGCTGATCGTTAGTCACGATCACGAGGCCTGAAGGAAGGGCAAACGGTGACTTAAAGGTTTCCAAAAAAGAGGAGGAAAACATACGCAAAATACTGCGGCTTGGGTAAGTATGACACTGCGGAATGACATTATTACATGCACTCTATTAGATCTCGTTGATCTTATTTGAAAAAAAAATCAGCTTCAGACAGACACCTCGATCGCAGCCAAATGGTAAAATATTTCCTAGTTGTCTCGTAATATGATGATATCTGTCTTTCAGACGACACAAGTTGATGTTCAGAGATTTCAAAAATTTTAGAAAATCGAAATAAATATTCACCTCTATCACGTTTGCAGTGAGAATTTTCTAATTTCATTGAAGTATACTTTAGACCGTCAGAGCACCCTATATGACAAACTTTGCCTGTGCGTTGTAATTTTGATGATAAGACAAAATTGATTTAACTTCCACGTATATAAGATGTTCCAATTTTAACACATGGGTCCACGACCGCGTTCTATTTTACAAAACAAAAAAAAGCGCCGTTCCACTAAGGGGAATGTCCAATTGTCCAATCATCTTAAAATTGAAAATATATTCACGAAGCTGACTGATACTTGAATTGCTTTGGCTGTTTCGATATTTTTCAACTATAATTCGAAAGGAAGTGATCTACGTTACGATTCTGTGGTTTGAACAAAAAAACTACACATTCGTGAGAGAATTTATAAAAAATCAATGGCGTAGACAGAAATTTATTACCCCCAAAGAGTCACGGTCGCAGGTCTGAAAAGTATTCAGTATAGTGTGGTTTGGTAAAAATGTGGGTAAACTGTTGACTTTCAAAATCATTCGTGTACTTAATGTGAAATAAACTTTAATGTCTGCGTGAATGTGCAAACTAATTATAGGTAGCCATATCTTTTACACGAAGAATTGTTCGCTAGTTTAGTATATTTCCTCAAATAAAGTGGTGGCCTTCGGAATCTACAGGATACGATACAGTACCTAACGTATGTTAAAAATAACACATAAAACGAAGAAAATGGTAACAATATTGTGAAATTTTTTCAGACCATTGACTCTTCGCTACCCGATGCAAACAGTGATGAATCGACTAATGAACGCGGGAACAAAATAATACGCATTTTTTTTCTCAAATTTTTCAGACGCTTTCGCGTTTCCACAATAACATCGAATTCCTAGTTTGATAACATTCTCGCGGGGAAGTGCAGGCCACAAGCCATTAGTTTGAATGGAAGTGCATCGATTAAGAGTCCATAAATCCTGAGTATTGCAACAGTTGATTGCGTGCCGAATACCTATATTACATGATATATTGATCTGGATCATGTAAAATAAAATTTTCAAGAATTCCTCACAACATTTAATCACTACTATAATATACGATTTCGATGGATCTTAGCACTTCTCGGCGAGTGACAGCATCGCTCATATAGGTAGTTTCTCAGCTCTAGTTTGACGACAAACGGATTTCATTTTACACGACACGTTGCATGCCTTTAAGACGCAAGTATGCGATTTCGCAACAGCTAAAGAAGAATTTGAGCTACAGGGTGACGTGCGAGTATCAAAAACAAGCGAACTATCTATGTGAATTAAGAATATTTGAACGGTGCTCGATCGCAATAATTATTACTTGATAACTATAGTAATGAATAAGTGAATAAACAAATTTTTTGATTTTGATTCAAGTTTAAGTTTTTTCTTTTACCATGCTAACGAGGAGCTGCCACGAAATAATTCGCGAGAATATGTTCCTAATTAGAAACACGGAGGCTGAAGTGACAATTGGCAAATTAGCAAGCATATACACCTATACGCTAATGAGAACGGTTTTCTCTATCATTCCTTTTCGCGAATCGTTGTAAATTTTAGTGACGTCTTCTCGTCGCTATATTATTCGCAAATTTATAATCAAAACTATATCTATTATATACGTGCGCCCTTCAAAACTTATATCTTCTACTGCTGGCCTATTTTCGGGCTCTCGTTGACACTCTTGGATTTTTTGCGCGTATCTTTCTGATGTAAAGGCACGAGTTGACGCTCGTGGTCCAAATTGGCGTAACACAATCTTTATAAAAAAAAAAAAAAACGAATTACCTTCTTTAGAAACAGCGTCTAGTTCACCTTTACACTTGTGTTAATTCAAATTATATGTAAATGCAGTTAGTTTTTATAATTTGTCTTCTATTAAACACAGTGATTTAATATTCATTCATCTTTTAAAAAGATATGAAGAATTGATCAATTATTATTCACCACAGAAATCTAGCGTTTATATAAGTATAACGATATATGTATAGGTACATCGAAGAGACGAATGGAGATGATTTGAAAAACAAAGAGCGCGCAGATGATACTGAAGATTACTGCAGGTACTAAAAATAATTGCAGATTACCGCACGATCACTATGTCTCAATGTATCAAGGTAATGACCAAAAGTTTTGCCACAAAATACACGAAGCGCACAGGTGTGTTTCCACCGGGCGTTAGTCGCTTACTGGTGCGATGTGGCATCACAGAACTGGCCAGTAGCCACTCGTCTGCATCGTGGCAATAATTAACATTGAGGCTAGTCGATCTTGATTCGATGGCAATTTCCCAAAAACTAAAAGGGTGGAATGTCAAGCTCAATGCTGCATCGCCGCCATTATGGACCACGCGACTCCCAGTTCTTGGCCCTTTACTATAAAGTGGAGAACATTCTTTTTCCAGAGGAAGGCTCTGCCTATTATTGGAATACTTTTTTGGCAGAGATATTTCGTTTTATGCCTTACGTGGCACTCTTCCATTAAGCTATATCTTTTATAACTGCGATTATTCCGACGTGTAAAAGAAAAAACTATTCATTAATTTAATGTGAAGAAGTTGGCGAAGACTCTTTCAAATTTATGCTGATGTTACTCCATAAAAGCCTGTTCCCGCATATGGGTATAATAGCTACGATGAGCTCGTTAGTAAGTATTTTTTTGTTTATTTCAATAATCATAGCTGGGATAATTGACCCATAATACCTAGTTATAAACTCGTAATTACTAAGAAGCAAATATTTAATCGAACTATACTGTTCACTCACTAAGTAAGTATGAGGATGTGTATTCTATAGTCATTTCTCAAAGATTAATTGTGACTGAACTTCTAATCGTAAGAAACAAATCAGAGTCCAAGAAAATAAAGTGGAGATTATCAAATCAAATGATCAGCGGTTATGAGGAGGGTAGAATAGCGATAGCCGTTGATCACTCATGGTACGAATCGTTACCAATTCATAAGATTCTCTCATGTACTTGCTGATAATTATTTTTCGGATGTATTTTGATCGTGAAAATTTTCATTCCCAATTTGAAACTCAGGCGAGTCATTTGCTGCGCCATTATGATTGTAAAATAAATCCAACGATTAGAAAATTAATTACTTTTCTCAAATGCAGAACCGCAGAACACGTTTTGATTATTGTGCTATCGACATGTTTCTCAGTTCATACTTTAATTTTACCATGACATATTTCATATGTTAACATAGCAAGCTTTTGAATAGGCAACAGATCAAGATCACTTATTCTCTACTGTTCAATGGTTAAGAAAAGCTATAAGAGGATGAGGAAAGTTCAAAAGAACTGAACTGTAGTATACTACAGAATCTCTCATGACTAGATTTCGATTTGTACGAATAATGTCAGTTGATAGTCTGAAAATTTGGACCGGAGATTGAATAAATAATAACCCGTCTTTGCGGCTTCACGATAGATAAACCATCATGTGATGGGTGTAGTCCTACAATTCAGCGAATGTCCAATATTACTTCATTGGAATAAGCCAAGAGCGATATACGCATTATTACCTTCTCATAAATTATATCTCCGACCTAATTTTACACGAGACTCCCCGCCACCATACAAAATGACCTTAGTCCAAATTCGATGGTCATCTACAGCAATTCGTATGTGTAATAAGGTCGAGATAAGTCTGAGCCCAGACCGCGACATCCTGCTTCTCCAATCCCATATTCTTTCCCATAACATACGGGGAGAAAGGATATTTGAAATTATTTAAACATATGAGTATAGGTATATTTTTATTGTTAGTCGAAGATCATTTGTTATAAAGAATTTCATATTAGATTTAAATAAATCCTCTTTAACTTAAGTAACAACATCGATTGTAGTCTATGCTAGTATTTCTTGAGACCAACTTATCCAATGTTTATTAAATCAATGTAAAGATTCAACGACTTTCTTCTGTAAATTAAACGTCATAATATTGGTCATAAAATAGTCTTTCTTTGCATATAGAAGCGATCTATTACTATTTCTATCAACTATCTTCTGATTATTATTAATTCCTAAGTATAACTTCATGCACAGACATCTTCCTGCTTCAACTTTAATATAATCATTATATTAATAATTGTAAATTTTTGTATTATACTTCTTATACTGTAAGTGATGCAATACATCAAGAGAAAGTATATATTTCATTCTATACAAGGTTAATAACACTACACCTTGCTAAACTCGTAATACCAATCTAACATTTTTCTTTCGTTATTATAGTTTCAACCCGCGAAAATTATTGAATTTAAATAGCGCTCTATGCGGACAATGTCTAGTACTAAGTTAGCCGCTAATTCCTAAATGACAGTATAGAGTGGCATCTGGGCATCTTTAAACCGATTCATCAGTGGCCTAAGTTTGAAGAGCCAGCGGGTTATTGATACGAAGACATCCCAGATATTCCACATAAAAAATTTTGATCGTTATTTTTTCACTCAAACCGTTATCCATATCAGAGTTAACACACCCGACAACAAATCCTTGTGACTATCCATCGCTCGTAAGTCGGATTCAAATCATCGAAACATAACCTAGAAGATATACTTTTGACGTAAACATAGAGACAAATATTCTCACTCCCAACGTCACGGTCATTTTATTATTTCAGGAAAATGGAGATAGACAAATCGATTCTACTGCAAAAACAAGTACGAGATAATTCCTCGGATTTACAAAGCGAATTTTTTGATATGAAAAACTGGGAGGAACAAATGAAGCGCAAGGACTCTGAACTCTTATATGCTTCAGGCGATCAGGTTTTGATTAATTTCACCCCTACTTACGATTTTTCGCTGACAATCGAGCCTGAAATTTGTCATACGGTTTGCTATTTCTTTAGGTGATTCCTCCTATCAGAAGCCGGAAGAAAAACGTGTCGAAGAAAGCTGAAACTGGACCAAAATCTGTAGAGATCAAAGAGAACACGAAGCGAATTAGATCCTCGGATTATAAATCCTGGGATAAATTTGATGCGGTAAATAAATACGCAGATTTATTTTATCCATGGCGTTGAGTTACTTCTCTCTTTTGACCATTTCGATGCTTATTTTTCTTAGGAAAAAGCTTGCGAAGAATTGGATAATAAGGATGAACAAGAAACGTCCGACGAAGAATTGTCCAAAGAAGAATTAGAGAGAAATCATAACGAGGCTCTGAAGCATAAAGATAAAGGAAACTTATTTGTGAAACAACAACAGTGGAGCCAAGCAGTCCAGGCCTATAACGAAGCGATTAAAGTCTTTCCTTATGACGCTGTTTTCTATGCAAATCGAGCACTCTGCCATCTCAAGATGGACAAGTCAGTCTTTTTCAACTGGAAGATAAAAAGAGATTAAAAAATTCGTTCTAAGTTGTTAATAATACAAGAAAACTTTCTTTCATGTTAGTTTATATTCAGCAGAAGCTGATTGCACCACCGCAATTCAACTGGATGAACTTTATGTAAAAGCTTATCACCGCAGAGCTACTGCTAGAAAAGAACTGAAACAATATAAAGAAGCTTTGCAAGATTTGGAAAAAGTATTGAAGCTAGATCCCACTAATAAAGAGGCCAGTAAGATGTTACTCCAAGTTAAAGAGAGAATAGAAAAGGCAAAGGTGAAGAGAACCATTCATTCATCTCTGTACACCTCTTTTACTCCAATTTATAAATCACAAATGTAAATCTTTGATTTCAGCCAGTAATTATATCGCAAACAGACTTAGCTGATGATACTCCAATTGAAAAGAAAATCGGAGAAAAGTTATGCGGTGGTCCTGTGAAAAAGCCTATACCAAAGAGCGAAGGCCCTATACTTCAGAAAAGGATTCCTTGTTGGGCGTCGGGGGAAGGAGAGGATATAGATATAGTAGAAGCAATTGTAAAACCACCTCATCAAAGATCCAAAGTAGGAATTGAGGCGTATTTTATTTTCTGAGATTAGAATGTTCTCTTGAATTTTAAGACAGACATTGCAGCTTTTGCTGATCGATAAATGTTTACAGAAACCATTGAGAAGAATAGAAGTGAAAGAAACCCAGTCTGGAAAAATAGTTGAAGAAGTTGAACCATCGATAGAGGAAATTATCCCAGTGCGGGATACTGAAATAAAAAAATTACAAGAAACTAGTGCGGAAATGATCGAAGTACCGCCTGTACCCAGAACTACAGTACAATTTTTTATGCATTGGAGAAAAAATAAGGATACAGAATTCCGGTTTAAATACTTGAAGGTATTATTGGATCAGTTGAATTTTCTTTTCAGCTCAAAGTACTCGATTTTTTAAAATATTGTTTTGTCCATGTGCCTGAATCTCGACAAAGAAATTCATTGATTGTGATATTCATCACCTCTCTGTTTTAGCAAATGCCTGTTAATGCGATACACAAGATATTCAAAGACTCTATGGAGCCGGACATATTCAGTGAAATACTAACGATTTTATCGACCGAATTTATAATCAGAAAAGAACCATTATTCCGATATCTGGAAGACCTTGCACAAGTGAAGAGATTCGGTGCTTTAACTATGTTCATGTCTACCGCCGATAAAACCGGTAGGAAACCTTGGCCTAGAATTTTCCATTATGGATTTTTATTGAACAATATTCCCTTCCACAGCTTTGAAGACCATCTTTGAATACTGTGATACGTTTGAAAAGAAATCGAAGGACGAGGTTTTATCCCTGAGAAGAAAATATGAGATCTAAGGAGAGTTTCTTCACGCTTAATTTTACATTGCAGCTAGTTTTAAGGTGTAATATAATATAGTCAATAAATCTGTTCTAATTCGTTTAATTTCAACAAAAAAAAAAAAAAAAGAGAACAAAGAATTCAACGAGTATTTTTTCTATTTTGGTTTATTTTTCATAGAAGATACAGCAGGGAAGGAAAATCTATACATGTGTAAATTTTCCGAGTTCTGATCAATTCCTTGTTTGTTTGATCACAGAATGAGAAAGTCTCAGGTTTGAAACGTTCTTATTTCATTGCGTAATTTCGAATTATTAGCTTTATTAATTTTAGTTTTATACAGATATGTGGAACTTTGATTATTCTTATTAATTCAAACATCGTATTTCAGTGTTTTTATTTTGATAAATAAAGGTGTTACTACTTCGTAGCATTTATTTCCAATTTTTTATTTCTAACTGTCCCAATGTATCCCCGTAATTTGAACAATGATTGAAGGAAGAAAAACGATAAACATAAGTAACAAAAAACAGATTAGTAACTTGTGTAGTTACTCTGAGGGTTTATTGACTCAATAGAATCATGAAATACGTAATTTAAAATCACAATGAACAGTTTGATACTGATACATGTAGCGAGCGCGGGGTTCATTAGTCATGCGCAGACGCCGAATCTACGGCCCACTTTGCCGTTCCGACGCGACTTTTGATAAACCTTCACAGAGATCATCAAAGCTTAGCTTTACAATGTTATCTGACAGTTGAAGAGCAGAGTTGGACCATTGGTGATCGCGCGATTAAATCATGAAATATAATGCCTTTCATTTAAATCATTTTTATTCATTCAATTTTCATTAGTATCCTGGTGCACACGCACTTAACGTTCGTCCGACTTGACATCCAGTGCGAATGACATTGGTATAGTATAAAATCTGTGTTACAAGTGGTCTGTAGTTCAGCGGCGCAACTGAGTGTGGTAACATGGGATTATATAGTACTTGGAAAGAATTATAAGTTACGTGTCAACGATCTGGCGAGCACTACGGGAACTAAGCACGGTTATCGTTACCGCGGGGCTTGTTTGAATGTTTGAAAGATTTATACTCATTTCAAATCGAAATGTCAAGCTCAACAATTGAGTACATCGCAGCTCTTGATGTTGGAACGACAACGGTTCGTTGTCAGATTCTTGATAGAAATGCAACCACCGTTGGTTCGTCGATAGAAAAGGTACGAAATATATTTTTACTTATTTGTGAAAGTTCTGTCTTTAACATTGTTATAATACGAAGAAAATTGAAGCATTTCATATCTGCATTTCATATCTATGTACATAATTTAGAATTAATTACATATTTCCGATGTCTTTATTTGAAACTGTATATTCTCCAAGCTATGCTTTGACACCAATACCTTTCACATTTATCGAATCGTAGATATATTTTTTATTGGAATAAATAACGGTTCTCTTTCTTAGTGATGAAATATAAAAATGATAAGCCAGTATTGTACATTTTCATAATATCAGAAACTAAGCTGGGAACGGGTTCGTACAACAGCATACCTTGCAGGTGAAACTTATTACAATATCTCGACGACCACAGTGCATATTATGTACTCTAAGTATACAGAGTGATTCAGAATTCGTCGCGATTCTCATGAGGGGTTAATCCTTATCAAAATTGGAATTGAAAGTTCCTCAGCCATTTTCCCGAAGAATGATTTTTTTCCTTGGAACTATAAAGCATTCTTTAAACATCTTTCACCAATTAAGAAACTTTCACCGAAAAACCTCTCTGATATCGAAAAAAATAACTCATTGGCATCATTTGCGATTCTTTAGAATTGACAAATGATGAAAAAAAAAAAAAAAATCGATTGTCGGGAAAAATTTTTTCCAAGGTAAAAAATCATTTTTGCGGAAAAATGGCTGAGGATTTTTCGACCGGAAATTTTCACAAGGAACAACCCCTCAAGAGATTCGTCACGAATTCTGAATCACTCTGTATACGAGTGGCTAGACATGTTATTGTTCACAACTAGTTAGCACGTTTTATAATGTGCAATTAGAGGTGTAGAGATAGACTGTTCTTGAGAATAATTTCGGCACAAGATGGACTATTACTAGTCGTAATCGACACGAATGTGTTAAAATAAATATTCGAATCATCCGAGTCATCGAGGCTGCAGTTCTTTTTACCTAAACCCGTTGCACTACCTCGTAGAAATTCATACTTCTACGAATTTTTAAGAAATTTCGAATGTTTTATAGTTTCCCATAAAGAATTGTCGATGTTGTTAGTTTTTTCAGAAAAATTCGATGTTTTTGTCAATCAAACTTGTTTCAACAAAAACCGCGAAAAACCGCACAGCATACATGTACGCTTGGCGTGTTTGATTCTGACCGATATGAAGTTCGCACTATAGTCGTCTGTCTCCTCCTATCCTTCATGGTTACATAGAGAAGAAAAGAGACAGAAGACTGTGAAGCCAACTTCATACCGGTCAGAATCAAACACGTTTAGTTTACATGTTTGGAAATGATTTAAAACTTCTTCGAGGTTGACAGTCAGGTCTTTAAATAAGCTTGAGCATTATTCTCACGTCGTGCCTAAAAATGAGCGTGTCAATAATGATATACTTTAAAGGTCGACAATCTCATGAATTATATATCATCACCGTTGTATACCGTGAAGATTCGTGGATGCGGATTACTTGTTGAATGAATCTGTGTTCAATTCACTGTGAATTCATTGTCAAGCATCAAAAAGTGATCCGCATCCACGAATCTTTACGGTATGTTCACGTTGCAAGGCACTGATTATAATTGAAGTTGTAAAACAAGCAAAATCCATGACATCCTATTTCTTTTGAATCCGAATTATTCAACAGGTAGAGTTGCTTTATCCAAAGCCCGGATACGTAGAGATCGATCCCGATCAATTGTGGGAGAGCATACTGACAGTGGTGAAAAATGCTCTGCGAGGTAAGCTGCGATTATCACTTACCTTGAAATCTCTGCAATCATCATAAAATTGCATTCAAATAAAATACTGGAATCACCAAGTGGCGTTAGCTAGGTCACACTATCACGAAATTTATGTTGAAACAACAAAAATTACCTACTTACATTGGTAACGTTGTTGCCACTGTCAACATTGACATTTAATTAATGCCAATGTCGCATGGATTTATATAATGCTTGGTCCGAAGTACCGCCTGTTTTATTTCTGCAGATGGAAACTTACAGGCAAATCAAATCACTTGCCTAGGGATATCTACTCAGCGAGGTAGTTTTACAACCTGGAACCCAGACACTGGCAAACATTATCACAAGTAGGCTGCTATGATTTCATTAAATCTTTTTACACGCATACCTGAGTAGAATATAAGCATTTACTCGCTATCTACCTACACCTCTTTCCCTCTTGGGTTTATAAAATCTAGTTTCATCACCTGGAAAGATTTGCGAGCAGATCTTATGGTGAAGGAATGGAACTCGTCTTTGACTATGAAAGGTTTGCGAACGAGCGCACATTTACTTTACATGCTTTCTGGAAGTAAACGATTCCTAGCCGGAAGTGTCATCAAGCTAATGAATACGCAGGTGAGTCCGGACGGAAAACAATTGTATTTCATTACACATTCGCACACCTTATTGGTATTCAAAGTCGAAAGATAAATAAATAATGCACACATTCTCATGTAAATATAATGTGGGTTTTGATTTTTATTCAACACTTCATTCACAATAACGAGAAACATCCATACAAAGCTAACGAATCAACAGATTTGCCTCATTTCGCATAGGTAAGTCAATTGCTCATTCATCCTTTCTGAATTGATGCAACGCTGGTCTTTGAATGAGAGAAATAATTTTAAACTCCATCTAACTTATTTTCCTAGAATTATTAGCAACGAAATAAACTTAAAAGATGATATGTTTCGCTGCCCAGTTTATTGTTAATTATAATTGTCTTACAGACAACGTTACGTTTACTATGGGCGTTGCACCATATACCGGGGTTGAAAGAGGCTGCATCTAAAGGCAGAGCGATTTACGGTGGAATAGATTGTTGGCTTCTCTATAAATTAACAGGTATAACCGAATATACTTATTTTCTTGCAATCTCTATAGTCCTGGATTATTGAAATTTATAATCATCCCGACCCTGCAGCGTTTAATTAATTCACTACTCGCATTGATTACTGCAGGTAAGCACATAACTGATGCATCTAGCGCTTCAGCTACCGGACTCTTTGATCCTTTCACAATGGAATGGGCAGGCTGGGCTATAAAGATGTTCAAATTACCCAGAAATATATTTCCCGAGGTAGTAGATACAGCCGGAAATTTCGGAATTGTTCCGAAGGATATATTCGGCGCTGAAATACCAATCCGATGCTCGGTAAGTAATATGTATGCTAAAATTCGAATGAAAATAAACCTCCCGTAAAATAGGTTCACGATGTCTGCAGATAAGTGTATAATACGTGTTTTGAAATCAGCGAAACCAAATTCTGTTTAAGAAAATCGAGCGAAATTCTGATCGCATTTCATGATACATGATTCATCGCTATAATGTATGAATTTTACGTACGCCTAATCATATCTCATTCTCACTTCGGTTTTGGAATTATTATTTTTCATTTTTTAAATCAAGATGGCAGATCAAGCTGCATCCTTATTCGGTTCGACAAGTTTTCAGCCAGGAGACTTGAAAGTCACAATGGGCACAGGAACTTTCGTTAACGTTAACACGGGTAGCGAAACCCACGCATCTATAACTGGTAAGGAATGGAAACTGATGAATTTCCGAATCACTATTTTTATAAAATCGTTTGATTATAGGCCTGTATCCTCTTATCGGCTGGCGAATCGGTACAGAGACCGTATACGTCGTTGAAGGAGCCTCAAACGACACGGGGTCATTGATTGATTGGGCTAATTCTGTCGGTGGGTGACTAGAAATTAACAAATCATTTGATTTCAGAATTTTTTTTATATTTTAGATAATTATATTATATTCATCACGTACTACAGGCGAAACTTATGTATACAAGTATAGATGTATTGGGACTATCATGTAATTTCCTGATCCTTCATGTACTCCTTCCCTTTGTTCTCCGTTCACTGTCGATATTCGATTTTTAATCAGACTCGTTTCTATTCAAAAACCAAATCGTTAAAATTTTATACATCGAAATTTATAGGAATAGTTGATCATCCTGCCGAGACATCCGATCTTGCAGAATCAGTCGAAGATTCCGATGGAGTTTACTTCGTGCCAGCGTTTAGCGGATTACAAGTGAGTCTAACTTTGTTCTTTTAGGCCAAGCAATAGAGCTATGGAAAGGTCGATTTCGTGACAAAAATACTACCTAAAATCTGACTGTGCAGTCATTCAATAGGTAGTTTCCACATGTTTTTCATGATAGTTGCGACTCCTGAATCGTCTTAGGTTTTTTTTGAGAAGCGAAAAATAGCCAAAAAAGGCCAAAATTTTGCTTTTTCGCTTATAAAACGTAAAGTATTGATCTGATCGAGAAGCTATAATGGCACTTTTTGTAGAGAATTCAAAAACAAAAAAAATGAGAGGTGAAACGTCTCAATCGGATAATTAGTTTTCGAGAAAATTCCAAAAAACTGGAAAAAACATCACTTTTTCGAAAATTCATAACTTGGGCAATTTTTGAGATGAAGCGTAGTTCCTCTGAATTTAAGTAGTTATTAACATATACTTTATTGGTGCACAATTGCAGAGCTGTCGGATAAATAGTTTTTGCACAATCGCAGTTTTCCGAATTCAACATACTTTTTTCAAGAAGGTCGTGATACTCGGCTACTTGTCGGATTTGAATTTTACAAAAAGCATTTTAAAGAAGAAATAAAATTCTTCAAATCGTATATTCTCACGATACCGACAGATAATGTTTAGTGGGTGAAAAACGGCGTCAAACAGGAGCAAAAAGGCTCGAACGCTTGAAACTAGTCGAGGAGTGGGGGCCGCCCGCTACGCGAGGGGAAAACTGTATATATAGTATACCTTGCGCGCGGCGCGCAATTCCGATCTTTTCACCTCGATTTTTTCAGCAACTAAAGGTCGTATCTCAACACTTTTTTTTTTTAAATTAGGGTAATTTTATCTCAGCAATCCGATTCTTTCGTCAGATGTGCAATATAATCAATGGTTTTACTGAAATTTCATGTTTTTCATTAAAAATACCATTTTTTATTAGGAATACAAGGAAAAATCAATACTTATAGGGTTTATGATAATTCGTAGTACATCTCTAAGATATATAATCGAGGTGAAAAGATCGGAATTGCGCGCCGCGCGCAAGGTATACTATATATACAGTTTTCCCCTCGCGTAGCGGGCGGCCCCCACTCCTCGACTAGTTTCAAGCGTTCGAGCCTTTTTGCTCCTGTTTGACGCCGTTTTTCACCCACTAAACATTATCTGTCGGTATCGTGAGAATATACGATTTGAAGAATTTTATTTCTTCTTTAAAATGCTTTTTGTAAAATTCAAATCCGACAAGTAGCCGAGTATCACGACCTTCTTGAAAAAAGTATGTTGAATTCGGAAAACTGCGATTGTGCAAAAACTATTTATCCGACAGCTCTGCAATTGTGCACCAATAAAGTATATGTTAATAACTACTTAAATTCAGAGGAACTACGCTTCATCTCAAAAATTGCCCAAGTTATGAATTTTCGAAAAAGTGATGTTTTTTCCAGTTTTTTGGAATTTTCTCGAAAACTAATTATCCGATTGAGACGTTTCACCTCTCATTTTTTTTGTTTTTGAATTCTCTACAAAAAGTGCCATTATAGCTTCTCGATCAGATCAATACTTTACGTTTTATAAGCGAAAAAGCAAAATTTTGGCCTTTTTTGGCTATTTTTCGCTTCTCAAAAAAAACCTAAGACGATTCAGGAGTCGCAACTATCATGAAAAACATGTGGAAACTACCTATTGAATGACTGCACAGTCAGATTTTAGGTAGTATTTTTGTCACGTAAAAAACCTCTATTGCTTGGCCTATTTTCTACGATATAACAGAACCTTGTCGGTTCTATACGTCTGAGAGATTAATTCGTATCTCTCTGGCCAATCATCGGACTTTAATAAAACGGTAGGATTAAGAAAAAAAAAAGAAGGAAATATACTTACTTACACAACTGCAGGGGAGAGTGCTTTTTCAGTTTGAATGATAATTTTGGTATTTTACTGTATAAATTGAAAGTATTTCTCTATTGGCAGGCACCCATTAACGATCAAACTGCAGCTGCAGGTTTTCTTGGTGTAAAACCTACGTCAAGTAGGGCAAATCTAGCTCGTTCAATATTGGAAAGCCTCATATTCAGAATACTTCTCATCTACGAGTCTCTGAAGCAGGAAACAAAGTTCACATATCACATTATCAGGTAAATTAACATAAATCAACGGTTTCAAAATTGGTGTTAGATCTAACAGTGATAGAATCTTTGAAGTCCACTTTTGTCGAAGCCAAAAAATACCAACTGACGATGAACGAGGTGGAATTATGCCATCTCATAAAATGATGAAAAAGCTCGTATATATTCGTAAGAAAAAATGGATCTCCCAACATTTTTTATACTTTTGATAATAGGGTCGACGGTGGTGTCTCGAAAAATGATTTCATGATGCAGCTACTTGCGGATCTAACGGGTTTAGAAGTCGAACGTGCCACTAGTAGTGAAATGTCTATTCTAGGAGTTGGGTTTCTGGCAGGTTTATCCAGTGGTAAGCGGATCCAATTAATCAACTCTTAATCCAAATACATAGATTAGAAAACTCAATAAAAAGTTATCGATACCTGCTTTTCGATCGTCATTTTACAATTTTTAAAACTCATTCATCAGGCGTGTGGAAAAGCAGAGAAGAATTGCTAAAATTTCGAAAAGTGGAGAAAGTGTTTTCACCAAGAGGTCAAACGCAACTAAATTATCAATCGACCATAAAACAGTGGCAAAAGGCAGTCGAACGTTTCAAGGATTGGTACTGACGTTTAATAAAAATTCGATGACCTTTTCCCCTCCTAATTAATGCAGATGATTATTACTATCGTGATAATCGATCATTGCTCTTTAGGCTACTGATAAGGCCAGTCAAAAATATCGGGAATTCTGATAAAAAGAAATTGTTTTATAGATTTGCAATACGTGTAAAATATTTTTATATTAACGCTGCAAGATGCGATGTAAACTTATGACTAAAAAAATTGCCACGTTAAGAATATACCTATATGCGAAGGTCTTGTTTCCGCTTGATGCATATCATGTTACAAGCGGTTTAGCTGACGTATGTACATACATTACGACTGATAATGGTAACTATAACCAGCCTACGATTTAAGAATGAGATTATTTTTGATTATAAATTTTCATGAGCCAATGTTGTGTGTATATACATGAATTATCGAATCGCATTGCGTCCTGTCCTCATTTCTTATACAGTGCCTTATTGTTAAATTGTATAATCTTAAGAAATCAACAAACATGTATGATAGTTATACTCAATAATGAGCAAACAATAAATTTACCTAATTAATACGTCGTATACCTATATACTGCTTTCCAAAAATCGAGAGGATAAAACATATTTTTCTATACGAAGTAATAAATCGTTCACAATTATAACCGTTAATTTCTTATTCCGAAACGACCCATGGATGATTATTCGATCTATTCCAATCAATATTAATACTCAATTTCATGGTAATTTTTACCACTTTTGCGCGGCGATTTCATTATTGATTATATGTACGAATTTCACGAGGTGCTAAATGTTACGTATACTAAACAAATTGAACCGTCTGGGTTGTTTTCCCATCCTTTTTCAGTTTGTGTACAGTTTCATCGTTTGTTCGAAAAACTATATTTACACGAAAACAAGTTCATAAGGAAGCCAATTGTGGGTATGAATACGTGCTGTTGTATAATTATTTTGAATTTTTTTGCTCATTTGATTACAAATATTTAGTTCCGAAAATCGAAGATTGAACCTTACGGTATCGAGACATTCAGAAATCGAAGTGAAACTTTCATGGTCTTTCAATTTAAGGACAGATCACGTCTGTACGAAATTTTCAGCGGTTTGACGGTGTGACTACACCTGTAATTTTATTGCCTTCCAACTTGCCATTGTATGCGGCTTATCATACATATGCTTCAGCTTTGAGTGGGAACAAACTTTGGTCGGATAATCTGTTACCAATATCGTCTATATACGCACATTATGGCACCCCGCCTTTGTGATCTGCAATATGTACTAAGGATCGAACAGAAAGTCCGTCCCCTTCTGTCGAGGCGTTATATATCCACCAAGGCAGAGATTTCTACGTTGGATACTATAAGATTATAGGATATGTGTTCGACATGAAACAGACGTTGAGCGTTTCTCTCACTTGTAGGTACAGTGTAAACCACCAGTTTCTTACGCGGTTATATGAATACTGGTCGATGATTGTGTGAAACCAAGATATAGGAATACAGGTGTGTTTAACACACGCAGTGCATGCAAATGTGTACGTAGAATTGCATCGGCTCGCAGTATAGTTCTCATTTGCATCTGACAGTGCAAGCATGGTAAGTTAGCACTCGGATTTTCTCGTTGTTAATCATGAGCGAATCTAAAAATTTGATCTGCGTTATTTTGCACGCATTTGAAATTGGAAGATAATCCATCATGTAGTAAATAATATCGAAGAAGGCTTCTCAATACTTGGACATAATTATCATCTGCAGTATCGGTAGTGCAGGTGAAATTTGTTCAAATTGAGAAAGGGAATAGCGCGAAAGAGGTACAGTTTCAGATATTCGATTACTTTAAACGATCAGAATTTTCCAAATTTCAAACTTCTTTATCTATACTCTCTCCGGCCTAAGCCCTCCGATTCATATTATAATATCAAACAAATTATCACACAAATATAGTTCCAAAGTAGGTACCTGCATTTACCTATACAAATGCAGAGTGTACAATCATATCAAGTTATGGCTACACGAACGAATTACGAGGTAGGGGTAATCAAGAATTCACATTGTGCTCTAAGGTGTTTAAATTAGATTTTAATTTACATTGAATCGAATTTGAGTCGTAGATCATACCAGCAGTACAAGATTAGGACTACCAGCGGATGTATAGTGACTTTTGTTTGCTTGTTTTTTTAGATGTCAAAGTATCGCGTACGTAACTAATGGTGGACCGCAGTTAATCATTCCCACTTGTTCCGTAACATAGAACCTTGAAAAGTAAATAATTTTACAGGCTCAAAGTGTAGCTGTGGTTGATTTGACAGGAGCTGATGTTACCGGGACAAACTTTTCGGCTTGTGAAAACGACCGGATGAGTGAATCCGGTATGAATTCTAACGACTGTAAAGTGAATCTGATACAACCTGCACCCATCCTACAAGTCGACGATCCTTGTGAGTGAATTATATCAAAAATTTAGTCGAGATAACATTAATTGTCAACTTTGACAGCAATCGAAATAAGGGAGAAGATAACAACGACTCAGGCTTTACACCGGAATGAGTGAATTTGCTCCGAAAATATCTGAATCCAAAAATGATGAGTTTTTATTATAGTTATTGAAGTGTATTAGAAAATTATTTAGAATTGAATTGATTGCTGTTGAGGTTTGAGAACAATTAACCGATCTTGTTCAAGTCGTGAAAAGGGTAAGAGCTCTCAATTGATTCGTAAAAAAATAGATCAGAATTAAATCATGTGCGTAGACGTTGTTAAATCGTGAAATTCTGTCGGCCACTAGCCATTATCCGATCGGTAGACGCAACTAACTGTCAACGAAAATTCGGGAAAGCGAGCTACAAATGAAAATATGATTGCTTATTTCCTTATAGTGTAACTGAAAATAACACACCACTACGCGCAAAAATCAGCGGGTCACTCAATTTTTTCCCTCAAAAAATGTCCGACTTCAAATTCTCATAACTCAGTGAAAAATGAACGTATAGAGTTATCTTTGGGAGCACCTAAAAGGTGAAGCTTCAAGCTCGAAACGCTTTTAAAGATAACTTTCTATGTCCATTTTTCACTGAGTTATGAGACTTTGAAATCGGACATTTTTCGAGCGGAAAATTGAGTGACCCGCTAATTTGTGCGCGTAGTATACCTACTATATCAGCGTAGAAATCGAAGAAAATTTAATACCTAAGTAAAAATGAATTTCCGTAATATGTGTCAAAGCCAAGGTTAAAGCATATCTAGGACATATATTATTTTTGTAGCTAGTCAATAAACTTGATTGAGAAATTTATTCCACAGCATAGATTAAAGTTTGATAATCTGTTGAATATGTATATAACGATCTATGGTCTGAATTCTCGTGAAGATCAGATATTCATTCGCATATAGATACGGCATCAGCTGTCATAATTTTGATTCTATTTTTTTTTGTCATCGACATACTGCATTGGTCTATTGACTTTGTTTATGCGATCATATAAAAGTTGCAAGTGCGGAAAGTAGATAATTCCTGAATAATTCTAGTTCATTATATTTTCAACTATAATATAGTACACATGTGTCTTCATGTACGATGGATGAAAGTTCATTCATTCAAATGCATTCATGCTGCACACGTGGGCTCATGGTTATGAAAAATCTGAACCGATAAATTCTCTCGGCATTGATGACAATTTATCTGAAATTGGAGCTATTTATATATTAAAACCAGACAAGATCATTTCAGAGATAACAATCCGGTTGGAATCAGCAGCTCATCGCAATTCGAATATTTTTCGATATACCTATATGTATCTTGTATTAATTTTTTTAGCCTGCGGAATGCCGACCATCGAAAATATAATGCCGAGCTTATCTCGTTTTGAGTTCAATTCAGGGATCTATCACATCGAGATAAGCAGACTGCCTTAGATATAAACGATAAATCCAACGATGCCGAAGTATATATAATTTGTGACAATTAGATTTTCCATATTAATCGAAGACGCTTTATATAGAATTGTAGAAAAATATGTATAATATCTTTCATCTCTAAATCTCTGATTTTGAATCTCTGCTTGTCACATGTGTCCTCTTCTTCATGGGTATGAGTTTCATTTCAACTACTGATTGATCATATATAGATCTTTACTCGCTGAACATGAAACTATGATAAACGCTCTTTCCACCTACAATCAGCAGTTCAACGGAAGTGACGCATAACTTAATGCAAGGTATAGGAGTCTCATGATATCACAGAATCATTTCATATGATACGAACACAACATTACATAAGAGAGGTGAAAATGACTGCAAGAAGATTGATCGTGGGTCTCGCAGAGCTCACCAGGTCATGCGATCTTCTAATCGCGATTATTCCCCGAACTAATTGAGATGTTAGGAAAAAACCGGAATTCTATTTCTCTCTTACGACTAGAGTAACATTTTATCATTGGGTCAGATCTTCGTATTTTTAACCAGTCATCCATGATCTCCGTTCAAACAATTTAATTGCTAATGTGAAATAAACTACAAATCTTTCAGAGTAGGTAGTAGAAAAGACATTTGTAGTATGGATACCTTGAAATATCATGCCTGTCAAACAAAGTTGACCCGTCAACGTAGTTCGGTACACTGTACAAAACTATCGTGGGCGTACTTCGAGGGCTGAACGACTAAAGTTTGGACGGTAATTTAGCACAGGTGTGAGCTACCTCTTTTATCCCAAGTAAATAATTCAAATTCTCTGATCGTATCGTATATTACCTTATAACTATACGGTTATAGTCCGACACAGTATTCTTGGAGGTTTAATAGTTCGATGCAGTCGTCACAAACGCGAGGAACCTGGCTGAAAAAATATTGATACGTGATTCACCTGCGGAAATTTTCAAATTTATAATTTTCCGTAACCGACTTGAGGATCGAACGTTTGATCGAGACTTCGATAGAATTTATACAATTTTCTGCATTGATAATAACACGTAACTTACATTTTGAGAAAAAAATGATCTATTCGAATGTGAAACTATATAAGACAATAAAATGTTCAAATATTCTAGCTATTCGTTTATTTATGACGAATAAAAATTCACCTATCACTAATAAATTATTCGATATTGGAATGGATCATTTCTCTGAGTGTGTAGTTACGAAAATTTTCCATATTGAATTATAATTATTGGTAAAAAGGTTGAATTTAATTACCCTAATTAGCATTAATATTTGAATCCGCCTTGGTAAGAATTGGTCTGTATTTTCATATTAGTAACACAGAGTGTTGGGCAAGGTATCTAAAAAGTAGGTCTCTACCGAAAGGCTCAGATAATTTTAATTATTATTGATACTTTCCTTTTGGTTTCCAAATCGAAATATCTATAGCTAACACTATTCATCATATCAAGTTCGTTTCTAGTAATAAAAAAAAAATTAGGATTCTGCAGTCAAATCTCGATTCAGACATTTATTTGGATTTACATAGATGACTTATGAACAAGATAATTATTACATCCATACAATAAACTCTCTTGAAGTAATCAGTGGGTAGGAGTTAGATTCGGAGATTTGTCTTATGCGTAAAACTGCGTATAGATGAACTGTAATTATCAAACCGCAGCTCGAGTTCACTGAAGTGGTCAGTAGCGCAAAATTGATTCAGATTCTTTTATATAACTACTTGATACAATAAGGAAAGTCCATGAATCGATTTATGACTGCTAATCGATGTCACTCGTTACGGATTAGAAATGAGGAAATGAAAATCTTTCAAGTATACAAACTGCATTCCGTCAAACTCCATTATGAGAGAACCTGCCTCACTGTTGACGATGGAATGTAACTTTCCAAATTCGATCTAACACAAAAATTGAAGAGCAGCTTAAAATCACAGCTTTTTATTATGTAATATTCAAACGTATCTATAAATGCATCTACTGATTCGGATAGAAGAACGAGTATAAAGTATATCTCGATGCAGAAAAAGTATCGTGATCTGATCTGGTGCAATATAATACCTGATTGAAGACGTATACATGATATTTTAGATGAGCGAAATTTTCCAATCATAATTTGAAGATTTGCAAATAAATTTGTCAGCACAAATTTCTCGGCCGCAATTTATCAGGTCGTTTTAATCCAGCTTGAGCAGGATGGTTAATGGGATCTCCGACGACACGTGTAGTAGAAAGCCACAAGATCCTGTGAAGATTCTTGTGGAACCGACACGGCTACAAAACAACTCTTTCCAAAATCATGGTACAGTATCGTGACACCAGTAGATGTTGTCACGTGTCTAAAGGATAGAATTTCAAGTATCTCCATTAAAATATCTGCAGTAAACGATATGGGGCCAAGATTTTTGTTTGTGATTTTTATTCACCTCTTATATGGTATACGTGTTCACTAACATCTGAACGGTTATCACCGTTCACGAAAAAACAACTCGATTAATTTTTTCACTTTCGAAATCCGGTTCACACATCGTTAGAAAATTAGATATGCTGCAATGTGCCCGTGGCCCTCATTGAATGGTTCAGGAAATGTAGAAAAAATTCAACAATTTTTTAATCACAGTTTAGAGATGAATTTCAATTTCATAGAACTCAGAAGAAAATCAGTTTTTCTCGTGGTTCTTGAGAACGGGGCTAACATTGTCAGACTTTTCCATATGCAAACCATATGAGATCATGTAGGTATATAGCAAGTAGTTGGTAAGCCACAGGTACCAGTTATCAATGTTGGTATACATAAAGAATTCATTTTTTACCGCCACTTTTTGCTGATTCCGCTTTGCGCACGGGCGAAGCAATGTTTGTGCAAAACTGCTTCATAACATTAATCAGATGAGATTGCCTGCGGCAATATTAAGCTGTACCAGACGTTTCGTGAGGATTTGATTACACATACTGCGATTCCTTTACACCTTGACCTCCATGCATTTAACTGCATGCATGCAATCAATAAGTATATCGTATAATACGTTGTGAAACGTGTTAAACATTTTCTTAAATTATAGGTGTGCTCATGAATACAATTTTTTTTTCTTTCTTTTTCTGTTGCAATTGATACGCTCGCGTTTAGTTCTGATATTAAAAATCAGATCGTGATCGATGAGCTGATGTTTTTTGTACGTCGGTCAGAGGAGATAAATGTCACATGTTTTGTTGATCAGAAACCATTGGCACACATGTTATAGAAAAATCTTTGCTATATTGACGATATTATAACCGAAGGAGCGAGCGAAAGAGAATTAATTAAAATTAGGCAACATTTCAGGGAACCAGAATTTGCTATCGAATGAAAAAACTGGTTGGCATTGAAGGGCTACTCGCCTATCCTAGCTGTACTCAATTAGAGAAATAATTCATAGGTTCCTAAGGTTCGAAGATCGAGGTCAAATTTTCAAACGTAGAATTATAGACGTCCCACATGAGCGATAAAAATACAGATCGTTTAAAATCCCACGAGAGTCAAATGCGCTACAAGAATATTTGTTGGATTATAGTCTGCGATTTAAATCGAATTTTCCCGATTCTAAGTCAATGCACATAATATGGATAAATGGGTGAATTATTTGAACAATTAAACGTTGTATTGCAGAGTCAATTGAAATATTATAATATTATCGAGTGTCACGAGAAAACCGTTTTTCTCCTCTCTTTGTAAAAAATGATTTCACCCCATTCAGTAATGAGGTGTAATTTCTCTCATGTTGTATAAGTAGGAAGATGTGTATTCAAATTGTTCAATACCATCTTTCAAATTTGGTTACAGCTCAACAAGCAAACGGGAAATCAACAATTTCCAACTACACTGATGTGAGTCTTCTGATATATTCTTCTAGTTTTCGAGAATAAAAAATTCGAATGACAGTTCTCTGCAGTTTCTCTATAAAGAGAAAGAGACAGGCATTCTAAGCTGTATAATTGCAAATGACAGATAATTGCAGATAATAAGTTATTTTTCGATTCACTTTGCAATCCTTTTCATTTTACAATATCACACAATTTTTATTTCTGTGATATACTTCCATCCGTAAGTACAGAAAATATATGACTTTGTTTTTTCAGATCGTACAAAGATCACGGAATGCATTTTTCAGTGGTAAAACTCGCCCAGTTCAATGGAGGATAAAACAATTAAAAGCATTATTAAGAATGCTAGATGAAAACCTTGAGGATATGCATTCAGCTCTTACTGCTGACTTAGGACGAGTATGTAATATAGTTCTTAGTTTTATTTCATTAATTGAATATGGTTATATATTCAGGATTTCAAACACCTGGAATAACAAGAAGGAAAAAAAAAAAAACGAAGAAATCGAGGCATTCTCATCTCACTGAAAGATTTACGCCAATGAATTTCATTAAACACCAGCATTTTGCAGAAATAGTATTTAACATATTCTAGAATTGTTTTCATATTCCGTTTTTGTATTTGTATATCGGCCCTCGCACTCGACTTCATCCATTGTATAGGTACTTTCTATAATAATTCGCAAATAAGGGCTTATGAAAAAAAAAGTTTTTGGAGAAAAAAATTATAATCGTAAGGCAGGATTTAGCATGAGAATGAAAATTTTCATCGCATAATTTGAATAAACGTTTTCAAAATCGTGAACAGAAGCTGCATAGGTTGTGGTATGGCGAATTTGGCGGAATTCGGAAATTTGAATAGTAAAAGTTTGTATTTAATATTTCCAGTAATTTCCACGTTATTGCTTCAACGAAATATGCAACGTTCTGATTTCAGTGTAAATATGAAAATACAGCTCTCGAGTTGTCATTTATAAGGAATGAAGCTCTGCTAATGATCGATAACTTAGCAGACTGGTCAGCCCCCGATAAGGTATACCTAGTTTTAATCTGTACCTTGAAAATCTGTCTACTTTTGGTTGACTGTAAGTAGGGATGACGATTGGTGTTAAAATTGCTGAAATACGTTTCAGCCTTCGAAAAATCTCATCAATCTTATGGATTCTGTTAAAATATTCAAAGACCCCTACGGAGTAGTTCTTGTCATAGGAACATGGAATTATCCTCTTCAACTTTCGTTGATTCCAATGATTGGCGCGATGGCTGCTGGAAACTGCGTAATTGTTAAGCCGTCAGAAGTAGCTGAGGAAACTGCAAAATTCATTGCTCGATTAGTCCCACAATATTTAGACAACGTAAGTTGAATCCCTTACCTGTTATGTCATTGGTCATTTCAATTTCTCACGTTTCACCCATCTATGTATCTATTCCGTTCATAGCTTTTATAGCGTAAAATAAAAATTGAATTTTGGAATGAAATTTCATAGCCTAAGATGAAAACTGAAATAAATTTATATCAAATGCCTATAACATTACTTCAGGAATGTTTTCAAGTAATATTAGCCGGAGTTCCTGAAACAACGGAGTTGCTGAAACAAAGATTCGACCATATTTTTTACACAGGATCACTGCCAATTGGAAAAATAATCAGCGAAGCTGCTAACAGATATTTGACTCCAGTGACGCTTGAACTTGGTGGAAAAAGGTTAGCGAATTCGTATATTTTCAATTAATTTTCAGATGTGTTAGCATACAATTACAATAAACTCTATCGAATGAATCACACAGAGTGGAGAATGATAGAATTTGAAAACTCGCTACTGGGATCAATCATTGCAATTTGTAATTAGCAAATATCAATTATAAAGTTCGCTAGAGGCAATGACGTACTATAATGATAAGCCGGGTTATATAAAGTATGACAAAGCAGTTTTTTCAGTCCTGTTTACATAGACCGTACCGCAGATCTTTCTATAGCCACACGGCGATTGATGTGGGGAAAGTTCATCAATGCTGGACAAACTTGTGTTGCTCCTGATTACGTATTGTGCGCTCCTGATCTCCGGGACTCACTTGTAAAGGAAGCTGCGAAAGTCCTGACCGATTGGTACGGCGATAATCCAAAGAATAGCCCAGATTTTGCTCGGGTAGTTAATGATCGTCAGTTTCAGTGAGTCTTGCTTCACGTTAACATCATGAACGAGAATTCACATCATGAGAAGAAAAACAATTTTGAAAATGAGAATCTTGTTGATTTAGACGATTAGCTAAATACCTATCTGGAAATGGTCACGTCGCTGTTGGAGGGGAAACAGATCCAACTCAAAAATTCATTGCACCAACAATACTGGTTGATGTTAAACCGACAGATCCAGTAATGCGCGATGAGATATTTGGTCCAATCCTGCCAATTATGTGCATAGCTAATGTTCAGGATGCCATTAGGTTTATCAATAGCCGGTAAGATTGCGATTAACTATCTAAATAATGTCGTGAGGTATTAGTTGTTCTTCATTAATTATACTTGCCTCTTTTCTTGCATATATTAAGTATAGAACAACGCCGCCATAAGTATCCATCTCTTAGCTACTCTGTTCATAAGATATTGCAGCTTGTTCAGTTTTCTATACGTGCAAACTCTTCCGTGTAAATTATCCACGTCGTTTACTCAATTCTCCATGAATATAAATTATAATCGTATTCAAGTACATAGGTGAAACTCGAGCATAATTGTAAAAGAATGCTAAAATGGGTGGGAGATAACGATTTCCTTATGGAAAAAGATTATCACCAGCGCGAATATACTATTGGAAACTATTGGAAACTATTGCAAACGCGAGTTTGAAAACGGGAGTTAATTGACATCTATGTGGCAAATTACTGCAATTAGATAGTTGAAGAGGCGTGTTTTTCCTTGCTATAAGGTAAAACTGAATCTCGTCGGAAGTCTGCTCCGTATTTCCCAACTTTTTACTACTTTGCAAACTATATTTCAGAAAAGAATAGGAGAATGATATCCAGTGTCTCTAATGATACGTTTAAAATGAAATTATTATGGTGTAGGGAGAAGCCGCTGGCGATGTATATATTTAGCAATAACAAAGCGGATGTATCTTTGTTATTGGAAAACACTAGCTGTGGAAGCGTATGTGTGAACGACGCAGTCGTACAATTCTCAGGTATCATAAAATTCGTCTTTGAGTATTACTACGATATTTTATTACACTCCGAGTACCTCAGGGTTTCTAGATTGCGAGAAGAACATATAAAATCCACTACTGTTAGTAAAAATTATTTTCCTGTCGAAATAATGTCGAATAATTTTGTAATTTAGTTGACACATTGCCATTTGGTGGAGTGGGTGGTTCTGGCATGGGAGCGTATCATGGAAAATACTCTTTCGATGCATTTGTACATGAAAAAAGCGTTTTAGGCAAAACGTTTAATGGTCTGCTGGAGTTTGCTGGCTCGTGAGTAAATAGATACATCATTTTTTGGGCCCTAGAATCTTTCAGATAGACATCATTTTTTGGCATACAACGATTATTTGGGGTAATTATTACAGATGCCGTTACCCACCATACACAGATCGAAAGTCGAAGTTGCTGAAACTTTTGACAGCCCACAGGCCAGATATCCCTGGTATTAAATATCTACCCCATGCCATAATGTTCGGCTTAGGGATTCTTGTCGCAATCGGTATTCAAGTAGCTCTCAAGGTAAACTCGATGGACTTCTTATGTACAAATTTGAAGGAAAATTTCGTATAAAAATTCAATATTAATAGTAGCTGTTAATCGATAAACATAAAATTCTCGTTAGAGAACTATATTATTAATTAATTATAGAAATCAGATGCGGTTTTAATTAATGATCACAGCATTCAGACATTGTTCTAAAAAATTGTTATCGTCTCTTGATGTAGTGTTATTCAATGACCGAAATCCATTAACTAAATGACTCAATTCTCCCGGACGTAATATAAATGCATCTTTGATAGAGGAGAACCGATATTTAAAAATACATATCTTTCACAGAATTACGGCCACGAGGAAGAATGAATATTCCACAACGACCAACGTTTTTTACTTATGTTAGTATAGTTAAGTTATACTGCTAATACATTCTTAAAAATATTGTACAAAGGTACATTTATATGTGTTAGACCGATCTCTGGATCAGATTCGAATTATTTGATAAGATTATAAGATAATGCTCGTCGATTACAGTTATTCCAGTTATATATCACGAAATCTACTCAACGAAAAGTATCATTAAATTGAGAAAAAAAAAAATGTCCAATCACCATATTTTGGCTAGCCAAATAAACTGCGGCTGCATCCTCTTTTTGTAGAGGTATATAACATACAAGCTACTCGTATCCAAAGATATCTGTAATTTTTATAAAATGAAACTAACCACGGAACTGCAGAGTTCGACTGCAATTCACAATACTGTATGATACGTGTCAATTGCTAATAGTGGGTAAGGTGTAATCGAATGAATTTATCATCAGTACAAATTTTTCTACCTTATCAAAATTGTATTATAATTATTATTATTCTTTGTACAAGGTGTATACACTAAATAAAACTGTACATTTTCGTGATATTTATTATTCTACGTTGCTGCTTCAACTCCTCTCGTATAAAGCGTGTCATTATTCGTCTGCATGTCCGGATTTACTTATTATGTACAATTTTCTTATTATTCCTCACGTCATTCATGAAAATCTCCTTGAGATAAACCAGCTGTATGACTCTAAGAAACGACATTCAGGAATGATGAATAGATGCAAAAATTACATCAGAGCGCAAGAAAATATTGTGGTATGTAAGTATATTGAACACTATGATCACTCATTGAAGCTGTGATATTGGAGGACTGTGGAAAATTTCGAAGTAGAGAAAATTTCAATACATATACTTTATTGTTATTTAAGTACTCAACATACACTGAGTCTAAAGTCTATATAAGTATCAATCGAAGTTATTGGAGCATTGCTGATTGCGTTTGAAAAGGAAAAAAAACACTACAGGTCTTCACGATAACGTGATATGGCTTGTCTGTACAAATATATTATGAAATTATGGAATTTCTTTTGCAAATTCATGGGAGACCAGGGACAAAAGTAGGGCACTATGAAAGTAACACGTCCTCTCCCAATGCAGACAAACGCATTTAGAAGTATTTTTTCACGCATTCGAAAGCGTATTTCGATTCACCCTAATCTCAATCAATCGTTGGTACAAGGCCGCGGCAATTGCACGTTGCAGTGAAAGATTTGTGTTTTTTTTTTTTGCGAACTCAAGTAAATTTCGTGATTTTCGATGTTTTGATAAAAACAAGTAGTCAATAATATTCAGATACTAAGATAACTGTTTGCCAATTTCTCATTTAATACACACTTTATCATTCGTTGTATTCAAGTTTTAGATCGTTTCATTATGAAAAAATTACGTTTGGGATAAAAGCAGCGTAAAATCTCTAGGAGCAAAAATTCATCCGTGTATTTCTTTGCGAGTGGGAAAGGGCCTGATTAGAATTTTAGCCCATGGCCATTTCAGGTTTCAATCCAGAGTTGATTATTGAACTCCATAGAGAAGTACCAGAAATTTCTGTCCAGTTGACGACTTTAAAAGGCATGCGTGTTATCACGTAATCTTCGTTCAAAACGGCACAAGGTGATCGTGTCCCGTACAATAAATATATCTGTATACTATAATGCTCCAAAAGATTGAAGCAGATACTGTATAAACGACTTTTGGTATACGTATATAGATAGCTGTTTCATTCATATGTAATTACGAATGTGTGGAGTATAGGTATGCGATCGACTCCTAAAATCTGTAGTGCAAGTGGATGGCCTTGACGTCTACAAGACGTCGTGGAGGTGTACGTAAGCGTGTATGCATATTTGCATTTATCTATACATATTTGCCCAAAAAAGGAAGGTAATTAATCGCCATACAGGGAATATTTCAGAGGACGTGGCTCAACTATATTGAACAAGAACTTAGCGTTGACTCGGTGTTACTATACCATCTATGTGTATATATGTATGGTATATTCATGTGATATTCTCTGCGTTAATTAGCTAAGTACTGAATCGCTTTATTTTCTTGATTATATGTACTTGATTACTTCCAATAGGCGGAATGACAAGTATGTAGAGAATATCGACGCAGATATTTATAGTGACATCGAATGACGTGACTTGCCCGAAGACACAAGTGTTTTGCAAAGTTATCTAACAATAATGAAGCTATTTACTGACTATTGTTCATTTCTTTATTAACAATTTTTATGTAATTTTTTAAAATTACTATTCTTACAAGTTCAAGTCGATAGAATTGATGATCAAAATTTAGATACGTTTTATTCTATCGTCGTCTTATACGTTCTTTCTCGGTTTTCTTCATTTCTATTTCATTTGAATTATTCTTCTTGCGTATTCACGATGCCCTGAAGCTATAGTCTAGATTGGTTTTGTCATAAATACGGCGTTTATCACGCACGAATTTAAAGCACGCCTTATGATTGTTTCGCGTGCGATTATCGCGGGGGTACCTACTATGTATTCGACAGTATTCACAACAACTCAGAACAATGGCCATTGTTAATATATGCGTTTTTTGCGATCTCTAATTATCAACTACGTTCGTCGATCGTGGCAAGTACTAAAACTGTAGATAATATGAGAGATTCGTAATCGAACGTTATCGCAAGGTGTAACATATCATTTAAATAATACATAATATTATTATCTACACTTTTATCTCTGTAGCTTACGAATCGTTCTATAAAAGCGAGGGACTTGGTCATCTCATTAAATTTTTGGTACCAAATTGCTTGTTTATCACTCGTGGAGTAGGGCGCTGTGCGTGAGTCGTGCGCAGTGTGTTAAACGTAGTTCTAGCGAGTGGTCCGTCGATGTTCAGCCTACTTGAGGCTACAGGTGAGTAAAAGTCATTTGTACAATGTTCTCCTTCTTCAAACTAGTTTCAGACTCTTTTATTTCCCTGATTTATTACGATGCGACGTATCCTGTTTTTATATACGATTATTTAGAACGATTAGAATACGAAGGCAGTTAAAGTTTTCACAAACTTTGAGGTTATAATCTAATCTTATCAGTGTCAAAACATCGCTCAGTCATCGTTTATTAACGAATCGAGCTATAATTACCACGAATAACTGAAAAAGCATGGCTTTCTTTTGCGTTTGTATTCGCTGAGAAGTGACAGTGCAACAACAAGCACAATGTAGTATTTCCAGGTATCCTATAATACTAACGCATATGGGGCGTTCGTTGTTTTACAATTATTAAAACAATGATATATATCCAAGCATCATTCAATTACAACAAGTTATGCAGAGTTTCACTGAGTCCTGTTCAGTAATTCAGGAGAAAACCGCGCTTCAACTGTTTTCTTTTTACGAGGCAATTTCTCTAAAACTGTTCAAATATTATACATATATTATCTCCTACACTGATGAACATAACATAATAAAAGATATTTGTGTATTTGAAAGGTTGTGAATATTACAATTTTTTTTATTCCTCGTAACACTTGTGTAATTTTTTTTTACAGCACAAACTTGCGGGAAACCACAATGTCTAATTACGGAGATGTGAGTTCTGATTTCAATGTTTTTATTAGTATTTGAATAATTCATCACTTTATTTCCCTTCATATATGTTAAGATCCTTATACAGATTTTTGCTTTCTCATTGTGTTCAAGGACAAAATTTTGCTGCGTCAAACGTGCTGGATATTTAAATTGCAGATTATCATGAACAGAAATGAAAATATTCCTGCGTGATAAATATATTTGCATTTCAATATCGAATTTTCTTACCCAGATATAACTGAACAAAATTGATAATTTTTTTCTTAGAGCCAAGTAGTCGTGTTATATCTTTGACTAAATTCCTTTCCTTACAGACATGCAAATTATTTGAATATTGAGGAGAACAGAGGTCAACATGAATGTATATTCAATCACAGAGTCATTGGTGTGCACGGAGTTTAAATACGAATACTTGAAATATGCCATTCTCACGGTTTTGAAAAATCGTGATTCTTGGGAATACGAAGCGAAAGAACTGGTTTTTTTTTCTCCAAGATTTGTTCTATGTATCATTTCTGCCTTCTTTTAGCTGCTGCTTCCTGAGTTGATATCGAGAGATTCGTTTTTACCATTCTTACTCATTTACTCAATTCAAAATAAACATTTACATAACTTTGTAGAGTTATATTTAATGAAGCTCACAACTGTCTCAAATCTAATACTAATTTCACATCACATACAATAAACCAGATTTGGATTATTGAAGAAATGATTCGGAGAAATAAGAAACCGATTCATTCTGATAAATTGGATTATTCGTCAAAAATAGTTTAGAAGTTATGAATAAACAACTCAACGCCAATTTTAGAGCCTTAATTTAGTAGAATAAATTAGAGTGTGCAGAGATTGGCTCTACTTTAGTAGATAAAATTGTTGTAATTGCAAATCTGAGTGATTTCAAATAAATCTGTTATCCAAAGTCTGGTTTTTACCAAAGAACTGACACTAAGAGCAATTACTTTGATATTTTAGATCGTGCAGGGATTGCGGGATGCTTTCTACAGCGGTAAAACTCGCCCGTTGGAATGGAGGATCAAACAACTGAAAGCATTCATACGACTGATAGATGAAAACACTGCCCAAATCCATGCAGCTCTTACCGCTGACTTGGGACGAGTATGTAACATGGTTTATCAGTTATATGTGACTCCTGTTTAACTTTCAGCAAGGCAGTTATATGGACTTTTCCTCAATTCATGACCCCTCTTCAAAGAAACACAATATAAAAATTCATCAGTATTGAAACTGGGAAGATTCGTTGCTGAGGAGTCTACAGAAAAATCTAGAATCAGCTTGGAATGTTTCAAGAGCATTAGACTCCCAGAGAAAGCCTTGAATTTAATTAAGATACTTATGCGTAATTGGAGGATTGATTATTTCCTTACATGTTTACTCCTTACACTTCCTTTGTGAATTTGATATAGATAGCATCGCAGAAAATGACCTGATTGAATTCTCTCAAGAACTAATACAACATTTTGAATTTCAGTGCAGGCATGAAAACTCACTTTTGGAGTTGGAGTTTTCAAAGAATGAGGTGTACCACACGATTGAACACTTAGCTGAGTGGGCAGCCCCCGACTCGGTAGTTACATTGATTTGTTTCTTTGAAATCTATGGATTTGAAATTGTATTGATGAGCGTAGTTGCTAAGATTGTTGTAAAAATTTTTTCAGCCACCTAAGGGGCTCGTCAATGTCCTAGATTCCGTTAAAATTTTTAAAGACCCTTATGGAGTAGTTCTTGTTATCGGATCATGGAATTATCCCTTTCAACTATCTCTGGTTCCCATGATGGGTGCGATAGCTGCAGGAAACTGTGTTATCCTTAAGCCATCAGAAGTGGCTTCGGAAACTGCCAAAGTTATTGCAGAATTGGTACCAAAATATCTAGACAACGTAAGTTGAATTATCTACAATGTACCATTTGTTATGTAACTGGCATGGTATATAACTCATTCAGTACAATACAAATATAGAGAACTGGAGATGGAGTTTTGTGAATCAAGACAATGAGACTAGACTTTCAACTATTTTAATTTTTAATTTTATGATCTGCGATAGGAGCATCAAAAATTGTATCAAACTATTGATATTATTCCAGGAATGCTACAAAATAATATTGGGTGGGGTTCCTGAGACAACTAAATTGCTGGAAGAAAGATTTGATTACATTTTTTACACCGGGTCAACAGCAGTTGGAAAGATAGTTCGAGAAGCTGCTAACAAACACTTGACACCAGTGACGCTTGAGCTTGGTGGTAAAAGGTTGATGATTTACTACATTCTTAATTCTCATAAATGTTCTAATAATTTATTCAAGAAAAAGACATCCTGTGCTACATGAAAGACATTGAACTTAATCTAACAACATGTATAGAATTTTAAAACATAAAAAATTTCGATCAGAAGATCATAACAGTCACATGTTGCAGAGTATGCTAGAAGGAATGATGTAGTACCTCAGATATTTAAAAAATGGAAACAAGTTCATATAATCATAATAATTATTTATGTCAAAAACAGTTTTATACAATGGATATTATAAAGCATCCTATTTCAGCCCAGTTTATGTAGATAGCAGTGCAAACATTCCTATAACGACCAGGCGGTTGTTGTGGGGCAAGTTTATAAATGCTGGACAGACTTGCATTGCCCCAGATTACGTATTGTGTAATCCTGAAGTTCAAGACTTGCTTTTAAAGGAAGCTAAACAAGTCCTGAAAGAATTTTATGGTGATAATCCAAAGGATAGTCCAGATTTTCCCAGGATTATAACTGATAGTCATTTTCAGTGAGTCTCAATTATTTCTAATATCATTGATACTTATTTTACATTGAATAGTAAATTATTTCTGAGTAATACCTATGAAATCTCTTAACAGTTTGAGGTGTGGATTTGTTTAAAAACAAGTTCAGATCAGCACACAGACTGTGACGATAATATGAAATGCATACAGGATTTTGTTTGAAAAATAACTGTTTGGCTTGTTCAGGCGTTTGGTTGGCTTCCTATCCGGAAATGGTAAAGTGGCTATTGGGGGGGATACGGATGCTAATGAAAAATTCATTTCGCCAACAATACTGGCTGATGTGAAACCAACAGATCCAGTAATGCGCGAAGAGATATTTGGACCAATCTTGCCGATTGTCTCTGTAGCCAACGCTTATGAAGCCATTAAGTTCATCAATGCCCGGTAAGATTGTGATTCACTAGCCAAGTTGTGTCATGAAGAAAATAATGCAACGATATTCTCGTATTATCTTATATAAATTAGGCATGCTTACTATTATGATAGTGTAATTGGATTGGACTCTTTCAATATATTTTTAATACGTGTATTTTGGAAACGTATTTAATTATAGGCACGAAACTTCGGCAATATCTAATAGTTTATCAATTCTTCACTGCCAGTTCTTTTATATCTTTTATATCTTGTTATGCTATGCATGGTATTTGAAACGATGTTTGGGTGGTGAAAACAGATTCTATAACAGAAGCATTGCCTAATGTATAAAATTTATTTTCCTAAGAATTATATTGTAAACTTTGGGATGGAAACAGCCAATATCTTTTTGGTAATGGTTTTGTAACTTTAATTCAAATCTTTCACATATTCGAATTACGAACCATTAATTCTGTAATATTATAATAATGGATATCGCTCAGTGTTACTCGGAGGAATACGAAAATTGTTTTATTTTCCAAGAAGAGTGAAAATCAGATCAAAGTTGAATTACAAATTACGATTTTATTGTGGAAAAGGACCAAAAAATATATGCTAATAATTTAATGCTTGTTCAAAGTTGGAATAATAACAATCTATCTTATAACTCTTTATTTGTTACGTGTCGCAAACTATATTCGAAGGAATAACATACGAATCAATCCTTCAAATATCATATTAATAACAATTTTTTGTCACACTGTTATGGTACAGAGAGAAGCCACTGGCGTTGTACATATTCAGCAACAATAAATCTGACATCTCTTTGATGTTAGAGAACACAAGTAGCGGTGGTGTTTGTGTAAACGAGACAGTTTTACATCTTGCAGGTACTGAAATGAACTTAAAAATAATACAGCATATCATTTTTGCGTTATTTTTTTTCTTTTTCATTCAGTACACGGCTTTTGTGATTCGATACTGCCTAATAGAATATTTGGGCTAAAATAACAACAGAAAACTGCATAGTTAATGATAATATTACCAGATTTCTAGTTTACAATGGGCTTTTCATTTTTTACAAAGCATAATAAAATTCACATTTCTTGTCTTTGACTTATAGCATGTCTCATAATTGCCCATTATTTTTAATTCAAAGTTTTCGATTGAGTATCTAATGATTTTGTTATTCAGTTGAGACGTTGCCATTTGGTGGTGTCGGAAATTCTGGCATGGGAGATTACCATGGAAAGTACTCTTTCGACACATTTGTGCACAAGAAAGGTGCTCTTATGAAGTCATTCAATGGAATAGGAGAGGCTCTTGGCGCGTGAGTATCAATTAATAGCACTTTAATCATTTTCACCTCCTTTTCCTAGTTCTCGTTGGCTAATCAACTTTGGGAAACCATCTCTTTTCCTTACCAATTTCTCCTTGCAGGATCACTACCCCGGACGTTCTCTGTCTTCCATTTTCCTGCTAAACTTTTCACGTCATTTACATTTCCTTTCAACTTTCAACCTCTGTTCCTCTTTCTTTGACACAATCTTTATTTTACTTCCCTCTGCAGGTTTATATTTGTGATAATTATTACAGATTCCGGTATCCACCATATACAGACAAGAAGATATCGGTAATCAGTTTTCTAACAGCCAAGAGGCCAGGAATTCCTGGAATAAAATATCTACCTCACGCTATAATGTTCGGATTAGGAATCCTTGTTACTTTTGGTTTTAAAGCAGCTTTCAAGGTACACTCCATCAAATCTCCACAGATTTAAACCATTTTTTATTTGGTTTTTTTTTGTGATAATTAAGATCCTATTCATGCGATCATTAATCAAATCGGATACAAGAACAGTTTTTATATCTCAAAATAGTACACCCTAAAAACATTGTCGAAAATCAGTTCTAGCATAGCAAACTTTAAATCGCATTGAAGGATGGTTTTTTTTTACACAGGGATTAGATGGTCTAGCATAATGTTCATCTATTTCCAAGATGTTGAATTTTCTACAGAATTTCGTTATCTTATCAAGAAAGTATAGAGATAGTTTATATTTTATTTACATGTAGGTATCTGTGGAATAAGAAGTTTCAATGAGATACATTCCATTGTTATTAAAATATTTTCGGTATTTGTTTCGGTCGAAAATGACTTTTGCTAAATTCAACGAATCATTACGTCTTCGGAAATTCATCACCCGATAATTAGATCTTTGGACAGATGGCGGTCTGTCCTACAAACTCCTTGAATGATCTTGGAAACGGTTTGATGAAAAGTCTGAAATTCACAAGACTTCACACTTAGATGGTGGGCACGCAAAAATGTCATATATTGTTCAGTTTGAACGTACGCTTTAAAGAAAGGCGATTCGACTTGAAATTTTGAAACTTGAAACATTTTTTTTCTTCCCATTTCAAATAAAATATTATATTTGCACAGGTTCAAAGCAGTAGCATTTAGTGAGTTTCTATATCATGAAACATTTTTGATCGATTTTTAGAGAGAAGAGAGATTCTGGTTATACCCTACCATTCCTGTATCATTGTGTCTAACATCTTATTAGAATTTCTTTACAGTAAATAGTAATTCACTAGTTTAGTGCTAACTTAAAAATTCACGGGACAGAAAATAGCGTCAAGTTTTTTTTCAATACACTACCAGCCAACGCTGCTAGTCTTCCAATATAAAATTACTACAGATTCTTCCGGGTGCGCTGGTAGATTTATTAAAAATATATTGTCGAGTAAAATCACAGTACAGAAGGATGGCATAATGAAAAACGCGTATGTCGTATGTCTTCCAGATTTTTGACAAAAAATGTAAAAAAAACATATATATACATATGCCTGTGTAAAAATCCTCAAACAAACAAAGTTTTAAGCACACAAATGAAATATAGAGAAAAAAAACGTAGAATCTATACATCTATGGGCTGAACACACTTCATAGCCGTCATACATATATATTTATGTAGTTTGTTGCTATTTATACATATACGCACAATTACTTTTTTTTTTCTCAATCCTATTGGGGAAATTCTCATAGTATTATACAAATATTATATACATTATAGATTAACATATTATAATACTTAACTTTTTCATTATATTATGAGTCCTCCACAATCACATCGTTACGAATTTGTATAATTGTTGTGATAATAAATATACTCGTAATCATAACATACATCATTATCATTATTTTTTATTTTTTATTTTTTCACTGCAAAGATTAAACAGCAGCCCTTTTTCTTCTTTATCAAGAGTTTCATGAAAAGAGATTGAGAGAAGAGCTTTAGAGAAAAAGTGTTCTTCGAATCCCTCCGTGAAAGTTTATAAAAATTTAAGCGAATTTGATACAAAGGTATTTAAATTAACTGCGAAAATAAATTTCTTTCAGAATTACGGCCACGACGAAGAATGAATTTGTCACAGCGCATTTTACTTGTCGTGATTAACTACCTGCCTAATAATAACTCTAGAGAAGTTTTTTTTACTACCGATGTGGGTCAGAATCGGATTATTTAACAAGTGACGTCATTATGCGGTCATCGTTAATAATTACACTGTTCTATAAAGTATATCACATAATCGCGTGAAAGTGGTAATATTTTTTTTGCTAACGTGAAAATGTTATTTGAAAATATTAATCTACCCTAAATTGCATATGATTAAACTCTTTATGCACAATCCTACTGTTTACGGGTAAAATGTTGAATCCAATTGATGGAAAATTCGTGCATAAATTATTTCGTTAAAAGAATAATATAAGCATCAACATTGGTTTTATGATTACGTTATATTACTTTTTTTTTTTTGTTGTTTTCTTACTTTTATAACTGATTCAGATAACTTTTTTGTCGAGTTATTTGTTTTATATGTTTATATGGTTTTATAGTTTAACTAAAGATGTACTGTACGTATACGAACTCGAATTCACACATCACAATACTATTGTAGTTTTCCTATAGTTTATTGTTATAATTGAATATTGGCGGATTGAGAGTCATTATTAGTGCAATTTTCTATTGTACTTGAATGTTTTATTATTGTTATTATTGTTATTGTTTCTTGTATCGGCTGTATATTGCGGTGATGATTAAAATCTTCCTCTGTTATACTTATGATACTTGTTCTTAATATCTTCTATCCTGTCTACAACATTTACTTTTCATTTATGTTACGGTAATTACTATAATTCCATTCTCTTCTTCCTACTAATAAATACCTAAATACTTGTTCTGTTAATTTTCATTAAATTCGTACTTCGCATAATTCAGCAATGCATTTCCACATTCCCGGTTCTCTGTTTGATAATATATACACATATATACAATTCTCGCGAACGGAAATAGCGAATAATTTAATTTAAATACAATATCGTAATGTTAACGTTAGTAAATTAAGCATCGTTGGATTCATCATCAAGATACCTCGCCTGCTTCACTTCAAAAAGACTAGGTCAGTATTTCGTACATTTCAATATTGAGAAAACTCAAACAACTGATGCTTCAATATTTGAACTGTTTTATCTAAATCAAAGGAATATATGCCGAAACAGAAGTTCGGCCGGCTAAAATATTTTTTAGTAACTAAATTAAAAATAAAATTAGTTTCGTTGAAATCAAGGCAGTTTTTTCTTTTTTTTTCTTTCCATTACTTTCATGCAATTAGGGTTTACATTCAGTTACATTATTCAGCAATACTTTTTGGCAATCTACTCTATATGGACTAATTTTGAATTATACTATTAATCGCACTGCAGTACACCTCCTGCAGGTTTTTCACGATGTTATTTCCAATTGATTGAAGTGGCCTGAATATAAATCGCAGACTTTATATCTGCATTGACAGAAAGATCATGGACTATGTAAATCATAAGATTGACTATAACAATCGGTAGGATTTAATCACTAATCTGTTTTATAATAGTCATGCTGCATACATTGAATAATATGAAGTGCCAACTAGATTCTCAACTGAAATTAAAAAAAAAAAACAAACGTTAGAAAGAATATCTGCATATAATTTATCATACAACTTAGCTTGAGATATGATATTCGTATAACAAATATAACAAATAAATAATAGCTTGATTTGTCAGATATGATACAAATCAAAAAATTCAACCATCATTTTATTGAAAATTTAGGATTTATTCAGAGATTAAGTGAGAAATTTGCATCGAAAGATGGTTTGATATGTTAGTTTGTATTATATCTGATAAATCATGCTATGATTGTTTTATTAATATCATATCACAAGCTAAATCGTTTGACAAATTGCATGCGGAATTATTTCTCAACTTTCTGTGATCTATACTTTTCAGTGCGGTTATATAATGTGAATAAGCCTATCGTTCAGATAGAAATATCCTCGATTCTTACCGATGAATTCAGCAGGTAGAAAAAAATTCTATCGAAATTATCTTTGATTTACGTCCAAACGACAGCCGGCTATGTCTATGATTTTCCTATACAGTTTCAATATTGTTTGGAAGCTAATGATATAAAATTTACCAGATGGATTGATGAGAATATGAAATAGCCATCTGGATAGGTAGAATAAAATGTTTATCACGATATACAAGTGTATAATTTATATTTGTCGATTACGCTTTGTATAAGATATATCAAAGTGTAAAATTTAAATGTGAATATTTCTCATGAATCAAATGTATTTTCACAGAGCTTTTTGATGCATGATATATCATAAACTCTTCTCTACTTATGATGTATGTATAATAGCTGGTCATAAAAAAGCCGAATCTTGAATTTCAGTTCGGTACTATATCAGCTATCTACTCTGACGAAAACACACGTATTATGTATCATTGTTCTATATGGATTGGAAAAATTATACTGTTTCAGCCTGTGGTTGGTTCAATTTTCGAATTTATAGGTGACTCGTGGACAAAAAAAAAAAAAAATAAAAGCAAACCAGCAAATCGCGGGTGTCATTCCCTCGTTTCGCAGACCGTTTGGTTTACTTGCGAAAGCAAATCTTGTCTTATAAGTTTCAAAAAATAGTTTAACTAACTGATTATTGAATACGAAAGCTTAACAAGAGCTTTACAAATTTCTAACTCTAGGATTGTGTTTTTTGTTTCGGACTATAAAAATACCATATTCGATTATACTCGATCATGCGAATATGTGAATGATGTGTGGGTGTCAAATTTCTTAAGTATAACGTAAGCCGTCGATAATTATTCACTCCCGAACAGGGAAATCAAATTGTTTGCAAAATTATCGTCGATTGATGTATACGCAGAATGCAATAATCGACCACAGGCATAGAGCTGATTGAAATTATGCAACAGAGAAATTGACGAGTGCTCGTCATACTGTGCAGGGGTGTGTTTATGCACAAATGCATTACTGATCATCTCAGTGGAAATAATGTTACGTAACTAGAGCTTGATATAGGGTTGAAAGTCTCAACAGTATCCAACCGAAGCTCATACAGAGGGTGTATTAGATCGTTGAGAATTCTTCGAAAATTACAACCACCATGAGAATGGCTCCTCTCTTTTTTGCGGTATTGTTTATAACAATTTTTGGGCTCACTAGAACCGAGAAGATCATCCTCAGGAATATGATCGAGGACTTCTTTGTCCAGAAACTTGTTCGCCAGATCACTGTGTTCGCCTGTTGGAATACTTCCGGTACGTTTCTGAATTACCAAATTCAAATACTTTTCGCCAGGTGATTTGATCGTTATAGATTGTCAGCTGTATTGTTTCCGCATTGGTGAATAATGCCTCATAGTTATCGTCAATAACATCTGGTAATAGTATTGTAACTAAAGATCAGAAGAATTCGAATGTTCAGTTTTACCGATATTTCTCTATCGTGTTAAAATACTTATTGGATGTATACTCCATGCAATGATTCTTCTTTCAACTTCGAGTCTAATTATTCTCTGAGTTTCGGATTCTGAAATAAAAACTCATTCGCTATATCCATGACAGAAATCGTTGGATTCAACCGAGGATTGATGAATTCTGGTATGAAGACTGGGTTCGTTCATATTCCCAATGATAATTTGGATATGCGACGAATTCTGTCCGTCAACTATTACAAGCTTGGCGTAGTCTTAGATTTGGACTGTCCAGAAAGTAATCGTGTTTTGGAACAGGTGAGATTTCCGCTCATTTCAAAATCGATGGTCTAATTAAGTCACCAATACCTGCTGTCCTTCTAATATTCTACGACGTCTTCCTGTTTCATTCTTACCGCACAATCATGTAGAATCTATGAATCGTAAAAATAAAAAATAAAAATAGAAAAATAAAAAAACTAGATATATAACAGAAACAAATTTATAGTTTACGGAACAAAATATTCCATTCAACGAGTCGTACTTCTGGCTACTGGTGACTAAGGAAACTATGCCGAAAACTTCTATGTTGAGGACGTTGCCTCTCACCATCGAAACTGAGTTAGTCGTTGCAGTAAGTTCCGGCGAAAATGTTTTCCAACTTTTCGATGCTTACAATCCTAGTTATCGACATGGAGGTGACCTAAATGTGACCTATCTGGGACAGTGGGATGAGCAACAAGGTCTTCGCATAAATTTAACCCAATACAAGTATCATCGACGTGGTAATCTTGGCGGACTTACCCTCAACGTTTCGATCGCTGTAGGCTAGAGATGTTCATTTTTTATTCAAATCCGACCGTTATGGGATGAATAAACTATTATTCTAAGCATTGATTAATATTTTCAGATCACTCATACGCCTACTCCAGATTTTCTGACCTACATATCGTATCCCATAAAACGACACCTGGATACCATGCATCGCTTCAATTACGCCCTGGTCTGTCAGCTCCGTGACTACTATAATTTCAAGTAATTTACTCATCGATTACGGTCCTATTTTGTTATATTTTGTTCTGTAATTTATTCGTCATAAAATCTGTCGGCAATTTAGGTGATATTTCGACGTATTTGCAAAGCATGTTTCAAGTTCGAACATTTTCACACCATTTTATGTAATTACAGAAAATTATCTTGAGATTAGCTTTTCTATCTGTTTGGATATTCTTATGTCCACATCAAATACTAACGCAACTATTTGTGTCTCAAACTAATTTCCGATCTAATTGACCCGCTATAAGATAAAGCCGGGTTACCGAGGTTCCGTTATTTACTTTTTCAGGATGAATCTGCTGAGAGCGACTTCGTGGGGATACCTCACGAACGGCACGTTTAATGGCATGCTAGGTGACATGATTGCTGGACAGGTTGACCTGGGAGCGACACCGCTGCAATTTAAAGAAGAACGTATCGACGTTGCTGAGTTCACAGTTCAAACGTGGCTTGCAAGGTTGAATTAATTAAAAAAAAATTGATTTTCCATCTTCACTGTTCGAATGAGAAAAATTTTACCCCTATGAGTATAATTCGTTCAACGAATTGTTTACAGACCCTGTTTCATTTTCCGTCACCCAAAGAAAAGCACAGTTCGTAATGGTTTTCTTCGACCTTTCGCCCAGGACATTTGGGTATTAATAATGTTCATAGCTGTAGTTTACTGGGTCATGCTGTGGGCTTCGGTTAAGATTGAACTCTACATGAATCAACGTAAAGCCGAAACTTCTCTGGATACTCTAACTGCTTCGGAGTCAGCTCTGATCGTGACGTCCTCCTTGTGCCAGCAGGGTAATTATTACCAGAAACAAAAAGAATTGCACCAGCAATAAAGAATTTCTGATATTGCAGCGACAAGAATCTCCACTATGCAGAAGTGAAAATCCAAAGAGTGCACCAAAATTCTATAACTCAAACTTCCGTTTTGATACTTTACTGCTTTCACAAGTGAAAGCTCGAAATTATGTAAAGATAAAATTTCCTACTCAATTTTTTTTTTCACCGAGTAGGATTTAACATGTCATTCAACATTCAGGCCGATGACACTTGATTCCAGGTCTGACAGATGGACCGCGTTTATATTCCGGCCGGATCACCTTCATCTTCCTATTTATTTGGGGTCTGCTTCTCTTTCAATTTTATTCAGCCAGTATTGTAGGTTCCCTTCTCGGTGAGCCTCCTCGGTACATAAATACCCTCAAGGATTTGCTTGACAGTGATTTGAGTGTTGGGATCGAGGACATCGCCTACAACTATGATTACTTTGCAGTAAGTATACATGTTACACTCCAAGTTTCATATTTGTCGTTCGACTTCTCGTTTTCGAAAATACTTTTCTTCATTTATTAATCAGCTTTGCGGTGATATAGACGACTACTGATCCAGTGGCGTTGAAACTTTATGAGCGTAAAGTGGCGCCTACAAGGAGTAGGAAAATGCCTGCTTATTATAGCCCTCAGGAAGGACTTCGTCGCGTGCAAAAAGGAAAATTTGCATTTCACGTGGATGTTGCTACCGCGTATAAAATCATCACGGTGACTGATAACAAATATATAATATCTAAGTATAATGCTCATCCAAAGTGCAAACATTATGACTGATTGTTATTAATAATCGTTCGATAAATCATTGCCGTTCCCTCATATCTAGGATACTTTCTCCGAAGATGAAATATGTGATCTCGTAGAGATTCAATTATTTCCTCCAAAGCACACGGCTACAGTTACCAGTAAGCATTCACCGTTCAAAAAAATGGTCACCTACGGGTTAGTGAGAGAAAAAATATCTTGGGTAATCATTTGCATTCGAATGGCTATCAGTATTTCAAATTGACCAATACAATAACTTCCTTCGATTTATACCTGTGTATAGAATGCGGCAAATCATCGAACGTGGGATGGCAGAGCGTCTACGACATGTATGGCATTATCGTAGACCAAGATGCCCAGAAAGTCACAGTTCAATTCCGGTTCCAGTATCTCTCGAAGAATTTTCTCCAGCTTTATTCTTACTGTTAATTGGCCTCGTGTTGGCTGGCTTTGGAATATTGGTCGAGAAATATGCCAGGTATCGAATTCAGAAAAAAAAATCTAAGATTTCTCCCAGAGACTTCTATGGGAGATTAGCTTTTCACCAATAGCTATTTTATTCGAGATACAACAAGGCATCACTCTCTGTCATGTGGTTTGTGGATTTCTTTCATTTTCTCTATAATCACCTGTCTAACGTAACAGTGAAGTGCTGCAGTCGCAACAATGCACTGTAATCAGATAAATATAGATGTTATCGTTGGTGCACAAAGTTAGACTCGATTGTACATCGTTATCTGATTTAGTGAGTAATTTTCCATACCCGCGTATGATCGACGATTTTGTCGATGATTATTTTCGAAAGTTGAGGAGACGAATGAAATTTTGTGAGCATCCGCACGTAGTGAGGACAAAAACATGTACCCTATATGTATATACACTGAATGAATAAAACGTAAACTTATTTTTGACCGAAGTCAGTCCATCTGATAATGTTCCTCTATATTTGGATGGTGTTTGGCAGTCGTATATTAGTGCCTTATTGTAATATTGCCTAAGGTCTGATTATCCGAGTATATAATCGCATATTACCACATACTGTTATCACGTACTTCAAAGGAATCGTTTGAATAAATCGTTCAAAGAAATATCATTGAAGAGTAATCGATGCAAGAGCTATGTAAGTGCCCGGACGAAGGTAAGGATCGTTGAAATCCTCCTGACAATCCACTTCAACTCGAAAACTCATGATAGTTTCTTTTATCTTACAGCTTGCTGACATATTGTCACTCTTGTAGATAGACAAGGGTAGCAGAATTATTGATAGCTTTCTTGAGGTTAAAAGTAGAAGCAATGTGTTTCCTTCTACAGATTTATTATACCAATGAAGGCATTCAGTGCTTCATGTCCTGTGTGATATAATTTTATTCGTGTGAGAATTACGTAACGCGAATGCCAATAGGGTGAAAAAACTTGGCTGCGATATAATTGTGCTGGATACAAAACCACGAGAAACTTTTATCTTATAATTTATTACTTCATTAGTTCCACCGCAATACCGATTCTGTTGCTATACCGCCTCTTGATTATAGCTCCTCGTAAATATGACAGGCGAAATGGAATGGTGCAGTAAAATTGTTGTATTCAACTTTACATTCAATAAAATCCGTCAGCCAGCTTCTTACGACTTAAAATTTGACTGTTGATTCAATCGAGTCTTCGATCAGAACCGATTTCCACATGGTCGCTATATCTCAACGTTGAATAAAAGTCACTTAAATGATTTGAGTTTGAATTCACATAATGAATCGAGGAGTGATTACAGCCTTGTTCTATATTGTTTATGTAATGATATATGTTTATTTAAGAGTACTTGTCTCATAAAACTGCGTTCAAGTGAGTGCTGAATGCAAATAAGTATAAATAATCACATACGAGTGCTACTTTCCACACTTCGATTTCTACTTACCAGACATTAGCTAATTTTCAAAAGAATGCATTGGCGGGTTGTTTTGAGTTTTGCGTTACTGATGTATGTCTGCGGAGTCTCGCGAACTAAAAATTACGATCTTAGCGAATTGATCTTGGACTACATGGAGTACAAGAACGCCAGTCGTCTTCTGTCAGCTTTTCTCTGCCTACGAGATTTTGGTAAGAAAATATGAATTCATCGAATAAAATTCCACTGCCATTTCAGAGTTGCTAATGTAGATGAGATCACTTTTCTCCGCTCCCTTCAGAAAGCAGCACAATTATTTTACCCGCCGTTTCTTTTCTCACCAATTCTCGCTAAGTGAACCTCCCAATAAATTATCGATCCTTTTCAATTCGCAGAAGTTATGTCCTTCAGTCGAAAACTCATGGATGGCTCAGTCCAAGCTGTGGTTTTGAACCCAGCTACAATTTCACATAAAAAAGAGTCGGTCACGAAGTTACTGCAGTACAATTACCACAAATTAAATGTCGTGGTGGACCTGGGCTGTGAGCATAGTGAAGAATTGATGGCGGAGGTGGTATTTAACTCCATATTTCCAAAGTTCACTTTACTTAGAAATTAACTCAAATTTACTTTCCAGGTATCGGTTAATAAAATGTTTAACTATTCGTACGCCTGGCTTTTGATAACCGATAATAAAAGTTACGCCCTAGACCTAATGGCGAAATTGAACCTAAGCGTTGATGCTGACGTTGTGATAGGAATTAGATCCGATGAAACGGTGCTATTTTATGATACATATAACACCGGAAGTGATCGAAATGGGACTTTAAACGCGACATTTATTGGCACCTGGGAAATGTCGCGTCGTTTGGAGATCGTCAAACTCCAGAGCTTCGTTTATCGGCGACAAAACCTCACCGGGATTACATTGAAATTTGCTGCAGTGGTTAGAAATCGCATACTCCGATCTTTACTCCAATATTTTAGATCCATTATTACTGATTATTATTTATCTACGTTACACCCATTTACAGACAACGTATATGGACCCCAACGAACGTGATCCAACTAAGTATCTTTCTAACATGGCGAACAAGTCTTACGATAACATATCTAAGCTAAATTATGCTCTTAGCGATAGCCCTCGTAATTTCTTCAACTATTCGTAAGTGGAGGTCGTAATATGATTATAAAAATATCCGATAACGTGATTATAGTCAAAAAATGAATGAATAAGACTACGAATAATCAAATCAAGATATCAATGAAGCAACGAACCAATGAAGCTAGGACTATATCATAAGAACAAACTACTCTATAGGGTGGAAATATCCACGTGGTCAGACTTTGGTGGTCGCTGGAATGGACCTTTCTTTGGTATGGTAGGCGCTTTGGGACGTAAGGAAGCAGACTTCACTCTTGGTGGTACTGTCCTGACGCTGGACCGCTTAGAGTACTGCACACCCGTTGTCCAGAATTATCCTTACTGGCAAGCAAATATATTTTTAGACTTTAGCTTAAAGTACCAGTAGAAGTACAATTCGACATTTTAATAGCTCGAATTCGGTCGTCCATAGGTATCTAGTCAGATATAGGATTTTTTCTGTCTCTTGGAGACGTTGCTACCCATATCTTAGTTTCGTAGAGATATATCGCTTTGTCTATCGCTAGATAACGATAAAAGCAAATAGTTTTTCCTATAATTGTCTCGTATATACATTTCTCAGGACTGGCTTCCTGTTTAAACATCCAACTAGTCATTCCATCAGAAATGTGTTCCTCGAGCCCTTAGCACCCTCAGCGTGGAGTACGGTTTTTGCTGTCTCTGTTCTAGTTATCCTCATGTTGACTCTAGCAGTGTACTATAACCGTAGAGACGGAGAGAACCCTTGGAGTTTCGGGATTCATATAACTTTAGCGACGCTGTTTCAACAAGGTATATCACAAATGATGCTGCATATGCACCTATTATCAAATCAAACAACGGTAGAATCTTTGCATAGTCGATCTCGTTAATCTTTCGACTGTCACGGTTTGGAGTAATTTACTGTCGCACTGGTCGATCGATGTAATTGATAAAGTATATTAAAGAGCAATAATTTCATGGATATCATTTTCAGCATCAAATTTTAGGCTGTATTATCATTAATTATTGGAATTGAAATAATATAACTAGTTTTTGGTAGTCAGCAATTGTAATTTTCAAATTATTCTCATCTGTTAATAATTCAGTTGAAAAATAATTTAGTTAAGATATGATGAATTATTTTAAATAATTAACGTTCTTCACACGTATAAATGGGGTTTTAACTCGAAATATGAATTTTGAATTTCGCTGCAGGATGGTCTGGCCCATTACCTGGACCCAGCGGATATATGATTGTCTTCGTCCTGATGCTGTTCAGCATGCTGCTCTATAACTTTTACGGTGCTTCTGTACTTTCGTCTTTATTATCAGATCCACCCCAAACTATACGTACAATAGCGGATTTACTGGATTTCGGGATGCCAGCTGCCTACGAGAACGTCTCGTTTACTGCTCACTATTCTTTAGATGTAAGTATATTCATAAATTTTGAAAAAAATCGTGGCTAGGAAAAATCTCCCGAAAGGAAAACATTCAATTTCCATGAAGATAACAACTGTCGAAGCGGAAAAGAACTTCTACAAGAAGCGATTGCTGGATGAAGGGAAACCCAAAGTACTTTCGCGTGCTGAAGGCATCCGACGAGTTAGGGCTGGGGGATTTGCTTTCCATACGACCCCTGCCGATGCTTATGAGAACATTGCTGAACAGTTTACACAATCAGAAATCTGCAGTTTAGCTGAGATCACGTTTATACGAAAGACCTTTCTTGCACTATGGGGGTCGCGCGAGAATCCCTACAGAGAACATCTCAGGATCATGTGAGCATTGACAAAAATGTTACGGTTTGAGTAGATTAGATCAAAAAAATGAGTTGACTATGCAAAAATTAAATTAAATTATTCAAAGGTCATGCGGAGCCTTTCAAATCTTGTATCAAAAAATGTCCGTCTGAATATACAGTCAAGTATATCATTCATTCAGTGAATATTCTCACTTTTTTATTTAATAACAATTACTGTTGATTAACAACTTCGTAGACATCGGCGCCTGGAGGAAGTCGGAATCCTAGCTAGGGAACGTAACCGCTGGTTTGCTCCGAAACCAGAATGCCTTGGTCGCGCAACAACCCTGACCAGTATCGGCTTGACCAATATAGCTTCAGCATTTTTGGCCTTATTTTGCGGTGCTTTAGCTGCACTTCTTATCCTCGGAGTTGAACTCGTGTATCATTATCGTGTACAAGAAGAAAAGTGGTGAGACGCTGTTTTTTATACTCCGTCTTAATTTGCAGTGTGTGTAAAATCGAGAGGCCATGAGTGAATGAGTTTGACAATCAGGTGCAAGCTAAAAACTCAATTTTCAAGAACCTGAAAACTTAGTTGACAAACTATGAGATACATTTGTGAATTATCTGGATTGTGATCCTAATCGCAACCTTATTGCTCCAGGACTGCATCGTGGTTGCATTATCGGTCAAAAATGTTTCTGGCAAAAAGACATCGAGCTGGGATTAAGATCGTCAAGTAAGGCATTTGGAATTCATGTTCTTCAGCTATAGTGTCCCTGGCCTTCGTCTTGAACTGGCACAAGGTTATAGAGATATTATTATTTCCGTAGTATTTTATTCTAATCAGATTTAGAATGTCGAATATATTACTAAAAATTATATCATATGTAGATCACGCGCTGGAAATACTATCGTACACTATTTGCTTGCTGATTATAAGGATAAGTCTGATTGGTTACGTAAAGTACGAGGAAATGATCTCAACCCATTATAGCGCTTAAAGCTTTGTACACGCGCCGTTTTTCAAGTGAACTTTCTTCAAAGTGATGTCAACATCTATTACGATTCATGTCAGCATCTTGGTTCAGCTTGTTCCAAGATTACTAAATCTTATTTTCAACATTTTCATATCTGTATGCTTTGCCATGCATCTTTTTTATTAAATGCAGATGACATAAAATTTGTTTCAATCATTAGATTGACGGTTTTTCGTTATGGATCATTGGTAAACTCGTAAATTCCCAAAGATTTGTGATCACATCTTTATCCATACTTATTAGTACAGAGATTTGGAATTGTTTTCGGTGAAAATTTTTTTAATACTTTACATGCAAGTTGATGCAATGAAAATTGTGAAAATTTGCATGACTCTGATGCTTGGAGCAACATGTTTATTTATGAGAAATATGCAACACATCGAGAGGTTATACCTGTATAATATTTTTCTTATAATAAACGTTTGATGCGCCAGAGGATAAGACATATTAATCATAATTATCGACGTATGTATTTGTTATTGTTCTAGTAACTGAGAGAAATATGTATAGAAAATAAAAAAGGGTCATGTCCAACTAACGAGGCGATTGGATACTCCTTGAAACAGTCATGACAGATAATTATTTTAAAAACCTGTGTGTAATGTAAATTTATCTTTAGTTGTTTGATTAATCGTTCAAGTTGCCAATCTCTTTTATTTACCTAATCCGACACAGAGAATAGAATGAATTTCATTAAATCTACAACAGGCCAGATCTGGATCATCCGGAATTCCGAAAATACAGGTAAACCGATCAAAGTCAAGTCATAAATGCATATATAGATTCCGGCTGCTGAATATCAATGTTACAATAGTATTTCATACTCAAGGTAAATAGCAATACGAGCTCGCAGTACTCGTTTGGAATACAAGATGAATTCATGGCTTCAAGGAAAAATGACTGAGTCTTAATGTGTAATTGGAAGTCATACTGGGCTGTCAAATTAGTGGGGGAGGAGCTCGCACTGGAGTATATACCCGCAGGCAAGTCGCGACATTTGTCACTTACTTAGTCCTCGCGATTTTTTTGGCCAGCTTGATTATATCTGACGGTGTGAAAGTTATATTGGTAAGTAACACGTTGACTACCTTGATTTTCGAATAAACAAGGTAGTGTGATCTCGTGGGCTCATTCCCTGGTAAAAAGTACCTCAGCTTTAGTGGAGAGGAAATACACGCCATAATATTTTTTTTTGTATCAAAAGACGTAGCCTGAATCGTGACAAATTATGCATTGGGCAAAAATCTTTAAGTGCCATTTTATGCATTGTAGTTCTCTTTCAAAACCCTGCAAGTTGTGTTGGTAGGATTGTACCGCTATATACTTCGAGAAATTGATAATTGTACTTTTGATTGTAATTTTTATTAATTGTTTAAGTGAGCAATCATCATGATGTTACTATCTACGCTAGTTCTCATGTTCGCGAGCTTGGGATTGACATCCTCGCTTGAAACATACTCTAACAAGTATGACAATGTGAACGTTGACCTAATCCTCAGGAGTGATCGTCTCTTGAAGCAATACATGTCCTGTGTCCTGGATAAAGGACCATGCTCACCAGAAGGACGATATTTCAGAAGTCAGTGTAACAAATTTACGCTCTTTGCCAAATTGTTTTATTTGCTTTCGAATTAGGGTTCCAATATCATTTGCGTATATTTATTTACGAGCTAGTTAGGTAAATTTTCCGCCCCCTACTTCGCTAGTCCAAATTTGATAGGCAAACATCAACAGAAGCAAAATTGATGTTAACTGAAGAGGCTATAATGTTGTAAGGTAATTTTAACACAGTGATAGAAATGTTTATCTATCTAATTAACCATCAAGCAGCATACTGCATAATTGATTCGTTAGCTCAAGGTTGCACCAAGCTCCAGGCTTAATTTTTGAGATGAATTTGCATAAATTGGTTCTCGTTGTTCTAGGTATCCTACCTGATGCTCTCGCAACAAACTGTGAAAGATGTACACCAAAAATGAAGACTAACGTTAGGAAGGTATCGAACTACGTTAAGAAGGAGAGACCTGACGATTGGACGAAATTTGTGCAGAAATACGACTCGGACAACAAATACAGTCCATCCTTTGAGCGTTTTCTGAACGAATAGTCAAAATCGACCTTCGACACTTGAAGTATGCGCTGTGAGTTATTAGCGACGTCTTATTAATTTATGAAAAAGAAGTAAGTTTGCATCCAGTTCTAAAGCTGTATCAAAGAGTTTGTAATAAATTATTTATTCCCCTCATCGGATACAATGATGTGATGTTTTACTTGAACAATGCATACAATTTTCTATGAACTTTGTACATATCCCCGTCACCTTATCTAGTTTTATTATAATAAAGCTATAATCATACAGCGATTATTTTGAAAACTGTACGATATGAAGTCATGTATGTATTTAAGTACTATACCTACTCCACTTTTTTTTCTCCATTATCTGCGTGGTATGAATGAATGAATATGCGATGTCGGGAAATGTGAAAAGTTTTTTGTACGAATCTTATTGGCAACAAATTTTTTATTAAACAATCATGATAAAGGCTTTCGAAAAACAGATAACACCAACAAACATTCAAATTCTAACAACAAACAACTACGCTTAATGCATAAATTTTAAGCTTATAGATTTAGTGTCAAATTCTCTGCAGTAGCAAGTAGTCGATCTGGGCTATCGGATATTATTCCTTTTGATAACCTTTGGTCAATTTTTACATCTCTTTAGGCGGTAATATTTTTCTTTCTGGCATCTTCAATGAATTTAGCTATCAGAGCTTCCCACTCTTCCGGACGGTTTTCGGTGTACCACGAAACCAATAGCCCGAACATTTCCTTTTGCTTTTCAGTGCATTTCTGGCACTTGGTCACGATTGCTTCTGGGAAATTACCTGTTTAAAGAAAAAAGATTCAACGGTCAACCAAGAGAATTTCAAGAAGGTTGCGTTTAGTAAGAAGCTCGAAGTTTGTCACAGAAATCACAAGCATCCATCAATAACACTCAATAAATGTATAATTTTATAGAGTATAGTCTAGATATTTATGCAAGTATCATACTTTTAAATAAACACTTCTTCTTATTTCACAAAAAAAAAAAAAAAAAAAAAAAAAAAAACCAAAAGAAAGTTGAGAAAACTTTTTGCTATGTGTCACTCACATCTAGGAACCAGAGTATTTTCTAATCTCACCATTTTCGTCTTCCAATGGAATGACAATGGTCTAGTTATTCTTTTTTAAGAGTGTTTTGCAAATAATTATCTGGACGAGAGTTATGGATTATTGAACTATGGGTGATGAGCCGAAGACGAAACATTCGAGCATTCTTAAATCTTAAACGCAGAAATGATTTGACTTAAATTCATTGCGTGTACGTTCCTTTGAAGAATTTTGCATCTGCAGTAACGCAGGGTGCAGTATCCATAAAACAGGCATAGTATTGGTTTCGTAAGCGCTCGTTGTCAATGATCTCCATCACGTTAATATCGTCATACTTATCGGAGTAGAACTCTTCAGCAACGACTATGGTAACCAATGCGATAGCCACACAGGCTGCGAAAGTGAATCGAACCATTTTCTAACTTGTTTGAAGTAAAACTGATGATCACTTCGTGGTGACTTCCATATTTATAGTTGACACGGTGGATGTCCTTCGGCGGTGTTATAATCTTTGCGTAATGACCCTCCTTCTTGCCGCTCAATGGAGGTAAAATATATCTATAATTAAACTTTAGTCAATCTCAGTGCTGCTTGCAAATTATAAAATTATTTTTCAATCAATTTGCCTAGATAATTTGTAAATTTTGCATACTAGGCTGATAGACTGTTCAACCTTGTGATTAAAAAAAAAAAAAACATCCAAATTGTTTTTAGTACCAATGGGTAGCTATCATAGTGATAGTTCATGTATGGTGAGTCATCCTGAAAGGACGAACAATTTTTCATCTACTTATAAGAGCGTTTTTGTATTGAACATAGATGTCTATTTTATACAATCGATTTCATTTTTGAACTCCTGTATCATAATTAACGAAAGCTGTCCCCACACGTTTTCATGCATCGTAAATCATTTAAATCGGTAGGCATATATCGCGTCGATCATCGATGTTTACTGGTCTGAAAGTTTTCTGACGTTCAAATCTGCAGCAACGTCTCTTCGAAAGTGCAAAATCAACACGTTTTTCAATTGGGTTTCTGACATTGTGGATCTAAGTGGGTTTTTAGTCGTCCAAAAACGAAAAACTATATCCAGCCGGAGACCCCTGAAGAGTTTGAGTGCGCATTCTTGAATTTAGTAGCCGAATTCTGCATGTATACAGTTGAATTTCAACACCCAGATATTTTCGAATGTTCTTATCTCCTCGTACGTTCCCGGTACTCCTCGGGGCAATTAGTTCTCTGAGGTCGAATATGTTGAATAGCCAAGTGATTCGAATAATAATACCATAATTGAAAAACTTCGATAAACTAACAATAAAAGGTGTACTATTATGACGTTCCCGGTCTACTCCTAACACTTACATAACACAGATATCACGGTTACGTGGGTACATAAATTATATGCAATCGTTATAAGCTGCGCTTACTGGAATGGGTAAATAACAAATCATTAGATCATTAAAGCCAATTAAATCGTTTAGCACTTGATTATTATCGGGGATTCATGCAAGAATGGTAGGTCTTTCATTATCTACCATTCTGATGTCGCACGAACCAATTTCAGACCTACTTAAGAGACGAGAGTGCACAATTTTGATTTCATGGTCAGATTCGTGTTTACGCCACTTTTTGATACCTCTGTACAGATTTTTTTTCCTATAACACATTTTATTGCGTGTATTCATCCAAAGATAGCGATTAAGAAGAAGACCTCTGAGGTGTGGTTAGAGAACAAAAGCTCACTGGATTCACATCGTAACGATCATTTGAACAGCTGTGGTTTCAATTTATGGAAGATTCGGCCGAAAGAGAATGGTACGATGAAATAAGATACGACATTTCTCTTTGAGTCTTCCTCTTGCTTGCCAGTGTTCATCGTAATGGGAATCTTCGCGGATGATCGTTCGAAACAAAATTGCCATTTCAAGACCGGCTTGCTAACATATCTTCTCTATTATTTTGGGAGTCACTCCAACCTATTCAGAATCCGATCGGTTACCCCAGAGTCTCCAATTGTTACAAAGCATTGAAGCTCTAGGAAAGAAAAGTTGGAATCAAATAATTCAATCGGGAATCTGAAAATGGGTTACAACATCTCACCAAGCAATCAAATGTGACTATCATGCGACAGGTACGCGGCTTTCAGTCAGAACATCACAATTCATGAATGGGATAATAGGCTGCCAGTTTGGGGCAGCGCAAACTGTCGAAATTTTTTATAATAGAAATTGAGCCACGTAGTAGCGATAGAGTGAAAAATGACTCCAATGGATCAAAGTTCGAATCATCAAATACCGAAAGAGCGGAGAGGTGAACTCCAAAAAAATGTATAAACGCTGATGATACAAATATCGATTGCTAGATGATCAATGCTAGTACTTCACGTAGAAATGGGATCATTCATGATCATCTATGATGTGGAAAATTTGTACAATGGTCAGAATCAATTGATAAAAATGCTTTTCTTATTTGCAGCGAGTGAACTTGTTGATTACAGGTAATCTACAATTGTAAAAAAATCGGTAAGCAGTTTTCTGTACCGTCTCTCACCACTCGTAGGTATTACCTGGCGAGATTCAGACTACCTGTTATATTGTCGGTTGATTCACCGATCATATTGAATGAATTCAAGTCATTATCTGCGAGAGCAAGGTTTTAACGGATGCCGTTCGACTAATTGGAACTCTACCTAATCTGTAAGTTCGATCATCGAACGTAATTATTTGAAGAATTACCTCATAAGTCATAATAAATAAAACTAAAGGCAAACAAGTTTTTACATATCAAGGATAAATCCCTAACGCCTTGGGGCAAAAAATATTCAGCTACCTTCGACAGACGTTGTCTTCGTAATAAATTATCACAATTTCGTTGTTGCTTTGGAAATATTTCAAAGTATTATAATGAATACACGCGGAAAATTCTCCTATGAATCTTCGTATGATTTTTTAAGATTCCAGGCGATAATTAGCGCTATGAATTATTCTGCGAATTAAAAACTTGCCATAACTCTTTTTCGGTAATATCATTGTTCCTGGTATGCTGCAGTTACATCTCATACTATTTTCGAGCACGTAATTAAAGTTAATATAAGTTAATTGATCGCCGCACAACGACCGGCCTTGATCTACGTCTATACATGTAAGTTTATGCGTGAGGAAAATGCGGGTCACGTGAAAGTTGTTGATCATTTTTATCGAACGAAATGGAACTCCAATTGCTAAATATTAAATCAATAGAAAGGAAATGATAATTAGTGACAGATCAGTTCCGGACTGTTTATTCCTAGTTCAGAGTTTTCAGAGGCAACATTCTTTGGTGAAGTTATCAGGGTCATCCAGTGGAAAATGTAGATAAAACGTGGATTCTGGACGTAGGTGAGCCGTCGTGACGATGATAATAATAATAATAATAATATAGAATGATTTAGGCGTGTAGGAATCTTTCCGAAAAAGTTATATTATAGTAAATTAATTCACAAAAACGGCAAAAAATTTGTGGCAGAAATATACTAGAATGTCGCCAGAATGTTGTAATTTCCCGCACGTTTTTAAAACCCCTTTTTATCGCTGAGGTATTAATTTCATTGCTTTGAAAAATTTAGGGAAAAAACTGTACATAACATGTATATACATTGAATAAAAAGTGGGGGTCCTGTAGCATTCTGGAATTTTGCTTTTTAACGATCGAAATTCCATTCTTACAACAACGTATTTGCAGTGCGATCTGGACGTTATTACTGGCACCGTTTTATCAGGGGTGTAATGTCCTTATAGGCAATTTGAAACGCTCCATATTTTGAATGAATTCATACATACCATCACATATAATTCTGCCATCGTATTATATGATCGTATTATTCACGGACATTTCGAACCGCTTTTGATTGAAAAACGATAAAATTAATTTATAAATGCGCAAAAGAATTGGGTGAATGTACCGGAAAATTTTTCATTTCTTGATTATACTTTGCTTGCGTATGAGAATGGAAACCATATTTTTGAGCAGCACTGAAGTAATCAAGGTGATATCCACCGGGTTTGGATTTAAAATATAGTACAGAATCCTTGCGAGACTCGGATAAAATTTGGCAAAGGTTTTGTGTTGCTTTCGAATTTCTTCAGAAAAAATACTTCAGATCTGACTCGGAGATTCACATTGTATACCACCATCTATAACGATTACTTGTCAGTGATAGGATTATTTCACAGATCATTGGTATGACCAGGATGATGTACATCGCTAACCGCCACAAGGCCATTTGTTCCGGATTATAATAATTCGAGGATTTTCAAGTATTGTGTAAGCTTCATTTTTATATAAACGTGGGCACAAAGAATTGGGTAAATATTTGATCAAAAGATCATACATTTCCTGGATATTATTTTTTTCCTGGTAATATCCTGTTTCAGGAAGAGATTATTTTCGTGAAATCACATAGTTATGAATATGCATACCACCTCTTCTTCGCATATGCTTCTCTTCTCGTTTGCTTATTTCTGCAGGTACAATATAGGTACGATATTTATCCCTAATTTATACCCAATATTCATACGTATGTTAAATAAACAATCAGTGAGTGTGTGATGCGATTATTGAACGTGGAAAGCGCGTACCGATCATACTGTTCGTAACATTGATTCAAAGTAGGTTTGCACAGTTCGGAAAGTTGAATGCCCGCGCATCCTAACGGTGTACGAACCATAAATAATAAACTTACTAAGCCGACGCCATTAATCGTTAAGTTTTTATCACGGAGGCATTCTCAGCTGATCTAGTGCAAAGTAAAAATCAATTGAAAAAAGGACGCGAATTTCCAGTCGCACTTACAGTAAAATAGCAACAAGACCTGGGAGTCCACTCAGACATAGGTAATAGTTCAATCATTTCATTAACGTACGAAGTACATCAAGACTCAACCAAAAGTCATCATTGCGTATCGTAATTGACGCGCTCAGCCTGGTCATTATTCAGCCATATCAAACTCATTGACCCATGAAAACGATGCAACACGGATAACATAAATTTGAAATTAGCAAAACCCGTTTGTCCGGTGTTTATCTTGGAAACATCGAAGAGTAAAAAAAAACTGACTGCGATTTGAAGGACATCGTCGCAAGTCAATCTTCGTGAATTGTATGCGGTTGTCAGAATGCATGGGTAATATCATTCCATGAACCACTCGCACCGGATAAATGAAATTTTTATTTTTTCCCAGATTTTTGATGTAAAAACGGGGCAAGTATCGCTTCGAAAATCATGAATTTATATGAAGGAAAACCACGTTCAATATACATAGTTCTCTGAAAATTCAGAAAAAATATAAAGCAGATTTTACCATGTGGGTAGTTTTCCCAGGGTGCATGCATATTCTCTAATTAGTATAACTATTTTCACAATTCAGAAATCTATGATATTATATAAGGGACTATAACTCCAGTTCAGTTTAGCATAAGAACCGTTATCTCAACTATGATCTATAGCTGGTCTCTTTTATCTTTTTGAATGATAAGTAGATGGCATTTGTCAGACTTTAAACGGGTAAATTATACTCCACACTTCTCTTCGCTGTAGTATTTTAACGTATGATAAAATCGATCTTTAATCCGGCCAGATAAATGCGAGACATAAGAAACCGTTTCGCGTTGTATGTATTCAGTAATGCACACAAAAAAAAGTGACTCTTCCTTAGTGATATACATTGTTAAGTCGCTCGATAACACGCATGAAATGAAAATGGTGTGTCAATACTTTTATGATTTTTATTCGAAGAATTGAAATTCCTAATTGCCCATGGATCTGCAGGTTTGTGCTACTGCTCAGGTCATAATATCAATATTTTACGAAACAATAAAAATCATTATCAGGAAATCGGTTAACTAGATATTCAAAAATCGCGTATCAAATAAATCGTTGCATTCATTCTGCCTCGAGTGTAAATCATCACCGATGTTATGAAGTTCAACATTTTTTTTGAAGAAAGCGTTTATAATAAAAGTAGAGGCGGAAGAATCTTATCGCGATTAACATTTCCCAGCCGGATTGCTAGCGCTTAATACTTATCTTTCCATATCTTAGCGTTTTCGACTGGGGCTACACTGGTGTAGAGTAGCAATCTTCATCTCTTTCTTCTCTTTGAGGGAAAGAGAGATGAAAATGGCTACACTACACCGGTCTAGCCACAGTCGAAAACGCTATAAATGTAAACTTTTAATAAAATAGAAAAAATAAAATCACTATAATGGCTTTTCGATCGTCAAACACATCAACATCATACGATTTAATAGGTATACTTCGTCACTGATAATTGAACGGGGTTGAAGCCTATCCTATTATATCGCCAATATTTGCATTTAGATGTCCGAAGAATCGGATTTGACGTTACATCATTCCAGACACCTCTTGCTGTCTCCTTTCAGCCAAAAAATTCCTCTTACTCGTCACGCTTTGCCCTGATATATAAACGAGCCACGCGACCATCTGGTCAGAATGAAGGCTCACCGAACTGGGCTCAACATTTATGCAAGCTACTGCGTTTGAGTGGGCGATAGCCACCTATAAAACCAACGAAGGATATTCCGGTTACATTACTACGGTTTAAGATGGCTACGAGAGTGGTTCCCTTGACAGTGGTATGTCTCCTGGTGATAATTAGTTCCATGAAGGTTCACGGATACATTTGGCCGAAACAGAACACCTATTCAACCCGATGGGACAAGGTCAACATTGACGATATTCTGGACAGCAAACGCCTCTTGCAATACTACTTCAGATGCTTGATGGGATCTGGGCCATGTCCACCGGATGGACGAGAGCTTAAAAGTGAGTATCCTCGAATTTTTTGCTTTTAAATGTAGTCTCGAGATCTGCGGTTTGCGGTTTGCGGTTTGCGGCTTTGACGTATCTAGTAAAAACAAGTTTTCTCGTGTTCTTGACTTGGAAAAATTTAGATTGATTCATGGTATTTAGATCGGTATGTGGTATCGTTGGGTAACAGATATAATTGAATAGAGAGAAGGCTGATTAAAAGTTCGTGAATCCGGTGAAGGAAACCGGAGATGTAAAATAACTGGTCTTGTTCTGTAGGGAAAACAAATAGAAGAGGTAAACTCGTTTTAGCCAGCATCTTGGAAGTCGAATGCCAATGCTCTTTTCCTACGAATTGGACGGTGGATCTCCGTTCATATTGGATGATTTCTTTTTCCTTATCGCTCTTTACTCTCGTGAAAAATCATCAAATTTGCTATTTCAATGCAGAGTTCATTCAAATTATCTCAGAGTTACGATTCTTTAATGTACGCAGCATTTCATTCGACGCAAGGTCTCGGCCAAGGTAGAATTATGATCCCGCGCAATGCCTGCAGTTAAAAAATTCTTTTCATCGCTGGAATCGTCTAGATACACTTTGAACAAATAAAGAGGAAAGTTGTCAGAAGTTAAGCCGGCAAACAATGGGATGGCCAGACTAAAATCTGATTTATGTGTCTTTCGTTTTCTGTAGGGTTCCCTAATTTATTCCACCTTCTCGAAACCAGTCTGATTATTGTTTCTCGTTCATGCTTATGAACGCATAAACAGTATGATTCGTGCTTTATTCTGCCTGTTTGCAAATCGTTGCTGTTCAAGGCTTTATTCTAGGAACCGAGTCCACAATGGCAAACCAGAACTTCGGTCTTAAAGATACCCGGGCGATACCTGAGAGAATTTCATTATCTGATGCTTGCGCGTCATTACTTATGGCTGAGAAATCATTTTTATGCACGCAAGGAGGCGATCAGCCACGTAATCGGGCATCCTTGCTTCATATTCTGGGAGCGTTTGTCATTTATCATCAATGCACCACACCTCGTCGTTAAAGCTTGAACGGTTGTGCTATCCGACGTTATAATTCTATGCAGACCGTTAATTTCCGAACACTGGCCAAGCCCATTGTTACATGATTCACCGCAAGATTAATACAAACAATGATATTGACTTTTCTGTGTTTCAGGGGTGTTACCAGAAGCCTTGGAAACGGCATGCTCAAAATGTACCGGAGCTCAGCTCGCAGGAGCAGCCAAAGTCATTCGATTTCTTAGGTACGTTCCCAGTACTACGATTTGTAAACTTGACATTTCGGTGATTGATTTGCGGAAGGGATCTCTGCAATTATAAGTTTAAATTAAATGCTAGAAGAATAAAGAACTGATGACTTCCAACTTTTAGTTGTACAAAAAACGTTGTTGCAATTAATCTATTTGATAAATTGGGATAACAATCTATTGAAATACGAAGATGATTGGTCATCATTAATTCGGACTTACGTCATAATTATTCACTCGGCGAGTGGCGTATCCGGGAGGATCGATTTGTTATGCTATGAGTCGAATGATTCCCAGACTCACACAGTTACCTATGATAATGCCAGAACTTGGATACGAGATGTGCGTGATAAAAATCTAAAGAGGACATTTCCGGTATTGCACAAGACAATGTTACTCACTCTCTGAACGATATCAAATACAACTTTGTCGTGACGCCCGTGACGACTGAAGCGTAACATTCACACGGACTAGAATATGATAACAGAGTATCGTGAGATTTCTAAGGTGGCTAGATCAGATACGTGTTCACCTTCATCCAGCTGCTATACTTGGCACGAAATAACATCAACACGATTCATAATTTACGTGAATTTCCGACAATTTTGTTTCCTTTTATCGAAGTCCGTGAGATTTATCTGAACTCGTATTTCGTCACATGCATATTCTATACCTACAGTAATTACTCAAATATAAGTAACTGCAGGGAAGTTTTACAGCAGATTAGGCCGTTGGTTTACACTCAGTCAAAGCCAACTCGGCACACTCCAGGTTTTTCGTCTGTTTATTGCAGGCTGGCCATCCACTTTTCTTTTTTTTTTCGAACCGATGTCTTCCGGAAGGAAATCAATTCAACCAGAGAAAAAATGCAGATGGTCGGCCTGTAATAAACAGACGACAAACCTGGAGTGTGCCGAGTTGGCTTTGACTGAGTGGAAACCAACGCTTTGATCTCTCTGTATATTAGGGTGCTTCGTTTTGAACGAAGATTTTTTTCTCTTCGCTCCATTGACGGAATATTGTTGTATGTACTTGAAAAGAAATTCCCTCAAAGTTTGAGCCCTTGGTTCCAATTTAACACGAATCTGAACTGCAGTTTTCAAATTTTCCCATTTAAAAAGCATGTAAGTCTAACGATTTTTTGATTTTTATTTGATGATTTCGTCTGATAACGTTGGGGATTGGGGACTTCAAAAGTGCCCATTGTGATCTCAGTGTAACTCGAGGTGCTTCACCTGCATTTATAAATATTGGTAACATTTATAAATATTCAAGTACATCTATCTTCTGAACTATAAGTTCTAGGAGAAGAAAGAATGAAACCTTTTTTGTGGAAAATTAAATTTTCAGTAAATTAGTCATTTAGATATTTCTCCTAGCTTCAGCCGTTTGGCAGATATCAACGAAAATATGTGAGTTATGCTGAAAAAATAACTTTCGATTTTGATACAGATGAAACAACTCGAGTTACACTGAGATCAGACTGTGAACTTTTGAAGAGCAATCGATCCCCTACGTGTAAATCGTCATTATAAGACGATATCATGCAATGCACCTGAGCATTATATGATTGAAAAAAAAAATCGTGTGGATTTACATGTTTTTAAATGGGAAAATTTAAAAACTGTTTAGATTGGTGTTACAATTAGAATTAAGGGCTCAAACTTTGAGGAAATATCTTTTTGCGTACATACAACAATATTTCGTCGATGTAGCGAAAAAAAAATGTTCGTCCAAAACGAAGCACCGTAAATACATATGTTTCAATTACCTCGAATCTCCATCTTTTATTTTCCAAATTGTAATATTGAGAACAGTCTAAAAAGTTGTGAATAATATTTCGTTTATTTGACGAACTCTGTTGGTGGCAGGGGTCGTTGATAAGCCGATGTTTGACTTTGATGAGAGTCAAAGAACCGAGGATAAAAGCGAGGATAAAAGCTTCCGGCTTGATATATAATATACGCATTATACACACATATATATATATATAGATATATTATTTTATTTTTCTCATTTGCAGAGATGATAAACCAGAAATGTGGATCCCTCTAACAGAAAAGTACGACCCAGATGGAAAGTATCGTGGTAAATACTTGGAATCATCTCCAGATAACAACACAGCGTAAAAATCGCTGATGGAAATTTCGCACAGTTCCTTCAACCTCAGAATATTTTCTCTCATTTTATATCGCTAATGCATCATCATTTCTCATATAACGTATATTTTCTTTATTTTTGTATCAATATCTATCAATTTTATGGATAGGTATCTACTTGTAAGCTATAATTTAAATTTTGCTTTGATATACATCAGTCTTGATTAATTAACGACTAAACCCCCTCCCATCCATATTATCGTTATTTTAAATATGTAAATCAATCCTTGACCATATATCGTTGAGCAAGACGTATCATCAAGGACTTCGTCACGGCGATATCCGGGGTACAAATTATCCCAAAAGTCCGTATAAAGCCGGGCAGCTGTTTATCGAAATTGGATCGAAGTTACCGCAGCATGATTGGAAGTCTGGTGGTGGCGCAGGAATTGGACCTTGAACCCGGAAGATAGCAGACATACCAATAGCCATATGCCATTCGAAGTGACAGTGGAAGAGCCAGTCGCCAGGGTTGTCAGTAAAGAAACGAATCCTCGCTGAACCACCCTGAGGTATGAGAATCGTATCTTTTAGGGGCGGAATTTGGTTCGGACTTTGCGAGCTCGTCATCCGGAGTGTTTCGTTGAAACGAACTGTTTCCATTATGTAAAATTTGTAGCCGTGAAAGTGTATCGGATGGCTCACACGTGCGTCCGTTGGCGAGACTAGAAAATAACGAAAGGAAAATATTCTCGCTGTCAAAAAATTTCATCTCTTCGGTTGATCATAACTCCTCGAGATACTCGCTAATTGAAAAACTCACATCGATTGATGTCTCGTATTATCATTTCTATATTACTCCCGAAAGGTAGGACTTCCATATTGGTGCACAGGCAAAAGCCATTCGCAGTACACTTGGCCGGTCTATCTTGCTGATTGCAATAATTTCCGAAACCAGCTCTGTCACACAACGTAGGCGTCTCGGGAAATTCATTCGTGATATTGTTCACCACTCCACTCTCTAGCATCCCAGGAGGCCTCACTGAAAGAATTGAACAACTCGTTTTCATCTGTTCAATTAGAATTCAAAAGTTCCATGGTCCTCGGAATTTCGATTGGAAATGAAAATTTGAACTCCGGTCATGTACTCACGTTGGAATGGATTGTATTCCCTGCTCGGGTTAGCAGCTGTACCGTGCAATGTTGCCACAGTCCACTCCCAATAGCCAAAGGTGACGTTTTTTCGGAGGATGTTTGTGTCCGTTAAAAGAGCATTGTTGTTCACGACACCTCGCAATTGGCTAGTGCAGATTTCAGAGTTTGATATAGTGCATGCCGCTTCAGGATGATTAAGACGTACGCCTATCGGAAGTGGATTGTCCATTGTGGGCTCCGGTGTCGTAGGGTAAATTCCGAGGGCACCCTCCACTGTTCCGTAGGACAAGGTGGCGACCTGTGACAGAATATGAGATTTGTACTTCTGAAATTGGCTAATAACTTTGACCGTTGAACATTCCGGAAGAATTCCAGCTGAAGACCAAAGCGTGTGATATATGAAAAAAACGTTAATTTATGCATGTCTTCATTAAGACGAATTTTTTATCGATAGACAGCATATTTGAATTTTGACCTTTGAATAACGATAAATTTTACTAGCCTGATGACAAACTTCGATTAAAAATACTTAAATCAAAGTTGATTGCCTTGTTCGCGAACGGAATAGCATATGCAATGATAATTAGTTCCAACCTGATCGATACGATCTACAGCAGCGCAAACGCCCAGTCCTGTGACATGGATCCAGTAAGCCCCTGTTTTCTGGACAGGGAATGTATTTACAATAACGTCATAACGTTCCCCGGGTAAACTGACTAGCGTGTTAACAATCTGAGGCTGAACGTCGCTTCCATCGGTGGCTATAACTGTCATTGTATGATTTTGAATTTGTACTTGTATTGCGCAAATCATACTACAAGCGTTGATGAATCGGAAACGGTATGTGCCTCCGGATTGAACGTGAAAGGTAGCCAGGGGTGATCGAGTCGTCTGATTAGTAGCTGGCTGAAATTCCAAATAAAAATTCAATTTCGAGTCAAATGTCATAGAAATTATCACACCGTGAAGCTTTGCTTCACGGAAAAGAAATTTGAATCATAGGTATCAGTGGTCTAGTTTTACGCACTATCAGATTGATATTTTTTCAATCAATCGACAGTAAGGGGATATCCAAAAGAAAACGTCTTACGTTACGCCAGCGGCCAAGGCCATTCAGCAGAAAACTGACTGGAACAATTCCTGGCTCTCTCGTCGGAAGCCCCGGGAAGAACATTTCTGCGTTTTCATGCATCAAGTCCGTGATGACGACCACGTGAGCGGGTCTGTCTTCGGAATAGAAGTTTCTAGCTGGATCTAAACTCTTTGGCTGTCTAACGATCAGTGCTCCATTATGACCGTCGGTTTTGTGGTGGCCTTGAGAAATGAAATATCCTTTCAATTAGTATCTCAAAATCCTACACAGGAGAAGACTCGTTAGGAAGGAATGAACATAGAGTACCAGTATGGCTGTGGTAGAAGTATGTCCCCGCCTCAGGCACAGGAAAAATGTAGCGGAACTTGCGCGACTCGGCGATACCGCATTGAGTGACTTGCGGCACGCCGTCCATGTGCGGAGTACCCCTCTGGAGTATTCCGTGCCAGTGGATGGTAGATTCAGTACCGCCCATTCGATTGATTACAGTAATGACCAGGAGATCTCGAACGCAGACCTGAGGGTTAATTTGGTGTGATCGAAAAACGATATTGAAAAAGCTTAAGATTGCACCTAATAATTTATCGGGTAAAACCCTAAAGAAATTCACCTGAATATCCGGACCAATTCTTCTCCTATTGATGGACTTGATACCTCGTTCAGTACCGTCCGCAGAGATGCATTGTTCATGCATGCAGTCCTGAAGAACACCTTGAGAGCAGTTTCCGCATGCGCTATACAAATCGTCATAGATTAGAGAGATCAGTTTGTTGTTCGATCGGAATCAATTTATTTCGAGTGATTGGTTATCTCTGCGATGCAACCGAGCCCCGGATGGCTCATCAAGAAATGTGAGAAAGCGTTTATGGTACTTTAGGAAAACAAATTTCAGATGATTTGTGAAATCTGTACTTACGAGCCCATGGTGTGATAGTTTTCGAGGACAAAGTTATAGACGCAGACTCTGGGAGCAGCATTTACTAGGCAGGTTCGGTTACAGTTTGTCGACGTCAGATTCTGCGCTCCCATCCCGTACAGCCAGCAGTTGACATTATCCATGTTAATGCCAGCCGGTATTTCTGCGTGATTTAACACAATTGAATTAGGTTTTTATCAAAAATGAGACGTCATTAGAATCTTTTAAACTAACATTGAGGTTTAAAAAATGGAATATTGATCCTGATTATTATATCGTCATTATAATTAATTCAAGAAATTTGACTCACCTATAACTGGACCTTGAGCGACAGAGTTAGAGACGATGCACATTGTGAGTACAAGTACAAATCGGAAGACCATTTTTTCGTCTGTTTTTCTCTTACAATCAGAGCGTAGAGAGAAATTGGAAGACACTGCGGAGCTTTCGAAGAGAGCTCGATTGAATTTTCTATGCTCTTCGTTGAATATATATACGCAGGTACGGCGTTATCAGAACCTTCTTTGACGTGTGTGAAAATAACGAAATTATGTAATGCGAAATCGGTATGTGAATTACTGTTGTTTTCAAATCTTTCACCAATTGCTTACTACTGACGAACAGACGTTGAATTTGTTTCGAAATTTACGACAGTTTTTCGACCCGATACGGTGTTATGAAAATGTTTACTCCTATTTTTCCGATTCAAGTGTTAATTCTCTTCCCAGATTAAAACACTGAGAATGTAAACGACATGAAAAGTTTCAAGTAAATAATTGACGTTAATTTATTGCGGGAGCAACTATGATGCCGGAGAGTGATTGAGGAGATAAATGACATAGCATTTAATGGTACTAGATATGTTTCTGAATCAAGATGAATTAAGTAGTATATGTATGTATTAGACTGTGTCAAAAAAAAACGACATCAACTTCTCATTCGGGCCCTTTTCAAAAAAGTTGATGCTCAATATAAAAAAAATTGTCCCCAAAGCTCAGCTATGTAGCTTGAACACAGAATTAGCGCATTTGAAAATAAGATTTCCCATGTATTTCAAATGGCAAAATTTGTTTATTTTAGTTTCAACTGTACAACTTTTTTCATTTAACTGATAAAAATAAAGTAAATACACGTTTTTGTAAAGAAAAAAATTTCTTCGAAAATTTATAAAAGAAATAATTCAAATTAATTTGTCGAAAAGTAAGTAGTATTAATAACGTATACTTATGACTTTTAAAGCACTGTAACTTGTTAACGGTTCAATTGAGCAACTTGGGCCAAAGTGCCATTTTTGTAGATCATGAAATTGTCTACCAAACCGTATATCTTTTTTATTCTTATCAGTTAAATAAAGAAAGTTATACAGATAAAACTAAGGTAAACAAATTTTGCCATTTGAAATACATGGGAAATCTTATTTTCAAATGCGCTAATTCTGTGTTCAAGCTGAGCTTTGGGGACAATTTTTCTTATATTGAGCACTAACTATTTTCGAATGGGCCGGGACAAAAAAAAGATATCGTTTTTTTTTTGACACAGTCTAGTATATATATAGATTTAATTGAAAGGGAATAACCTGTGACTGCAGGAAAATGTTCGAATATGATTGCGACAGGCAGAGTATTATTCAACAATATTTTTTATCCATCTCGTGGACAATGACACGGATTGAGTAGGTGGCAAAATATCGTAAAATCTGACCAACCGTTTACAAGCTCCATAAAAATATACTAGGTGTGAAATTTGCTAGTAATAAGTAATATATCTTATTTTTCTGGTAATATAATTTTGGTCAAATAACTATTTACTCTACGATGCGAAAGATTACGAAACCTAATTGTTCTTCAAGATCGAAAGCATGGAAAATCATAAACCAAACCTGACAGTTTCAGATCGTCTTGACACTTCGTAGTTCTGAAACTTCTAAATTCATCGTGGTCCATATTTGGATCTTTTGGAATTTTTTCGAGACTTTTGTGCAATATTCGCGGAGGGAATAAATTATGGGTAGGTAGAGGGACTGGTAATTCTAACTATCTGCATGAACTCAGTTTTACCTCATTTCTAGTAATTCCCGGTAATTTTCTTCGACACCTTTGAAGGTGATAGTTGAAAACAATGAGTAGACGTGACTAGAAATAAGCTAAGAATTGGCATAAGCTCGCGGTTCATATTACCATCATGTTCTTTAGCTAATTACTAAAATTATCATACAAGAAATTCTGAACAGATTTTCTCGACCATTGGTATTTTATATTTTATAGAAACACCCGATGGATGTGAAATCAGGAAAACAATTCTTGGAACATTGTAAACTTTATTGATGCCATTCTTTGGATAACAATATGCACCTGTAATGAACCTAAATTGGGTCAATAAAACAATGTAGGTTTTATACCTCTAAATGGCTCAATGAAGCCTGCGGTCGTTGAACTCAGCTTGTAATTACTGGATATTTTTATTTTTGAATTTTCTCCTTGATTCGTTGACAATAAAGTTAATCTAGAGTTCTAAAGATTCTACACGAAACTATAAATTCGTAAAAGTGGGGTACTAATGGATCGGCAGAGGAACAAGTCACATAAAATTTAAGTATATCTTACTAGACGACCAAAAACGTTCATCCATGTACATATAAACAGATGACTCGGAAATTTAGATAACTTCTAGTAAAGATAAGAATCATGGAGACATCAATCGAGTAGGTAATCCCGTAACATTGAAAATCATTCCTTTGACTTGTTGATCGTAAATACTCTAATACTTTGGTTGCGAAAGTTAGACCACGTAAATTATTTTTAAAGTGAATATTTTTATTAAAATAATTTTTTTCATGCACTTATTTAAGAATAAAACGGAAAGAAACCTCGAGACTTATACATCACTGATGAGCTCTTGGCTATTTTCGAAAATAGCGTTTAACACGCTCCATCGATTTTGCCGTATTTAGCCTCGAAGAGAGGACGGAATTTGTTCTCTGGATCGATCTTGGCGAGGATCTTTGCGAAAGCTTCTGGTCGCTTCTGGCAGGTGTACGAGAGAGTATCCTTGATTTTCGCTTGCTGTTCTTCTGAGCATTTGGCACACACTTCCCTCATTGCCTCTGGTAGTACGGCTGGAAATTCGAGAAAATATTTCTCATTAATATTGTTGCTGTTTTGATGATTCGGTTGCTGGTACCTAGATGACAATCTGCTTCTTAGGACATCCATAAGACGTCCATGAGTCCATAAGACACATTTCTAAGTTTTTTTTATGTCTGGGATTTATTGAAATAATGTGAGAAGATGTTCGTTTCTTCCGATCAATGTCTCAAAGCTAAATGAATTCCCGAATGATTTTTGCGTAAAATATTCGCGAGAAGTTAGTCAGTAGATTAAAAATGAGTTAAAAATTGTGTTTCGTATGAATTTAGATATAATTGAGGCAAGTATCGTAGATATTGACAGGTGAGTGATGGGAAAACATGTTTAACCAAGTTCGCATTCAAGTGATCGTTAAGTTAATCTATAAAGACTAGAGTTTGCGTTAGTTTAAAGCTGCCGACGCCGCGAGGCCGTACTTGCGCGATTTACTCGCTTCTTGGATACTCAACGACGTAATTATCCTTATCCGTCTTATCCACGTCTTCGCGGGGATCCTGAGAAAACCTTTCGCGATCATCCAGACGTACGCTATTAACACAGCTCGCGTAAGCTCTTGAGCCGACTGTGCGTCGACGGGCTAATTCGACAGTCCACTTTCCCTCAACCTTGTCGAAGATTTTTGCATTTGGAATCTAGTTTTACTCACAGCTGTAAGCGACAGCTAAAAATTATCTCGAAATATGGAAGTTATATCATAATCAACTGATCGGCTACTAATCTGTTTATTGTTAACAAGATTTTCAAATTTACACCCCAAAAAATGAATATTCAATGAAGAATCTTTACTCACTTCTAAGTTCTCTCGCATCCTCGGTACAACTGGTGGTTTCTGGGCCTATGATGCATTCCACGTACTTCTTGAAAAGTCGTTCGTTGTCAATAATCTGATGTGTGTTAACTTTGTTCCACTTTCCAGAGTAATATTCCTGGGATGCTACTGCCGCGACCAAAGCCACCAGAACGAGAACGGTGTATGACTGCATATTGATTTAGTTACGAGTGAATGAAGCTGTATCTGCAACTGACTCTACGCTATGATATTGACCAGTATTTATAGCACGAAGGAATCCCCTTGTAGTTTTGTGGTGGTACAGTCGAAGTTGAGGTCACAGTAACCTGGGATTGTTTCTTACGAAGACAAGAACCTGTTCCATCTAGGCTGCAGCAGCGAGAGAGTGTATCGAAATATATGCACGCGTCATCAGATGCGGTTTGACACTTTACGCCTTCGTAATGTCAAGGTGACTGCAGCTGATCTACTGCCTCTCTTTCACGCACACATGTAGCATATCGTCAATACTTGGAACCGATCAGAGATGAGAGAAGATATCTTGGTGTGCATCGCTTTCCTCTCGTTCCGAGTCTTCTGCCTATGGATACCATGAATGGTTCGAATTTTTGGAATCTAATTTTCTTCTCAAAATCTAATCCCTAACTAGTTTTATCGAATCATCGCGTGCAGGCAGAGAGTCGAGTGAATCGATATAGGAAAACAATACTTTCTTGATATATTAAAACACGACGAAGGTCATGATTTATCGAGAAGGATTTGGCACAGCATATAATGGAGCGGAAATTTTTGACTTAGTCACTCGCATTTTCCCTATGGTTAAGGTCTTTTTGTGAATATATCTCTGGTTGGATTGATATCTCAGAATATATAAATTTCTGTTTGCGTAACGTGTTCAACGTGCCAAGATACTACATTGTTAACTTTTTTCCCGAGAAACTATTTGGTAAACAGTTTGCATACGTACAGACAGGAAAATAACATGAAGTGAATTATAACAAAATCAATTAAAACAAGAATGTATAACCTCTGGGTATTTTAGAATCATTCAAAATTCACATAAACAAAATTTCCAGAACTTTTTGTACCTACGATTGACGTTGTTTGAGAGCGAAATCCTCCGAACAAACAACCAATCAAGGAGAGAAAACAAGTGAAAGGTAAGGTGCCCTATGAAGACTGCAAGTACATCGACCCCAATATCGACTACCCTGCATCTGGGTGATGCTGTAGCTTCAGCGGAGATCTATGGTGCACACTTCAACCCTGTGGTCAGCTTAATTCACCGGTAAAAATCCACCCAACGAGTTCTCGGAGGGAATCTATTTGGGAAAAACAGAGTTCAGTAAGAAAACCGATCGAGTCGAAGAGGTCTGCGCCAGAAAGCCCTCGTGGGAGCCATGCAAGCATAGAATAGAGGAAAAGCTTAGGTACAGTGCGAAGGAAATAAGCTGTTTCATCGAGGTAATTGAGCAAGAATTAAGAGATTCTCTGGCTAGAGAGAGAGAGAGAGCGAGCCATTAATCTTTTGGAGTGCTGCTGCAGCCGGCGAATTACTTGAGGGTAATTAGGATATGCCGTTGATTCTCTTTAGAAAACAATGTCAATGTCAAGGGAGCATCTTTCAGGAATGATGTTTCTGCGGTGTCTTTGACGTGCGATAGCCCAGACGACGGAGAGGTTCACGGTACCCGAAACGGCAATGAAGATAAGGTTCAGTTGTCAAAGGAGTTGGGATAAGAGCCAGTGCGAGACATTCACAGATCCTCGGAGCCCACCGGTTTGAGTAAGCACGTGAAGTGTTCATGTACAGCCTCAAGAGTAAAAAAAGTTTTTAAACGTACCAACATAGATGGATTTCATAATTCACAATGTTTGAGGATCGGAGCAGGTAGGGATAGCTCGAGATCGTCGATCGACTTCTGGCTAACCAAAAACAGACAAATATCCTGGGGCATTCTAGACTCATGAAATATAGGATGTTGTTTACGAAAGGAAGGATAAAGTTGATGAACTGGACAGGTTTTCTTGTTTGAATAAAAAAATTTTGATACGCTTCATCGACTGATGATTAGATGGTAATTAATGATGCAGCTTTATTGAAAGAAATTTCTTAAAGCAAAAAGCATCGTTTTGATTCAGAATTTCCAACAAATCGTATCGTCTGTCGAAAGAGTGGCGATTCTTCATTAGTCAGACTCACCTGGTCAGTAGTGACTTACGTACGATTCATATGTTACCTTCGCGAAATCAGATGCAGACCATGATTTCATTCAAAATCTATAAGTAATTTGGAATCAATTGATTAGCTTTCCTTCAACATTGGTTCAGAATTATATTCGATTTTCTATTGTGTAAAGTTGCCCGCTTAGGATGCCTAGCAAATTTTTCTAAGCAATTAGAGTATAGACTGATCACATTATTTCAGGATTTTAGAAAGAAAAAAAAAAACGCCCGGCCAGATGTCACCGAAAACAGGCTATGGATCATTCGACCCGACAGAAGAGAATGGTAAGTTTTTTTCTGTGTCTCTTCTGATTTGTTTCTCCCTCAAAGCATTTCCGTTTTTTTTTTTTTTTGAAATTCCTCTCCCTCACTTCGGTATAGTTCCACTTGTGAAACAGCTCTGCGAATACAAACGAGACGAAAATCTGTCTGAAATGTCGCCATAACGTATCACCGCGAAAGCAGAAGAACATCTCTCGCATTGCTATTGCCTACTTAGCGAGGCACCCGGTATCGTTCGATCGGCGAATACACGATTTATATTTCCTCATCGAGCCGGTTTGAAATATCAGATGATGTTGCAGCTTGGAGACCCAACGTTTGAACGGCTCTCATACCAAAGCTCAAATCCCTGATGCCATAGCGAGTGAAATTGTCCACCATCGAAATTCGAGGCTTCGTACTTCCAGGTGTTACTGAAGAAATTGACGTTCTCATTGCCTCCGAGTCAAGAACCCTCATAATGGGTGAGTAGAGCCCTGATTTAGTTCCGACATAAAATACACACTTGTTGCTCAAAGTACTGCTAAATGTAATTTATCTGCTGATCGATTGGCCGTCCGTTAGGCTCGACCATTTTATCCTTCGATAATTGATTTGGTAACCCGTTTTTTCGCGTCATTGAACTATCTTCGAAAAGGGTCATTCGACGTCCACTGGTCTAGGAGATATACTTCCTCTGGACTATTCATTTTGGATCACAACATCCCTGATCTTTTTATATCACGTTTGCGGCTGTGGCACTGCGCCAGAGATGATTTTCCAACACCTTTTTCCTCGTGATATAACGAAGAAAAATTTATTCAAAGTACCGCCTCGAATTTTTATGGAAAATAGTTCAACTCTCTATTTTGTTCCGATTCTCATGTCTTTACCATAAGACCTGTTTAATGAAGTATATAAACAGTTATACCGACTATATCTAGGAGAATAATTAGCCATTCTAAACGCGAAGGACATGTGATCTAACCATTCTCCGTTAGCACAAACTGTAGCAAAGACATTCGCAGCTTGTTTTATTGCTGGTTTCGTAAGTCGATCACGGTGCAAGGCTACGAAATAATAACAGAGGTTCAAAATTTAATGGAAAAAGGATCAGTGAAAATGATTTTTTAAATCAATTTCTATAACGATGTGATAAATAATTCGACAGGCATACAAAATTATTGGTTCTAATTCCCAAGAATTCAATTGGAAATACTAACGATGAATGCGACCCAGGAAGGAAGATTAAAATGAATAACAACAGAAAATTTATGTACAAAAGGTGATTAAAAGTTAAAACGACCTACGTCAGCAACTTTGAGAGATTTGAATGGCTGCTGCCCTATGCTTTTTACAACTGGCAATAAAAAAATTGTTGAATGTCTTTTTATTACTGGGTTCACTTGAAAAACGTCGTGTAGTACGTAGTACGTCACTTTTAAACGCTCGTAACTGTTCAAAGCTGTAATTCATGTTTTGCTAGTTAACTTGATCTAATGCGAATTGTGAAAATTGAACCGTAACTCTTGAAATAAATTATGCGGCAATGAGTCATTCGTCCTTTCTTCAGATGATGAATTCGCATACGATTTCCATATACTTATACATCATATATCATGCAGTTTTGTTGATTAAAAACATCTTTGAAAACTGGTATTAACGAGGAGGAAAAAAGTGGCGCAAATCATATTATGATACATTCGAACATTTGACGGACTTACTCATTAAGAAGCAATCAGCTAAGTAGTAAATCATACGTCTTGATAAACTCGGTTCATGAATATACAATGAACGTGTGAAACATTTTCATTGTATATTTGATCAGATATCTGTCAATACTTTTTGGTGATTGGGTCGGAAATGTAAATCGCTGTTAACCCACATCGATTTACACATCTCTATGTGTGTTTAAATGGCATAAGTTTTCTAATGGAAGCGAATTCGTGATAACGTATCTCGTCAGTCGTTTCTAACGGTCGACGGCTATCACCGTGGGTTCAGCAAACACTCGGAGCTCAAAGAACCCAACTCAATTTGTAAAAAAAAACTTTTCCAGGTCGACCGTTGGAGTTTGAAAACCACTTTCTCGACAAATCGAACGTTGCGAATTTTCTGTAAAAGATCGAAGTCGGTCAACTTCCGCTAATTCCAAATCATTTTTCGGTGACATAAAAAGCTGAATCCTTCGTTTAAAAAACATCACCCTAATTTGATTTTTTTTTTTCTCGTTAAGAGACTCGCTCATCTGATGATAGCATAGACGAATTACGTTACGTGACTGATTAAAATTGATTATGGTTTCAATAGACTTCAGACGACGTCGATTAACTATGAAAAGAGTTCGTCGCGTGAGATCATCGCTGTAAAACTGAGGCTCTACCTTAGTTTTTAATTAAAATTGATTATACAAATGCGTTCAATGATTAATTATCTACATTTTTTGCACATACATAATGTAAGAAATCTCATTGTCGGCGCAAAAAGGCCGAGAAAAACCTGGTCGTTTCTCTGATGGAAATGTTACCCACAGCGAAATGATCTCGAACAAACAGGCGTACAAAAGTACACAGATCTTTTTTTTTTTTTTAATACATATTGAACTTATCAGTTACTTTGATAGAAAGTTTTTTAATCATCGGAGATCAGTGTTTGCGAATAATTGATTCTGATAATATTCATTAACTATATTCCAAACACAAACTCAGATATGTAAAAAAATTTTTTTTTTGAATCCACAGATCGAAAGTCGAAACGTATGCAGTTCATTCAGATGATAAAAAATTCGGAAATCCTTTGCAAGGGACTTGCTGGAGTTGACCAGAACTCCGGGTCATGGATCTTGCCCAAAGTATTAATAGCAGGTGCTTCATATTTCGGTACAAGTAAACCCCTACAAGTTTGGGCATTATCCATGACCCGGAGTTCTGGTCGACTCCTAGTTAGTCCAAGGCTGCCCATACATCGACTATCGAGTTTCGAACCTTGGTGCTCTTATTGAACACGATATGACGACACCAAGGGTGTGCGCGTCTGCAGATGTCTTCCATGTCCCTCATGATCTCACCACCGACTTGTGTCGAGGTATCCCTCAGGCTATAACGGCTGGTTTACCCCTAGAAAATTGAATCACTAACGCCGAGATTGCTTGACGAGAATGGCAGTAGATCGACTGATTTTGAATAGTCATGGCTTTCCTCAGAGGTGAGAAGGACATAAACTTTGTTTAACTTTATACAGTTTGGTTTCCTAGCTTGATTTACAACCATCTTACTCTTCGAACTACTATATTATAGACGCTCTTTGTTCTAGAGATTCTCTAGATTAGTTATTAATCGTCTCATGTCTACGTGCGTAGGCAATGGCTCTGCGGCTGAGTGCGTTTTTGATCTTTCATACCACCACGGCAGTGATGCGCAGATTATTAAGTCTGGATTAAGTTCTGCCACCTAGTTCCAACGAGATTAGCTACACACATAGATAAAGTATATATATCTTCGCTCCGTGCATACTACATAGATATCAAATTCTATTTATTAGATGGACGAGTATTTGATTGTCGACGTAAACCCTCAGTATACTATACCGATGTCATCGCGTTCACCGAATAGGCGAGGTTTTGCCTGAAAGATGGATCATGTCAGTGCTGTTACTCGAAGTACGTCAAATTAATATTGCACGGCATCTTATCTTTTCGAATTCTTTCGAAGAATAGATTTTCGGTGCTGGAGCTAGCAGCTCGGTTTTCTTTTCAAAAGAAAGTCATTTCCTTTCTGAGCTACGCATATATCCCACTTCATCTTTCTCAAAAGGTATTTATTTCCAGTTAAGGTATCAACGATGAATGATACTGTGCAGATATCTTCGCATATTGCTTTTGTGTATAAGTTTTATCTCTCTATAGTATTCATATAAATTTAAGTCGATTACTCACCACGGCAAGAGTCCCTTCATCTTTTTATCTCAACTCTTTTCAACTTCAATCTAAAAACACTGATCAAGTTTACCGCACGATTTTTTTCGTGAGATTTTTATTTCGCGAAAGAAATGAAAATCTTTCTAGTGTTGCTATCGTCTCAGATTTTCATACGGTAAAAGAGAATGCAGATTGGTTACAGTGCGAAATTTTTAATCCAGAAGAGAATATGGAAAGATATGCGATATGCAGTGGTAAACTTCACAGTAACAGGCTTGCGAAATACTGTGGAAAAACTTTAGTCAGTCTGCGAGGAGCTTAACGTGCGCTACAATTTCAGGGTGGGTATTAAAAAGAATTTATTTTTCATGGAAGCAGGAAAAGTTTTGAAAGTAACGAGAAAACTCGATTATTGTTACAGATAAAACAAGGCTCGATGATCTGTCCGATAGACTCGGGGCTTCGTACCCTTGGGCTTATTTCTCTCCACCCCAAGAGGTCCCAGGCCATCGATGAGTTCGCTAAGGGCCTCAGGGTTCTCTGATGGCTTTCCTTCGAGAAGCACAACGACAAGATCAAAACGAACATGCTCGTAAGCTATCGCGCATAATTCAGTTGGCCAGCAGAAACCCAATCTTCTTATGCCATCTAGATGTGCTTGACAATATGCATAACGACTTGTCCTCGATCCACAAGAATAAAAATTCGGGGCTTATGGTCTTCGGTTTTTCTCCAATTATTTTCGCATTTATTTTTCGACTGGGCAATGCATTCATATAGAATTTTATTTCAGATTTCGAGCTATATAACAAGTGGGTTGTATCGTTAGACGTTAGCGCACGTTCTTGAAAGACGGGAACCCAGGAAAAACGGAAACAGGAAAAGAAATGAAAGCTTAGAATTTTTACTTTGTTATCAATTTTTTTTGTTAACCTTTTTAAGCCAATGTTGTTTCGCCGGTGATTTTCGGACTGTCTTTACGAGGCAGAAGATTTTAAGACGTAGTTGACCTAAAATTTTTGAAAATCTACTCTATAAAGAATCGCGAAAATCCGCTAATCGAGAAAAAAAAAAAAACAGTAAACATACGTATGATCCGTTATTATTCTAATCTATACTCTATATTATTCTAATATCTCTATAGTATAATTTGAACAATATAATTACAGCGCTATTAATCTGTTCAGTATATTCCTATAATCTCGCATCGATTCTCTCTTGGACATAGCGAGCCTGTAATAATCAAATATGAACAACGAGTTCAGGTACCTGGCCGGCAAGACAGAACACATCGTATATTTGTGTAGCCAGTATGATCTGCCTGCTGGTGATGAAGCGGTAAACTAATGACGATATCATGTAATCTGTTTGACTATCTCCGCAGAATCCTACTTTAAAAATTTATACTTTTATAAGATCACCAAAAGTCGAGCCTATATGCAATTACGAACATCTTAATCTGGCCAGTTTTAGATCTAACGCTTGCTATCGATTCGAAATACAAGACTCCAGGGAACATATTGCATTTCATATAGCTACAGGATGGTGAAAATAATGATAATAATAATAACAATAATAATAACTGAATCAAATCCTCGGAATATACGAGCGTATATATCAGAAAAAAGACAATATCAGGAAGAGAGTGAAAGAGATTTGTGGTCATATATGTATACGGTAGAACCGCAGAGGTGGGTTGAAAAGAGATGAGAACGGAGCTACTCTGCTTTTGATTGATGTAATTTAAATACAGTCCTTTATGAAGTGATCGAACCTCGTCGGTTTTCCTCCAACACGAGGAAAATTCTCCTGCTATTCTAGACGGTCGGGATTACGCTGCAAGTTATATATATATGTCGTAATGTTTTATCGCTGTATATCGTAGCCGTATATTAATGAAAGTGGGAAAATAACAGAGGGGTATAAAAGTCTTTAAAATTCAAATGATATTCATGATCTCTCTTATTCTGGCGATCGTATTAATCGCCTCGCAATTTATCGATGATTATTTCCGATCCGTGCTGTGAAACTTTGAAATACCGTCTCCTCGAGAGCCACGAGAATCTCTTTACGTACGACGCAGCGGCGGGTAGATACGGTGAAAGTTTTTCTTTTACCCTTATTATTTACTCGCACAATCGTTTGCAGAGTGCCGAATTATTCATGCGAGACAAATTAATGTTATCTGAGTGCTAAGAACTGTTTGTTTTCCATTCGAAATTCCCGGAAGTGGTTTCGCTGTAATCACCTGGCTTAATAAACCCATTAACTACGCGGATAAGTACTGAGGATGGGGCTATAATCGGTAAAATTATTTATACAAGAACGAAAGAGAGAAAAAAGAAAGGAAACTTTAAAAAACTTCTAATATAATTAGAATATAATTAAAATCACATTCAATCGCAATTCGCGTCCCTAATAGTTTATCAAGTTATTAAAATTAACTCCAGGATTAAAAACTTTCGTCATGAAATTAAGATTCCAGAATTTTTATTCGATTATATCTATCGACCAATGAAATACTTTCAGGTTCGACTGTATACCTAGAAAGGGAACAGGGCACACAGGATATGACTTCCGTTTTTCAATAACCAATCAGAAAACCATTGCCACAGTATTGTATGAATATATTACCCTTACTTTCTGCAGCCCCCGCGTCGACGGGATAGTTGGGTCGTTTAAAACCGCACGTTTCTCTGGGTTCTATTCCAACCCCGGTTTCTGAACGTCACGTAATTTCTAATTCTGGGTTCCACGTTCTCATCGGCATTACTATACTATTAGAATTATTATTATTGCCACTATTAGCATAAGCCGAAGTCTGGAAACAACCGCATGCGTTAGTTTTGGGCACATTGGAAAATCGACAGTGGGTATATACTCACTTGTAATTATTTCCGCTGTATATTTTAGCGCCGCGGGTAAATCTCCCGCAATCTACGTCAAATCTAACATTCCGTCTAGCTGCATAATTTACTTCAACTTTCGAGCGATATTTTTTATTCGTAATTACTGATTCATGTACATTACGTGCAGGTAGGTATAATGTAAGCAGAATTTATTGCAAAAATGATGTTACGCAGCCTCAAACTTTGCGGACTTAAAATTCCTACCGTCACGAACATCGCGAGTCAATTGTTCCTCGAACCTACTTATTTTTTTCTTTTTCTTTTATTATTTTTAGGATTTTTAAAATATCTCCGAGGGAAACACCGCGAACGTGTTATTGCCGTGCGTGACATATCGCTGTAGGACCTTCTGTAATGAAGTGTCGCTTTGGGCTGCACAGCTGCGTTTAGTTGTACTAGGAATATATTTGAGCAATCGAGGGGTATAAAGGCGCAAGTGATTTTCTTTTCGTTTAATCCTATTTTCGGATGATCTCTTATAATCATTATCACAAAATTACTTAATTCTCTACAACCGCTAGCCTCCCAACCCTTGATCCCTTGATCCCTTTACCTAATTATCTAATTGAAGCCTAATAAGCTTGGAAGCTAGTTCGCAATAACCAACCTAGATCCTGGTTATACTAATTAATCAATCCACACTAATTACGATCCTATTATTTGATGCAGATAGTAGCCTGGTACCTGATGCTAATTAGAAGCTTGTAGGATAAAATTGCATAAAATTGTAGATATAACTTGTTATTCCAACGGGATATCTTCGACAGGAAATGAGTTCGCAACGGTGTTTTTCTAGACTGCAGGCTCCGCCGCGAAATAAAAATAAGAGTAAAAGTATAAAAATGAAATTAACTACAATAGGTAGCGCGAGGTATGAAAATATAAGCGCAAATCGCGTCTGCGTACTAGAAACATAGGGTAGGTACTGCTAAGCTTGCAGAACAGGCCAAAATGTATTTTTCGCCGGGTGTTAGTCGCTTCATCAATCATCCAGACGCTCAATCAACGTCTCTTGGGGTTGTGCAGTGAGTAGGGAATCGTTCCAGTATCCAAATCCTGATACCAATAGCCAAAGGGGGTGCCACTTTGCGTGACCTGTCTATATTTGGATATTTGAGCATGCCTAAAAAAATTGACAATTTCTGCCTGCTAGAAACGACTGTATTATTCTATTCCATTTTAATTCGACATGGATATCATTTTTTTTTCTTTAATTAGATTCTTTCACCCCGGAAGTACGGAAAATCAGCGAAATTGATCTGCCATGCGTTTAGGGCCTGACTATGGGCCCCTCTGACGCGAAGAATTGGATTTTGGACTTCGCGTCATTCGTCCTGATCTTTGCGCCTTGTATTTTGTGCCTAGAAATATTATGTCATTCAACATTCAGCCATCCTCCCAGAATCGTGAAACTTTGCCGCCTGCAGTATGCTCTCGTTCGAAATAATCGCTTCGCTGTTATTTCGCTTGAACGAGAAAACACGTTCGCCTGCCCTCTTCGCCGCCTTCTCAATTCCCACCACCTCCATAACATCCCTTTACCTACTCCCGACACGCGACATGACTCTAAACTTTCTACCGACGAGCTCGACATACAGAGGGCTACATTATTTGTCCGAAACGCAAGCTCCCTATTTCCCACGGCAATTCGCTCTTGCGATATTTTCGATTGAATTTTTCGAATCGAGTGGCTGCCCAAGTTCGATGGGCAGTCCATACGGATTGTGATTTTTTCTTATTTATTTTACGTCATTTCTTCCCTGTAATACTCCGAAAACGCTGAACAACAATGCTTTGTCAACCCCTGTGCTTTCGATTCAGTATTTTATCGTGCCCCTATTGCCGTCCGAAAATATCTACAAATTATGATGGTTATTGATCAATCGTATATTTCTAACTCAAGTACTAATCTTCTGCGGTTTGAAATTATGATCTTTCAGCACGGGACATTTCAGTGATGGTCCAATATATTTCTTCCGTATGAAGAGCCGCTGAGAGCCATACTTTTTCACCATTTTTTATTCCAATTTTTTATCAACATTCGACTGCAAAATCAGCTGCTGATTATAATTCTTTTAAATTATTACCTTCAAATGAAAGTCAAATTTTTTATTAGGAACACAAATGGAAAAAAACAACTGTTTTTTTTTTTTTTTTTTGTAGTTTGGGACAAAAAAAATGTAACCGGGGTTGTCTCGTTTGATCATCCTGAATTCCTGAACTCCGACAGCTTGCCTGATGACATTTGTTGCTGACTTTTTCTTTGCGGAAACTCCCACTCGCCATGAGAACAAAAAGGGGCTGAATTGCCAGTTGTTCTTTGTTTCGAAGTATACCTATACGTGATATGGGGGCGGCACGTGAAACCGAATTTTGTCAAATTCTGTGATTTGGTTGTGTCGCCCTTTTAAAAAATCAAAAATTCGTGTCCATGATAGTAAAAAATGAAAGATTTCACCCAACGAGATGGTTGAATAAAATAAAATCACGATGATGAGAAAATGAACGAATCCCTTCGGCAAAATATTATATCATTTCGACATCAAGTAATCTGTTAATCTTTCGGACGATTCGTACAATAAATTTACGTTCAGCAAAACAATGGCGATATTGACTGTAAGTATATTTCAACTTTCGATCCGACACACGATTTTTATCAGGTAATAAATATCAGGTATCTAGATGTATTTACAATCTCTCATCGAATCGAAAAAATAATTTATTCGCTGACAAATTCGATCGTGAATTTCTGTCGGTGTAGAAGTTCGTTGAATATATTTTCGCTGATATATTTCATGATCAATACTGATTGAAATAGGTAGTATATGTAGCTCGCAGAATCGCGTTTATCGTTTCACAGACAATTTCGCTGTTAACTAGACCCGTGGATAATAGGTTCGTACAAGTGTTCGTTAACGTGATATATTTTCACAACAAAATGAAACATGGGTTCGGGTGGAACGATATTTAGAGCTCAAACATATATTGGCGTAACGTGATGTGCGTGTGATAAACTGGAGCCATTAATATCGGCTACGATTGAATTGAACAATTTCTAAAATATCAGAAAATATTAAAGCCATTGATGTTCTATTCACTTTAAAATAAAACCACCTTCGTGATGGCCAGAATCACAGCCATTTATAATTTTCTTACATTTCAGATCATACTCGGTGTTTGTGAGCTAACCGCTTTATCTATTCTGAGTGGATGCCTCGTTGCCTTAGCAGCTTTGTCACATATCGTCGAGTGGATCTTCGTAATTGTCAACCCAACGATCAATTTTTTTTTATATCAAGTCAACGAGCTTATACTTGTGAGTAAGGGAAGCCAAGGGTTACGATAAGGATATCTAGGTGGAAAATATTTTTTCTCAAAAAGACCTCGCGGTCCTCGGTACCTTCTTGGGGATCGTTCACATTCTCGAGGCCAAAGTCTCGCGTATAAGAGATGAGAATGGGCAAACGTTGCAGAGAAAGGAATGAGACAGAAAGAGAGGGAGGAGAGCGAGTGTCAACGACAAGCTGTAAAGATATCGCTTTGTTTTCCACCCACGCAAAAATTCCACGCCTTATACCTTCTCAAATTACTTTAAAACTTATCGTGGCTTGGTCGGTTATTTGAACAATTTTACGTTGCGTTGCGATCTCGTCTCTTCCATCTGCTTCGTTTTTTATTTATTTATTTTTTTTTTATTTTTTTCTTGCAGAATCTCAAATCGCGTTACAACGTACTTGCAGCGTAGAATAGCATTCGGGTAAATTAAGTCCGATGATTATTTATCCGGAATATTTTTAAGCGGCTTGATTGACGTTGAGTCGTAGTTTTCATGGTTAAATTAACCAAACATAGACAGGTCTACCGACCTCGAGAGATCTGTTAGCCGATTAACAAACAACGACGATCATTTGCATAATTCGATCGCAACTGGGAAGCGTACCCTGTAATTGTCATGCAAACTGAGTTCAGTAGCCAGGACGAGGTGCACGTGCACTAAAATATTCCACGTCTAACATCCTCTGACGTACAAATATACTGGTTCACCAATGCAATGCTTGATAGAGTTTTTGGGAAGCTGTAGACGTAGTATCATGCTTGTAATAAGTATTTATTCGATGGTTTAAAATGCTTACGTGAGAGAGGAAAATCCGCGGTACACGCATGCAAGTGAAACTCTGATCTTTGAAAGATGAAAATAAAATGCTAATAGTGGAGAACCGTGTGAAGAACGCGCGGACTTTCTACGCCTAATTCTCCACACTTACAAATCTGTAGACTATAATCTCGAGTTTTAAGGGATGAAGGATGGGGCGGGAAAGGCTTACTGTCAAAAACACGTTTTGAGCAAGGCAGGGCCGCTGAGCCCGGGGCCAGTTAATCTTGTACTCGTGGTTGGCCTCAGTTGCTGATCATCCTCACGGCCAGACTTACTTCCCGTGTGGTGGTGGGAATGTTTCCTTGTCAGGAAACTAATTCATCAAGCCGTGTCGTCCTTAACATCGACGAGCTCACCCGCGAGGACACGGACGACGGCATTACTTTCCCTGAGCAACAAGAGCTTGACAAAATCCATGAAGAGAGTGAGAATTAAACGAGGGTCTATTCCACCCTAAAGGAAAACGAATTATTGATTTCGACGTATTAGTACTCATCTATACTTTTTCCTTATGAAATATATTTATTGATCATTTTTGTACATGAAATCAGAATAAACATCACCGAATCAAGAATTTCTCAATGATTTATGTCCATTTATAACATACATCTCGTGTTTATTGAGTCAGTCATCTTGGCGAGTAGTAAAACCAAATCAAGCCGAATGGATACGATAAGTTAATTAAGCTATTGCTTTTATGCACGTACTACACTCTCGCGGCTATAACGATTTCCTTCCGTCTCAATTACCTTTGAGATATTTCGTTTCCTTATTTTTCTGGCTCCCTCCGTCAGTTTCATTCCGAGGAAATGGACGAACCGCTGATACCTATAATGACAAAAATTTACTTCGTCTTGATTAAAATATTGGAAATGATAAGGCGCGCTATGTGATATGACCTCTCATTGACCATCGACTGTTACGTTAACTGGTTAATGGGACTCGACAATCTGATCACATTTTTGAAAAGGAATTTCTTATACAGTGATTAGCGATCGAGTAAATTATTAACTGCAATCGAGGAATTGAAAACCTTTGCCAATCGGTAGTTATACTGGCTTATACCTCAGCAAAAGTTTAACTTTTGTCCACCGAGTGGGTATCCATAGTGAATAATACATTAAGCTCAGGCTCAGGAGCTGGGATCTAGAGAAAAGTTCTATACTTGAGGTGAGTGCTAGGCAGGTTTAATTGCGAGACGCAAATTTCGAAGTCTCGAATAACGAATTACCGATGAAGAAAGGGGAAATGCATATCAGCGATCTTCAACTGTCCTCGACATTTTATCAAAATTTATTTACACCACAAAATTTTCAGTCCTTGGTCAACAATTTTCATAGATCACCGTTATGGACGTAAGTATATTCGCATTCCGGAGTAGCTTATCTACTCAAACAGGCTTAGCAGACATCAGTTTCGCTTACACGGTAGACAGATATTGCTCATCCCTCACTCTCCCCAAGTAACCTAAAAAATATGAGATGGTATTTTTTTTTTAAAGATCATACTAGAGTCTGTGGAACTGTATAGGTAACGGTATACAGTATACCCCTCGCGCGTAAGTATATAGATCTGAAAGGGTGAATAATCGTAAATCAATTGGTAACTAATGGCGAACGTTAAAGCGACATTAATTGTGAGCAAAGCTATTAAAGCAGAGCAAAAGCTGTCGTTAAGGCAGCGATTTAAATTTTACATAAAAGTTGTGCGATTGAGAGATTATGGCTGAAGATTAGAGTTTAAATTCCAAATTACGTTCGTAAAACATTCGCCCGGGCGGACTTTGGTTATTTTTCACTCTATCAGGAGGCTGCTACTTTAGAGAGAAACGTGACCCACGCGAAGTAGATCCCTCTCGATCATTTTAACGAATTGCTCAAGCTCGTGAAACTATTGAGTTTATCCGGTCAAATAATAGTTTTAACGAGTAGCTTGACCTCGTATAACTACTCGGCTAGAGGTTTGAACGACATTTCCAAATACCTAACATCACAATAATTACTCTTCATGCAACGTCACGTTTCGCATCTATTTCTTATCGCGGTTGAATCTATGCTCAACAAAATCGTATTATCAATCACTATGAATTATGACGGAATAATAACGAGACGTAATTAGTGATAAATCAGAACCATATACGAGCATATATACTTGTCATCATGAAAGTAACCGAAATATATCGCACATCTTTTCGCAGCAATCACCTGCAACTCGCAAAACGCTAAGTACCAATTTTCTGCTCTGGCTATAGGCCAGCTTCGCTTGAAATTGAATAGATCCATAAAATGTCTCTATAAGGAGACGTTGAGAGTGAGGGATGGCGAAAAGTGATCCTTTTCCGGGATGCTCACTGTTCTCTTTACCCAGCTGGCCACAATCTGGCCACAACTTCCTGGCCCAGTACCTTGTTCCATGCCTCTATCAAATTTTTCTTCATAACCCACAGGAAAAAAGTTTTTTCGTTCAGATGACAATCAGAGAACAAAATTTATCCGATAATTTCTGGATTTCACGAGCTTTTGAAATAACTGATTCGAAGCTGAACATGTACTGTGTAATTATTTATTAATCAATAGTCTGCTTCCTTCCGATAGACGGAGGTGCTACTAGCAGATTTGTGTACCAAGGCACCCTTCCTGCAGTCTGTGTTCCGACCAGAGTACATATCCTACTTGAATACAGCCGGTACGGTTATCCTAGGCTGGATCGTAGTCGCTTGGATCTCGAACGTACTAAGACACTGCCTTTCATCTAATTAATTACCAATCATGAATAGTAGTAAATTCATAATCAGGGACCAGACGTAATAAGAGGATATTTCATATTCTTCCCGTACCTTTGATCACATTATTTTAAAAAAAGTCGTCGCCTTTGTTTCAAAAATAACTAATTAGGGATCAATATTTCATCACCTCTTAAATATCTCAATTTCACTGAAAAGTAGATTTTTTCAAAGAACGATGTCAATTTAATACAAATAATTGGTACAAAATCTGTAAAAAAAAAGTTTTCGGAATTGAAGTATCTCTGCTCTCGCTTGCAACGCGACGTTTGCACCTCGTAAATAGACCTGATAGAAGTTATTGAAGAAAAATGACGCGCACAGGCAGTCTTTTACTCGATGATTACGCTCATCATCTTCGTCGATCGAGGACGACAGCTTGTCTAGAATGTCTGAAAGACGGAAGAATTCTTTTTTTGTACTTCGCGTCGTTGAACACGTTCGCTCTGTGGTACGAAGTGCCATTTTTCTTGATACTATTTTATTTTTATATTTTTTTTTCCTTACTACCCCCGTTATTTTTTCTATTACTTTATACTTTTATCGCCTCAAGTTGAGTTTGTTACGAGATCTTAAAGTCTGGGCACGAATAGAGGAAAAATTTCTTACTGCTAGGAAAAATTTATAGCCTCTCGCGGTGTAGCACTTTGATAAGCTCTAAAAATAAAGGACATCTCCTGTCGCGTTGTAGAGCTTCTAAAGACACGAGGCGTACCTATTCTACGGTACGATTTTATCCTTCAAGTTTTCAATGGACATTAAATTTTCTCTGTATTGGGTCAAGCCGAGAGTATTTCTGCAGATTGACTTTAACTTATTTGACTAACTCCGCACAATTCGATAGCTGAGCTTCGAATCTCTCTGAAGCTTTTGCTTTTTTCGTTTTAGTTAATCTGGGCGCTAATTGCTCCTCTGACAATCAGTGCCTTGGCAGTTGTGATGGTGTGCCCTACTACGATGAAGTGGGTGCTGCGACAGGTGGCTCCTAATCAGGAACACAGCGTGTTAAAGTTCATAGAAAGTTTTCAGGCAGTCATACCGGAATTCTGACTAACTTCTGCAAAGAAAAACAAAAAAAAAAACAAAAAGTGAAACAGAATTCAAAGAAAATGAGAGAGACGAAAATCACGTGAAATAAAAGCAAAAGCAATGTATTTGAAAAATGGAAAGACTCATAGTCGGTTACATAAGTGGTCATAATAAATCAGAAAATCTCTGCGGAAGTTTCTTCCGTCTTTTTCCCCCCTTTTTTTTTTTTTTTTTTTCTTCTCTTCTCCCAGGTTTTCATTCTTTTTCTTCTTCCGTTTTCCTCGATTCAGCACGTCGCAACGCTCGGGGAACCCTCTAAGAAACCCTCGGGGAACCTTTAAACTCTTATCAGAAATACTTATCGAAAGATCACGCGAGTTTCCCCTGATATTTTTTATTGCCGATCATGTGGTGCCCTTCGTCTTGCTCTGTAAAACTCGCTCCTATTGCGCCGACGAAACGTTGCCTTCCAAAACTCAACAAACATCTGATAGTACGCTAAAGATTTATATCCGCGATTCTTTCTGTCAAATAAACTATAATGTAAGTTTGAAAGAAATTTTTTTTGTGGGTCTATCCACTCGCATGATCCGTCTCTATCCGATATTTCAGAACTTACACACTTCAGAAAGTCCGCTGGACTCTTATCGCTAATGACCATCGAAAGATTATGGGAAATCTGACCCATTGATTCGCGTAACATTTTTTACTGGCGCTGACGAAGCATTGAGATTCGTGATTTCTAACACGACATTCAACATGGCAGTATGAGGTTTACCTGAGATAAAGATTTTCGCATTTCGGCAACTCGCGAAGAGTTAGAATTATTCTTTTTCCTCGGTTAGTCAGATCTGAGGTCAAATTTGCATCCGAACCAAAACTTTTTTAACACCTTTTCTTCCCAGCTTATAAAGTAGCCTTGGGATTGTAAAGTAATCTAGTTAGCAAAAAAATGAATAAAGGATGATCTCATTTAGCCACACTGCGAGTGTTTCTGTTCACCGTAAGAGAACCGAGGTCCGCAAGGAAATGCAAAGACTTTTTACAAGTCTTCCTCACTCATGTACGGTTAGACTCAGGGGAATTTAGTTTCACGTCAAATTCCAGCTCGTACCGAAATTTCTATTGCATTGCTCGACTGTAATGTAGCGTTCAGAAAGATGCAGTCGCCTTTGCCCTCTCTCCTCTATCATCTTCTCTTCTTTTCCGTGCTTTAAGATTTACGGATTTCTTGAACGATCAGATATGTGGTAGAACCAACCACATGCAACAACAGCGTACGATAAGTGTATTCGAAAAATATTTGACACACTATATTTCCATAAATCTGTTCCTTTCCTCGTTGCGTATAATGTCCGCGTTTCCACCGTTCGTTGCTCATTTTTATTCATTTTTATTCATGAGGAGTAAAAATATCCTGACCTTGTTTACGATCGAGAAATTTATTGTTGATCACAGTTGGATGCCTTGACTGCAGCTATTTCACGATATAACTCTAAGGTATGTATGTATACTCGGACAAATACAAAGAACAAGAGCTCCAAACTCTGTACACGTACCTCTCGCGAGTAGAGTTCTTGAATTTTTTACTATTCTATCAAAGTGAGTCGTTGTTTTTGAACGTGGATTTGCCAGATCGAAAGGTGGCGGTATAAATAACGATTACGGTCACACAGCGTGCAGGAAGCTTCAAGGAATCCTTATATAGGATTATAGCGTCTTTCACTTGGGCATCATCTCGCACCATCTTCGGCGAGGGTAGTAGCTTGGCTAAAGTCGCCCCAGCGAGCGCTAGACGTCTTATGTCAACCCACCTTACTCTTTTACACCCTACCATCCCCTTCATTCTACCCCCCCTATAATCTACTTCCTTTTCCTCTACATTTTCCCTTTACACTCGCGATCTTAACTCCTTAGTGCGCGCGAAGGCACTCCCATTTCCCGGACGCGGAACCATTCTTCCGGATGTTACACATCGATAGTCTCATATGATATTCAACGGATATTTCTAAAGGCCTGGGAACTTATTTGTGCACAATTTTTTCATCCTGTTTTAGGAATCGATCATAACGAGACCTCGTATTTCATATCCGTTGCGATTAATATCTGCAACAAATTCCTTCCGTGAACATTCGGATTTGGTTCATTCTGTTGAAAGATATAGGGTACAGATTAATGAACTTACTTTGGGTATTTACCATGACGTATGTAATAGACAAGTAATAATCGGTGACGTTTGATTCTGAGGGTGGCTTATACTTCAAGTGAAATCGTCGCATGATTACGGAAGGTATTTGGCAGAGGGAAATTGTGCGGTTATTTGCGATTGGAGATGAATTGTTGCCTAGTCCTCGGTTTTGCGACAGAACCATACAAGCCAGTGAACTGATTCGCGAACCGTTCGATATTGCGAGTCAGTATTGATAGGGCAATGTTGCCTCTCGCATTCCACATGCTTGCGAAGCTTTGGATTCTCGAGACTGCGGTACAGCGGTCATCTTGATCCAGCTTCACGGCTACTAAACAATAAACGGTTGGTATCCCATGCCCCACAATACCCTTCAGTAATTTATCGTCTAATTAAATGAGTGGTTATTGGCTTTTGAAGTGAGTTGGGGAACAGCTCTTGACCGAAGTAGGTACTTCTTGTTATTAAAGTTGAATTCTGCGATATTACGCTTAATTTTATAGCCTGTAAGAATACATGATAAAACACCGTGGCAATTGAATAAAAAACCAAAAAAGGAAAAAAAAAAAACAGAGATATTTTCTGATTTTAGTAAATCTCACTCACAGGAAGTGGGGAGATGCGATTTTACTCTACAGAACTGTGTAATCGAAGAGGGGTGAGGATGAGAAAAGTAAAAATATATGAAGATTGAAGGTGGTCGGCATTATAGACTTGGCAAAAGCCTTGGGCACTGCAGAGAAATTGCTACGTCGTTAATGAATTTGAAATAAGTACCGAAACGTTTCGCGATATCTTCATGGTACTCCAGACAGTTCTTGTTAACTATTGCCGAACTTTGCATTCAACTTCCGTTCTCGTCGACTATCTTACTTTCATTCGATAGAATGGGAGCTCGAAAGAGCCGAAGTTCCGTCTTGTGCTAATTCTCGGAGTTTCTTCCCTGTAGACTTAGGTAGGTGAAAATTCGTTCGGTTCGATTGCAGTTCTTTTATTTTACCGAGCTGCTAAATTTTACCCGCAATCGAAATCCGGCAGGTTACAATTAACTTGAACTGTTCCAACTGGTCTAACTGCTTCCTATAACTTTATATCTAGCGTTAGGTACCGTATATACCTTTCTCAATTCGTGTGCCGGCTGCCGGTCCCCACTGCTTTCTTTCACTCCACACACAACTCTACGGTATAGGAAAAGTTAAATTAAAAACATAATTGGTGAAATAAAAATACTTCGATAACACCGTGATTAACTGAAAAGTTTCCACTCCCAATTACCTTATTTTATTTCCATTTTATTATACATTCGTAGTATCGATTGAACCTGGAGTCGCATATTAATTCTATTTTCGTCTGCTTATATTTCTCGACAAAATCGGTTCTCATTTTTTGCTTTAAGAGAGGCGTACGTCAGTATGCAAAGAAATTATACAACTTTTTGGCATCACAATCGGATTTTTACCGCTTACGATCTTATGGCGTTAATCAAGAGATGTGTGCGTTGTGGGAGACTTTCCACAAGTTTCGAACCGCCGTAATTTCCTTTACCACACAATTCATAATTCTCTTTTTCGGAAGGTTTACCAAAAAACCTCAGGCCTATACTGCAACGTATTTCCCAGATCTAAGCCCCAATAAGGCAATAACTATAATTTAACCAGCTCCCCAGGGATGAAACCACCTTATTGGGACCTTATTATCCGCTCTTCGATTCGTGGCCTTTACCCTATCACGCTGAGTTTTCCCCAAAGCCGAGTTTTCGCTAGTATGACATTTCACCTGCGCCACTATTGTCAGATTATCCTTATGGTGCCAAAGGTGACTCAATTTTTTCCCCAGATTATCTCAAACACAAAGTTACGAGCTTCGATTACCATCACTGGCGAAATTGTGTGAAAATGGAATATCGCTTATCCTTCATCATCAAATTACACCGTAAATCTTTGCCATAATTAAAGACACTTGGTATCTTCCTTCAGTAAGTCTCAATAGGCGGTTCGATCTGTGTCAATATATTCATACGATCATTATTGATCCGTAATGAGGATTTATAAGATTCAGATTCAGATTCGGGAGCTTTTTGGTTTTAACCCCCTGAAATCCAGCTTGAGGATTTGAACATCCCCTAATGCGGAGGTCACCTTTAATACCCGAAGGGAATGTCAGATATGAGGGCTTCCGTTGTATACACACTGTACACATATGGATTTACAGATACACGGACTATGGAGGTACTGCGGAAGGGACGCACGATTCTGTATAATATATTCCTTTGGCTTGCCACTTCATCATGTATAGCTACCAATTACAGGATCAAATGGACAGTAGCTACAGTAGCTATCACATTGTGAGACTATACACCGTACGAGAATTCTATCCGAGGTTGATTAGCTAAATTTTCTCAATAACATCCTTAAAACGAGCAGAACATCGGAAAGCGATTTGTGGCCGCGTTTTTGGATGCAAAAATAGAGATACTCAAGTGAAATGATGAAATCACAAAGCTTGTGCATAATGTCCAAAGTCCTCTGATAAATTCGGTACCTACGTGTTTTGACGCCATGAACCAGGAAGTACATAAAACATAATGAGTTTGATAAATCGATATATCGGCAATAATTTTCATGTCCTTTTGTTGCGTGCGAGAATTGGTATCCAGAATTACTTTTACGATAATCGTCTCTGAGAATGTCTTCATTTCACGAACTGTTACGATGAATCTTGTCGCACGGATGCCCAGGCCGTAATTGAAGCGTACGGTATTCGGCGAGGGCTCGAAATAGCGAGAATTTTTATTTCCGCTTTTTCCCAACCCATCAATTTGTAGATTTTTATTACGTTCATCCGTGAATGTGGATATACCTATACGTCAATTAGCCATATTCCTCCGACTCGAAGCCAGTGAGCAGAAAAGTATGAGATAATTCCATAAGAGAGAGGAAAATGTAGGATCATACAATTTTCAAGTATTATGTTGATGGCGAGATTTTCCTTCCGGAAGCTAAGCCTTAGAGAGGAATGAAATCTTTAGGCCTTTACCCTCACACTCGATTTCGTATTATACGCTGCACCGTAACTCCGCAATGACTTGACGCGGTTAAATCTATTGGAAAAATATCTTTATCTATCCATGTATGCGTACCTCATGTACGCATATCCTTTTTACATGGTTACCAAAACTAGCGACATGCATCCTGCAGTCACAGCTTCAATTATAGCATGTAGCTAAGAATAGCAAAAAATACTAGAATGCTAGAATACAAAAACGTTAAAAATGATCAAACGAATAGAATTTTATCGTAACTAGAAGCTCACCGAAAATCCCACATAACGACTACGACGTTGGATTCTGCTTCAAGATAGCAGCGCAAGTCGGAGTTGAAAATGCTGTTTGACCTGATCGTGAAGACCAAGCGATTCTCTGGCAGATTTGGTGAGCAATATAATATAATTACATCTCAATTGTACCTTTATTATATTTATTATACGTATACTGTCGCGTCGTGTTTATTAGTTTCAAACTTGAGAATGAATATTGATATTGCAAGTTGCGAACTGCTACTGAGAGAGTATAATGTTCTTCTTGCTTAACTTTCGTTGCGATTTCCTTCAGTTAGAAATTCTAGTTTATACCGAACAGATTTACATGCCGATTTTATACTTAGCAGTTCTCAAAGGCTTGCGTTGATCATTTTTTCGATATAATTAGAAAACTATTTTCCCCTCAGGGTATAACTTTCCTGGGAATTGGTATGGGCAGAGATACTAAACTATGTATTCTCAGTACTTCGGTGTACCTCGCTTCTCTGATCTCCATGTTATTATTCAAATACCATTCCCTAGCTGGTGAAAGTCCTACCTCAGAAACTAAACTAATAATCCTTGCAATCAGGAATCAACTGCTAGTTATAATTCAAACGCAGTCACCAAGTTGTGTGTCTAGTGTTTAGAAACGATATGCACTAATCAGTCGGTATACATACTATAGCCGCGTCAACCCGCAGCAGAATATCAATCTAGTTATGGGTTGCAAACGTGATTTTCACTTGCATACATCTCTCGAAATTGTTCCTTGCGAAAATTATTTCGCCATTCGATTCATTCGGTCGCTGATTAAATCGACCCGATTTTTCGTATTCTTAGAATTTCTTTCTGCCTGAAACACCTACGCTTTAATGACTTGTCGATTCTTTTCATATACATGGAAATATCGACAGAGAGCTTCGAAAATTCCTGGCAAAATATATTCCAAATAGAATTTCATACCGTTTATTATGTTGAAAGATTCCAGGGGTAGTAAAAACAATACAGGCTGGTTTACGAGTTTGGTCTTGATCGTCTTTGCGATCTCACGAAACATTTTGCAGGGAGAAGATGAAATGTCGCTCTCATCCCGTACGTATACAAAAATTTAAAGGACGATTTTTTTTTAAGGAGGAAACTTCTCGTATACAGAAGTAATATTGTCGTCGTTCTCGTAAGCCTGAGTCACGCCAAGTCAATGATGAGTCTTACAACAATAATTCATGGATTAAAAAATATAATTACGCTTGATACTCCATAGATTTTACGGTAAATACTAACAACGGAGACACAATAGTCCCTGTTGGTATCACAAGATATCACATATTCTCTACTGCATGTAATAGTACATTTATACCAATACGCGATTTATATACACTCGGATTGAATCTCACTGAAATTCCACGCAGCTTACTATTCGATTAAATATCAAGAAGCTGTGCTTCTCGGTCACAGACGGGAATACACTGTCATTATATTTTATGTAGGTATATAAGCAATGCATATAAATACGGTATATATATGTATCTAATGCACTTATCTGCGGATGCAGATTCTATTTGTGTGTGTTCACGCGTGTAAGTGAACGGGTGCAAATCGCGTGTGGAGAAGATAGAAGGTATACAGCAGCTAGCTAGCTAGGATAGTGCTAAAGCATCTGCATGGGAACCGCGTGTTCGCAACAGCCGGTCTTGATGCGGCATAATTTCCGGGGAGCAATATATGCGCATGAATGATATTTTGGAACCGATTCAATCTGAGCTTATTCTAGATTTTGAAGAATTTTTTCAATTCCGATTGGATACTCGGATGTATCCTTCGACATCTGAAACGATTCAACAAAGGGAGGAAAAATGAAATTTAACCAATTCAGATGAAACGAAATATCAAAAAGTAGCCTTTAATATTGGTACCTCGGAATAAATTCCCCCCGAAGGTATCGTATGGTTTATTATAAAATTCATTGCTACAGACAGAATTGCACAATGGAAGTACGTATAAGAAATGATATCGTATGTCTGGCTAGAGAATCATGTAGATAGATAAATGGATGGTTTTGATGTACAGAGATTCAGAGAGAGGAAACACGTACACGTAGGAAAAGCTGGAGGTTTTGGTATTTCAGAACGAGATTCTATATCAATGTCTACAATTATATGCAACTTAACCATCTGTGCATCAGACGGGTCTCCTGGTCTGGAATTGTCTCTCATTAAATGCAGCAGCCCCGTTCTAGGGTCATAGATCTCACGCTGTCGTCTCTTCTCCGTGTCCCGGTGCGCTCTGATGGACAATCGAAATTCATTTCCCTGCAAACGAGACGATAACAACATCTCGCTGCTTCAAGCAAACAGCTAATAGTAGATGCACATGGATTATATGAAGAGTTACGATGAGCAAGACGGAGTTAAGCCGTAACTTCTGATTATAATATTGCATAATCTGATCTCACTGGTTATCGTTGACTTCAGACCCCATTTCTCTGCAATTTTATTGACGAAAGCGCAAAGAAGTACAAATAGAAAGATCACCGTTTGATCGGTTCTGCTGTTTTTCCGGCCGATTTTCATGTTCTGGTTTGAAATTCTTTCAAGACTCAAGCCGTATGAAAATGTAGAACGTCACCGTATTCAGTATAGTGAAGGGCCGAGGTCGTACTGCTCTTGAGTCCTCGAAGACATACTTAGTCAGCAATACATTTGGCCTTCCAGTTTGAAGAGGTTTCTAGAAGATGGGATATTGGTCGTAGAATTTGACGTCTGCTTCTTCGTCCTCTAAAATTCACTTGGCAAAGTACACATGGGGATCGGCCACAAATGGATTCACATAGGTATACGCAGCTGACGAGATGAAATTTCTCGTTTTCTTCTTCTTTTTTCCTTCCTCCGTAACATCTGCTTATATGATTTTTTTCCTTCCCGAAGTTCAGAGTCTCACTCATGTTCCCAAGGATTAAAGTACCAGTGAGAGTTGATCTTATTGTTAATGCGAAGAAGCTGGCAACGGGTTTATGGTATATCTTATCTGTAACGTTGATTCCGTAAGTTGAAGTCAAGAGACTATGTTCAGCGCCAGTATTTCTGTCTATATTTTCACTGTAATGAATCAGCCTAAACGCTGAATAAACTTTAATAAATCTTCAGACGAACTTCAACTGAGAGGTAACAGATATACGTATCCTAGGTGAATTACCAAACTTGTGCGTTAAATTATTCAGGAATAATTAGCGCTCAACCGACTTCACGGAATTTAGCATAACGCTATCACTTGCCAACTTTTCCATGATTTTCAGGCAGCCATATAGACTGCGGTTTCATTATACCGGCTAAAGCAGCACCCACGGTAGTTGCGGCTTATACGACGATCTATTACAAACATAAATGTTTCATTCCTCGGATGAATCGAATTAATCATGGAAACATGTTTAATGCATTCGGGTTTCTTAATCCAACGGCATTCGTTTGGATTTTCTTCCGTCCATTCGTTCTGTGAATGTGTTCTTTATTTGAAAGAGTGAAGAACTACATTAATCAAGTTTGGAGGTCTTCAAAGCGTATAGATTTTTCTAGCACTAGGTCAAGTTTCGCAGAATGTAGGTATATATACGTACAGGTATTGGCGGTAAATTTTTCATTAGTGAAAATGGTTCCAGTCCGCGAACAAAGATCGGATAAATAATAAATAGCACGTGTTCAAAGTATCGCTTGACTTATTTACCCGCCTTTCGGCGCGCATTACCTACGTGCTCCTAATACCCTGAAACAGAATCCCGAAGGCTCCGTATCCCCGGGTCGGTTTTCTTTATTCCCTCATGTCCAATCTCACTTTGTGATCGTTCGGAAAGTTTTGTTTTCAGATTCCCAAACGGCAAAGTGGGCATCGGAACCTTTCTCCAAATTAGCTCATCTGTTCATTCCATGTATAATAAACCAGAAATAAGTCCAGAAAATTGAAATTTTAGATAATCTAAACGAAGTATAGATACTACGAAATCTTCATATTAATTACGGAAGGTAATTGAATTTCAAAAAAAATTATAATTCAGAATCATGTATTCACAGGAAGCCTTTTTCCCCATGACATACCTACAGTATCTGAAAATATACGAACTCGAAAACTATGCAACCTTTGCGTAAAGTAACAAGCCGTCGATTTTCGTCCTTCAAAAAGGAATAAGCCCGTGTTTCAAACGCGTCAAACATTCCTTTGATCCTCGATCCTGAACTATGCAAGTTTTGCTTTGTGAAGCTAGGCGACATATTCTCTTCGATGTTCATACACAGTAATCACCTGCCTGCCTATTACATGTCGAGTTGAACATGTGTGATCTATGTTTGTGTAAAACATAATATACATATATCGCGATGAAAAAGTACTTTCACACGATACATATAGATTTTGGTCTGCTGATTCAGAATATAAACCCCGTTCTTTACGTATCAAGTCATAATTTTTTTTTATTCGTATGTGTGAGCTTTTCCAGTAAATAAAAAAAAGGCGCCTGCACGTCACCGATTTGACTGCCAATTTTTCCCTGAAAGTGCATAACATAAAAACATCTTTCCGAAAATTCCAGCTTCGTAGCACTTTTTTTGATCGTACATAGCCGTGATTAGAGCTAACGCGGAAATCAGTGCGAAGATATCATAGTGTCGGGCATGCGACCAAATAGATGAAGTTTCTTGCGGTAACCATGGGAACTTTGTGAAATTAAAGTTCTTCTCCGAAAGATGCCCTAGGCGGCGTAACCAGTTAACACAATTAATATAGAACGGAGGTGCTCAGCTGATGATTAAATTTACTGCTGGTAGAAGCAGAAGCTGAGCCTTCCCTGTAGATTGGATAGAGTACAAGGTGTGAAATTCGTGTGTCTAGTAAGCCGGAGGATTTACGATGTAAAAAAATTCTTGATCACCTTTGAAAGGTTCGAATTTAACATTCGAAGAAGTCGTTGAGCAAATTCACCTTCGGTGAAACAATTCCGATGGCTAGACTTCTCAATTCCTCAGCCCACCAAGAATTCTGTTTCACAGTTCGCTGAACTTTCATCCAAGCGCTTGAAGTGTTCGGGGAAATCTCGACGCGACCATCTTGAAGAAAAATCGAATCAGTTTCTAACCTGAATCGATTTTTACTATAAATATTGTCCATCCGTTGAAGGCTTCCAGAATTTGAGCTACGTGCAGGCACGAAGGGTTTCATATTTCCGGAATTTAAAGCACTTCATTATTTCATGATAACCTTATTCCACCTTTTAACTGGCATGGAATACTTCACATTCTAGAATTTATATCTCAAAAATTGTGTTATAATACGCGTGGAGCATCACAGCGAACGTCTATCGTGATTCAAATGTTATAACTTCTGTCAAAAATGATCATAAAATCTGTTATTCAGGAAAATTCATCAGATTAGTTGCGGGTCCTCTCAGGCGGTTCGGTCTGATCGGAAAATGCGGAGCTTCAATGAAGTAACAATAGTGTTGTAAAGTCTATTTGGACCCTAACATCAATAAACTCGCGTGGGACACGCAGATACTCTTTCTGCTTGTCTGCATACAACAATAGAGTGCGTGAATGGTTCGATAATCTAGTATCTGACAAAGTATCCAACGCATCAACTAGATCGTGCATTTCCCAACCAATCTCGAGTTTCGTATCTCGGACAAAGGAGAACAATACGCGTAGGTATTAGTACGTATACGTGAATAGGTATTGGTAGCTGGTAAGTATATTGTAACGGATAACCCTTGTTCGGTCTTTTTGGAGAACTCATTCTTCGATTTGGACAAAGGATCTACAAGAATATCTAATTAGCTTCAGTTTCAGGAGAGGCTATTCGGGTAATTAGATCGACATGGGATCATGGGCTGTGAGCAGTTGTCCTGCAGAGCGTTTACAAGCATATTATTTCATCAGTAAGACATTTTGGATACAGATAGGTATATTGTAGACTCAAGTAGTACGTCGTAGTTAGAGAATTTCGTAATCTGAGTCAACAAGATTGTTGAGAATTGTTATTTTAGGTCCCCTGAGGCCTAGTAGGGTTCTCCAGGGTTCCGGGACATCCCTAACGTCCAGGTTGCTGATTAATTGGAATTGAGCGCGCTCACTAGAACCCTGCTCCTGCCTCGAGGGCCAGGGTTGGCGTAAACTGCCACGTGAGCCCTAGACTTGAAAAGTTCGTTTATAGACGTGTTTGATCCGGTTATTTGAACTGGCCATCGTCGGATCTAGGGGGAGGAGCGGCTAAAGGGAGCACATGCCCCGAGCGCGACCAAAATTACTGACTTTATGAAAATTGAGATCGTCCTTTTCCTTTTACTTTTTAACTTTACTATCTTGAATTGAAATCTGTTCTACGATCATTGACCTGGGCCTCAAACTACCCTCACATTGAACGTCGAGATTGGCAAGGCACTGGGCCATCATATATTTTGAATTTTATAATATTTACACCGACCGGTTAGTTTGCAAAAATTGGTGAATCAAACGATCAAGAAAGCGATGTCTGAACCGGTTCGATGAGCAGCTATGACAGTGATAATTGAGATAAAAAAATATTCAGAAATTTAAGAAAAATTTTATTTCAATTGAATCTGAATTGATTACCTGGCACTCATGAATATGGAGCCAAATTATTTCTAGAGTAATACACACTAACAATGTTAACACGATTAATCAGCATTTAGACTTCAAGGATAACTGCATGGCGTGAATTTACATCTTTTGTATAGGTATATACAAAATGTGATTTCGTAGTTTCATGCTAATTTTGACACGTTGCAAAATCTTACCCTTGTATTAATTAAATTCCTCCGAATTAACATTTCGTTGGACAGAATAGAGCATAGAACAAATCAGTTAGAAAGAGAAAGAGAGGGAGAGAGAGAGAAAGGAGAGGGGAGAAGAAAAAAATTCAAAGAGAGAGAGAGAAAGAGATAGAGAGGAGAGAGGGATGAAGTTGGGGAGAAATGACAACTTGAATTTGATTTCGCGGATCGAAGGGTGAATGTGTTAGGTGAGATCCGTTAGCGTCCACTTCGAGGTTCGTGGGTTGTTTGGGGCTCTTCTAATTACGAGCATCAACGGCATCCTTTGAGGCTGTACAACCAGAATCTCGTTGGGCGAATAGAGAGACCAGAGTTTCGTAAGATAAGAACCTTATCTTGAAGGGTCTTAGAATTTCCGGGAGTTGTTGCTTCTTCGACGATATATCTCGAGCGGGACGCGCGTCTTGGATCTTTAGATAATGTATAATAGCTGGGTAAGGTTGTCAATATCGCGTACCACCACCTGAATCGTACCGTTTCAGTTTGGTAATTTTTCGCAAGAGTATCCGCTCGATTTTCAGAATTGTGGAAATGGGTACCATCGGTATTAAAATAATTCTCTAAACATTCCTGTTTCGCCAATTTTCAAAATGTAGAATATGCTCTCGCAAAAAATGACTAAACTGAAACGATACGATATTAGCAACCTTGCCCTATGCTTTTCAGAAGGCAGTACCTTTTGGTTTACATTCGAATACTTGTTTGGTAAAAATCGTTGAAATCCGCCCCAAACTCGACCTACAGAATATGTATATTCTCGACAGCTGAATTCAGGATGAACTCAATCTTGCAAGAAGCGTAAGAGCTTCCAGGCAAAAGATCGTAAATCTCATTTTTGCGAATTGAATTTCTGAACGAATGAGCAAAAAATTTGAAAAAATGTTAACAGTATCAAAATTTTGACAAATCGCGTTAATGTGGTGAAAGCTTCATCTTAAATCACAGGTGACATCTCTCCGGTGCCTTTTATGTCGGTACTGATGGTGTTTTCGAAAGTCCTAATCTGTTTTAAACTCTTTCAAACAGATGAGCTTCGTCGATCCTATACGTACGAAGGCGATACTTTATAGATTCGAATCCTCTGCTGGCACGAACGAAAGTAAATGGTTTGTGCAAGACTAATAGTAGTTCGGGTCACCAGTCACGGTTACCATCAACGATAGCCACGCAACGTGGTTAGATATCCAGGGGGCTAGTCTTTTATCTAATTTAATTCCCCAAAAGTTTGTCCAAGATAATATGGCTTATCCTGCAAGATTATAGCTTCTTATTATATAGATCATGTCAACATATTACGATGCCCACTTTACTACAGGAAATTAAATTGGCCTGGTTCAGACAGCGAAACATGATCCACCATCCACCCTGTCATTTTTACGCAATTTGATTTTATGGAGAGAATAACAATAATAATGATATGATCTCGCTGTCGGTTGGTAACTCCTATTTACGTCGGAGGTGCCGTTATACTGATTATTCACGATGGAAGACAGAAAAAGGGTTTCACATCATGACTGCCCGAAAAGTTGGTCGGAAAAAATGTTTAAAAATTTTTTTTATGGAAAAGCGTGAATACATCTACATGAAAATTCGTACTTTCAATCCAGATTGAACGAGGTGAAAGAGCCGGGGACAAAAAATTTTTAAATCGTGGAAGAAAAGAGCGTTTCATTCGTAATATTCCGAACTAAATTTCTGGGTCATACCTCTACTGTTAATGGATATTGCCAATACACCTTTTATCTCATTGGTTCTAAATTCAATTCTCGGTTGTGAATTCCAATTCATGATATTGGAAGAGAGAATTAGAGAATACTGTAGCGCTTTGTGCATTTTCATCCTCTCATCGGTACAGACTGCAGCAGATGATGAATGCATAGTTTTGAACTTTCTCTTGAGTATGTAGTAAAGTTCTGCAGCGAAGCTAGTTCATCTGGTAGATAACCCGAATCTTTAGTGTACCTACCTACCTGAAAATTAACCAACGTTCAACAGTTCACCCTGTGAAAATAGAAGACCCTTGACGGAAGGGTAAATTTTGTTGGCAAAAATAAACTGGAGAGAGAAAAGCAATGGGAGAGAAAACTGAGATACAGTCTCGCCCGCAGGTTGTCTAATTAGGCCATTGTCGCAGCTTCTCGAGTTTCTGGGATAACCATAAGCGCAAAGTGACGAGACGTGAAATGGTCAGGGCAGTTTGTTTCGGCCCAAAATTAACATCATGTCTATGTATACAGGGTGCCGTGCAATTAGTCATACAAACCCATCATCGCTAGGGCAATTCTTCGTAGAACAAAAAAACTATGTTTCATTCGCGATATTTTTCTAAATCAAATAGTTTTCCGACGAAAGGTTTTTGAATGAATGTATAGCACGATTTCTGCAGTCCAAATATCGCATGAGATAAAAATTCTCGAATGAAAATCCTTTTCCTTCTTGTTCAATGCGTTGAAGTAATAGAATTGGTTTTCATCGTAGAGTCACGCAGCTTCGGTCATTGGAGCTTCTTTAGGCTGGTCATCGTAAGGTTGCCTTAACGTGTAGGGCGGCTCGAGGATGGCTAACATGCCGAAAGGACCAGGTAATATACAGTCCATAAAGTAGAGGTAGCTAGTAACCATTCTGGCTTGGCCAGTGTACCTGTACCGTCATTTATGTGACCTGGCAACTATTCTACACAGAAAGGTTTAACTTGTTAGTTTGATATCAAAAGGGCGAAGACCGGCTCATAGGGCATTATGGTTTTAGTTAAACAATGTGTTCTATGTTATTTTTGAATAAATCGTTAATTTGGTGAAACGGTCAAATTCCGCGAGAACAATCGAGACAGATGAATTATATTCGTTCCTTAGAGAGACAAATTCACGTCTTTTAAGTGTCATAAACTTTATCATCAAATTCAACGAGTCTTCGTCGCTTCGCGTAGCAGCCTCGTTAATTAACGCTTACGCAAATAGCACGACATACTCGTTAAGTTAGAGATCAAGGGCTGGCTCAGAATTTGATTATGATTGGCAAACTCTGTTTCGAATAATTTTAATCGACTGCAGTTCCCAGTCGGGAAAACGATTCCCCGCTTTCTAGAACCCGAAAATTAACTTTTTTTTACATCAATTTTATTCGAGCTTGCGGGTCAATTCTTTGATATCGCACTTCGGCTTGAAATTTGATCACTAACGAACTCGGTTCTGATATTTTCAGTCGAGGAAAGTGTTCTCCGATTTCCAAAGACCTGATAACGCACTTTTTTAAAATGGTGTTTATTCCGGGTTTCACATCATATAAAGAGACTCGGTAGAGTCTCGCGACAATCAACTTAAAAAATAAATAAAATGTTATCTCTTGCACCGCGGACCAACTTAGGGTCTTGCCAAAAAATGCAGACATCCTACACCCAAGCCCCGATAAAAATTCATCGCCTGTATGCTGGTGAGTAAATTGTTGCTGACTGATATCATCGCAGCGAAACCATGCGCGATACTAGCAATCAATCTAAAACTGCTTTGATTGCATATCGTGTGTTTGCCGTTCTACCTTTATTTCTATGTCAATGTTGACTGAGTATTAAATATAATGGTTTTATTCCATGTACCTACACGCGTTATACTAAACGTAGTAAAACCCATCAACGTCGGTTTAATTATCGAGTGAGCGTGCGTGGGCGCGGTTTTGTCCCAAACAGTTAACATCAGCTGCTATATGTACAGTTACTGGATTCTGCGCTAAATGTTAACGCCAAAACATTTCTTCGGTGAACGATCACGTGTGATAATAGGGGCTCTTTTTTAGACACGTTAGATGTCGGAATAGTTCAACTCCTACGATGATCTGGCTCAACTAAAACCGTTCATTACTTCGAACGCAGTACCTCGAGATCTGAACGTCAGACTAGCAACTTTGGTTCGATCTATTATTGCAAAGAAGCTCAATTATTGAAGGGAAGTTCGAACTGCAAATCGAAAGAAAGAAAAATCCGGGAATACCAAAGTACTGAGAACTTGAGTAGTGAACATACGTTGTAATATCGTGTATTTACCTCCTACTAGCATAACAAAATAGTACTTAGCTGCATGGTGCAGTGTTGCTGAAAGCCTGTGCAAAGTTCGTACACCTACTCCTATATACAGTCTCCTTTGCCTCGGGGAGTACTAATTTATATTAATTTCCGCCGTTCCTAAGCAGAAATTCTAGTCAGACCTCATTACTATTATATGTATAATATCGCTCGTGTATGTACTACATATTGTACTCATAAATAAGTGTAATATTCAACAGCTTTTTAGTTCTATAGATAGATTACGTGGGCCCAATAGGCTTCTGTGTTATACCTACTTCAAATCTTATAATTCGCAGGAGCTAGATTGTTGGTGTGAAATTCGTCTGGGTTTAGCAGATCTTGCTTTGACTACAAATCCTGCCTCGAACCAAGTTGTACTAGCGAAGACACTGTGAGGTAATCAGGGTATGGGTTTCAAAGTAGAACGAAACTAGATCACACAGGTATATTTCAATAACGCTGAATAGACGATTTCGCCGATGTCCAAATGACCAATTTGTCATTGTCGGTATGTATGCAAATGCGAAATGCAGAAAGTAACATGTAAGATTTAGATTCTTGTTTTGAAAATTTATTGCAGAATTGCACGGAGCTTGAAATTCTTTCATTCTTCTCGTGGAGGGTAGTTCAGTGTAAAATTTCAGCTCAGTCACTCGCCGATGAAAGATAGCAGTAGCATCGTGCCTCCATTTGCCAAATAAGTTCCGTTATGTAAACATGAAAATTTATACAGTATCGAATTGTCCCAAGAAGAATTGCCGTTCGTGGAGCTTACGCAGGAGTCTCTATACTGTGAAGGGTTAATAACGTTGTATGCTCTAACACGATTAGATAGACCAATTGATAATGTAAATAAATGCGTAGACATTTTTCAACCAGACTACGATCTGTCTTCCCTTGAACTAAGAATACGACCTCGAGATGAAGCAGGTCCAAGTTCAACATGGTTTCAAGTTTCCGGAATCTTAAGCCACCCCTGACAGTAACCTTATCTACCCATCCGCAAACCCTTGACATCAACATAGTTGTCGAGAACTCTGGTCATTGCCCTACTTCTGACACCCGAATCAACCTCTGCGCAATATCCGTTGGTGAGGGATGGACCGAAAACACACCAGTGTAACCCCAATAGGTTTTGTTTCATTCGACTCCACACTCACCTTTTGACTCTTGGTCTAGCTGCTTTAATTTACAAGGGTTGACGAGAACCTGGTAAGTGACGAGGGTTTCTTTGTCTGTATTTTGCATATGAGGTATAAATATGTGAAATGTGTAGTTTTAATATTTTAACAGTTTAGGTTTCAGGACTTTCAAGTTAGAAATGTTCAGAGGCACATGTAATGCAACTTCATTTACCACTTGATAAAAAGCGCCATTATATAACGATTGGAACTCTTGTTCTGCCGACGAAGCCACCGTCTAACTTCAGCGTTCCCCATCTACCAATCACTTCGAAAGTGGCACCATTCGACTATCCTCTCTTTGGTCCCCAAGAGTACAACCTGAGAGGAGGACATTACTTTGAGAATGACGAGGATGCTGAGGCTAAAGTTTGGCGGTAGCTTCGTCGGCAGGTCAAGAGTTTCAATCATGATGAAATTCAAGCTCTTGTCAAGCGGTTCGCAGGACACTATATTATACACCTTCTAACGATGTTTGTGCCAAAAATTTTACTGTTTTTATAAAATGTTTATTCTGCAGACCGACTTTTTCTGCATTACAATGAATTCATATTTTTCCCTCTTGTATTTCTTCTACTGCAAAAATCTTACCGATCTTTCAGGTGTATAATGAAAATTACTATATCTAATTGCATGAAATTGTTACATGGAGTCGTAGTATTAGGATCCCAATCGAATCGGTAAAGTTATATTAATAGATGATAATGCCAGGACGCCCAAACCGTGTGCCTAGTAAATTGCTACCCTAAACTAACTTGAAAGCTACGTGTCATCCCTTATTCCTCATGCTGGTAGCTTAGGTGTAGATTTTCTAGTTATTGCTTCATAACTATATTACTTTCATCGTTTCTACATGGTGGTCAACTAAGGGTGAATATAGAAATTAATAAAATTCGAGCTGGACATCAGTTTCAGTTAAGATGTAACTTTAACTCTTCTTAATTTCGGTATAATTTCACAATTTTTGGCTGATCTAAAATCGGAGATTTTCAGTTCCGGACATTTGTAGAAGTTCGGCCAAAGCGGGGTCTGCTTTCTCTTCTTTTTTTTTTGTCACAATGGGTTTTGCTCTTGTTTTTAATCAGCTGTCTCACGCCTTCAGAGTGCAATACTGAGCTTGCAATTTGCTGCCTGCCGTCCACCGTTCAAAGTTGCGAGTTTCACTTGTACAGAGAAACCAGAAGAACAATCTTGAAGTTGGTAAATTGAGGGCGATGAACAATTCCATTAGTGAAATGTTTGTGGGACGTTTGCCAAACTTTTCGAAATACTAAACAATTCATCTCGTTCCCACCAAATATGAAGAAGCATTTCGTGCGCAGACTAATATTTAATACCTTTCTCCAGCATCAGGGTTCATCTTTTTTTCCTTTTTATTGTTTCCACAAAAGAAGTTCGCACGCCGTCGATCTCTTCGTCTTTATATAACTCTTCTTTTTCCCTGATTCAACATTATTTTTTTTTCTTGTATCTGTATATTAAGTTCTCTTCGTACTACGCCATGCGTGCCAAACTGTTGGAACCCATGATCCGTAGTATCATTAAGCCATATTTTTTCTGTTTTTTTTTCCTTTTTTCTAGCTTGTTCTTTCCTTCATTTGTACGACATCTTGATCGGGCTAGAAGCGATGTTCCGATAAGGCGAAAGAAAAATAAAGGGAAAAAAAAGTAACACTGTAACTTCGAATAACGACAGTTTAAGAAGTTTCTCCCGGCGAAACTCCCTCAAAGCTTTTGCCCGGATAGAAAGGTGGCAGAGCAATTTATCTTCTCAACTAACTTCAACCGCAACCACCTCCACGCTATCCTGATATCCCGTCTAATAATTCCTAGTATAAAACCATACGTGACTTTTCTTTTCGCTTATCCCTGAGTAGAAATCTTGCCGTTGAACAATTCTCGTATATTTTATGACTTAGGGATACTCGCGTGAAGCTAGGCTTGACCAAGAGTCTCGCTCGTAAAAACTGACGCACGAAACATGCGGCCCACTTTTCTTTTTACATAAATGAGAAACGTATTATTGAATTGGAACTGCCTCTGGCAAAAAACAGAAAAAAACAGAAAACAAAAAAAAAAAAAAGGAAATACACCTATCGCAAAATCTTTGAGAGTGCTAGCTTGCTCGCTCGGCATCGGCAATAATTAAGAACGTGACATATTGCCTGTAATAACGCACGTGATAACAAAATAAAACTTTGTATACAACATATCAACTTTTCTAGAATAGTCGAAACTACTCCAATTTCATCATCGCTTTGATTCCGAGGGAGACTTTTGGCGAGTTGCGATACTATCTATAGGGATATTCGGTACTAATATAAGATTTTTTTCAAACATGTTTGGCCAGAACTTTGTTCGCCGCAAACGTTATTGACAAAGTTACACATACTCAATTCAACTTTTGTATAGGTATAGCCAGCGTATGAATTATTATACGTTTGACTTTTACCATTTTTATGATAAAAAAGAAAAAAATAAAAAAACCAGCCCGAAATTTATTGTACAAGCCTTCTCTCAAACTGTCACCGCACATCCCGTGTGGCAAGAAATTATTATAACATAAAATGTTTTATCTTTCTACCTTCCCCCATTCTATGACGTACTTTGTTCTGCTCGCGTGTTATGTGTTATTTACATGGAACGATTGGGTTTTTTCTCGCTGTTATTTTAGTCAACACTCTGTGTCATATTCTCACATACACGCACAGGGGTCGCGGACGTGGTGCAAAAAAAAAAAAAATTTTTTAATTCAAAATGTCAAAATTGTGTGGTTAGCTGTTGGAAAATTGTCATAGTGATTAATAAGTCCAACAAAACTGCTTTCATCCCTATTTTCCCTCGAAAATTTGGTGTAAGTAACAATTTCAGAGTAAAGTTTCAGCCGAAAAATTGAGAATATCGCAGGTACATGGGCGATAGGCAATATCGCAACACATATATAGGCATCTGTCGCTTTGCGATAATTTCCGATAGCTGAATGTCTCGTTGTTTCCGGTTTCACCGCCATATCCTCTTCGACGACGATTATAGATTTTCTCACCACCGAACAGCAGGGCATCTCCGTCGACGAAGTCATTTCCCGGTGGATTAGTCGTGCTTTTTCACTCGCGGGAGATGAGTGTGATTTCCGGGCACCCGGGATCCGCCTCTTGTGGCTCGTGATCTCCCTTTTCTCGAAGGCTATATCGCGGCTGGAGAGAAATGGAATTCAAGCCCAAATGATAGCTTGAACGTGGAGACGCTTCGGCTCTATATTTCAGGAATTTATATGTCTTCGGTAAATAACCATAAGCGTAAATTATTTCAAAATACTTCCATCCCGGGTGTCATCGGAAGAATATAGGTACGTCATAAAGATAATAATGAGAAATATGAAGACGAAGAACTTTCATCTTGTTCTTCTCTCTCTACTTTTTTCATACTACGATAATGAAAATTATAATTCACAGTTATGACGATAGATTACACAGGCCGTTCGTATGGATGAAAGGGTTGAACGAATTGACATATTTCCCATAAACATCTCAATCAACTAGCTAACTATACCGCAACCCTTATAATTCCTTTGTGTCTAATATATCATACGATGGGTGGGAGGGATGCAGACCGCCAATGTACGATCAGATTTTCGTTTACAATACAAGCAAGGTTTTGGTCAGTTTAGGTAGGGCTGGGTTTTCGAACTAACATAGGTAACTGACCACGACGACCCGACGCCAGGTTCTGGGACGCCTGACGTCCCACTGCACGCGTCAGTGTCTGATCGACGGCCGTGTTTCATCAAAGTTTCCAATTCTATCGGCTTAATTGAATCGGAAAGCAACGATCCAAATGAAAATCTTCCGGTCTTCTGTAGACCTGACGATAATTACGTGACCAGATTGCAACGGAATCCAATGTCGAGAGTGAAATATGTCCGGATTGATTGATTCTAATTATTTTTAAACCAAAGTAAATCCCTTTTCAAACGACGTCCACCTCTGACCATTAGAATCACGTTACGTGACCACCGTCTCCGTAATTCGTTGTTAATTAAATTGGCATCATCATTTTTCGTTTCCAAAATTTTTGCTATTCCAATTTGATACTCGCAGGAATGAGTCAATCTTTTAGTATAATTTATCACTGCTCGACGTAACCAAAGCTCGCCTGAGGTCAGACGAAAGTATGATATGGCATACCGAATGTAATCTTGATCAAACACTTTTCGAGGGGACTTAAGAAGGGTTATTTTCTCGCGAAAATTTGTGTACAACCTACTTCGCTTGATGTTATTTAAATTATGTTTTAGCTTGCTCAGCCAAACAGAAATATTAACACGTAAACTATTAAAGCTGCTTCTGCTAAGCGTTTAAGTTTATACTCTTCAGTCCCGCCATGAACACTCGACCTGAAAGGCCGTAACTACTAACTCTTCCTTACTCAGCACGCTGCCACTCCGATAACGTTCAAGAATGATTTAATATCACTTCCGCAGTATTTCTCTTACACTTTGCAGAGAAAATTATAACAAGTAAACATGGTTCGAGCTTTTTTATTGCCATCATCAACCCGCAATGATAATAATTCTTATTTAATAACCAAGAAGCAGGTTGAGGAAATTCAAATTCTACGCTGATCCTGCAGACTATTAGGTGCAGGCGAAGTTTTGAAGATTGAATTACGATCGACAGTGACAGTGTCACTCATTGGATATATCGCCCGTTTATGTCACGTTCTACATATAAGATGTGATCGTGCTGTATATAATCCAAGTTTCTCGCTATGGTGCGAATAGTTTTGACACGACGTGTTTAGGTGGCTTTTAATCATAAAGTTCACCCCTGTATAGTTCTCTCTGCTACATGTATCAATCTACCCATCCATCAACATGATGTTCAAGCGACACCCTCAGACTCTTAGAATATTATATTATCTTTCTTAATCACAATTCGGAATGATTGTTCGCCCTGTTCAGCGTGTTATCTTATACCTATATGATGGGTGTATTCATCGAACGACCATCTACCGTTTCACGTGTATTTGATTTGTCCCGAGACTTCAATACGCGTTCTCATCGAAATGTTTCAGTTCAAAGTATGTTTGAAGTGCCACAGGTCAAATCGCTGGCTAAGATTAGTCAGAAATGTAATTATACATCGGCTCAAAGTACTTGAAAAAGTAGGGCACTCGCCACATCCGCATAATATCGTTTTCCTTCACAGCATAGCCCATCGGTTACGCAGTTTGTGGTTTTATGGCAGAGCCAAATTGAAGCAGGTGGGTTTCAGGCTCTGCAGTATAAAATATCCAGTTATTTCATGCATTAACAAGATCGGTCCTCGAACTTTCGCTTCTTATGTAACGAATCAAAGGACTTCGTCCGCGGCGAATCGGATATTGTAGGGTTTCGTTTCCTTTTAGGACTAATTTCAGTCTAAACATTGGAAGCCCACATCTGCTCCGATATTTCTGAGGGTTGTCCTGCAGTAACATACCTAGATATATAGGTGGCACAAATTTATGGTCGGTTAGGTAAAATCGTAATTATACTAACACGCGCGAACGAGCCCTGGGTTAATCTACTGTTGTGGAAATTTTATACTTCAAGAGCGAAATTTCGCAGACGTGGCAAACCAGCTATAGCCAAGGTCGTTAACAATCGCTTTAGTCGTCTGTTAACCTGAAGACGATTAATTATCCCTGCAGCACTAGAAAATATATCAAGTACTTACACGTAAATTTGCAATGTAAAAAATAATACCGAGACACGTGTTGTTGAGAGATTGAAAATTTTTCTCTGGTCATTAGAATTCCTTTTGCCAAATTTGGGCAATAAATTGATTTATGATAAGTTAAATTCACCAACTCTACTAGACATTGAAAGCCCACGCAATTCTGTCTGAAGTTAAAATGATAAGTTTTAATATCGTCTGCTGGAAAGTCTTGTCTGCTTACCATGAAGATCAAGACATGTAAATTTTAACGGTGGATATAAGCGAGAAACTTGATAGATATACAACTTATCTAAGATTATATCATCCCCCCGCTTTCGTGGCGGGGGATGTAGCGAAAACAGGAACAGAGGAAAGAGGAAAGTGAGTGTCGATGTTGTCGTGGGAATTGCCGCTTGAAAGCCACGCGCGACTCCCTTTTGGTTTACAGATTTTTTTTTTTTTTTTATCTTAGCTCCAACGACACCCCTTGCTGATTTATCTGAAAAAATGGTGAGCGAGGATTGGTCGGAGTCAAAAATGCTGACCGATTACGAGAAGATTTTCTCCGCTGATCGTGATTCACCGTCTAACAAAAGCAGTTTCTTTTCGATCCGAGACGGGTGGTATAAACTTTTTAATATCATCCGACAACCAGAAACCTGCATCAATAGACAGGAGTAAATCTTGAAAGAGAAAAAAGCTTTCTTCAGCGTGAATTTAATGATGAATTTCGAGCTAATTCGTAGTCATATGTATCGCGTGATGTCTATAATTTCACGATCTTAGCAGGCATTTGGGTAATCGTATCAAAGATACAAATGGCGTAAAGTCAAAAGCGCCTTTTCTTGTTCGTAGGGATGTTTTTACGTCAGGGAATAGGGAGTATTAGTTCGGTCTTCGACTGAAAGTCGATTGACGCGTATAACTTGTAAATTTATTCAGCGTCACCTGACGACTCAGAATTCGCGGCAAGAGCTCCGGGCAATTCTTCAAAAACAATAAGGAACTTCGGTGACTGGAATGAAAAAGCTGAAATTCTAATTGTTAATCACATTCCAAAGTTCCATGGATTTTACTTCAAAGAAACAAATGGCGAGGGCTCGAGGAAAATACATTTAATCGTCCTCGCAGGGGATGTTTTACGGCTTTATGCGATAGAGAACAAAGTCGGTGGGTACCTAATTCTATTTTCCACATAAGCTCGCTTCAGCTGACGAGGAAAACTTGTGGTCATGAAAAACCTGATACCACGTACATTTGTCACGGTAACAGCTGATATTCACAACGAAATAACTCGAACCACGAATCGGTGATAATTTACAATTCGCTGTCGGTATAATTGCACGTTTCTCGTACTTTCGAACTAAATTCAGTTCAATGATCATTTTCATTTATATTTCAATGACCATCTGTCGTTTCGTATTTCTTTTTTCCCCATTTTGAAGATATATTTTTCTTTGACTCGTGTAGCTTGTATCAGTAAGAGAGCTTAAACGGCTTATAGTCTTAGATTCTAATGGATTAAGCTTTTTCTCTCTCTGCTTTTCGCTTCGTTCCTTCTATGAAAGTCGTACGTAGCAGAGAGCGAATACATACACCAGTCGCAATCTACTATTCCAATAATTGAATAACGTTTTGTACAAAAGATCCAAACGACAAAAGAACGCGGAGGTTCGCTAGGTCGAACAGATATAAATACAGTTAACAAAAAAAAAAAAAAGAAAAGCAAAAAAATTAAAAAAAAAAAAAAAACGAAAAACTAGTTGAAACAGATTATCAGAATCCACCAATGAAGTGAAAAGATTCCCATTCTCTTTTGCAGCGAACAACTCTATCTAGAACTTTTCTCATCTATTATAATTACAGAGCGCGTAAATTGCACTTCAGTCACGATTCAAACGAATCTCATCGTACGAATTCAGTCTACGTGAAACTCAAGCTGACAGTAAACGTCTCCAATTTATTTTTCTCGTTACACAGTATGTGTAACTATACTGTGGATATCGTCGATTATGGGTATAGGTAGGTATACCTATGGTAATGATATAATGGTGGTATCGCGGGAATCCACGTTATTGAGAAGCCGTGCAGGCGATAGAACCAGCTTTAACTGAAATGGCGATTTTGCGGTTGTTTACGACCAATAACTGTCGTTAATGCGACCTTACTGCCATAGCCGACTCATCCCTGCTGACCAAAGAGCATCAGCGTTGCCGTGGACCGTCTAAACCCTTAACTCCTACTCCGCCAAGGGTTCGTACCTTTTTCCCAGCATTGCGGCTAGTGTGATGGTTCTCAATCAATATCGTCCTTAAAATCTGAAAATTTTCAAGATTTGAATTCATATGTATGGAGTAACTAAAAAATAATTCAAACCTGATGGAATAGAAATGCATGGAGGTAGATGCTTGTTCCAATTGCCTGCAGTTTTCATCTAAACCCTCCATACAATTCGGTCAAGTTTAGTCGGCTTTTCACCAGCTTCCAAAACGACTGCCAAGTTTTCTGCAGTAATTATACGCTCTTTCATAATACCCGGTCATAAGATTCCAATTTTTTTTTTTCGCCGACGGTATAGTCTGCCAAAATTCGCACAATCCACTTGAGAGACGCTGCGATATCGCTATACGTACGATTGGCGTTCTATCGATGGTTAATTTTGAGTATAAATTTCTTCGATACAAATTTAACGTTAGTTCGGGTAAAAATTGAATGTTGATTTTATCGGTCGGTGATATCATCGCCATTAATTAATTGCCAGATCTGAATGGATGACCGGATACAGTAATCAAAATATTTGTATGACCGCAAGGTGCTGTGATTTTCCCAAACTAATTTGAACCAATACGAAATAACGCTGGGGAATAGTTTTCGCTGATATTTTACCATTCGTTTAGGTTTTAGATCCGCGAACCCACATCCCCAAGTTATTACGAAGCTAGAAAATGATAACAAGAAAGAAAAATACGAGTTCGAAATTAATATGAGAAGTTCGCGAAACCTGATCGCGTAATGAAGACTTCATCATCTATGTACGCGCGTTCGTTACGCTAATAGTTCAACTGGTTTATGAATTTATAAACATAAATATCCTAAATACATCGAGTAGAATTGCCAAAGTGTGGAATGGATCATAGATACGGGTTTAGTGAAATATCATGTTTGATGTATAACGATCCATATGTATGTCTGTACATCGAAACGTTATTGAAACAGTAGCCACAGTACTTGCTCGTGTTCAATTACCCAGCTGTAATTAACCTCGTATCTGTACACACCGATGTTGCGTAGATTGTGTCCGAAACCTGCAGCGATGCAGAACTAATCTTTCTTTTGCAAACTCATCGTTGAGCTTAGACCACAATTGATTGCACAGTCACATCCATGTGCCATATAAATTATAAAATAAAAATTTGAAGATAAAAAATTTGAAGCAACAGTTACTATATCGACTAGAAATCATAAGGTTAATCGGAGTTTCCGTTCCATGAGAGCGTATCTATATTGGTGGCATGTGTGGCCAGCACCATATGTGCCAAATGTCAAAAATTAAACGAAACAGAATAAAAGTCCACAAGCAACGTGTGGTCACAAGTTAATAACGCGTGAAACCACTTCCAAAAAGGCGAGGGATGTTTGATTTTTTGTTAATTAATATGAACGACGAATCGTAAAAGTAAATAGATCCCATTATTCGACTAATTATAGTAGCTCGCTAGTTGACCGTTTGATTGAGTTTCGGTGTACATATTTCGCGCGAAGAAAAAAAGTACAAAGCGTTTTCGCACAACGTGACGTTGGATGAAAAATGAATTGAACATTCGCTAAACTTTCGCCCGTCGCGTGTTGACTTTTGATGAGAAGTTTATGGAAACCCGGTACACATAGTATACAGTATGTATACCTACGTATAACGATCTACTGTAAAAGTTTTTCATAAAATCCTTGGTATACCACTATACTGGTATATTAACAGAAAAAAATGTACAAAGTACTTCCAAGCAAAAGCAATTAATCTTTCACTTCTTCTAGCTAGGTAATCAAAGAAAAAAAAACGAAAAAAAAAAAAAAAGCAAAATCTCCCAACAGCAACGTGCCCATAGCCTTTGTTCTGTGAAATAGTAGCTAATATCGAGGGAAATTTCGATCTCCCAAAAAGCGAATATGTGCTAATAACGCCAAGTGTAGAAATCAAGTCTTAGTTTTGCGGGGCTACTCACATCGATCAGGCTTTTATTCTTCTTCTGATGATTTTAACGAGTCAAACTAAAAATCAGAAGATAGTGATGTACTTCTATCAGATTTTTCAGTCTCGAGAACACGCGTAATCCACAGTCCGCTATTCATCATTGCTTTGACCGAGGGGAATTATTTACCTTCTGTCAATTACGAAATCCCGATACATATAGCCATATATTAGGGAATCACTCAGTTATTTGTCCAATAAACTGTCAGTTCTCCGTATACTATACATTCTATGGTATTTTGGAAGCCCTTCACTGCGGGTACTGTTTGCGGGCAGTGGGTTTAATCAATTAGTTCTCTGTTTAATAGACAATCGAGTGGACAGTTTCGAACTGACTAAGTTAAACGGACAAGGTTTCACTATATAACATTAGGTATGCACTAATGGTAATAGTGAATTCTGAGATGGATATAGGGAACGACAAATAACTGACATCATTATAAGATGGAGCTGTGAAAACGTTAATTAGGTTTTTGGAAATCGTTTTGATACCAAGAACTATCCATACACGTTGATAATTATTTCAAAATCACTGATCAGCTCGTAAGACGATTAAAAAAGGGAATATCATTACTCCCTCAATAACTTTGCCAGAGGTCTTGATCTGACAATAATTTCCGTACACAAATTGATATACTTATGTTATTTCTAATGTACCCGAGTGACGTGGGGATTTACGTGTCATTTGAAATGTGATTGCAGGGTATGGTATAAATTAATTTATAATTAGCGTCGCTTAGATGTAGTTACACGTAAAACATAAGGGTGGTCAGCTAATTGATAGTCATACACTGATCTACGACCACTACGACATATTTGCTCGTTCACGATAAGTAACCATTAATCAAGTTAGCACGTGTCCGATTAATTCCCGCTGTAATTAAATCTTAATTATGAAATGTGTTGGTTTTCAATTGACACGCAGCGATAAAAGTACTTTGAAAAATGTCGAAAAATGTATATTTATCGATATTTGAATATGTCATTGGCCCAGTGCTTGCTTCTGTTCGGATTATCATATTATATATATTCTCGATGCAAAGTTAATGATGGAACATTTTTATATCTTTTTAAACGAGAAATTCTGCAACTAAAAAGTGATGTACCTGATATTTGATGAGTTTTTATACGAAAAGAGATAAAATGAAATGAAAAATTATTATCCATCGATAGACAAGAGACGCGGATGTATTTTTCCACCCTTGATACTTTCTTTCGCGGTAAATTGCAACCGTGGTTTGCGAACTGTCGTCTTAAAACGTTCTTGTGAACTCCAAGTGCGAATGAAAACGAAATTGAAAACGAAATTGAAACTGAGATTGAAATTGAGGCTGGGACGATGGAAACGTTGAATTATTCGCTTGGTGTATTATTGTTTGCGAGATGCGCTCCTGACTTTCCTCAGGTGCGGTGACTTTGTCTGATTATTCGATTACCTGGAAAGTATGTGCTCGTCGAATTATGCAGAGATATTTGTCCTCGTCCTTTTTCGTAAATTGCTTAAAGACACAATTCAATTTATAACGGTAGTAGTACCTACATTCAAATTGGCGAAAAGCTGGAGGATAAAATTGTTAAAAAACTATTGACTTTATTTTTTCTGAGGGTGTAACATAGAAGAGGAGTCAATCAGCCATTGCATTAAAATCAGATGTATAAATAACCACTCAATGCAAATTCGTTGTCAATTTCATTTTCACTCATTTCCTTTAAGATATTCGAAAATTTTAGTCGCCGGAAGGCTTTTCATAATTAATCAACCCGTTTCATCGAAAAGGGACTAAATGAAGAAGAGAAAAGCGCTCGGAGTGAGAGGGATTGAAATTTACACCTACAATTCTTGCGTAAACACGGAACAATTTCGTTGTGATTAAATTAGATCACCGCCAGAAAGAACGAAGCGAAAGAAAGTGATGAAAGGTTTGTGGCAATTTGAATCCTGAAAAACTCGAGGTTGATTTCCTTTCTTTTGAACAAAATGCCTGGATTAAAAATTTCCTACAAGAATTTAATCTCCGAATAATATTTCCGAGGATGTATTTTTTAGGTGAATTTAAAAAATCAGGAGGCAAGCATCCGCGAGCTCATGGCTGAAGGCATATTTAGATTTAATTTTGGTATCCACCCGGTTATTACCCCGAATAATATAATGAAGTGGAAAAATATACTCCAACATAAATCAGTAGCAGAGGACTAATTCGAGACGAAATATAGCTACATGGAAAAAATAAAACCAAAGCTAATCAGCTCGACGAACAGAGATTCTCTAGAAAATATAAACCATTTTTAATTGCTTATTAGTACCAAGCATCATATTGACTGAGTTGTTTCTGTACAGTATTTACACATTGCATTACGTATACATCTGATGTCATATATAGTAGTAGGTATATTACACATAAATGTCGGAAATTGTTCTCGGATATAGGCGAGTTTTTTTTTTTCTACAAATATTATTTTTCCTTTTATAACGAGAAACAGAGGAAGATAATGAAAACGAGTAACGATAATGATCATAATAATTTATGGACCATGAAAAATCTTTGAAAATCGTCAACGTTTGGTCACTGCTTTTCAGAAACGATGCTGTATAAACTATATGGCAAAATTCTGTGATATTCACTCTGTAAATAAGCAAGAAATGATAAACATACATGAAGAAACGTACATACATCTCATCTCCAATACGTTATATTTTTGAATACATTGGCTGATAGTACTGCGAATGATCCATAATTCTGGAATATTCGAGTTTAAATTAAAGGGGTTATTTGCACCTTGAAAATATTTGCTTTTTTGCTTTAAAATCACTGGTACGCTTCGGAAAAATATCCTATCGAGTTAATTTTTTTTACAGCTGATCACGAGTCTATTGAGATATAATTTGAAATTATTTCAGATTTTATGGACTTCGACTTATTAGTTGGATTGGTGTGAACGAAAACAATTCTCAAGTTTTGATGAAGTTCTTATAAAAATATAAACCATACGACCTGTACGCTACGAGAATTACTACTCTACTTACTACAATCAGTCCATCTAAGGCAAACTCAAAAAAATTTGAATTATATCTCAAAATGCTAGTACCCAATCATCGCGTGAAAGGACTGAGTTGTTAGAATATTTCTTCAGAGCGTACCGATATGGTTTGAAGAAAGTGAATAACTATTTTGTTGTTGTTAAGTCAGTGGGTAACCGAATTCATGTTATTAGATAATTAGGCATTTCGTAAAACGAGAAGAAGGATGAGCCGCGATTGTCGAGGCACGATTTACGCTTGATATTTTTTTTTTTTTCCAGACAGAAGCGTAGGTACGCGACTGGATAATGAAGTCGTATTAAAGCGTAAGAGTAATTATAGATTTCTATACCTTGTCGAGGTTGGTTGAGTCGAAAAGTTTTTTAATTTCACCCTCGCGGGCCATAACAAAAGCACCACCGTGATAACCAATCGCTAAAAAGAAATAGGCTCTCTCTACTTAAAGACTACCAAGTTCTGCTTAATTAAATTCACGATAATAATTAAACGCGTGCCGAGGTTCAACGAGAGAAAGTAATATGGACGAGTGAAGAGGAACAAAAAAGAACAAAGAAAAAAGAAGAGAGAAAAAAGAGGGAAAAAATTGAGATAGTTCAATTTCCCGATCTCATGGAACTAATCTTTCTTTCTTATCTCTTGTTGACGCACTTTTTATCCTCGTTGCCCATCTGACGTTTCATGATCGCAACGCTACCTTTATACCCGCAAAACTCGAATAAGTTATTAATCTCCGGTTGAACGTCAGACTTGACATACCGAGTCAAAGCCAAACAATAACGTCGAAGCAAGGGAAAATACATATCGTAATTTATACACGTCAAAAAGTCTTCACCGTGAAAATCTCGTTCCCTACTATATAGATTTTCTTATACCGCATATACTCCCACGCATTGATGTATATGTATTATTATTACCCCCTGGTTTACTCTAAAGCCGAGGTAGGAGTATATCGCCGATCAGTTTCCGCTCTTCAAATATATAGAGTGTATAGGTATATATGTATATTGCGTAGCGTTTTTTTGACGTATCGACATTTAGAAGAAAAAATATATATATTAAATACATTATACTTACCTTCACCGTCGAGTATTTTCTCACCGTGAGAACGTTCGTTTATTTTTTTATAAACAGGTTGGCGAATGAGATTGGAGAAGGAATAATTAATGAATAAAGATCCTCGTTCCGTTCGCAAATTCATTGTTATTTTATTGATAAGTTCTTTATTTTCCGATCATTATAGCCGTTATATAAGGTAACAGGGTTAAAACTCGATGTATTAGGCATGCAGCCTGTTGTATGAATACAATTTTCCTTGAACATTAATCATTAATTGTTGTTTCGCAACGTTGGCCACTCACTGTATATATAGGTAAGATCGTGAAATCTTAAAATTCTAGCAATAAAATGTACGCGATTCATTCGATCATATCACCTTACATAATTAATATACAATTCGCCGAGGCATGGTCCATTACGTTTAATTAAACTAGTCGAATTTCGGATGACATTAGATACAGGTATAATAATTAGGAAGATATTTTTCTTGCATTGTCCGTCCAAGTTGAATATAATATATCTTTATAAATAATAACGGAACACACCTCGTCACTAGACGTATATAATATTTAATTATATACAACGATGCATGACGAACATTAAAATATGATATGAATTTGATATTACGAATTACGATTAGATCAATTTCAACCTTCTAAACTTTTACAATATATTATAGAATTTATATATATTATTTACAACGCTATTATATCAGCGTGCAAAATAATTATTTAACTATTCAAGATAAAACTGATAATATAGCTGTTCAAGCAATTTCTAATCCTCATACATTTACAAACTAAAATATTATATATTAAGAGGTAACTATTTTTTACGAATAAATCTAATGGACGGTCGCAAAGGGGCCCTAATGGGGCTCAGGTGGGCCCCTTTTGAAACCGTGCAAATAACAGGAAAAGCGATGAAAAATATACGAGGAAAAAGGCGACTGCAGCGAGGCCGCAGAACGATATTTTTTTTAACCTGCTAACATTAAATCATCTGTCATATAAAAAAGGCTTATATTTTTTATTCAACTTGTATATAGATATATATTATGTATAGCGTCGTTTTGTTAAATTATTGATATATGCTTCTAACTGGAAGCGATTATTTTATGTACATATTATTTACAACTCGATTTTTTCCTTTTTTTCTTTCTTTTTTTTTTTTTGTTTCCTTATTACTCTTAATCGTAAATATTTCGTCAAATTTTTCTTATACCCAAATATATAATTTACTTAAATGGCCTATTTTTTTTTTATTGATTATTTTCAATATCGTATACCTAAGCGATTCCCAACACTATTCAAGCGATATTTACACCTTAGTCCCTGGCTAGAAATATTCCTATTTACATTAGCCTACATATGCCTATTCCTATATGTGTATTTATATTTTTATTTATACGAAATAATACTCTGCGGTATTTGGAAGATAATTTCTGAAAATAAAATTGAAATTATGCGATACTCGTAGTTTTGTGATCGTACGTATAGTATGTATAAGCTGCTGCAAGGCGATAATTGTAGAATAGTACTTATCATTATAGCTGATTGCATCTAAACCGTAACTTCTTCCGAGAATCTACTTTTATCGTCCAAATTAATTACTATCGCGTGAGTCCTGGCGTGTCCTGATTTATTTTTGCACTTTTCCTTGATCGCGTCATCCTTAACTTTAACCTCGGCACTAACCTCGAGGATATCTTCCTGTCCGGCTACCGGAGCTCGTAGAGACTTAGAAACCGTATCCTTATTCCCTTTATCGTCACCTTCAAGGAGTTTTTTGTCTAATATCTCCTTCGAGTCAACCTTGTCCACCGTTATCTCGGGAGTGTTCGTATTTTTTGCGTCCAAATTTGTTTCCTTGGTCCTAGAGCCGTTTCGCACAGTTTCCTCGCTTCGTTTTTCCAAGCTTTTTGCCACTTCTTTGTCCTTGACACGTTGTTTCGTATCTGGGTCTAATTCGGGACCAGAAATACTCAAGTTATTAAGTCTCAGACTTGAGGAAACCGCTTGAATCGTTGAGACCTGCGGCTCGCCGCGGTTCGCCGCGTCCTGCATAGCCGAAATTTTCGCCACAACATGTCGGTTACCAAGCCGCATATTTTTCTCCTTAAGATACTCAAGTTGGGTATAAATCCGACGAAATTCATCCTGAAACAAGGTCAAAGAAAAATATGGAACTAACGCCACGTGACGTACATACAAACCAATATTAATTATGCGGCTCTCTGATCAGACGTTTATCTTGGATTTATAAATATACGGAATAAATCTCTCGGCTAAACTTATTTTCCCTTATTTCCCGTCATTAAATTTTTAATTATCCGAATAGAATTTAATTGACTACATAGCTTGTTGCGTAAAAAAAAAAAAATATATTTCACGCGAGTCTTGAAAAATTTTTTTCCCCCATTTTACTGTTTTCTTCGAATATTCGAAACGTGGATTCAATCAGGCTAATTATTACGGGTAATAAACTTTAACGAGGCATAATTTTTTTCATTTCATTTATTTTTCTGAAATATTCAAACGACGATGGCGGAAGGGATCGTCGCACTGATTTTTATCTTTGAATCTTCTATCCCCCCATACGAGATCAAGATACGAAATGGAGGCGTAAACCGATCGATGAAATGTTCATACTTTGAAAAGGGTCATTCATATGACGTTCGTCGCAATCCATAGATTCCTTGTATATTCATGGCCGAACATTTTGCACTCGATTGAGTTTCTAAACGTAGAAAAAGTTCTCAAACTTTTGCAGTTAATTCGCGAAAATCCCAGTATAGGGTTTCCTGTTTAATGATGCGTCACGTTTTAGCCAGTTTTCTATCTACTCTTCGAAAAAAAAAATTCATCTTTTACTCCAGGAGGCAGTAAAGAGAAAATTTTGAAAGTTAGTACCGTCAATTCAGGCTATTTAATCTATTCAATCCATTATCACATCGTAAATACTTCCACACTATTGATTTTTGTCAATATACTTACGCGATGATTAATTGTACGAAATACGAAATGATAAACTGATTTATGAAAATAATCCTTGAACCGGAGGATCATGTTATAAATTAAAATATACCAGCTGTGAAAGAAGAGTAATTGTTCATTTATTGGAAAATCGTAATTTCCTTATTCTCAGTAGTGTTGATATAATTAGCGCTTCGAATTTTCTAATTATTGTTTTCCCCTGCTGTTTCATCGTTCGTATTTATTTCATCAGCTTCAATTCACGATTGGTATGCAAATATTTAAGATTTCGAATGGGCCAGTGAAGTGTTTGAGATTTCAGGAGTCCGTTACCGAGGAATTTCAATAAAATGTAAAAATTTTTAGTACGACTATAATTGCAATTGCTTTTGTCCCCCCGTTTCTTCTTACTTCTCCTAATTATGTTTGTTCATCTTTAGTTTCGAGGAGAAAGTCTATATGAGCGACAACCTTTCAACATTAGCTTTAAAATACAAGCGGATGGAGAGCATTAAGGATTAGTTGTTCAAATAGCGAGATTTAAATTTCATGACTAGGGGTTAAGCTTACACAGCCCCGGCTTTTGTATACTCGAATCGAAGTCGATGTAATAATTTTACGCTTGCATTTGATCCGAATGAGAGGAAGAAAAAAAAAAACCTTATGTTCATCACTATTTGTCAAAGAACTAATAAATGAAAGAGAAAAAAAAAAAAAGTAACCATCTTCTAAAACTTACTGAAAATCCGTCGATCTCTTCGGTGAAATTCCCCTGCTGTAGGGTAATAGAGTTGGTCTGATTACTCGTCCCTTGTGTACGGCACGATTTTCCTAGGAACTTTCCAGTTGCACCTGGAAGTTTTCCGACAGAATCTTCCTTATCGCCACCACGAAATACCATGTATGCCTGTGGACGTAAGAAAACGGATGCACCCGTATATTTATGTACCGAAAAATATCATTCGATCGTTATTTCAGACTTGAGAATCTCACGAGCATCAGGAACTCTGGAGTGACGAATTGATCCCTAGAGAATTGAACTGCGATGATTTTAGTAATTGTATTAATTTTTCGGCAGAAAGATGTCATGAGATGATGAATATGGAAGTGGAACACAATGTTGCAGCTGGACAACAAATATATGACCTGCGATCTCAATAATTCCTCTCACGTATCATTAAGACGTGTACGAGGAAGAAAACTTTTCTTGTCTTACCAGAAAGCTCGATCGAACTTTCTGTATTCGAGTAAATGAATAAAGCCGAAGATTCTTGGCCTGAAATTAAAATCGAATTCAATTTCATCAATGTGGGAGAATGGTTTTCAGAAGTCATTCGTAGGGGTTGATTCATTCGTTCAAATATATGTGGTGAAAAAGTTCCCGTGAATGTTGCTTGATGAATTTGATATTTGGACTGGGTCATATGTACGTTTTATTTCCTTTTATGGGTCGTGAAAAATAAAAATGGCTTCAATGACAGTGGGCATAGCAACGTTGATGAAGGGTCGTTGAACGGCATGAGCAAAGTTGATTTCCGGATATATGGGGCAGCTGCTGTTAGCCCCAGACTCCAACCTCTTCAACCCCAGTTAAGTCAAACAGAAACCCTTGTGCATAATGTGCTGGAAGTTTGGTACATGTAATTAAAATTATAAATATAAGGGTATAACTAGCGTAAAGCGGAAGGAGTTAAAATTGGAATTTATGTACGTGCATACATTAGTGGCTACCACAAGCCGCATAATACAAATGGATGTAGATGCATATGTGTATGCAGTATGTTACCTTGCTCCCGAAAATTAAACACAATAGAAGCGTGACGGTCAGCTGAGTGTGACAGAAGAATATGATGTACAGTAGGTCCGGGTTAGCTGGAGACTGCAAAAACAACCTGTAACAGTGAGAAATGTTTGTTGAATCTTGAGGTTGAGGAGTAAAGCTCAACCGTTTGCAAAATTATTTTCAGGATTAGGGATGGTGAAAGATATAGCGAGAGAGAAATAGGAAATGAGTTGGAAAGTATCTTTCAAGCGTGAGAGGCAAAGAGGCAGTTTCTTGATATATATACCCTTTGAATTTTACATTTAGAGTTGGGTTATAAATAACACGTTGTATATCACTGCCTTTGCGGTATTCGGTGAAAAAGGCGTGGCCAGTATCGACGCTGTTAAATTTATTAGTCTACATATATATATTATATATTAGGGAAATCCCCAATTCGGTCACATTCGAATGTCGGTGCTAACGTGGTACAGAACGTCGCGAAATATGTAAAAAAAAATGTATTCAAAGTCCCAGGTTCCTATCTCAATTCTAAGTACAGCCCCGAAGCCTTTGAACTTTCCCATTAGTATAGCACACGATTTTCAGTACTTCGGGGTTACTTTTTACTTCCTACTGCATTATCGCTTCGAATAATCTGAAACTCCGTATACTTCTTACCTATAATAGTAGGTATTCGTAAAAAATTGACAAATTTTTAACGACAGAATTTTATTTATCACAATTTGGAGATAAGGCCTTTTTTTTTTTCTTCTGTGCGCTGTGGCTTCGAAAATTACATCGTTGAAATTCTGTCGAATTTTCATGAGATACCTACTACTATAGGTGAGGAGTGTACTGAGTTTGAGATTTTTCGGAGCTATATTGCAGTGGGAAGAAAAAAAATTAATCGCGAAATGTGACAAATCGTGGTTTATTCGAATGGAAAGATTCGAAGGCTTTGGGGCGGTACTTAGAATTGAGATAGGGACCCCCGGGGTTTTGGATACTTTTTTTTGTATAGGTATATTTGGAGACGTTCTGGTCCATGGGAGCATTGAAATTCGAAAACGATCAAATCAAGAACCAGTCTAATATACATATATGTATAAAAATGATATGCCATGCGTTCAATCCTATTGTTGAAGAATGAAAGACAGCTGAAAAAAAAAATCAGAATTGATAAATAAAGCACGAGGGGTTGCGCCCTTCGAGCTACCCTTTTTCCTCAAAAAACGAGGAGAGAGAAAAAAGCAAAATACGTATTTCATGTTTTCAACGACTCGTTAGCGACCCTTTAGAGCGCAATCGAAATTGTGGGAAAAATATTTGGCGTATCAGATGTTTTTTTTTTTTTTTTTTTTCAATCGATTTTTTGTTTTCATTCGGTAATAATCCCCGCAATGTTGGAATTCATTTCTGGTACCAGCTTGAACTAGACCCAACACTCTTCTTCGATTTCCGCCCTGCAGGCAGCCCCTAATGGCCGGACACGGACAGGCTGGAGCAATTCGCTAAGTGTCCCGCTATGCGGAAAGCAATAAACGCGATTTCGGCTTCGGACCACGAAACGGGTCCGCTAGCCATCACTACGAAAACACTGTATACACACACATGTGCCCTACGGGGTAGGCTTCGCAACGATTTCGGACCGCACTAAGCCCCTATAAAGTTGACAATTTCTCGCAAACATTGACGAGTCTTGTGGCTATTCGTCCAGATTTCAATTCAAACTATATTTAGACAATATCCTTCACAGGAGGACAGGTATTAATCATAATTTTCATTATTCAACATATGGATAGATTCCGACTAACGCACGTCCCAAATAACTAAAATCATGAAACGCATGCAGCTACATTTTTTATACTTTCCCATGTAATTAATTAGCTTGAGAGAAGTCAGTACTTCGAAATAAAACGGTGACGAACTTATAGGAATGATCTCTGTAGCAGATTTTCTGCAAATCTGAAATCCGATTGAGAAGATATAACAAAGCTGCTAATGCGTTGATCATATCATGATGAGAACGCGCAGCTCTCATTGTCAATCATATGATATAATCCTACAAGATTGGAATCGCGATGATTCGGTAGATTCCTCATAATACTCATTGTCAGCTTATTAGGCGAGTTCACTGAGGTAATTCGACTGTGCTTGAGCATGCAGTTCGTAATGTACCAGCAAATGTCTTATGAGCTCATGGGAGGATTTGAGACTTTTGAATGAAACTTATGTTGGACTAAGAATGGAGTTAAGCACTTCCAAAGATTATCTTTCCCTGCTAATAGCGGCCTCCATGTTCCTTCGCCTCAGCATCTCGTCTCTAGTTAAACTCGCTGTATCATTGTTGGCTGATAAATACCTCGGGTAATCCTCATTGCGGTAAACATTCACGTGGAAATAGATTCCGCTCAGTAAAATGGAACGAAGTTTGTATCCCCGTTTCCCATTACCTTGAATGTCTTCTATGTTGTTCTTTGCCGTATATATTTTCCTCGATTAACTCATTGAAAAATACGAAGCTAGTCAACACATCTACTTTTTATTATATGAATAATACTCACATTGATACGTTGAGGAATACGGAGAGCAAGAATTCATTGTAAATCGCCATTGATATGAAGCGACTTTCGTTGAATTCTGAGGGTGCCTTCCTCACCACAATGCACAGCCTGATGCCCCAGATCAAGAACATTACCTCCACTGGAAGAAAAAAACAGAAGGAAGAGTTGATCAGAGGCATGCTTCTTATGTCTGAGGGTTTTGGTTTTGCATCAAAAGTTCTGTGATAGGCTCCTGAAATTTTTTGTGAAATTCTTGCAGCCAATTTGATGGCGAGAATTTTCGTACGAGAGCTGATATACCTGTTTCCTGAATTCTGTTCTCGGCACCGCTATGTCGTTCGTCTCAGTGAGATATCTGATAAAATTAATTATTTCAAATCCCTTGGGATTTCTAGAAACTCTACATTATTATACGTGCTATGAATGCACCCACCAAACTCCGAATTCTCGTTAATCCCTCTACGGAACCATTGCTGGTTATACTGCACCAGGATTAAAAGACTATTCCAGCCCCTAGCTACTTTAGTGGGCTTTCTGCTTAACTCCTGACATCGGCTTTAATCCAGCGGATTTCAGTTATTTGCAATTGCATGCCGCTGTTGTACCACATGTATGTACTTCCGGTGATGGTTGTCGTTCTTGTCCCGGTACATCGGTGAATCAATTTCTTCGTAAACCAACGCAAAGTAAAGTTTTGCATTTCTATATTTTTCATATCGAGTGTTCAAAGTGGCTTTCGAAGTCACACAAGCCTTATCGAGCTTGCATTACTGTCTTTGTAATTCAGGGCAAAAAAATACCGGAGTATCATCATCAGTTCGACATTGATAATAAAGCAGCAACGTATCCTGGAAAAAGCGTTGTTAGAATATGAAATAATCATAAGAATAAAATGCCCACCCTTGGGTATACACGAACACTTGACATGCAGGTCCATTTATTTTACCAAGGGTGAGAGCAGACGACGAAAGAAGAGGAAGAAGAAGAATACATCGTTGAAAACTTCCGTTAAGCGAGCTGAAAATATGAGTTTAAGTAAAAGTCCGCTACTTTAACCAAAACTTATTTATTTACCAAGGCTTGGATAAAAAAATTATAAAATTATAAAAACTTTCTTATACTGGAAGAAGAAAGAGTGGAAGTTGCTCATTGTTCAACTGTGTAAGGTACATGTATTAATTTAAATTATATGGAATATATAAAGACGCAATAATCACTGAATCAGGCAATTATATCATATCGAGCACTCATGCTATAATAACACGGGTATATTTGCAATAAATTATCTTCAGCTCTGTGACAGGCCATAAAATATTGGAAGTAGGAAAAATAGGGGGAAAACGGGCACCAAGTCGAAAAATAATAATTTTATCTTCATTGATTTTTCATGATATTCCGACCTATTTTCTATCAACGATAACATTAGAGAGCAAAAAGATGAATGAAATTCGGAAAAAAAGAAATTGCTCGTTTCACCGCCATATCCCTTCTAGCTCTTACGCATTTTTTAGTTGTACGTATGTACTTCCTAAAAATTATAGGAATAAAATATCTCGTTTTGTATTTCATCGTAGCTGATTCATTTTTTTTTTTTTTTCCGATAACTATTTTCATACGTATGGTGGTTTTTTCGCACTTCAGGTGTGCTTTCGCCGTGATTTGCAATTTCTTAAGGAATCCATGGATATCTACTATTTAGGTACGCAAGACTGGCTATCAACGTCGCTAATTATCTCTCAGCTCAACAACATACAGTATCTCATCCCGGAACGCTGTCCGGTCTTTCTTTCGCGGAGTATATTGCCAATGAATATTGGAACGCGTTTGCTCTCATGCTATAAGACAGAATGGAAAAATTTTCTATAAAGAAATGAATGAAAAAAAAATTAAAAATGAAAAAAAAAATTATGAAATTCAACGAGGGAGAAGCACATTTTTAGCAACACTCGAGTTAACTCGGAGAGCTAAAATTTGCATTTCTCCGTCCTTTTTCTCTCTTCAAATATCTCACTTCACTTACTTCAGCCTCGCTCCGTCTCTTGAAAGCACAAAATAATCAGGTTTCTTATTAAACATTTTTCAAAGACAGAAAATTAAACTGTCTCCGCCTTCTGTCGCGCGAATTGAAAGCTGAATTCACGGGCCACTAGCCACCAGCTACCGACCAACAAACGCCAATACTAACAACCCTCGCCTATATAATGCATGTACAAGTTCTTTTTTCATTATACAAGTTAAACGAATTCCTCGAGTGGAAATAATCCGAATGAAATCCGACCACGGTTGTCACTACATAATTATTATTATATTTTCTCGCCCTAATTTTCAAAAACCTAATTCCGAGGGGTGAGGTCATCCGTTTTAAGCGCTTTTGCGATCCGCACCTCGAACCAATATTCACCCCTGTGGCCCGCGGACCAACTAACGTAACTTTTGGCGACCCAAACCCTTAGCTAACCCTAACCAGTTCTGTGGTCGATACCCCAAAAGCCAAAGATAATTTAGCCACACGTCAGTTGTAGGAGAACTTGCTCGATTGCAATTAAGGCTTGAGAATATACGTCGATAAATTATTGCGAGCTCAGAACATCGATGCAGTAATCTGACGCAGCGGTTTTAAAATTTCATAAATCTTTAAAATTATTCAGGAACTAGTGATTGTGCATAGAATGCAGTCTTATCATAGAATTCAACTTGACAAGGAATGCTGATCGTTTCGGAATGCTTTTCAAATTTTTATTACCGTCACTGGATCGTTTAGCTTGCCACGAAAAATCGATTGATATGTATAAAGCAGCTAAAAAAGGGGTTTTATAATTTAAATTTAACCGTAAGAAAAACCTATTAAAAGTATTCGATTAGTGAAAGCTGGAAGCCTTTCCTCCAATAAATTGAATCCAACTTTGACACAGTATTATTCTCGCAGCTTCGGTATTATCATGAAGAATAAAGCCATCGGTAAGTTGATAATCATGTCGCTAGGGACTGTACGCTTACGCGCTTCTTATCAATCGCTAATTAAATTTAATCAACTTCCATGATCAACGCTACGACATTGTAAGCTCTGTTTAAGCACGAGATAATAAGAGTTTCCCGTCCTTTGACACTCTTCAATGTTCACCAAAGTAAAAATGCTGCTTGTCATTATTCACCAAAAAGTTATAACGACCGATTTTCGTCTCTAATGAGATGATATCAAGGTGGAATTTCATCAACGTCGTTGTTCAACAGCTAGATGAAAAAGTAAAAAGGCGATGTAGGCCACTTAGGAAAATTAGGATAGCATGCATATAGACGTAGCTATAATAACCACGAGCTTTCATCTGCAAAGTGACTGTATTATTGTCATGCAAGGAAATGAACAAATTGAATAACGTAATATCAGTCTACATGTATATATGAAGATTTTGTAGCCAATCCATATTTGCTAACTTGATTGAAACTGAGTGGAAATTATTTTATAGATTGCAAACAAATCCGGCGTCATTTATTTATCATTATGATCTTAATCGAATAATATCTATACTTGCAGGAAAAATGTTCGTCATTATAAAAAAATAAAAAAATAGGGAAAAAAATTGTACCGTTCACTGCAGAGGGAATGATTATAAAAAACGTAACAGACATTTTAAATTGCTTTTCGTTCCCGAGTAATTAAACGCGCCGTTGACATTTTTTGTAAATGAAATTTCATTACCATTTTTCCCTTCTCTTCTTCCTCTCAATACCTACGCCTAGAGTAAATTGAAACAAATTGAACCCCGTTCGCCAGGAAATTCGTGAATCAAAAAAAGATTTGGAGGAAAATGAATTTTTTCAATCTTCGTACAGCTCATGAGCCGCTTGACACATTATTCATCTCATGGTCCTGATATTAAAAATAACTTTTGACAAAATTTCACATGGAGATACCCGCTGTGATCTACAGGAATGTGTTGGTCAACGCAATACTTTCCTACGAAATCTGTGGGATTGTAGAAATTTTTCTAAATCTTCGTTTCGTATTCGTATTCGGGTATTATGAGTATATTTCATAATCAGGCAGGATATGTATCTGTCTCTGCAGATGGCTTGTGAAGTTTGAAATTTCCACTACTCCGCATACACCGAGAAAAAGTTTAGCCCAGTTTTAATTTTTCTTGATTCTTCTTCTTCTTCTACTTCCGTCTTAAGCACAAAAGACTCGACGAAGCTCGACGCCAGACTTTGACGAAAAGTTAGAAATTCGACGACAAGTTTTGCGCCACCAATCGCCGGCTCTACTATTGGGATTTAATTTAGTAGTCACGGTTTGCTTCTTTAAAAAAAAAAAAACTCTAAACTCGAAAGTTGCACTTTCAAGAGTTTTTACATCTGTTTGAATAAATCTCAGGGTTCTTGTCTCATTTTCGAATTTTCCTTTATTCATTTACAAAATATTGAAAATGTGAAAAGATGAGGCTACGTTCGGCGCTGACACGTATTAGCGGATGAAAAGCTTAATCACGAACCTCTCTTCGCACCTGATTGGCCAGGGCCAGAAGTTTACCCCGTGTGCGTAGGGGATAGATATTAATTCAGTAGGGGAACTTTGAGAGAAGTTTTTGGCCCTCTATTTTTAGCTGATTTATCTTCTTTTTTCCTCCTTTTCCTTCCACTGATTTTTCACACTAACGTTGAACGCCAGAAATCACTTTGCTTTTCTGCCCTTATACCAGCCGAAAAATCGAAATATCTGAGTGTGAAAATCGCGATGGAGTGGGCCGTAGGTAATTTATGGAAAAATAATCCGCAATTAAAATAGACGCGCGGCCCAGTTTCCGGCGCAGTAACGGCGATGAAGAATTGCAATTTTTTCATTCTCCTTTTCGCTCTATATTATCTCCGGATGCAGTTAATTTCCAAACACAGATCCTGCAGCTTTCATCTCCAATTGCAAAAAACCGGTAAAACGACTCCGATTCGAAACACCAGAACGATGAAATAGAAAATTAGTATCAGGCAGAAATAAAATATGACTAGAAATCGGTTTACGTCATCATGGACGAAGCTTTCGACCATACTTATATCTTTGTATTTTGTGTGTCGTGTCCCTTGTTGGAATATCCACTTCGCTAGATCGCTTCATTCTTTGTTCGAAATCAACGCTCGTGTTCTGTATACCGAATTATAATTCGTGTTTCGTTCCTTATCCAGTGCTTTTCTCCATGGCTTTATCTTTATTCAAATGTCCTGGATAAGAGCAGCATTCAATTCCCGGAGTTTCCTTGATCGGATGAATTAACAAATTGCAAACAATGCGCGATTTCAGGCGGGCAGGTGCCTCATTTGCAATACTCAAGTGAAAGAAACTCGGTTACATTTTATAACGCAGCTTCTTCAGTACCTGCGAATCTCTATTGTAATATTATTTCGCGTTATTTGCGTAAAGTAGAAAGTTGTAAAAACGTTGATATACATGAACAAATGTTTCACAGGCTCGCGCCCGCGAGCTCGCCTCGTCGTCAAAGTCCTTTATCGAATTCACCAACTTTGGCGACAGCCCCGGGGCATCAGCCCGCTAGATGTGGAAAAATCGTAATCGAATTTCGCGAATTGCGCAATTAATCCGGTGACAGACATTTCATCGGGAATTATAACGGGCCGCTGATCTGCTCACGCTTTTCACTCCGGAAAATTTAAAACCTAAAACATGACGTCGGCGGGTATCTAGAGTGCATATATCGCCGAATTCAGCCACTTTTATCATAGTCAGGCACCTACTTCAGTTCAGTTCTGTAAATTATTATTTCTGTTAAATTCCTCACCGAAATAACGCGACTGTGAAGAAATGGTAGATTTTTATGCATTTTTAGTGATTATAGCGAGTCTGCAGGTATTTTAAAAAATCTGTTGAAATATTTCGCCTATGCCCGAATTGGAGTATAAGAATTTATGCGTTCAGCTAGTCCTGGGCTTGTTGAGACTGAAACAAACCTCACGAATTAGACCCTGTCTGATGAAAGCAGTTGTTCTAGAATGCTGCAGACATCTCACGCCATGTTTAACAAGATGCGTAATTTTGTGGTAACCAAGAGGTATTACTCTTGAGCCTGGAGCTACCGGTCGTACGAATAAAAGTTTTATGCAACAGAGTGTGCCCAGGGAAAATAATAGTGAACCAAAGCCTGGTACTTTTTTGAGTTGATATATTTTCTGATGAAGCCTCGCAGGTATTTTCAGACCAAGCTTCAACATAACAGGGAAAAACTTTGAGTAATCTCACTCGCGGCGGGGCAAAATCACGCTAATCCATGCAGGGTAACGAGATGCTGGAAAGCTCGAGTTTAATCGGACTTATACGAGTGAAATTCAATTCGGAACTATTTTCTCAAATAATTGAAAAACGTATTTCTGCAGGAAGTGAGGTACAGCTTATTGCTCATCTTCGGCAAACATTTTTCTAATTGGGACATGATCTTGTCTCTAATTTGACAATAAATTTATCGAGCTATGCCGCAACCCCTAAATTTCCTTTCCGAATTAGGTCCGAAAATATACGACGGCTGAAAAATATTCAATGCCAATCACACGAAATGATAATCGACCAGTTTTTGTCGATAATTTGTGAAAATCTTTTGTTCGCTTATCACTGAACACGGTTTTCTACTTTTCCCATTCCTGCTGGACATCAGAATTTCGTAGTTTGTTCAAATTATCTGGAATACTTTGGCGATTTTGTCAAGACCGTCTTCACTGTCTGCGGATCAGTTTTAATGAACCCTGGAAAACGATCTAGCGAGCTGTCTGTATAATTACGTTCGGGAATACGTTTTTGTCCTAACTCATTTCCAGACACGTGTATCTCAAGCTACGCTCGAATGTACATTTAAAATGAGAATCTCTTTCGGAAGCACGATTCATCATCTTTAATTTCCTCGCGGGATATCAATCCCATCAAAAGTTATTCAACGTTAAAAAGATCCCCTAATAATCTCGCGTGAAAATTCATTAGCAGACATTTCTCTGATTGTTTTACAGATAGAAAAGTTACGGGAGTTAGCGAACATGCCATTTCTAGAAATCACATGAACGAACATAAATTAGTTCTCAGTTTTACTTACGAGTTGTAAAGCTGTGATCCCACCAGTCAGTCCTGCAGAGGTAAGCTTTGAGGTCATCCGCCGTACGACCCACGATAACAACGGGTGGTGCGACGAGGGTGCGAATCATGAGAAACACGCTGAAGATCGCAACGATAATCCCCAATCGTTTCAGTAAATTCATGTCTGTTATTTTCACCGCTTTGGCTGATCGGACGCGAAAAATCACTGATATTCTGCAATGAACAAATGGTTATTTGAAACGGACTAGCATTTTTATATCGAAAAATGAAGAAGAGAAGAGAAAAAATACGAATACAGCATATATCGATCGTAATACATCCCCACATATCTGAGAATATTACGGGGGTTTTGAAGCGAGAGAAAAATCAAATATTTCAAATTTTTCAAACGGAATATTACAGGAATATAAAAGCACGAAATTAGTACAGGTAGACAAAAACGGCGTAGACGGGCTTGGGATATAATGTATTCACGGATATTAAATTCTTATAGTAGAAACCGTAGATGTGGATATAGCCAATCATAAAATCAAATCAAATATTAATGCAAATCAATATCTGCATTATAGACTAGACTTCATGGAGTTTAGCAAGGAAAAACTTTCCGAAACTCTCTCGGTGTAAGGGGTTACCACTTTGTAAACTTTCGACGAATTATAACCGAATTAATTACGTCTCAACTCAGAATCCCCAATTAATCGGATCACCTAGCATATAGCCGTGAACAAACACTCGACTATATTTGTGCGTCCGTGCGAGGTAAGGACATCATTTGTCGATCTGTCTAGATTTGATCGAGCAATACCATAATCAGTCTCAATTGAAGCCCGAATCCCAATTGATAATGATTACTTATACACAATAATTCTACTTGAAACATTCTTTGAAATCATATTTATTCTTTCAAAACTTTTGCTATCAGATTTCTACCTTCTGCGATTACTGTGATTATAGAGTTTTCAATTTTTTAAACTCCGTAATTTTCAGTGGTCTAATTTTCTCGACAGAATTCGCGCTCTGAAACTTCCAAAGCTTGTCATTATGCTATGCATCTGCTGCAGAGAAATCGCAAGAACTTTGAAAGACACCTTGCAATATGGAAATTGTCTACCATTTAAGATTGAGCTGGTTTTGTTCACTCTGATAATTGGTACGTTTAGATGAGAAGCTTTTTATTCCACAAGCAAATAACTAATTATTCCACGGAATAATCAACTCCATGCTGTAGGGGATGATATAGGATCCCCGAAAGAAAAACGGACATCATTTTGAAGATTTTTTCATTTTTTTTTACCTTGACCTCGTCGCTGACTACAACTGACCATCATTTTTGGACCTTTTCTATATCATTCGGAATCGATGTAGAGAAGAAAATCGCTCATGAGGTGATTTGTTCCTTGATTCTCTGGCTAGTAGCCGTCCGATGTGTGGCGTGGTGTGGAAGGGAGATAAAGTAATTCCCTTTTTCCATCAGCTGTGATCAAGAATAACGCGCCTAGGGGATATTGCTTTGTTCTTCTTCTTTATTTATCGTGTTTTAATGCGTTGACATATTTTAATATCGAGGGATATCGTAATTTCGAATATATGTAAAACGCATCTGCGATTACCTCCTGGATTAGGATAATTCGCTAAAAGCATCCGAGAAAGAGAAATCTTTCTTTATCATATGCTAACAATTCTGCTCAAGTGAAGAACTGCAAATTTCGAACGAAGCGTATTCGTTTGCAGTAATTGGACGAAGCCAGCACAGCAGTCTTATGTTTGATTCGAAAAAAGTGAAGAAAATTTAAATTCAACTGCTAATTAAACTAAAAATAAGTAAAGCTACCTGGTATAAAAATATATCACGCATATTATTGTTGATCATGAATTCAGCAAAAATATAATCACTTAAGAAATATGTCGCCCTGCAGTACGTGTCGACTATAATTCGGGGTGAATAATGAAGTGGTTCGTTATTCACGGATAACTCTTCTGTACGAGTGTTTACCCACAAAATTAATCGCTCGTGGTTTAGCTGTGTAGGGACAGCGAGATTTTATCAAAAAATAATTATACAGATTATGATGAATTACCAGAATTACAGATTCAAGCATAAGTGTCGAGGATACCCCAGAGTCAACATTCTTATTCCATAAATCAACCCAAAGTACGGTTTAAAGTTGAATTTTTTGGCCATTACCGATGAGTTAGAAGCATTGCTTCGTCTAAATCCCGCACTCTAAATTCAATGCGGAGATTTATTCTACCTTAAGTATCGTAACGGGAATCTTTTACCACGCGTGTATAAAATAGTGTGAATAATTGTTGTAAATGTGAGTCATACCGGATGAATTCTGTTTCTCAAATGAATATTTTATAGATTTTGTTTAACATTCCGATCTGGTTTACAAAAGTTCGAATGCAAACCCCCCGGCCACTTTGAACAGGACGTGATAAGCGTATTTGACCTGCAATATTCCCTAGATATCCGGAGAAAATTGGATGGTGTCGATTTAGTAAACGGTTAAAAAGAAAGATAAAAAATAAAAGAAATTTGTAATTTAAATTTAAGCGCGGGGGTGAATTTATTGTGGTCAGATGAAAAAATGTTAAATACCGATGGGGTTTCTTTACGCAACCTAATCTTTTATATCACCGTTCACGTGCGCTACTGCCTCGTTAAAGGATAGTAAAAACGCAATTTAAATTTTATTACGCTCTGAATATATCGCGAATATATCAGCGATACTTCGCCCCTTTACATCCCCTCGGCATCATATACTTAAGCACAGCGTAACATCGATATAACTATAGTTATGGCAATAACAAATCGCATACAAGACGCTGAATTGTCCTTATATTGGAATAAGGATATTGTCCTGCACCCGTGGTCGCAACAAATTTGAATTCTGTGTATACCAGCCAACGACCCGGACCCGGCGAGAGTGTTACTTGCTACTTTATCGCAACCCTAAAAGCCCCAGCGACGTCTGAAGTGTCAAGCAAAACCCGCAAGCCGTCGGGGATAATTCCAAGGTCCATCAACTCCCGGAAGGGCAATTTACATTTTGCACATTATCCTATCAAAGGATTGATTGGGCTCAAGATTTCATGCGCGCTTTTATAACTCTGATAAATTGCATACGGATAAGGAAGATTGATTTTATGATAATTTTTATAATTATTTTGAACCGTTAATTACGGGTATATTATGTCAGTCGTTGAACGTGGCTTATAACAGGACTCGGTGGTCTCTACAAAATAAACTTTGAACGAAAGCAGAATTTAAGTTCAAGTAAAAGAGCTACGTCTGACAACTTGACGAACCGTCGAGTTCGTTACGAGGGTACTTCTAAAGTTTTAACGCATTTTCGCTCGATTCCAATCGGCCTAAATCCGCACGTCCCTTGAGCCATTCTCTTTGCTCTTATAGAGAATTTCGGAGCCGTGATATCCCCTGGTCTCTCCACTCCAACTTAAGTCGACATTCGCTCCTCTTACTTCGAAACCGATGATATAATATGTAGGTAGAATTTGCGGGAAATCTTCAGTGCTTAGAAGAGGAAACCCATACGAGCTATGTAACTGCTCGTGAATAATCGATAATCGAGGATTCAACTACACCTAACGTCCCAATAATTGCAGTGAAACAGACGATGCAGATAAAAGATAAACATCGATCTTCTCCGGCTTTCCTGCGTCAATAATGCCATTATCCGATGGCTATACCGATACCATTCCCAAGTTAAATTGGCTTCAACTCACGTATTCCTTTGAGCCATTTGCTTTGCTCTTAGAGAGAAAAAGAAGAAGAAGAAGAAGAAAAAAAAAAGAAAATCTCCGGTCCCATTTCATTCTCTACACTCTACTTTACTCTGATCGTGAACGGACACTCGATACTTCTGCCTTATACGAGCAAATGCAATTCCGGAAGGGAGGATATAGCGATGAATGAATGACTGAGCCCGTACTCAGGTACGCCAACGTCGCTACCAATAATGCAATGATCAACCGTCTACAGCCAGTGTACGAGGCTCGGAATTCGAAATTGCGAAAAACGAAGACCCGTTAGTCATTATTTATTCGCTAGGTTCGATCGTCCTACTTTATCAAAGTTACGGCGGAAACTTTTTTTTTTCTGAGATTGCAACGGGAGACCAAGTGGTAAATAATTAATTTTCTCGTAGATGAGTAAAATAAACGTAGTTACGTGGACTGATGGTTGAATGATTCTCTGAATCTATACATGAAATATCATTCGCGAATTTATACGACGTCCGGTCCCTACGGATGACATAAATCGCTCCGGGATAGGTTCTCGATCCGCATTATATTATCTTCGATGTGAATCCCGACGATCATCCATTAAAATGAAATACCCTTGCGTCTGTTATATTGTCTTTGAATCGTATAAAGCTCACTTACCGCCATGTCTTCAGCATCAAAGCACCATAAGTTAGAGAAAATCCGATCTCACGTAGCCAGACTCTGACGGTACAAGTCACAACGTTAGGCCGTGGATACATGACAATAGTCTGTAACAGATAATGGAGACGAGATCTCTCAGCGATAGTCATGGGGTCTTTGAATACACACATGCCAGGAATACCCATACGTCTGATTCACTTCAGAAACTATGGATAGATTGCTTTCAAAGAGACTCATACATGTAGATGTCTGAACTGTTGCAAGCGATGTAGGCCTGAAGGACACGAATAATTCAGGGGCTCGTTGAGACGGTATAGATATCCACTTTCCCATTCAATCCAAAAGTCTAATCTCTGCATAGCTCTTGTCGAAAAGGCTACAGTTACAGTTACAGTTATAGTATTTTCTGAGCTTTCGCGGTGTTTATGAGAGCAGTTGATGCTATCAAAAACGGAGAAGTTAGCCGCACAACAGCAAAATCACACCGGTAGATAAACAATGCATAACGTTAGATACTTTGTTCATAGTAAAAAGCAAAAGGGAAGATGGGGGTTCCCCTGAGGGTTCAAAGCCGAGACGAGGGCGTCGAGTATCATCTCGTGGTTACAAGATGCTTAAGAGACCCACAAGAAAGTTAAAAAGTTTAAAACTTTAACGGTGAAAAGGGTGCAAGACTTAAACGACGTGAGTTTTCTTCCCCTTTCTTCCCTCAGGATACCGTCACTTGCTTCCGAAATTCATATTATCTCGAGCCACCTTCAATATAACAAATTTTACTCACCGTACAGTATATAAAAAAGGCACCCAAGGCTATAACTCGCAAGAGAACGGGACTCGCTGCTCTAACAACCTGAAACAATCAAACAAAAAACAACGATCAAAAAATATGCTGCTTAATTTTTTACATTTATTATTTCAACTTATGAATCATAATCACTTCGTAGTAGCCAGATGTGATAACATGGCGCGAGCACAGAGCTTCAAATTTTCAATCTGATGTACGATTCGGTTGATTGAAAAAGTTCTGAATTTAGATGGAGCTTTGCGTCTAGTCAAGAATCACACAGACATTTATGACCCCAGTTCCATGATCTCAGTTTAGTGTCGACTGTGAATAATTGCATTCTCTATGCGAAAAATATTGTTCCGTATTCCTTCGCACGTTGCAATATCATTCTTTACGAGCCTCGTGCATTTCAAAAGAATATACATACCTATATCAACAGCACATCGCAATATGCAGCCGGGAGGGTATCTGCAATTCACGAAGTTCGCGAAATGACAGTAACGTTACGAGAGGTCTGGGGGACAAGCATTTACGCGCCCCTGTTTATACCTCTGCTTTTATACGACCCAAGCATAGCGTATATTACGACTTGGGGCATGTAAAACACTGTTTAAGGGCTGCGTCAGGAGTTTTATCAAGAATTGCAGATATCAGTTTTTCGTATCAATATATAGTCCCAGTTTGTGTACACACTAGGTATATGGTTCTGGTCACGCCGACCGATCGGAACAAACTCTCGCTCTCGAGGCTGTCTGGTTGAACGGATGAAATGTCTGCCTGTTCAGATCGCGGCTAAAGTCCTTACGGCTACTCCTATCTGAGAGTAGATGATCCCCCAGCAGAGGACCAGAATTCTTTATCAAATCTCTCTTCACGCGAAACCGTTTCAAGGGGCTTATTTTGTTATTTGCCCGGGCTTTGCCGGTTCGACGACAACGGGCCGTTCAGCTGTTTCAGATAATGCTCCACAATTTTTATAATCAAAAAAGGGGACAGCTGTATATCAGTCTATACATATAAAAAACTACGCTATGATGGTACTTGGCTAAAGTCCAGACCGTGCAATAACTTGAGGTAGATATAAACGTTTGGTCACTTATCTGTAGGCTGCAGGAATTCCAATATTCGTGGGAAGAGTAGGTCATACCATATTGCGATTAGCCGAGAATAGGTAATCCCGTATCAGAGGATCATCAAACTTTCCTTTATGCAAGGGCTTCGTCGGTACTGATTTGGCAACATGTATCCAGCATTCAATTAGTTCACTGACAATAGACTATTCTGTGACTTTGATAATTACGGTCGATTCCAATACAGCCTTTAAATCTATACAGACGATTTCACATTGCGAATTTACGCTGTAAATTTCGTATGTGATGTCGAACTGCCAGAAAATAATAGCAGAAATAGATGCTGGTCAAATGAAGAATAACAGAAAACTCAACAGATTCTGGTCAGATTCTGCTGAATTTTTTACCGGGGTACCACGAACTAAGGGGTGGATGATATCTTATAATAAAGACTAGCGGTCTTTATAAAATTCGCCCTTTGAGAAAACATTTCAGAAGCTTATCTTATTAGAAGGACATTCGTCCTTAGTGAAAGTACAATGGGTCGTATTTATCAGACTGTTAATAATACTGTGCTATCCCAAAGACCAAGAACATCTATGTATACATAAGGCAGAGGACTATGTATGCAGCAGAAATATACGTGCACACGTCACAATCCTGTCGTATAAGCTTCTGTGAAGTGATGTCCTTGTGTTCTTTCGCAAATCATAAACATTTTCTTTTTATACATTTTTATACAGCAAATAGGCTCCGTTAAGAGCTGGAGGAGACCGGGCACTCTTGAGAAGAATTTTTCTCGTTAAAATTCCGATACATCCCGTAAAATTGAAGGCTCGTTAAGAGAAATTCGCAGCGATCACTACACTGCAGCAAACGCTACGTTTCAAAGTGGCTGTAACTCTTTTTACCTCTGACAGTTCAATTCGTATTTTTGCTCGATTTTACCGACGTTAGTAACGGAGGAGATACGAGATATCTGACGTCCTGGCAGAAAGATTTTCCGCCTTTTTTTCACTGGCAAAATTTGTTCAAAAAATAATCCCAGAAATATTGGTGGACGTCGATGTAGCCTTGTACTTTCGCGAAGGGCTTAACTTATTCAAATTTTATATCACGATTGTAAATAAAACTGGATATGCTTTTCGATTTCGAATATAGATTGGTGAAATTCATACATGTATTGTAAAACGTGCACAGGGGTTTTAAAGAGGAAATATCAAGCTTTTAAACGAATATATGCGCGCATCAGGCGGATGAAGACTTATCCAGTATTTAACATAAAGTGGGGGATGAAATCTTACGCGATGTAATTAGAGACAGCTCTGCAAATAATTGGCGAATCGGCTTTCTCATGATGTTATATTAATCGTACATGTACAGCGTACCATCAATCGTGAATTCGAATGGTTCTCGGAATTGTTGAAACCGGGATTTAGTCTTCTGAGTTTCGGCTAAGCCGAGTGGCAATGACTGTGTCAATCGATAAGCGACGAAGAAGATTAAGACCTGCGGTAGACGATGACGAAAGCTGGGTTGAACGTGGCCTGGCTTTCCAGTTATTCGAACTCTTTCGAAGATCGATAAATAAATTGGCTGCCAAAAAGATACAATAAATATGTCAGGGCGACTGAGGGCTCGAATATTTTAGTTCAGAATTTACCTTCACACTCGCGTACCTAGGGTTACGTACCACAGTACGTCTCGTCATCTAATTAGACTTTTTCTCCAAGTATAGAACAATTTTCAGATAATTTCGAATGCGTATTCAATCCTCTTGGACAGATTTCAACAAAATTCATTACAGAATTGGTGCCCCGTGCCACAAGCAGCATGGGAATTAGTTTTATATCTATTTATTGCAGAAAATTTTCAGGGTAATAAATTCCGCATGATTTTTAAGGGACAGGCATTCGCTAAGTTTTTCGCAATTATCTGGAAAATTGTTTGTCTCGTTCTAAATTCTAACGTTCTAATTCCTCATTCCTGAGGAGATCCATCAATTCCTGACTAATTCTGTTCATATATACCTCGCCAACTTCGATCTATGGTGTTAATGAAATTTTCCATTCTCCATAAGACCGGGAGGTCCTTAATTTATTCGCGGTGATATACCGCGACTAGAAGTTACGCGATAGTTGAGGAAATGTGTAACGTAACGTCAAAATATCTTCGCTCTTGTAGGTGCTACCGAGAACCCACCGCCAACTGACAGACGTATACCACACCCTCAGAGTAAAACTTAAGCTCGCTGGTAGAGAAACCCTCCGTAATTCGTTTACTCGTGCTCGTAGCTGCAATCGTGTGGTTGGCCGAACCAACCGTCCGTTCCGTGTCCTGCTGAATAACTAAAGCGCAATTTCCATGCGATCAGAGAGCCGGGAAATGCCCGGTTTCTGGGTCTCCTGATGTCTGCAAATTACCGGTTTCCCTGTTTTCGAGTCCTGGAGATTTGTTTGCTCGCGATTTGTTTCACCGTTCCAAGAAATCTCATCTTCCTCTAGGTATCAAACTCTTTGCGAAGACATTGGAGAACAGTGCAGGTATTTGCACAAAGCGTTATTTGCCAATTTTCTTATTCATCAACGAGAGAATTGTAGCTTGGTGATAAATTCCTCGTGATTATTGGGTACTATTTGAGAAATACTTTCCACAAAGTTCATCCCTTTAGCTGATATTCAAACGGCTTAACAGGTCTTTTAAATAAGGGTCTTGAAACATGCCAAGTGTTGAAATGAATTTGTAATTAAATTAAATGAAGCCTCAGACTCTTTGCCTCGATCTTTAAGGATATTAATTGTATACATAATTAGTATGACAATTAGCACTTAGTGTTCTACGAATGTAATTCCTCTCAGTTCATCTTCGGCTTGAAATTACTTATCAGAAATATATTAGAATGAATTCACTTGAGACCCTTCATCTTCAATTCCTTTGAAATTCGACTGATCCTTTCTGCGGCGTTTAAATTTGACCACGAAGTACGAATACATTTTTTTGAAGCTCACGGGCGGTCTTCTGATCCTTTTTTCCACAAAGACAGACGAAAAAAAAAAACTCGCGACTTTGCATGTTATTTGATACTCTGCGTTCCACGCTTCGAACTTTTATGCTAATTTATTTTATTACCAAGGCAATTTTTCACTATGTCCATAATAAGGTAAAGCCTCAAGCTGTTCTGCCGGACACGACGTTGCCAACTGAATTGATAGTTTTTTTATACGACGTAAACCACCGGCTGCGTACCTGGTTACGGATGGAAAATTTCGGGCAAAAAGGATCATAATCTCGGATGGTTGAAACGCGCCAAATAGAAATATTGAATAAAATCAAGTTTTGCTTACTATGTAAAATTCGATAAAAATTTAGGGGTGCGAATAACCAGCGTAATCCTACCCACAAAACGATCCGCTGATATTCCATCTCTGAGAAATCTTATCAGCTCGAAAATCAATTCGAAAAATAATTGAAGGAAATTGGACGCGGTTATGCAATTTGAGGAAAAGTTCATCGTACTGAAACACCAGTAGCTATCTTAATCCCAAAAATGTTATGCAAACTTTTTCATGAAAAAATCATTTTCCGATGATTTCATATTGGAAAAAAAAAAGAATCAACAAAATTGGACACCTCAATATATAAGGTGCTGATATAGTCAAGAGCCTATGAAACGGATGCTCAGGTAAACCTCTACGGGCAATACGTAACAGCATTGGCATACAGGTAGACGAGAAAAGAGCACCGATGGAAAACGTGCCCACTGAATATTGAACGATATCTGGCACCAGCTTGGCTGACGGGCTGAAGTTCTGGGGCGTCGCGACGCGACGTCCTGACGCGACGCGGCCCGTACCTTGCCTTTCCCTCCCACTCTTTCTCTCTTTCTGCTCAGGAGACGTGACCAAAGTGAAGAAGTAACCAGGTGTATCGCCGTTATGTAGGTATTTGCATACGTGAAAAATTGCTGGCTCGAGTCACTGCTTGAGATTCCGTCCGCAACGAAATATTCTAATACGTCAGAGAAGCCGCAGCTCCATACACCAGTCTGCGTAGATTTTTCAAAAAGTCAAAAATCGAGCATTACGAGCCTGACTATATATAATAATCTCGTTTTAGCGAAATCGCCATCGGCTGAAAAGGTAGACGTATAACTGTCACATATATAGAGATAGTATTTCCAGGCATAAAGTATTCTGCGTGGGACTATCAAAAGCCGGGTCGACCGATGGGGGCTATATGATTACAATTTCGTTCTCTATAACTAGATTTCTACGATACGGGGTGTTCCGTTAAAAACCCCCATTTTTTGGATTGGAAATCGAGGTTTAATACGTAAAAGTCTGTGTCATCAATTTCGCAGATATTCTAGAGGCAAAATAAAAAAAAAAAAAAAAGGCTGCTTAATAATTGGAGCGAAATTACTTAGATAATCGCTAGCAATTTATAATCGAATGAGATTTATTTAAATTTTCAAAACAGATTTCAGATTTCAGGGGGAAAAAAGAATAGTCTTTTATGGAAAAAAAACCCTGAATTTAATCTGCGGCTATCACTCCCATCGGCTGATTAATCCTCGAAGCTATATATCTCTCGTCCTTCTCCGAGTTCCACATTGACTTTTTCGTTAAAAGAGACATCGACTAGTCATTTTATTCGATCGCAACACACTTTACAATACCTAACACTACTCGTGCAGTTACATATATGTTTCCATTCATATTGGCGTATAGAAGATTATTGAGTATTCACGGTGCCACTTTGGGTTGCCGTCAATTCGACATTGTCGATCGACAATTGTAAAGGGTGATTGTGCAATAGGAGGTATAGCAGTAGGTGTGGAAAGGCATAACGTCTGAATCGAGAAAAAAAGGAAGAAGCCAAAAAAAAAAAAAAAAAATGGAATTACGACTAAAAAAAAAAGCACCACGACCTTCTCGGTCGAAAATTTCGTGTATTCTTCCTCCAAGTTGATGTCAAAAAAATGTAGTGGGATCACGTATAACCACGTGGCAGGAACGTATCTTGTCGTTACTTTGATTGGTGCTTCCTACGAGAACTGCCTACGGAGTAAACCCACCCAAGTCGATATTATACTTGTGTAGTTTAGGTTCAGGTTGGGCTTAGGTTTGCCGGGGCTTGGCCATGAGCTTCACTGCGTTAAACGAGTATGTGTTTTGTAGGTAGCTCGTGGTGTATAAGAGAAAGAAATGGAGATAGATATAAAGAGAGATGTGAGGAACCTAATCTAATAGACAAGCGAGATATGGCGAAGAACTGGCAGGGGTATAAAGCGGGATAATGTTAGGTATACGTTAGGGTATAGATAGAATGGGGTAGGAATAGACGGGAAAAAATAACTCTATGTCTATTGCTATACCTACGTATAGAGAATTGAATCTATCTGGAATCGAAGTGAGGCAATCGAATAATGGAGAGTCGGTATAAATGATATTTTAAGTACCGAGTTCCACACGTCTATTTCATTGATTGATTCAATTCGACTCAATTTATTGCCCCTGGAATCGATATCTCTGTATAGTTACACCCGTTCATCTACATCTACATCGCTTCGTGCTTTCCGTTATACAAGCAACTTCGAGGAGACGTATTTTTCTTTATCTTTTTCTTCACTTTTCCTCTTTTATTATCTGGGATCAAAAACCTTGTCGATGGTACTCGTGCATGCCGAGGAACGAATGGTCCCTTTCTTGGAGCAATCATTTCGGAGAGCTATGATAATCCTTATTCATTTTGTATGGAGCTTTTTTACTCCAGTCTTGCTCGGTACATACAAATTCATTATTGTATGGTTACCATATTTGAAACCGAATAAAATACCTTCGATTCCGAGTTGACGTTGAGGGAAATGATATTCGCAGTACTTTTCAAGCATGATGTACTCTGCTTGGTGTAAAAGCCGTCATTAAATCTTCGCCAAGGAATCTCAGAGAGAGGAAGGTGAATATTTTATCAAAAAGAAACGGCAAGATGGAATGAAGTTTTCCATTTTCGTTGATACGTCTGAAGAATATTTATCGATATTTTGCTACATAGACGTAAAATACTACATCGATGTTGGAATATCATATGAAAGCAAATATTCGTAACGATATACGCCTATAGCTTTCTTCTGCTTCGAAATATGTTTTATGTCGTTCATTTTCGGCAACTTTTTACGGATGAAATATTTTTCACAGACCAACAGGAGTAGATACAGCTACGATTCTTCTAGTCACACGCGTCCGATGCAGACTTTGATGAGTGACACGTTCAATCTCATATAATTGGGAAATTCACCAAATCGTTTTCACACCATGTAAACGCGTGGTATACGCTAACTGTTAATAAACAAACCAGGAAAATATCATGCTGTGATTTTTGCCTAAAATAAATTTTTTCCTAAAAAAAATTCGAGTTGAATAAATTGAATGAACTCTTCAGTAAGCCTGCTAATGTCTCATGGATAGATTGATCTATTTTTCGGACCATCTATTTGTATCTAGGCTTTTTCTAGCAGAGACCTTGCAGCTTTTCAGGTCAGGATAATTAAGTGAAAAAAGCTTTCGAGCCCGAGGGATTAAGACTGAGTGACGAACGGACGAATGGTAGAACGGCCAAGCAGAAGAACAGGCGATCGAACGAAAGGATTGATAGGGACGATGGGCTGGCTCAGTATACTATACACAGATATCTATGTATACCCTGAAATATTGATCACGGAAGCAATTCTTTTTCCCGTATCGATATCCGATCGACTTCCTTGCATCTTCCGTCGAGAAAAATTCCTCCCTTCTTAACCGGCGGCGAGGGAACTATGAGAGAACCCAGTAATCGGAAGTACTTCGTCCAACCCCAACCCAAAACTCGTACAATAAATTCCTCTAATTAGAACTCGCGAGTTTAGCTGTCTCTCTGCCCTTCAATCCATCTTTCTTCCTTTCAATTCGCTTCGCCCGCTCGCTAATAATATCTCTTTCACAATTTAATGCAAAATGTTGTCTGTCTAGTTGAAAGTAATGAGAGAAATACAGGACCTAGAAGCTTATGGCATTGAATAGAAATCTGAAGTAATTTGGTTAATTAGTGGATGAAAATTTCGCCAGAAATTTTACGGTCTTACCGGCTTTGACTTTTCTACATCTTATTTTTATGGAGGAGTTCTACAAACCTTTGAAGTTTTGAAAATAAATTTTTGGTAAGGTAGTACATGTGTATGTCATTTCAGAATATACTATTATAAATAACACCACGAAACGATACCTGTAGAATATAAGAGCCTTGTACTAAAATTTTATCGCGACAATAAACAGATAACAAAAATTAAAAAAAAAAAATAAAGAAAATGGAAAAATATAATAGCAAGATATAAAGGAAATTGTCCTCTTTGACAATTTAATATTTTTTATACCAGCTACTGCTATTTTATTACTGGTTAAATTATTTCAAGCTGACCTCTGAAAATGAAAAATAACGACCCGCTGACGTTGACGGTTCTGCCAGATCCTCAGCATATCACGTAAGAGAGGATATCACTTATTCACCATTTTTGTCGTCGAAGAAAAAGGATGGTGAGCTGTCTGATCATTAATTTATCCGCAATATTAGTATAAGAATACTACTATCTGATAAAAAAAAAAAAGCAATTGCATCTTGGGTATGGAAGCCTCTTTCGTAAAACCCTTAGGAGTTAGGAGTTACTGGACTGCAGCCATCGGATCACCCATTGGGTACAATTCGCAGCCCCAGGCAATTCTTACGAAACATTTACGAACTTGATCGCAGCTCGTCGATCTTAAAGCTGAAGTTCATGAAGCTGCGGACTTTAGTCAGGCGAAACATCAGGGAGAAACCCACCCGCCCAATTGTGAATATATTTCACCACGGTGGTGTATTAATTAGAGAAAAACGCGATAATAATAACTTTGCAGACTTTCATTTTACCTAATACGAAGTGAATCACTTCTACCTTTGATGTGTCAAGCGAAGAAGTTCAAAAAGCCGACAAATATATACCGACAAGTAATATCACCTCGTAAATTTCAGTTCCCATTCACGGTAGTATTCCCAGTCTTAAAGTGAAAAATAAAGTATTTTGTCAACATTCCTTGGCAAAGTAATGATCGTGATTGCAAATTTACAGTTTATACATTCATTAGTCTGTTTCATTGCGATTGTTGAAAAACTGAATCACGAAGAAAATAAAACCGAGGTGGAAAAGACGGTTTTTGACGGTACTTTTCATCACCCAAAGCCAATATAATACGAAGCCATGTAATACATTAGAAAATTAATCAATAAAGCCACTCGGTGCATCAAAAAATGGTGTCTATGAAATTTCAAAAAACCACTGCTACGATTTTTCGGACTATTTTTGACGTACAAAAGGAAGTAATATGAAGGAAAGAAAAACGAAAAAAAAACCATGGACGATGCATTTCGCCAGCTAATATATGTTTCATTGATGATATGAAAATGTATAATCAAGTTGGCGTGGTCAGATATTAATTACTGATTTGTTCAACCTTCGCTGTACAGACGAGATAAACCAGCGCTCCAACTTGAGCATAAATTAGTTTATACATCCCTTGTTTGAATTATAGAGTCAGCAGTTTTATTCTGTTGATCGAAAGCAGTGGTGCTGTTAACCAGCCACGTGGAACTAAATATAAGCTCTCTTTTTGCACAACGAATTTGAAATTCAAGAGTTATACAGTTGTAACCCATTTATATATATTACAAACGCATATGTGGTTAGATAGGATTAAAATCTTTGCTCAAATCCGCACCACGTCTTCATATAAATTTCCATTTATCTAAGCACCACGCAGTAATTACTTGCCATTTTTTTTTTTTTTTTTTTTTTTAGCTTTTAGTCGCTCTTGTAAAACACCTCTCCTTTCATGAATCCGTTAACCCTCATCCTCAACTACAATTATACCACGTTATGAACGAAAGTCGAACTTTACTCGGAAGATTTTTTCCGAATCGTAAAATAGCGTCGTGACATTTCACCAGTAAAGATTGAATTCCGATCGCAATTATAAAAAATGTAGCTTCCAATAAATGCTGAAATTCTAAAAACTTATCTTCCTACCATTTTACGCTGAGCTGTAAATATTGATCATGACGTAACATCGCCACCCACAACTCAACGTCATACTCAATTCCGATTCACGGAATCTGCCACTCTCAGCACAGAATTGGAATTCAAAAACACAAGAAACTCGGTTTATATGTATAAATGTATGTATACAATAATTATTACGTCATAGAATTATCTAAGAACAAAATTAATGGTGAAAAACTTTATCGAAGAACAGCACAAAAATTAATTTTCTTTATTCTATGGGAAAAATAATTTGATGGAAGAATATGGAGGAAAATATACCGAGATTAGTGGGTGACAAGTTACAAACGAAATTCTAGCTTTTGAAGATAAGTGATGGATATCACTGGACAACTCACATCCTACCCGTAATCTAATCTGCACTAAATTGTTTAATTGTAAATGTTATAAATACAGCATGTAGCTGCCTAACTACACAGGGATTTGCATCTGTACAACTGCAGTTGTAGTTGCAGTTTGGTTGGATATGCAGAGTTCCAGGTTATAGGTGCCTAGCGACTAGTTTCCTAGCTATCTCAGTTTCGAGGTGGCATGCCATAATAATGTATGTTTCCATATCACATTAGGTAGGTACCATAGAGAATGCCAACCCCTAGAGCTTTCGGGGTATCAATACAGAGTATCTGCCTACATCTACGTGCGATTACATATACATACGGTGTATTGTACCAACTAGGTATGTACAACCTAGTATGAGTATGAATTACAATCTGTGCTGATTAAATTGCTTTCTGCAATGTCAGGTTGATGGGCTTCGAACAATGGCTGCCAAGTGGGGATGCAATATAAATTCCTATCCGAAGCTTCCGGTGTCGTAAATAAAGATGGAAAATGATACCCCTACTTGACTACCGGACGTATGGTGTCCCTCATTACGTATAATTCTTAATAATTCAACCACACCTGCAGCGTTTTTTTTTTTTTCAATTTTTTCTATCTTTTTGGTTCATATTTCATTCATGCATTCAGGATTCCAGCACAGTCTTTGGAAGATCTTCAATATTCATCGTCTGGAGGTCATAAAGCTTTGAAAAGTAAAACAGAGATCCGAAATCTTTGAATGGAGATTCTGCAGGTGATATCGATAAACGCGCGGCGAACCGAACCCCGACTTTCCAGGACTCCTCTTTTTGTCTCTCTACGCTTTACTTAGGTTCACAGCCAAGTTAAGAGCTTCGAAATTCGAGCTTGAAGCACGGCACGTGCACAGCCGATAGCTACGCAAGTGATATACGACTTTGTTCTGGCGGGGTGCCATGCGGAATCTCTACCTAACAGTTTAGCATTTAAATGTCGGTGCGAACCTTTCCCTTCCCTTTACCTCATTGTCCTCCTATTCTATTTTGCGATATCCATACTGCTTTTTGCACTCAACATCCCTAGATTTTACAGATGGAGAAAACTTTCCCAAGTTCATTGCACTGCCGTTTATCACTTTTACGCCAATCGCGATAATTTGGGTAAATTATGGGAAACTTTCAGGAAGCTTATGAGCCTAAAACGTTCAACGTTTATTTTTTGTTCATTATTAATTCATGATCTGTCATGGCGACAACAATTCTTATTAAACCGAGTCTGGTATATACCGCGAGAGAAACTGTAATTTAAAAATAATTAAAGCGAGCACGATTCTGAATGCAATACCCTCAAACTCAAGTAATTAAAACGTTTTCTCGTGCAAATCAACACCGTTGAGGTGCAATTAATTTATTTCTACGACGCGATATGTTCGTCAAACCATTATATTTAGATTTCAATCCCATTAAAATACTACCTTAGTTTGAGATTTGAACGAATTTCAATCGAGCCATATTTGCTATATCTAGCCAATTTAGCATTTGTATCACTCTCATGTGAACAAATTTACGAATCTATTCAACGATTTCGGTAAGTAACCTTTCAAACGAAGCTTTGAAGCGAAGTGATATCTATACATATACAATTTATAGTTCTCAATTTATATTTCTCATCGATTAACTACCTGCTACATCATATCGTATATATACAGAGAGATTAAAGCGTTGGTTTCCACTCAGTCAAAGCCAACTCGGCACACTCCAGGTTTTTCGTCTGTTTATTGCAGGCCGACCATCTGCATTTTTTGTCTGGTTGAATTGATTCGCTTCCGGAAGACATCGATTCGAAAAAAAGAAAAGAAAAGTGGGTGACCAGCCTGCAATAAACAGACGAAAAACCTAGAGTGTCCCGAGTTGGCTTTGACTGAGTGGAAACCAACGCTTTAATCTCTCCGTATATAACACACCTATGAGGCGTTCAAGCTGGCAAGAACCTCCGCTTCGATGCATCGCATCCCTCGAATTTCTTGGCGGATGAGGGTAGCTTTTCATCAAAATTCGCTGCACCGAACAAATCTCTGATCTTAGACGACCTCGTGACCAGAATTTTAACAACGGGTAGACTGGAGGCGCTCACTTTTCCCACAAGTCAGTAGTTCTTAATTAAAGAAGGACTTAACGACCATATATATGTCTATTACCTAATTCCAACAACCGACGCGGTGCTCATATTTACTACATTTAGTTCAAACATAATCTAAGTTTCGTGAGCGACTCTGGGATGAAGGGACTTTGGGGTGCGCAGAAGGTATCGTAGTGGGAATTATCTTAACTTGGAGAGAATACCCAGGCGATAGAGAAAACCCGAGAGACAGTATCCGCGGCTTGACGAAGGATTAGTTCGATGTATTCCAACGATTTTGGGCATGCAGTTTCGGGATTTATTGAATTCCTAATCTAACAATTTCACGAGAAGGGATGCGTCCGATTCCCTTATAATTGCTTCACGCTCCTCCTCTGATTCCAGTGCGAGAATTTCGATCACTTTCGGGCGGATCCGATACATCTAATAAAACAACAAAACTATGAGCCTGAATCTGGCGGACAGGACGGTTTAATTCCTACAAATTGTCCTTACCAATGGCGTCCAGGTTCCGAATAGATTGGATGCCGAAGACCTAAACTTTCTGAACAATGAGACAGAACTTTGACAATTAAAGACTTGTTTGTTTCGACACGTAGCCGAAAGACGAAACATCAGGATATAATTGTGTCGCCGTTTCACATAGCTTTTTTCAAGCTAGTCTGGTATAGTAGAAACATGTGAATAGTTCCCCATTTTTGATAATCAATTAAAACAGCGTGTCAATAATTCATAACAGATGTGATTTCTTTGTGTTGGCATAATGTCGTGAATTTGAAATGAGCAGACATCAAACCATTTCGAATGCCGATTCAATGGCAATGCATACCTGCATGGATGCAACGAACGCTTCACAACGCTTGATAATTTCCAATGCTCTATCCGCTCTGACAAAAGCGTGAACTTTTGTTTTGTTCCATTGATGCGTTACACGGTACAAGCATCAGAGTAATTCAGAGCTATCATCATTTGCAATGTTCTAAATGGAGTAATAGTTCACCGAGCCAAACTTGTAGAAGAAAATCCGAGTTTTAACGACTCTTTACAATCACATAGACGATTTGATAAATTCAACGTTGCATTTAGAAAGGTTCATGCTTTGAAGCTCAACGTGGCATTACTCCTTGGTTTATTTTTTCAATTTTCCGAAAATTCAAACCTCGATCATTTAAGCGGTTGATTTTTTGGGAATAGTTGATTAGGTGAGCCAGACAACCGCATACACAGGTCGAAGGGTGAGGGTTTTTACTCGAAGTTGCGGTTCGACGCGAGGCAAAAAATATGTGTAAAGATTTGGCTAGTTTCCAAGAGTAACTTTTTGTGCAACTCTAAGAGCCACCGCACACCCCAAAGGCAACAATTAATCATAGAGATGCGGTGCAAGGGTAAATGTGCTGGTGAGAGCAAAGGGTAGACCGTGCGATGGAGGGCAGAAGATGGAAGGTAGGTATATCCAGAAGGTGGAAGATGTAGAAGGTAAAGACACGCCAGCTGCAACGAAGCCCATCCGGAGGAAGCGCGACGTGACCACCATAAGAAAATGGTCGACCTGTCCTATAATTCAAGTTGCTTCTTCGGGGCATGCTGGGAAATCGCAGAGATTCCCTCGCGACGAGCTTGTCTCCGGTACAACTTTCCATCCTTGTGCAGAGAGATTTCGAACCCGCACGTCGTCCGTCGTCCGTCGTCGTCTGCCTGTCCACGCAAACCTATGCTTTCCACCTACCTAGGCTCTCTTTTCATCCTCCACGTTTCATATTTCCCTTATTTCGTCTGGAGAATCGTAAATGATCTTCGATTCGAAAATATCATGTCACCAGATCACGATTCTTTCATTTTTTTTTTCTACGTAAGTATATAATCTATTATTTCCCACTTTTTGAATATCGTATCTCTGGACAGGATTTGATCCTTCTCTAAAACTCTACCCATTGTTCGTTTGAAACGTCGAGGCTAGATTTATACGGACGATTCTTTACGCAATCTCGTCAGGCGATCAGGGCCTCAGACAAGTTGAAGTCAAGTCCTGTTCGCAGGTTTATAACACCGGTATTCGCTCAGATCCTTTTCTCACGTTAGATGAAGGACCGAGATAAACACGTGGATTGTTTCAAGACTATCGCGGTACCTTCGCCAGGCGAACCTCCTCAGCGATACCTTTTTATTTCTCAGTCTTTCATTTTTTCTTTCTTTTTGTCCATTATCTCGCTGGAGTTTTGGTTGGAAAAAAATTTAGACGTTGCCGAAGACCTGAAGAAATCACTCTTTGATCGGTCTCCATTATCGCGGTCTCGGAAGTCTCAGTGATAAACGGTCTACGATTAACTCGGGGATCTATTACACTATGTTGGAATCAGGAATCTGCTTACCTTGACGTTTCCATATTTCCATGTGAAAAGAACAACCGCTGGAAGACAGGCGATGACACAACATTCAAGAATCAAAATAGCCGTCCTCATCAACCAATTCAACGATACTACACAGGGCGAACCATCCACGCAGGATTCACACCCTTCGGCGCAGGGTAGACACTCGAAGATCCCATCCACAGCGTATTGACTCTCCGTATCCTGAAATCATTTCGTGATTGAGTGATTTTCGATACCTTCATATCTCTAAGCCAGGAGCTTTCATGAAGCTCTGACCAATTTTTTTTTTGTCACGTATGCATATAATTTTAAACTTGCACTCAAAGTAATGAAGATGAATATTTTCCTTCGTCGATTTTTTCTGAAAATTATTGCAATATTTCAATGATGAAGAGAAGCTTGCGGTATGCATATGGAAAACATTACTACTGTGTCGACACTTGTTCGAGAAATGAATGTAGGATAATAAACGTGGGGCAAATATGTATCCCGGTAACTAAATTCAACGTTACAAGAGTAGTTCATTTCAATTTAGGTAATAACAGCTGTTCAACTCGGGGCATGAAGTACCAATCAAATACAGGAACTGAATTGACGTTATTTGTACAAAGAGCTGGGGTCGATAGACAGTGATGAAGGAGCATGGGAATATCAATTTATCGAGAGGTTCTGGAAGCCCTTTCTATACTTCCAAAAACTTCGCTATACGAAGTCTTATTGATTTATTGCAAGGTATAACTGCATGTTAAGCTTAGAATATTGTCGGAGCTGTACTCTGCAGGGTTTCCTTAACGGTGTAATATGAGGCAATGAATCTGGAAACCGAGTCTTAGATTTCTTCGAAACCAATAAGTGAACCCATACTCTTTTGTCCCGAGTATGGGTGCAGGATTTTCTGATCTTAAAGGTCATGAATCATGTCATGGAATCCCTGAAAAAATCGCTCATCACCCTGAAGCGGGATTCTTTTTAATTTATCCTTCCTTTATCTTCGATGGTGTTGTTTTTGGCCATCTGGCTTTCGGTGCAATTTAATCAACCGCTAAACGGAAGAATGGCGCAATTATACACCGTCTGGTACTTCACCCTCTGGCGATCGATCAACTTCCAAACTTGTATATCACAATTTATCAGACTGTTATCGCACCGCGCAATCATGAACACGAGCCAAACACCTGTTACTTGCGGATAGTCATTTGCACAAGAACTTTAGTTTGAACAAAATAATCTATTACCCGGCTTCATACATCTGCACATTAGCAAATCTCACATTGTACGATACCTACGATCGCGATTTATCGCAAGCCCAGGAAAGCTGAGACGACAAGCTCTGGTCGAAGACTATAGACGACAAGTTTAAATCGAGTGCAAGTATCGTGATAACTTGTTGTTTAATCCGTAAAAGCATGATTCAATACTTCTAAGAAGTAAATTCTTTTATCGACAAACTGCAGCAGCAATTTCTACCACTTCTATTTCTTCTTGACGATCAATTCTTTCACTTATCTTCGACAACCGCGTAGCAGCTCTCACGGAGGGGCGAATCAAAGGACTAAATATCCCCAGGATCTTGAATTGATCACTCATCTGCGCTAAGATGGCTCTGCCAGGACTCGAGAGATTGTCTTAGGCTTCCTTCGTTACGGTACAATCAGTGGGAGACAATTGTTTCTAGTTCGTCGACCTGACGAAAAGGGGAGTAATGCCTGTTATACAGCGGGATACAATCTATAGTCGCTCGATTACTTGCCAAACTGAACACGAACAAGGACTATTTGTACATTGACGCGTTCCTAGGCTTTGTTAAAGACCAGACGAAGGTGTTACAGTTGGTCCAAGGATAACGGACCCTTGTTACCGTAGAACAATGCATTCCGTGACGCAACAGCACATAGTGACAAATGGAAAATCAACCCTTACACTTCATTACTGTATTATAGAGTTCCACGAATACAGTTAGAGAAATAGCGGTTTCAGTATGAGGAGACCATGCAATGACCGTTCGGAATTTTCGAAGGATTCATCGGTTCGAGACTTTGGTTTTAAATTCGATTACCGAAATGCCTATACATATATACATACGAGAAGGGAATTGTAGTGTGTCTAGAGCGTGCGGACCTTATTACGTCCGAACAATAGACTTCCCAGAGAAACGGCTTCCCGACAAACACCAAATCACGATTTACCTCAACGTTCTATTGTTAAATCAGCTACAAGATGGCATTCTCCAGAATAGCCGAACCCCTGAACATTTTGGCGAAATTTCTTGCCGCCATTTTCATTCGAAATTCGATTTTCTAAACTCAGAGATGCCAATAAATATACGAAATTGGAATTGACTAGAAGTTAGAGATGTCTTCGGATTGCTAGCACGCTTTACATTTAATTTAAAACAAAGTCGTTTCAGCTCTAAATCCCGAACAAAAAGGTACATAAACGATAACGCAAATTACGTACTCGCTTTTATTTGTGCGCGGATATGTGGACCCATGAGAATTCACGTCCTTGGCATTACCCACCGTTAATTTACAAATTTACGAGTCCTGGCCAATTTTTCGCTCAATAAATTTCACCTGCGGCCAAAAACCCGCCAACATACACCACGCGTGTTCTTGCCTCTCGCACTCGATCGCCCCCAAAGCTCGTCGCCGCATTCCCTACTCTCATATTGGTGGGAAATTATATGTCCTGACAAATAGCTGGCGCAAAGCTCAATCTTCCGATCAAGCTAAATCGCTTCCACTGATTCTCTGGATTGTATTTAATTGATGTTGCGGGAAACTCAAACCTCGTCTTTCTCCACAGATTAATTTCTCCCATTTCTATTCAGCAATTTGTCTGCCTTAGTCAGTATACCTATCGAAACTGAATGCGAAAATCAAATCAGAGAACACAGTTTCTTCCTCATTTATATCCAGTTTTTCGCTAACAAAATCTGTAATCTGTGATTCGAATTCCATTTGTTTTTTTTTTTTTTTTTTTTCCTTTTCGTAAGATATGGGTATACGAGAGGTATAATTATCACGCTGCGTTTCAAGATATTGAAGATCTTATTTCAAAGCTCCGAAATAATTAGCATTTCGGTACGGCTATAGGTACAGGGCGAGGGGTTTTCGCGTACCTGTCAATTGCAGATAACAGGGCGCGCAAAGTGAGCTTAAGATTCAAGCCTAGTTTTGCCGCGAGCAGACCAACTTGGGTGCTTCATCTCTACCCGTGAAATAGTGACTCCTGCTGCCTGCAGGAGGATGAGAAGGAACTCTACGTCACACCGCGCCACACCCACCGGGAGAAAATTAAACTCCTGACGATAATTTCATGCGCAAGGTCCTAAAGCGTGGCCTGAGTATTAGTCGGCTTCACATAACGTTATATGTTACCACCATGAGTTCCGATCTGAAGCTTGATCCACATGGGAAGCACACATTTTCCAGCTTTTAGGAATCTGGAAAAGAGCAAAAACCCTACCACGTACCTATACCATAGTATAAAAAATTGTCTTTGTAAAGTGCGATAAAAATCTAAGTAGCGCACTGCGTGAATCCGTGACTTGGTGGCCTCCTTTAAAAGAGAAGCAGAAAACTCTTCTACTTCTTCATCCCCTGTTCTACTTCTTTAATTTTCTTTGCGTTCAGCAACAGCGTTCGGACTAAGCCAGAGACTAAACTTTGCTAACTCTCTCTTGCCTTTTGCTTACTAGCTTGCATTTTAATGAACCTGACGAGATGAAGCGTACTATTTCAAGGTACAGACTTTCGCGCGGCATATTGCACGCGGAAAAGTGTACCTACCTCTCAAGGCAAAGACGTAGTCGTCTTGCTCTTAGTCAAAGTCTCAAAGATGAAAAGACATGGAGTTATGAAAGCTCATTTAAAGTATATGATGAGAAAATAACTAATTAATATAGCTTCCGCGATGCCATTGACATCGATTATAAAACACGCGTGTTATCAAGGAGAACATTTTTTTTTTTCATAATTTCCTCAAAGTATATTGAGGCTAGAAGAGCACACCGAGCATCATAGTTGGCAGAGTTTGGTAGGGGGATGAAATCAGGAAAATTTCTAATAATAAGAAATTTATTATAAAAAGGTTTTTGAATTAACATAACACATAAACAGAGGGAGATAGGGAGAGGAGGAGAAAAGGATAGAAATACCCACCGCGATAATGGCACCCTTATAGACTCTCGACTTGACTTCTTTAAATTTTGCTTACTTAAGTGCCTAATTTCGCCCCGAGGCCCTGAGTAGAAAGGAACCAAATTTCTGTGATAATAATTAACACAAGTTAAAATATACCGCAAGGATAACCCTCGATCGAGTGATTACGACATATCCAGGTAGATATGACACGTACAACCAATTGGATAATCAAATCCTTGATAAATTCCATTTATTATACGCCCCTGGGTGTTTAATGCAATAATTATACATTGCGACATTGAATCATATCAGTCTAAAGATTATCACCGACATTTGTGTATATGGGTATATAGGTATAATATATAAGGTATGTATTATACGTAGATACGATTAGCAAAGTTATACCAGAGCTTGTCGAAATTAATTTCTGGATGTAAAATTAATTCCCCTATTGTCCGAGAGGTTGGCTTGAACAGTTACCCTCTCCAGCGTTTGTACCCAAAACTCTCTGGCCAAATATTGGCCAAATGAGTACTTTCACGACAACCACGAGATCTAGTCTGGGTCATAACAAGTCCAGAGTTCACGTTACCGGAGTAATCGTAACCTGAATCTCAAGGACTCATCTTTCGTTATGTAATGAATTAACTATCGGTGCAGACGGCGCGTCAAGAGCCTGTTGCTTCCGAGGTCACATATTACAGCAAATGTATTCGCCCCATATTTTAGAAAAATAATTCACACACGCATATCAACTTGTTGAGAGTAAGAAAAAAATATATAAAATTTGGAAGATTCCTATGGTATATTTTACTGGAAAAACACACCGTTGCCGATTATTAAAAATCGATTCTAATCGAAAATTTGACTCACGATCAGAATTAGGTCGAGAAGGTTTATATTCCAACCATTGGCTCGATCGTTAACTCTGAGAGTATTGAAATATGTATGACTGGTGTAATATTGTCCCATATTCCGTACATTTCCCAAGTACCGACAAGTTTTCTGTCCTCGCATTCTGCCCGCAGTATCTTTTTGTCATTTTATGAAAAGTAATATGTCCTGTTATTTTATGCGCGAAGGCATAATACGCAAAGAACAACAATAGCAGAAAATTCACTTGTAAAAGTCGCACGACCCACGGCGGGAAGATTCCATATCGAAAAAAAAAAAAGGAAAAAAAGACAATGCTTGCAAGTACAGTTCTTTCAACTTCCGTCAAGTCAACACCCCGGGAGCTTTGCTGTGAAAAAAACAGTAAGTACTCGATTTACGCCGAGGGAAGGCCCTGTATTTCCTTGTTATACTTCGTATCAGACTAGGGAGGTCCTTCTCTTCGGTTGCTATTGTTACTCTCCAGGTTTGCGCAGGGCTGACCTTTTTACTTTGTCCCCTCGCTTTTCTCTTTTTCATACGTAGGGGAACGAAAGAGCTGAACTTTTGTTTAGCCAGGCTTGGGTAGTACGTCGGTCTGTTATATATTTCAACTCGAAATGGGTGGAAAGAAAACTTCCACGACTTTAACTCTAATAGAGAAAGAAAAATGACATGAAAAAGTACCACCAGGGTAATCCGAACGCGTATGCTTTTGTGTATAGAAAAACTGTTTTGGCTTCCTGAAAGCTTTCTTTTGTGTCGCTTACGACGAGAGTATTATAGAGTAAACTTTCCCTCTCTTTACAGCTTGGAAATGACCTGGTTGTATTAAAACAAAAGTCACGTTGACCAAGGTCATGCAAATTTAATCAACGCGATTTTCCCTGATCCCCACAATGCCGCATGACCCAAGAGGGCCTTTTTCGACCCTAAGCTAAACTTGGAGATTAAAAGCCTGCGCAGAGAGCAAAAGGAACAAACAGTTATACGGTCAATTAATCATTGGGGTAATCCTATGATTCATAAAGCCGGTGTGTCAAGATGAACGATTTCCCCACTTTATTTTAAGTAGGTATGGATAGACGAGTTCTGAAGTTATTTAAGCGCGAATGGTATTTCAAAGTTACTCGACATACAAGAATATTGAGCTTTCGATTCTACGCACGAAGTACTTGCAGTGTCTATCGAAATACTTTGAATCTCTTGGCGTACCGCGACCCACGTAAAGATCGAGTGCCGATCTCCGTTCCTTGGGTAGCGAAGAGTGAATTATTGACGGTATCTTCCCATAATGTATTCTTAGCGCGACCACTTCGGCTTACTTTACGTCCACGGATATCTTTGAAAGTTTGTAAACTATGTGGATGTAGAGGCGCTAAGAGTATCCTTGAATTTCCGTTCGCCAGTTAACGGCGGTTCGAGACTCTGGATTCAATAACGTTCACTCCACCGGTCGAATGACTCCGCGGGGTTGAAGTGCGGGAAAAAGGGACTCGATACTAAACGAAAACCCCCGTGAACCAAGAGAGTGGAATAAAGCGAGAGAGAAGAGAAACTTGGGCGTAAATCGGCCGATAATAATCAAATTGGCGTCTGAGGGAGTCGCTCCTCGAATTCTCTCGGTATGAGGGCGAAGAGAATAGCTCTACAGTTAATTTATAGTTTAGGATAAATCGCCGCGCGCGGCACGTACAATCTTTGTTGGAATAATAATAATTACTATTAAGCCAGAAGCTGGTGGTGGTGGCGGTGGTGCAGCGCGGTGTTGAGGAACACGAAGGGTTCGCCACCATATTTTTAGTCGAAAGAGGGTAAGCTGGGTAGGTATAAGGTAAGCTATAAACTCATTTCACCTGGCCCTAAAATACGACCGTTCATGAGCGTTTGAAAGTGAAATTCTAAGGTACGAGATATAACGCGTGGATTTCGCATTCCTTAAATAATATCGACCTAAGTAAGCCTCAGGTACGTCCGATGTGAGGGAAAAGGGCTGGTTATAGGTAAAGAGGATAATTCCTGAGAGAACTCTGACGTCTTTAGCAAATCTATACCTACGACCTTGGCTGACCTTGTCAAACCAAAGCTAACTTAGTATAACCCGGCCTGACTTGACATCGGGTTTAGATACGCGTGGCGTCTTTCCCACCAAATTTTATTTCAAGATTCCCCTCGGTCTTCGATGTTTTTTTTTTTTTTTTTTCTTTTTTTTTTTTCACTCTGAGATTTGAACAGGTTTGATATGAAATCGTCACCAAACAAGGAGAGGTTGAATCTCGGCTAGTTTTCTTAGTTTAATGAGCACTGTGGCGCTCGTATAAACACCCTAATTATATCGTCTGATTTTCTAAATGTATACCCTTTACTTTGAGCTAACATTACCTACTCTTGACCTTTGACATAAATGTAAAGATGAAATTAATTAAAAGGACAGATGTACCCACAAGTCGTCGACTTTTCGAATACTGGCTACTGCGTATAAATAAAGTAACTTGATATTTGTCTTTGTCAAAGGACTGAAAATGTTTAGTATCTATAGCCTTGACTTTGATATAGAAACAAGATATTTTCGAGGGTCTGTCTCCCGTTGCTCCAATTGGGTACTACCAGTTTTAATCCTCTTTTGATTGAAACGAGAACAAAATCTCTCGTTCAGGTACCCAGGTATATCCCATACTTAAAACAACCTTCAAAGAACTGGAGAACGAAAAGTTTTCTAATTTACGGATGAGTTTCCAAAAACCACGCACACTCTTCGTTACACGCAGATTCTCTGCTGTATGACTATAACTGTATACTATGGGTTGATACCGTCAGTTATTTTATCCCCTTAGATCTTGTCTTCGTATTGTTTATATCAGCGTTGAATTCTTGAAAACAATTCAATCCAATTCAACTAGAAAAAAAAAAAAAAAAAAGGTGGCATTCGAAAGAAAAAACTTCTCTCGTTGCCCACGCAATGGATCGGTAGGTAAGTAAGTCTATAGTGTATTTTCGGGCAAATGTCTTTGACAGCAAACTTGTTTCTGGACCAATGCTATATACATCGACGACTCGTTACAAAAGTTTCTCTGTTTTGCTTGTTTGTTTGCTTCACAAGTTCGGAACTACCACAGAGCCACTCCACAATATTTGACAAACCTATACGCACTATGGTCGCCAGAACGCGACCCTTGGTTCTTCTCGTTTTTTCTTTTTCTTTTATTTTATTTTTTTTTTTTTCTAGCGTTCATGATACTCAATTTTCAAAAGTATTTCAAGAATTTCATTAACCTCGAGAAAAACAATTTCCCAACCTTTTTATTTTTTTAACGAGTAAGCCTACAAATTTGAAGTACAAGTTTTCAAACTTTTTTTTTTTTTTTTTCTGCTCTTTTATCTCTCGCAGTCTTCCCCGAGTAACTGAACACCTCTTTTATCCGGGTCACATTTATATCCTAAGGCATACTTCATTCTACATACAGATTTGTTTTTATTCCAACCAGGTACACAACCGGAAATTATTTTGGAAGTACGAATTATGGAATTGACTCACCATCATTAATTTTTCGTATTCTTCCTCGATGACAGTACCGTTGTAATATCTCGTCGTTGACTTTGTCTCGGGGTAATAAAATCCCCGTTTGCAAACACACCTGTAACTTCCTCGTCGAAAACCAAGTCCAGGGATAGCCACGCACTGAAAGACAACGATAAATAATACGGTGAATAAATTATTGTATGATATGGATACACAGAAAAATTGTCCATCAAGCCGATAAGCTTTAGGGCTGTCTCTGGCTCCCTTTAAAAAAGGTGTTGAATCTCTTAAACACAGTGGATTGCCATTTCTCCATTCCTCTAGAGACACATTTTTCATACGCGAGAATTGCCCACCGTGCTTCTTGTCAACGCGTTGATAAAAATAATAGATGTAAACGTAATATTTACACTTCAGATGACTGGAGGAAAAGCGACCGAAGTACGACCCTCGAGGATATTAAACATCTCATACAACCACCCTTAGGCAAGTGATAGAAGGTGCTTACAGAATCAAATGCGATTTTTAGAAAATCAAATCACAGTAAAGTTTATTGATTAATTATCCGTGGCACCGAGTTATTGACAAGGATATTGGGCATTACGATATCATTTTGTATAATTTTTAATTAGTTTCTTATTTGATTTTATTTTTAGAATTCGATCGAGCTTACGAACCAAAATCTATGTTTCGCTATCACAAAAGGTCACCGTGCCTATCTTAGGATAGCTGAGGTTACTGAGGTCGACTGGGATCGTTGGGGGTCGGAGTGGACACGGTGAGTCAAGCTTGATTAAAACAAATGTTATTTATCGCAGTATGTGCTCGGAATCTGAAACCAAAATTCGCTTCATCCACTTGTTAGGTAGGTAGGTACATGATTTATTAATCCCAACCTACCCACACGCTTCGAGGCTATAAAAGACGTCCATATCCTAGCACCCACGTTACATACATTTCCTAAATCGACCCCCAATCCAGCGACGTGTTGACTTATACCTTTTCATTTCAACGACTTTTAGATCATCTTAGGGCAAAGATAAATCACTTCCGTACACACTCACTCGAAACTGTCAGAAAAAGAAAAATTGGTACAGCGATAATAATCTCGAAATCAATTGGCGTGTGTACCCAGTTGTTCTCACTTCCTACCCCTAAGCCACTCTTGGTAGAATTTCGAGCAGGTCATGTTTGAGGATCAAATGATCGCGGACCATTCACTTCAGTCAAAAGGAATGAGCAACGGTTGTCTCGCAAAGGGTCTTCGCCTTTGAAAAGCCTTCGCTGAGGCCATTAATATTTCGCTTTGGTCTCGTATTGTGCAGAATATTGATAGTACGCATACATGCTACTTCAAGGTTTGCGATATACGTATACACGGCGCTCGCGTTTAACCCAAGATGTTTCTTCGCGTGTGAAGAAAAGGAGATGCGTGATAAAACGAAAGCACATAAATTTTATGACGTTAAACGGTTCGTGCAGGTTGTCGGTTACACAGTTTATTCTCTACTATTTTTACGAATGCTGAATATATTGGCAGTGAATTTCGACGAATTATTTTAGAAAATAGTTTTCGTTCGCATATTCTATGGCGGAATGATATTTGATTTTAATACTGTCGAGGCGGAGTCAAGGATCAGCGAAAAACTAGAAATAATGATATAACCAATTCGTCTCACCTCGGTGGTTCGTTTTTTGCATTTATCACTCGCAGCGAAGATGCTGAGCTGTGTGGACCCAGGAGGAAGGGGACACTGATCGATATCAACTCTCCGCAAATCAATGTCGATTCCGCTGGTACCCCTGAAAACCAGAAAAATGAAAAAAATCGTTTAATATTCCGTGGAGGATCAGATTGAGTATATATTATATGCTAGGGTCACGGGTAAAACTTTCAAGAAACAATCAGTCAAAATTGTATTCCGATAAGTGAAAGTAACGAAAAAAACAGTCACGATATAAAAACGCAGTCAGCTAGCATATAGCGCTGGAGAATTATATGAAGAAAATTATCAATCAACTTCAAATGTTGAGGGTGACATTTTTCCAATCATTAAGTATAGCTAGTAGGTTGAATTTTACATTTTCTGGTTAAAATGACGTACCGAACTTATGTTGAGTGTTAATTTAGCCCTATAAATCCCAGTGAAATCCTTTCACATAAATGTTGAAAAAATGTTTACTCGCTTCATTTGGAAGCCAATTTTAACTTACGTCAGACTTTCTCCTCGAATATAAATTAAATTTTGCCAAAAGTAGATGAGATTCCAGTATTCAACCAGGGACTAATTTGTTTAAGAAAATCTACAGAGAGTTAAACTTTGCACGAAATATTTTCTGAATTTCGATTAGTTATTTTAATTTTTCGTATTTGTAGAGGTGAATTTTTCGACTAATTATTGTACTCGGATTTTACATAGAATATTTAGAAAGAAGTGGGAATATATTATATAAAAGTTTGTTCAAGGCTTTTCAAATCTAATAAATTGGTGCCTGAAAAAGTATTTTTCAGTTTAAGGTCGTTTAAGAGGAAGAAAGTTTCCGGGCCTAACAATAAGTCAACTGGTCTTCTCTCAGCGAAAAAAAAAGAAACTTACGTGACTGATAGCAGTTGTCACGAAATAAAACGAAATTTCAGACTCGATATAAATTCAGCTGAATATTTCAGATGCAGAAGAAGATTTCTTTTATCTTCAACCCCAATACTTTCTTACTTGATTAACACCACCGAAATAATTTTTCAAAAAGATCTAATTTTCTTATAATTCTTTTTCCATATTTTCAATGCACCCTGCATTTCATATGTATCGATATGAAATACTGCTCAATTATAATTCCGAGATATCGTTTTACCTACGAAAATCTTAAAGCCGAGCATCTCTCTCTGGAAACCCTTTAAAATTTATTGGGGAACTGCTCCGAGCCAACTTGACCTTATTCGTGATAGTCTTAATCAGATTCTTCCCCACTTTGACTTTAATTGGTGCGGAAAAATGAAGTACCATTTAAAAAAAAAAAAAAAAAAAAACATCCGGTCAATAGTACCGAAACATTTTGCATTGGGAGAATTTTTCCGTTCATATAATACAACTTATTGATTCTGATCGATAACATTATCCTACGTTCTGATATAAGCAGCTATAGTAAGCAGGCTGGTCGTAAAATTATCCCAATTTGCAATTGCAATTTTATTATGCACCAAAAACGATCAACTGAATTTTCGAGGTACTTCATCTGTCGCCTTTTGGTTCAAAGGAGAGAAAAAAGACCATCTCAGTCTTCGCATTCGTGTATAATATATTCGATATAATACATTATAGACATATACCCATACTGCCTACACAAGAATTGATGCGATTGATTTTACGCTTTACTAAACCCGGAAGCACACGCATGGCTTACCTATAATGATGCTTTCCGCGACTTTTAGCGGTAAAATTTTTACGCACTATATACTCTTCTCATTATATGAAAAATAATTAATGAAAGTAGATCTAATTGTGGTTAAAAACGTTGTTGAAAGGTCTGCTTCTCTGGTAATATGACACGTACTTTTCCAGCTATTAGTCTACCGTAAAAACTACTTACTTTATTAAAATGGAACGCTATATCCTTCGACGTGGCTACAGTAGCTGAGTTGAGGATATTCGGATAATTAGCCGTCCGCACAGACCATTAACTGTACAAAATAACATGGAAGCTACTTGGCCGACGGTGCGCAAAATTAAGACCATGTTAACCATCCAGAAAGCACTATGTTACGACTCTCTAAGCGTTGAAAAGTTTGCCGATTCATTCCCGAAGAAACGTTTACTTTCGCGAATGAATTTGATAATTGAACGTGTAGGTTGAGTTCTGTTTATTTTTTCATTTACACCCGCTTCAATTTTCCATGAATATTTTAGCCATTGCAAATAATTGTTTAGAAAAATTGACAAGTTGCATTTTCGAAAGTTTCATATTATCAAGATGGAGGTGATATTTCTTTTCAGCTATGCGAGAGAAAATTTGAGCCCAATTTTTTTCAGATAATTTTTCGAAAGACTTATCTATCCTTCATAAACGTATGGTGAAAGATTTTTGTAAATTTCATTTCTCATTTTAATCCGATTTTTTTTTTCTTATTTTTCTTTTCTCTTTTCGAAGTGGATATTACCCGATATTTATTTGCTTCATCCTACCGCAAGTTTTTAAACACTTTATAAACTTTTGGGAAAAGTAAAACTCCGTCCGACTAGGACTGTTCGCTATGCCTCTTGAAACAAAGAGTTGAAACTTTCACTGTGAAATACTTGACTGGCTACAGATAAATGGCATCCCTTACCGAGACGATCTTTCTCGGAGTCAATTTCTCCCTGTCACCATTGTTTCCATTCCACTTTCCTAGTCGCCTAAGAAAGGGAAAAAAGTATATAATAGACCGGCGCTGCCCCTCGCAAGTCGTAAATATACTCCAACACTTGACTTGATTGTCCAAAAGATGAAACTGATCGATCAAAATGATAGACAAGTTGTTGCCACATAAATCTTGGTATATTAAGCATATCGCGACAGAATTTCACCGGTTCAAATCAAGATGATGAATCGCTCATTTTCTGAAACAGCAATAGTGGGCACCTACATGACAGTCTGAAATTTCAGACACCTCGTTAAGCTTCGCAAAATTTCAAAGCACCAGGTAAAACAGTTCCGTGTAAAGCTCCAAGTTCTCGGTCGAGTTCTAACTGACTACCTAATTCTGTATATTGCCAGACGGTTCAGCTTCCTCAATCTAATGAGTGATTGACACTGATTGGAAGCTGTACTAAAGATATCCGCGCGTGAGTCGACAGGATCAAAGGACGAAAGGGTCGTGTGTGCTTGTTAGTAAAGAGTTGAAGAGGTGAAAAACGATGTACCCAGCATCGACTTATGTGGCTATAGTGCATACATACATGTTTACCGAGTCGCATATCTAATAAATTAAGCTTTAGATGGATAATCCCTTCCTCGAATGGGAAAACGGAAAAATCCAGCAGACGAGGTCTTCGCATTATAATGAGCTGATCACGTATTTTGTATTTATTTCTTCCCATTTCAATGGATCGACAAGATCAAAGGACGAAAGTTATCGTGTGTACTTGTTGGTAAAGAGTTGAACGGGTGAAAAGCGATCTACCTAGCATCGACTTATGTGGCTATGCATGCATACCGAGTCGCATATCTGATGAATTAAGCTTTAGATGGATAATCCCTCGAGTGGAAATACGGAAAAATCCAGCAGACGATGCTTGGAGTATAACGAGCTGATCGCGTACTTCTATGTATTTTTTTTCCATCTATTTATTCCCAGGAATTAAATTAACGCTTGATGATTCGACGACAGCTCGTTGTAATTAGTCAAACCGTTATATGCACCCTTGACTTATCGCGTTTCCTTTCGGGTGGTAACGACTTATAGCAGAAATTTTATTCTCTTCAGTTTCGTAAGTCCCATTTGCTCGAAAAACTTAGCCTAGAAAGAGCGCCAACCTTAAGACGAATTGAATTTTTAGAAGTACCAGCAGCAGCAGCAGCAGCAGCAGTTTAATCGCTTCTTGTTATTAACGAGGCTTCCTAATGAAATGAAGATAAGAAAAGAGAGGCAGGGAGCCACGACAATATAACGCTGTTTTTGGTTAAACTATAAACCCGGTATTACCAAGATAAGTAGTCATCAATCCCGGTAGAAAAAAAAATCAACGAAATTATTTTCTGAGGGGATCGCTCGGTCGGATAAATTCAGTGGCTGGTTACGAAAAAAAATGTTGAATATATTGCGTGGAGTTGAGTAAAAAACTCGGTCCTCACAACACTTTTTGCATTGATAGTGATCCTCCGCTTGAGAATCATATTTCACGTACCTTCTCCTAATCTTATGCAATATTAAAAAGATGGATGGGTAAATCTTCATCATGAGATTTCTTACGTTTAGTTAGATTAAAGACTATCCATTTTCAGTGCTAACTAATCATGCTACACCAATCATATCATCTGGCTTTAGATTAGTTTCGAATAATTAGCCTCCACTTTTCTTCGTAATGAAACGGGATATTCATCTTAAAACAAAAGATGCAGGAGGGATTCAGATGGGACAAATGTTACTTGATCACACGTCATTATGCTTAGAGAATCCTGAGTTATTGGATTTGAAAAGCTGTACGAGTGGGTAGATTCGCTGCGAGTTGATTACACGATGAAATCCCTAGCGTTGAAAAACAGGATGATTAAATTATTCTTAAACTTTAAAACTTAATCAGCCACATTTTGCCTGCAGAATAGCTAACTATGCATTATTCAATTCCGTGTACTAACGCGCCGTCTGATCAACGCTTTTTGTGCAACATATAAAACTATCTTCTGTTTGAATGACCATTTGATTCAGTTTAGCAAAAAAATAGCGAAAACTAAGTTACTGAAATTAATCGCATTAAAATCACAAAAATCAGACTGGTCAATGTCCGCGTTTGCAGATCGTCGCCGATGGCTTTAGGCTTACATTATGGGATTACCCAAGATCACGGTGGCGAGTTTAACTTACGTCCGTTTTAACTTAACATTAAATTTTAGGCTTAGTACGATGTATAACTAATTAGTGTATATTCTCTACGAGGAAAAATTTCCGGTATAATTTCTCCGTTAAATCCGGAAGTCACGAAGCTCTGGATTCACCGTAAATTTGAGAATCAAAAGCGGGAAGTGCGCCTGCATTGTCGCGTAATTTACGAGAGGGATCTGATAATCCGACTCATGGGAAATGCGATACATGTGTAATGTGTAAGGTAAGTTAATACCATCGAATTTCTTTCACTAAATGAAAAAACAAAAAATAATGATAATTCGTGCCTAACATTTTTTATACTCCAGGAAAAAATGATATTTCTTCCGTAACGAATTCACCTGATGTTACAATATTGATCCTGGTGATAATGATAACAATAATTCCAGAAATAATTACGTCATAATATTCCCTGCAGTTACGATCGTGGACCTGTTTACGAAATCGTACGGAATAGTCTTAATTAATTGTAAAAATTTCAGAAACAGTATAAAAATATCATGCCTGGGAAATTGACCTGATTGAAAAAGTAATGGATTAACTTTCGATTGGTAAAACAAGCAATATCCGTTAACATCTGATTCCGATACATTCCCCCTATGATGTCTAACCGGAAAAATACGCGGCCCTTAAATTCCAATGTTCTGACTATGGTAGCATTATCACATTCCACGATTCTGGGCTTAATTAGGAATTTATTACGACGGGTAAGCGCCGACCATTTGCAGTATTACGAAATTGAGGTAATTATAGATTGTTGTCAGGGTGAAAATCGGAAATAATTTTGAATTTAATAAATACGTTTATTCTCCCGGCGAAAATGGCAATTTACAATTCGTATACCTGCCCATGAAACCTTTTTTGATAATAAATTTGACGAATGACTCGTGATATGAATCTCGGATTTATCTTCAATTCGATTTAGAACCGCGAGCCGTTTCTGTTTGATATCGTTTCGCCGGATGATCAACTATAACGCTAATGTTCTGTTCTGTTTGTAATTGAAAATTGAATTTATACATCCCACCGTATCACTTCGATCATTTGACTCCGGCGGGCTCTGAATTCAATCATTTATAGCTCGGGAAACCGCGTTCGTCCTAGATACCAGAAACTGCCATGATCCATCATATGTTTATCTCTATTCTATGATAATTGGCAATTTGGAAAACAAGCAAATATTTTCACTGCGATAATTCGCGATCGAGATACGAAAAATAAATTAAAGGTGCGGTTGATTGAATAGACGACCGTGCAAATATGCAAATCCAATACTCTAAATCTTCGATATTTTTTATTATCGTATAATAAGATAAGACCAACAACGAAATTGCAGGAGGAAAACGGTCGAAAGGGGTTTCCTAGTCTCGGTATACACCTTCATAATATCACTCGTAAATTTCTAAGCGAGGCAGCGAGTCTGCCGAAGTACTTATTATATTTTACCGAAATGAATCCTTGACAGCCCTTTTCTATAGGCATATATTTACCGGTGCTCCTTGGCGTTGGTTTTTCATTCAAAAATTTCCCACGAAATTGGGTAAAGATTTAAAACCACGCCAAACGTCAAAACGTCTTGTTTAAACAATAAATTTATACGCCGTATGCTCTAGCAACTCGATCGTAAAAAACGCGGAAGAAAAGGCCTAATCCTTTTTAATTCTATACACCCAACTGGCTTTTTACACATCTTTCTTCTCCGCTAAATATCGTGCCTTATCCAAATACTTTTTTCCTCTATTCTTGAACTTCCTGTGATTGTCTCACCGCGACGTAATTTCCTCCTGGCTCTTAACGTCAACGACGGTGCACCACCTGGGTATCCTAGATCTCTCCAATACTTCTTGAAAAGTATTTAACAAGTTATACAGTAGATGCGGGGGAAGTTTCGACCTTCCTATTAGTTTGTGGTGAACTTTCCCAGATTATACATATATGTAGACACAGCTGCCTACGTATGAGTCTGTGTAGACATATAGATACACACATACAGTCGCCTACTCACTATTCTCTTGAAAAGTTACAGAAGTTTTTTTTCTTACCCCTTTGTGTTTCTCATATCTTAAGCAATTTTTTTTATTTTTTTTTTATTTTTTTCTATTTCAACACATTGTCATTAGACTTGATCCTATCTTTTCGCAAATTCGCACATTCTAAGTTGGGCTACGAATTGAAATGGAATTCTGAAATAAATATGTATGCACAGAACTCTGCAACGATTTATTTGCAGTTTATAGACTGCAGCGATTCGCTGGCTTCGAATGATAAATCTGCAAAATTTAAGGAGCTGAAAAGGAAGGGGAAAAATGGCTAGGTGAATAACTACGCGAATTAAACCTATTCAACCCCAAAACTATAAGGTCCGATTCCCCTTAAACTAGATCGAATCCGATCGATTATCAATTTGATAGAAACTGGTAGCCGAACACGACACTGCACTCTAGGATAAAAGCTTTCCTTTCTATTAATTATGTATCCTTGTTTCGACCCACCTATCCGCCAAACCCTTTCACTTGGATTACAGAATCTTCAGAGAAAACGGGATCCATGAGAAGACACTGATCTCGTTCCCATCGACGAAAAACCTCTGATTCAATAGAACGAGGGAAAAGGATGGTGAAAAAAAAAAAATCAATCTCTCTGGTATCAGAGCTTTACTTATGGTCCAGATATCTTAAAACACAGGCATATCGCGTGACTAATGTCATAAGGTCGTGAGCGCCAAAAAAAATTTTCTTTTTGCGGATATGCCCAGAAGATGTTATATTGCATGAAAAATATTTTGCCACCAAGAACAAGATTTTTTTTTGGCGCTTACGACCTTATGGCATTAATCACGCGATATATTTAATCAGAAATCACGACTCAAGCGGCTTCTGTATATTGACAAAAAGAATGTTTTTCCAAAATTCAAGATCATTATTTGAAAACCGTGTAATTATGTAATCCGTTGAACATCACAAGGTATAGCTGCGTTGATCTTCGGAAGCTGATGAAGATAATGACAGATAATTTCGTTCGGAATACGACAGACTTTCGGCGACTTTTTCACTGTTTTATCTTTCCGCGATCATCTCCGAAAGCCTGACCGGAGAAAAGGTGTCTTTAGCTGTATCGAGGTCCTGGTTTCATTATAAGTATCTGAAACGCGGATATCCTTAGAATCCATAAAATCCCTGCGCCGGTTAAATCCTGGTGGCATGAGCCCCGGCACGACTGACTTTATTCCGAATTCATTTTCCTATCGTGAATCGTAAAACGGGCTGTCAAATGTAACCCAGGCTTTTCTCGACTCTATACGTAGGCCCCTTTCCACGGTGCTTTTCTCGATACATACAATAAATATATCTATACAGTAACCTGCACACCCGCATACATATTTGAATATATGTACCAACATGCATAGAACCTAGAAGCCACGCATAAAATATGTCGCTAAAACCTCGGCAGAAATTGCCGTGCAGTAACATCGCGGCTGAGTTGAAAAAATGAAAAATCGATAGTGTAAACAATAGCTTTCCCAAAAATATTAACAATACTGGCAATACTTGAGAAAAGATAAAATAATATTGACAGAGTAAATATTTAGACACATACATATATGTAGGTACCTATATTGTTCCAAAATTTAACATCCGAATATTTTTACCTCAAATACATTACCGCGAATGGTTGTCAGTCGTTATGTAAATATCGCTCGCTACCTCGTTGGCAATAATGGTTGTACGTTTTTTACACATAGCCGTCGACGGTTTGTCAGGGAAAAATGAACGCTCCTCAAACCATTCTAAATCGGCATATTTGCGAACTTTAACTACGAATGAATATTGATGAAAATTTAAGACCACCTAAAGATTTTTTTGGTCCTTTACCTTAATTGGTTAGTTAATTAACTTTTGGCCAGCAGACTGCTCATTATACACAGCTACTAGGGATTAGTTATTGACTTCTTTCCGATTTTGGCTTTTCACTCGTAATACAAGTTCCCTGCAATGCTGAATAATACGTTCGATAAATCGCTCCCTCTTATACCATGGTTCTCGTGTATTACAACTGAAGTTGGAAAATTCGAAAACAGAAAGACGGTTCTGTCTACCTATCTGTATTTTTCAGGGAATCTGTACAAAGCTCTATAAAAAGAAGACAGTAAAGCGCAGACAGGGCGTCCGTTTGAAATTGTATTATATGAATGAAAGCGCGGAAAGATATACCTATACCTCACACCTGTACACAATATAGGTATAGATAACGGTGTGAAACCGACATGTTTCGTTTCGCACCTTCGCGGCAAAGAATGGGTTTAATTAGAAAATCGAGTGAAGTAGGAAACGTGCTCTGTACGTCTTGTGTCTCCGGAATACAAACTAGCGACGTTTTAACTAACCCGAATACTTTCCTTGCCCCGCGGTGGAGGTAACATATATCCAAACTCTTAGAATACTACTTAAGAGCGCGTGTAAATTAACTTTAGTCGTTCAATTAGGGAGCCCGGGTGCGCCAACCCCTCTCACGACTTACGTGCACCGTTCTGATTTCACACGGTGTTACGCAATTAAGCGAAATGTTCGCAGGAGCGACAATCCCCCAGCTAAACCCACCACTTTGAGGAGACCCTCGTTCCGTTTGTGGCGATTATTGTTAGCTTTCAACGTCGTTCACGATTCACTTGATTATCGCATTATAGGTATGACCGCATAATCAATAGGCTAAATGTGAATAACATGAATGAGGGTGAAGTCCAAAATTCATAGTACAAGCATTGTTCTATTCCAAAAATCATCATTATCACCTCCCAGAGCGCTGAAACATTGGCAAACAATCGAACTTTCTACCTGCAGACCGAATGTATATTTGCAATAAAAATGTTTAATACGAACACTTTTTACGTATTATACTTACGCCGAATGTAAACGTATGATGTGCAAACAAGTATTTACATTACCTTTTTGATTGCTAACTCTAATTAAAAAAAAAAACTCCGTTGTATGATGTTTCATTACAGGGTAGATGAAGAAATTGTTTATTATTATAGCTGATATGGTACCTATGTAGTATTACTGAGTCGTTCAAAGCAAATGCAAACACTTTGATATTAGTGATGCGATATCACCGTTATTCAAACATTTACTTTGAGAAAACAACAATTTTCGTTTTACCGTGTTAGTCTCGTTTTTTTTTTTTTTTTTTTGAGTTTATTTTTTATCGCCAACGGCTTTGATCTTACTTGCAAATTACCCGGCATGACGAAATTCTCATTCCTAAACTTTTCTCGTTTACTCAACCCTTCCAAATATTCCAAATTGCTACCCTAATGTTCATTCTTGCTGCTGGCTTCGTTTTTTGTAATATGTATCTTTGTTTGACGTTATTGTAACACACAAACATGAAATGACTTCCATTTTTAATCGTTCTCCCTGACTAAATTTCCATCTGTTCTCTTATTGCCACATTGTTAAGGCAGGCTTCAAATATTCATTCTGAAACAGCCTGCTCTCTAATTTTTTCAGAGTTAAAATTGAGCCACTTCATACCGATAGAGTAAAGGGTCATTATAATTGGACTCAAAATTAAAACATGCAAAACCAAAATTGGAGTGAAGGTTCAGGTTTCGCTCCAAAAATGTTTTTTCTTAAATCTGTATATTTTGTGTCACATTTCCAAAAAACTGCAGATTCATCACGTGTTCTTTTCATTTTTTTTTACACGAAAAGGAAACTTTTTAGGGGGTGAATCGAAAAATTTTATTTTTATACGGACCACCCTAATGCAGGTATACGTAAACTAATTCCCATTGGGAATATCTGATGCTAGCAAATCTTGAACTAACAATAAGACTTCCCTCTCCCTTGGCAGACTGTTGATTTTAGAAATTTGCAAGTAGGTATTGCTCAGGAGTCTAGACCACCGATTTATTGTCAGAAGCAATACCAATACGGAATAACTAATTTAATTTGAGTATCGCGTATTCTGAGTTTGACTTATTCAAGCAGATGATTCAAGTAGAGTATTTTCAGTATTTACTCCCATACAGCACACATATCCGATAGATGTTCATAGGATATGCATAGGCTAGCCATGGGACATAGGATGTCCCATGGATATCCTATGAACATCTATCGGAGATGTGTGCTGTGTGGGCTCCTATGGTTATATCAGGGTATTGATATTTCATGTCCTAGTTCTACACGTCTTAAGTTGGATTGATTTCAAAAAAGGTAGATCGTCTTTCACATCCAATCTGACACATAGTCCGATGTAATGAACGAAGTATTACGCGCATGAGAGGAAAGCTCATATACCGCGAGTCTTCCGCGGTTATAAAATCATGCTCTTATACCGTGGGCATGGGATTTCACCAACACGACGCGACTCCCTCGAAGTAACGTTCCTTGGAGACATAAATTCGCAGGATTATTCCGTGAGAATGATGATGGCTCCTCATGCGAGGGTCTTACGAAACGAAGTTATTATAAAAGCAAACACCATCTCTGAGGGCTTCGAATCTCTTTTATTTGTCGTCGAGTTTCGGGGCAGGTGTTTCCAACGAGCTGAAGTCCTTTTTATAAGAGTAAAACTATACCTATGTCTGTTTAGCCAGCAGACCAAAATTGCTTCAAAAATGAAACAGATTGGAGAGACTTTAAAATCCAATCTTCTGACAGTGCAGATTTATCAAATATCGGTATTCAACATTGTTGGAAAATGAATACGTTTTTCTAAATGAGAAATCAAAACTAGTATATCGCGTGTTATCGTTCCCACGAAACCCGATGGGGTAGTAACCGATATTATAAGGGAGTCAATCAAAAACTACAAAATTGAATTTAGCAATGCGGTCGAACTAAATTTCCAATAAATATGTATAGTCAATCGAAAAATCAGTCAGTTGTTATTTTTTTTTCCTGGTTTTCAATAAATTTTCATATCGCTATAGCATCATCCCATGAAAGTTAATAAATATGAGAAGTGAAGCGATTTCTTCTACGAAAAAATTTTCTGAAATTCTCTCAGCTTGCAGAAATATTGAAATTGTTTCATTTCAAAGGAATATATTTACTGTCTATACATACACATTACGCACTTAATTCCGGGCTTTCGAACGTTGATAAATTGTTATGGAGTTATACGTGGTACGTAAAGTGTATCTAATACACGTTTAAACATCCCAAATGTGTATTCTCAACAAGTTATTGAGTCTCAGCTTATACTATATTTCGCCATCGTCGTTGTCCCACGCCCAGCCCCTGTATAAATTTCCTTTGGCTGAACGGCACGTGTTTTTGTCCTTCTCAGGGATGGGGCTTCGTCTGCTCCCTTATTATTCCTACTCCAATGGGAAACAGCTTACCTTCGATAATGGCTTGCTCGATTTATCTCCGGGAAGAAAAAATAAATAAATAAAAAAACAAGTGCACCGCCTAAGATCCACAGCCTTTACTTTACTTACGTATATTTTACACATGTTCTTTTGATCATTAATTTGCGAATCTTGTTAAACTTCGATTTACTTCTGAACTGTAAGAAATAACCTACAGAAATCAGGCAAGTGATAAGCGAAATGAACGCGACTATAGAGTTATGAATTTCGTGTGAAAACCGGGTTGTCTCGATACTGGGATACTTCCATTATGGCCTGTCGTTGGGTCTCTATTATCTGAAAGGAAATTTTCCGACTTTGGTAATACTACCCTCTTATCGAAGAAGGTTCATTATCAGAACCACGTCGTAACAAGTGCTGAAAACTCCTATTTGACAGTCAAATACCGGCTCAAAGACCGAATACAAACATTACGACGATCAAAAGCTACGATCTTTCCCGATAATGCTGCTAATTAGTTTTAAACTCTTCAACGGTCTTAGAGGTAGATATTGGTTTTCCGATCAGTTGAATAACGTAGAACAAGGCTATCGGAAAGTTGCAGTATTTTTTCTTTTCTCTTTGACGGTAACAATGTTCAAGATAACCAGAGAAAATACGATACCCAGTATTGCGGATTACTTAATTGTCACGAGTCGTATTTTGCACACCATATAGCTTTGAACGATCAGATTTTTTAATGAGTATTGAACAGGAACTATGTATATATCCCGTGTTGTCGTTAAGCTTCAGTATTTTGGATACTACCCTGTATATGAATATATTGCTTTGCAGTCAACGGGTTGCCACGTTTACTACGTTATCAAAGCGTCATTAAACTTTGCCTGAAGGCTGGGTCGAATCACGCCACGGGTTCCTCGAGAGTTTATGGTCAGTTTTTATTACACCCCTAGATATACTAGAGAGGAAATTCGCAATGCGTACCCACCATAGCTAAGTATAAAGCAGAAGATCGTTTTCTTAGCTTTACGTATTCGTGCATACTATTTATTTTTGAAAATGGCAGGCCAGTGATGCTACTCAAAGTTTCTAGGATATTTTATCTCAGAATTTTGGCTTCCTTGTTCTTAAAGCTACTTCAAAGCACTCAGTTGAGTCAAAGTTCAGGTGAGATAGGATTTGAAATGTTTGGCTTAAAGTTCGCCGGCTCAGTAAACTTTCAAAGCATCATCTCTTTCACCCGATTTTTTTTCAGTCTGTCTTTACAGTTTCGCCTGTGCGGCGTGACGAAAAGTGGCGGAAAATTGTCATTACCCGTGAAGGGACGGATCACCCCTGGGGATGGTGCGAAAGATATTTTTCCCTTAAATAAAATGGCGAAATCCAATTTTCCCTACATTCTTCAGTCTGCAGGATATAGGGTAGCCATTCGTAATTGGTAATATATTTTGTATTTCAAAGTAAAACCGGTGTGAAATCTTTTTTCTTTTTTTTTTTCTTTCATTTCCATCCAATATCTCATCAGACATCTATATACGCTTATAGGTGATAAAATAGAGAACAAACCACCTGTACAATACGTTAACAGTACCCTGCCGGAAACAGCAAGAAACAATAATGACTTTTCAGCTTCGTCGAGGCCGGATTTCCGCTTGAACAAATTCGACGGTTCGGCTACTACCTACCACGTTAAAATAACCACCAAACGGAATTTTCCTCTCTCGAGGGCCGTAACTTCCTGAAACAGGAAATTTAACGCGAGGAAGACATCCCGGGTACAAAACCTTTCAGCCTTTAATACAATCCACCAATTCAAGTGTCACCTTGTTCGATACTGTTACTTTTGAAGACATAGGTAGGTAGATATCTCCGTATTCAAAGCCCTTTCAAAGTTCTACTAACATTTTGAAAACGCTGAAAGCTCGCTTTCACACAATGACTGTATGTGTTGATCATATTTCTTTACAAATAAGTTCGCGTGAAAGCGTTCGTTGTATACGTATCAAATATATTCTGGGGACTAGCATGTACCTTGAATAAGTACGAGAAATTGAGAAAAGGTTCTTTTAGAGGTAAACAAGCTTTATAGATGCATTTCTCCTTCGTTTCTTTCTTTACTTTACATGCAATCCCGGGTAACATTCTGCATGTATAACCCACATGTCACATTAATGCCACATGGCATTAACATGCCAATAGTATCGGCAGATCATATCAAAGGTCGATGTATCCCACGTCGAGTCGCTACCTGGCGTCCCGAGTTTTTTTGAGTTTCCGAGAGTCGCGATGGGGTTAGAGATCTTTTCAGAACGGTCTGAGTACCTGGGTGGCTAACACAATTCGATAAAAAAAAAAAACAATTTCCTTCATCCTCCGAGAAATAGGTTTTCAGACAGATGTCAGTCTGTCCATCAGTCTGTCTGACAAATTCGACGAATAATCTCAGAAACGTTCAATGAAAAAATCTGAAATTTACCGGATTTTACATTGGGCCAAGCTGGCACTGCCATGTCTTGACGTTAACTGGCGTTTACCTGGTCGCCACATCGCGATAGTTTCCATTCTCCCAAATGTGAAGTATTCGGTCCTCTAAGGCCTAGGGGGTATATCAACAGCTGGCAATTACATAACTTGTTCATGAAACCGCATACATGTGATATCTAGATTCCAGACATTATAGCTGCATCGTGGCATCGTGAAACTTCATTATTTCTCTGCCGTTCTCACGTTGCAGCTATAGGTGTCAAAAGTCACTGGCAACTAGTTGGCGTCCACAAAGCAGTGAGGAAGTGTCGCCATGTCACTGCCAGAACGATGCCATCGTAATGCTGTGGAATTTTGCCACCTAGCTGCCAGGTCAAAACCATAAATAAACCATGTTGTTCATCCAGCTAGCTGCCATCAAGAGGCGACATGGGTTGGTCGTTGTTGCCAGGTAAAAGCCAAGATACGACCGACATGGTGGCCGCATTAGCTGGGTACACTAGCCATACAGTGACCGGATGACTGCCACTTGACATTGTTACCCGCGGTGTGGTAGGTACCCCTAAAAGTTACCAAAAGTGATTTGAAAATGTTTAAAACGTAGAAAAGCAATAATCTCTTCGACTTATTTCTGAACTCAGTCCCCCGAGAGATATTACTTTAACTAAGCGTATTCACGACCTGTAGTTCGAGATGAAAGAGAATACAATCCATTCTACTTGCCACGATTGACTGCTCTGTGAAGTATGAGACAAAGCCAAGCTCGATCTACGTATTCCAATAATCCGTTGCAGCGACTACAGAGATGCGATGAAAGCTCTGAAAGTTGATTCGCGAAAGGTTCGCTCAACGATAAGCTGATCCTGAGCTCGAACGCAGTTTGTTACTAAAATGAAGACACCGTCGAAGACTCGACGATGGCTCGCTCCGGAGTCCCGGGTCCTTTGGGAGGCACAAAAAGGCTGGCATACAATCGATTTCTTTCGCGTAGTCAGAAGGAGATGAAGCAACGTTTTAGTCATCGGAAGTAAACTTTGGAGGAAATGTGATTGTATAACAAATATAGATTTGTAATCAAGGAGATCCAACGAAATGATCTCTTTCACAATGTTTAACTTATATTTTTTTCCTTTTCGCGCATACCTAATTGAGAAAAGGGTTGACGCCTATCCAAACAACCCAAAGCACCAACGATGTGAGCTGAGTGTCGGATTTAAGTCAATTACAACGTACTTCAAGTTCGTTTAACGTCATAGCATTTATGTAAAGACCGAGCGACATGCGAACGCGCAAACTCAATTTAACGCACCGCTTGTGTTGCTCAAAGCTAAAACGATACAAGCCAGTAAATGATTAATATTTTATTCTTGTTTTCACTGCCTGATACCGTAGATACAGCCTTCATTAAAACCTGCTGTAGGACGAAGTCAGTAATTTTTATTGAGCAAACACAGTAACGCCCAACACTGGAAATGAGAAAAAAGTTGTGGAGTAACTTTCAAAAAAATCTCGCCATTTATCTGGTAAAATGATATCGCTGTTGTATTTTTGAAGCGCCTTTGATCCGTGATATAAAATAAATCGTCAATTGCTTGAAACCGTCACAAACTAAAAACCGAACTTACATACCGTCCACGAAAATGAAACAAAGAAAAATGCACCCACGTACAGAAAACAAAAAAAAAAAACGAATATCAGGGGATAACGCGAAAGGAAAATAGAAAACTGTTTTCGTTCGCTTCGACAGACAGTGCATGAAATCAATTATTAATCGGATTAGATTCGATAAAAGTGTATCGAGAAAACTCTTCAGGAAAAGTCAAAGTCGGAAAGAAAATGGAGAAGGATAATTTTTATCAATGTACATTTGACAGGTAGTCCAAAACTTGGAGATCGATGGAAGACCCTTCCGAGGGTGGCTTAGGTAGGTATACCCTTTACTCTTTCGAAATTCACCCTCGAGACTGTCATCTCTTTCTGACGTATTAGCTCTACTATACACACCGGACTCTTGCCAACCCATATAACACACGTCCGTCTAGGTAAACTCAAACATCTTCTATAGACGAAAACACAGTATGGTTCACTATATTTCAAAGGGATGAAAAAGTGTAATCGAAAACGCGTTCAAACAACAATAACAGCCATACGATGACCGGCGTTATTAAATATTGTTTCAATAAAGCTCCTTCCGATTCAATAAAAGATATATAGGAAAGTATGAAACGGTTTCCCATAAACGGAGATTATGAGAATTTAATTTTGCGAGTTATCACAATCAGACGCATCACTTCTCGCGAAACATCGCTATACTAATATTAGTTTTACTTCTTTTACGGAGCTGATAAAAATTGTTCCGTTTTTTATCCGTCAATTTGGAAATTTTTTCCCGGCTCATTTCTTATCTGCGGATCTTCGCGGCATACGAAATCAATCGGAAAGATATTTAAATTGAATTTCAAAATGTCCATTTCTCGCCTTATTAAGCCTGAAGCGACTTCCTTCCATCTCAAATCCATCCAATTTATAATTCGAGGTTCATGCATACAAGTACAGGTGAAACCCTTAACACCAAAGGGCTAACTGGAATTCGCACGTTTCAACCAAACCTATGCATCCTCTGACCAAAGCACGTGTCTACTCGCCACTAGCGGTCCGCACAGATCTCCGAAAATTGGATTCTATCACTTGTGATCGCTGTAGAGCGATAATCGAACTAATCTCCGTTCGTGGCTGTGGGAGCAAACGGTCAAACAACTTTATACAAAATAAAAATACATTCGAACTCAGTTTGTACGAAATAAAGCGATTGATGATGGGCAATATCGAAACTCTATTGGAAATTGGTGATATGGTTACTCACTAGGATCTCAGAATCGGAAATTAAATCACCGAAGGGAATGGATACGCAGTAAGTTGCATTTCCCTTCGATTTATATCGCCTCAATATAATCATGCCACGATGTGTTTCACTTCATTATTTTCTCGCTGCTCCAAATTGTCCCATCCCATTGTAGCCAGTACCATAAGTGGAAATGGAATTGGTTAGTCGGTCCATTATGCTATGAGGATCGTGATCTCATTGTATATAGATGTATACCTGCACCACGTACATACTTTTAAGACGCACTGAAATTTTCGTAATTCGCGCAAGTTCAAGGAGAAGTCTATTCCACGGAGCCCCTGCAACATCTCTACAGTATTCGAATGCTTAATCAGAAGCTCGACTGTGGCGAGGTCTGCGATCAACTGTAAATTAAGTAAAGCTTCCAGTGTAGTCGTGTGAATGAAAGAAATTAGAGCAGATATTCTTTACCTCTTCTGCTTTATCGTTATCAAAATTTTGAAATGTTGAATTATCAAAAAGAATGAATTCCCGAGGAACTTGCAAATACTTTCAGCAGAATCGTGGATATAATGAGGCGAAAAATGATTTTTTAAATTTCATAAATCACTCCTTCCTATCGGAGAAATGGGATTGGACGTACTTCCGGAAGAATCATACATCAAAAATACGACCTGGCTTTTAGCCAAAATTTTTAATCTGTATACTCCACTGACAAAAGCATAAGTTTTCTAGAACTATCTTGAAGAAAGTCGATATGAGCTCCATATCACATGGCTGATTCCGCTCTGATTTAGAACAAGGTCTTTCGAATTGGTCACATACTTGAACGGACTAGAAATTCTGGAAACCAATCTCGAATTAAAGTCCGAAAGACACAAGATGCTGCAGTGAATATCAACTATTTCCCACCGGATAAACGAAGATAAATTGCAGGAAAATCCAACCTCCATCTATCGCGTATCCTACTATAAAATTCCTCAGAAATTGCTCGTTTCGTTGAACCCTAGTCGAAGCGATTTCATTATAGAGAAAAAACGAAAAAATAACATTATTAGGTATACCTATATGTATTAATACTTTCGCCATATAAGACTGAGAAAATACTACGAGTAAAATCGTCGTTTTAGTCACGTTATATAAACGATATTCTACCTATGTACAGGTGGGTATATTTTATTGAAAAATTCATGTTGCTGTAAAAGAGGACTCTCGATTATTAATTATAAAAAATCAAATAATTTAGTGATGATTATGGATGAAAATTTGATTAGATAGAAAAATGTATTTTATTAATATCAAATAGGCGTATGTGGAATAAGTGGTGTACGACATTGTGTGGCTACCCTTCGGTTTACTCACGCAATTTACAGAATGGGATTTTTCGCCCTTACATAACGCGAGTTTGTAAAAGCGATAATTCAAAATTATCCAAAAGTCAGACAGGCCAGGAACGTCGCGTCGTGTACGTCGTGAAATTCAACCGGTGAAATTAACGAGTGGTGATAAAATCCGTCGAGGGATTCGAGACTTAGGTTTGACTTTGAATTCCGGGGATCGTCAAATATAACGAAAATCGCACGAGTATAGAACTAACGTAAAACTGGTTCAAAGCCATGCGGAAAATTGTGGAAATTGGATCATCGAAAATGAAACAATTACTGTACTGATAGCAGCAATCACTTCAACTCAATATAACTGGAATTTTCGTGAGACTTTTCCTCTCCTTTTTGGCTTTGAATGGCACCAATACCCTCCGATCACGTCGTTGTTTAATTTAAAATGATCGTCTGTATGCAATGTCGGTATTTTTCTCTTTTTTTTTTTTTTTCTGTGATAATAGACCATAGAAATTTCTCAGATAATGGAATCGGCGAAGATTGTCTAGGATGTAAAGGTAAAAAGATATTGAAATGCCGGGTGCACCTTGAGCTCATCCATCAATGCTTCAGAACTGAAGAGGCGATAAAGATAAAAGAAACGGTGTGTGATCGATCTGAAGACTGGAAACTGAAGGAATTGAAATAAATCGTTGCCGTGACTGATTTGCAGAAGCGCAAAGTTTTTCACGGTTGATAAAACTTTGAACTATTTATTTTATTGCATGCCACGAAGTCTGTAGACAAATTCGCAGATGTAAACGAAATCATTTCTTAACTGTGCGGGAAAACGGAATTTCACATTTTAACGTAAATCAAATTTGCTCTTGTCATTCTACGTTCTCCACCCTTACTTTCTGTTATAGGTATAATAGATTTTCGATTTCAGTTCTAGGCGTACAGTATTCTCTTCGGAACCATCCTCACAATAGATTCACTCCAGGGAATGTCAAAGGAATTCCCCGAACAACATTGTCCACTGTCTCGGATTTTCGCGCTTCAACAACGTACTTATGCGTTGATTCTAATTCAAAGGAGTCAGTGAGGCTGATCGAGGACCCGCGATCCCTTCGTCAGGGCAGATATACATCACGTCAGAAAACAACCAACCCGTCCGTCAGTTCTCAACGTGCCTAAGCCCACGGTGGTGATGGATTCGCGTTCCTTTTTTTTTTCTTTTTTTTTTGTTTTTATTCTTTTTCATTTTGGTTTCTTTTTCGTTGAATGAGAGAGTGGGACTTACAGCCAGGTTGAAAAATTTCATAGAAGAGTGGCGTTAGCCACGTACTACTTCAAGGTAACAAATCACGTTCAATGAAGTCAGAGTTCAACCTTCTGAAACGTAATTTTGATGATTTATCGTCTGAAGAGCATATATAGTACGTATTTGAAAAAAATATTATCACGAATATCCTGAACGTTTTCTTGAAATTTCTGGAGGAAAACTAAACCTTCATGCTCACGTATAACAATATGTATATTATCCAAGTTGCTATCTGCAAGACGATAGAACGAAATGACGATGCAGCTTCTACTATCTGCAATTGTAGCACAAACTGGCTGCCCCAGGGGCTAGCAATCTTCACAACATCCACGACATCAGCGAGTGTCACGTAAAACGAGCATATAGTGGGGCAGTCGCAATTATTTTCACACCAATAAACCAAGTGAAAAATACAAAATGAAATCCTTGGATATTGGTACTCTCCTTCATATTATACAAAGGAAAAAAAATTACTCCAAAGACAGAAGTAAAGGCTAGACACACACAGTTTCGTTGTGAACTGTTGCATTGGTTCATAAACTCGATGGAGCTCGGCACCTTATCATGAAATAATCTTCTCTGGGTTGATGATGTTGATACTATATTAATTAAAATTAACCACCCTGTAGGCTGTACTTATATACATAGCGATATATACACACAGTATACATAGGTATATACGGATATGAGTTCCAGGCTACGGGGTATAACGTCCCATGTATACTACAGTAGGCTCTCGTTAAGAGCAACGTATGTGTGTACACATACGTACATACATCTATATGTGTCTCACTCCCGCCTTCATGTCTGATTTCTATACTTCATGGGAGAGCGAGAGAGTGATTGTTCTCCCTGTTAACGAGAATCTACTACACCTATAATACGTAAGGCCTGTCCTTCAAGCTTAGGCCATTTAATAATGCTAATAACTCGCGGAGAATTTGCACTTCACAAAGATATTACAGGACAGTAACTTTGGGGTGAAGAATGGTAGGGGTGGATGAAAGAGGAGCGTAGGTCGAAGTCGGCCACTGGTTAAAATAAATGGAGAAAAATGTTATGAGGTGTTTTGAGGGATTTCGCAAAATTGGAATAAATTTCAGAGCCTAACTAAGCACACTACCTAGTATGCCATTCCCAAAAAAGAGTCTATCTGTTTTCTAATCAGGAGCTAATCAGTCACTCTGTTCGTTCCTATTTTCTAAATTACACCGTGATTCTGTGAAACACTTCACCAACCAGTCACCAAAAAAATGTCAACGAGCTATAATCAGATAATCAGATAATCCCTTATTTCAACTGGTCCTTCAATTAGTGTAAACCGGATAGATAAGCTGAACATTGAATAGCTGAGCTGGTTATTCTCGCGGTGGAACTCAAAGCGTCGTAAGAATCTTGAAACACCAGCGGAGCTTGCTCGTGCTCTAGCCGCTACCTGGGTGAAAAGCACACTTCCAATAATCTCTCACTTGGCATTGTCCGCCATCTTTCCCTTCCCACATCACCCTCTTTACCTTCGTTAGCTCCTGGGCCATTCTTGTGTGTTGCGGATTAAAGGTCCGTTTCCACGCTCGCCCACGTCCAAGGTTTCGCCGTTTTGTGACTCTTTATTCGCTACCGGATCAAAGGTTTTCTTCGTGACAGCGAGCCAGATTCGCAGTTGCCTTTGACCTGATTTCAAAGAGGAAAAACGAACTTGCAGGGTCCGGATGAAATCGTATTTCTTTCTGAAGAACCTCTAAGACAAATGATAATCTCGATATAATTTTCCATTAAACTTTTCTCAGTGCGATTTACCCGCTGTCAATAAAAGGACTCAAATATTTTTCGATGCTTTTGCACAAAAAATAGCCAGAAATCTGACATACGAAAGTTGGATAGCCGATACTAAGAGATAAGGGTTGATATTCTTTAATTGAGAGAAGGAAGAAGAGAAGCGACGCAACTCTTACAGCAGGGAGAGACTATTCGACTGACTTGAATCTGCATAATTTTATCTATGTTGAAAAAAATAAAATAAAACCAAAAAAAAGTTGAGAAAAAAACGCGGGGAGAGTCGAGGCTACCTTTAGACCCTGACTCTAGAAAAGATAAAGTGAACTCGAGAGCGAATGTAATGGAATTCGTCGTTGGAAGATCGGGAAAGTGAACTTGGATCCGAGGAAAATTCTTGAAATTTTTACTTATTTTTTTTTTCCTCCACGGCAACGCACGGAAACCAAGATCACTTCTATTTGTGGACCACGTTGCCATTACCGATTCGCGGCTATCGGTGGCACATGACTCTGCGAAAGACCCGTGCTAGATCTTGGGACTCGATTCAATTTCGTACCGATAAGCTCCTGCCCTTTTTTCTTACCCGGAGCTTTTCCCCGGTGTCCCATCATAGCCAGATGTTGTACCCTAGGGAATGACATCCTTCAATCCCCAGCCAGTCGCCACTCACCAGTCTCCAGTATAGTCTATAGTCTTGCCTAGCGAATCCACACACCTAACTTTGCATATGACAAAGGGGTGAAAAATATTTCCGCTTTCTTTCGCGCGGTTTTCATCGTTTGGAGCGATCTCAGTATTTATTTCCACCTTTCTTCCCCGTGGAATACCCAGTGGCGACATAACACCTTCACCCCACAAAATTCTCGTTGTTTTTCCCTTCTGTTGTTCTGATTAGGCTTATTCTCTTTCTTTATTCCCATTCCTTCATTAGATCCGTTCCTAACTCGGTGTATTTACATAATTCACGGTATTACTATACAAAGGGTATTATCTCCGAGGATTAAGACAAGAGCTCAAAAAATTCGTAATTTAGTTTATACCAGACTGAAATTAGTGAAGACAGTGAAGGATTTATGCAGAGATCAATCCTTTCACATAAAAATCAGTTCTCTTCGCATATCTGTACACGCGATTATAACTCAATAAACACCCCTCAGTTTCTCAAATTGAATTTACTTTTCCAGCTGCAATTCCATTCTCACGATGACATTCGCAATTCGAAAATAACGGCCTTAAATACCGAGAAATTTGAAAAGTGAACTAAATTGAACAGAATTTCGTCTGCTTTTATTGATGCGCGATGTACCACGGATATAGTAGCAAGTTGATCTGAGCGTATCACACTTGGAAATAGGACAACCCTACGAACTAACTCGATTCCTAGGTCACAGATATATACTTCGTGTGCAATCTCGTACTGTTTCTCACTCTTCTTCTCTTTCTCTGTTCCTATATCTCTCTATCTCTGTATGTCCATGCATGTGTGAGTATGACAGCTACCTGAACAGACATATACTCTATAAATCTACACACGAAGCGAAGGGTTACTCGGAAATTGCGCTCTATCAAAGTACGGATCCGGATTTGTCTGCGTCTCAGCGTTGCAAGCTCTGCACTTTATCGTTGCTGGATTTTCTATACATATACATATAATATATTAGGGTGGTCCTTAATTTGATCATTTTTGAATTTCCATGCTCCCATGGACCAGAACGTCTCCAAAAATATATACAAAAAAAAGTAGCCAGAACCCCAGGTTCCTATCTCAATTCTTAGTACCACCCCAAAGCCTTCGAATCTTCCCATTCGATTAAAACACGATTTGTGACATTTCGCGATTAATTTTTTTCTTCCCACTGCAATATAGCTCCGAAAAATCTCAAAGTACTTAGAATTGAGATAGGAACCTGGGGTTTTGACTACATTTTTTTCTATATATTTTGAGACGTTCTGGCCCATGGGAGCATTGAAATTCGAATATGATTGAATTAGGGACTACCCTAATGTGCATGTATGTACGTGTACTAGAATATCGGGTATCTATCAACACGTCAACGCGTTACTTTTCTAAGGGTTCCTCCATGCGTGCTGTAAATGATATCTCAGAACTTCGTTGATGAGTGTAGGTCGCATGATATAAAGACAGGCGTAAGAAATACCGGCGAGAAACAATATGAAAAGTGCTAAAAGTATCGAAGTATTTACATATACACGAAAGCCAAAAGTACGAGGGTGCCACCAGAACGTGATATTTTCTGAATTCATTCTCACGTTCCAACGTGGGTATATACAGGCCGAAGAAGAATAATGAATAATGGAGAAAAGCACGTTTTTGATGAACGCTAACCCATGACGTGAGCTTGCGAAATGTTTTCTGCGTCTAAGCATGCATATACATGATGAAATTTATATATCAACTATAACAGCGTATATGATACAAGATAATATTTCGCGATCTGGTTCCAAAGACTGAGATTAAAAGAAAAGGTATATAGTGCTTTTATCTTCCCCAAAACTACGGTCTGAACAAGAAAAGTCTTTCAGTTTATTTCGGTCTGGGTTGACCGAATCGTGAGGTAGAAACATGTGGGGCATTCCACGACAAGTGGGCCACTTTTTCAGATAGGTTTTTTCGAATTTCATGAAAATTTTATGGTATCCTCAGAAGTGCGAAGAAAGACATTCGAAAAAATTAAATCTAGCGTTTAGCTTTAATCACATATATAATTTATTTATTGTCATATGTGGTGATGAACAGACTGCAGATAGGCTGCGTAGGTGAAATCTGCTCATTTTTCATCGTTTATCCAGTTCATTTTGATCGCAATTTTGTTTGTTTATAGTTATTAGGTACCCACCAACGCGGATAATACCCTTTTTGTATTATTACTCCTCGTAGAAAAGCTCTACATCACTTTCGACCAATTTTGCTGTTAAAGCACCGCTGGTCGTCTCAATTTGGAACGATTTGGGTAGAATTGCATCTATATAGTAAAAGTGCCGGTACCCTAATAAATTTCAACACCAACATAAGGGTGGAACAGTGTGCCTTGCGACAGCTAAGATCACTTTGACGATATTATGTTCTTTTATCTCTCTCTCTCTCTCTCTCTGTCTTTCTCTCTCTTCCTTTTTTCTCGTCTTGCAAAAAACAGGCGTTAACGCCGCGTCAATAATCATTACCGTCACACTTTGGATACCCGCAGGTAAATAGGTACAACGGTGAAACGAACCGGCGGAATTAAGTTTACCCTGCACATTTCATCCAGGTGGTAAATTATTTATTTTTTGCGCATAGTGAATGAGCCGCGATTAGTAAAACGGCGAATCGCTTGAATGGGCCTTTGGAGAAAACTTTGTTAACAGCGAGAACTGCTGACTATATTCAAGTTCTTTAATACCTCATATTTTCCGTTTTCTTTTCAATATATTCTTGGTATACAAATATTTGCAAACGATCAAATTACAGCTGGTGAAATTTTAATTGACATTGCTATTCCCTGGCATGAATTAATGGAGATTCATTCTTTAAAAGGAACAAGAAAAGCGGGATAATTATTTTTCTGAAAATTTTCGTAGCTAAGGAAATTCTGTTTAAACGCTAAAAATGGCGGAATATAGTATTAAAGAAAATCTGTTTATGCCATAACTCCGAACTATTATAGAAGTGATCAAATTTCTCATTCTCTACAACTAATAGAGAATTGGAAAACAGCTTCACAGTTTCCCTCTGCGCAATGGTAAAATAAAAACTAATCTACTCCTGCACTATTGTCGTTGACAGCAGCTCTGAATCGGCTTAGCAAACGCGTACCGTGAAGTTTTGAGGACTATTCTTACTGCAGTACAATAAACTAGAGACACGAAGTGACGAGGAAGTGAAAAAACAAAAAAAAACCAATGTAATTATAAGTACTGCAGCTTCGAAGAAGAGAAAAAAAAAAAAGCGTTTATTGAAGCTCCTCATTCCTTTATGATTAAAAGAACGTGAAATATTTATATTCATTGATAAAATCATACAGGATTTATACATGACTTGAAGGAATATAATGACGGTGGTAATCATGCAAGGCGATTTTCCTCGTGTTGAAAAGAAGCCTACAGATCTATGGCCACCTCATTTGTGTAGGTCGTTTGACCCAGTCGTGACGTCCGGTTCAGATAGGGACCGGGGATAAGATGGCAGGGTAAAAAGCAAAGAGAATAAAGAGCTTCTGACGAATACGTACTTGAAGAAGTACGTGTCGTTCGCGTATCCAAAGAACGGAACCGTGTACGTGAGCATCCAGATGTTACCACCTCCACAATCGTAGTAGGGTTTTGACCAGCGTCCATCTTCGTATTTCACCGTTAAAATTTCATCCTCCACGCGTACTGTGTGCGCACTTTCGTTGTGGGTGTAAGAATGAAGGCCTGCAACAAATGCAAGACATGTATGATTATCATCACAGAAAATTTATCGTCATTGTACAAGGTATTGGGATTAAATTGCATCTGAAATGGTGATGAACGTAACCGGGCTGAATGAAAAGTTTAGAAATTCCACATGAAATGATAAATCTTTCTTTGACTCACAGGGAAACGAGCATCATATAAATTTTGCGTAAATTCACACTGGCTTTATACTATTCAGTGTTGAAGTGCTCCTAGCCAAACTGTAAATTCCCGGCGGTAATCCCAGTTCTGACTTATATTAATAGGAAAATGTACGTTCTTGTATACGTGGTTAGTGTCACTGGTGTGGGTATTCACTTCAACCAGTTGTACAAGCACCGTATAATATTTTCGGTGCATGTTCTATAAATGGTTTTCGGATTCGCTCATCAGCAAAATGAGTATGTAATCGAAATTCAGTACGAAGTTGTCCCAAGTGTACCACTCAGCCGCCCTGTATTACGGGATCCCCAAAGTCCCTGCTAATTATCCGGTTAAACCTTTCCCACAGGATATCATATACGACCGTAAAAGCTCCCACACAGTTTATTCGCGAACGTTGGAAAATCTTCTTTAAATTATCATCCCTCAGCAAAATCGACTGAAGAGTCGCGATCGGAGTAGCCCAAGCGTTACACGATCAAAATTATAAGAAAAAAAAAAAAAAAAAATTCTCTGTACGAGGAATGAAACCACTCCAAATCGGCGTTATTACTCACGCATGCATGCATATGCCCAAAAAAAAAAAAAAGAAAAGGAAAGGCTTTGAAGTCCCTACTGGCACTTGGAGGGTCGTAAACATCGCAACATCGCGAACCTACCCTGATCTCCGTTAGTATCCACGCTCTTCATAATTATTTGACAATATTTGAAATATTGATATCGCTAACCTTTGACCCGTTCACAGGCACTCTTCTGTTTGTTCGGCTTTTTTCATTTCCCTTATGATGATCTCTCGAAACAATGACATTTGTCAACAACAGACGACGCCTCTGTATTTTATTGAACATGCAGCTTTGATAATTTCGTTATAATTTTTTTTTTTTTCAATTGTCATTGCTGAGTACGTGTGTCTACACAGTGTATATCGTATCCAAGTATAGATATACATCTCCGCGTCATCACACCGGATTTTTGTATTGGGCCGTTGATTTTTCGAGCAAATGAAAAGTGGAGTAAAAATGTTGATAAATAATTTATAGACCCGGTGTCCCACCTTCATACCTTTCTTATTTGAGTTTGATCTGAATTTATTTCAGGAACCATTTGTCTTCGCAGATTTCAACTCCTTAAATAAATTTATTCACTCTTTCGAAGTTGATTAAACCATTGCGATAATTTCGCTCTAGTTCTTTATATCCAACGGTTCATCATCAACGAGAATAAAAACTCGATCTAGCAAGGGTGAATTAGAGAGAATAATATTGAAGGACAGTGCAGGTTAGATTTTTGATGTCGCGTCCGGACGTGCAAATATTAATTTGAACCATTAGCCACGACTCTCAATCTTCCATATTAATACTCTTGAGGCGTTAACTCCCTAGAATCTATTTTAATAATTAAATCTGATGTAAAAATATTATTTTCGACGTTCGTATACCTATACCTACTATAAAAGTTGACTAGAGTTAACCATTCACACTCCTGCAGCCCGGCGAGACAAGAATATTGCATCAATATTTAATAAAATAGTGCAAGTGCAGCCCGTGGCTTCGATTAAAAACATAATTAATTTTGGAATTGAACGTCACCTACATATTCTTACCGTATATATTAGTTTCTCTATGAGTATAATATAAACGGGAAAACAAGTTCGAAGTGTTGAAAACGATTTTATCCTTAGTTTGCTGTACAAGCACTTGTGCAACATACCTTATGGAATCAATACCCAAGATTCACTCCAGTGTTTAGTAATTCTCGTTAATTACACCTGCTAATTACATCCGTACTAATGAATTTGTAAAGAATAAAAATTAAACATTATATTTTGATCAAAGCCAAAACCTAACATAAGAGAGATTGATATTTGTCAGTAAAATTGTCTCGTGGCTGTATAAGAGGTTCGGAATTGATTTCATTGGCGAAAGTTTAGGAAGTAAAGCTGTTATTCAGACTTTATCTGGTCGGTTGTTTGCTCGTTTGTTCGGCCGGTGCTTGAAGAAATTAATTAATTATAATTTATGAGGAAAACAATCGTTTTCTTCGAACCAATTACTTTATGAAGAACCTCAACCCCTAGGCAGTAGACTTACGCTTCTTACTCGTTATTGAGTAAAAAAGACGACGCTAGTTAATTAACGTAGACTTTTAAAGGAACTTTTATAACGCTCTCTCGTCACACTTCCGACAAAGTTAAAGGAATAAAATCTGCGTACCCTCAAACCATACCAGCTTGATTTTATAGGTAAAAAAATTTTACGAAAAAGTTTTTAAACAATGTATTTCGGTGTATTTTACACAATTTTATTCGTCAGTTGTGTTGGTCTTTGACAATGTACTCTATGAACTATACTGTCCATTTGTTACATTCGCGAACTGTGTAGTACACACAATACATATTCACGACTATCCTATTCCATCGGCTTTGCCAAACATGCGAAGAAAGATGTTTTAGTCCGTCTTCATCTCCCTCTTCGTATTTTTCTTCTTTCTTCTTCTTCTTCTTCAGCGTATTTCTCTCTCAGCTTATTCAGCAAAGCCTGTTCGCCTCTGAACACTGAAATATCACCTAAGGAACCTTCTCAGTCCGCGCGTCTAATACCATTTTATCCCATTTTATTCCGTTCTATTCCGTATTTTACGGGGCACCTTGACGTCTGCCTTCAAGCTTATTGCTAGTCAAACGAAGAGCTATACTTTGTACAAAGTTCCCGTATTTTCCAGTATTCTAAAATAAAACGAATCCACCAAATGTTTTATGATTAAATATCCAGACATAGGGACATACCTATATATATAACTGCAGATCGTACACAACTTCAATTACACCACCAATGCAAAGGCCAAGGAGGGTATTGTTCAATGTACCAGTGTTTTATTCGAGTCCATTTTCATCGCCGAATGTTTCAAATTACCACGTTTTATTATTCGACTAAATTAACCCGCCTCGTTTCACGCTTCGAGGACGCTGAATTATATAACAATTAGGTAAACGCCTTTTCTTTTCGTTAGAGTTTCGGGTCTTGGATATCATTTTAAGCTTTGAGACCAGGAGAACGAACTTTTCTCTCATTTCGCATCTGTATACTGTCGTGGTGGATCTCCTTTTCCGAGTTCGGTTAGAATTTTAATAACCCTGGTCCAGTGAGACCGATGAATACTCCTGCGAAATATAACGCGAAATTTGATTCCATTGATTAGTTGGGTACGGAATTTCGTCCGACATTTTTATGGATGAAAATCTATGCTAAATTATAACAATAGGTGTTCATCAAATTATTCCGCTTTTTAACTAAGGTAATTTGAGCACCCATTTAAACAAAGAACTTTTGATTACACCGGGGGGATTATTCAATGGTATAAAGTAACCCCCTGGCTCATATTTCAGAAGCATTTCATTAGCTGGTCTTGCTCGTAATAGTACACCCTTTGTCCAAAGAAAACATGACAAACATTCAACTGAAGGAAGAAACATCGTCGATATGTACGTCTTTTTCATCCATGAGTACCATGACGCTTCGGGTCACATAAAATCGTATTTTCGCTTGCTTGTCAAGATGTCAGGTGATAAGTATCTAGTATTTTGAAGAGGCGAAGAAGAACAGTAGCAGCTTCTATATCCACCATACGATATTTAAGAATTTTTTGTACGATTATCTCGAAATTCCAATACCTATTTGAACAAATCTTTCACTTCCATACATCTTCAACCACAATCATCAGTCACCCGTACGTGACTGTGGAAGTGTTTCTCTTTGAATTCAATTATTAGAACATTGCAGTAAATAGTTTTGTAGCCGACTCGTAGACTGTCACAAACGGCTAACGTAGTAACGTACTCAAAGCGACGTGCTGCAAAGTTCTGTCGTATACCAACAAAGGTAGCGAATGTTGCAATCCTGACCAATTTCGAGAGAAACAGAAACACTGAAGTCAAAACTATGTATAGTTGTCTACGAATACATATCCAGAAATGAGGAAAACGTATTTCGCGACCAAGCTAGGTCGACAAATCTACGATGCCCTATCCAAGGAATAACGGCCGGACATATAGCTACGTAATAAATTAATAAAATGAAGAAATTCTTCGGCATATTGTCACGAGCTATGTTTTAGTGACGCTATACTTGATTTCATAAATCAAACTGTTTAAGACTTTCAGATTCAAAGAGAAATCCACTTTTATTGAGCCGAGAGCGAGGCTGAGGGTTTACTCGGGTACCTTTTATCGTTGTTTATTCAAATAACAGACAAACGGTAGAAAAGCTGTGCGTTTACCTTGCCATACATACATACATCTTGTATAACAAGACCCAAGTGTCCCTCGACATGTTAGATAGCATTTGAATGCGCTACGTACCAGGATTGTGTCTTCTTTCATATTTATTCACATATCTATCAAAAGGATATTCATATTCATATTCCGCACACATGGGGAGAATAAGGGAAGATGATTATGAGTCGAGTAACGAATGCGCAGAGGCCTGATATATTGTCAAACGAGACCAGGCCCTCGAAATCTTTCGCAGATTTATATTCTGTGATACTTACGTCAGTATATACGCACTTCTTCTTACCTGAGCTGAAAACCGCTCACAATCAAACCGAGGCTAAGAAGTAGGGGTTCCTCGTCCCTAAAGATTTGAAAATCTCCACTCCGTAAGCCTCGTTCCATTGCCGTTAACAATCTTGAACATAAAAGCTTGATATAAATAAAATTCCGCCCCTTGAAGGTATAAGCAACGCGTTTCACAGTGCTGAGTTTTGAGAACGCAGCTTGGATAATTTAGCTACGGGGGTAATGAATAATCGAGAGGGTGCCTGGGCTTACCCTAGTTTTCGCGCGAGGGCTCGTTATTATGCTAATACAACCACGTACGACTCGGGTTCTAAGTTACGTCACTTCCTCCAAAATCTCGTGTCTTCGCTAGCCGGTTGTTTGAATAATTGCGAACTACACGATGCCTTCGACCATAACTAATTAATAATTATATAAATTAGGCTTATTTATTGCTTAACACTTTGAATCATGGCGTGTAATCATTTACCCAACATGAAGTTTCACTTCTTTTCATAAGCCAAGTCCAACTTTATATTGAAAACAATTGTTACTCTATCATTGGAGTTGGTGACACGACGTGTCTAGAATCGATGGCTAATGAGAATTTCGGTAAAAAAAAAAGATCCCATGCATTATTCAACGGTCTGTTTCACCAGCCGCAAAAACTAAATCGGATGTTGATTTGTTGCACGAAACCCGGCAAATAATAAATTACGTACGGCGAATTTCACAATAGGGGAGGATTTCGCCGTCTACGATATACCCGATTAGTATTTCGACCGGAACTCGGCCAGACATGGACCAATACGTTTTTATAACAGGACGCAGAACCAATACAATCGAAACCACCGCTGATGAATAATATCGAGGGAAAAATGCACAGCCATCATGAACACACGCTTCCAGGGGAGTAAAAGTCTAGGTACATGACTGGAATTTCATATTAAAGCACGAAAACAAATCAATGATTTTTCATATCTTTGACATGAACTGCCGTGTCTCATTCTCATCGGATTCATGAAATTCTTCAATCATTCATATGCTGAAAATTATTGTTTGTGCGATGGTTATACATATTGTTTCATCTTCAGACCCATGTCTGAAAGTATTCTATGAGGGTGAGGATAAAAACTTCTGAAGAGAAAACGGTTCTAGAATCAAAGAGGAATACGAGAAAGATGATTGAGATATACACAATAGACAGAGCTGGTACGTAGGTACAGCATAAAGAATGCTAGAGGTTGACACGTTTCAACTGTGAAAAGGATAAAAGCTTTGCTCGCTCGATGAAGTAACAAACAATAGAACCGGTGAACGGGTGAGTGAACAAAAAAGTTCGACAGTGAAGTAGTGATGTCCTCCGCAGATATATAAACGGCATCATACAATATATGTATACTACACACACGCAGATTCTTTTCTTTTCTTTTTTTTATCATTTCATAACTTTTTTTATCGTTACAAAAATATGTAGCAATATGCATGATACTATCCTGCACCGTTTGTCATTACGATTTGAAAGCCTCCGTTCATCTACCTCCGGAGGCGTCGCGGTGGCAGAGAAACCGCTGAAAGTAATTTGCGTCAAATCTTTCCGCACGACAAACCTCTGGAGATTATCTTCGCGCAGTTTCAGCGCTATTTTCGGTGCTTTACTTTTACAAGCCTGAAATGTTTGTTGAAAGAACCATTACACTTGTACTCTAAAGTTTTGTGAATTTGGTACACCCACTCTCTGCGTTTTGGTGCACAAAACTTCAGCCATGAATAATCGTCCTCGGAGGCAACTAGCAGTTGATTAATCTGCAAGATAGTATTTGAATAGCATAATATGCCAAGTATCTAAGAAGTAGGATAGTAGTTATCATGCGGGGAGCTTTATCGATCGCATTTTTTTTCTAATTTTACAAAAAACTGTGGAAAGAAGATAACCGAGGCTGACGAATGATCGAGTTTGTAAATTAGGGGAAAAACGGGGTTGACTAATGACGAAAATTTTCACCGCGTAATATCGAATGACAAAGTATAATGTTTACCAATTATCCGCCAGCTGATTGAAAAATGTAATTATCAATTTTCCGCTGAAACATATTTCGCGTGGATGAGAATTTGGCGGAGGTTCAACCATCAGCTGTAAACAGACTGGAGGTGAAATAGGATGATAAAGGTCGTTGTTGGTGAAAATAAAGTTAATTTATTCATTACAATGAAGGTAAAACGTCCGTAACAGATATTGAGAAAGTGGCTCAATGAGTTCCCATTTAGAGAAATTTTCTTCGGCGAATAGATGTGTGCTATATACCTACTACGGCAGGAATATACTCTGAGGTGGTTGAATGAAATTGAAACGATTTAGAAATTGCAGAACACAAAAACGGGAAAGGCAGAGCCGTCAATACCTGTTGCTGTACTCTCAAGACTTATAAAAAATCTGTGATTCCACTTCAGTTTTAACTTTATAATACTGTCTTATCGAAAATAATTCATCCTCCGATGGGAAGCTCAGATACCACTAGTTATACCCTTCATTTGAATATTGCCAATATATCTATAATACGATTCGATTCTTCGTTCATCGCATATACTTGACTATAAAAGTTTATCGGGCAATACTTATTCGCATTCCGTACAAGGGGAAAATTTATTCCCAGGAATAATGCTGGGACAAAGAGCTTATACAGTTAGGTAAGTAACCGAGGAAATAAGTTATACGGAAGCATACATACAGTCCGTAGTATGGAAGCCGATCGTTCCATAGATCGTAAAAATGTATGAAATGATATTATGATAACTGGAACTCTTTTATCGTCAAATCATGACACCTGAGTTCTGAGCGAAGTTTTATACGCAAGTTTCATGACTTCTTGTAGTCGAAGAACCACACAGCCCAACCAAAGTTGCACGCCCTTTTTACAACCAATATGAATGAAACGAGTTCACAGTCGCAGGCTCCCGTCCATCAGTATACGTATAGATTTTTCAAACTATGTATTAAATGTATACATGTATATCCTAGTTATATATATATAGATATAGATACCGACTGTAAACGAGTATAAAAGGTATAGAGCGACAGTGACGCTCGAAGCATACTAAGATAGAATCAGGAAGAAAAGTCTTCCCCGAGACTGCATAAAGACCAAAGCCTAGGAAATATAATTTTATGATTTTTTTTCTTTTTTATTTCATAGGGCTTGTAGAAGACGCGGCAAGGACCCTCCAAAATGTTTATTGCAAGCCCTCCCTCGGATAGAAGATATACATTTACAACAGAGGGGCGAATACCAGAATTTTCTTTTTCGAAAGCAGTCCTATGATAGGCAGAGTAACCTCATACAATATCACCTTTGAATAATAAATTTAGTAATATTTTTTTCTTTCCTGTTTTTCAAAAAAATTCAGTCAAGTTATTTTTTTATTTTTTTCCAATATCTTAGAAAATACTTTTCTCAAGGATAAATTTTATCACCTAACGAGACCTGGCTCAGGTTCATTTTAATATACTACAGGTATAAATATCTGTTACAGGTATAATATTAAACAAAAAAACTTGAAAAAATTCTTGAGAGTTCGTATTACACGAAGAAAAAAATTTAGCGATGAAGATAACGAAAAAACAAGTTGGCAAATACCTCTTTACTTTACCTAGATATGGAATGAAATCGCGCTCTGATATTTTCATTATTTGAAATAACTCGCAATTTTTTTTCGTTTTTTTTTTCTTCTTTTTCTTTTTTTATAGATATGAGACGGAATCACTTCAGATATGGTTTCGCCATCACGAGACAATCTTGGATCGGAGTGTTTGCGGTCTTTATTCGGCTGTCTCAACCGCACGAAATCTTTCGAGACAGCGCAGCATCTCTCGTATCCTTTTTATCCTCTGGACCACTTCGAAGGATACATATACATAACGGTGACATTCTGAAGTCCTCTTCACCGGCGATGTGCACTCTCCAACGGCAAAAAACACCGCTTCTTCACGCGGATACAATTTACAAACATAATATACCGCACCATATAGTCTTGCGTTCGAAAATTCATTCTAGAAATTCATCAGATGCGTGTCAATATTTTTTTCTTATTTTATGAAACATCACGAACTCTGTAAAAGCTTTGAAAAACAATTCTTTCACTTTTAATGAGCTACTGATTAATAATCAAAATTTCAAAGTACCGGAAAATATTATCAATCGATTCTCGACGGTACTTTTCAAGAGCGTCACTTAATCCGCAGTAATGACCAGCCTGTTTGTTGAAATCTTCAAAGAATCAAGCGAATGTCGCCATAATGATGTAACTTCAACTTTAATTGGTTATTTCATGACTTAATATGTTCCTCGGGAATGAAAATACTCAATTAACATTCGCCATCTGGACGAGGTTTATTATGGAAAAAGAATTTGCCATGCACATGTATATGTGCGAGAGCAAGGCAGTGTTTTTTATATTTTCTGTGGCAAACAACGGAGGTAACTTGCGACCCCCACAAGATATGAAAATATTGTCTTGTTATATAATCGCAGTGCTAACTGCAGCAACGCATATGCTTTGTATTCTGTAGAACCTTTGGAGCGGAAAATAATGAGATAAAGTAACCAGGTATTAAAATTCTCTGGCGTTTAGTAGACATAAACATTACCACCGTCACACCAACCCTGCTTCTCATACCCTCGCGAAAACCCCATCTGTGTGCCGTAAACTGGTACAGCTGGTTAAAAGACCGATAAAATAATAATTTACCGACAAGACTGTTTGCCAGAGACCTGGGTAGGTGAAAAACGTAAAATAACTATTTTTCCATTCCCCGTTTCCTCCATTACGCTATTGAGGGTCGAAAATGGTTCTGGATAAAAACACGGAAGCCATAACCGCACCGCCCTTTCCTCACCAGAGTCAAATACCAAGTTTGTAGTATCGTGCACAGGGCAACTTAACACATAATGCACAGCTACCTATATCCATGTAATAGCCCAACCCAGTTCAACAACATGAGTGCATATCACTAACGGCGAATACAGAGCTTCAAGGGATCTTGTTAACCGGAAGTATAAAGCGCTGTTGAAAGCGTCTGCAACCGTCGCGTTGCATATCGCCGCGACGCTTTAGACCAAGGCTTATCGTGTGATAAGGAAAGGGTGCAGAAGGACAGATCAAGCATGTGTTCACACCCCGGCTGAAAACATCCCCGCGACAACCTCATCAAGTATATAATTATATTCTTATCTAACAGCTTGAGACCAGCACTTATAATTACAGTCTTGCCCGGCGAAGACTTAATTGATTAGTAAGATTTTACACAGAACTGTTATATGTATGTCAATTGATTGTTACTCAAGCCCTATATGCAAGCTCGCAGCATGTCATTCTCTGATTTATAATTGACGGAAATTTTTTTATTCGAGTTTGTCAAAGAACTACAACCACTTGCATAAGTTCTTCACATTTCGAATGATGCAACTGATTTTAACAAGATCTGGTATCGATGTACATTTAAATTACCGTTCAAAAAATAACGAGGCACAACGCCCTTCTGAAAATTGCAGGGTCTCTCTTTAGTACATGCTGATCTGCCTGCAGTTCAATCTTTATAAAAAAAGGGTGGAAATTCTCAGGGAAATTCACAATTTTGATCACGCCAGACTATCCGGAAGACATATATACATAGTTTTTTTTTTTCTCTCTTTCTTTCTTAATTAGAGAAAGGTGGCAAAGCTAAGTCAGCCGATTTAGGGAAAAGCTTATGCTCGTTTATACGAGGGCTACAAAGTTTGGCGAGTAAACGGAAATGAGAAAAAAGGAGAAACAAAGAACGAAAATACTTGGGCCTGTGGTATTTGGCTTCAACTCTGTTGCAGAGTCGCTACGTTAGCGAGCTCGGGATCCGTGTTACGGAGCAACCTTTGTCTTTAATTTTTTGTTCCTTTTTTTAAAGTCGTTACGCCTCCGAGTGCCGGTCGTTAGAAAGGCTAACGTCAACGTTAACGTCCTCGAGGATGTCTTCGTAGGTTGTTTCGACGAGACTCCCTTGGGTGGAAGTAATTTTGGGTTGCCTCGACGAATCGTAGTCCGTTTATAGCACACCCCCTTCTACTCTCCCCAGCCCAAAATAATACACATCGCCTAATGGTGGCACAGTAATAGTCAAACCACAAGTAAACTGTATCCATGCAATTCGGTCGCTTTACCTGTTCCTATCCGTGACGAACAAAAGGAGACCCCCTCTAAGTTCACTATACTGAACTTGAATTTAAATTGCATATGAATATTCATACAAGCTTTGCTCCATATCGCATAGACATGATATCTAAGTCACGTATACATCCGTCTGTATCTGTACCATGTATATGCTACATGTTGAACAATAAATATATCGTATACGTGTTATGGGGATGAAGAACTGCATGGCATAGATATTCCGTTATTGCATGTTCTTTCAACATTTATAATTGAAAATATATTTCAATTTATCACATCAGCTGGGTGAGTTCTGGATTTTTTCAGCTGCAACGAATGCTGCTGTTTAATGATCGCGTTACTTGAATTGAAGCTGATATTTTCGAATGAAAACGGCAAAGGCCAACGAAGGGTAAATCCTTCGGGAATTTGTTCGTAATTTCGGGAATACGGTAATACATCACGTTACCCGTGGACCATTTGGACCCTCAATCTCCCGGAGGACTGGAGATTCTATATGGATGGACCAGGAGTCTAATGCGCCCTTGTCCGCGACAAGGTAGTCCACGCTGTCTGTCGTTCACGTAACCCATTGAGGCCTGGCCCAACGGCAATTAATTTGCGAATCGCTTAGCTGTCTTCGATTCGAAACCTCCCTTCGCTCTATTTCAAATTGAACATTTCCCCACCGCCAGTATAACAATCACTGACACAGTAGCCACTAAATCTGGCGAAGCTCTATTCAATCGAATCGGATTACACTTTTCGATATATCCCATGTTTAAAGTTACACCAAACGTTGTTTCAGCTTTCAGCTTCCAGCTATAATAATAGTTTCACGAAAAACTCCGGCTTTTCATTATCGCAATTATTGATCCACAGTATTCCATTAGGGTATCCCGAATTCGAAATAAAATACGTTCTGCTGCATGGTGAAAGAAAATTTTATCCATTTTTTACAGAATCTCTATCGAAGTTATTTAACAAAGTTTTCGATACATATATATACCTACCCACCATAAAAAGCTTTTAGAGTTTTATACGGGTAATATTAGAATAATTACCGACATCCGATATTTTGCTACTACACTGAAGCCTTTAGAGTTTATCAACTGATATTCTAATTAGGTATTCGATTGCCGTTATTTTCTCGTACAGACAAGTTACATTTTACAACGTCCGAAAATAAACTCCTATACAATTTCAGCATTTAAATTTCGCCTGGATTCTATTCGCATAATGTATAGATGTATGTTTTCCAAATCTGGAATTATAAGGGACAATAATAATTCACGCGGTGCTTATCGTTTCTCAGTATCCGGAAAATGTAATTCACGACGCCTCGTTGATATATGTATCTAGGTACTCAGTCCAGGTCATTCCGTGACCTCCAATTAGCGTGGACGTGTGTTTTCCTATACCCAACCCTAACCGGTACCGTTTTCAGCCAAAACCAGATCTCCGGTTCTAGCCAAATGCAATTGAGAGACGCGGCCAGGGTGGAGTATCTCACCAACGATCGCTCAACCAGCACTGGAAGCGCTAGAAAGGTTAATCGCGATCTCTAAAGACAAGACTCTTAAGTTCACCGTAACGAGAAAAAAGATCAAAAAAAAAATCGACACGTGGAAGCTGTGATCAAGATAAAATCTCTTCATTCACGAATATATGTAATTCGTTTCTAAACGTTTCAAAATCTTCTCAAATTACTAAAACAAGGATATTTCCTGGAATTCATTCGATATGAAATAGTAAAGTTTTTCATCCCTCAAATAATTGGAAATTTATCGTTAGTTCAGACATTAAATTTTTGACAATAGACGCTGGCGGAATGTCTGATTTCTAAAAATGCGTGTTAAAAGCTGCGGGTCCTTACCCCAGGTGTAATATAACTCATTGTCGGTACGTTTTCGATTTATGCGGGCTAATAATTTTCGTTTTCCGTCCGCCTCTCGCCTTGCAGTAGTCGTACGAACTGGGACTGAGGGTATTTTATCCGGCGAACATAGATCGTCGGTAAACGCGTTAATCTCCTGATTGTACAGCCTCATTAATTTGACAGAATGGAAATCCGGTGCGAGTATGACTACCGAGTTGAAGAATAAAGGGAAAATCGAAGAAGAAAACTTTTTCACTCTAGGTACTGAATCATACTTCGAAAACCGGGTCGGGATTTCATTTAAACGCAAAACTTCTGACTTGGTTCCGCTATTTGCGGGTTAACGTTCTCTTGAGGGAATAAAAACAATACGTGGGAGAGAGGGAGGGAGAGAAACTTTAATAAACCTTCAAGCCCGTTTAACTTCTCCCTACGTAGGTAGGTACAGCAAGAAAACCCTCGAGCTTTCGACTTGGGAAGATTTCGAGCAATACTCGACTGCAAATATTATAAGAATATACACGCACGAACGGACGGGACCAATATTTGTTCAATCCCGTTCTACTCTTCGATGTCTCCGTTCTTCTGTATAAATATCAACAACCGAGGTTAACTTATCGGGTACAACAGTAGGGGTAATATCAAGGAAATCGATAATTTACTCTTCCCTCAATAGACAGATAATTTGCATCCGCGGTATACAAACTTCACTATTCCGATATCCCATTGTTCTGTGTTTTTCCGTAAATTGAATGTATCGTTGGTCCATCGTCCAAAGGAAACAAACCATCTCCAAGCTTTTTTCATGACCCGATGCATTTTGTACATACAAGAGCATGATCGATTCTTGAACCCGTTCCGCAGTTAAATTTACTTATATTATCTCGCAGCTTGAGTGACTTTGATCTATCTAACAACTGCATCAAACATTCCCGGAGAAGTTTGCATGCTCAAAATTTCTACAAACAAATTCCTTTCATATTTTTGAACCTTCTTGAATTTTTTACGGACACACGAACCGAGATACCGAAGGCAATTTCATTCTTCTATTTTTCTCATAGAAAGTAATTTTAGCTCTTTATACTATATGGGCCGTTGCCTTGAAAAAAAAAAAAAAAAACACGAAGTGGCGAATTTTTTTGATGCTGTATCAAAGCTAAAGCATCCAACCAAAGGGCGTTAGAATGTTTGATATTGGAAAAACTTTTCGAATTTCTCAATGGTAAAATCAACTTCGCTTTCTCAGCATGCTAAAGCCTAGCGAAATTGAGTAATTAGCGCACGTACACTTATATTTTTATTGCATAAAATTTCTGCTATTTTAACTCGTATACTCCCCTGCAGCATGATAAGAGCGAACTTGTACTTGTGAAATTTATACGCATTTTTCTCCCTCATAATCTCCTAACGGTGTTGAGCATTCGATAAAAGTACTCATACGGCGATTAGAACTAGCTCTTTATTGAATCTACGATATGTAAGCCGTTTTGCGACTGATAATATATATGGTGCTTTCCATCCAGGTCAGAACAGGTCGCAAAAATTCAAGTCTTGGACGTAGAATGTCGATGAATCTTTTTAAAAGTTTCGGTGGATCGAATTTTGTGTTATTTATTAGAAAAACAAAAAAAAAAAAAGTTCGCTGAAAAATTAAAAAAAAAAAAATCACAGATGATCTTTTAATGCAGTACTACAACATACGATGAAATTAAGCTAAAAAAAATATTGTCGAGGTCAAATATGGGCGAGAATGGATAAAAAGCCCCATATATGTTACGTAAACTAAGAGCTTTTAGCCGCACGACCTTTTTCGTAATTATTGTAGAATTACTCGCAATCCATTGAAGCGAGTTCCCAAACCTGCCCATATTTTCCTCCCACGCAGACGTCAACGTCGACGCCAGGACTGACCCGAGGGAAAATAAAAAAAAAAAAGAAGAAAGGGAGGTGAAAAAAAGGAGATGAAAAAGATAGACCAATAGGGACGACGCCCAGTGTTTTCGTAATTTTATAAATTGAATAATTATCCAAGTTATTCACTTCAAAGAACCCGTCATTGCAGTGAGCGTGAGAAGCAACGCCGTTGGGTCCACATTTTCCCGCCATTTCTTAATTAATTTTCACAGGCCAATAATTTTTTTTAATCAAACTCAATCTTAGGTGCAGTAAAAATGTCGAGCGGTGTTGTTAATATCGCAATGGATGCTCGACAGTAAAGACTAAAGAATACCTATCTGCGAGCATATTGCATTGGATGTGGAATAAGCGAGCGAAGAATTTACCACGCAGCGTAAATAGTGACAAAGACCGGAACTTTCAAATTAATTAATGGAATATTCGTTTCGATCGAACCAAACAGTTTTTTTTTTTTTTTTTCCACACCATATGAGAATTTTTGTAGACAAAAGCTTCCTCCTGCACTTCGAATAGATTAAATAACGTGTCTGCATTTTTGTATAAATGACACAAAGTTTTTACAGCGTTAGTTGACCGGAAGCTGTTCTCATGTCGCGGCTGAATCGGTAGTTGCACATCCTTGATTCGCGGTTGAATTTATTTTAAATCACGCAGGAAAGAAAGGTTGAAAAAAATTTGGATATTTCCATGAAAATCTCGATTTGCATCAGGGCTATTCGATCCACGTCTATGCGTATACTAGCGATAAGCCCTCGGATGTGTCACACGACAAATTCGTTCTTCTTCAACTCCGTGAAAAATTAGCGAATCTTCTTTTTTTTTTTCTTATTAATATTATTATTATTATTATTATTATTTTCATCTGCCTTCAGAGAAAAGAGATTTGTCAGTGTATCAAGAGTCTCATTTCCAACGAGCTTGAAGAGGGATTTGACAGACGGGGAAATCCTGAATTACATAAAGCGTGATTTATCATCAACTGTCAAGGCTTTGAGAAGTCCGCAAACTAGCTTTTAATAAGGCACCACTTTATCTGCTGTTTTTTTATATCTATGTTGCGTGTCATTATTCTGCTTTCAAAGTTATCCCTCTGTCTTTATCTTGCATAGATAAACGCATGGATTTTTATCGCATATGTTATGGGCTTTGAAAATAGAAGATTTTTCTTGAAGAGTTTTGCTCTCCATATCGAAACTCCCAAAAGTAAAAAAAAAAACTTTGGCTCATCTCAAGGTCCTGAATTATGCGTAATTCCTGATCGATCTGTGAGACGATTTGACTCGTCACTCAGCAAGCAATCAGGCATTGTCAGCAACTCTTGTCCCTAAACAATTATACATTCGAAAGCCTCTAGGAGACTGAATCGAAATGGCTTAGGGTAAATTCAAAGGAGGAAAGCTCTGCTTCCGGCATTAATTTTACTACTCAAGATTACTGGAACTTAAGTTTATAGTCGACCTTGCGACCTTGTCTCAGCTGTTAGCTAGCAGCAGACGTGAGAGAATTAATCAAAGCATAGATTCGATTAGTTGGTAAACGCGGTTGTCGATCTAATTTTAGAACTATCAATTACCGTTAAATTAATTTTCCTTGACTGCTTAGAAGTCGGTGAAGTATTTACCTTCGAACTAAGTTTCATAGTTCATTGCATGCGAATGAGAAATCGGCTTCTTTGAAGGTTACCCCTGTCACGTTGTGCCTATAGAATTAATTGCTATATAAACCGGGACCAAAAGCGTCTTGAATCTACCCTCCTTGCTATATTAGGTCCGTATCACAGTCAGCCAGAGTAGTTATCTCACACCTTTAAAAATCCATCTGAAAAACCATTTTATTTTTTCACTCCAACAAGAGCTTGCGTTCTCAACTCGAAATTCGAATCAATAAATTTCAATTTGCATCAGAAATTTCGAAATAGATATTCCTCGAAATTCAATCAGAATCCAGTGATCGAATCCTACCCACAAATAAACTGACACCCAAGTACCACCTGAATAAACAAACCAATACGAAAGATTCGATTCTTCGCTTATATACAAGTACATACGTATACATGCATATATGTATGTACATATATGTGATGTCAATTTTTTTTTCTCCATATTTAAGCCCCTTAGAGACGATTTTATCATGCCTACTTTGCGTGTGCACATACCTAGATGGGTATATAATATAATATCAGTATTCACTCATCTTGACAGTACGTGTTATTCGAGGGATATACTGTTCGACATTATTCAAATACAGGTACGAACATACAGCAGGTTTTATCTATCAAGCGAATAATTTCTAAAACGAATCGGTAATATAAAAATTCTTCTGGACGTGAAAGAATTCGAATCCCATGAAAACAAAAATACTCAAAACTCGGTCCTTCCATACGGAATTCGAGGATATTATTGCGGCCTAATATCAAGCGTCAATCTCTTAAAGAAAAAAAATTTGCCCTAAAACGTTGGTTAGAATTACTCATTTAAATATAAATAAATTTTATCCTTGTGGGCCTTGAAAAATCGCAGATTTTCGTTTTTTAACAGGGTCCTTGCCATTCAACCCTTCCCAAGATATCACTATGAAAAATGAAAGAACTTGGGTATTCCATCCAAAAAAAATTTCAAAAAATTTGAACTCTCGTGAATTCGTTCGCATCGTATAGCCCGATTTGTTGTAATTTTGTGAGGTTTTTTTTTTTTTTCCAGCGGTGGTAGGGACGCGGAATACCAATACATGTTCACCTATATGTTCATATATCCAAAGTCCGAACAATAGCCGCTTGTACGTGCATTTTAATCCGCCTACTATGCTAAAGCCCAGAACAAGTATGCATATCGACTCGCGAGTGGAAGTAGTATAAACGGGATGGGGTCAAACAGAAGCGATCATTATCTGAGTACATTGATAGGGGTGAATTAAATCATGAATATTACAAATTTCCTTTCTTTCTTCCGTTTCTGTTTTCTTGTCACGCAAACCCCTTATATTGTCAACCTTTCGAGTAAATATATATCGGATATTCCACGTCTATAATATGCAATAAAAATCTACGAAAATTCATGCATACTCTTATCAACTGACCCAAACATTTTTCAAAGTTTGAACCAATTTTTACCGGGTCAGGGTTTGGGTCAGGTCAATTACACGTGTAATGCTCAATATCTATATATATGTAGGTTTTTGTCGCGGAATCGATCAAACCGTAAAAGTCAGGGGTACTGGTTCGAGCACCTGGCAAGGATTAAGGCGATGATTCGCGGAGACAAAATAAAAAACAATAATGGGCGATTTATCGTTGTGCTTAATCAAGACAACGGATCCATCCAATTTGTCTGCGCCCTTTGAGAGGGAGATAAAAAATTCAAGCTTTTATCTGGTTAATACGAATTGATTATATTACATTAAGCTAAAAGGCAAGAAGAGGTGGCGAACGAACAGGGGCAATAACATTCCTTTTTAAGTGGAAGAAATGAAGATATAAAAATGGCAGAAAATAAGTTAGAGGTCTTTATTTCTCAAGGAAAAAAGACATTTCACTGCGATCACGTCTCGGCACTAAACTAGTGGTAATGCTCAGCGTTAAGTGAGACCTACGCGGCAAGTTGAGTTCTCGTTCATATACGTGACACCGTGTGCTATACATGCATGTATGATGCATACACACATACAAATATATATATATATATATACACCCTATATACATAGGGATACTAATGCGACACGCACATAATATACATACCGCAATCTTTGGTAGGGAAAGACTAAGAGGAAAATAATATGTAAATCGCGAGGAAAGAATCTTGCGTGAAAAAGACGTTCAGACTGCAAAGGTTCAGCCCAGCCGGAAAAATAATTGTCGAAATATTTGAGGATTGAGTATAATTCAAGCAACGACGGATGGATTTCGAAAAAAATTCTCTTTCATTTTCAACACACCTTAGTCTATATATATATCCAATTTTGAAAGTTTGGTCAACCCAGTCGCAAAGTGTTTCTTTCCTTCTGCCACAATGAAAATTTCTCATGAATTATTTAGTCTCTTCCCTTCATCTTTATGGATCTTTATGCATAGTAGGGTCCAATTTGTCCTATATCCACTCAGCTGTCCTCCCTACCGAAAATATATACCTATACCCTTTGGCAATGTTTTTCAGTCAACCGGAAGACTAGATAAACAATTTTTAATCCAAAGTTATACCGCGGGGAATAAACAAGAGGTTAAACAGTCGATCTTACCAACCTGTGGCTACATCGGTAAAGTTTTAACGAACTTATACGCAAGTACATGGGAATTTGTCTTTTAATCGGGCTACCACTTAATCCTGAGTCCATTGGGTGGTGATAAAGCTATAAGGTAAACATCCTGATTATATCTGTATTTAATTAGAGACAAGGCAATAATTAAGGGTTAACCTTTGTCCTTGATCCTGGCTCAGACCCAGATCTCACCACGATTTTCCCTAATACGTATGGTGGTCGTTGTCTCTATAGGAATCCACACGCCGTGGGATTTAACCAACACAATTCCTGGTCGAGGCTAACTATAATATGTATATTTGTGGTATGTAGTAATTAATAGGTGGTTAATTTCTCGCCAGGCAATATAGTGCGTATCGGTAGCTGTTCGTACCATTCTATAAACTGTCGAACACAAATGAGAACGTCCGCAGAATCATTTCTACGTTTAATTGCAGATTCATCGTTGATTGCGGCAGACATTTCAGTCACCAAGGTTATCATCCAGACGAAATTTACAACCCTTTTACTACCACCTCGTAAAACCACTCGGGTTGGGACTTCCGTTCCTACCAATAATACGAATACGGCCAATAACTGGAAGCTACACTCACGGGCCATGTATGTATGAGGGTACATGTAGATGGGATTAAATTTTAAACCCGAGTTCGTCACGAGATTTCGAATATACTGTTTTACCAAGTTCCTATATATCTATAATAACTCGTTACTTTCTCGAACCATATTACATTGCTTTTTAGTTAACGTCTCACACCCGCATTATCTGCTACATAATAATAGACATTTTTCTTTGCATATCCCTGCAGTAAAAAGTTTTATGACTAATATAGTAGGTACTGCGATGACCTATCAATATTGTCGCACAGAAAGCAAAGACTTTCTTCTTTCATATGTATAAGGGAGTATAAGGTACGGACCTAGGAAATGAGGATTTTCAAATCACCGCTACGTTGTGCAAAAATATTCTATTGACTGAGTTTTTCCACAGCTGATTACCAGTGTTTTCAGACATGATTATAAATTATTCAAGACTTCATGGACTTCGCCTTACATAGATTGATTGCACCAAAGAAAAAGTGGTATTCGGTATGGTACAGGTCGCATCGATCATCGGAACTTATGAAAGTTTCGAGCGAATAATAATCTACATTAACGTAATTTTGGGGAAAACCAATGATATTAGATGAATTTCATTTTTACATTATTCAAATTTTCTTATCTATGGAATATTCATTCAAAGCATAACCGCACTGATTTGAAAAAAAAATATATATTATTAACGTGTATATTGTGTACCTATATACCCCTCAATCTCACTCGATCTGTTCAAACCCATAATTCTTCGCATACCCGTATATCAATTTGCCCAAAGTCTGTGGTGCCATTTGTCATGTGCAGAATAAATTGATCCTATGTAAATCTCCGCACGTATCGATAAAACTGGAGGTATTCAAGACCCTCGTTACGTGGACAGTGCCACTTGTTTTACTTCTGCCCCATAGAAGTCTTTTTGCGGTATACAAGACTCCAAGCATTGCCAACAATGTCCCGAGGATTTTGCTCACTTCCATGCTTGTCAGCCAGCAATGTAACGGCAATATGTTCCGCATAGCTATCTCCTTGAGTAACTAGGTATACCATATGCAAGCAGCTCTCTTGTATATTAGTAGTGATGAAAATTCGTCCTTATAGCCTGGAGGTATAAGGCGCGGAGTTCTTTGATGAGATTTTCGGAGCCTCGCAGAGATGGGTTAGTTTATTTTTCATCCCTTAGGCAGTAAGAAATACGGTAAGGAAGTGAAAAGAGATATCGGAAATCATCTGCTCCCGTTGAAAGCAACAGACTCTTTACGTGACTAACAGAATTTACTGGGTTACCTCGCTGTTTACAGGGTGAAATATAAGCCGCGAAGAATGCTAAAGGCGTTTGAAGACAGATCCAGTTTTGGAGAGAGTTTAAAATCGTTGATAATTAGAGCGTGGCAAAAAATTTGAAACTATTTTCACGAACGAATATGTACAGTATTTCCCCAAGTAGGTACTAAGCACACGGTTTCCACGTTCGTTATTTTTATCACGTAAGACGTGTGGTAGGTATATATCGCTGCAGAATTCTTCATCTTCAATTCTCTCAACGCCCTACAATCTACACATCTAATAGAGCCGGAGGGAGGACGGTTGAGATCCTTGGAGATTGTTGAAAGTACGTTCACTCAAAGTACCTCAGATTTCTCGCCTGCTGCTCTCCTCCACACCTTTTCACCTAGCAATTTCTGTTCAGTTGAAGACACACGTAAGACCCTTTTTGGAATGGTCTCAGTGAACAGTAAAAGTCCAATGTTTATTGAATGAATGAATTTTGCCTTGAATGTATCGCGGATGTTCGGCTAATTATGAAATCAATCATAAATTTTAATACCTCAAAGGAGTAATTGAGTCTCTCGCATTTCCCAAATCTTTCGCAATTAAATGAGATGTAAAAATTCGTCGAACATCTTGGTGAAAGTTCGTCATTTTTCGGCGAAAGAGGTATTCATAATACTTTGTATGTATCCGTAAAGCACAAAGAATTATAGACCCTTTCAAAAATTAACTGCCTCATTGACGCGCTCGAACTCCCTTATAGGTGTACCGAAGCTTCAGAACTCTTGAGATTATATCTACCGTTATACTTCTACAAGGCCACCCTTAAGGGTGCGATCGATGTAATAAACGTAGAAAACTTTGTTAATATGCAATATTAAATATTCCCTATACAACGATAAGATGCTGATATTGGTCACCCTCGAAATTTCACGTTCGTTTGGTGTCGCCCGTTAACGCTCTTTAAAAAGACTTTCAAACGACGAAATAAATAAACTACCCCCGTGGCTTTGGACATTGATAAATTGAGGTTTGCTAGGTTGCTAGTTGCCTGCTTCTTGCTGTCCCTTCTTCTTTTTCTTACCGTATTTTTTACGAACTGCTTTTATCATGGAGTTACGCTTATATACTTGTTTGGTATATGGGTATGGCTCTGACACTTTCGAACTTACACAATTGGGACTGACAATGTGTTTTCAGTTTTTGTTAACTTTGATACATACTTTAAACTTTAGCTCCACCAAACTTTTCAGGGGGGGAAAAAATAAAAGAAAAAATTAGAAATCTGTGATGCTTGAATCTACACGGGTATAAGGGTAGGTATATCATCTGTATTCCATATAAGACTAGCTGGAGATAAATAGTGGAGAAAATTAAATTTTCAGAAGTCGGAAACCGCTATATGCTCAAACTTTTTTTTACCCTCTCGTATATACATATACTACGACCCTTCTCTTAGTTCGGTGACGGAAATCTGGAAGAGTTTTTACTCCTATCTACGCCGGTAGTCTTCCTTACCTTGATGAACGGATTAGTTTTTTTATTTTTTATTCACTTATTTTCTATTACTTGGTCGAAAATAATATGAAAAACCTCAAGACGTGTTTACCTCAAAGAGATTATATTAAAATTTTAATCAATTTTTCGGTATATATATCGGATGCTGGCTTTGAACCAACTTCCTCGGAGTTTTTGAAGAATTTTAAAACAAACCACGTCGAGCGAATGTGTACCTAATACTTAATAAATTCTTTTGAAAATCGTACAACCATATAGTCTCTCGATAGCTGTTTTATGCCTATATATGTACATATGTGACCGAAAATTGTTAAATTTTTGATAACGCAATTTTCAATTCGTAATATGATATAAATATTTTATTAAAAGGAATGAAAACATGCATAAAATAAACGGAGAAATGAAAAGCATAAGACTTTTAACCGACCGCGAGAACTCCGCGATAATTTTGCCTTGAATTATATAGAAGAGGTGGAAGCTGAATTAAAGCCATTTCAACTCCGTATATATGGTTATCCACTTCATTATTGGTGCCTGTCGTGTTATAATTAAACACCCCGCTGATACGACGGCCCCCTTTAAAAAATGTGATACATTTTTTAGTAGCACTTGTGAGTGCTATAGGGCATACCAAAAAAGGCATAATTAAACCTTACGGCTTTCGTAAACAATGTTGAAAATATAATCTAACTTTAAAAAGGTTGAATTAATATCTAAGCGTGAGGCTTGTTCAAATGTCCTTATGTTCAAACGGGCGAAGAAATTGACGATTAAAACTGCTTTTTGTATTTTTTTTTTTTTTCCATATTTTATGCAGTATATAATATAATACATATATACCTATACTTTTACCTCTTTATCGTCCCCTATACAAGCTCTGGCTTTTTATGTTATCTTTTGTTCTACCCAGCTTTCTGCCATTTGCTTTTGCTTTGTTTAACCCAAATGCGGCTATACTGCCCCCGGTTGTTCTCTACAACGATTCCAACAGACCGAGATAAATCTAAAAAATATATATATATATACATATATATATATCTGAACTGCAGCAGTATACTAAACTACTCACAAATAGAGAAGAATTATATTTTTAATATATTTATAAGATAATAAAAACGCGTAAGCTCCGAACATACGTTTTCAACCTACATTTAAATTTTCAGAACCTCCGCTTATTATTATTATTGTTATTATTATTATTCACTAGAAAATGGACTTGGTCGGGAATAAGTAAGTAAGAATATTTAAATTATTCCATTTCGTTCCATTATGCCACTTCTCGAGGCAAGCTTTCAGTCTATATCAGATTATCTCGATCAACGACCTAAGGGATTCTCTCTTTTTCCTTCGTCAGTCAGAGACACTCCGATAATCCTCCTTCCTGGTTCAAACAATTATTCATTTAAGTTCATCGAGGCTATCGTTGAGTGATGACGTGACAAACTAGGTGTTAACGTAATTTAACAAATAAATAATTATTTATTACTTTTTCACCCTCCGTAGTCTGTCTAATAATTCATTCAGTCACCCCAAACTAAATTTCGTCTGAAATAAAATCGTCGCAGAAAAGAAAAAAGGAAGACTTCATATAAATCCCGAAAAATTATCGTTCGTATTAATTCTCAAGGCAGGAAAAAAAATGTTATTCATATCAGCAGTTCCTGGTCTCGTGGTGAAATGGATCAGTTTTCTTCCTTTCGATCCTATGCTGCATACATGTACTTGACAGGAATTGTTTTGAACAGTTTATAGAATGATTTCAGTTTGAATCTAATTTGACGTTAGACTTGCACTCGTACAAGTGATCGCTGTCTGTGAGGAAGGAAACACCTGTAAGGTACTCTAAAAGCACTTCAGAAAAAGCGAACGTGTGCGAGCTGGGGTCACCTGTACAAAACGGTTTGAGAAAAATACGAGCGTTGTAAAGGAAAAGTAAAGCACGAGAACAAACTCTCGAAACGTTGGGTTCGGCATCGAGGATTCTCGTAACAGGCGTAAAATACTGCTTTAGCTAGGAGCCTTCGAGGAATACAAATCGAAACGGATGATGGGCGATCCTCTGGCCTCTTCGGATTCACCACATCCCTGCACGCCCACAATTATTAAATCGCTTTACCCTGCCCAATTTTTTATTCAACTTTTAAGCGGTAGGTGTAACTTACACACCTTCGTAAATTCGCAGTACCTTATCGGGCGAAAACTTTTTCTCATAATTCAAGGATCCTTCCTTATTTTTCCATTATCACAGGCCTAAGCACGACTCTTCAGTGTTTATCTTTCCCGGTTCTCCAGGTGCCTACTTGGCTACTTAAGTGATTATATACCAACTTAACACCGAGGGTGACTTCTCCGTCGAGTCACGTCTCGTAATCTTGACTTCTCGCATTGACCTTGGCTTGAGCTCACCTAGAATTTCACCCGGGCAACTTTTCACCGATAATTGAATGAGATCGCAAAATTGCGACATGGTGGTCAGTAATTATTATCAAGCCTCTTCATTCGCGAGTGTTAATTAACCCGCGAGACATCTGATCACATAATCGTATCTAATTACAACCTCTCCAGACTTATCGAACCCAGAGACCGTACGACAAAAATGTGGAAAATAAATACTGAATTTTTAAACCCGCAGACATTGAATTTCGATTATGGGTATAATAGGTACAACAAAAACTCATTCAATAGAATACTTGTGTATTACCTACATTCACATTTCGGTGTGTTTTTCACTGTCTAATAGCATCGAATCGCGTTCAGTCCCTCAGCGTAAAGGAAAAAAGGAGAAGAAAAAACGCAAGAGGACTCCAACGAATGTTATTTCAATATTATAGGGACGAATAAATTACAAGGGAGGAGTGGTCTTAGTCGGATGTTCACTCGGATACATGAATAAAACAGGAGGTATTTCAAGAAGCAGAAAATTCGAGATTGCTGCAGACTCGTGCGTCGCGTCGTTGGGGGATGGAAGACCGTCTGTAAAAAAGAATTTTCAGTTTTGTTTTCTGTTTTTTTTCGGGTTTCCAGGATTGCCATGATCCGTAAGCACGGAAAAATTGCAAACAGCCAGAGAAGAATAGAAATTATCGTTCTACAAATTTCCTAAAATATATTTAAGTTATTTTTTTTTTTTTTTAATTTTTTTCTTACTCTCTCTCTTTATGAGCCGAGGTCACACCCATAAACCTACACCTCGTTAACAGAATATCAAACTCTTCTCTTATCGCGTTAGAGCTTTAGTTCCTAAACTCTTTCCGGTAAAAAAAAAAAAAAAAAAAAAAGAAACTTTTTACCTCGTAGATGAAAGGGAACCTGAAAAAATAATTCATGCAGCAAGAAATATTTCAGATATTAAATAATTGCGGCTACTTGTGCCGCTAGTATATTGAAATCGATAAAACAATATGCAAAAAAAAAAAAAAAAAAAGAAAGAAAAATGCAAAATTCATATAATTTACCAACAATTTTTATTGGCAACTCATAAAACGCTTCGCTTAATAAATGCAATGAATATAATGCTACTCTGCAGCTACTGTCATTTCGGGCGCCTATATTTAGTCGAAACGGGGAAAATACTGTCTTTACGATCGCAGTCAAATGATGAGCGCGAAATGTCAGTGTCTCGAGATTAGGGATTTTATATCCCTTAAAATAGATCAGAAACCGGTGATCACGATCTTCCATTACGATAAAGCTATAATAAATTTATTGGTCTGCGGTATATCGTATATGTGAAAGATTGTGCGAGAATAAAGTCCGCAAAATCGAGTAGAGACTTGGCTTCAAAGGATTTAGTCTCACCAAAGAATTAGGTACTTCAATTATTGATGACATTGAATACGAGAATAAACCCGAACATTTTTTAATGGAAAAAGTTTAAATTTTTTCATTCGCATACTTTAGAGTCATCATTGTGCCAATTCTGAGCGAAAAATTACTTTAATCACACTAGTACCAGGACGAGGTACTAAACAATTGTCTTTTGATATAAAAAAATTTCATTTTTATGCGATCTGTTCACCACTATAATTCTTGTATTTGAAAGTGAATTTTTTTTGAAAATCGTTGTCTATCTCGCTCATGCAATTCCAAGTAATTAGTGAACTTCTTTAACACTTTGAGTATCAAAGGATGCGTATTTATATGTGTATGAGCATGTATATTTATGCATTATTATATTACAGTAATGAAATTATATAGACAGTCAAGAAGCCTCGGAAGACTGCTCTGGTTCACCTTGCTTTATATTAAATTCAGCAGTCATTAGAACGACGAAGTTTGGGATATGTACAGCGAAATTGAACCTGAAGTGTTGTGGCATTGTATGTTTCTTATTAATAAACCTCAAGCTAACTACGAATCGTGGTGAGTATAATTATTACGGGGGTGAAGCCCGCGCTCAAGACTCTGGTACCCGCACTTTGTCGAGTCGACTGAAATATTAGCAAACTATTTCGAGCTTGATATTTCTATAAATTTATTGTTTTCATCCAAATTTGAAAAGTTTTTAATTCAACCTCGTCACTCGCCTGTAGATATTCAGTTTCAACAAAGTGAAAATTCCGCTCAATTTTCATTACCTGATTCTACCGCTGCTAGTAACTGTATATAAGTACTACAAGTATTCTGAATAGTTAATGATACCACATTTTCGCGTTGATAATTAGAATGGATTTAAACAAAAAAGAAAAAAAAATGGAAAGAAAAGAAAACAACGGCTCTTTTCGCGAGACCAGCAATCGTCTAATTATCCTAATACCACGTTGTACATTTTGATTAGACCCGAGAGTGTCGGAAAGGAGAGTTAAGATTGCCTGAGGCAAAGTATAAGTGGAAATTGTAGCTGAAGATAAGACTACGGTGTGCTTTTTAAAGCAACCACCCCGCCATATCGGAGCTGGATAAGATACGCGGGCTTTACCTGTACATAATTAGGTAATACAGATAGTGTTTAATCGAAAAATTTACGCTAAATATTTTTTTTATTATTAAGTTGTGGAATAAATATAAACGATCATTTTATGCACGATGATTCGTCATGCGGAAACGAAGGATGCTTTGTATACATACATACACGAAAATATTCATGTATTCAATTTTTTCCTAAAATTAATAGGGTAAACGATGTAGAGAACACGAACAGCTACAACTGTAAATTTGATAGATACGTTCCAACAACTTACTCGAATCGTTCAACTTGTATGAGACTTATCGCAACTGCAGAAGTACTCGAACACTCCGAAGCTTTCGAGAGAAAAAAAAAAAAAAGGGACAAAAAAGGATTCCGCAGTATCCCCCACAAACCGATAAACTTTTATGTATGTCGGTAAAAGTAGTCATATACGAGTAAACACACAACATGTTATATATGAATGTGTGTTACATACATAGGCCGTCAGCTGGTTTATGTATCAGTTCACCGTTGAACACCTTTTCTAAATAAGCGAACCGTACCGAGCTTTATAAGTATCCCTAGCTGCCAGTACTTCGACGAGATATACTCTTCGTTCATTAAGGTAGGGATTTTCAGCTAAAACTGTCGCCGAGAGATTATCAGTCTCTATAGACGAAGCTTGCGATGAAAAGCTTTACTCGCACGTGAATATCAGACTAGATATACCCAACGTCACTGCGCCAAATAGAAGATCCAAACCGAACTTATCCTTTGGAAATTGGAGATCGAGTCTGCTCATACTTTTACTATATGATATCAGGGATCTGTGTCGACGTATAACAAGAGCGGAAAACAGCGACGAAGAGATGAAACGAAAATAGAGCGAACCCATTGCGAGATATGAGACGATTGGTAGAGATTTATCAGTGATTATCTACAGCCAAGATACCAACACATGAATTGGAGTTCGTATTTATAGATAAACTGACTTGTCTAGGCATCGCGTAAGTAACAATGAGTGAAAGTTTTGCTCACGAATTCTGATCTTGGACCTTAGAACGTTAAGAGGCGAGTTTCGAAAGCGCGTTTAATCCGATTAGTGCTGGAAATGTGGTATTGGTTCCCCATTTATTGGAATGCTAAGATTGATTCCCTCGAGGCTTATCCGTCAATTTTCCCCGTTGATTGTGAGTAACTATGCCAGACTTAGAGTATAAAAACGCGTTAACGATCCGATCAACTCTATGGAAAATACTCATTCTATTCAAGATATAAGGGCGTGACGCTGCAAGACTAGGAATCGGCAATTACTATAATGATAAAATCTTACGAACGGTCTGAGAAATTGCTGACTGTAGATATACTTTCTGTTAAATTACAGTTATTTCGAGAATAAATCTGAGAATAGTGTTCCAGGTCAACGCGAGAGTTTCGTGATCGGAAAATGCCCGGGATACCTAACCCGGTTTTTGGTTTGCAGCTGTCATCGTAGTTATGCGAAAGGGGTCGAAAAAGGATCAAGGGTCAGTCAGAGGTCACCAAAAGGTCGGAGGGTGAAGGTCAACCCTTTGGTTGTGGAATATTTTCATCCGAAAAAGTCGAGGTGGGAAGTTTTTGTAAAAAAACTAAAAAATAATAAATTGCCAAGTTATGCCCTGGACTCTGTTTGTTCTTTTGAAAAGAATCGGTGATCGACACTAAAGGTACCTAGTATCATGTTATTTTCAATATCTACATCGGTTTCATTTTGACCGATGAAATCCGGTAAATTTTTCTCCTGTTTCGTTGCTTTCCACATGGTCGGTGTCATTTACATCGACAAATCATTTCTTTTTGTATTTGCTTCGTTTCGTTTTTATCACGCCTCTCATATCTTTCGACTTTTTATATCTCTATGATATTTTGTACCTATACACATGGCAAGAGTTGGCGAAATATCGAAGTGACCCGGGTACTGCAAAATCGAAAACCGTTTGATATATATTTACAACGCTTATAAATTATAGTCGGGAAAATTCGCTTTCCACGGTTTTCTCGAGCTCGTAACCAATTTCATATTTCTAATAGAAGAAAAGCAGCGTGGCAAAACGCGGAATGGCTGTAGCAGATCGCGCATGGGATAGGGAAATGATTACGTCAGTATTTCTGCAGCAGCAATTATCGAATGAATTTGAAATCTTTCTATACCTGCACTCTTCGGTACGTACACGTAGAAAAGTTCATATAATTACAAGAAACTTGATTTCCGTGGAGGATAAGAAAAGCACCAAGTTCAAGCATACCTAAGCCGTGTGCACCGAGTCTGTAGGAATAAATTAGGGTCACGAACGTCACGCGATTCAGAAATGACGGGTTGATGGAATGCAAATTAAACCATTCTCCGTAAAATACATGCCATACCAACCTGGTCAGGATTCTATATTTCTCCCTTGGTTCGTATACGAACTTATAATTATATAAAGACTATTACGTGCCGAGGCCCGAGGTGAAGGCTCCATGATTGCCTATACTTAACTAATTCGGCGGTCGCGATATATACGAGGGAAAAGGATATCCTCCCAACGCAATGCTTCCTTCCTTCCTTTCCTGCCCTGAAAATCGCAGCAATTTCCGGCCTTTTTTCCAGAGACCGGAATAAATATCACCGCAAGACTAAAGCCCTTATTCAGCACTCACTGAAATCTACCCTATCAAAGCATCGCTGAGTTAAGAGATATGAAATTTTCAACCGATAAAAGGAATAAGATGAGATGATACTCCCACGGCAAAAAGCTTCCACTTTTCGAATCGAAACAATTTCTATATTTTTTAAACAAATAGCTGATTCCATTTCATTCGGGGTTTTGGTCGTAGGTCCTCATTCCTTTTTCAAAGAATGTTTCAGTCCAGAGTACAATAATCGTTATTCTATTTCCTCAACATTTTTCAAAGGTTTACAAAAAATCAATAAAAAAAAAAGGGAGAGGATTCTGTTCATTATTAAAAATTTGAACCAAAGCTAGATGTAGACGAAACGATCCATGACAACGAATCGCCCAACTCCTCTTCTCGTAAACCAACAGGCTTGACCTGTTGCAAAGTCGCGTTATTCAGGCCATTGTACATTGCGTGAAACGGATGAATTATAAATGAATTTCTCAGCCTCCATTCCCTAGACTCTACCGAGACGTAACCGACAATAATATGGACGGTAACGTTGCGAAACCATTAATTATACCATCAAAACACTTGGTCGACCGTGTCCTACAAACAATTAGTAACGTTCCAAAGGCAAGGGAATGGATAATGTGGCATGGAATTGGTTAAGGGTGAACCAAATTTTGCCATTTATAAGGTGCTCGTCATACATTTGATGTGGACTCAGCTGAGAGTTGGATATACATATAAATATGCATATAGAGATATTATATTATTTTCTCAGTAAATTATCATACTTGTGATGGGTACTGTAAGCCGAGAGATACGCGGTTTAGAAAATAGAAAATTGAATGACTGTAACTAGTCGGTTAATCCGGGCAACACGTTTCCATAATTGATGTGCCGAGAGTGGTGCTAGCCTTTCGTTATTCTCTAGATATGTATATGTTGCATGTATGAGTGGCTGTAAATATGGAACAGTGGGATAGGAGGCTTTTCAACGAATCTCTACAGAACTTGGTGACAAATTACTGGCAAGTGACTTTTGGCGTATCCCGAAGTAATCTAATGCGACTACACCTAACTTTGTAAGGCAAACTTTGACTCTGTAATTTTCATCGGATGAAGTTTACGATTTACCTACCTACCTACCTACCTACCGACCTACCCTTCATTTTCAAAGACAACGAAGGGTGCAGAGGTGAAAAAGGGAGAGTGGGAATAATTCTCTTTGGGAATTTCTAACCGTTGTCGCGCAGCACGTTGCTGCCAAATGAAAACTAATTGTAAAATATAAATCCCTAATTCCCTTGACCATTTCTCATCATACAAACTAATATGATTTATCTATCGCCCGAATTCATGTAACAAAGCGGCAAGTTATATTCATACGAAATTTACCACTTCAATTGCTGTACAATTTTATAAAATACAGCTGCAGCACCCTTTTTATTAATGTAAGTAAAAGATCGCAAATAACTATTCAAGATCACACCACCTTATTAACTTAGTCTTCTCATTCAGTTTCTTAAGAAGTATCTTAACTAGTTTTATCTCTACCCTACCCCTCGCTTCTCTTGGCAACGTAAGCGTTAATTTCCGCGTCTCCAGCTAACACTACCGTCTTATACTTGCAAGGGGCGAAAACCAGGTGACAATGATTTCTTGCTACCGCGTAGTAGCTGTATTAATAATACTAAGAACTGAATTAAGGAAAAATTTCAACGAAAATATCGCTCCGTTCATTATCTGCGCTATGTTGATGTACTGCAGCTTTTTACTATCTGCTTATCAGCCCCTTGAAACGCTTTGAATTAACCCACTACAGCAAACGGCGCGCCCTTATTATACCCACTATATTCACTTCTTTCCCCCCGTTTATCAAGTGCAAAACAGACTTATGGAGCGAAATAACGTCGAACTATACACATAGTCATTCATTTGCCCACGTTATAAATTGGACTTGTGCAGCTACGAAGAAATAGTCTATCTGCAGGATTGAAGACTATAACGAACGGCGTAAGAATTGATTCTCAAAAATGGCGATCTATCCATGAAAAAGGAGGAGGCAGCGAAAATAAGTTTCTTTGAAAATTTCCAATTTTAACAGCTCCATTTGTCAGGAAACTATGCTATAAAAAAATCTTGGATGAAGGAAAAAAAAGAAAACTTTTAACTTTTTGCCAACGGACTTTGACCCCCGCATATTCTAACGAACCATTTTCCTCGGCCCATTTAGTTCGATTTATAATATTTCCCCAGCCCACCAAAACCGCCATATATTTTCCAGAAGGCTATACCCGCCGGTCCGATGCTGGGACAAACTTGCAAATTAAATCAACAAAGTTCCCGACTTGAATGAACAAGTTTTCCCGGTCGTTAGACTTTCCAGCGTGCCTGTGGCGGACCATCTAACCCGCCACTACATTTTCCTGGTCATCGTCATTCCAGGAACATGATAAACTAGATCTTTCGTGTAATCATAAAAGTTCTCCCAATACTTATGCACATGCTTTTCTTAGAATATCGATTTTTACACTAGGTATACGTGTAGGTACCAACGTAGAACAAGACCTCATAAGGAAGTCTCAGAATGGGTCTCAGCTCCGCTAGCACTGCTAAAGTACTAAAAACTCACTTTTCCTTTACAATAAGAGTCTGGGTGAGCAAAGCCCGATCGTCACCTCTCCGGAATGAGAAATGAAAAAAGTTTTTCCTGCAAATGTTGAATTTCTATCAACCCTCAGCTAACATAATTGTGATTAAAAAATGTAAAAATTCATCCCTAATTGTCTGTATTGTGATATTGAATGAAGTAATCGCGACGGTATGTTGGCGATGAAGTGTTAAGTTGTATAAAAAATTCTTTTCTTGTCTTGCCGGTTTGCCGAGTAGGGTAAGATAGAGAAAGTGAATCTGGTAACCGTTTTGTAGACTGTCGAAAAAGAAAGACCCGTGGGAAACGGGTAAAAAATTCTCCAGACTCCGGAGGAGCGAAGGAGTTGATTGTAGCAAAAAATACCTACCTATCTTCGGAATAGATCGTCTCCGAAGATAAATCTGCTTCGTAGTATATCGTGAGAAGAAAATAATAGGTCCTCTTTTTTTTCAACTTTTAAAATCAACAGCAGACGCGTCGCGACGCGACGATACGCGGTTATTCGATCGCACCACGCAACTACAGGTGTAAAACAGTTTCGCGAGTCAGACCGTTTTGGTCGAGATTTTATCAAGCCGTCGCTCGGTTACGCTAGCACACGATTTTCTGAATATAGACAGGAAAGAAGTCGATATTTCATAACTCGCGCCTTACAAACTCACCCTCTCTACCAAAGTTTCCAAGCCACCGGAATGCGCTGAACGGCTTTCAGATCTCGAGGGAAATTGCGAGTCTCGCATTATATTTTGTCTCGCATTTCAATAACACATCCGGTTTACTCTCTGCTGTATTCACATCCCTTTATGCCTTCCTCTTCCATTTATTTATTTATTTTTTCTCAATTTTTATTTCACCCGTAACATAATATCGCGAATGCATGTCGCTATATAGTTCTATGAAAAAAAGTATATTTGCGAGTATAGCGGTTCTTCCTATTGATTTACGAAATCCATTAACGATCTGTAGAGCTTATAATACGTGAAACGCTTCGGTAATATTTTCGAATTTCATTAATTATGTGAATTTTGTTTCACGCGATACGGTTGAAAAAATTGTATGCATGTGATGGTAGCAAAAGGGCCTGTAGCTGGTTTGATAAATCTCTTGAAAAGCATCGAATTTTGAAAAATTGTGAATCCAAGCCCAGCTCTTTTTGACATTTACATAGGTATACACCACATAAGTTCACGTGGGTCTCGTATACACGGCCGCATAAATTCTATACGTGAAAATTATGCAGGAAAAAATCTGGGCTGATTAAACCGAGACTATTCAACGCTTGCTAAGGTAGGGGATGAAGAGATTTGCCAACAAGGTGGTTCAAGGTATACGGCTATAACGCTAAGGAACATATACGAGATATTTTGTCGACGCCAAGAATACAAGAAGACGCACCGCGTCTGAGGAGGTGAAATAAGTCGTGGTTTTGCGCATTGCTTATTTATCGTATACAACGGAAAATATTTGTTCGTCTCTGAGTTTTCCGACAAAATACGTTACAGTCAGAGGAAAAGTAAGACTTTGTAATAGCTTTTATTTATCATCGTCGTTTATGCTGTGAGTTGACTCGACTGAAGCTCCGGCCTCGGTGTAGGTGTTACAATGAAAGGCAAACATCAGAGGTGAAATTACACGCTTGAATAACTGGGAAGATTTTCTTCTTTTTTTTTTTTCTCTTCTCTTTTTTCTCCTTCACAAAGTGGAGTGGATGATAAAATGAAAGTTACCGAAGAGCGAAAAATGAAGCGTGAACATTCTTCATCCTTTGATAACTTCAGGGCTCTAGGTCTAGCTGGGTGTATCTATATATAAGCGGTGTTAAAGTGATATCAAGACTAATAAATGAGGACCTCGGTTCATCTCTTCATTATTTGTGATGAAAAAAAAAGAGTGAAATTACGTTATCTCTCACAATCAGATACTTCAATCTTTGACCTGGTTTGGTTTTATCATGGGATTCGCATGGCCGTATTTCGCCTCCCCGATCAAAGGCATATAGATTTTCATGGTGGACAGTTCCCGAAGCCTTACTCTAGACACGAATGCAGGGGCAAGGCAAAGGAATTTTTCCGAAATCGAATTCCTCGAAAATTCGTTTGAAATTATATTGGGTATATATGAGTTCTACCATCGCATTCCCAACACGAGGAGTCAAGGTTTGAATTCTTTATCAGTACCGAGCCAACTTCGATTAGATTCACGTGTAAACTCTGTAAAAGTTCAATATGTAAAGTTTTTCCACTATAATTCGCGCAAAACGTTTTTCCAAACCGAATTCCGGACTCGATTGACGTCTCACTCTCTTATTTTATCTCTTTCTTCATCCCAACCTCATCTATTCCGCTCTTTCTCCGTCTTACCATATGTTTGGCAATCGAAAACTGCTTATACCCGATCGTTTCTCACATATACATATAAATCTTTCGAAGAAGGAGGGGAGGGACAGCTACCTTTTTGTTAAGAAATTTTCTCCACGTTTTTTCCCTGTAGCACGTTTCGTTCCAAAATATACGATACCTACCTACAAAGATCTACAGATTAACGTACAAAAGATATTTTCCGATCGAAAATGGGAAAACGGGAATAGTAGGTATCAGTAAAAAAGGAAATAAAAATGATACACACGTAGACTCGATCGTATAATGTGTAAACTCTTGTTACAAGCAACTCATCCCCTAAAAGGAAAGGTTAATCGGATCTTTTTCTCTACCACGCCCCCACACGTAAGTACCTATATATCTCGAAAATCCAGGATCCTAATCACTTTGAAACGACCCATGAAAAAGCGATGAAAGCCCGCATAAATATTTGTCCGGGTTTTCGTCGCCTCCAGGTGTCCCTTCTCTTCGCCCCTGCGAGAACCTCGGCGTCGCGTCGCGACGCGCATACCAAAGGAGATACGACGAAACGACGCGACGCCCGGGCCCCGGCCGGGACGCTTGCCAAAAACCAACTAAATTCGACTACTTTACCACGGTGTTCACTATTGCCTTTGTGCATTGCAAGTAACGCTTCCCTATTGCTCGCATACATTTCCGAAGAAATTTTATTGAACGAGAAAATTCACAGGTATGTATGCATATATATACGTATTGTCTATACGACGCGACATACCTATAGTGGCGTATCATATTCCTTGCGATACTGCCGGATAATCTTACCATGGTAGCCATGAATAGTTTTTTCCGCTATTCTTGAAATCATTCATAAAATAATTATCTCGTTTAGTCTCACAAGTTCTATACTTAAATCATTTTTTTATCATTTCATTTTCAGTTGAAACCCAGAAGAAAAGGCAAAAAAGACGGTGTTTTTTCCCGGTACTTTTCATCACCTTAAAAACCATTGTAATAACGTACTGAATACAGAATACAGAGTAATTGGATTGAACTCGAAAAAATATGATTTTGATTTGGAAATATGAAACAAAAAGTCGACAAAAAATATTTCAATTTAGAAACGCGTTGAATACAGAATAGAGTGATTGGTTTGTATTCGAAAAGACATTATTTTGATTTGAAAATATCAAAACTGAAAAGTCAGAGAAAAATATACACATATAAAATTGAAAGCCAATTTATTTCCGATAGAATTAGCGGACGTTCAAATTTAATGGGATATCGCAATTTTTCATTCCGGTGATTCGAATGTAAAGTCCTCAAAATTTTATAATTTTTCATCGACCCGTTTTCCAGATCATCACGCGGATTAATCCGACAGACCCGCAGACCGGCAGACAGACAGACATTTTCTAAAAACCTGTTTTTCGGTTTCCAGAGGGTCGGAAACGTGAAGATTCGTCGAAATTAGCGAAAATCACTTTTCGACCAAAACCAATACTTCTCTTACATCACCATAGGTGATGAAAAGTAAAAATCTAGTAAGACTCTGCTTTTACGATCTGAAACTAGCCCCCCATGATTGTGATTACGAATTGGTTCTGTAGCTCTCTATTTTTCATATACCTACCTATATTCGAGGCTTAGAGAAAATTGAAATTAATAATGACAAAATTATTGAACAATGAATCGCGTGTCATAAACTATAAATTATCTTCTTACCAAATGAAATTCAATTCTCATTCAGTCACCAGTAGCAGCTCTAAAATTACTTGCAAGAATTCAAACGTAGCGTACATAACGGGAGGTGTAATTTTCATATTTTACACCTGAGCCATTGGTCCCTGTAATTTAAATGTGATAAACACTCTCGTCCTCAGATTGAAAATAACAAAGATTTCCATTTTTGGCATCGGTGAATAAAGGATCGGATTTTCGTCCAAGAAATTGATATGTGGTTACTGAACACCGTGAAAATTGAATGAAAAATGTTCTTCTTCGGTTTAAAATTGAATCAAAATGTTATTTTGAAAACGACGCCTCGCTGTACCGTACAAGTAAACGTATACTGAAATCTGGCAATTCCTGAGAACTGGATATTATACAAGGGCAAGTCAGAACCTTGACGGGATCCCTCGTCAGATTGGCTCGCATACCGTGTTGGCATCGTGGAATCAAAAGTAACACATATATATATACGCAGATACTGAGATAATCCAAACCACATACGTAGTACATATGCATGAATTCGTCGAATCACGTTGCTGTAACAGTGTGGATACAAAATACGAATACATATATAAGCACATGTGACAGGACGGCAATCGCAACACCTGCAGGGGTAAATCACTCCGAATTTTGATACGAGAGATCGAACTCACAGCCTAACCCTAGTCCTCGTACCTACCTACCTACATCCTACCACCCAGCTGCCAATCAAAACCAAACGATCTCACGAATTTCCATTTCCCGTAGCAATTTTCATTCGCTAATAGGAAGCAGCACTAACTCCATTTTAGCTGGTAACGCGTTCGTTATTCGATTTTGTTTCGGAGTAGAGAACAACGCGGATACGAGTAGGGTGGAAAAAGGAGAAGAAAATAAAATGAAATAAAAATAGGGTGAATAGACGGAGACTAGGGAATCGGCTAAAGCTAGTGGAAGTTAAAATGTTAAGTTTTAGAACTTCATTCAAACATCAGGTAAGAAAAAGGCGAAGAATACCCAAGGCGAGAACCGAATAGAAGAAAAAGTAGAAAAACCCGCAGAACGCTCTCTTGATTTTAGTGAAAGAACCTCGTTGTGGTCGAACGAGTATATAAGCGAGAAAGCTAAATACATTGAATGAAAGATAAAGATCAAGAAACCGGAGTAAAAATAAGTAGAAATCCTACCGAACCTCGAGTGGGTGTTCAAATGCTCAGAAGCTCAGACCTTTATTTGTCTGGCTCACGTCTTTAAGTTTAGGGCAAAAAGAGGAGTGAGGATGAGGCTAAGACCGAGCTGAAAAGTACTAGATGAAAAACTAAAATATAACAACATCTTAACAGCTATTATATGATCCTGGCAAGTAAACGGCAGATGTTGAAGTATATTTTCCCCGGACGGATAGACTCTGGGGTGTTAGGGATTCGTTGAGTTCATAGCAGTCTGACAGACGCTGTTAATGCGATATCAACCTGAGAGGTTGATTACAAATGAGTGCTATGACGTACCGGCTTCAGAATAATAAGTACATACGTCACTTTCATGAATTAATTTCATGAATTTTGCCACGTGATTCGAAGAAATTAAAAGAAAAATTTCCACTCGATACACGAGGCAATAATTTATCCATAATTTGGGTCTTCTTCATATCATAAAATGTACCCGGCTGGTATGATGGCTGAATTTATAAGAGAAAACGAAAAGGAAAGATAAAAAAAAAGAGAGCGACGATTTTAAGCCTGTCATAAATTTCACAATTATTATTTAGATTTGTGGCGCTCGAGATAGAGAAAGACGGAATGGAACTCGGGAAATTTGTACGAAGGATCAGGGGAAAGCCGCTGAAATAATTGGGGGAAAAAGAGATACAAATGATGAGCTGAGAGGAAGAAAAACAGAGAAATGAGAAAAGGAGAAACAGATGCTTAGCCCAAATTGCTTTTAGCCACGCGCTGTCTTCCAGCCTCAAGCTTTGTTAATAAGCCCTCTATTACCAATTAATTATATTTCGAAACGAACCTAATCTAATTCCAACAAACTCAGTCAACCACCAAAGTTGGGGGCGACCTTATTATTTTGCTATACCCTTGTAAAATCCTTTTTCGGTCATGTTTTTATCGACATGTCTTCCTTTTACAAGAAAAAATTTGCGCAAACTCGGTCTAACGATATTCTAGCGGATTATTGTTTCCCCATCAAAGTCCAGTCCGCGTTTCAAATGGAACCGGCAAAGTGGTTAAAAATGTTTATATAATTTATAGATATATACCCATCGGTTACCACATTTTAATTTCTCGTTATTAATCTATTTTAATAATTTTCACGATCGCTTCAATTTATTTGAACGTACACGTAACATACGAGTATCGTTATTCGCTGCAGCCTGCAGCAAATGACTAATGTACGAAGGGATGTAAAAAATTTCTGAATATCGATGCAGAGCTCGTAGCAAATTCGTTTTTCGTAATCAACTTTTTCATCCGCTTATTCGATATGTGAATTTTTTCAAACAGCGCTCCGGTTCGGTGACGGGTCTCTCAATCAAACCCTCCGAATTACTATCAGCCCGACGTGCCTCCCTGCAGATCGTTAAAAATCTGATTGCTTTAGTTGAATGCAATTTGTAAAGTACTAAAACAAAAAGAAAAAAAAACAAGAAATAAGGAAAAACATCAAAATCTAAGAACTTTCAGTATGTCGAAAGAAAAATACAAAAAAGTAAAAACGTCATTTCTTTCAATTCAACAGATTTGTTTCAAATGAAACGGCGATCGCGAACACTGCGTGGTGAAATTCTGCTTGAAGAGAGAAGAATGTCGATTAAAATAAGAAGATTATGCACAAAGGATCAGCTCAACAGATTTATTTATTTAAAAATATCCTTTTTCGCAATTTCTATAAGGTATAATATAATGGAAATGAACTCACCGTGGCTGAATTGATTATTGCTGGCGATTACTCTCTCGGCATTTTTCCGCGCTATGTAGAACCATTCGCTGCTGTTACTTAGATATTTGTATTCTACGGCCAAATCTTTGACCAATACAGCATCCTGATCCTCGAGGCGATGGGCGAACGGACAGTAAAGCCAATGATCACGATATTGTAGTTTGTCGTAACAATTTCCGGCGGCGAAAATGTCCTCGTCGAATTCTACCATGGATAGAATACTAGCGTGGAGAAGATATTCTGAAGAAAGCATAACTTCCGGTGCGTATTTCCATAATCTGGTAAGCATATTGGCCCGATTCACAGCAAGGTTTGCCTCAAGACGAAATCTCTCTTGAGCATAACGATCGACGACACCTTCACCAAGATTCAAATCTGTCCCTGCTGTACAATTTTCACCGAGAAGATGCTGGTTCTCAATAATTCTTAGGAAACGTGTCACAATATCGTCCTGGACACTTTGCTTCTCTGTACGCTTGGTCACAATGTCCACCACATCTTCGTAGTCTGTTGTGCCTTTTTCGGACCACTTGGAGGAGTTCCGCGACTGATTCACCTCGTCAAAGGACTCGTAATCTTCGAATTTTAATTTTCCAAAATTCTCGTTCAATCGTTTCTCTTCCTTCGACGTATGCACCAACGTCCCAAATTCATCGGTTGCATTATCTCTCTGTATACTAAACTCAGTTTGTTTCTTCTCTTGCGAAAAAGCTTTCCGCAGCTTTCCCAACGAGCTGCCACTCCCAGCACCAACAACACGAGCACCAGATCCACCAAGATCACCAGAACCAGCACCAAGTTTCACGTGAACCCTTTGGTTTCTCCCAATCTGTCCATCTTTCACAGAAACCATGTCCTGCAGTCTGGGATGCATATCGTTGAGAATTTTCCCCAATTTTTGCACAGCCTGTTCCTGAAGAATACTCCGAGTCAAATTTGTCTTCTCCTCTGAAAATTCGTCGGTGATATTCATCTGCTCGGTATTATTTGCCTCGGAAAGTATGGCAGTATCTTCACCGATAGAAGTAATGTTTCTCATCAGAGTCGCACCACTTTTACGCTTCGCTTTTATGCCAACAAAAACTTGGTCGATTTCGTCGATTTTTATTTGTCTAGCAAAATGACCACGGGATCTACCGTGTCTTATCTGAGTACCCACAGGTGATCTTTCCAATTCAACATCCAAAGGTTCGTCGTAATCCTGGTCCGATTTTTCGCTCATCTGGTTGGGAAATTCCCCCAACTTTAACTGTCCTTCATTCATCACAGGAAGCTTTTCGAGTTTCGTATCTTGGACTAGTTTCCTTTCGATGAATGGTGGCCTGTGCTTTTGTTGATGGCGAACCAATTCCTTAGGCCTTTCAATCTGGACCTCGGCTCCGCAAGCTCTTGGTAAAATCTCACAAATCAGTGAAAATAAAATAACCACCGACCAACAACCGTTAAGATTCATTTTACGGAGGGTTCCCAATGACACCCGAATTAATCTGCACCCATCGTTACTAGCCTGTTAATTAAAAACCATTATTGATTAAACCGTCACGCCATGACCGTCAAGTTTTTCGCAAATTACACTCGCGAACTCGTTTTTTTTTTTCTGTAAATTTGTAAATTCTGTCACGTTTATCTGTTTCACAATCGTATTTTTAAACACCCTATTGTAGTTTCCCTTTGATATATCCGTTGATACTCGCCTATATATAATAATAATCTACAATACTGCAAAATTGCACGATCCATAAGATTGTCAGATCCTGTATAGGTATATCACGCACTAATTTACAACAGGAATAATTATTGGCCAGAATACACACCGGACAGGTTTTACTTCCTATTTAATTAAAACCTGTTAATAAAAGGCTTATAACAACGATGTAAATCTATGGTAACTGGTTAGTAGTTAATTATTGTAGTTTGATAATTAATTCGACAGTATAACGTATTATCACAGAAATTCGCTGGTGTGGTTTAAAAATGGAATCGTTAACTATTACATGTATTCCTATATTACAGAAGAGAATTTCTTCACCCGAGATTTACGAGTAGCTTTTTCTCCACGAAACTGCGTGATATACTTACGTTCGTGTATTGTCAAAAATTTTATACTAATATAACAGTTAAATATTTACTTATCCTAATTGAAAAAATTAACATTTTATTTTCAAATTCTATTTTACAAGCGTCCTCGATACGCACGTACCGATATTCTATATTGAATAAGTTTTCATCACTTTAAAAAGCTCTATCTATTTAGGGTTCATTTCAATTTCCTGTATAGTTCGTTCAGGTGAAAGTTTCATACAAATTATGTCCAACACTAATGAGATTATTCACGGTATGATTATCATTCTATATACGTAACTTTAATACGAGGCTTATAAATTTTAGTAACCAACAACATCTACTTCATCTAAGGGTCTACGTACAACGTGGTAAACAGCGACAAAAAAGTTTCTGTTAAGCTTAAGAGCTTTCAAATTTATTACTCCAACCGATATTTTTAAATATGGGTTCATCTCACTGACACGCATCATTTTTACATCGGGAAAATATCTATGAAGTCCAAAATAAACAGAGGGATGGGCTCCAAGTTGCTCACGAAGTATGCTCAAATTATTCGATATAAAAGGTCGTCGTGCTTCAAGATGGGTTCGCGGGTGCACGCGGTGCCTGACTGAGGGTTGAACACGACTCGGCTCCCTCAAGATCCGTGGAAACCCAAAGCGCATGACCCGGTACCAGCTTTTATTAATACGAGTACATACGTTCAATATAAATTTGCATCTATGAACCTACTCTAATTTTCACTATCGTAGTTTGATTATTTCTCATTATTTTTTATGTTATTCGCTTGGATTCAGAATCATACCCTATTCCGTTTCAATTCAGTATCGGCCCTTAATTCAGCACCGAATAACAAACTAATCAACTATTTCTAAGGATAAGGTACGGCTCTATCTTTCTTCGAGTGAGAGATTAACAAACAGGCTCGTTTCAGCTGTGTTTTTGTGAGAAACAAAAGTTTAGATTGAAAGCCCTAGCGATTCTCTGACTAAATAAGACTTTGTTTACGGTCTTGAGGCGAAACTCGACATCGTCAGTGGATAGAAAACAATTTCATAAATCGCTCAACATGGGGTTAATTCTCGTTAAATTGTTGTTACGCCAGTGGTTGTAAGTATACCTAATACAAGTATGTAGTATTTTACTAATTTTCAAGAAACTGATGGCCAATTTCGCGATTCCTTATCCTTAACGAGTAGGAAATAAGAGCTTAACGTCACAACGAAATCTTCTCTCTGTTAGAAATAGTGAGGATTCCAATTACTACGAGAGGTAGTATATAACAAATTCGTGGGCAAATAACGTAGCGAGGAGACTCCATCACGAATTGTAATTGAAGGAATCCATTGTGAATTGTAATTGAATAATTTGATGAATCGATACATTTGACATACCATGTGAAAGGGACTGAGGCAAAATGATCACTTTAAAGAAAGTAGACGAGGATAATGACTCTATAAGTTTTTCCCTTTGTCTTCACTTGGAAACAACGCTCGTATCCAGTTTTATAAGATTCTTTCAAAATAAAATCATCCTTCATAGAATCTAAGAGAATAAATAAATTTATTGTCATTCTGATTCTATTATCGAAGAACTAGGTTTCTTTGTTCACAGAATTTTTCTAGGTTCCCACTTTGTCCCTGTCTTCCCTATATACTCGCCAACTAAGAGTCAGGAATAACTTACGAAATTTCAAAAAAATCTTAAGCTTATAAATAAATAAATAAATAAATGAATAAATAATGTTTTCTAGCCATCCAGAGTCTGTAGAGAGATAGTATTGGAATAGATTCGTAAAACTCGCACACCTTCATTTTATTTGTCACATGTTTCTAGCAGCCTCGGTTATGAGATAAGAGCAGCCCTTAGAGGCTGACGCAGTCTCTGCGTGATCTTCCTAGAAAAAAAAACACATACAAAAAAAAAACCACTTTACCAGACCTCTGTGTCCCCTAACTGACGATCCGTAGGTACTCGTACTCTCGGCATCGGGGTTCTTGAAGTGGCTTCTTCGTCGCTCGTTAAAGACGACCACCATCAAACCGCCAACCACTTACCTTCACTGGCTTATATACATATTTTCCCTTCGGGCAAAACCTCTGGGTTATAACTATGTGTATATACAATCTCTATACCTACTTGGTTTTCAGATTTATAGCTGCGTATAAAGGTACTGTCAGTTACACAACTAAAGGAGATAGTGAACAAATGTATAATGGTACTTACGTAGTTTTGGAACCAACAAAAATTTGCATTTTTGCAAAGAGTTTGAGGAAACCGAACGAATGATTTACTTCTCGTTCTATAGTTGGTCAGTTTCTTTTTTTTTTTTTCTTTTGATGGAAAAAAAAAACAAACTATCGATTAGGTCCACATACTGTAGCAGTAGCCAATTTCTGTCAGACGAAACAAAAATAGAAAGCAATTTTCGGGTTCCATATAACTTTCGACGCACTCGTGGAATCCGATATTTTATCAATGAAGTATTTTCAATTCACGTGGGAAGGAAAAAAAAAAGGAATTTTACGGACGAAAAGACGCGGATAGAGAGATGGAAAAACTCATTGTGCCACCGAGGGAATGACACGTACCTTGATTTTATTATATTCAATATGTCTGAGAGACGTTGTATTCTGATTTTTCCGCACGTGTGGCAAATTTCCTGATGCCAGATATACCAACAAGGTATTATGACATATCGGGTTGATATTGGTATAGGCAAAGACAAGACGTACCTTACCTCTGTGAGATTATGATTAAACCACTGCTGGTACCAGCTTCTTGACTTGCGAAAAGGTAGCCAACCACATCGTAGGATAACGAAACCAGGTTCTATCGCAATAACAACAGGCTTATACTTTCCGGGTGGAATGGGGGAAACTGACAAGAACCGTCAGCACGAGACAAAACCCGAAATTAATGATTACGAAGTAGAATTATTAATTAATCCTACAGAAATAAACTCCATCTGTATTATTACATGCAGAATATACCATGTATAGGTTCAGGATGTCGTACACAGACCTAACAAATGTAAACCGTATATCGTTAGCTGTTCATTTATTATCTGTCAGAAACTCGCACAATCACAGCATTTTCTGACTGTAACATCATCTCGCTGTCTTCTACAGCCAGCTTTTTGGTTTTTTGGTTTTATTTTTTTTTTTTTACGTAGAAAGGATGAAATCGCACTTAATTATAGCTCGAAAAATGTGTCAGAAGTTTACCACACGAATGCTAATTTCCTGTTAGATTCAATATGGCTTAAAATTCATAAACATACCGAATCCACTTTTAAAAACGTGCGGCTGAGAGTTTTACCTATTTCATACTTATATCTATACGATGCTTACCAATTCTTGTACATTAACAATGGGGTGAGTAGAATCTTTGAGCAATTTTTACTACCGTGGCAATATAAGGATGAATATCCGCGTTTAAAAAATTCTGGTGATATTGAGAAATCGCAATAAAATTTCATACTTTGGAATCTTATGATATTGTAATATCCGAAACCACGGGGAAAATTGAAACAAGTTTGAGGGTAAATGTAAAAATATTTTTGTAGCATAATTCTACTCTTTATTCGTCTCTCCCTTTTTTTTCTTTCCTCCTTTTGGTAGAAGAAAAACGTGACTTAATGAGAAATCCTGTTTCCTTCATGCTTTCGTTGATATTTGAGATAAGTATTAGCTGAAGGCTAGAAATAAATGAAACAAAAATTAATAGACATTTCTTGAACGCAGATGACTGATTACCATATCAAGTTCAGCGAATTAATTTTCAAATCGTATACCCTTCTCAACGGAGAATCGTAAATCTCAGTACCGAAGTCAGTTGACATGACGCGTGAATTAATTCTAACGTTCTCCAAGGTGCTGCTATTAATTGCGTACTTTGTTACCCCAACCCTAAGGTTTCGGCACCCGTGAACCACGAGTTAGAACATTGATGGGGGATAATTAAAACTAGATAAATCGCAAGAATATTCCCCATATACGAAAAGCCAACCCTGGGTCCCCATATTTTCCAACCAGAATGTCCTAGCATGTGTGTACCTAGACATAGCGAGGTTGATTCTGGCCCGGACGTGACTGTTAAATGGTAGATACTCGAAATATTTTTCGAGCTTTTCGTCTTTCCGTTCATGTCAGCTGAACTGACATTTCAGGCAATATATTTTTTAATTTGCACATTTTGTAACTCAAAATGACGGCTGCAAGTAGCACTCCATCAACCCTATCAAGCTGCTTGACTCTACGTATACATACAGAGAGATTAAAGCGTTGGTTTCCACTCAAGTCAGTCAAAGCCAACTCGGCATACTCCAGGTTTTTCGTCTGTTTATTGCAGGCCGACCATCTGCATTTTTCCTCTGGTTGAATCGATTCGCTTTCAGAAGACGTCGACTCGAAAAAAAAATAGGAAAAGTGGATGGCCAGCCTGCAATAAACGGACGAAAAACCTGGAGTGTGCCGAGTCGGCTTTGACTGAGTGTAAACCAACGCTTTAATCTCTCTGTGGGTATAGTTTATATGTCCGTATTTCTCCAGCAGGAGTGAACTGAGTGAAAATATTGCATAATTAATCGAAATTAATGTAATTTTCGCGCAACGACCGTCATTACCATGCTCGTAGCGTTCAACCCGATTAGAGGGAACAGCGTGTTTATATAATTATATAAATTTTTTACATAACGGCTACCGATAGCAAACAAATTCATTTGGGACGAATAATTAGGCAGGTATAAAAGCGTGTCAGTAGAATTATCCGATTCGTATTTCTGTGGACAGATATTGATTGAAATTCATAGACGCAAATAACTGTGTACACATAGTACACCTTCAGTGACGAACTATTGAGAGATATAAGCAACGTTGATATGTTTTGGAGTTCCTGCATCATTCTTTCTGCGCCGTGATATTTTCTTCTGATGAAAAAAACCCAAGAATATAGTATAATAGAAGATCCATAGGAAAAGTCAACAATCCTCTGAAAAAACTGCGAAAATCGTATCATAAACAGCTGGCTAAAAATACAAAGACGACACAAGTGCGACATTCTATAAGTTGAGCTCATCGAACGGATTAACCGATCAATTCATTTGGTAGTTAGTTCAACGATTGCAGATATCATCACAAACGATTGAAAACTGTCTGAAATATATAGTTGAGTTGATTGAAATAAAAGGAATTATAAGTTGTATCGAAATAATTGGCACACATTTATTCTTTCTGATTTTATGCAGCAATACATTTACCGTAACTGAATGTGTAATTGTCATTTCCACCCTTTAGACGTTTTTAGATTTTACACGTAGGGAATAATCACGGATTTTTATCAACCGTGAATGCATACGTATAGCATGTAATGGCGGTTAACCAGCCCCTGAACTGGAACTAGTTTTGATCTATAAGTTCGCGGATAGGTAATTTGTTTGCAGCATTTTCACCGACAAGTACTCCAACTTTTGATTAGCCACTGCACTGCTGCAGGTCTGTTTTCTATTTATTCGCTTTTGTTGTCAAGTTAAAGTTAGATCTCTGTAGTGCTACATTATTTTCGGTTCCCTTATATATACGTGCAAAAATACATGTATACAACATTTTGCATACGTACATTAACACATGTACATGCAGATTAGTCCACCTAATTTTCCCGCTTGGGCAAACAGCTATGTTATCATTAGTATACGTGTGTTACAGCTTTTCGTAATTTCGTAAATGGAAAGTATGGGTGAGGCAGACACAAGAAACTTTTTTTTTCCATAATTTATCAGAGGGGAAAGAAGGAGGTCTCTGCCCTACGAATTTGTAAGTAAACTCACAAGTTTTACTATGTGTATATGTATATGTATGTGTGTGTGTGTCTGGGTATAAAACGTGACCCATTTTTCTGGGAACAGATCTGACCCTACTTCGATCTTGCGAGAAGGGACGTAACGTTATTTTTCCTTATTTATTTATCCTTTTTCTAGCAGTTTCCAAACTTTTTTCTGCAGACTCGTTCTTCAGAAAATTGACCTTTATCCCTTCGGTGTAGATGGACAAGCCCCGTGACCCCTTTTGAATCACTTCGACGGGCTGTTGGATCGCGCGAAAGTGTAAGTAGTGCAGGGGCGCGTCTGGTCAGCCACCGCCTCTTGCTCACTAGAAAACTTATGCTACCCTTTAGACCTGAACTCCGTGAGTAGGTATTATAAAAGATGTGAAGCTGTTTTATTTTTTTATTTCTTATCGACATCGTACAACTTAAAGCAGAGAGGAAAAATAAAAAAAAAATAAAAAATTGGTTTTGCAGTATACAGTAGTATTTATCTACGTAATATACAATACACATTACACCACAATCGTGAAAATGATTTATAATAAATACAGCGATAATAAATTGGAAGAAACAATAAGAAGCCAGCGTTACTTGAGAATCTCCTGGATTTTGAAGTGGTCGAAAATTTTTACTAAAAATTCGGCATATCGTTGAATGGTATACATAGGTATACGTGTACTTGTGTATCAAAAATTACGAACTTGTGAAGAAAAAGAAAAAAAAAACTTATTTCATTCAATCTTACCTGACTGGAATAATTGATCTCGCTACAGCAATCTTTGAAGTAGATATATTTTTTTTTTCTTCCTTTTTTTCTTCTTCTCTTCTTGTCAACGATACTGCAGACGCTGAGAATTTGACTTTTCATTCAACACAATGGAATTTTCAAGAACGATTTCAAGTAGGTACGATGGGAAACCTTAATACTTTCTTATTTTTATTCTCAGTTTCAATTGAATGCACGTACTATATACCTACTAATATCTCCCGGCAGATATATATATATATATACCCTGAACTCTAAAGTCTCGAACAATTTTTATACGTTTTATAGTTTTCAAATACTTCGAAGACAATCTACTGCTTATAGAAGCAGAGCTACTTAGGGTGAAAGTTTTAAAGATTCTTTAAAATAGCCAAGAGAATCTCGTCCCGCTTCGATACTTGTTACTTATTCTTAAAGTAATCCCGTTTTCGAATACTACATAATTAATAGAAGAGAAAAGATATAATCAAATATTTCATCCCCTTTTGTTTTCACGTTTTTACCTCAGTGTCAGTAAGCTCGACTTTCAATATCATTATAACAAATCCCTTAGGGTTTATTCATTTTTATTCCGAGACAGCTCAGGCACAAAACTACCACGACGATTATTCATTTCTAATCACCCACGCTTAATGAGTGTTAAAAAAAATAAGACCAATCTCTCTCTCTTTCTCTCTTTTCAGTCCTTATTTTCATTGTGAGCACACGTCGACATCTCTACCCTGTGACTTTAAGTTATCTTACTCTATGTTATTATTCTACTTATTTATTCTATCTATTTATTGTATTTATCTCTGTTATCCTTATTTTTATCTTTACCTTTTCTCTACCTTTCCACCTATGTTATTTTTATCTACCTTTATTTCTCATTGTTACATGTTACTGCCTTGGAACTACAGCCTTGGAGCTTTATTTTTGTTAATCTGATACTGTACTATAATTTCTTCATAATTATTTTATAACTGTGTATGTAAACTATTATTAATTCCATTTCACACTATTTTGTATTTTCGTTTGCCTTTTGGTCTAACTGTAGGCTACGGCATAATAAATTATATCTATCTATCTATCTGCTGATCTTTCTCAAACTTCAATTTTTTTCTCAGAACCGCATTCCACCTGTTTCTCAACACATTACATCGGGATATTGACGAATAGCAAATACCTAATCTCGAAGAAAAATTATGCCATCTTCACTCTCTGCCCCAGTTGCACCTCATTATTCCAGAATCGGCGCTATTTTCTAATTGAGGAGAAGAATTCAGGATAATGTTATCTAATAGGTAATAAAATCCAGAAAATCCTCAAATTTTATGAAATTAAAATTTATTTGTACAGTAAGGAAAGACGGGAGAACTATCTTCTCAATTGTGAATACATTATTCATAGTATTAATAGCGGTGATGTATTTATTGTTTAATCCCAGATCTGGCCATTTTGAATCTGCTTGGAGGTCTTGATTTACTTGAAGATACGTAGGCATCAGGAAGTTCTGGTTTTCTTTCTTCTACATCCTTGACGATCTGTAATAACGTGTTAAATAAAACATACGATTCGGTCATTCGATAAAATAGTCGAAACTTTGTATAATAAATCAATTCTTACGATGGTATAAGAAGACCCGAAAGGTAGCTCGTCGGTTTCTTGTTCAAAACCGTCGTCAGCTGGTGGCGTAATATTTTGAGAGTATGAAACATCGCTCAATGACTTTTTCAAAATTGATTTCGGTTTACCAAATATTCTGTAAAAATCTGAAGGATCTTCGATCCCGTTATCCTCAGATGATTTAACGAGTCTACTAGGTCGTCTTTTCGAATGTCTAAATTCGATTCTAATCACGTCATCATCCTCACTTCCGTTTCCCGTAGAATCTTCGGACCCCTCGTCTTCGTATGAAGACAAATCCGCCCCAACAGAAATCATGTCTTCAATGATCTTCAACTTTTCCATATCATTTTCTGTGTCAGATTCGCTCGATGATTCTTGTTCCTTTTTCAAAGGCTCATCAAACGAATGATTTTTCCACTTTCCAAACACATTTACTTGTATTTTATCTGTGAAAGATACTCGACGACCTTGCGGTCCTGATTTCGAGTTTTCATCATCAGTTCCATTCTTGTTTTCATCCCCCTCCTTTTCGACAGACGGCACTAACGATTTCTCCGTATTCTGTATGGATTGAGATTCAGACTCGACTTCACTCTGGCTAGAACTTCCGACCGAATCACTCTCTCTAATATCTGTTGATCCCTCTTGGCTAGTGATCACAGAGTACTCTGAACTTTGAGCTGAACGATATTGACTAATTTCTTGTTCCATTAATTCCGTATTATAGTTTGCAGTTTGTTCATTGTTGGTGGATTTTTGATCATTCGAAGAAGATAACGAACCTTCAGACCTAGACTCATCGATTGTTTCCCCACTAGATTTGATTTCGAAAGTAGTTGTGTCTAAAGAAGTGCTTGAACTAGGCTGATGAAGACTTGGGATATCGTAAGTCGAGGATGATTCGCGTTCGTCTTCTTTATTCAAGTCTTCTTTCTCTGATATATCTTTTTGGTCATCAGATATCATACTGTTCTTCAATTTGGCAAGTCTTTCTTTTATTACATCGTCCGGTGTCTCATCTTCAGAAAACTCAGCGTCTTCCTCTTCATAAGAATCACCATCCTGATTATCTTCACCGTAATAGTTGCAATCGTTTTCATGTAATCTAAATACAGATAATTGAAGAGACAATAAGATGATACAAGGGTTCAAGAAAAAATCTCAAGACTATTCCATTATCTTTGCCGACTTAGAATTGGAGACACAAAGAAATTTCGCTACTTTAGCGCGGACAAAAAAATTTGAATATTGCCAACAATGAAATTTTGACAAATTGTTTTGGAAATAAAATCAGAAATATCCACACATCATTAACTAGTGGACAAAACCACGCAACAAACCTATCAATTTCGTCTTCTAATTCTTCCTGAAGTTCGAGCTCGTCCAATCTTTGAAACAAATCTCCTTCAGATTGGATTTCAGTCTTTTCTTGTGCTCGGAGTTGAGCCAGTTTCTGTCTATATTCCTTCTCACGCTGTCGATGTTTAACTATATGAAGAGTGACGTATTATTGAGCATAATAAATATAAACAAAGATCAATAAATTCTAGCTAAGCATTGAGCAAGGTCATACTGAGTTTGGGGTTTCAGATTATTCTGAAATTTCTAAGAAACATTGAAAATCAATCATTCAATCCGGCGACTTACTTCGCCATTCCTTTTCCTCCTCTTCGTCGTAAGTTTCTATTATTTCGCGTTGCTCTTCGTTGCCAAAAATGCCGTGATCTATGGGAAGCGACTGTCTCATTTCAAGTAAATTCTGTTCCTTTTCAAGATTGATTAGCATCTCATCAGCCTCTAGAAAATAAAAATTTTATCAACCAAATTTATCGCTGGAATTGAAAAAGGCATTAATTAAAGTTTAGAGATGAAATTCAGGCCAATATTTGACTCCCATAAAATGTTCATCTCTTAATTCCTCACGTTTTATTCTGCGATCACAAACAGCGATGGCTTGTTTGGCGCTGTATTTAGCGAAATATCCTTCGCCAAGACAAACTAGAATTTCATTAGTGTGAACAAGCTTTCCTTTGATCAGTGCTTTGCGGCCGATAGGCACCATACAGTTTGTTGTTAACTCTTGGGGTAAAATTTCAAGACCTTTTTTTACTTTTTCGTGAGATTTTCTGTAATTGTTCCATGTTTCGGCTTGGGCTTCGTTGCGTTTTAAAGCCTGTGAGTAAAGCGAATATCAAATCGACGTGTTTCCGTGTTGTAAAATTCTGGTTCTTAGGTTAGTCTATTATTTCGATTCTTTAGACAACTTGTATTAATGAAAATGGTGTGATTCTTGGAGAAACTGATTTAAAAAAGGCGGATTTTTGATACAAACTTCTGTTGAATGTGGGAAAAAATTGATATATTTTTAAAATACTTGACAAATTTAAGGTTATAAAGAACGTAAGAATAACCTCAAATATACCTCGACAAGTGCTTGATTTAATAAAGCTCGTAAAGAACTTTGGTAGTTTTGGTAATTCTTGCTATCCATCGTTTATTCGCAACTCGGTATTACGCGTTTTTTATTATTTTTTTCAAATAACTAAAAATAACTAAAAAGCCGATTATATGCAACCTGCATGCCATCTAGTAGTTCTCAAATTGTCTGATAGATGACGGGTCCATTTGGCATTTTGTTGGCGCCACTGGAGTCGGGCAAGGACGAGCACCGACCTTGAGTAGCACCTGTCGTAGCATCAGTGGCCCTCGTGGCGTCAAAGCTATCGTATGGGGTCTGTATTACCGTGATACGATTTTGAAATTTGACTAGCATATCAATAGAGATATTCCGAACATTAGTACATCGGTTTTACCGGATAACTAGAGGTTAAAAAAAAAATATTCCGAACAAAGAGGGTGTCACAAAATAAATAATTTATCTGTACAATGACGAGAACAGAATTTTAGAGTAATTTACTAAATTATAGTAATATTGTAAAACCCGTCCCTCTATTACAGATAAACAAACTTCCATCGGAGTTCAAACATTTCCGTCCAGGATGGAAGGATTTTCTTGTGATTGCAACTAACAACCGATATTGAACTCAGCCTTTGTACAATTAGTTATATTAGCTAGTATATCATTGTATTAAAGAAATACTCAATCACTTACGACGGAATACGTATATTTATTTTCAAGAAACATGACAAATTATACATACAGTAAAACCTCCGGCACTGTAGTGTCTCGATCTATGCTCGCCTACGCTGCTGCATGCACGTCGCTATATAACTTATCTATACTAGCATTTTTGAGAGTTAGAATAATTTTAAGTCGAAAAATGCTCCTGGTATCAGGAGAACATCTGGCCAAGGAGGTGTTCTGAAATTTTTGGAGTGCCTATCGACACACGCATGCATACACTGCTTCAAGCAGTCGCTAGTTAGCTTATCTATACTAGCATTTGTAAGAGTTAGAATAATTTTAAGTCGAAAAATGCTCCTGGTATCAGGAAAACATAAAACCCGAGGAGGTGTTCTGAAATTTTTGGTGGGGGAAAAGAGTAGTCTATCGACAGAGGCATGCATACGCTGCTTCATGCGCGTCGCCATATAGCTTATCTATACTAGCATTTTTAAGAGTTAGAATAATTTTAAGTCGAAAAATGCTCCTGGTATCAGGAAAACATAAAACCCGAGGAGGTGTTCTGAAATTTTTGGCGGGGGAAAAGAGTAGTCTATCGATAGAGGCATGCATACGCTGCTTCATGCGCGTCGCTACATAGCTTATCTATACTAGCATTTTTAAGAGTTAGAATAATTTTAAGTCGAAAAATTCTCCTGGTATCAGGAAAACATAAAACCCGAGGAGGTGTTCTGAAATTTTTGGTGGGGGAAAAGAGTAGTCTATCGATAGAGGCGTGCATACGCTGCTTCATGCACGTCGCTATATAACTTATCTATACTAGCATTTGTAAGAGTTAGAATAATTTTAAGTCGAAAAATGCTCCTGGTATCAGGAAAACATAAAACCCGAGGAGGTGTTCTGAAATTTTTGGTGGGGGAAAAGAGTAGTCTATCGACAGAGGCATGTATACGCTGCTTCATGCGCGTCGCCATATAGCTTATCTATACTAGCATTTTTAAGAGTTAGAATAATTTTAAGTCGAAAAATGCTCCTGGTATCAGGAAAACATAAAACCCGAGGAGGTGTTCTGAAATTTTTGGCGGGGGAAAAGAGTAGTCTATCGATAGAGGCATGCATACGCTGCTTCATGCGCGTCGCTATAATAGATTATCTATACTAGCATTTTTAAGAGTTAGAATAATTTCAAGTCGGAAAATGCCCCTGGTATCAGGAGAACATCTGGCCCGAAGAGGTGTTCTGAAATTTTTTGAGTGCCTATCGACATACGCATGCATACGCTGCTTCATGCGCGTCGCTACATAGCTTATCTATACTAGCATTTTTAAGAGTTAGAATAATTTTAAGTCGAAAAATGCTCCTGGTATCAGGAAAACATAAAACCCGAGGAGGTGTTCTGAAATTTTCGGTGGGGAAAAGAGTAGTCTATCGATAAAGGCATGCATACGCTGCTTCATGCGCGTCGCTATAATAGCTTATCTATACTAGCATTTTTAAGAGTTAGAATAATTTTAAGTCGAAAAATTCTTCTGGTATCAGGAGAATATCTGACCCGAAGAGGTGTTCTAAAATTTTTGTTGGGGAGAAAGAGTCGTGTATCGATACACGCATGCATACGCTGCTTCATACAGTCGCTACATAGCTTATCTATACTAGCATTTTTAAGAGTTAGAATAATTTTAAGTCGAAAAATGCCCCTGGTATCAGGAGAACATCTGGCCCGAAGAGGTGTTCTGAAATTTTTTGAGTGCCTATCGACATACGCATGCATACGCTGCTTCATGCGCGTCGCTACATAGCTTATCTATACTAGCATTTTTAAGAGTTAGAATAATTTTAAGTCGAAAAATGCTCCTGGTATCAGGAAAACATAAAACCCGAGGAGGTGTTCTGAAATTTTTGGCGGGGGAAAAGAGTAGTCTATCGATAGAGGCATGCATACGCTGCTTCATGCGCGTCGCTACATAGCTTATCTATACTAGCATTTTTAAGAGTTAGAATAATTTTAAGTCGAAAAATTTTCCTGGTATCAGGAAAACATAAAACCCGAGGAGGTGTTCTGAAATTTTTGGTGGGGGAAAAGAGTAGTCTATCGACAGAGGCATGTATACGCTGCTTCATGCGCGTCGCCATATAGCTTATCTATACTAGCATTTTTAAGAGTTAGAATAATTTTAAGTCGAAAAATGCTCCTGGTATCAGGAAAACATAAAACCCGAGGAGGTGTTCTGAAATTTTTGGCGGGGGAAAAGAGTAGTCTATCGATAGAGGCATGCATACGCTGCTTCATGCGCGTCGCTATAATAGATTATCTATACTAGCATTTTTAAGAGTTAGAATAATTTTAAGTCGAAAAATGCTCCTGGTATCAGGAAAACATAAAACCCGAGGAGGTGTTCTGAAATTTTCGGTGGGGAAAAGAGTAGTCTATCGATAAAGGCATGCATACGCTGCTTCATGCGCGTCGCTATAATAGCTTATCTATACTAGCATTTTTAAGAGTTAGAATAATTTTAAGTCGAAAAATTCTTCTGGTATCAGGAGAATATCTGACCCGAAGAGGTGTTCTAAAATTTTTGTTGGGGAGAAAGAGTCGTGTATCGATACACGCATGCATACGCTGCTTCATACAGTCGCTACATAGCTTATCTATACTAGCATTTTTAAGAGTTAGAATAATTTTAAGTCGAAAAATGCCCCTGGTATCAGGAGAACATCTGGCCCGAAGAGGTGTTCTGAAATTTTTTGAATGCCTATCGACATACGCATGCATACGCTGCTTCATGCGCGTCGCTACATAGCTTATCTATACTAGCATTTTTAAGAGTTAGAATAATTTTAAGTCGAAAAATGCTCCTGGTATCAGGAAAACATAAAACCCGAGGAGGTGTTCTGAAATTTTTGGCGGGGGAAAAGAGTAGTCTATCGATAGAGGCATGCATACGCTGCTTCATGCGCGTCGCTACATAGCTTATCTATACTAGCATTTTTAAGAGTTAGAATAATTTTAAGTCGAAAAATTTTCCTGGTATCAGGAAAACATAAAACCCGAGGAGGTGTTCTGAAATTTTTGGTGGGGGAAAAGAGTAGTCTATCGACAGAGGCATGTATACGCTGCTTCATGCGCGTCGCCATATAGCTTATCTATACTAGCATTTTTAAGAGTTAGAATAATTTTAAGTCGAAAAATGCTCCTGGTATCAGGAAAACATAAAACCCGAGGAGGTGTTCTGAAATTTTTGGCGGGGGAAAAGAGTAGTCTATCGATAGAGGCATGCATACGCTGCTTCATGCGCGTCGCTATAATAGATTATCTATACTAGCATTTTTAAGAGTTAGAATAATTTCAAGTCGGAAAATGCCCCTGGTATCAGGAGAACATCTGGCCCGAAGAGGTGTTCTGAAATTTTTTGAGTGCCTATCGACATACGCATGCATACGCTGCTTCATGCGCGTCGCTACATAGCTTATCTATACTAGCATTTTTAAGAGTTAGAATAATTTTAAGTCGAAAAATGCTCCTGGTATCAGGAAAACATAAAACCCGAGGAGGTGTTCTGAAATTTTCGGTGGGGAAAAGAGTAGTCTATCGATAAAGGCATGCATACGCTGCTTCATGCGCGTCGCTATAATAGCTTATCTATACTAGCATTTTTAAGAGTTAGAATAATTTTAAGTCGAAAAATTCTTCTGGTATCAGGAGAATATCTGACCCGAAGAGGTGTTCTAAAATTTTTGTTGGGGAGAAAGAGTCGTGTATCGATACACGCATGCATACGCTGCTTCATACAGTCGCTACATAGCTTATCTATACTAGCATTTTTAAGAGTTAGAATAATTTTAAGTCGAAAAATGCCCCTGGTATCAGGAGAACATCTGGCCCGAAGAGGTGTTCTGAAATTTTTTGAGTGCCTATCGACATACGCATGCATACGCTGCTTCATGCGCGTCGCTACATAGCTTATCTATACTAGCATTTTTAAGAGTTAGAATAATTTTAAGTCGAAAAATGCTCCTGGTATCAGGAAAACATAAAACCCGAGGAGGTGTTCTGAAATTTTTGGCGGGGGAAAAGAGTAGTCTATCGATAGAGGCATGCATACGCTGCTTCATGCGCGTCGCTACATAGCTTATCTATACTAGCATTTTTAAGAGTTAGAATAATTTTAAGTCGAAAAATTCTCCTGGTATCAGGAAAACATAAAACCCGAGGAGGTGTTCTGAAATTTTTGGTGGGGGAAAAGAGTAGTCTATCGATAGAGGCGTGCATACGCTGCTTCATGCACGTCGCTATATAACTTATCTATACTAGCATTTGTAAGAGTTAGAATAATTTTAAGTCGAAAAATGCTCCTGGTATCAGGAAAACATAAAACCCGAGGAGGTGTTCTGAAATTTTTGGTGGGGGAAAAGAGTAGTCTATCGACAGAGGCATGTATACGCTGCTTCATGCGCGTCGCCATATAGCTTATCTATACTAGCATTTTTAAGAGTTAGAATAATTTTAAGTCGAAAAATGCTCCTGGTATCAGGAAAACATAAAACCCGAGGAGGTGTTCTGAAATTTTTGGCGGGGGAAAAGAGTAGTCTATCGATAGAGGCATGCATACGCTGCTTCATGCGCGTCGCTATAATAGATTATCTATACTAGCATTTTTAAGAGTTAGAATAATTTCAAGTCGGAAAATGCCCCTGGTATCAGGAGAACATCTGGCCCGAAGAGGTGTTCTGAAATTTTTTGAGTGCCTATCGACATACGCATGCATACGCTGCTTCATGCGCGTCGCTACATAGCTTATCTATACTAGCATTTTTAAGAGTTAGAATAATTTTAAGTCGAAAAATGCTCCTGGTATCAGGAAAACATAAAACCCGAGGAGGTGTTCTGAAATTTTCGGTGGGGAAAAGAGTAGTCTATCGATAAAGGCATGCATACGCTGCTTCATGCGCGTCGCTATAATAGCTTATCTATACTAGCATTTTTAAGAGTTAGAATAATTTTAAGTCGAAAAATTCTTCTGGTATCAGGAGAATATCTGACCCGAAGAGGTGTTCTAAAATTTTTGTTGGGGAGAAAGAGTCGTGTATCGATACACGCATGCATACGCTGCTTCATACAGTCGCTACATAGCTTATCTATACTAGCATTTTTAAGAGTTAGAATAATTTTAAGTCGAAAAATGCTCCTGGTATCAGGAGAACATCTGACCCAAGGAGGTGTACTAAAATTTTATTTAGTAGCTGCAAATGCATTAATTATCATTTTTTTGCTTCACTGGTGTGTTGTACGCTGTTTCGCCTATCGCTTATTTGAAATAGGAAATCGTAGGAAGGAAAAAGTGAAAAATAACGAAGTAATCGATTATGAGATATATCTCAGAATTTATTGGCACAGTATTGATACAATATTCATTGCTATATATACAGTATACATGGATACAATTTTTTATTATCCCTTAAAAATAAATATGTACTCATTACAATTGATCGAGTCTCTTTATTTTCTTCCTAGCATAATAAGATATATATAAATATATATAATGAGATATAATATAAACCAATATCCACATTACAATAATATACTACCTGATATAACTAATTTTACAAAGACTCTACAAAGTTCAATAAACAATCGTGCGTTGGAATTCAAACTAAATCCTTTTTGGACGGAGGTGTTTGTACTGCGATGAAAGTTTATTCACCTATAACAGAAGGACGAATATTATAATATCACTATCACTCAGTGAATTAGTAAAAAAATTGGCAACAAGAATCATTTTTCGTCAATGAATACATTGTCAATTTCGCGACAACTTCTGTTAGCCCGGAGGATTTCTATTGAAATACCTGTCAAAGTCGTAACTCATTAACACAGTCTCCATACGATCCCTTTGACGTCACGAAGGCCACTGATGAGCCACTGACGCCTAGACAGGTGCTTCCCAAGGTCAGTGCTCGTCCTTGCATACAAGGCATGGCCAGTAACGCTAGTAGGGTGCCACATGATATCGCCATCTATTAGACAAGCTGAAAACTATGTGTAGACATGCGAATTGCATGTAGAATAAAGGCCGGCGCCCACTACACCGCACCGAACCGAACCGATCGGCACCGAAGCGATCCGTACTAAATTTTATTGTTTACATGCTTTTGACAACTGACAACGTATCAGTTGCAGATTCCTTCGATGCAATGGGCGCACGAATTGTCGGAGCAAATCGCAGCCGACTAGTGAGCGCACTCTCATAAAAAAGCATGCAAACAATAAAATTTGGTGCGGATCGCTTCGATGCCGATCGCTTCGGTGCCGATCGATTCGGTTCGGTACGGTGTAGTGGGCGCCGGCCTTAAGGCTTGCTAATTTATTTGGTTGCTAAATGACGTCACAACAATAGAGACGCTGCAGGGAATAGGTTTTGGAACACCCACATACACTCGATTACTCCTACGCTCCTGAAACCGACGAATTACGCAATTCAGACTTTACGCACACGCATATAGGTATGCATGCACCCGCGAGTGTCACGACTACATCTGCAAATGTTATGACAGCTGTATGTTCAATCTAATCAGCTGTTTATCACACTACAGAGTGTCTCGATCATGATATCAAATACTCGTAAGAAAAATTAAATAATTTATTCTCAACCATTTAATTCAGTCACTTTAACACATTACACATGAAAAAATGAATGTTGATGTATATAAATCATACTATAAAGTTTAAATAGTTATCAGCGCAACGTCAGGGTCGTGAATGTTAGAAAGAAGGGTATCAAATTGCACGTCGAAAAGAGGTCGAGAATAGAATCAGTAAATTGTCAGAGTGCTAAATAAGAGCAGCTGGAGTATCTACCCATCGACAAAATGAATGCTGGCAAAATAGTTGAATTTGATTCTCTAGGTAAAAATTACAATCGATTATTTACTTTGTTTGTTCATTATTTTCCAAGTACATATTCCGAACATCTAGAAACTCAAAGAATGTATTTTCATGTTTTTTTTTCTAACTTTTTTTTTTCTTTTTGCTATAACTGCAAGAATCTGAAGATATTTGTGAAAAAATATTTTTCATTATACTTTTACATGAACTAACAGTTTTTTTCATTTCATTTCATTTTTCTCCATAAACAGATGCAGATACTCAAGAATTAATCAAAACGAGTGTAGATGCTCGCACCCATTCATATTCGCCATATAGTAACTTTAGCGTTGGTGCTGCACTCCGATGTGAGGATGGAACCATATACAGAGGCTGTAACATTGAGAACGCAGCTTATTCTCCATCAATTTGTGCCGAAAGAGCGGCTATTGGTAGTGCCGTTTCTAATGGACATAGAAAGTTCATTGGTATGGCGGTAATAGCTGATTTAAATGATACATTCACATCACCCTGCGGAGTTTGTCGTCAAACAATTATAGAGTTTGGAGACATACCTATATTCTTATCAAGATCAGATCTAGGAACTGTGCTTATAACTTCAGCTAGAGAAATTTTACCACTAGCATTTACCGGTACATAGGAAAAGCGATATTTAATTATGTATTGATTAGATGAGTTTGAAATTTAGCAAATATGTTTTCATATGTTTTTAACTTATGGTTTCAAATATATTATTCCAAATTTGTTGTTTTTATTCTTGTTTTCATGTTATTCTGATGAGTTGTTGAATTTTGTTGATAGGATTAGTGTTATTAACGATGTATACATTATTATATGAAATTTGATGACTTTGTAATTTTCTGAACCTTGTATTCAACATGTTTGAGAATTTATAAGTCTCTAATAAAGAGATCAATCAATTTGTATATCAAAGTATGAAATAAATTATTAATCAATATATTCATATACATGGTCTTTTATTCTTTATTATTCCGATATATGTACACCTGTTTTTCTCTTTCTTTCCTTGACTTTAATCATATCAAAGCTAACATAAATTCTAAATGTCATCACCAATGGTTTAAAATGGCTTAGGTATTACTATTTTCCAGTATTTATAAGTATACGGTTTTAATTATCATTACCCTAAAGCAACTAGACCAACTAATATATTTCAATAAATCTACTGGTTCTCTCAATCAATTATTTAATTACTCATTTATTTTATTCATTTATTTATTTTATTTCATTATATTTTATGCGCAGAATGGTATAGAAGTTTTATCAAAAGTTGATGAAAATTATAACAACAAAAAAAACTATCAATTGTGCCAATAACAGTTTGGTGATTTACTACAACAACTCCATATTTTACGTCAATTAGATTTTACAAATGTTTCGAGTAATAAAATGTTCTGTACACATTTCCGTAACGAAAATTGAATTCTACTTAAACAGTTATCTCTATCATAAACGCAAATTATAATACATAATTATTATATGAGAATGTTTCACAATATACTATCAATGAATCAATACACAATATACTATACAATGTAAAGTCGACATTACAATCGTTTAGGAATAGAATTTTCATCTACATATTATGAAAATAAAGAAAATAAAAATTATTCTTTGATAATGAAAATTAAGTGAGCTGTGAATCTGTAAGGTACTATTCAGAGCTATAATTGATCATTTCTCTGATCAATGCAGAACACATTATTTTATACAAGTTTTTTCAGTAACTGAACTCGATTCATGCACACATCCCTATTTAATATTCACTTTTATTTTACGCAATTATACCTTGCCCATCTAAACTCAATATTTGAGTTAGCATTAATCGTGAATAACGAGGCACTGTTATAACGCTAGCAGAACAAGCTCAAACTTTTCTCACTATAATATACCATATTATAAATTTGAATAATTCACGACCACTTGAAAGTTGATAATAATTATGATTTGACTAGCATGTGGAAAAGGGTTCATCAAAACTTGTGAAACTCTAATATTGAGTAACAGCAAAAGGTCCGTTGCTCCCCTTACCAACCATTGCAGAAAGATTTGTAACATAGTATAGATCACTGTCCATTAGAAAGTAATCAATGCTTGAAGAGCCTGCTTTTACCAGAAAGGACACCTAGAAGTAGAATAAGATATAAAATTAGTATTAAATAATGCGATGTATTTTATCAATAAGGTATATGTGCATAACAAATCTTTAGACTTTTTATTTATCTATCAATTTACTTTTGGATAACTTAAAAGAAAAAAAGGAGGAAATCTTACCATCCAATGTAACATTGACAGAGATTTTCATTATTTGTAGCCTGTTGTATGAGCAGGTCAACTTGCTGTTGAACACTTAGTGTCTCATCATGCGAAAAATCACGACCCGTCAGCTTATCCCTCACCCTATTTATGATCGCAAGGGCTTTCTTGTTCAAAGCCTCTGGCTGATTGTTATCACCTAAACAAAGCATTTGGATACTGTAAATTCAGTTCGAAAGAAAAACTATTGACTATAAATATTACTCTATGCTTTTCATATAAATATCTTATAGCAAATTCTACCTCCATTCTCAATGCTGCAAGGAACTCCCTTCTTTGGCAAAGTGGCGCTATGAGAATCCAACATATCCCCATGTTCCTGGCTACTGCTTGCGGTAATTCCTTGAGCATCTGATCTTGTAGCTTTGGGAACTGTATTGTCCATAAGTCTCCAATTCAGCAGTGGATCGTAAACAAAAGCCTCCAAAACAGCCATTAAACTATCTTTGTTACGATGTAATACTGACATGACAGATTCACTAGTTCTCCTATATGTTCCCTCGATGCCTGTTACCTCCATAGCGTTAATCAACATTCTAGTCAATCTGAAGGGGATCTTTTCTGGGAATTTTTCACGAGTCATGGCCACTTCGAAACAGTCACCAAAATCTATGTGAAGTATTTTTCCACTCAGACGATCTAGCATTAAATTAGAAGGATGCCTATCTCCAAGCCCAAGTATATATCCAACCATCGACATAACTGCTAGAGATCTAGTGTAATTTGTTCTTCGATCGAACCATACTTCACTAGAGGGTGACTTGAGCCATAAAAGTCTAGACAAATCATCTCCATGAGTGTGTTCTAAAGCATGTTCAAACACTTCTACCTTCTGCATTAGCATGAGGTGGTCATAGTCCGGCGCCATCTGCGAGAAATGCATTGTAACAGCTTTAGAAATATCCTCAAACTATGTTATTGTTCAGTTGAATAAAAGAAGAAATTTATGTTTACCCTTAGCATTATTCTGTGCTCTATGTTTAACAGTATCTTTTTCTTCTCTCTGTAATCTCGTATCAGGGTATGTAGAGTATCACAGTGCGGTACCCAGCCAATAAGTCCGCTATTTGTAGATAAAGGAATCACAGCATATCTCTATAAATTAGAAAATATTATGTGACCAGAGCTGTGGAAATCAGGGTCAATTATAACAACACAATTGAAGAAAGTGAACAGATGCTTTTTTCGAATTCTGAAATATACCTGGATGGTGAGATTTCTCCTGAATGTGTCAGGATCATGTAACAAGAGCGTGTTGACTAGACCAAATAGTTGCATAACTCGTTCATCTTGCCTAAGATCTTCGTGACCTTTTAATAGGAACATATAGTCTTTACCGTTGCTTCCTAATTGGTAAAACAACAAGGATCATTAGCTTGATAAATCAGAATTTTTTGTATGAATAAAACTTCTAGGAAACGAACCCTTTATGCGAAGTTTCCTAGGTCGTTGCTTGCTAGTAATAACTTGCATTGAACTGTGAATACTGGCTATTCTGATGACGGGATGCCCGGGGCTGTAACTTCCAGGAACAGCTAATTCCAAATCTCTACAGACCAATAATTTTGGACTAACATACTGCAGTTCTAAGCTCGTTAGTTGCGGTAGCTGTCTTGATATCTTTCTAAAGACATGATAATACAAGTCCCAAGCTTGATTCAGGTCTTTAACATTTCCAGACAGCTTGTATCTGTGACACCATTCTTTAGCTTCCATCAAATCTCTTCCGTAAGTCTGATTGAATGACGTTTCTTTCAACGTTTGTGGTCCTCGTTCTAACATCGCATGAAGAGGCTCTAGTGTATCAAACATTCCTTTAACATTTCTTTCCCCGAAGTATAATCTGCTGGCTTCTTCCAAGCCTTCGTGCCACAGTTCATGCCACAGAATAGCAACTCTGATCAATTCGTCGCTAGCTAAAACAGCTTGTTGTACTAACGTAGGGCTGTGTTCGCACATATTTTTCAATATCTTATTAGCCGCAGTCTTACGAGCTGAGCTGGCGCTTTTCGAGGCAACAGTTAACGGGTAGACGAGGGCCTGAGGATGAGTTTTACCAATATCAATTAATAAATGATGAATTAGTCTGCCAACTAAAGCTCTAGGTGTATCTATCCTTGCAATTAGCTGGGGAATAACTTGCAGCCAGGTATTGATTTCGATTAATCTTATCCCTTCGACGATAGCTTCGTATACTTCGGGCCATTGCCCATAATCAAACCACAAAGTCAGTAGTCGAAGTGTATCCTGCAGTGAACTGCCGTGTGACAAATTTATAGACCTAAAGAAACCCTCGACTGCTGGTACGGTGAACTGAGAAATATACTGCGAACTGGAAAGTCCAGATCTTGATGTGTTACCCGGTACATTATCAAGGTTGGTATCACCCTGCTGATGTTTGTAAAATAAAACGGTTTCAAAATTTGTATAGGCAAAGGCATGCCAAGCTTTGTACCACGACGGATCGTGTTTTGTCGCTGCTGCGTAGTAGGATAATACAGCTGGAATGGAATGCTCACTTATTCCTTGTAACGCCTCCAGCCATTCTCCTAGCTTTAGGTAACATCGAGCAAGTAATCTTTTCCTAACTTCTTGTTGTTTCTCATCCTCTTGATTAAGAATGGAAATAGTTGCCGGCTGTAGGGAAGTCTGTACAAATCTTTGCAATTGACTATAAGCTGCTTCCCGATTATTCGCCATCCACATGTGCTTACAATAAGCGAAGGTCACTTGTGGATGAGTAGTGGGCAACGATTGATCCGGATTCTGCGACGGGTCCATTCCCAAGAGCATAACTAACGTCTTATGGCATAACATTGGACTGCCATTTTTCCTGCAAAGACTAGCGTATTTTAGCCAAGTGTACATATCGTCCTGAGGCGAAACTACTAGAGTGTGAACTTGGATAATCTTTTGCCAGTCCTCGACAACTCGTTGACCACCCTGCAATCTTTCCCACCACATAGACTTTATCGTTGGCCTTCTCTCAGGGACTAACTTGAACTGTATTACTTCTTCTAATTCAGCCAGCTTCTGTACTTCTACCATAGCGTTGTAAGCTCTTTGGTAACTCTCCCCAGCCATTGCAGTTAATTCTGTATCCAACAAATCCCTCGCGCTATCTATCAGTTGATGCGCGACGGTGTACTGTTCGTCGTGTATAGCCAATACTGCCCTGTAAAAGGCACCATCTTGAGTTTCTTTAGGGATGAAGTTTACATATTTTTCCATGCTCTCCCATTGCCCAAGTCCCCAAGCAGCGGCTGCAGCCATACGAGACATTCTTTGTTTATTTTCGTCATTTTCATTGGCCCATTCTCGAGTAGCAACGTCATGTAGCTGACCCCATTCGCCGAGTGCTTCCAAGCACCGCATCTCGCCTAAGGTGGATTCTACATCAGTCGGATCGCTGTTTAAACGGTCTTTATATAAATCCAAGGCCTTGTCCCAATTGTGTAACTTCTCATACCACCGTACTTGTACTTTGAGATCTTGCTGGTTTTGTTGTTTCATAACGTACTCTAGTAATCCCTCGGCGACCTCCTTTTGCTGGAGTTTATTATTAATGGAAATCAATGACTCGAAGACATTGCTGTTTCTACCCTTGTGAAATTCATCTTCTTTGTAATGCAACGCTTTGGCATAAGCTCGGCAATGCATAGCTCGTTCCCCTAGTATCTTGGCATCCAATGGTAACGGACCTTTGTCGCAATGCTCCATAAATTCAGCCAAATTTAAAATAGTTTGTGTTATCTCTGGGAGATCTGGCACCATTAATGCCTGTTGTAAAGTCTCTTTCAGTTCTGTCTGATATGTAACATTCAGCTCAGTCCAACAAGACACAAAAGCTGCATTGAATAGGTCTCTTGGAAGCTGGGAATAAGTTTGAGCTAGTGCCCAACAAGATCTTAAAGCCGGAGAGGGCGATTCCTTGAGCAATCCGATAGATAAACTTCGAAGCCATTCTAGCCAATCATCTTTAGATACTCTGCGGGTAGCTGTCCAAGCTTTTTGAAGATTTGACGCTGAAACATGGAGTCTTTTGATCGTTGTAGTGTCCGAAGATGTAAGGGATAAATCACGATGTTTATGCCTGGAGTCTCGAGGACGTATAAGCAAATAATCTTCGCCATCAGCAACCGTAGAATCGGTCAGAATTTTATCAGTGAGTACGTCGTATCGTTGATGAATGATCTTATGTTTATTCATTACTTTTTGAACCAATGGTATGAAAATTTGGTATTTCTTTCCAAGTTGGATCAATAGCGCGGACAAAGTTTCCATCGCAGTTGTCCTGAGTTCTGGACACGTGTCTAATGTCCTTACCAATGGGTGAACTATTCTTGAAGCAAAGTCAGTGAAATCCAAAGTATCGGCTAGATGATCGACTGTTTCCAAGGCGACCTTGTTAACGGAGATTGGGCAATCCGCGGCATGAAATAGTTTCACTATCGGTGGAAGTACTAAATGCAAATAGTTATCAAGATTGTTGCCAAACTTTTGGAGAGCATGGAGCAGCTTGACTGTTACTGCCCGATCTTTGCTAGTATCATGGGTCAGAACTCTTAGAATTTGCGGCATAAGTTGTGGTAGATAAATCTTGAACTCGGCACCCAGTGCAACGGCGATATGTTCGACAAGAAGAATCAGTGTGCTTTGTAGAGGGCTGTTAACAGTCCAAACTTCTTTAATTAGAGCAAAAATGTCGTCCAAATAATTACGAATGTGTTGTTTAACAATCGCAATAAGAACAGCCAACTGCTGGAAGAGATATTCTCTAAAACCAACGTCAGCGGTTCGAACTACGTTCAAAAAACTGGGCATAACTTGGGAAATATATGGAACGCATTTTATTCCAAGACTTTTAAAAATGAACGTTACAGCCTGAACAACCATAGTATGATGCTGAGACAGCGTAGGCTCTCTAATAATACGCATTAAGGTGGCAATAGCAATTGCTGGATAATACTCCTCAAGGGTCGACGAGGACATATTTACAAGCATCTCACTGGTCGTCTGATCTTGACTTGTTTCAGAGTCGCTTTTGCATTTAATATCAGCCATCGACGATAGCGAATCCAGCTGCGAATCTATCTGGCCAAGGTTCATTTTGTGCTTGTAAGGATCCAGAGCTCCAAGAAGTCCGAGTACTCTTATAGTTTCTCTTCTGATGATCGGCTGCTGCTCAGTCTTCAGAAAATTAATCAATACATCAAGTAAAGGCGGATATTGGGTGTATGGTTTGATGACGAATCCTGTGCTTCCGACTAACTGTCCGAGAACCCACAGAGCTACCCCTCTTTTTTCTGGCGAACTAGCGTCGACCAGCATTTCAAGCAATATGGACAGCAATTCTGGCATCCATTGCTGCATTTCAGAGCCGTTTACTTCTGCGAGATCACCTATGGCTCTGAGTACAGCTAATACAACGCCAGGATTAGGCTCAGTTTCTTTCAGCTTTGGAATGAGCACTTTTAAAATTGGTTCCATGTAAGGTCTGATGAGCCGAGGAGCGCTGACTACTAGATGATCTAACATTCGCGCAGCCTGTTCTTTGTTACGTCCCATACCAGAATGTTCAAGTTCAGTTAAAAATTGAATAAGTGTTTTTCGGAGCGAAGGCATGACGTAGGCAGGATTCATTGTGCTCAATCTCCCGATGGTATATATTGCCAACTCTCTAATTTCAAACATTTCATCATTCATTGCGACGAATAGAGCGGACAGACTTTCAGCCTGAGCAAGATGGATGTCGAAACTTTCATCGAGGGATGTGAGAACCCAGAAACGCACATCAGGATCGGTATCTGTGATGCCGACGACAAGCAGTTTCCCCAACACAGCAGAAACCGTATTAGTAACTGTTGGTCCTGGCTGATTTAAAGCGAGCCTCAGAAGTCTGGAGCATGTTTTCACAGCTTCTAGTCGGACCTCAGCCTGTTCAGAAGTTAAGAAGTGGTCTGCGCATCTCCTAACAAATTGTAGCAATGGATTTCCATCAAAATTAAACGTTCCAAGAGTTTTCAGAGCAAGTACAGTCGAAGGAACATCTGCTTCTGTTGACGGAGCTAAAATCGGACTTGTGGCTGGCCACGGAGCTCCAGGATGTCGCAACGGTTTATGCATCAGTACTTGGGACAGCATTCTCAATAATCCTTGAGATATATCTGTCTTCAGGGATGGTATGCTGTGAGCTAGTTCCCGCAATGAAGTAGTGAGGATTGGGCTCAGTCCGGTGGCAAGCATTGGTTCTAAAAGAACCTTGATATCCGGTCCTATGGTCTGCTTTACGGCATGCCCGAGCAAAGTAATGCAGATAAAAACTGCGGGCTCTAGAGCAATGCCTCGTTTTTTACTCGGTGTTTCTTTTGAAGGTAAAGAAGCTTTGATTACTTCCATGATTTCAGGGAGATAAGGTTCTATTCCATTCTCAACAGCTACAGCGATTAATCCAATAGTTGTGAACGCTGCGTGTCTATCTTTCTCTCTACTCCGTAATGTGATCAATAGATAAGATATGCTCTGAGCCAAGTGATGCTTGTCGAATTTTTCTTTATTAAAAGCAACAAGCCTAGGTAGCAGCATCATCAAAGCGTGTTGTATGTGGGGATTCCTGGAAGCCTTCTGATTCATAACATCAACATAAACATTGTCTATGCCTTCCTGCATCAGGCTACGACAAGCGGCAGATTCATATACCGGATGAATCGTGTGCTGATGATTAGACCGGCTTTGAACTGACCCGTTCCATGTGGGTACAATCTGTGTCTTCAAACGGGGCATAAGCGAGAGAATATCGTCATCTATCTGTTGATTTGAACAATTCAATCTCTCCATTAAAGCCTCATAGTTTCTTTCCCAATGAGCATTACTGCATCTTAACAGTTCATTCAATACCAACAAAGAGCCATGGATTGCGGCGTCCTTGTTAGATCCTCTGCCTCTAACATCCGTGTCGTTAAAGCATTGTACAACTTCCTGAAAACATTCTTTGTACCACTGAGGCTTGTGCATTTGTTTAGCAGTTTCTCTTTGCGCAGTTACTACCAAAGCAGCTCTCAAAGCCTCCGTCGCAGCCTCTCGTATCAGCGGCTTTGGGTCTCTTATAGCATTGAATATGAGATCAAAAAAGGGAGAGACTTGTTGAAAGAAATAGGTTGGCATTGAGACGGCCAGCTCTCTGAGCACAAGAACAGCAGCGTGTCGTTTTCCCTCGTGTCTATCTCCCCCAAGCCATTCAAATGCCCGTTTTACCTCAAACTCGACATACTCTGCGGTGTAGGTGCCGGATACTAGGGCCAACTTTCCCACAGTTTTAGCTGCCAATTCCATAACACCTACGTCATTTGATGGCAGTAAATTTCTGAGATAATTAGCAAAGCGTATTGTACGGGTGTTTATGTTCCCTACATCGGCACCTATCAAACATACTATGGCTAGTATGCCGCCCTTTTTCTCATTCATATCAGAACCGGAAACCATTTCAAATATGTGGTGGTTAAATTCATCCATAAAGGCTGTGAGCTCCTCTTGAGAAGCTTCACGTAGTTCGGTTTTAACGTAAAGGCATAAATCGCGGGCTGCCTTTATCCGGACTTCTTCATGCCGCGATTTAAGGCGATGAACAAAGTCTAGGACTAGTGTGTGCGTCATTTTGTTTCTAGGTTATATTCTTCGGTTTATATATTCATTGGGTTATAGATTCGGCCAATACCGACCTGAAACAGTTATAAAGATAGGAAATTTCCGTGATTCAATTTTCAGAGTATAATATTCGTATGCATAGCCGATAGGTTAGTTTGGGTTTAAGTTAAGGTTAGATCTAAAGTTTACGCGTATCTTGTATTTGACGGGATGAAAACTTGTGTTGGTAAAGAGCGAGGGTCGAATAAATTCACGAAAGCACAGCACATTAACGATCATTCTATTTCATACTTACGTTATTTGATCATCGATCTAATTAAACGGTTATTACTTTCACACTTTTATACGTAAACGACATTTTGATAAATATCAAAGTAAATACGTAGTATTAATATTATACACTACTTTACGACATTGGTCTCGCCGTTCCGGCTACGCTGACGTAACAACTAACACTACCTACATTCGTGCGGTCCAACTAGACGCTTCGTATACACGAATATTTGAAAGTCCGTCGATCCCAAGCTCTCAAATATTATTCATGAACTTTGACGTTTGATAATATTATCATGCAGGAGAAAAATTTATACCGAAAATATTTCTTTCGCATTCGGTAGCGCTACAATATTTATTTTATTCATAACTTTTTTTTTTAGTTTAATTGGGAAATTCGGGATGGTATTGAAATTGCAACAATATATCTGGCGGTTTATAATGTACAAATACATTTATCGAAAGAACGGAATTGATAATTTCTATTAGTTTTTTTTTTCTTTTTTCTTTTTTCATCGTTCTTATTATATAATACGGTTAGAATAATCTATATTTATAAATATGGTATGCTTATAGATATAGTTAGTTACATTGACTATATGGGAATGGGCAAGTCTTTAGAAACTAAGGTCAATATTTGGTCAGTGTTCAAACACCAATTAACAATATTCTTAGATACTTTGCACCAATTTTCACCATGATGTGGTTCTGCTGCAACACATCGTTTTTTAACTTCTTCTTGCTGTTCTTCGGTGCCATTCAAAAGTTCAAACTTGTAAAAATACGCCCAAGCATCACCCAGATCTGGGTCTATCTTCACAGTACGATTGAACCAGTCTCTACATTTTGATATTTTATGCTCACACCAAAAAAGCCTGTAACAAAAATAAGTGCGCATTTAAAAACTCCAAACTCACAACAATCTCATCTACTAAGCAATAAATGATCTCAAAAAGCCGACAAGGATTGTTTATTTTTCTTCTCAACGTACTTTGAGACTGCTAACAGAACATGCGGATCATGTTCACACTTTTTCAAGGCATCAACGCTCTTTGTTTTCCGCTGCGGTCTAGCCTCCATGAATATCGCCTCTGCCCACAGTAAACCAGATGTAGGACATTCTTGCAAAGCTTTAGCCATTAATGTATTAGCCATATCTCTGACGCCACCGCCTCTCAACTCGTTTCTGATAGCCTCGAGCCATAACGCAGCATTTTTCGGATTACGAAGACGAGCTTTTTCAAGGACAGAACGAGCTTTGGTCACTTGGCCTTTACGCTGTTCAAGTTGGGCCAGTAAACGCCATAACGGTACAGAAGTGGGGCACTTTTTAATCTGTGGAAGAACCGCATGGGATGATTAAAAAATGTATCAGAAACTAGAAATTGAAGATTGATTGAGGAATTGAACTCACAGCCTGGTTATACGTGTCCAGAGCTTTGTCTAGGTTGCCTTGCTGCTCCTCAATCTGAGCCTTCATCAGCCAAAGCTTTGGAAAATCTTCAAACGCTTCTATAGCTTCTTGGAGAAGGTGCAGAGCGGCTTCAAGATTATCAAGCGCCCATTCAAGCTTAGCACTTTTCATCATAACTCTAGGAGTTGGTGCAGATGCTCGAGCTTTTGCCAATAATCTTCTGGCACGTTCGTATTCGGAGTTTTCTGACTCAAGTTTAACAGCAGCCAACCAAATTTCTTCCGAATTTGGATTTGCTTGGAAAGCAAGAGACAAAATACCTCTTGCTGCTGGTACATCACCCTGTATAAAAGAATAATCAATAATATCAGATTTACTAATTTCATTAGCCAACTCAGCGATGAAATTTTCTCATTAATGGATAACTGATGTGTACTTACTGCCAGCCATTTAGATTTCGCGCCCATAAGCCACAGCACTTCGCTCTTTGGACAATGGGCAACTGCTCTTTGAAGTAGTGCTTCCAAAGACTCTCTCGTCCCGTAACTTTTCTCAAAATATGCTGCCCGCAACCAAATTGACTTTTTGCTTGGGAAAGTTGTAAGAGCATAAGCATACACTGCTCTGGCACATTCCAAAGCCCCTTGTTGCGCACACTGTGAAGAATTTATTTAAATTATCATCGAAGAAATGATATTATTGATTAGGAAATTAGGATTTTTATTTAGAAATACTCACTGCTTCTGCATCTTCCATCCAAGTATGTTTTCTGTCTTCTTCTTCGACTCCAAATCCAATAATAGATTTGACTATGACTTGGCAGCAATGTACAGCGCCAGCCTTCTCCGCTTCCATAGCTTCTTTAAACCAGTGTTCTCTGTTTATTTCAACTCCGTTAACATTAAGCGAACCTATAGCTCTGTCGATGATCTTGTCAACCATGTGTTTGTTGCCGTTAGCTTCTTCCAGCTTGGCAGCAGTAGTCCAAATTTGTCTATCAGTTGGAATATTCTCTCTAGCTTTGTTCAGAACTTTTCTAGCATTATCGTAAGTTTCCAGACGCGCTAAAGCCAGCCATAGGTCGACGCTTGTTGGACAACATTCTACAGCTCGACTTAACAGAATTCTAGCATCTTCAGGTTCTTCTAGTTCAACAGCCGCTTTCCAAAGTCTCACAGAATTCGGAATGTGTTCAAGTGCTTTGCGATAAACTCGTCTCTTCGCCTTCATTTCTGTCTCCAAATCGGCTGCTTTTATCCATATTCTAACAGACGTTGGAATATGGCGTACAGACTGTGCTATCACAGCTTTTGCAGTTTCTGGAGGCTGGAGTCTCGCAGCTTCCAGCCACAAATCTTCAGACGTTGGATTCACCTCGCAACCTTTCATGATTAAATTCCTTGCCGCTTGTACCTTTCCTGTAACTTCCTCCAAACGAGCGGATGCTATCCAAGCCGGCGGATGATTAGGGTTTGTTTCACGGACAGACTTCAAGAGTAGTCTAGCCTTTTTGATGTCGCTGAAAACAATTCTTCAATGAGTTTACCCCATAGACATAAATAATCAGCTTAAAAAAATACAATTGTCGTTGAAACCTACTTAATGTCGCCACCATAAGTTGGAATCATACTTTGCAAATCGGTCAAGTAGCCTTTCGGATCAACAACAGTTTGTCCTTCGACCGAATCTGATACTTGATTGAGTTTAACGTTCATCAGAGTATTTCTGGCTTGACCAATTTTCCTCAAATCCAAATCACCAGTTGGCGTTAACATCCCAGGTGTAGCCATGCCAGGCATCATAGAAGCTAATCCACTAGTTGGATCGATACTGGTATTTGTATCACCTCCCAAATTTCTTGCCAATACAGAATCTGGCAATGGTGTGAATTTCTCAGCTCGTGGATTTCGTTGTTTTCTATTACGTGCATCTCCCACTTCAGGCACATTCTTCCACTCGTCTTCGGACACGTTTACTAATTCCCGTTTTAAATCAGAAAACTGTTGCTGTATCTTTGGCCGTTCTTGACGATAACGCTCTAGTTCTTCTCTAAGACGTTTTTCACGATATTCTTTGCGCTTTTCATCCATTCTCTTGTCAATCGCTTCGTATATTGCGTCTGCTTCTTCGTCATCTTTGTCGTAAGGATCCTAGGTATTAAAAAATCAATTAAATTCCATCTAAAGAAGAAAATAATTCTCATGAGCAGCCAATGTAAGAAAATAACGAATCGGAGCCTTGAATAGAAAATCTGATGATAAAAGTGTTGAAATAATGTTTGTAAAAATTAACCTTGCTGAAAAGTGATCCTCCATAGCCAGAAAACTCATCATAATTAGAATCGTTGAGATCTTCCTCATCTTCTTCCTCCTCTTCCTTTTTCTTGGCTCGTTTAGTAGGCGGAGCGTGTCGGTCGTCGCTAATAGGTAAATTTGGCAAAGAAAATGATGAGAGATTGTGGTAAGATCATATAGCTAATTAGCCAAAAGCAGTACCCTAGCAACGGTTGAGATTGTATTATTACGAAAGGTAAAAACTTACGAAACGTCGTTGGCGTCACGAGCTGGACCGATATCAGAACGAGTCGTAAAACCTGTGGCACTGTAAACAAAAATAAAAAGTTAGGTTAGGTTGAGAACTCGATGGTAAATATCTGGTTTAAATTACTGTATGCGTTGATTTTTCGATTATTCAGATAGCGAAATCGTAATTACCCTCTTCCGACACCAGCTACATAGCCCAAAGGTGCTGGAACTCCTAGAAAATGCTTTTTATTCCTCGTCGAAAGCGATGCTGAGGGGACCGCCATGTTTATATTCTTTACTGACACCTGACGGCCTATAGAGGCATCAGCGATATGTATACGGAATTTCGAACCTCGTTAGCATGAAAGAAACTCGACACGTATGTTGCAGCGCGCGTATTCGTATTCGATTTAAAATATGCAGGAAAATTTTCGCAATTTTGATCGATTTTCAACCCTGCTTTTAAAATCATGTGTATGCCTATTGTTTTCCTATATATCCTCCAGCTTGTATGTGTTATATATAATAATAATAATAATAATTATTATTATTATCAGTCTTTATATTCACGAAGACGTATAAGCGGGCCGCTTGATTCTTCACTATTCATGATACAAATTGAGATGCATGGGAAGGGATATGTCATGTATTATATAAATTGAATAATAAACATATAGGTATACAGTATATACAAATTCTTGATTTTATCCTACGCTCCGTGAGATTTTAACTCAGGAAATGGTCCAGCTAGTCACCGTACCATTTTCACTCTCGTGAATATATTTTCCAAGAGCCGGTAGTTTGAGCTTGGAATGACGTAAGCATACAGATCTAGAATTCTGGACTAGTTTTACGTCTGATTTTCTTCCTTCTCACACTTTGTGTGTATTGTATATTTATACACTTCCGAGGATGAGTATATTATACATATATAGTATGAGAATTTCTAGAAATTACTGTAACGACGTAGAATATTACTCATATTTTTACACCACTGCATATGTTATTGATTATTGTCTACTCATATGTTTTAATAAACTATCTAGTAATCCCGAATATCCCATTATTGTTGTTGAATATTAAAACAACGTTTTAAAACGTGACGACCGGCTTATTAAGTTCAGTGTAAACATAGAATCTAGAATAGGTTTATTTAAAGCCGGCTAAAGAGAGTTTGGTGTGCCCCGCATTGTTACGTCTTCACGATGACCGGTAGTAGGCAATTAGTCAATTGGTGTGGACACCAATTTGTGAACCAAATCATCGAGTTCAATAGATCAATTGATTCTATTTCGCAACTATCTACAAGCCGTACTATGTCGTTGCACCCTTAATAATATACAGACTGTATTCCTGACTGTAATTTCCGTGTATATACCTAGATATGCATGTCTTGAGTTTTGATTGAGCTATTTATATATTATTATACCTCATTAACGCAAAATCATAATACTGAGAGACAGGCAGACAGACAGACAGGCGTACGTCTTGACGTCTTGGAAGAAAGCCTCATGTTTATTATAGAATAGGATGGAAGTTGGTTTGAGTAACTGAAGTGCGAATATAAGCAAAGCAACTGCTAGACCATCATTATACTTTACATACAATTATAGTATGCGACTGTTTCAAGAAGCTAGTTCAACCCATCGTTTTACCACCTGTGTAGAGGCCACGTCTGGCTTTCTTCCCCCCACATCATCCCTCGTCACCAATTTCAAGTACCGCCACCAATATCTAAGCATATCTAAACTTAGACCACCCAGCTGCGGTCTTAGCTTGTATTCAGTATTCGTGAATTCGGCGCCGAGTACGATTGCTTTGATTTTAAACCCTCTGTAAGAGATCTTGAGATTCAAAACCGCGGACTTCTGGATTTTAATTAAATTTGATTTCTGACATATTTTTTTATCTTTTTATTGATAGAAATTGGAATTCAAGTCGCGATTTAATTATTCCACTTTCGAAATAAAAAAATAAAACATGGCATATAGTTGGGACAATCGTGTCAGCTTCATTGTGAAGTTTCTTTACGGTTAGTACACATGTAATTATTATGACTATATGAAAGCTATTATCATATCATAGAAATATATAAAATTACCTGCACTAGACGTCGGGTATATTTTTAGATTTAAACATTTTCTTTGCACTGTCTATACAGACATAGACAACAACGGAGTTTTGGATCAGCATGATTTTGAGTGCATGGCTCTAAGAATGACACTTGTAGAAGGTAAAGGTGATTTTAACTACAATCACTATCAGGAAAATCTTCACATCATGCTTTCTCTTTGGGAAGAAATCGCTGAACTTGCGGATTTCAATAAGGTAGAATTTGTAAGTCATCGACATGCATTCTAAGCACGTTGCTGTCTTTTCGTCATTTTATATAACATAAATCGTAACTACAAATACCTATATCTGTATAGTATCGTATTGTAAAAGTTTAAAACGCATGTTTTACGAAACCAGATCTTTAAATGACTGAAAAATATCCCATTGGTAACAAGTGCGTGGCAAAGGCCTTTATATACCACATTTGATACAACGTTAAAATTTTAGTTATACTACCGAAATTATTAATCAATATATTCTATAAAGTACGTTAATTGTATTTCCCTTGTTTTACTATCATTTTCATTTTCTGTATCAACATACATTACCGCTCACGTGCGAGCGATGAAACTGCGATTTGTCTGACGAAACTGCATTTTAACCACTGCTACGTAGAGGCAGACGACGCTGGACAGACAAGTAGCAACAGAATTGGTGGTCAGCCGTAAGACAGTCCGATTTTGTACATGTACTATATGATAACGAATGTATGTATGTGTTAGCACAACCCACCAAGATTTATGTTGGTTTCTAATAATTGTCTTAAAAAGCCCGAGTTATCAACAATTGTCACTCATATAAATTGAATGGAGTAGATATTTTGTTAGCGCAAACTATTTTACCTAAGCACGGTCTATACACCAGATTATTTGCTTCGCGTTAAATTTGCCGAATTTTGCGCTCGAACATCTTTAAGTAGGAAAGTTTAGAAACGGAAAACGAGCATTAAATGAGTTCAAAATTCCACGGGGATCTTCACAACGTTTTTATGATTTCTTCAAGAGCCCGTATATAGAGTGAGACGTGAGAATCTTTACTATCTCGTGTGATAAAATCTTTAGATTCAAATTTATTTCGGGAATTTATTTAATTTTGGTACCGATGTCTTCTTGGCGTAATATATGCGGCCGCTTACATATGAATGAAATAGAACATGCTTCAAGTCACTACATATGAATACATAAGTCCAGCCATCCTGCGAGAAATAAATTAGCTGCAGTTATAGAGCCGCTTTCAATATACAAAAATAAAACGTTATTTTGAAAAATTCATTAGGATGGAGTGGTAACGACAGAAGAATTCAAAGTAGCAGTTCAGAGAAGCTGCATGGGAAGATCATATCGCGATTTTCCTCAAGCAATGAAAATGTTCATCGACTGCCATTTCAAGCTGGTCGACTTAAATGGTAAGAAAAATAATATTATGCATAAGAACGGTAAAGTTTGACCACCTAATACACTAAATCATAGATTACATCACAGATTTATAAAGCGTAAAAAAAATTTTTCAAAATTTAAACTTCTTTCACACGAGCTTAGTCACGCGTATATTATAAACTGCAGTAACTAAAAATAAGTGAGATAGTAGTGGGCTTCCTAAGAAACTAGCAAACGATTCGGACACCAGACCGCAGCTGCGTCACGCCTTCTTAATGTATTTTATTTTCCATTTATTTATTGAGATGAGGTAAAGTAAAAAGCGCAGAAAAAAATATCTCTCATTTCTCATTTCAGACGATGGAGTCATCGCTGCTGATGAATTCCGTTACAATTGCGTGACGAGAATTCCAGTTGACAACATTGACGCCCTTGATGAAGCTTATCAAAATCTACTCACCGTAAGAAATAAATTCAAGATTAAAATTACTTTCCTTATAGATTTTATAACATAGCGTTGATTATAATATACCTATAAGAGATAACAATAAATTGAATCGAAACAATATTTCATAATAACTAATCGCACTATATTCACAGACTAGCACATACGTATGGTTTGCAATGCCCTAGATTTGGCTGAGAATATGAGCGATCAATAACAATTGTTATGCCTGATGGCTTTGCAGTTTTATGCTAGAAAATAGATCATCGAACTTCTTAGTATTGACATTGACAAATGATTTACATTTATACCTCATAGCCAGCCAATACTATTATTGTGGGTCACTTTGTTATAAATTGGAGGAATGTGGGATGAGAATGATGTGAGTATTCTAGGTTTTTGGTGCCGTTACATCTTGGCTGAGGATTCAAACAATAGATTGACGCTTTGCCAAGTTCTTGAAGCAGAACCTCCATCTACCATCTGCAAAATTTTTGAATGTTTCTCGCAATCCGTTTACATTCAGTAGACAGTAGTGCATATAATGTGAAGGTCTTCCGCGTCTATTGACTTCACAACTTTTCGTTTCATCCACCATACAATTTTACTATCTTTTCTCCAAAGAATTAAGCACATTTTATGTTATGCAAACGTAAGAATTCATATCGAGGCGGAAGTAGTGGGACGAAACAAACCGCGTAGAATTAGATACTCTGAAAATGAAAGCTAGAAAACGGAAAACAATTTATTTTTAAATGACACATTTACGCGATAACTATAATACTCGACTTTGAAATATGAATTAATATTCTAATGCTTACTACAGGTATTACCTATTTATATTCAAATGTTTCACAGAATTAAAAAAAAATTTGATTGACAGGATGACGATAGAAGACGCGGTGGTCTAACATTAGGACGATATCAGGAGTTGTACGCGCAATTTTTGGGTAATCCCGACGAAAATTGCCCGGCAGTTCATCTCTTTGGACCTCTGCACGAATTGTGTTAAGTTTTCGTTATTTTCGGCTGTGGAATTAAATGAAATAAAAGATAAGAAAAAAAAAAAATTAAACCTCGAATCTATTGACGAGAACAGAAAAGACATGTGTGACGAAAAGTTATTTTCATTTCATAGGAAAAATGAGGCACTTGATGGAGTGAACTAAGAATATAAGTAACCATAATAAACGTGATTACTATTATTTACATTGTTATCGTCACCTAATTGTTAACCGTTAGTTAAGCTACACTGTATTTTATTGTGATTATTTTCATATTATAAGATTTAAATAAATCAACTTAATTTTCACCCTTTTTTAAGCGAATATACTGATCGTGAATAACAATGATTCATATTCGCAATATCCTTATTCTTGTTTCAGTTCTTTCTCTTCTCGACAATATCGTACCTAAATATTTTCAAAACCGCTGAAATTGATCAAATCTTGCAAATCATATGACGAATGTTTGAAAACATTTCACTCGTTCTTGCAGTACGTGTCATCGCACTTAGAAAATGGAATCAATTGATAATTACTATTTCTTTCTGAGATTGTATCTTCAAGAACACGATAGCTAATCAATTAGTGTGAAAATATCAGATGACTATTTGGTAATCGAACTTTCTACGCGAGATTATTTGTTTCCGAATCCTGATGACGAATAATCTTTAAAACAATCTGATTAGCTTCTCAGAAAGAATCTATTTAAATCTTTTATCTCAAATGATTGATTTCTATCATATCTCATCTGATTAATTGTCTCTTTTTTATTGTAATGTATCCAACGAAGACACATATTGAAATGGATATACGGAGAAAAATTAGTTGGTTGAAAGAAATATTATGTATTTTTATTGATAGTTTTATAAACACTACACTTATATTATGATAACAGTTAAGTTCTTATTCACCACGTGAAAGAAAAAGAATAATGATAATAATCATAATAATAATAATAATAATAATAATAATAATAATAATAATAATAATATACAGCCACACATGAAATACGTAATAATTGAAGGTAATTGAAAACAAAAAAAGCGAAATAGAAGTAATTGTTACGAAACCGACAATCAGCCGAATTTCGGAAAAGTACACATACGTTATTATCTTAGAACAAAATTTTACGTTTTACAATATATTTTTTTTAACTCTGTTTCAATAACTGCAGGGAACTGTAAGTGAAAGAAATTCTTAAACACATAAGATCAATAAATACAGTTAGATCTAACTAAAATGAATAAAACGAATCATACTGATGGCTTGCAATAATTCAAAGCCCAATATCAAGTCCAATATCACTTAGAATTATTGTAACAATAATTTTGTACAATCAAATTCAAGGTATCGAAATAAAATATTGGTGGACACATGGTCCGGCAAATAAACACCCATTCTAGCGCACAATTTATACAGACACTGATGCAAGCAATTTGATAAAATTCACTATCGAATAAATTTTACTAAGTTTCTTTACGTATTTTATACCCAACAGTTCTTTTTTCGCTACTTCACTTCGCGCAACAGGAGTTGATAGACAATATTGTAGAATTTTGTTTTTAATAATGTTTGTTCTCTCTGAATCTAACTTGGTTGCCAAAAGAATTCACCCAAATAGCCGATAATAGTAAGTAACGTTCTCAGCATTCGCTATAGTATCTTAATTTCCTTACGGAATGGTTATTCGTTTTTATCATCTTGTTTTGATATGTAAAATTTCAGACTGTTGCGAAAGATTTTTTAAACGAAAAATCGCAAGCCCAGATCATTGGGTATAAATAAATACAGGCAAACAACTTCGCTTCACGATTCAGCTACATCTTCAATAACCACTAAACACCAGGCTCTTCCAAACCATCACAATAATGATAAATGCTAGAATCTTCTAATATGGAACATCAACGAGTCTTCAGATCAGTCTTCCCTATCACATTCACTCAGAATTTCGCAAGTGTACCGACGATATTATTTATATAATCCTTTCTTCTATAATTTTCTTTCTAAATATTCTAATTACTGCATATTAATTGTTAGTATAAAAAGTATTTTCTTTGTGAAAAACATTTTCGATTCAAATTGTTTTTTTTTTTTTTTTTTGGTTTAATTTTTTAATTTTTACGATAGCATTTCAGATTATAATAATCGAGATTTTTTCTATGCAGCTTATTGCATCATGCATGTTGCATAATTGAGTTATAAATTCGAATATAATTAATTTAGAAACTTTTTAAATGATCTACAATTTCCACACTAAGACAAAGTAAGGATGCAGAATATCTCTGATTTTTTATTATCACTAATTCTAAAGTGAAGTGGGAATGCAAGAAAATTTTATCATGATTCTTGACTTAGAGCAAGAATGTTCATGATAAAAGAAATTTTCATTTTCTTTTGAAATATGGTGTAAAGTAAATAACTGAATTTTATAGGCCTCACAGGGAGGAAATACAAATATTAATTTTCATAATAAATTTTCCCACTTCTCTTAAAGTTTCATATTCTTGATTGTAAGGTCAATAATGAGCATCACCAGTTTCTTGTTAGTAAATTCAGATTTTTTATGACATATGTCAACACAACTATAATAATGTATCGACATTCAACGATAAAGTGAAAAATATTACTTAATATAAAATTAAGTCATAGACCATTTTAAGTAGTGACAACGTAAAGAGTCTCATATAAACTTAGCATAAAGATATTCAAAGTTTAAACATAAGTGGAAATAATGTGTTACAAAATTGATACGTCGTTAATCTGGTGATGGCGTATGAATTTCTGTTTTTTGATACAGCAAAATTTTTATCTGACGTCAAAACCGAGCGTGAATATCATACCAAATGCTGTTTACATGTAGAAAAAAAGCGTCGACTTTGCTCGTTAAGGTTTTTGGTAGACTCATACTTCATATTATACTGCACATAAGGTATTTAGGGTAATTTACAAACGGAGAATATCGTTTGTTAATAACATACAGTATAATACAAACTGTAGGTATGTACAGATTAGTTAGTTCTAGACTCTGGATGTGACGGTTGTGGTTTAAAATGTATGGTTTGAGATAGAGCCAGGAAAAAAAAAATGTATATGTTCACAGTGCTGATTAATACCGAATTCACACAGGTTTAATTTCTAGATTCCACTCCTCTATAGTTTAAAGAAAAATAAATCTATCTAATCATCGGATTTATAATTTTCCTTTTCAAAGATTTATGTATGGTTGTATAGAATCTACAGCATTCATACTGGAGTAGGAAGGGGGGTGTTCGAGGTCAATATTCTGAAGAAGGGGCGTGGCAGGGTTATTAATCGATTGATTGCCGATGTTTCGCTCGTCCGTTCTTCCACGTTGATACGTTCCCCTTCGCCCCCGGCGCGACATCACGCCTACGATAAATACAGAATAAATCTGATGCAAAGACTGAATAATATGAAAAACTGAATATGTGAACTGGGTATGTGAATATTCCGACTCTGGTTCATATAATTTGACAATTACTGTTATTGTGTATGACTTCAAATTGTATGAAATTAATTACGAAATTGAACAAGCAATATCCACATTTTAAAATTCATTTCATTGATCCCATTTGAACATTCTACTTGACTAATGACTTCTATAATATCAATGAAATTGACCAATGTTGACGATTCCAACATATTGTCTAATTACTCGAGCTTCAAATTTTCGTTCGAATAATTTTATATAATATCAAAAGCCAACACAATGTTTATAAGTTTAATGATTGACTACAGCTAATCATACATTCAATCACCAATTAAATGATTGGAATGATGTAAAAATAAATTACTGTTAGTATGGAAATTGTTTGTGCTATGACTTTATACCTCGTATGAATAAGAGTTTGTGATCAATCGACATGCAGCAGTATTATTGAAATGATTTTTTTTTTGCATATTAGTTTTTCGGTTGAGGCGCTACTCCAAAAGCTAGACCTGGCATATGTTCAGATATGTTTGGTTCAAATAATAAATATGATTGTTCCATGTGAAAAGAAAAAATGCTGACAAGTCAGATGCCATGATTCAACGGTGAAAAAATATATATATAATTCAATAATTCTAGAAAGAAAAAGGTAAAAAGCAATTAATGCTGAAGCTATGTATGTTAATGATGTATCGCTAACATTCTATTATACAGGGTGAGTTCCTAACACCTGCCCACTCGGACCAGAGTCGAGATAGCCAAGATTAGGAATTCACCCTCGATAAGTGCATTACTGAAAATCTCAGCCTTGTTAGTCATTCTCAATATGCAAAGTATCTTATCAATTAAAAATATGATGTATTCATACTATCTGATGTGTTCATACAAAAAAAAAAAAAATCTATGAAGAAACATATGTATATTATCTCAATCTTCTAAAATTCGAATGCTTCTTTGTGGGCATTTTTTTTTTTTTTTTCTGTCTTTCCATTCCATATCTCTAAGATTACAGTAAAACCTCTGGCACTATCGCTTAGGTACCCCCACCACGCCCCTGTAACAGTACCGCATCTACTGACTACCGTGACGCCTTAGCGTCGCCTGTGTATGTTACAAAACCTCGGGTGCTATCAGGTTAATTCTACGGCCCTATACTTGCTTTCGATTGGTCGGGAAAAAGTAAGCCAATACGCGACAGTGCCGGGGGCTGTTGGTCCCGACCAGCAACAGTGCCAGAGGTTTTACTGTACATCAGAATTTTAGTCATTTCTTCAAATCATTGATAGCTTGAAAATTTGTATTATGCCTCATATTAGATATGTTGTTAGCAAACACTCAGGTCAATCGTACCTATAATTCATATATTTGGAATAGATGACAAGAATATTTCTTATGTGATTATGTTAAAAAGCAAATAAAATAAATACACACACACACACTCACAATGAACATGCAATACAGCTATAATTAATTTGGCAATATTTATGCCTTATGATTACAGAAAACATAAGTTTGGAGGTAATGAAATGTTGAAATTGGAGAAATCCAAACAAAAAAAAAACCGTCACCTTAATAAGTCGCCATTATTAATCACATCTATAATTAATTAATTATAATTAATAATGAGCACCAACCTCATGAAAGATATGTAATCGAACCTAACTACTTATCATACAAACAATCTGAGTGACTTAGAATGCTATAAATAAGATTTAGGGAATGAAAATATATCGAAAATGACAATGACAATGTTAATGCGTATATAACATAATGGTTATAGAGAATATTCGGGTGTAAGTCGAGTCAACAAATCACAAGACGCCGATACCAAATGATGATGAAGCAAAATTGATATAACAAGAGGATAACTGAATGATCAAAGTTAGATGGTACTTAAGTTTAAAGAATGGATTAAGTATGTCACAGTTATATGAAATGTACATTGTGTTTCTCATTCACCATTCCCTAGCTCGTAGTCGATATGCTTTACAGATATAATCATCTATCTTTACAGAACTTTCACAAATGCACACGACAGTGGCTAGCTACACTTTACAATTCACTGTTACTTCGCACATTATTCGTGAATCAGTTGGTTGAGCAAATATTTAAATCATGATAGAATATAAATCAGAATTGAAAGAACAGGGGATCACAATCAGTAGAATCTATAAATCAAATGCTATGGAATAATCGTTAGAAGCGTGAAGAATTGTAAAAATAAAATTGTTATAGAATTGTTTTGTACGACACGATAGTAGTATCAGTTTACAAACAAATCGGTAACATTTTGAAAGTGAGAAAATAGGTAGCAAGGTGACTAGTAAGAAAGAATCGCGTGGTTTATTAAATACAAGCTTATAATACAGACGGAGCAGGAGACTCGAAGCTTGTAGATTTGACTAACAAATTAATTACACAGGAGACCTTAGAAAATCTGAAGGGACTGCGTACCTATCTGTTGTAATCGAGCATTCGAAAAGTAGGTGTAGTTGTAGTGGGTGTGGGGGGAGAATTGGGTTTGCTTACACGATGATTCAAAGATGTTTCTTGAACGCCGTCCAGGTTTCCTCGCATCGCTCTCTTGTGATTGGCCAATTTCTCTCGATTCATGGGTGAGCCTAAAACCACCAGCAGCCGTGATACCAATCCAAGTTTACTAATTCTTAGACTTTTCTTATTAAGATCAACTAATTAAATTTTATCAAATTTTCGATACTACATCTGAAGCGGGTAAATTCCAAGATTTCTTTGACTTTTCACTTTCACAAGAACAAAAAAATAAAAATAAAAATAAAAAGAACTTCGGATCAAGCGGCGGATATTAATAATATATAATTAAAAATACATACAAATTGAATTTTCTTTCGACTACTCTAATCAAAAATCAGTAGGAAATTCAATGGCTGAAATGTAGCTGACAGAGGCAATTACTTTACATCAAGAGATTTATGTTATGTCGGTATCGCTAAATAAAACGTTAGTTAATATCGTGGCAAACGTTTATACATTCGTATATAAGTTTGTATGTATGTTTTAGAATTTATACAATGCCATTGTATACTTGTATGAATGAACTGCGAACATAACGAATGAAATGCCAGTAGTGAACGAATTTCATAGCAAATTATGAAACATAACTTCTTATTAATACAAAGTATAAAATATTGTAATTGCTTGCACAGAATCAATGATACGAATAATCAATACGCCTATCGCATATGTAAAATAATTAAAATTATCATGCTTGATGAAATGAGTGATTTAATAATTAATTAATTTGAAATTGTTTTAATCGATATGGACAAAACGTTTTGCAGAACATCAATATCCTGAAATCAAATTTTATAGATCTTGCTTCGTTAACAATGAGCGACTTTTTAACAAACACTATTTTAGTGTTAATTACATCGGATTTTATCCACGGATAATTTATAAGACGATTCACAGACGATTTCTCTGAAACATTATCTCGTTGTAAAAAGTGTGAGAAAAAAATAGTGAACTTTCTTTCGTTGAATTGAAAACATTGATGTACCGTTGCAGAGAAATCGCATAGCGAGGGAAACAAATGTTCGACCATGTTTGACTCTTAGTTGGCATGTAATGTTACCATATGTATATCAATTCAATTGCTTAGACAATTTTCAAAAAGCTATTACCCTAATCCGAACATAGATTAGCCCATCCAAAACATATTTGAAATATGCAATAGTCTAACGTTTAAAAGCCATGCATTCATTGTCTGTTCCCTGAAACTTATAGGATTTTTTTCATATTTTCAAAGGGGCAAGATGCTTTCATACATATATTTGATTGATAATATTCGACACTGCCACATGAAGCTGATATACCTATGCATTAATTCAGTCAGTAGCGCAGCGAGGCACAATAGATTGTGAAAAAATACTTGTATGCCGAGTAATGAATTCCGAATCTTAAAAATACTATCTTGGTTGTTGTTACTTCTCTCGTTGAAAAATATCTCAAAGTAAAATAAAAAAGATCATCAAATGTACGAACTCAAGTTCCTGAAAAGTCTAATTTCATTGTTTTATTCTGGAAACTGTTCACGCACCATTATTATTTGTTTGAGTTAAGTTAAATACGAATTAATAATATAGAAAATTTGTTCATACCTATATAACTGAGCAATACGGGTAGGAAAATTAATCCATGAGCAGCACCAAACAGGACAATTCCTAGGTACATCCTAAAGTAAAATACCTAAAACAATAAATGTTACATCAGTAAGTAGTAATTATTATCGAAAAATAGTATTATTTGTTTATCGAGTGAAATATTACCTGGAAAATTTGACTTTTAGCGAAACCCAGGACTATTATTCCGCCAAATTTAGTAAGCGTAATACCACTGAATACAGAACTGCCCATATGCGTCAACGCATCGGCAGCTCGTTCTGTTCGTGTTATTTCTACCGATACAGAGAACGAATGTACAAGATGACTACAAAATTCAACAGCTATTCCAACAGCCTAAAAAAGTGAAGAAGAAAATCCGTGAATCAATATTAAATGTTAAATTAGACAAATATTTGAGGCATAAAAATACCTACTAATTTTCACATAATTTTATCAACTCCTCCCCCTAATCATCAAATGAAAGTGCATGTGAAATAAACTCACCATAACAAGATTGACAAGAGAGACAGCATTAAGTGTTATGTGCCACCAGTACATTAGTCCACCAATATCGACGACTATCATAGTAATGGTAATAATGACAACTAGGGATGAGAACATATCGAGTCCCATTAACAAGAATGTTACAACGAAGATAGCAAGTAGCGATATGCCTATACTCTGTAATGTATCAGGCCACATGGTAAGATACTGTTCATAGAATACGTAAAATACACTGTACGGAAATACTTCTACGGTACTGTTTCCACCCTCTCCAATAATATGATTGTTAATCATTGTCGTTATATTAGCTGCTACTACTCTAGCAGCTCTCATTGCTTCGTAATAATCAGCTGATGACTTAAGAATGGAATGATAAGTCATGAAATACGAAGCCCCAACGTCAGACATTCCTGTACTATTTGTGCGTAAGTTAACGCCTGGGCCATACGCTGGATGACCACCCTTTGCGCATGAACTGTCCGGATTATCTTGCAAAAAGTAGGATACATATTTTTCGAAACTTTTTGCGTCAGGACGTTTGTGTTTGTCAAGTGTAATGTCGCACTGTTGACACTGTGAACCAAAAGCTGAAAGATACAATAATGTTTATTATTGATTGTTGTCCTATCAACTAATCATATTTTAGAAGATATGTGAGCTTTTCCAGTGTAAGTTCAATGGAAAAAAAAATAAAAAAGTTAAAAATATTGTATCAACTGCCGTCTTATACAAGAAGAAAACTAATGCATTTAGATTTGATATTCAAATCAAGAGTTTTGATCTTATCTATAATCTTAAATAAAATACAATGACCCTTTCAATCACATGCTAATCCGTCCGCGCTCCAATATCATATCTGTTCTTGGAATCTGTCTCGCGTATAATTCTACAGTTCAGAATCCATTGAAATATTCAATTCTTATATCGCTTACAGTTATAAAGTAAACATGATAGAGGCAGAGTTTTGAAAATACTAAAAAATTCCTATACTGCAGCTTCTTCTAAAGTTCCAGTGCTAAAACTGTTGACTAGGCAGTCTTGTTTGATTAAAAATAATATTGCTGAGAAATATAATTTGTAATGAATAATACGATGCAATAATTCGTAATAAATTATGGAATATTGCTACAAACTACCAATATTATCTTCAATTGAACTTCATAATTATATGTTTCTCGCAATTTCCCACGACACGAACGCAAATTATGCCACTTGACCCTGTTTATTACTCAACTGATAGTTTAGATAGATCAATTCTTGGGGGTCAGAGGCAAGGTCAATTTCAAATGCACAAAGCAATAAGTGACTTACTTTCGTGGGGACAGAACGAATTGTTTGATGTGAAATATTTACAGCACGGTGCCTCAGGTCCTGTCCAATCAAAGTAATCATCCAACCAAGAAGCTGCTGGTTTAGCTATATAAGTTCTGTAAAAGAGGCAAATTATGAGAATTTAGTCTATGCTTTATGTATTACATATTGATTTGAATCCATTCTTATTGTCAATTAACAAGTTACATTATCTTACCTATCTGGTTGCTTGGAGGCAACAAATAACTGAGTCGATAATGAGTCCACGTTACAATATTGTCCACCACATATCAAGTTCTGATGTGTAGTTTTAGAATAATTGAGCCCATTTTTAACAACAAAGTACATCGGTGGCCCAATTGATAAGTACTTGTTCAAAAACTGAAAAACGAAGTATTTTTGATATTGAAAGAATCATTTCTCTTCGGTCAGTTATGATCAAATCTTGCTGTGAGAAAAAGTCTAATACTTACGGTGAAGTATTTGAGAACAAAACTGTCTTCAGGCATTGACAATTCTTGATCAAGACCAATTTCTATATGAGGAACTACCGCGATACTTGTACACAGCCAGCCGAAGAAAATAATCATTACTGCAGCACGAACCCATTTCTTCATTAGTAAAGGTGTATACGCAACTTTAAATATCTTATAGAGAATACCGTCGACTGCATCTTCTCCATCATCTTTTTTCGAACCTCGGATGAAGCAGCACACGTCCAATCTATTGTTCTATTAAATAAAGAAAATAAATAGTTCATGTTGAGAAATGAAGATTCACTTATCGTGTGAGGCATAAATTCATTGTTTGAATATACTTACAGCTTGCCTAATAGTGTCCAACGCCAATAAACTAACAAAACAAGTTATTTGTAGAAGAAAGTCAACGAGTAACGCCATACCAGCATACAACGCGAAAGCTTTAACAGCCGGCATATCGGACAATCCACCTGAAACGAATATAGCAAATTGGGAAAATTAGTAGATAAAGAAAAAAGCTGAATAACAGTTCCTATACACAGAGCAATAAACAACGGAAAGCAATTCTTTTCAATTATATAATATAGTAGGTATTATGAGGTAAACCTACCGAGGAAGAAACAGCAGCTTTCAGAAAGACTGGTTAACAACATGCTGGGTCCGACTTGACCAAGAGTACGACCAATGTGTTCAGCAATGGATTCATTAGGTCTCCTTCCCTCCCTTTGATGGGTTTGGACTAGAATGAATACGTTGTCTACTCCGACAGCGAGTACAAGGAATGGAATAACTTCGATGATGATTAAAGTTGCTGGTAGTCCAATAAATCCAAATAATCCAACAGAACAAGCCACGGAAGCTAATACTATTAAAACACCTCCAAGACCAAGTGTAATTTTGGAATCAATCTGTAAATACGAATTAGTTGTTTGTAAATACAACGAAATTCCTTTTTTCTTATCCGTTTTTCAGTGTGTAATTTATAGGAGTTGAGATAAATCACTTCGTACCAAAAGTCTACTACAGGTTCTCATTTGACCAAGAGAAACTGCAATGTAGCCAAACATAATCAGGTAAGAGACGAGTATAGTTAGCACGTCAGACTTAGACTCTCGGTTAAGTTCATCCTCTATAGATCTTTCAGATATAAAAGCAACATCCATGTAGGCTGGTTTCTGTGTGGCTGTCCAATTCTTCATGAATTCAATGTAACTGTAGAATGGATTGAAAGAAATTCAAGCATTCAGTTTAATGATAGACAAAATAAAAATATAACCATGTAAATTCTAAGTAAGATAAATAATTAATTAATTATTTACCTCTCTTCCCATTCCATGGCTGCTTTCAAATTAGTTTTATTATGGTGGTTATTAACAAGAAAAGTGAGAATTATGGCTGTAGCTCGTTCATACGGAGGATTGTCAAGTTTCTCATTTGGTTTCAAAAAACCTCCAACTGCAATTGCTGGGTCCACAGGACCTCCATAGTTTGCCAAACATACCGGATTATACGGGTTCCTGAAAAGATATATTGTATGACGAAAATTCGATTGAACGATTAGTTTATGCACTAAAAATTCAGCTTCGGCATATAAATACTCCTCGAAGCTTCATCTTTTCACAAAGGATTATTCATGTATGAATTACTATTATCATTACTATTGATATTTGTATAATTATGTATGTCTATTCGAGAGAGATTTGAGAACTAAACTTACTGAGTGCATACTCTGAAACCGTCCAAATAATTCACGGTATAAACAATTCCAGTGGTATTATCATCTGAAGTTTCATCGAAAGTTTCAATGCTATCTTGCCAGTAGCCCCAAATACTTTGTACAGTACACTGCGATACTTTTGCAGGACCTGTGAACTGATTAACCATTGGTGCAAAACATATATCTGCTAAAGTGTAATTGTTTGGCGTTCTAATGTTTTTTATCTGCTCCTGAAGATCCAATATTATTTTTAGGAAGTCCTCGTCAAATACAGGACCAAAAGTTATAGGACCAGCGGAAGTATTATGAACAATCTGCAATAATATAAGTTTCACAAAGATGATTTTCTCAGTATAAACGCAAGTCATATTGTATAAATATAAAAGACTCTTTCTCTCTTGCTTGTTGAATGTCAACTCACGTTTGGTAAGCCAACAGCTGAGACAATGACTTGCTCATTTCTGTAGAATGGTTCAAAATGGGAGTCGAAGTATTCCTTCTCCACTCGAGCTCGTGAGTGAGGAGACGCCCATAATTCGACTGGATCAGTAGTTACGACCATGTATTTAATGCCATGTCCCAAACTGACAATGAACAGGAATCCCAAGAATAGAACCGTCCATGGTCGAGAAGCACAGGCTGAAATTGAGCAATGTAGGAGTAACCATTTTCTAGTTCATTGCTTTAGTGTATCCTGGAAAAAGGAAAAGAAAAAAGAGAAGGAAAAATTACCTGTTCCCCACCAGCAGAAAAATTCTTGTAGAGTTTTATCTGTTCCGGCACCAAGCCTTTCGATGAAACTAGACTGTTCATCTTCTAATCCCAGAGGTGATTCATCTGCCGATACGACACCTGTACATTAAACAATATTATTTATAGTAAAGTAATGGCAGATCTGATAGGAAAGCATTCGAAGCTCAAAGTGAAGTAATGAATTGAATGTTAAGATCTACATGTGTGAAATGAAATAATGCAGACAAAACAAATTCTATACACTGTAATGAATTAAGGTGTGACGTGTTATGTATAACTTATGCTAATTGTGAGAAAACAAAACTAGTTTCATTAAATTTGTAACAATTATCACGGACAGATAAACGATACATAAAAAGCACAAACTATAATAAACATTTAATGTTGTTAGAACAATACTGTTTCGACAATAAATTATAATTTTTCTTACATCACACAATACAGGTTTCGAGAACAATGAAAGAAAATATTTTGTGTTTCAAGTAGTCATAGAAGATTTTGCTGCACTAAATAACTGTATTGTTGTTAGTGCCAATTCTACATATAATTAGCAGAGCCCACCGTTTCGCTTAGAAAAAGAGCCTGTTATTAGGTCATAAAGAATAATTTACATCAGTTCTCTAATGGGTATAACTCAATTTGTAACTTATTTTGTTCGTTGTTATGCAGGAAAAAATCACTTTATGGTACAGATAGAAGTGTTCAAAGTGTATGATTCAGACGTTTCAGAAGGAAGATGAACTTTGGCTGACTACTATAATTCCGCTGTTGAATATTGAAATATGCCTTGATAATTAGCAAACATTGATACGAGTTTTGCTTGGTATCATATGACTCTGTAATAAGTTTTTTTTTTTTTCAACAGTTCTCACTTTCGTAACACAGTATTGGATAAATAAAAATGAATACTCAAACTATGAAAAGTATGACAACCCTATAAAATAATGCCAGGTAAATATTTTCATACAAGTATATTCTCCATATTTCTAAATAGGTAATATTTAAAAGAATTAACATTCTAAACGCATTCTTTGTACGTGCCACTTTTTTTTGCAAAATCTAAATCGATCGACACAGCCCAAGGGCATCAGGAACATTCAAAATTTATGATTATACAACTTATATTAAGCTTGACTAACAGGTTGGAAGATACTGCTTGCCGTACTGCTATTAACACGTATACAGCAGTACTCAGAATCCAGAATGTCTTGAAAGTTTATAAAATTCATATGTAATGAAGTGAATCATTGTTTTCATGAATAGACAAGAACATTGAACTGAGATAGCATAACATGACGGAAGGCAACGTAGAGACAGATGTAGAGCTAAGTAACTAAAGCTAACAAAAATGATCGATATTATGGACAAATGGTGAAGTAATGCATATCAACATAAAGTTTAGTCCAATGAGAAAAGTGACTCAACTCTCTTGTGACTAGGTGTCAAGTGATAACACAATGCAAACAATGCTTAGACTCTGTTACTATCATTATACTTGATATGATTCAAATCTACATTTATATACACTCATCAATAGGCGTTAGTCACATATGCCTATCGCACAATCAAGTTTATTCATCAAAGTTTTTTTGCGCCATACGATCACTCAGAGTTAGTTGATTATCTGTACATGTACACATACTGTGTGAGTTTGATAAGTGGCATGCAAATTTGGCACGCACAAGCTTGATAGATACAAGCACAACTCACGACCCTTACTAATTTTAAACTCAATTGCATTGTGGTATTGCCGATCGTAGGTGAATCATAAAAATAAAATTTATGAGAGGTTGAGAAATCAAGACTGTTCAAAGATATTTTAAAGACATTCAATGAAACAGAATTCGGAAAACATTCTAAGAGATGAGTGTGAAGGAGACACATCAAGCAATGAAAAAAAGAGTAATGTAGCATTATGGCTTGAGAAAGAACTGATAGGAAACGTACTGGAACGCTTGGATTGCAGAGGGCTGTCTTCTTGATCTGCTGCAAGTGCAATACGAGCCCCATCTCCCGGGTGGTGAAGCCCAGCAGCTAGGCGTCTACCAACTTGCCTTCCAACCTCTTCCCCTCGTGCCACTATACGTATACCGTACATATATAACGATAAGTGATTGACTTTTCATTGTTAGATGCATGAAACCTGCTTCCCTGTTGCTTTATTTACTATTATGAATTTAGAAGAAGAAATATTACGGAATACTATCTTGGAACGGATAATTGGTGTCTGTAGTAATTTATGTTCACCTGTAAGCACAATGTCAAGCCTAAAATTTTGATCTGACATTAAAAACAATCCTGGAATTGCCAATCTGGTGAAACTATTTTTCCTTCATTTGAGATCAAGGTAACTGTTCATAGTTTACATGTTTAAATCAGGTCCATGTTTTGACTTGACTGATATTATGAGTGATAGAGGTGAAATAAAAATTGAAGATAACATAGTTTTATGTATACTTTGAACATGATAAATAATCAACATTTTTGGAAGCTAGAAGATACTGAAATTTCATTATTAATTATCATATTTCGTAGAATAGATAGTATACACTGATAAAAATTTACATGTAGATTCACCAAAGCCATAATACGCTTGAAGTTATTAGTAGATAGTGGAAATTCAATCGAAAACAACAAACCATTCTGGTAATTTTGTACCTCTTTTTATGGCCAAGATGCAGATATAACTGTTAGTCCATAACCGGAGATAAAAAATTCACATACATAGGTAATATGAGTGAAAATGTAAACTTGATCACCATGACAATGTACGTACACAATTGGTTTAGTTAGTGTTAGGGTACTGTAATTTCATGCTAACATTTACCATCCAGTGGTCAAGATTACTGGTGGTGTAATGGGTGAATGGTATTCCGATGACAAATTGATTTTCAATATATCTTAAAGTAATAAATGAATATCAAAAAGTAAGAATACTGTCATATTATGTAACCAGCATCGATTATTTGCGCTGTACATATTTCACATAGTGATATAAATCCTAATTTTCAGTTTCACCTATACAGTAGATATACTATTACATTATGAATCATAACAACGCCATAAGTCCAAGGTGTCTGATACTTTTCGTCTATTTGTAAGGGAAATTTTTAGTCTCTGGATTATATCTGCAGGATTGTATATCCACAATCTTGACAAATATAATTATGATAAAGCCCAATCAAAGTTTTTTATAGACAAGTAAAATCGTAGTCATGTAATCTGTCCTTCTATGAAAAAAATCCAAAAGTTTCCTTGCCAGGTTCAGTTACTAACAATATTTAGATGTTCGTTTCACTGTCAGATACGTTATTGTTGCCAGACCTTACTTTAACGTCAGAATATTTGACTGAACTTTTGTCATGCTATTTTGAAACAGTTTAATCTTCATTTTTTTAACAACAAAGCTTTGGATGGAAATATAATTCAAGATCTTCTAATGGGATATTGTTCAGAAATTAAATATCTGCAGCAAATTCCAAATTACATTTTGGAAAGGATGGTCAGTGGACACAACAATTTTTGATCTGAAAAATTCCACCATACGCAGACATCTCAAATCTCTCAAATTTGAGGTGACCTAAGTCGTGAATGTTTAGTAAAAAAAAAAAAAAAATAATGAGATCAATACAAAATGTATAAATCAAGATGACTAAACATCCTGGGAAAATACAAGTTTAGTCACCGTTATGTTCCGTGATAATACTTCCTGAAAGATTGCTCTTTTGGTATTATGTGTTTTCAACATTAGATCGCTTTGTAATTTAATTGAAACAAAAGAAGATCAGCTATATTATATACAGATGAATGAAAGGTCACTTCGTTGACCTACCTGCTATATTATGTAACCAGCAATTCATTATGTAGATTCCTTTGGATTTTTTATGTGTTTTTTCTTCACATACAATCCGATAAGATATAAAATATATTAAATCTTAGATATTCACTTACCGATTTGCATTCTGTTACTGAAGCACACAACTGCCAGAAGAAATAGGCTACTTCCACATATGAAAATGATTATCATAACAACTGTATAGCCATCGTAGGTGAATAAAGTAAAAGGTTGTGGCAGTGGAGGTAGTGGCGGAGGCACGGGACAACTTTGCTCGCAATCGACACAACTGCACGCCGGAGAATTCTATAATTATTTTATGAAATGATGTAGATATATTATACATACATATGTATAGATAACGTTATCCACTGGATGAAAAACATTCATTTACAATGAAAAATACAGGCTAAATGATTCAAGTGTATCTTCAAATACTCAAGCAACTATTAGTATAATGATTGAATTGAATTAGCGTTATAATTCTTGGTCAATGAATATTGGATAATAATTAAAACTGCTATAAACAAGTCTGCGCATAGATAAGCAGATATAATTACTCAAGGCTTATCGTTGTTAGGAAATAGTAATGTACGAGTTCAACTCATGATATCAATGTCAAATTAGAATCGTGATTGCAAGCAAATGTCTTAAAAAGGTATTCGTTGATAGACTACATATGTAGAAGTTCAAATTTAAAATTACCAACCAACAACTTTAGCTCATTGTTAAACTCTAGATGAGTTTAAACTTGATAAATAACTTGCCACAAAATGAAGCATATTTAACGATGAATTATTTTATCAAATGAATATTTATTTGTCTATCCATCGAGATATCAAACGAAAGACATTGTTGCAATCTGTATATCATGCGAAGATGTAAAAACGATTTAGGATGATTTAAATGAAAAATATATCGTATAATACATGAAAATGTGTGAAAAGGATTAAAAAAATTTCACGGCAGAGATAATGTAGTAATTATAACTAGCTGAAAAGGAAATTGATAAAAATTGGTGTCAGAGAAAAAAAAGGCGAAAATAGAGAACTAGCCTCGACTCCTTTGCTACACGGTATGACTGGTACATCCAATGGAATGAATCCGTCAGCTTCGGTAGTATTGTAAATAATGTCAAATGGTACATAGCCATTGTTTTCAGCATTTCCCATGTATTTGAACCATTTATCAGGACTGCATCGGCTCGCGCCCAGCTCACCACACATTATATCTAAAGCTAAGGTCCCTGTGCTAGGTACGGATACTTTACTGCAGGAAGTATATGTGCCATTTATATATCTCTGGGTTATATGCACAGCAATTGAATTCACATAAGTCTTATCTGTAAATAGAATATTATCCAATATTGAAATTGACACACGATAAATTCTGCGAGCTTTATCAATCATTCATAATTCACCGTTGAACTTACTAGAGTCTGATGATGGTAAGATGCTTGTTACTTCAACAAAATTACTCTGAACTGGGCTACAAGTAAATTCGCATATATGTTTGAATAAGTTGCTCGCACAGCTTGGACATCTTGACACAAACATAGCGGCCCGATCAACGTTATCATTCAACGTCTTCAATTGTTCTGGACTACAACAGGTCTTTACACCACTTCCCGTATCAACGGCAAGGTGCGAACAGTACTTGGATAAAAGCTTTTGTCCAGTCATATTCAACGGTTTGGCTTTACCGCTATAAGGACAATTCTGATAATGGTTTCCGTCGAAGTTACACTCACCGTACCATATGCAGTGGCCATCATCCGTACTGGATACCTAGTACATGAAAAGAAGCATACATTTTTCTCAGGTATCTCATGATGTCAATCAAATGAGTTACTTTTCCAAACAAATTCATAAATGATTTTTATATGACGGGATACCTATTAAATTATAATTTATTTATTTAAATTAATTTCTCTTGGCTGTTTATTATTTATTAATTTATTTTCTCATTTTCACATCGTAATTCTTTAAAACTGTGCTCAATTTTCAAACTAAGTTAATGAAATTTTAGTTTTTTTCAAAATATAATAATAATATTTTAGATCGTAAATTCTTGCTCTTTAAGAATACTTTCATCTATGTAACATAGCAACTTTCACAAAAAGTTGAAGAGCTATAAGGTAGTTTAGTTATTATGCTATTACATGTAGGGGAGAGCGGCGAAAGCAAAAACAATTTTGAATGGGAAAAAAAAGATCGAGAATTTTCCGAGAATTTTTTCCTCCTCTATAAGGAATACAGTTTGGAGTAATGTTCATATACATAATAATAATCATGAAACGAGATGGATATGATTTGAAAGGATAAAAGAATGAATATCGTGTGACAATAATATCGTCTGTTATTCAAGCTACCCAAATAATGTAGTATATAAATATCGAAGAAACGATTCCCGGCAGATAATCGGAAAAAATAACTTCGTTATCATAACATGACGGTTCGATGTAGACGCGGAGAAACCTACAATGGGTGTATTCTTTCGACTCTGTGATCAGTGGATCAGTGATCACATATGATTATGATCAGTTGCCCTCACGGGCGATAAGACATACAATGAAAGGAGAGAGATTATGATCAGTTGAAAAGAACAACAACCTTAGAATAATGCAGGGGGCGATTTTATATTACAACGATATAACCTGATTTCGAAACCATATTTGAAATTTGAACGGTTCAAAATTCATATCAAATACCAAGTGATCCCATAAAATATGCGATCACTTCGGAAATGATCATGATTACTTCGTGCTCGTCGTGGGGAAAGTGATACGATCAAAAGAACAACTATCACATGATCATGATCACTTTGATCAGTGATCACAGAGTCAAAAGAATACACCTGATAATAAATGACGATTCGGCGCGAGAAATAAGATTCCGAACAAAGAAAAATATTAGTTCTCTTTAAGTAATAAACCGAAACCTTAAGAGCGCGTACCTTTAGGTATCACCTTGAAATCGAAATCTTGTTACGAACGGAAATCTTGCTACGCCATATTATAAGAGTACACGATACGTACACATTCGCAAGATGATCGAGAAAAACAAGATATTATGATGAATTCGCGTAGGAATTTGACGAGTTGCCAAAAGGAGATCTTTGAAGCGATATTTAACAGACTCACTAACTATCAAGTTACAATCAATTTCTAGTAACGTCTGAGCTATGTGGAATAATGAGTTGAAACATGAAGATTTGATGAGAACATCGTGGATAAATTTCACGTATCGTATTTGCTCGTATGAGTCACAGAGATTTCTCGTAGTTGTAAAACGAAGCTGCTTTATCATCATTATTTTTATATGCGTATATAATTAGGACGTGTCTAGAGACGTGATTCGCAGACATAATATCTCGGGATAACAATTGAAGAAAGTTAATACAAAGAATTCAGGCTTGGATGCACAATTTAAAAGGGACAATTGCATTTAATAAGCTTGTCGGCGACGGTCAATAGGCCTTGACGATGAGGTCATACATAAAGAAAATAACCAACCAAATCCTTCTACGCGACGTCATTATGGGTGTTGTCATATACTTTCCGTTATTCATACCTGCCTATATATGTTCAAATATATATTAAAATAGGTCAAACATCAAATACTTACCAGTGCCAGCAACGACGCTAGGGCCAGGAGCTTGAAAATCAAGTTTTTGTCGAACATTTTTCTACCTCTCAAGGTCCAAACGGTTCGAGGTAAAAGTCCAGTCTGAACAACAAAGACGCACTATTTACCCAGACTAGTTTTTATTACCCACCACTCAATTACTAAACGTCAATATGCAATGAAAAGTCTCATCCATTTATATCAGCTTCATTTCTACCGACTTATTATCGAATTAAAATTCTGCCACCCGTAGGTCGTACATGAACTTTACTGTACTTCCTATGCGACTAGATCGGCACGACACGAACAACGAATAAGTTGGAACGACTGTCGATCGCCGCTGCCCAACTCGTATCTTGTCGCTTTTTACGTCGAATCTCGCAACTATTCGTCACGCGATCGGGTTCAGCCGGCAAACTTCGGGCTTCGTAACTTTATGCGTGATGTTTTTGAATAAGGTTTTAATCACAGAACGATCACAGTGACTCGAATATTTTAAAACAATTTTAGATCGGCCATTCGACGATGTCTAAAGGTTAATTTACCGACAATAGGAAAATAATTATAGACGAAATATGCCGATTAGAAACCTACAACCTAGTTTATACTCATGTCACCACATGCAGTGACGACGTGTGAATTGGGATGTCCGCGTATGTTTCTTTATTCTGAAACGTCAATCAAATATCAATCGTGTGACGAAATGAAATAATTAATGTTATAAACAATGAGAACATTCTTGCACGATCAAACTATTGAATTCCAATTCAATCGCGCTGCATAATAACGAATTAATATATTTATAATTTTTTTTGTTTTCTGCCGCCCTGTATAAACAGTGACTCTCTTACAACGATCGGAGTTAGGTTCTATTCAAAAACAAATAATTGATAGTCACTGGCTACATGAATGCTCCAAAGCGTTGGAAACACGGAAGAATTATAAAAAAAAAAATTAAATCGTGAATCGTGATCGCGGATGATCCAGCTGAGAAACACGACGTCCTAAAAAATTAAGGTTAAATTTTTTCCTATTTACGAATCAAATGATCATTCGGTTCTCCGGTTGTTCAACTCTTATCCCCGTCACATATACTAGTTGATAAGCAATACGGAAAATAAAACTTTACAAGCCACACTTCATTTCACAAATATCATACAACTGACACTAAAGAGTCTACTATGGCAGATCTAAGAATTGGAGAATTGTCTGGTGACCAGACAGAAAAGGTCCTTCAATTCCAGGTAAAATCACTAAAAAAAAACAACCAAACATTTATCAAAAACATTTACTATAAATTAAATCCCATTAGGATTTAACCGGTATCGATGATTTGTCCGTATGTCAGGATGTACTACATCGACACAACTGGAATTTGGAAGTCGCCGTACAGGTACGAAGAATAAAGGCATAAAATATATATTTTTATTTATTTTTTTAATTGTCTTTCCTCTTGAATTTATTCAGACAATGTTTTCCCTCCAATTCAACTCTGCTTATAAAAAAAATATCGTTATACCTGATACTTATTACTCAATAACAATTTAGGAACAGTTAAACTTGTACGAAGGGAGACCGTCCATGTACGCGCAAGATTCAAGATCTCGGCCACCTCCAGTCGTCGACGATACAGGATTTAGAATTTACTTTAGTCCTCCAAGTACTTCGGACAATGGGGGTGGTTTATTCTCATACATATACACATTGTGGTGCAATATCGTCTCTAGTATTGGACAACTACTACTCGCTATATTTAGATCAGATGTTAGACCTAGTAAGTATGATGATGAATGTAATATTGACAATTTTATTTGTATTGATGTGGAAAACCTGGGCTCAGCTAAAGTTAGTTATTTTGTATCACGCGTCAACTACATTAGACTATTCAACATTCACAGTATCTTCAGATCCTGTCGAAGATGTTGTTAATTTTATCAGATCGTATCAAGAACGATATGGAAACGTCCATCCTGTATTTTACCAAGGGTCTTACAGTCAAGCAATTTCAGACGCTAAACAAGAGCTGAGATTCTTACTAGTCTACTTGCACAAAGATGAGGCTCAAGATATCGATCAATGGTGCAGGTAATGGAAACTTTAAAGATTTTCTACTCGAAGATTATTTAATTTCGAGTTGCTTACAGAGCCTGGAAATTCTCGAGAGCCTCTAATTAGTCTGGAATTTTTGAAGGACGTTCATATCATTTAAAGAAACTGAAAATTTATCATGACAGTGATGAAATTTAGAAATGAATTGTGACAATTCTGTATATTGTGTAAAACGCACAGGAATTTTATATTAGCTGTGAATTTATTTTAAAAATTAGTTTAGGAACGCTGAAAAAGTTTCATAATCATTAGATCGAGTGGCTTTAGTCACCCTGGACCTCAAAAATGTATGGAAAATAAATACCTATCCATAATTCACAGAAAAACTTTGGGAGATTCTGAGGTGGTGAGGTTCGTTAACACACGTACATTATTCTGGGCGTGTAATGTGCAGTCCGGAGAAGGATATAAAGTTTCAGAAGCTCTCAGATCCGGCACTTACCCTTTCCTCGCTCTCATTGTCCTCAGGGAAAACAGAATGACTATTGTTGGACGGTGAGTTGTAAAAATAAGACATTATGAAACCATTTTCTATGCTGTTGTGAGCAAAAGATACTCAAATCATAAATAAACTGTTGAAGTGGTTGTGACTTCTTTGGAAATTTGTATATTTTTCATTATTTCAGATTGGAAGGTTCACCTACACCCTCCGAACTCATTCCTCGCCTGCAAACTATTATGGAAAACAACGAGATTGGTTTGATTCAAGCACGACAAGATAGGTGAGATAACATCATGTGCCGACGAGCAAGAATCAGGTTACCTAAAGTTAGATAATTCCAAATAAATTTCATCTTCTTTAACATTTTACAGAGCAGAGCGCAGCGCAGCACAATCCTTGCGTCTGCAGCAGGATGAAGCTTACGAGGAATCCTTACGAGCTGATCAAGAAAAGGATCGAAGGAGGGAAGAGGAACGGAGAGCAAAGGAAGAGCGGGCGGCTAAGGAACAGGAGGAAATCAATGCTCAAGAACGAGAGATTCAGAGGATTAGAGAAGAGAAAGAGCTCACTGTTAAAAAAGTTCCTATTGAACCAAACCCTTCTAATCCAAACGTTTGTCATCTTCAAATTAAACTAGGCGAAAGAACTATGAAAAGAAGGTTCCTGTTGTCTGATACAACTGAGGTAATTTTTACAAACGAATATGGGCTGTGATTTAACGTTCGCTACTACTTTCAGTATAGTAATGAATTGTGTTCAGATAATTCCAGGATTTTTTTTCTAAACGATAAAATATGATGTCCGCATTTTTATCATTTTATTTTACATTTTTTTCTTCTAATTTGTTCTCTTCCTATTGCAGGACGTGTATCATTGGATATTTTGTCAGCCAGATTCACCGGCTAATTTTGAAATAACAACCAGCTACCCAAGAAGAATTCTTTATCCCTCAGGTGTGATAAGGGCATTGGGAGAAGCTGGACTAACCCAGCGAGAAGTGCTACACGTTAACAATTTGGACGATTAACATCATCCAATAATATACTTACATTCGCTATTCGCGGTATTATTCCGAGAAAGGAATGATTCAGCGAAAAGAGACGTTTACTGAAAGATAATATATATATATATATATTTGATACATTCTAGTATTTTATGTACTACGCAACTGCTAAACAGTAGCATAAAAAAAAAAGAAAAAAAAAATTGAAAAAAAAATAAATAAACAGTAAAGTTCTCGAGAGATGTAACTATTGAACAATGAAAAATGGCAAGCTTTACAGAAACAGGCTTTCTAAACACAACGTTTTTACCAAGGTGTAATAAATTAATATAGTGGATATTTAAAATTTCTTCCTGTATAGTGTACAAGCGGATTTTTATACGTTGATGCATTGATGAGCCTAGTCTCGACTCTTTGTCTTAGAATAAAATATGCTTTTGAACATCACACCAATTAACATCCCTGATTGAAAATTATTCAGCAGGGATATACATTAGTCAATTAATCGATTTCGTAAAGTAATAATATATGTTCGGTGAGCACTGAAAATTTCCACTATGATACTATCGATATGTTATCTCATAGTTACTCTACTAAATTCAATCAAATAATAAAAGTGATTTGATAATAAGGCTCAGGATTACAAATTACAAATGGCATTTATTAACGTGGAAATTGGATTTTTCAAAATATGAGGTAATGTAAACCTAGTCTTAATTTAGAAGAGATATCTGGATTATTTATCCGATTTAAAGGTAAAATAAAATTAAAATAAATAAATAAAAAAAGATATTAGATTACGTTCAATAATTGCACAATATTCTGAACAGAGTATATTGTTATCAAACGTGAATCAGGTATTTTCGTGAGATCATTGTTCTGTAATATGCCTGTCGAATAGTTTGCAAATATGTAATTAAAAGTTTATCACATTAAATAAAAGACGACATCCTTTCAATCTCAAATATACACCCAATTAATTCATATTGTTCGATTAAGTTACGAGACACAACGAAATATATATACGTATTTTTTTTTTTAATTCAATTTTCGATGTCTCTGAAATCTAAAAACCTCCTGTTTACTATTTTCCAGGCTTCACCGGGATGAGAAATATCGTATCCCTATCTCTCTCGCTCTCGGATGACGATAGAAATAAGTAGGTGAGAGTTCACACGAGAGAGACAGAAGACTCTTGTTTTTCTTTTCGCTAAGCATAGGGACCGTTCGTTCGGGTCACTTTTATGAATTTCAAGACTATCAGTAATTCCAATTTGCAATGACAACGTGTAAATACTTTCAACAAGGCAATTGTCGGTTCGGTCAATATTGCCGTTTTGCTCACACCTACAATGTTAATTACGGTAAGCATTTCAAACAAGAAATCGATAAAGTTAGGTTACGTTGTGAATATCATAGGTTAGAATAGGATTGTTTATTTATTTAAAGCTGATTCCCATCCGACTACGTTGATACATTGATTAAAAAAGTGAGAAATTATCAGTGAATTAAAATCAACAGATTTATTCATTCTATTTTCTTTCTTTCTTATTTGTAGGTGAGAATTCGACGTTAGCAACAAACAAACCCTCTTATACGGGAATCAAGACGGTAGCGTAAGTGGATTGACAAATTATAATTAAAATAGAAAAAACTATAAGAATTGTCCAAAAAGTTATAAAAACTTTCGCTTCTATAAGATTTGTAGTCGCTGAAGAAGTCTTGGCTGTTGAACGAGGTGGACAATGGCTACTTTCTTGTTTTGGTCCATTCAAAGAACGACCATGTATACCTGGCATGGAAGATTTATCACCGGACGAATTTCATTGGGAAATGTATCAAGCACAAAAATCTGGGACTGTCGATCAGACCGTAAGATTAGTCGAATTTATTAGTTATTTCTAACTCTCAAATAGCTAATAATTGTTGTGTGATTCTCCGAACTTACACATTGTATCGTCTAATCTTTTGTCGATGCACAAGACAGACATGAGATTCTAGAGATACTTTTGGGTCATTCTACCTTAGCCAATAATATAACTGACCGTTTTTTTTTTTTATCTTTTATAGAAACTACAATTTCAACAATTATGTCAGGAAATGAAGGGGAAACTTGCTCTGTTGAAGAATCCGACCCCAGAAATAGTGGCAATGCTGGTAAGCTACTGTTACATAAAAAGATACAAGATTATACCAGTTAAAGTACTTGAAAAGAAAAAAAGGTGTTAAATCCTGAAGCTTTTACTTTTTCTAATTGCTAATGGGGTACCTGTATCAAATTTCGATATTTTGTAAGCGAAATCATCTGCTTCAATTTTTATCAAATTTTTTTTAAACTCATTTCATTTGTTAAAGAATTGTTTCGGAGCACTATAATACCTACAGTGGACCACAAACAAGTTTGATATATATTTTCATTTCATTTTTATAGGAATCACTTCAAAAAGGTAGTCAAGAAAATGCGTTGACAAAGCCATCAAACTTCTCATTTGCAACACCCCAATTGGCTATACCTAGTAGCAGTGCCTCTGCTACAAACTTGTTCACATCGAAGCCATTCAACGCCTCAAATCCATTTGTAGGAAGCACTTCTACCTTTGGCTCTTCAGGATCCACACCTTTTGCATTCAGCAATCCTCCGAACACTAGTATAAGCTCTCCTTTCGGTACAAATCCAACTTTTGGGAGCAATCCTGTTTTTGGAGGCACTGCAAATCCAGCGCCAGCATTTGGCGGAGCAGTTAAGAGTTCTACTAACGTGTTCACTGGAGCTAATCAAAATGCTTCATCCTTTGGCTCTCCGCCGGCTCAGAATGTATCCGTCTTCAATTCTCCACCAGCATTTGGCCAATCTACTGTATTCAATACTTCAACACAGGAGAGCACCCCTTTTGGAAGATTGCAATCAACTCAATCGAATGCAATTTTTGGTGGGACCACAACGTTAACCAGTTCCGTATTTGGTGCGGCAGGATCTGCGCAACCAACTGCTTCAATTTTTGCCGGTTCACAACCCGTCTCAACAACATTGTTCGGAGGCTCAACCCAACAAACTTCAAGTTCTATTTTCGGTGGATCAGCAGCTTCTGGAAATACATCATTGGGATCGGTGCCTTCGCCGTTTGGACAGTCAAAAACCAACGTGGCATTTGGGGGAGGTCCAGTATTTGGCGGAGCTCCAACCTTTGGTGCTCAGGCAAGCCCAGGAATATTTGGTGCACAATCTAATTTTGGGAATGTTCCCACATCTTCCAGCAATATATTTGGAAATGGAAATGCTGCTACCCCAACGTTTGGTTCTATTGGGCAATCGGCTCCTGGGTCATTTGCTTCCGTGGTTAAATCTCCAGCTACGAATTTTGGAGAAACACAAAATCCTCCGCCCTTTGGATCGCCGGTACCTAAGGCTAATACAGGACCCTTTGGTTCTGCAGTATCCACAGCTAGCTCACCGTTCGTTACTTCAACCGGGCCGTTCAGTACTTCGGCTGTAGCATCAACCCCGTTTTCTGGATCAAATGTATTTGGGCAAAGCGTAGATACAACTTCTGGGTTCGGTACTATTCCACCACCATCAAATACACCTTTTGGGGCTGCTAACGTCCACGATGCATCACCATTCAGTCAAGGATCACCGTTTGGAAGTGTGGCAAATTCTTCCCCATTTTCTAACACTAATACAACTGTTACTACTACGACGGCTAATCCATTTGCAACTCAGTCACAGACAGTTAGTAGCTCACCTTTTGGGGGATCTGGTCTTACTAATCAAGGATCAATATTTACTTCGTCGCAAAGTACGACGCTTACAAATTCACCATTTGCGTCTGTGCAGAAAGAAATCGAAATATTAGATGACACCGCTTTTACAATGGAAGGACATTTAACTGACGATGAAAAAGCCATGTATTTAGCCAAACAGTTCGTCTTAGGTAAGATTCCATTGAAACCTCCGACAAAAGAACTGCGTTAATATATACCCATTTCAGAAGAAAAATTGTATTGCTTTTTTATGGACCTTGGAATCTGTATTTTATCATCAATTTATGTGAGAGCGGGGCACATTCCAAGAAAGTTCTGACTCTTTCATGTGTTATTGAAATTAGATCAAATTTATAATAATGAATAGGAAAACAAAAAACAGAAAAAGATATTACGCTTATGCTTATGTTAGTACCAGTAAGGTATGATGTGTGGATATAATTCTAGCTATTGCTGAGAAACTAAATAAATATTATTTATATCGTTGAATCCTAATAAGACTTAAGAGAATAATGATATTTTTAAATATCAAACATTCTGATAAACTCTTTATACAATAAAAAAAAAAATATTTAATACAAAACAAATCATGTTTTACCCAAACCTTTATTCATCCAACAATGAGCATTCATGTTGTTCAAAGTTATTGACATAATACATTGCTTGTTTTAACTATTCAGTATTAAAATAGCGATTCATATATCTCGATAGTAATTTAAGTAAACAATGAAAATCTCAATATAATTTTCACTTATTGTTAGATTGTAAATCGATTAATTCTGGGAAACAGGCAGAGGGACTTTATCCACAATTTGCTTAGGATTTGGCCTTGCCTTGGCTTTCTCACGAGCACAATGAGCATAGCTATGTGCTCTCAGTGAATTGAAAACCTTGTTATCTAGTTTCATATCAAAGCCTCCAGCATCTCCAGTCTCAATTCCAGGTGGAAAAGCTAGAACTCTGCATGCATTGATTCTGGAAGACAATAACATGTCGTGTTTCGTCACAATTTCTGATCCCTCGCCCACTTTCTTGTAACCACATCGCGGAATTGAAGCATACTCCTTCTCTATACGCTGGAAACAAATTTATGCATAAGTCTATTGTGATAAATTATGCCTAATGTTAGATGTTACCAAAAAAAAAAAGTTATCCAAGGCTTCAGAATTTTGTTATAAAACCAGAATTTTTTTAAGATAACTTATGTCGCATGTATACTTGTGAAAATCTTGGAAACTCATTTATTCAAAGCTTGATAAGTATAAATAGATTAGAGCCTCGATTTCTTACAACGAAGCGATCCCAGTCTCTATTTTCGTCATCAACTTCAGGTTTAGATTGATCAGGTTCAACAGATGGACAAGTTCGATAATTCGAGTATGAAACCTGGACTGTGAAAAATGAAAAAGAGAAAAAATAATGCCATAAAATGGAAGGCTTTAATCAATATTGAATTTTTCTTCTCATCAGGTAAATCACCTTTAGAAGAAGCATTGAATTTATCCTCTGTACGTTTGAGCATCAAATCATATTCCTGATCAAATTGAGCTTGTAACATTTGCGCTATCACTGCGTCACTGTCTTCATCGTCTAACTCCAACAATCCGCATTCTTCTGGAGTTGGTTCTGGAATTACCAGATCCACATGTTTACGAATTTCTCTGAAAATTAATACACTGTTTAAAAAATATCAATGAGATGACAAATAACGACATTTTCTTTCTTATTAGGTTCTAACTAGTAGCTCACTTTTCTTGCATATCTCTAGCCACTTCTTCCGACATTATCTCAGTTAGACTGACGGCTGTGGCTGCTGGTTGAATCTTTCCCCAAGGTGATGACATTTTTATTGTAGTAGTTGGGGAATAATTACGGTCTAATGTAAATATACTATGTGTAGTAAGACTGGAAAGAAAGAAAAAATAAAACAGATGATTTTCTGACACTAGCTCGTGATAGGAAATGATTTCGTCTGGGATTTGCAAAATCACAGACGTCAGAGGCTATTATTGTTGTTTTTGGTCGATTGCACCATAATTGTACATCGGAAGAACGTGGGCAAAGAAATATGAACGTGCATTAAATGCGATGGTGATTATTACCTTGAAATAGATAATAAAATATTCTTCGATAAACTGAATAGATTTCAATGAATTATAACCTACCAGTATAAAAAGATCCTTTGGATACTGGATAGTAAAAATAATATTGATTGCGTTAACACTATTGTAGTAGATGTAATGGCTTCGAATTGGAATGTTACTTGTCGTCTGCTTGCCAAACGGCAAAGTACCAAAGGCTGCGAATAGTAAAGATCGCGGTTTACGTCGGTATATTCTGTTTTACCAACGTCTTATATCTTTACTCAATCGAATGATTACTACATTTATTATAAAAATGAGATTTGTTGTATTCATGCTATTCATATTGCAATTTTTAATTCAGAAAGGAAGAGTGACGGAATATTGTATATTTAAAAAGAAAATCTAAACTGTCTTAGAAGTATCAATAATTATCGATTTATTTTCATACAATGATAATATATAATAATGGTATATTATATTGATATAAATATTTAGAATTTTACGATGCGCTCTTTCATCCTTCAATCTCTCCTAGATAAGCTTGCTTATCACTCGACCCGGAAACAACTGGAAGAATGAATGAGTTATTGCATTATACATATGAAAATCATGGATCTAAATCAATTTTACAAACCGATGGGTTCCTTTGGGTGAAAATCAATGTCGTTTATTGATCCGTTATGGCCTGGAAGTTTGTAGAGAATTCTTCGGCTTGTTGTATCCCATATATAATGAAATCTATCAGACGATCCTGAAGAGACTTTACTCCCATCTGGTGACCAAGCACATCTCAAAAGATTCTGAAATCAATTTATCATCGATACATTTTCCTCAACGATATATAATCGTAAAGAAATAATTGACAATCTCAGTATCTGATCAAACTCAACCTTTTCAAAGTTATGCTGATGGCCAGATAAAATTTTAACGCATCTCTCGTACGGTGCGAAAGGTCTGACGTCCCAAATTTTTAGAGTATTGTCCATAGAGTTTGACAATATGTAAGAGCCATCTGGACTCAGGCTTAAACCAGTAACTGTATCTGTGTGACCCTTCAGTCTATAGAGTACAGCATTTTTTCTCAAGTCCCAAACTTTAATGTCATTATCAATGCCGCCGCTTATTACTTGTTCAGCCGTGTCATTGAATGTCACTGCAGTAACCTGTTGGTAGAAGAGTAAAAACAGTCATGAGATTCAAGATTGGAAACTTATCCATTTGATTACTTCTCTTTCAAAATAAAATGAGGAATTGAAAACAGGAAACGAACTATTCAATATTTTTGAAATTCAAATTATTCCGGGCGTTATTTTATCGATTTGTGATTATGTGATGTCTAATAAATTAATGGTAATAGTAATTCATTCACAAATCTTACCTGGTAGGTATTATTCAAAGTATTACAATGGCCCCTCTTTCTTGGATCCCATACTCTGATTGTACTATCATCACTGCCAGAGCAGAGCTGCGTAGGCCCTCTTCGAGCCCCTGATATAGAATTAACAAACGAGGTGTGTCCTTTGAGTTTTTTGATCCTAGATCCAGACCCAAGGTCCCAAAGTCCTAAAGTCATGTCTGTACTTGCTGTATATAAGTTTCCGCCATCAGGACTAAAGTGCATTTCCATTACTGCACCACTGTGGCCTGACATTACAGCGATATTTTCACACTCTCCATAAACGCTCCATATAACTGTTGAGAAGATGATATAAAGATTGAGATTTTATGGCGATTTTGTTGAGTTGATTTTGCTGTATTTTGTTAAATAGATCCAACGGTTTTAGCGGGCTTACAAATTTGTCTGTCGAAGCCTGTTGTCGCGAGATATTGACCTTCGGGATGAAATTCAACGGAAAAGATATCGCCTTGATGTCCTTCGAGGAGCATGATTGGGGCCATAAGGGATGAAGTTCTTGGAGGGCCCTTTTGAATAGCAATCATTTTATCATGATTCAGAGTTGTTTTTGGTAAATACTGTTCCGGAATAATGGGGTTGAAGTGAGGTTATACTTACGCTTTGTATAACTGCTTTTTCTCTGCTGCTAAAAACCACTTCATTTTTAGTCCTTTTTGACGCTGGTACCAACGCCAGTATCTCATCACCCTTTCTTTTATCTAAAATAGGCATATTTGTTTATTTAATACGATTATTTAATTCACGATATAACAAAACAATGCGGAGTCGAATTTGTTGAAAGTACGGAAGCTCGTAGGCGTAGGCGTACAGGGTGCTGAATGGTATCGCCATCTGTTAGACAAGTAAAGAACTACAGTAGCTGTGACAAAGGGTAAAGCTGTTCGCGGCAAGAGTAGTTAATCGACGCGACTACGAAATAGCATTACCATGTCACCGTGTCGCATGCTGTTGGCGCCACTATAGCCAAGCAAGGACGAGCAATGACCTTGGGTAGCACCTATCGTAGCGTCAGTGGCCCTCGTAGCATTAGAGAGATCGTATGCAACAAGTAGACATATTTATTTTTATGAGACAATTATAAACTGTACATTGTATAATGTATCTATGCTAGAGCAATAAATTCTTACACATATCTCATAATCAATTATTTCGTTATTTTGCACTTTTTCCTTCCTATCACCCTTTACTTCCACTAAACCTTAAGTAAAACAACGTACGACACACGAGAGGAGTAAGTAATTTTCGGGTACTAAAAAATTTCCGACTGCTTTCTCGGGTCATATCTTACATCTCTTCTCCTGATACCACGAGGATTTTCCGACTTAAAATTTTTTCCAACTCTGAATAACGCTAGTATAAATAAATATACTATAGACGTGCATGAAGACACGTATGCATATACACTATTCCATTTTACCGTCAAAAATTTCAGCACACCTTCTCGGGTCAACTGTTCTCCTGATACCAGGAGCATTTTTCGACTCAAAATTATTCTAACTCTCAAAAATGCTAGTATAGATAAGCTATATGGCGACGCGCATGAAGCAACGTATGCATGCCTCTATCGATAGACTACTCTTTTCCCCCAGCAAAAATTTCAGAACACCTCCTCGGGTTTTATGTTTTCCTGATACCAGGAGCATTTTTCGACTTAAAATTATTCTAATTCTTAAAAATGCTAGTATAGATAAGTTATATAGCAACGTGCATGAAGCAGCGTATGCATGCCTCTATCGATAGACTACTCTTTTCCCCCGCCAAAAATTTCAGAACACCTCCTCGGGTTTTATGTTTTCCTGATACCAGGAGCATTTTGCGACTTAAAATTATTCTAACTCTTGAAAATGCTAGTATAGATAAGCTAGATGGCGACGCGCATGAAGCAGCGTATGCATGCCTCTATCGATAGACTACTCTTTTCCCCCACCAAAAATTTCAGAACACCTCCTCGGGTTTTATGTTTTCCTGATACCAGGAGCATTTTTCGACTTAAAATTATTCTAACTCTTAAAAATGCTAGTATAGATAAGTTATATAGCGACGTGCATGAAGCAGCGTATGCATGCCTCTATCGATAGACTACTCTTTTCCCCCGCCAAAAATTTCAGAACACCTCCTCGGGTTTTATGTTTTCCTGATACCAGGAGCATTTTGCGACTTAAAATTATTCTAACTCTTGAAAATGCTAGTATAGATAAGCTATATGGCGACGCGCATGAAGCAGCGTATGCATGCCTCTATCGATAGACTACTCTTTTCCCCCAGCAAAAATTTCAGAACACCTCCTCGGGTTTTATGTTTTCCTGATACCAGGAGCATTTTTCGACTTAAAATTATTCTAATTCTTAAAAATGCTAGTATAGATAAGTTATATAGCAACGTGCATGAAGCAGCGTATGCATGCCTCTATCGATAGACTACTCTTTTCCCCCGCCAAAAATTTCAGAACACCTCCTCGGGTTTTATGTTTTCCTGATACCAGGAGCATTTTGCGACTTAAAATTATTCTAACTCTTGAAAATGCTAGTATAGATAAGCTAGATGGCGACGCGCATGAAGCAGCGTATGCATGCCTCTATCGATAGACTACTCTTTTCCCCCACCAAAAATTTCAGAACACCTCCTCGGGTTTTATGTTTTCCTGATACCAGGAGCATTTTTCGACTTAAAATTATTCTAACTCTTAAAAATGCTAGTATAGATAAGTTATATAGCGACGTGCATGAAGCAGCGTATGCATGCCTCTATCGATAGACTACTCTTTTCCCCCGCCAAAAATTTCAGAACACCTCCTCGGGTTTTATGTTTTCCTGATACCAGGAGCATTTTGCGACTTAAAATTATTCTAACTCTTGAAAATGCTAGTATAGATAAGCTATATGGCGACGCGCATGAAGCAGCGTATGCATGCCTCTATCGATAGACTACTCTTTTCCCCCAGCAAAAATTTCAGAACACCTCCTCGGGTTTTATGTTTTCCTGATACCAGGAGCATTTTTCGACTTAAAATTATTCTAATTCTTAAAAATGCTAGTATAGATAAGTTATATAGCAACGTGCATGAAGCAGCGTATGCATGCCTCTATCGATAGACTACTCTTTTCCCCCGCCAAAAATTTCAGAACACCTCCTCGGGTTTTATGTTTTCCTGATACCAGGAGCATTTTGCGACTTAAAATTATTCTAACTCTTGAAAATGCTAGTATAGATAAGCTAGATGGCGACGCGCATGAAGCAGCGTATGCATGCCTCTATCGATAGACTACTCTTTTCCCCCACCAAAAATTTCAGAACACCTCCTCGGGTTTTATGTTTTCCTGATACCAGGAGCATTTTTCGACTTAAAATTATTCTAACTCTTAAAAATGCTAGTATAGATAAGTTATATAGCGACGTGCATGAAGCAGCGTATGCATGCCTCTATCGATAGACTACTCTTTTCCCCCGCCAAAAATTTCAGAACACCTCCTCGGGTTTTATGTTTTCCTGATACCAGGAGCATTTTGCGACTTAAAATTATTCTAACTCTTGAAAATGCTAGTATAGATAAGCTATATGGCGACGCGCATGAAGCAGCGTATGCATGCCTCTATCGATAGACTACTCTTTTCCCCCACCAAAAATTTCAGAACACCTCCTCGGGTTTTATGTTTTCCTGATACCAGGAGCATTTTTCGACTTAAAATTATTCTAACTCTTAAAAATGCTAGTATAGATAAGCTATATGGCGACGCGCATGAAGCAGCGTATGCATGCCTCTATCGATAGACTACTCTTTTCCCCACCAAAAATTTCAGAACACCTCCTCGGGTTTTATGTTTTCCTGATACCAGGAGCATTTTGCGACTCAAAATTATTCTAACTCTTAAAAATGCTAGTATAGATAAGTTATATAGCGACGTGCATGAAGCAGCGTATGCATGCCTCTATCGATAGACTACTCTTTTCCCCCGCCAAAAATTTCAGAACACCTCCTCGGGTTTTATGTTTTCCTGATACCAGGAGCATTTTTCGACTTAAAATTATTCTAACTCTTAAAAATGCTAGTATAGATAAGCTATATGGCGACGCGCATGAAGCAGCGTATGCATGCCTCTATCGATAGACTACTCTTTTCCCCACCATAAATTTCAGAACACCTCCTCGGGTTTTATGTTTTCCTGATACCAGGAGCATTTTGCGACTCAAAATTATTCTAACTCTTAAAAATGCTAGTATAGATAAGTTATATAGCGACGTGCATGAAGCAGCGTATGCATGCCTCTATCGATAGACTACTCTTTTCCCCCGCCAAAAATTTCAGAACACCTCCTCGGGTTTTATGTTTTCCTGATACCAGGAGCATTTTGCGACTTAAAATTATTCTAACTCTTGAAAATGCTAGTATAGATAAGTTATATAGCGACGTGCATGAAGCAGCGTATGCATGCCTCTATCGATAGACTACTCTTTTCCCCCGCCAAAAATTTCAGAACACCTCCTCGGGTTTTATGTTTTCCTGATACCAGGAGCATTTTTCGACTTAAAATTATTCTAACTCTTAAAAATGCTAGTATAGATAAGCTATATGGCGACGCGCATGAAGCAGCGTATGCATGCCTCTATCGATAGACTACTCTTTTCCCCACCAAAAATTTCAGAACACCTCCTCGGGTTTTATGTTTTCCTGATACCAGGAGCATTTTGCGACTCAAAATTATTCTAACTCTTGAAAATGCTAGTATAGATAAGTTATATAGCGACGTGCATGAAGCAGCGTATGCATGCCTCTATCGATAGACTACTCTTTTCCCCCGCCAAAAATTTCAGAACACCTCCTCGGGTTTTATGTTTTCCTGATACCAGGAGCATTTTGCGACTTAAAATTATTCTAACTCTTGAAAATGCTAGTATAGATAAGCTATATGGCGACGCGCATGAAGCAGCGTATGCATGCCTCTATCGATAGACTACTCTTTTCCCCCACCAAAAATTTCAGAACACCTCCTCGGGTTTTATGTTTTCCTGATACCAGGAGCATTTTTCGACTTAAAATTATTCTAACTCTTAAAAATGCTAGTATAGATAAGTTATATAGCGACGTGCATGAAGCAGCGTATGCATGCCTCTATCGATAGACTACTCTTTTCCCCCGCCAAAAATTTCAGAACACCTCCTCGGGTTTTATGTTTTCCTGATACCAGGAGCAATTTTCGACGTAAAATTTGTCTAAGAACGAAAAATCAGCCTGGTATCAGGAGAACATCTGACCCAAGGAGGTGAGCTAAAATTTGTGCGGGAAAATGGAATAGTGTATATGCATACGTGTCTTCATGCACGTCTACATATTCATTTAAATTAGCATTATTCAGGATTAGAAAAATTCTCGTGGTATCAAGAGAAGAGATGCCAAATTGCCCGAGGAGACAGTCGCAAATTTTTTCGTAGCTGAAAATTACCTTCTCCTCTCGCATGTCGTTGTTTTATTTTACGCTTATTAGAAATGAAGGGTGATATGAAGGGAGAAGTGCAAAATAACGAAATAATTGATCATGAGATATGTGTAGAAATTTATTGCTATAGCATCGATACAATATTCGTTGTTGAAGTTATGTAGTCGTATACATATCGCGTGACTAACGCCATGAGGTCGTAAGCGCCAAAAAAAAAAAATCATTTTTTGTTTGGGCGGCCAAAAAATTTTTTTTGGCGCTTACGACCTTATGGCATTATTCACGCGATACACATACAATTCCTTATTGTTTCTTAAAAATAAATATCTACTCGTCACAATTGATCGAGTCTCTTTATTGTCTTCTTAGCATACAAAATATCATAATATAAACCAATATTCACATTACAATAATATACTGCCTACTATAACTTATTTTACAACGACTCTACTAAGTTCGATAAATAATCGTTCGTTGGAATTGGAACCAAATCCCTTTTGGACAGAGGTGTTTGTACTCCGATAGAAGTTTATTCACCTGTAACAGAAGGACGAATGTTATAATATAACTATCATTCAGTAAATTTGTAAAAAAAATAGGCAATAAGAATTATTTTTAGTCGATGAATACATTGTCAATTTTGCGACTACTTCTCTGGGTCCAGAGAATTTCTATTGAGATACCTGTCAAAGTCGCCACAGGCCCCATGCGATCCCTTTGACGCCACGAAGGCTGACGAGGGCCACTGGCGCCACGATAGGTGCTACCCAAGGTCAATGCTCGTCCTTGCCCGGCTAGAGGTCCCAACGGAGTGCTAAATGGTATCGCCATCTCGCAGTTGAATTGATGAACTACTTGTGCCGCAACATTATACGTACGCATGTTGTATGCAACTCGCACTCCACCGACCTGCCAATTAAGATTGCATATTATAAGGTGCACCTATGTTTGTGGCAAAAGTAGTCAACAGATCCACCGCGAAATGACAATATAATTTCGCACCCCGTATGCCAATTCTGTTATTTCCAGCTTATACATGACGGCCCTATGAACTAGATAGGGGACTACTTTTGCCGCAAACATCGTGGATGAATCAATTTGAATTTTCTAATTATAATTAAAATCTGTAAGAATATTTACAAAATTATAGTCCACTAACAGAGATCATAGGCATAAACACATTGTATTTGAATAAATTGTTTGAATGTTTTTTATTGAAATAACTTATTAGCTGATCATCATCTGCATCTAATAGGTTTCGGAATAAATAAAAATAGTAATAAGAGGCTTGGTATTGTATAATTTATTAAATACTTAGTTTATTTATCTATTCACTTTGCACAGTAACGTTAATTTTCATCTAATAACAGATCATAATGTTCGTACATAAATTACATACATTATAATCGGCACGCCAAGTCCCCTTTTCCATATTATTGTGGGGAGAAAAAAGATTGGCGTCTTTAAGTATGTACATATTTATTTTGAATCATTTATCCGACGATATTGAACTGATTATTCAAAATATAAATTACAGGTAACAATATTTTCACCGTATTTTACATACGTTTAGACGAGGATTTGATTAACAGCGGTCGATACCCTGGAAATTGTGTTCACTTTGTTTTCACAAGTTCGTGTTATTCATACGTATAATATCATTTGATTGTAAAAACAAATTTTACTTACACGTTGAATAAGGTTTTTACTGTCGTAAGCTCGAACAATTACGTTGTAAATCTGATACTAAAATTAAATGATGGTAAAATCAATTACCTACATGTTATTATCCACAAAAAATGTACATTGGACAAACCTTCTGCCACATAGCCCACCTATAGTTCTCGTACATGATCTAAGATAGGCCTATAACAATTAATTACTGCAATTTCTTTTCTTTTATAACAGTAATTGATTATAGGAGCATAGTCGTGGGATTTTCTAAGAAATTTTTGAACGCTGTAAGCCATTGCGCTCCAACCGCTCCATCAACAGTACGATGATCACAGCTAGCTGTAACGCTCATGAAGTTTGCTGTCTCAAATCTGAAATAATTAAATAATAATAAGAGTCTCACATTAGAATTTAGTCCTCGTCTAAAAATTTCTGATATTTAGTAAAGTGGGTAATGATAAAATGAATATAAATTTCCAATTTCTCTTTACCCGCTATCGTTTTTCGATGGAATCAATCGTGATTCGGTCGTACCAACAGCCAGAATGATAGACTGGGGTGGATTTATGATAGCGGAGAAATTTTTGATTCCAAACATTCCTAAATTGGATACGGTGATCGTGCCGCCTTGGAATTCGTTCGGCTGCAACTTTCCATCTCTTGCCTTTGCAGCCAAAGCCTTTACCTCTTTACTGATTTGCACAATACCCTTTGTATCTGCCGCGAAAACAATCGGAGTTATAAGACCATTCTCTGTACTCACAGCAACGCTCACATCTACATTGTGATACCTAAGGGAAACCGTAGGAAAAAACACAAATTATTTTGTTTATAAAACAGAAAAATGACGTTCAGTATATCTAAATGAAAACTTACTGCCTAATAACATCACCGAGCCATGCGGTGTTGCCGTCAGGTACTTTTTTCGAAGCCATTGCAATGCCTTTGATGATGATATCGTTAACGCTCAGTTTTACTTTATCTTTTTCTAACATTTTATTGAATTGTTCTCTCATTTTTAAAGCAGCATCCATCTTGACGTCAACAGTTAGATAATAGTGTGGAATATTCTGCTTGCTTTCAAGAAGTCGCTTCGCAATTACCCCACGTATATTAGATACCGGAATATCTGTGTATACGCCTCCAGCAGCAGGCATTGAACTTGGTGAACTAACAGCCGCTGGTGATGGTGCGGCTGAAGCACCGGCAAGATCTTTAGAAGTGATGGAAGCGTACAATCCTGAACCCTTCAGACTCTGTTAAAAAAATATTCGAAATGTTTACACACAGAAGAACAAATTCTAATCATTTGATTTGACAGAAATTCAACTTACTTGTAGACTAAGACCTTTTTCCGAAGCAAGCCGCCTGGCTAATGGACTTGCGTAAATTCTATCACCAGACGCACCTGCAGAAGGTGCTGAAACCGCAACTGGAGACGGAGCAGGAACTGGAGCAGCGGCAGCTGGTGCCGGAGAAGGAGCCGAAGCTGCCGGGGCTGGTGGTGGAGCTGGCGCTCCGTCGTCCTTATAATTTTTGAAGGCAGCGACGCTTGCCTCGTCGGAAACAATAATACAAACGAGTTTTCCGATCGGAATATTCTTAGTTCCAGAAGGCAAAATTATTTTTGCTAAATATCCTTCCTCTGGAGTTTCAAAACCCATTGTAGCTTTGTCAGTCTCTATTTCGGCCAGGAGATCACCTTCGTTTAGCTTGTCACCTGTGGATTAAATCGCCTTTAATACGTCGTTGAAGATTCGATGGATTGAAGGAACAGAAAATTAGCATCTTATCAATTGATATACAAGTTTTCATGGCATTGAGACGTGTAGTGTTGAGCTACACCCTTTTTTCTACCATGGGTATGATGAAAATTTGAAATAAATGATCCAGACATCATTTCTTATCGTTATTTCATAGTTTTTTTTTTAGATTTAGTTAAATCACCTTCTTTCTTATGCCAACTAACTATAGAGCCAGTTTCCATTGTCGGAGAGAGAGCAGGAAGCGAGACCGGGACATGATCTGGATAATCTGCGTAAAACCTGAACTGTTGTGTCCATGGGGTCACTGCACGTTGAGTATTGTGTAGTTGAGGTCTGATAAAAAGTTTCAGAATATATGAAAAAATTTATCTCTAGTATTGTTTGATTTGTTCATAAATTGCCCTACGCAGACACTGAGAATAATTAAGCATGTTTATTTTCAATGACAATCATATCAAATCCACAACAAAAACATGAGTCGAGTAGCCGGCTATGATATCATTGAAGAAATTTAACAAAATAGACCACCAAACCACTAAAATAATTAAAAAAAAAAAAAAAAAACCAACAACAAAACTATCATATAACAGCGGGTGTCAAATTCCCCTGTGAAAGGGCAGTTGATATATTTTATTATTATTATTATATGATATCCGAAATATCGTGACATTTAAGTATTTTTATCACACAGATGGCACAGACTATTGATTGAAGATAAAATATAGTGTCGATTATTATATAACAGTATGAATTTCGTTGATGCGAGTGGATATATGAAAGACCAAAAATGTGACATTGAATATCGACGGTATGGTAAAAGAGGGATAAAGAGAAAGTTAAAGATTTGTATATATGTGAGATGGAAACATACGTAACGTAACCTCAAAATATTTATAAATTATAAAAAGTTTTATTGGTGAAATAAAAATGATTCGAATGTTGGAATAGATACTGATTGTTAAAGATGATATATGATACTGTGGTAAGATACCTTTGTAGATGTTTTCTGTGAATACATTCGACAGCCAGACATCGTACGACATTTCCGCGTACAACATTTCGTAACGTGACACGTACCAGATCAGATCTTAGGGTCGTTGTGGTTCGTAACATCTCTACGATGTTATGGAATTTAACAAAACGATCCGGTAATATTTAATCACAGATGTTCTAATCGTTTTGGTGTGTTCTTTGATTCAGACCAAATGGACCACTTGCCGTAAATCGAGGTCGGTGACGGATCGGAAGATGGCAATGGCAAGTTATAGAGGTCGTCTGCAAGGTCACGTGGTCACAAGCGCTGTTTTCAATTGATGTGACGTAATCTTTTACTACTAGAAATTCAGAAATATGATTGGTGGAAATCTGACTATTTCAAACTGCGGTTTGTGGCTTCAGCCACTCATCTTTGACGTCAGAAACGTTGTGATTCACATGGGATTCTAGTTCCGCGGGAGAAATTCAAAACTGTGAAAAGGGATGACACGATTTTAAGTTTCTTTTATATCGTCAATTTCAATGATACGATCGTTTAGTCATTCGTTATACTACGGAGATTAGTTTACAGTAAGAATTGATATGTCTAAAACATCTGTGCTCCGTTTTTCGAGCGATTCTATCGAAGATCCTAACATCAAAAAAGGCGATGGAGAATTTACTTTTTTAAACGGTGACACTTACGCCGGTGGTTATAAGATCGTAAAGGATAAGCAATTTATTGCAAGACAGGGTATTGTATTCATACTACTTACGTTATACCACGTAAAATGGAAGTCATTTACGTTTTTAATGAATTTAAAGGTCAAGGAATATACGTAACTGGAGATTTGAATAAATATGAAACTAATTGGGTTGAGGATCAAATCGCCGGAGAAGTAAACATATGGTAAGATGTTAGATATGATGTTGCCTCGTCGTAGGATAGTAAAAATTCAATTTGATATGGATATCTCACATTATTAATTCGTTCAAAAATGACCCGTATGTCGTCTAATTTTCAGAACATGCAGTAACTGCAAATTTTGATTTGTTTTCAATTGTTTTTTTTTACATCAGAAACTCGCTGCTGAACTCGTATAATCAAATATATTTTGTTATAAAAATGCATCCAGTCACAATAACGGAACACAATATAAAGGAACACTTGATAGCGATGGGGGAATGTCGGGTTTCGGCACTTATACTTTCACTGACAATTCTGTTCTTCAAGCAACTTGGGAACAAAATAAACCTATGGACGAAATTATTTTGAAGGAGCCTCTAGGTTCGGTTTGGAAGGGCGTGTATGATGGAAAAGTCAGTTGACTTAATCAGAAAAATAGAAAATAAATTAGTACATTAAATATGCGCGAATAGAATGAGACATTGGAAGTTTTACGCACACAGGAAATAGCGTTTACTACTGGTAATCATTTCTGGGATGACATCAGCCCTCCGATTGATGATGGGGAGAAAGAAGAGGAGGACCAACATTCAGACATTGATACAAATAATTTTTAATCTTGAAGCTGTATTAATTATCTAAGTTGAATAATAAAATTCTATTCAAAGTATATTTCATTTATTTGAGATATCAGATGTCGGAAGTATAATTTTCCGACGATTATATCCCTCGATCTTTTATCTGTAGAGATATCGTAATTTTTAAAAGCACCGCATTTTACATTCAATTAAATCACATAAAGTTTTTTTTTTTTAGTTATACATATATACCTAATAACTTTTTTCAGAGATTTAATTATTTTAATTGATGAATTGCTACTTACATATAGGACGTTATAATATTACGTAGGTACACGTGCGGAACTGTAAATAGCGCTGTATTTACATCTCCTCGACTTGATTTTTGCCGAGTTAAAATCACTTAAAATTTACGGACTAGAATGCGTATAAGTACATTCACGTATTGAAAATTCGCACATTTTATGCTCTTTCATTCCGATTTTTTCTCACATTTAATCGGCACCTTTGGCCTCATTCCGCTGAACTAGTCCTCTTTAATCATTGACGGAACCCGGAAACGAGTCGTCGCAGGACGAAATAGTGGATTTTCATCCATAGCATAAACCGTTCGTTTTTGTTCCTCTTGAAACCTAGCGTATTCTCTTCTATCCTTTAGCCCTGTGCAGCACCTGAAATTTTGCATCAAAACATCCGCGTGAATTTATTTCTTCGAGATTATCGAGCAATCTAAATTCATCGAATTTAAAATTAACTAGAAGAAATCGCAATCTAGATAATAAGTTTTTATTTTATTATCAAACTCTTAGCAGAAATGCGCTATTTTATGCGGATAACTTCATACTCACTTCCAGATAAGTAAAGCAACAATGCCCAAGAGTACTACTACGAAAAAAGCAACTCCTGGAACAAATGCAGCTGGTAGTGGAGTTCTGCAATTCTAAAAGAAAAGATGACATACAGATTAGGTAACTTTGTCATCTCGGCAACATTGATGCAAATATGTATAAAAATAATAGTACATGCCTTGGGGCCGATACGTAGAGTAACGGTGTTGTCTTTGTTGAATTCGTAGACGTAAGGAGTAGTGCATACCGTTGTGTCCGCAACAGTTCTTACGAAACAATACTGGTCACTAGCTATTAGAATTCCGTGATTATTAGATTTTTCATCAAAATAAATCAGCCTTATTTTACTTCTTTCAAATTATATCATAAGGTGAAAGTGAATACTTGTGAACAGCGAATTGAGTTGTTTGTAAAAAAATCTCACCAGTTTCCACGTTTGGGACTTTAACGATATTGTAAGCTGTGATGTTCGTGTGACAAAGTTGACCAACATTTTCTGGTGCATCTACAGTTGCATTTACGCAGGGTGCGTATAAAACGCAGAGTCCACTGCCCCCGGCTCCTGCGGAGGACTCGCAGTATGTTCCATGATAATACAGACCGTCGGGAGCTGTTGCATTGCATCTTGAAACGGCAAAATAATGGAGAAAAAATTAATTTATAGTTATTTCATGCAAGAATTATACTGTAAAATGGAAACCGAGATAGTATGCTCACCGGCACTGCCCACATTCGCAATATCCGTGATCGGCACAGATTTCCTTGCTCCCTGGAGCGATGCAGAGATCGTTTCCTGACGGACATTGACAAGCATCTCCTTTCCAGCCTTCAACGCAGACACACTTTCCACAGTTACAAGTGCCTCTATCACCGCACTCTAAACCATCAACCTAGTAATCATTGCAAAGTGAAGTCGAGTACAGATTTTGGACGGGTCTCAAAGAGAGGTAATATTAGACATTCTGAAAAAGCTCATCGATCTTTTTGTCACTTTTCACTACGCAATTACTCACACGATATTGAATTTTTTTCGAGATGCGATATGCTATTCTTGTGTCAGAAGATTCGCGAAAATTGATACGCGATTAAATATCAAAGCATATTGCCATTTTTATTTAGTTTTTCAAACCCCAATATATTTTATTACCTTGTCACAAGGCGAACACTCGCAGAAAGTTCCGTAGAAGCCTGGATCACAAGAACATTGTCCACAAATACATTCACCACGATTAGAACAGGCGATAGTATTCTTCGGGCTGATGCATTGAGAATTAACACCATGCCCTGTGCTCTCTTGGCAATCACAGGTCTCACCTGAAACGACAATTAGATCTTAGTAACTGAATGTTAGCTTTTGAAAGCACCATTCATTCGCATGAATGGTTATATTGTATAATCAAGGGTTATTGATTTTAGATAAAAGATCTCGATAACATACCTGACCAGCCGGTATTACAATTACACAACCCGCATTCGTTGATACCGTTTTTACACGGTGTATCGTCTTGCTTGCCGCAATCGCAACCACACAGTAGTTCTACTTCGATTTCAGTTTCCGAAGCTTCCGAAGCTAGAGCATCCTCGATCACGACTTTCTGTCTCTGGGAATAGAAGAAATTTCTATCGAAACATGGTGGATCTTTGATGTTATGAGAAGATGGCAGGAGGATTATACCGACACAGAATTTTAACATTGAAAATGTACGTTTTTGAATTTGAAAAATCTCCAGTATTACGCAATTTGAAAGTTTACTTCGGTTAAAATTTATAATTACCCAAAGACTTTGGTTCTGCGGACACGAGCCCATGGAAAACGTGGCTTTGAATTCGTAGACTTGTCCTTCCCTGATACCGGTGCATTGTGAAGTTTTTGATTCGGGTCCACCCGAGAGTCCGCATTTGGAAAAATACTCGAGAATGAAGGGGCCCGTGGAATTGTCGCGGAGTACAACTTTTGTAACTATGTCGTGGTATGCCTTTTCCACGATTTCCAGTATATTGGAACTGTTAGCAGCCAGAGTGGCGACTCTGGCTTTTTCCTGGAGTATACTAGCGATATGTTCGTATTCGCTACGTCGATCCTCTGTGACGGCGAATATCAAGTTAACTTTGTGCTCCAGAAGAAGACGTGAGACTTCAGCTAGTGAAGGATAATCGTAAGATTTTGACATGAAGTATTCGCCCTCGGTATTCAAGTGACACTCCAAATCATTACGACGAATCGCACCGCCTAGCTGATCAGAATTAATCGATTGAACAGAATATTTTTACTTATTATACAATACAATGAAATTTACTGGAAATTTATCCTCACCTTTCCTTCACCCGCGAAATGAAGCAGTCCATCAGTTGCGACTAACATCAATTTCCTGGCTTGATGAGCCCAGCCGATTTGATCGGCACATACAATGGCTTGGACTACACCGTCGAGGCCTCCTTCTAAATTATCTACGTTTCCAGTTACATCGCTTGCGTTTACCTTGAATGGAAATAATAAATACAGTATGAACGAAGAATGTTCATTAAACCGAGACTAGCAATGAGAAGAGACAAGCTTAGCTGAATGTTACGAGATTTATTCCAGTTTTTAAATTCGAAACGTTTCCGAAGAATTCAAGAACCTTTCTCGTAGAATTCAACCATGAAATCATTGCATGGTAGAAAAACTAAGCCATCAAAGGACTTGACAAAAGTACCGTTAAAACGTCTGTGCAGTCTGCGTAACGACAACTTAATTACGAGTTAAATTACTAGCTGAGAGATCTTGGAGTAAAAAGTTTTTGCCAACTGTAAACAATCGGCGATTTATTACTGCTAGATAATTCTACCTTGCTAATGAATTCTTGGACATCTTCACTGAGCTTCATATGATGTCTAAATGAGTATAACGGTGCACATGTGGTCTGCTGACTTTGACATGGGTTCTGTTCGTGGCCAGGAAAAATATAGGGCATCAATGGCTTATCGGCATAGCTTCCAAAGCCCATTCGATAATTACTTGTAAATGTACTAAGAGTTCGAGCCATTTTACCACCCAATGAAACTATCGTGTCCTTGTCATCCTTCATCGACCATGTCAGATCCATCAAGTAGTACAAGTCGATAGGATAGTTTCTACGGTTCAGGGATGAGAATTAACAGTCATACTTACTAAGACAACAATCTGCGAACCAAATGTAGCTGATTATGAGTTTAACGTTAAATTAAATTTCAATCTTTCATAGTAATTTGAGTTTCCGAAAAATGTACAATACATCGTAACATTAACATTATACAGAAGAGCTAGGATCAAGAATTAAAGCTTTTAGTTAATATTATTACAACTCAGCTAGGTTTCAATTGGTCATGCAATAGATGCTCTTGGTTCTTTATCACCAGCGCTGTGCATCGTGCATAATGACATAGGAGCATTTCACACATATGAAGTTTTATATAGGGATACGTGTTTCGATATGCAACGCAAAGAGATATAGTTACACGGAGATGGAGGTTGGTCAGGCACTTTTTCCTGAGATAGCTAATCTTAATAATTATCTAGATTGTCGTGGTCTCACGAGCATAGTCAGCTGAACCGAAGAGTACAATGAGATGTATTAAATTTCTTTACATCTTATCTCATGCTTATTCTTACAGTCTTGAGAACTTTGGGAGTTCACGGTTCGCAAAGTTTTCGTGTACAATGTACATTCTAATGTATGATATCCATCTGGACTTACTTGGCTGGCCTGAACTGAAGGTTCACTACCTGAGTCGAGTGTGGTCTAAGCTGGAGTAGAACCTTCTGAGGACGAAGCTGAACCGGAATGTGACCTGCGGTCACGTCTTGGAACTCCTCATTTTTAATGAAAACCGTTTTCTCACTAGCGGCAACTTGTATTGAGGTTTCGGGACACCCGAGAACTTGCAGTGTCTCCAAACTGCTGCATCTTGGCCTACCAGTCGAGAAATTTGTATATCCCTGTGTCGGATATAAAACATCATTAAACGCGGTCTTATAGTGAAACAGTTACCTGCAGAGAAGACTTATAATACTTAAGCAAATTAAACAGTTACGTCACTCACGACATCATCAATTCTTGGTACCATATGAAACTGAGACTCAACGACTCTCCTCAGAACTAAAGGGTATAATAACTATTCTATTTCTCGCCATATGTAGTTTTTTCAACACGCATAGTTTGCGAGTCTATGTTTCTCTTTTTCATGAACCGTAACGGTATGCATTATTCGACAGTAGATATGCGTATACGAGTTTACGTTTGTTATGCTAATATAGTTTCCAGATTCAGTTTGTGAGTTGATTTCGAATACGCGGGAATAATACGTATCTCACGTACAGTCTACACTCTTCTACAGAAGTTAAACCGTTTCTAAATTGATATTCAAATTTGTTCAGCTATTACGTAAGTGTTCGAGACTGGCAATATCCATAGTATAATATAGTAGGTAGCGAGTAGGTGTCTCTTTATTAGGTAGGTATATGGGCTTACCCAATCACTGCACCACGCACATCTAGAACTTGCTTCGAGACAATCTTTGCACGAAGTTTGCAGTATGCATAAAGTAATACTTTCAGTTTCTTGTGAAAAAACGCCGCTTTCTGTCCCAAAGAAAATAACTAAACACAGAGTTACCACTGTCTCAATTAATCTTCCTTTCTTTTTCGACTCCATGTCGCAGGTGACCAACTTTTGACTACTGACGCAGGTTTAACAAGTACCGCACAATTCTCACGATCAATTACCCCCTGAATGACGCACCTTGTATTGTCATTACGATCCACTACTATTTCAAGTTTAAAGCGTGGGTTTTATCGATAATTTAGATAAAGAAAATTTGGTATTTCAGGTCAAATTTCACTGTTAATCCAAAACTTGTCGGAAGCTCAGAACTCCACACGTTTCAGGCACGGCTTTGGCTACGAACAAGTATACGTTGCAATAAATGGCTTTATTTTTCTTATCAGCTTGATAGCGATAACCATACGACAAACTTTCGGAGATCGCAGAGGTGAGCGCCAGCACTCGTGGTGACTCAACGTTTGAACAAAATTATGAGCTCCTTCGTCTTACTACTGGCTACTTGTTCCTCTTTCAAGCATCGAAGACATATTGTGGTTTCCAAACGATTAATCTCTCAGAGATTCAAACCTCAACGTAAAAATACAACGAAAGAGTGGTAATACGATAGTCACGAAATGTTATACAACGTGGATTACACCTCTTCCTAGTATAAACTATATGCACACTCGTTAGACACTTATTTGCACAGCTGCGTGTTAGAGTCCGGCAATTCTTGAAGAGACTTTCTGGATTAGGTTCGTGCCGGAGAATCTACGGTCTCCGATATTCCGATTAGTGACGATCTCCGAGGTTTCTCTGCGTTTTGGTTGACGATGGGGTTTCCGGAGCTGCTCGAATACATGCATTCCTTCAGATTCTGAAGAACAGTCTGATTGTGAGTGCAGGTAAAATGATTCTTAGAAAGCGTCGTTCATCCGCACCAACTGTACGACGTAACTGTAATTAAAAAAATGTCAGAGAATTAACAATTAGATCCAACTATGGTTGATGCTGCGCCATTGCTATGTCTGTTATCAACGCAGTTATGACAACCAACGTCTTCTCCGGAACTGAAGCAATTATTGCCATTCGCTCAAGGTCGATGGCGTTACGTTTTCTATAAATGTGAAACATTTTTAACTGGATATTCAAATGAAAATCTACAGTATTAATAAATTAATAAATCAGCCCATCAATTCTCTTATTAATTATTGATATATATATATATATACCTACCAGTTAGTCTTTGAATAATTATCGATATATAATTAACTACGCGGGCGTACCGGAGCGACGACTACGCGTTCGGGACTGTCGCACCAAATCATTGCGGCATGAAAACCGACAAGTACTCGAATGATGCTCAACGCCCGGGCTAGACCACGTTTCGATGCCGACTAGACTAACAATAACGGTTCACTCTACTAAGTACTTTGTTGGACTGGTATTCGCTCCGCTGGTATGATCTCGTATTTAGCCAGCGTATTTAGACTGATGATTCTAGCTCCATGCTATAACAAGGCTCATCGTGGGTACAGTATGATGCGGTAAGATGGATACATGTATGCAAAGACATGCAAATATTTCCTGATCCTTTGGTTTCTGGTATTTTGCAATTTTAGACTCGGAAAAAGTACTCCTCGAGGTCTTCTTAAAAATTTCTAGTAAAAATCTGGGAAGTCACTTCTGGTTTTTTTTCTGCTCGGAAAGCAGCGTGGTACATCCTTCGACTCTCTTGCAAGCCGCCCTTGCAGTAGCAGATCCGAAATTCTTCGGATGTCCTGCAACACTAGACAGTCGCGTACAGAGGCTGAAGATAAGATGCGCGCAGCACTACTGACCAGTCCGGTCGAGCATACCTGGGAGTTGGGACGAAACGCAGCGACGACCCCCACATTTTTCGATATACCTGAAGGTCTAATCCCTTCAACTGATGACCCCGACGTGATCCTGAACCTGAACATGCACATGCACACGGACACGGAAGTAGACATTCAAGCAGATGCATACACAGGGATAATGCTTTCCTCTTTTTTCTTCACGTTGACATGCTTATGGGTCTCTGAATGTCCAAGCCCACGGTTGCCAAACGTCAACTTGCCACGATCAACGAGGGCCGATTCTTCTGATTTTTATCACTGGTTACCGGACACCAGACACGAGCTGGCTCACCGCAAAGTTGTGCTCTGCTCTCAGTCCTGATGAAGAATCAAGCCGCGGGTATATCTGATATGAAACGCGACTATTCTGACATTTTTATATGTCTGGAGAGCTGATCCTTTCAGGAGATATCGACCAATGTTGAGAAATTTGTTTTTAATGAAAATCTGCAATATGATAACCCATCCTATAGGAATGTATATGACTCATTCTGCTATGCCATCAGATGTATAGCAAACTCGAACAGATTTAATGGTATCTGTTTCTTCGTAGTTCCTGTTAGCGTAATCGGTAACGTGAGTAAAATACACGAGGAAGTATATATTTTTCTTGATAAATGAATCTCTTTATACGTACGCCGACATAAACGACTCCAATCAGTAAACGGGGGCAAAACGCGATGCCCTATTTCACGAGAACATGATCTGTCTTTTATTTCTGATAACATATACCGATTACCACATTAACTACGCAAAGAGCATACAAGAATCTATCCTAAGTTATATTGTTGGGAGTAAGAGATAATCGATAGGTGTCATAAACGACTTGACGAGGCGGGCTTCATTTTAAAACGCCACAGGGGGCGGGTTATTCCCTCGAGACTTTATGCCCTATCTACAATTATCGAGGCCAGTATAGAATTAGGCTAGTATCATGTGAACGTGTAGCCATAGCATAACGAGCATAAATACCTATATGAAATACATGCTACATAATTTTTGGATAAAAATAATAGCGAAAGGGTTTTCATTTTCGAACAAATGTCTGATGAATCCAGGTGACGAGGTGAACAAAGCTTGCTTCGTTACCTACCGTTGATATACCTATGTATGGCGATATATTAATCAATTTTAGGAAAAAATGAATGAACATATCGGTATTACTATTCTTATGCGTTTTGAGTAGGGAAAATAATAGTCAAAATTCTAATGGTCCGAATGAATTCATTGGAATAGTGTGAACTCGACTGTCACCACATAAAACTACGTGATTTTGACCGATAATCGTTTTTTATAGCCCAACTTTATGTCAAGAGACATTAATAGTTTTCACGATGAGCCATATATCTAATGACTGTAATGAAATACGTGAATAATTTGCTAACCAGTATATTCAAGGACGAAGCTGTTGTACGTAGTTCAGTTCAATCGTACATATATAACATATACGTACTTAGAACTCGTAGAAATGATTCACTGAATATTTGAAATAAGATCGTTGATACTGACACTAGGAATTATAATTCGGGATTAAAAGATACAGCAAATGTATGGTTACCTCGACAGAAGTCGAATAAACCGTTCGTTTTTGACTGAAAATTAATATTTCTCTAGGAACAAAATTGTGCAGTAAAGTATTTCAGTCATGTAATATTTTGCTTACCGCATTACTAGATACTGACATACTGTTCGTTGGCTGATAAAAGTGTTGTGCAAGGCTCGAGGCTCGATATGTATCGTGTTGAGCCCAGATATCACGTATATGGGAATAACGATGATAATGAGATCACTGCATAGATAAAAAAAACCGCAAAATATATTCACCATTAAGAAAATAGGCGCGTGAATAGCACCCTCAGTTTTATTGAGAAAAGCAAGACTGAATGATTCAATGCTTGTTGCAAAAATAAATTTATCATAAATAAATGAATTATTCAAATCAATATACTATTTCCAAATGAAAGAAAAGGTTACGTCCATTTGATAATAATAATTTCATCTACTTCAATGGAGTTTATTTATTCTACCGGTTAGATTCCAGCTGCTGTTCTCATAGTTTTCTTATGTTTGGTGAACAGAATGTGAAAAAACTGGGTCGTTCGGGTATTTGAGGCAGCAACGCATTAGGTTCACCAAATGTATCATGAGAATAGATAAGATTAGTAGGTTTGTATGTAATCAAATTTAACGAAGAAGAAAATATTTTGAAAATTAATAATTCTAGGTACGAATGGTTGAATACGTTTGATCATGTGAAATTGTACTTTATTACGCGTACAATATGTTATTAACAATATTTCAATAATAATTATATCATTTCATTTCATTCACAATAATCAATAACTAGAATTTTATCGCGCAGCGATTTGGAAGGCAAGTAATGGCGCTAGGCCTAATACATCTAAACGTTGTTAACAAAAAAGTATTTACGATACAAATGTCAACGGTATGATGAATCTGGATCTAGGTACTCAAAGCTATAGTAATCAATTCACATTGAATACCGTAAGTGACTTTCGTACCATCGTTTAACAAATGAATTTCAAAATCCTTCAAATATACGCGAAGACCTTAAACTAAAAATGAATAAAGTGCTAAGAATGAGAACTTTCAAAAATTCATAGATTTAAGTTTTGAATTTCTTATTCTCTCACATAATCCTGAACTTTTTATACAATTTTTGACATATCTTAGCTAATCAAATCATTCATTTATAGTTTATGTTTTTTATTCTTTAATCTTGTAGCTAGCTGTAATAAAACATATCTGTTATTCCATAGTTTGTCATCATTTATCTGGATATAGTGTTAGTATTACTTAATTATTTATTTAATATCTATAATACAATTACTGTAGCTAATAATAATAAAATATCTTCAATATCATGTGACAGCTAGATCACCTGTATTTACCCTTGTACATATACACACTTAAACATTATTTAGCACAGGGTGGAATTAGTTTGCCACCTCGTACAGGTACGTTCGGGATTGTCGAAGACACATATACAGTTATCAGTTATATATACCGTGAAGATTCGTGGATGCGGATCACTTGTTGAATGAATCTGTGTTCAATTCATTGTAAATTCATTGTCAAGCATCAATAAGTGACCCGCATCCACGAATCTTCACGGTATATAGTATAAATGTATACAATTTTTCCGTTACGTAACCATTGCAACAGTCATAAGTAACAATTTCAATAGAGCTTTGACTAATATACATATATATTATAAAAATAACAGTTAAATAACCATTGAATTATTTAGCACAACCTAACGTATTTATTTATTTACTTATACATTTACATCTAATTATCATTTTTTTTTCTCCTTCTTCTTCTTCTTCTTCTTCTACTATGTATACCATCGTGTATATGTAATCTCTTACGCATATGTATCAAGGTAACTATAATTTTCTCATACCAATATACTTATGTAAAGTTTCCTCAAGTTTATTAGTTCGTGAAATGACCCAATCGTATGGTTTCGATAATCACCTTGATTCCTTAAGCAATTGCGTAATCAACAAACTTTAATAAACTAATATTTCCAACATCGAAAATCATGGTCGAAAGACATATTATTGGAAACGCTGTGAATCTAAAGCAATTTAGGATATGGCCCCAGTCGTATATTTCCCATAAAAAACACTTTTACTCATAATTTCTCTGATATTGAGATTTTTATTCACAAGTAAGACTGTCTATCATTCTCTGTCACGCTCTGAAGTCATCTCGTAATAATGATTTTCTAAATTAACGATCGTCAGTGTATAGTTAGGTGATTTTTCCACGCTTTTCATTCGTCGTCTGAAGTAAACCGTGGTCATCATTCGTCTAATTTGTGTTCAATTTTCAAGCGGGAAAAGTCACGAAGCGACAAAATCGGCGAGAACAATATCTAGGCGCATAAAACGAATGTCGTATGTACAATTAAAAACCCTTACGGCTTTCTCTCCGAGCTCGATACACGTCTTGCGATTTGATGATGAAGTGCTGAGGTGTTCTGATCTTTGGTAGGAATACTCTCGACCTGATGTTCGATCTTTGGGGGCGAAGGAACCCCATGATTTGGAGATGCGTCCAAGACAAGACCGCGCAAAAACATTGCAGCGCAAGTCCATGGAAACATCCTGGAACAAAAATCGTTGAAAATAGCTTCTAGACTCGTCTAGATTTTCTTTAAATGAAAATTTCGGAAAATTCATCTTACCACTTCAGCGCAAGCATGGCTTGGAGATAGCCAGGAACAATTGCGTATTTTTCGTTACACCTCATCGCTGTGATAACTCGATCAGCAACCTCGTTTGACTTTAACGTTGGAACAAACCTGAAATATTATTCATTGAATCAATAGATAATTTATATCTTTCAATTCTGAGGACCTGAAAATTTTCATAGTAACTTAATAGAATCCCTCAACGTCGTTCTTTCGAATACAGCTGAATGACTTTCTGAGTAGTCTCTTGTGATCATTTCGTTTATATCTTCATTTTCTTTTATTTACTTGGAGTAATTTAATCACTAGTCGAAGTGAATCAGTTGGCTAGTGAAATCTGATTCTTACCTGGACTGTACATCGTCGAACATACCCGTACTGCGAATGAAGTAGGGGCAGATGACCGTGGTCTGAATGTTGTAACCTTCGGCCTGAAAGGCAAGGAAAAAGAAAGTTGAGATAGAATGATAAAAAGCAAACTGTCCAATCTTGTCTGAAATATTCTCTCACTGCAAAAAGAATTGAAAAAAAAAGAAACAGAAAAAAAAGGAACAGAATGAATTTTTGCGAGTCATTAATCATATGATACGTATATCTTTCGTGCATATTGCATCAGTGACAATGCGTGTATTGTGTATTTGTAAATGTCCAATACAGCAGCTGAAATTTTCGGCTAATTGTTTTTGTGCGAGTTCCGGTTAGGCACTTTGCGCGTGAGTGACGTTTCCGCAGTTACCTAATCTGGTTTCATTCGTTATGTAATCGGGTTTCATTGTAACTGAAGCGAATGTATTCCATTCTCGAATGAAATAGTCATTTGGGCATTATTTATTTATTACTCAAAAAATATGATGTGCATATATTTGGTGAAGATGTAAGGCACTGAAATTGAGTATTAATTGAGAGCATTTATTTTTCATACCTCCAATTCCATCCTAAGAGCTTCATCAAATCCAACTGCTGCAAATTTCGAAGCACAGTAGTCCACCAGCTTTGGGATACCAACGTGACCAGCCAGACTAGCAATGCTCACAATGTGTCCTTTGTCGTCTTCCATCATCGCAGGAAGAAATGCTTTGACAGTCTGAAATCATTAAAATAGGTTTTACACATAACGCACTTGATTTCCCAAATTTCCTTTTTTACTTTGTCTCAAGTCTATGTCTCCAATCCCAATTTCTCCCAATTAACTAAAGAGAGTGGGCGAATATTTTTAGCGGAGATTTCGAGGAAAGAATACCTTCAGAACCGGAATTCTGGTTCAATGACCAAATGATGGAACTTGTATCCGATTCTAGGCAATTTCACTTTGTCATGTCAGAAACGTGAACCGCGAGTCTGACAGGACCAGAAAGGATTTTCATTTACTCTTGCTCATGCTATTCAAATTTTACAAGTAATTATGTTAATTTGTAAAATAACATGTAATTGATCCGTATACAGCCCGAATAGTGGTCAAACGAACTTAGAGGCAACAACATCTGGAAATTAGTCAATCTGATCAAACATGACAAACGTGGCCACATGCACAGCAGAAGGTTGGTCAATGCCGCGATACCAAGAACGTGTACGGTTTAAAAAATACGAAGACGATATGTTTTTATACATCGAAATTACAGAGCTTAATATTATTCTCAGCTGGGACAAGCAGGATGAAAAGAGTTCTCCTTTAAGACGTAGTCTTTTTGCATACGTTTCTCCTTACGTTAGGTTTCGTAGATTTGATGCGAAAAGGGAAAGTAAAATGCCCGAAGACATCAAAAGACACTTAAAATTTAGCCTGAGTAATCGATGCAGCAATATTGTTCGTGAGACTTTTCTCCGATCAGGATGTTTATTGACAGTGAAATTGTCCGAATGCTGTGGAATGTGGGGAAAACGTCTTAGGGAACTAAATGATCTGAAACAGTATCAAAAGATCAACACTATCCCCGGGATGTTACAACTTTCTCGGAAAGATAGACTATGGGATCATCTCAGTGGCATGATTGAAAAGTTTGGAACACAAGCCTTCGGCTTTACACCCAAGACCTATATCTTGCCACGAGAAAGTTGGAGGCTCCGTCAAGTATGGGAAGAAAATCGAGGTAAAAAATGGATCGTAAAACCACCGGAAGCTGACCGTGGCGATGGAATACGGATAATCAACGAATGGTGGGAAATACCAAAATATCGGTCAATGATTGTGCAGCGATATTTATCCAAGCCGAAACTGATTAGTGGGCAGAAGTTTGATCTCAGATTGTACGTCTTAATTACTAGCTTTAATCCACTGAGAATATATTTGTACACTGATGGTCTGGTGCGTTTTGCGACTACGAAATATATCGACGATGTAAACTACCTCAACAACAGATACATGCATCTGACTAACACGAATATAAACCGAAGGAACACTGCCTACAGAGTTTCACCATCGATTAATTCGCAAACTGGGCATTTGTGGTCCTTAAAAACACTTTGGAAATATCTGAAGAGGGATTCCGTTGACGTTGAAGTTATATGGAATACAATACAAGACATCGTTGTAAAGACTGTCATCTCTGCAGACTCTACCATCGAAAAAATTCTGAGGACTCACACGACATCTAGATACAGTTGCTTCGAGATTTTGGGGTTTGACATTATCCTGGATCAAAATTACAAGCCGTGGCTCTTGGAGGTAAACTGTGGTCCTTCAATGTGCAATAATACGCCTGTAGAATCAACCGTCAAAGGCTCATTGTTGAAGGATACTTTAAACATGGCTGGTTACCAGTTGCCAAGCACTTTATCAGTCGCTGAAATTCGCTATGTATCAAATAAGTATCGTCTGAGTAGAGTATGTCATGACCAACGGATCTACAACGTGAATATAAGTGACAACGAAAGAAAAAAACAAAAATTTTACGCTAGCAATTGCAAAGACCGAAACAATTATTTGGTCCCAATCCTCAAAAATCTGACCCCTGACGATGTAAGACATCTTGTTTCATACGAAGATGAGCTCACGCAGATTGGGGGCTTTGAAAAGTTATTTCCCACTAAAACTAGCCACTCATATTTTCAATATTTCAATGAACCAAAGTACTACAACATGCTTTTTGACGCATGGGAAACTAGGCATGGCAATAATCGAGGTAACGGGATATTTCGACTTCAGAATTTGTGCAGAAAAAAATATCACTTGGTGCTTGCAAGGTAATGAAGAGGCGTAGTCCACATCAATGTTGGTATTTGTAATCCAACTTTTTTCCTCGTAAATTTTTTCGCGGTAAGAAATGTACCGTACTAATATGACTTGCATAATAATAATCTATGAACCGTGAGAATATCCGATGATTTTGTATCTCATTTGCACACAAATTCCACAATCAAGATAAAATTTGCTGACATTTAAATAATGTTGGGTAATTATTATACAAACTTACCCAGAAATGGCTCATGGCATTGACCTCCATCGTACGAATGATCAGTTGGTCAGGAGTGTCCAGAAACTTCTTTCCCGACACGATACCAGCATTGTTGATAAGAATCGTTACCTGAAGCGAAAAAAAAAACACCAGTCTTTAGTATCGAATTATTATTCATGGTAAGCACTCGGAGACCATTAGACGGTGTCATTCAGCTGCGATATAATCATTCATATGGTCACGGATCAACCATCATCGAGGACTATAAACGTTGACCTTTATATTTATATTTCGTTTATCGACTGGCCAAACAGTTTTTCTACAAGATTCGTGAAAGTTTCACTTGAATTATTCCTTTCGACATCATAATATCAAAGACAATCACACGTTTCATCTCTTTAGCTTTGACCTAGTGCCTGGCTTCTGAACCATTCATATCGTGTGTTACAATTCGGAGCTAACAAATATGAGTTAATATTCAAAGACGCATCTTGTGCTGTTTAGAGTTGCAATAGAAAGACCTTCAGTTAGATTAGATTTGTGTAACTTATGGATCTGATTGCCACACTAGTAAAGCTATTGCTGCAGAATTATGTGCAGCAATATGTCCACCGCAAGGGAATATACTCACGTGTTCTGAGGAATAAAACAAGTTTTCGCAATACTTTATCTATTTTATGACTCTGTTAGACCAAGAATCATGCAACATTTCCAACGAACAGTGAACTCCGATAGTCCTGTTGAAAATGCTTAGATAGTTTCACCTCAACTTTCAATTTCACTGACAATTTACAACCCGATTGATATTCATCTAAGCAAGAGGTCAAAAGTTTAGGTATGATTACTAATTTCGAGGATATTACCTTGCCAACTTCTTTACGAAGGACTGCGGCCTTCTGATAAACGTCCTGGCGATCGCAAAGATCGCAAACATATCCGAAGCAGACACCACCAGCTGCTTGCACTAGTTTCACAGTCTCGTCGATCCCTGCAACAAGCAATTAAAAATTGAGACCAATAGCTCTGAAAGAAAAACATTACCGTTCGGTAATTGATCTACATTATATTATGGAGTGATGATAAATATATTGAAAAGTCGAGATTCATTGTTAAGAAATTGGTGAAAATTTAGGCGGTTTTTCTTATTGTTTATACTAAATACTCCAAGTTTCGAAATTGGTGGAAACTTTTGGTGAGCTCTAATAATAATCAGCATAATAAACTTTCCAAGCGTCGCACGTGCCTTTCACTGGCTTAACGAATTCTGGTTCTAGTGGTTGAATACTACTGACTTATTGTAGTTTGTGTATGCAGTAGCACAGCTGCAGTTTTTTTAATTATCAGCAAAATAGCTGTTGATGAAAATTTGAATCGATTGACACGCAGGCAGGCAGGCAGGCAAGCATGATAATCTTAAATCTTAAAGATATCGCGTGTGTCGATGACTTCTTTCGAAATAACGTGCAAGAAAGTTACGTAATATTATAATTCTGGTACGTTTATGCGTTTATTTGCAACGCATTCTCGATGATTCCGCAACTATCGAGTATTCAAATCGCCTTTCAACGTTTCTTGATATAAAGTTATTTTTTTTTTTTTTTTCACAATCGGGGTTAACGTAATTGGAATAATTTTCGTAATTGTTAATTTTTACAGAAAAAAAAAAAACCATTAATTCAGAGAAATATAACTTAATATTGTTCTTCGTATATTTCTACGATCATTTTTGTATCTTGTAATTAATTCTAGGTAGCAAATTTTATCTTCGATGATTAACAATTATCAGTATACAAAGGTGAGTTTCAGCTAGTCTTTAATCCTCTGCCCAGATGGAAAAAATAACGTGTACAATATCAGCTACTGTATAAGATTATCGTGCTGCTGGCTTAACTTCCAAAGGAAATTTTCTCGCTCATCACGTCGCTACTCCATGTTAGTGTAAATACACCCATGTGGTGAAATAGACCGGTCTAGCATTGCTTGTTTGTTCCGCTGTTTAAACAAGTAGTCTGCTTCTTTGGCTGTGAAAAAAAAAAAAATGTATTTTCATCCGGTCTTCACTGGATCTGAAGCTCCTCAGAACAAAGTATCTATGAAAGAACATCGCAGCAAAATGTCCTCAGCGAAGAATTCCAAAAACACTAATTACCTATCCTACCGTATAATTTCAATATTTTATTTAACATTTTGATAAATTTTCCAATATTTGCATGTCTCTGATTGGATAGCAGGATATTGCTGTGCTGGCATTGAATGCTGAGTTTCCAATGTAGAAACACGAGGTGCTTCCTCGAAGCAAATTTGGTCTGTGCTGTGAGGAAATATTGCTCTAAAATATGTTATTGACTTTCTTTTATCGTTGCAAAGTATGTGTATATACTCTTGAACCGGTAGATGTTTGGTCAATCTTATTCTTTGTATAAAGACTTCGTGATTTGTATGATTTATTGTTTATCTTTGAATAATATTTGCGTACCTTTCGAACGTGCTCGTGTGAAAACTTATGCTAATTAAACACGACCGTTTGTTTCGCGACAGCCAAATATGAGTTTAAACATCAGATAAAATCTGGTGCGTCACTGAGACTAAGATTTATTTTTTTTCAACATTTTTTTTCTTATTATAAGAGTAAGGTGTCAATTTGGATTACTTAACATTCAAGGCTAAATATATCTGGGCAAGAGACGACGACATTGAAGAGTTAACTGTGAAATCAAAACGGGCTGATCGAAGGTGTCAAAAATGAATTATTATTTCATCATCGTTTAAATTTAGTCGCAGTATGTAATTGCGAATAGGTCAAGTCATGATCAGGTTTCCGGGGCAATAAAGTTTTATTTACAAAAGTGAGAACTTCGCTAGTCGCAGATTCTACTGTTGTAGAATTTAATTTCTACAATCAACAACCTGCTCATCAGGTCACTAAACCGTAAATGGATTGCACCTTGAGCATTCCGGAACGGAATGAAAGACATATATCAACTGTTCTATCCTGCTGTTAACTTTCAAGTAGAATGACAGAAATCAGCTCAAAACAAGTCGAAAATTGGTTGAAAAATTAAGAACAAAAAAGTTATAATCGAGTTTAAAAGTCGACGAAAAGTAACGAGGATGAATAATCATTTTTAATCTGTGACCGAAATTTGAGATTCGATAAAGTCATTTCAAGGTAAATTGCAAAAACTTGTGCAGTGACTCGAAACCGGTCGTGGAGATCCTTAAATATCGATGAATGACCGCATTATAGTTTATGGTAATGCCTTTTTTTCGTCTTCTCGATTGATATCAAATTGTTGATCTTTAATCCGTCAATTGTCATCCGGATTAGCCGCCTTATTTTTGTTGCTATGTTTCTATTTGATTAGGTATAGCATTAAGTGAAAATTACGCGTTTAATGATTTCTCGGGTTTTTAAATCGTTAATTATTGCCAACAATAGTACGCTTCATATACTATACGAATTCTGAAAATCAGTCTAACATATTAGGCATGAGTTTCGAAAAAATGTGCTCTTATATCGATGATCTCACTACTTAGATATCTTTATCGTCATTTAAATGCCGCATGTTTATTTGACTGATCTTATTTTTGAAATCATTTAAGGCGCCGAAGGTGCATTACAAATGACGAAAACATTTCTCATCATTTCAGAGTTTATATTTTAAACTCACGACACAAATATAGAATAATTATCACGGCATCTCTAATGCATCAAAAAAATCTGCCTCATTTATGCTGACCCTCAATAATTAACCTTCGAACAGTTTATGAGACTTCAACACGTACTTCGGGATGACGACCTCACACAAATCACCGACCCGCATTGTGCTTTGGGAAATTTTTGTTTTGAGAATCGATAACGAGTTTGCGCACGTTCAAAATAACTGTACCATGTTAAATGAGCAAGATTTAGCACTGCAGTGCATTAACAAGTATAAGTGACGCACATTGGGAACATTTTTTAAACCTTTATCTGTGCATCACAAAGTTAAATCATTTGCTGAAGATCCTTTCACGGGCTGGCAGCGCAATATTTTATAGCGATGATTTCCAGTACAAGCGGTTTACGTCTCGGTCGTAAATCACGCGTTGCATAATTTTCATTGAACGATTATTTTATTTTAACGTCCTGGCGCAATCACTGTGCGACTGTAAATCGCACAGTGAGGTCACGATGAGGTAACGATTATTGTACTAGTGATAGTAGAATAAGAATAAAAATAAATAAAAATAAAAAAATGAAAACGTTCAAAGGTCAAGCAAGATTTTAAACAATTATTTTTTCTAGCACATTAGGAAATATGTATACATCATATACTATACAAGAAAGCGTGCGATGAATAACGATTCAGGATTAATTACTGATTATCACATCAGCCGGAAAAATAAACCTGATTCGACGTAGACTTGGAAATACTATTTAATCCTATTCATGCCTCTGTCTGGTCAAGAGAACATTTTTTCTTCCCGGTACATAAAGTATAAAATAATGATTCTAAATCACGTAATCATGTGATAATGTAAAAAAAAGAGAAAAACGACTACTAACTTATAGAAAACGAATTTCCCGGTCACACTTGATTGTTCGGCTAATCAGGTAGTCACTAAATGGCTAATTGGCCAAGAATTCGGGCATTGAGGTGGTCTCCTACCCAATTCGACCTGTTCTAAAAACATTGGGCTGAACGCATGCTGAACGGTGCTATTAAATGGAATATCTTTAACCGGGCACCGAAAACGGGAAAATGGGCTACGTTGCCTACGTAGCACAATTCGTACGTCCCAAAACATCTTGGTTTCACGCTAAAATAGAGAAACAGCGTATGAAATAAACTTTTTTTTTACACTTAAAAAGTTTATTTAGCCCTTTTTGCCGTTTTCGGTGCCTGGTTAGAGGTATTCCGTTTAATAGCACCGTTCAGCATGCGTTCAGCCCAATGTTTTTAGTACAGGTCGAATTGGGTAGGGAACCACCTTAAGAGAGAGCTGACAATATGCAGGCCATCGCTTGATCATCACTTCCGCCAATGCTGATCCTAACTGGGATGACAAAATTTTTAGACAGATGTCCCTGGCGCGATATTCCACCTGTACCATAATAGCGTAACCTATACACCTAACATACCTATATGCATTGATTATAAGCAGGTAATGAATATTGAATGTCAAACATTGAGTCATCAAAACCAAGAATTTCATATCCGATTTCAGAAATTTGTATAATCCAAGTAAAAAGCGGTAGACATTTGGGAAAAAAGTACAGAATTATGTCAAGTCTGCGCAGTCTGTATCGTTATTATTAGTACTATTATTATTAACATTATTTTCTGACGCAATCGCCTTAGTAGAAGTAAAAAAACGTTTTCATATGCATGGAGACGTCTAATCACATTTATAATAATCCGTGACGCGTTATGTTACGTCCACAATTAATCGCCCATGTATTTTTTCGAATATCTATTCACAAAGATTAAAGATTTTGCATAGAATATACAACATTATTTTTTTAAAGCAAGTTGATTCATTATTAATAAAGGTAGAGTGATTCCACGGACGTGTTTTTCTCGTGTATTTTTTTTCCGAGAGTAGTTCATTAACGAATTGATAGCCTCGATGACCTAGTGGATAAAAAGCTATACATAGACGATTTTCAAATGACATTTAATCATACAGTGTGTAAAGAATACCGTATTTTTATAAGTTGCGATAATTGTTGTTCGATGAAGAAATCGACGTCAAGAAACACAAGAAACATGCACTGGGAAATAATTATACACATATACAGTAGATGGGAAAATTATCATTTCGACGTGCAAATAATTGCTCTGCAGATATGTGAGAATTTTTTGTGTCAAAGAGAGGAAGGATAAAGTCATCTTTACATACGATTCATATTAACTGCTCCGTTGGCGCCTACAAGATGAGTTGAACTACGTACGAAGATATGAGTAATTGAGGACAAGGGTTTTAGTCCAATACTTAATCTCTGCGATTTTCTTGCCAATTATAGCTTAAGATTTTTGCAAATATATGGACCAGGAAGTTAATTAACGGATGATTATTTCGGTGTGACCGCAAAGGACGTTATTATAGAAGTAAAATTGCGGGAAATTGTGGTTTGGAGTTGAGATTCTGTCCCACGAATTACGGGATATGAAATTTCATCGGAATCAACTATGAGATTCCGAAGTAAAATAAAATTTAGAAAATATTATTGCCATTCGAATCATCTGGGGGAAACGAAATCAGACAGTTTTCCTCTACCTATATCATCTATCGACTTGTTTTGTGGCACATTGCATACTGTCGTCTATGATAACTTTTTATATCCTGCAAAACGTGTTGTTATAAATATGCGCTATAGAACAAGTTATTTTTTATCAAGAGCGTAATCATAAGTGCATATTTCAAATTAGCTATTCGATCAGAGTATTGATATATTCCACAACCGGTAATGTACAGTACTATGTATTGAGCAATAGGAACAAGAACAAAGAATAATTATCTCCGTACCTAGAAAGCGCAATATCGCTGATTTTAAATAAGTATAGGTACGAATAAAGATGACTAAGAAAATGAAGGAAAAAAAATATAAAGGTATATATTCTGCCGCTGCGAATGTGTGCAATTTTTTTTTTTTTGGGAAAGCGTCTGTGACAACATCGTTATAACCGCGGTCTGCGGATAACCGTGATTCTTACTAGACGATTAATCAGGTATCAAAGAATGTGTAATACCACGACGACCATATGCTGATCGAATCGAAGTAATTGAAGCAACTTTTCATTCCATTACATAAGACGGCGTCCATGACCTGTCCAACGCGTGCGAATGCGAATGCTGCGCCGCACTGCGCCGCACTGCTCCAAACCACTTAGGATCCACTTGTAAGCTTCGTGAAAGTAATACCTACGTTTGTGCAGACAAGTCTTAGGTATTTTTTATAAATACAAGACCTCGTACAATGCACCATATATCTATACGGATATTAACTATTGAAAAGTTCCGTAAAGAGTAACTAAATTTGATCAATAAATTAAAGAGTTAGTTCCTGCAGCGATGGATACTGCAGAAGTTGTAATTCTAGGATAAGGTATATATAAATTTATAAGACAACGTTACTCCTCAGCAATATGGCATTGGAAAGTTATCTAAAAAATCTCGAAGTGGGTTATACGTTACCGAATCAATAAGTTAACCAGAACTCGGATTTAGGATGATACCTAGCTTTAATAGTATAAGATATCAGTGTACCTAAGCATGTACATTTAGAAACGTTTAATAGTTCCACGGGTTATCTATCCCCATGCCTTTGCGTAAGCATTTATATGTATATGTGCATATAGGTATGTCCTAGTTATGTTTCTCATGTAGAAATCTGCGAGAGGCTTACATAATATTTACCACACTAAGTCTCGCACGTATTTGCAAGAAGAATCTGAAGGTTGTATAATTCGTATCGCTATAAACATTATAAATAAACACGACTCGTAATAATTGACTGCTTGTTAGAATGAAGAGCTCTGATAATCTAACAGCGCGACATTATCGCAGTATTTGAAAATCGGAATCCCCACGTGCCAACGTGGCTCCTTGCGAGTCTTCTAAACGTTCTAAACGGAGAAAGTTCATCTCCGTTGGCGATCGCAAGCCTGTTTCATCGGGGAGACGGAATAAAATTTAGAGCACAAATTTCTGATATGCTAGAGATCAGTAGAGTAAGAGAGCAGGAGAACAAGTCAAGAGTCAAGTCCAAAGAGCACGGTTGAACAAAGAAATCAAGTTCCAAAAGACACCTTCTCGAACTTTGATCTCCAATATATCTACTTACTGCGGAGAAATTTCCTCGCAATCACTTAGCGAATGATAATACAATTTTCGATAATTTTTTTTTTACATTTTACACAATACGCTTGTATATAAATAATGAATGGTTTGTGAGTGACGTACAGTGGTAATAATTCGTCTGTGAATAGGGATTAGATAACTAATGAATTGATCACGTGAGTGACTTACCACTTTTGTTGATATCCCAAACAACAACGATTGCTCCAAGGTTTGCTAACCTGAGAGACAGAAGTCTTCCCAATCCACTTCCACCCCCAGTAACAAGGGCAATTTCACCGGCAACACTTTTCATTCGATATTTTAACGGTGTAAATAGTTTAACGATTCCTTCGATGATTGCCATTACCGAAAGCAATAAAAAGCCAATTATATCACCGGTTGATCGTAGGAAAGACATTTTACTTTCGATTTTGTTCTCCTATTTTTCATACACGGCACAAATTTAACTCTGAATGAATAATTGGATTTACGTTTATATTAACAGCCCATTTGCGTGTTCGAAACTTCAGCTTTTACTGACTGTGTACATTTAGCTTGAAGTACTAGTAACTCGAGAAGTGGGTTTTCAAGGCTTACTAATTCCTGGAATCTAACTGTTAATTACAGTTAGAATTTCTGGTTGGTAGTCAGTGGGTTACGTAGAGGGTTGAGTGAATTAAGCTGGAGTTAGGTCGCAAGATCCATAAGCATCCCCGTAGGTAACCAGAAAGGAAGAACTGCGGCTGCGTCAGGCACGATATTCGAAGAGCAGATTTAACACGGGGAAAGTGAACGTTCACCTGTAAAAAACCAGTGAAATTTTTACGTTTAATAAATTATAAAAGAATAATAAATGTGTTAAAACTATCGACACAGCGTGGAACTTACAACAACTTCAATAAATTATTTTCTCCTATAGGTTTTTGGCTAACAAAAATAATAATAATGATAATCTTATCTCAAGAATCGATCGAGCGATAAATTCAAGTAAAATTTCAGCACGGTGCTTCGACGAGAAAGATTTCGATAGGCGAGATATTAACGTGACCATACCAAGCAGCCAGAGCTACTTTCTAATATATAATACCCGAATCGCTGTCTCTGTGGACACTTTCATTCGCCTTGCGGAAGTTTGTTGGCGTTATTATTCTCGTTTTATCCTGTTCAAGAATTTTTCGGTTGGTTTTGAAGCCAGCACCCAAGATCGAAAGATTATACCAGAGGCCAAAATTCTGTCGATGTTTAAAAACCGACTTTACTCATAGCGGTGAAGTCTTACGGAGTCATAGTTACAGAGGTATGATGGTGGTCGTTCAGCACGTGTCTGTATTGATAATTAGAAACGCATATGACGTAGAATAAGCCGGTCAGGTGCAGCAGGAGAGACCGAGAAGAGAACTAAACACTTCAGGATAAAGAAGCAGATTTGAATTATAGTTACGCAATGAACGATATCTAGCTACTACTCTTTAGGAATTTAATTTGCAGGTGACCTCTTAGATGCTGAGGATATATTTATACTTCATTAAATAACGCCGATCTCTTAGATGATGGAAATCCGTCAAAATTCATCTAGAAAAAACGCATACGTATGTGACTCAACACTGGGATAGAATTTCTCGCGGCAGATTCTTATTAGCATTCGAATTAACAGTAAATCAGGAATTCAGTGAGCTGTGGGTTAAGGAGGCCTCCGAACCGAGAAAGTATCGTAAATCAGAAGTTATCCGACCCAATATGAATAAAATTAGGATATTGCCTGTGTTGATTTCAGTCAGCTCCCATTTTCTTCATTTGTAATAAAAGTTTGAAGTCTATAAGATTTCCCGCCCTCTCCCTACCTCGCCGCACCGAATGAATTGACCTATATGTGAAAGATGATGAATTGAACGGTCTAAAATTGTGAGGACGTATTTCATAGCAGAAATCTCCTGTATATAGCCAGGTGTGGCAATCATTGTTCGGCGTAACGGAACTTCGAGTTCACTTTTACCCGGCAGTACAGATAAATGGATGATCAATTCCTTGACAGAACTGTGCAAGGTGTTTTCTTCAGTGCACAATGTAAACGAAAGTTTATTCAAATGATAATAAAAACAGATTCGTACCCGTAAGTTAAGACCAAGACTGCAGCACGATGATATCCTATCGCCACTACGGTTACGTCTACACTGGTCTACACTGACCGCCGCAGAGAATTGACAAGAAACCACTACAAGTCTCTTCCCCTCCATACCTTTGCCCTCTCTCATCCTCTGAGAAGGTATAGTCTTGCTAGTAGAGAGACCTGCAGGGAGAGACAGAATGTCTCAGTATGCTTCTCTTTTGCAGGTGGGAGTTTAAATCTCAAAGAAAAACGAATCAGTATGGGATAAATTCGACGGATTTACGATAAGAATGTGATTTTTTTTCGGAAAAAAAAACTACGATCGTTTTCTATCGTACAAAATGCCAATGGCTGACCACCATTCAAAATCAATTAGGGCAATTAAATACCTAATGATCAAATATATAGCTATCCTAACTACCTATGAGGCACCAATCAATGTAAACTGATCCATGGTAACAGAGTTCTGTATAGTATGTCAAATGTAGGTCGAGAATACTCTCAAGTCTTCGACCAGTCGAACCAGTAAGTAATAGCAGTGGCTGCATGTTGGATTCTACATCTGCAGCTGATATGTTTCTGTTCCCTGTAAATAATTCCCTGACGGTATAATCTTTGACGTTTACACAGTATATAAGCGTAACACCGTAGATACGTAATGAGGTTTCTTGGAAAAAGATAGTTACGCAGTGATGTCAGGATTCTGTACTAGATAAGCAACAGTTTATTTGAAATTTATATCACACGGGTCAAGGGTTACATAATGTATGGCGGAGGGGGGGGGGGGGGGGGGGGGGGGGACAAAACGGGGTACTTGAGGAAATACTAAGTTTTCGGGGACTCAAATATACTAAATCTTCTTTTTTTAATGTAATCAAAGTAAATGAAAAACAAAAAAAATTACCCCATTTTGACCCCCCCCCCCCCTTCCTGCCTCGTTTTGCCCAGCCCTTCCCTATAACGTCATGTGTCAAGGTAAATTTATATACCCGCACATCCACATGATTACGAAATGGTAATGTGCCCAATGGTTTTTATGCCTTGAATAGCAATCGCGGAAACCACAAAGGAGTAGCTGTCATCACGCCTTGTTCTTCGACATGGATTTTAAGTTTTATTAAATTACTTCCACCTTCAAGCTCTGTTATAACTTCTATATAATTTATACATTTTTGAGAATGATCTATCAGCAATGCGTAGATCCTAAGCGTACATTTGCATATAAATATAAAATTTATTCACAATTATTTATAATTACTTTGTCAAGTCTGCGAAGTACATTAATTAAAAACATAGAGTGAAATAATTCATCATTCCTTTAGTCAAACATGAAAATATATGAAACGGTGTAAGTCAGATCAAGCGCGTGATTAAATCACCGCAATTACGCCGGTCAACTGTTATCGTTGATAAAAGATAAGGCATCCCAGAACGAACGGAATCAGCTCTTATCTAAATCCAAACTGTTTTATCCATAGAACAGTACGAAAATTCACGTGTTAAAACTAAAAATGACAAACGTTTGAAAACTTGCAGCAGGTCGTTGATCAGTTTTCAGAAAAGCACGCGACAGTTTTCATTATCTTTTTCCCTCTTATTTTTTTCACTCGAATATAATGACCAGACTGAGTCGTTCGAGTCAGGAAACGAATCGGCATGTGTCAAGGCCTGCGATTCACAATGGAGAGATGAATGTATGCTGTAGAACGTACATTGGTGGTATAAATTTTTAATTTTTCAGTGGTATTTGGAGACAACCTTGAAGAGTGCAGGATACAAATTTTTGACCACTTTTTAGAATCGATTGTAACAAAAAAAACGAGAATAGCCAAGTCTATATAATAAAGATTTTTCACCATCAATTTCGCACCATTTTTAGTACCTTTCCTTCTATTTTGTAGAAAAAAGAGTCTATATAAGATTTTCACAGTAGATACTTTCGAAATAAAGCTTCAATGGGTTTAAATAATTTATACAAAATTCAAAATTGCCACTCAGAACTGACATTTGACGGAAGATATTTTTTGCCATCATTGGACGTGAATTAGTATAAATAACCTGTTAGTTAGCGGTACGAGTGAAAGTGATCTATGAATATTAGCTATAGTTGATATTCCCGCGCAGGTAGATTACAATCAGATGGACCGTATGTTTGTTAGTCTGCAATTTCAGCCGGGAAGTTTGCTAGCAATTAATTGTTTTTATAAGTATAGCTGCAGTCAGCGGTTGAAAAAAACATGTTATTTAATTAGGAGATAAAATAATTCGAAATAATATGATGTTTCATTAATATTTTTCAATGCGAAGTTGTCGAGAAACTTTTAACAGCCAAGTAGCACTCTGATAATTAGGTAGATATAAACCGATGGTCTTGGCCTTGTAACTTTCTTCTAAACTTAATCAACGACTTATAATCATGGTTTGCAAAATTATGAGCCTCTATAACTGAAAACCATGGAAGTCGTTAGATTGAGTATAAGAATTGATGAGGGTATAGCTGGCTTGATTCTATTCTATTGCTGTGGCGATTTATCTATTCATCGCATACGATTTTTAGCTGGAAATAAAATATCGTGTATTAGCAGGGGTGGGTGTCGAATGCTTTCAAATTCTGCATCCCTCAGCTTCAGGTATGCACGCGAATACAGTTCCATGAGTGCATTTCGTGAGAGTAAATGCAAATCCGCAAACAAACATTTTTAAGAAATTATAGAAAGAGTATACTAACATGATTAGGCGTAAGTAAAAGGTAAAGGCGATAAGTTATTTAATCTCACTCTCAACCGGTTGCTACAGTATATAGGAGTCTAGAATGTTATGTTGAATTTCACTTAGCAGTTTTTTTGCACAAAATTGTTGAGCAATGTCTTCGGCACAATGTTTATAAATCATGTCCAAGACTGACCAGTCCTAAAAAATGGTATCAGTATATTGTTGTGGCCCGCGAATATTAAAATATGGTTCTGTACTAATGAATCATATAACGATGATAGCTAATGTGATACAATTACATTTTGCGAATCGTAGATATAGGAAACAGAAAAAAAAAAACATAAATTTCTCCATACACTGTCCTCAGATTTTCTTTATGTACACATTTTTCGTTATTCAAAGTCTTTCTTGAGGTACGAATTTCTTTCTAAACGACTTTTGGACATCCATTGCACTTCTTTATTTCATTACGATTAATTTTTGGTCGAGCAGTTGTGAGATTCGGTTTATGTATAAGCTCGGGTTTTCTCCTGTACTTTTCTGGACCCTTTTGTTTCCGTCGTAAATTCGCATTTACAACCTGGAAAATTCGTATTGCATTACTTCTAGCCATTTCTATGTCAGGTCATATTCACCTCGAATTGAGTTTCGAATCGAACTATTATTCGCGGACAAAAAATTTCCAGGCTTGCATATAAAGTATTTGAATGAAATTGATCGAACATCGAATTTTGTTTCCAAATTAATTTTACTTTCACAATCTGTGGAGTGGCCGGAAATATTACCTTGTACAAGAGAAGTACCTTGGTGGATTTGGTGTTGGTCGGTAAACATAGTTTCGCCCAATACTTTCTGTCCTCCTGCCAGATGCGTGCATAGTCATGTGCAATAATCTTCGCCATGTTCGGTTGAGATTCTCTAGAAAAAAATTAACTTCAATCATATATTATGACAATTTATACCCGACTGATATCTATTTAAAGCTAACGTACCTTTCGTAAGATGGCACGAAACGTTTCCATCGGATCATTTCAGATGAAATGAGATTATCAATGGGTCGTATAGGAATCGCGGGATGCCAGTCGGTAGACTTAGGAGTCATGATAGATTAAAGTATCGGAAATATAAATTTTTTTTATGTATGACATGCGAAATTGTGTAACAAAAAAACAACAAAATAACCAATTCAATTTTTTTGTCAATTTTACGACTGTCTGTTGAACCGTTTTCAAAGACCATATTTAGTGGCAGAGCAACGGTGAATAAAATTCCATCTCAGGACCAAAGAACTTTAGGTTTTATTTTGTTTTAATGGAATATTCTTTCATTAAAAAATAGAATTTTTAAACCCTATTAGGCGTAAAAAATACTCATTTTATTTCATTGGTATTTTTATAATTTATTACTGACCAGCGAACGCGGTAGCTTCGCTTGCATACGTATATCCGTATGAGAGCTGATCTCACCAGAGTCTCATCTCGCAAAGTTTCTTCTATGAATTTGGCTAACCTCTTGATATTTGTCTAGTCTACTCAGATTGAAAATGAGTTGCTCTGTTTTTTTTTTTATTTTTTATTTTTTTACCCTCTCTGAAGGCGCAGTTGATATTGATTAGCATCTTTTATGCACCGCCAAGTCGTGATTTTCATCGTAGCCTGGGTATTCAACTTTATTAAGCCAGATTGGGTCACATTGCATGCCGCAAAGAGATTCGAAACGGGTTAGAAAAAGTATAAAGTAAATTTCATAGGTGATTTTGAACGCCATTTTATTTCAATTTTGGTTTCGGCAATACTCAAACTTTTTTATAACTCGTAATGAATAGCATAGATAATATCAAGTCTAAGAATCATCTGCGTAACCTGGCACTTGTAATAATACATGTATAGATGACCATCGCTTAATCTCTATGAAAAAATTGTGTTATGTATGGCCAGGACCATAGATTTCTTGCAGGAACGGACTCGAAACAGAATTGTATAGAAAAATACTATGAAAAAACTAGTTACATGATTTTTTTCTCTGCGATTTGACGGTTAGCTATCTCGTAAATCACAATTGGCATACCTACATATGTCGGAATAAATCCAGTATGCAAATCCATAATAATAAAACTAGCATCTCATAGACCGTATAATTTATAGAGGTTTGTATATAATCCTATAAATATATTTATATCTCGAATGAATTGGAGTTGAAAAAATATCCGTGAAATTTTTTAGGCGTTTCATATCCCGGAAGATTTCAACTGCGGAAAGATATAACCCTTGTGGTGTTACTTTTAGGTCACACTCCGATGCCATGGACTGAAACTGACCAGTAGCCCTAATTTATAATTGCGTTAAGTTTTAGGAAAAAATCCCACGTGCATAAGTGCGGAATTCTTCATAGCTGTAATAAGAATTATTGCAAATCAGCGTTGATACCAATGGCTCATACTATTGTTGATTATAAAGCTCCTAATTGTACCTAAATTGAAGATTTATTATTGGTGATGAACAAATTTATAGATTACGGTTAACCAGTAGAATATAAACGATTTTTATTATGGTTATCGTAACTTCTGCGCTGTGTATTATCACAGACACGCTGGCCCTGAAAAACGATTGGCAATTTATCGCGCACGAAAACTGTACAGACGGTATATCACGAAAAAAATAGGTATAAATTATCAGCAATCTATGCCACACCTAAATTAATATAATTAATAACCTGAATGAATTTCAAGACGGCCGGTATATTGCTCTTCACCAATGTACACGCTGCGGGATTTTTTTTCTCCGGATCTTTGAACTTCTATAAAACTCCAGGATTATTCATATAGGTACACACCACAGAATTAATTTTTATCGTCGACAGTTCACACCTTACTGTTAATCACAATACAGCGAAAAAAATCACGAACTATACCTAGAATCGAGGTGTAGCGTGTTATTCCCGCATTTTCTTGTACGGCGAAATATTGCAATATTGCAACTAGATAACAGTCCGATATTTACAGACATATTATCAGTGCGGGGTATAATACTACGGTGATTTTGAATATCTATACAGATCGGTTGATTGGCAATAAAACGTTAATCACGGATGAACTATATACGAACCTTTTAAGTGTAATTTGACTTTTTTTTTTTTATGGAATTGAAGGAAAATGATTGAAATATCTTTTCACGGAGAAACTTGAATCAAGAAGTTTGCTACTTAGGTCAATTTTTTTAACTTATGGGACGATCATAGCTATATATAGTATGGATAGATCCTGTTTTATAAGATCCGAAAAAAAATTATTAATGACCCTGTATGACGTCAGATAAAATACCCCATCACTTCTCCCAAAGCCATATTAATAATGTTTACAAGTTTTCTCAATTACAGGAGACTTATTTTTTTAATGCTATTATAAATGAGAGAAACTATATAATTTATTGAGCTGAAAATATCCATTTTAATTCCTCGTCGATATCGTTGCGAACTTGTAATATATTGAACTTAGTAATTTGTCTAATAGCTTGTTGTAAAATATCGGGTAATTTTTTATTAAATTATTCATTATGCTGTAGTCTCGTATATACGTATGCATATGATTGTATAAATTATGACGCACCCAAGTCAGATCAACGTGCAAGAGCCTATATCAATATATGACACCGAGAACAATTTGGAAGCTTCAAAACACGAGACCATACAATGTGCAAATGAGGAAGGCAATATTCTTCAAGATGTGAAATTTAGGAAATAAAACCGTGACTGATAAACAATGTACAAAATATTCAAAATATCCCATACTACCGTAGAACAGAGCGCACCTTGGTTCACTCAAATTTAAACAGTATGGGGTAGAAATAATGCCCCTTTTTTTAGTTGATACAGTATGAAATGCACTTGGTAATGTACTATGTAAGTATAATAATAACCCTGTAGGTATCTACGAAGGGTCTGACCAATGTCATAACTTTACTACTACAAAGTACGTCGATCGCAGTAGATCCATCCGAATATGGTCAGACGAATCGAGACATAGGAGATGAATTAAATTGCAGGAACCGTTTACGTTGAGCGTTTGAATGCTTTTTTTACGTACGATTAATAATTAAGATTCGGTAATCACTGAAGAGAAGTGGAATGTTGTAAAGAAAATGTTGAAACGAAAAAAAAATGAGAACAAAAAATACAGTACTTCAGGTTAAAAAAGAGGATAAGAAGACGTCTGAGTCTGGGTAATTTTTTCTGGGATTAAAAATTTGAAAATTATCCTAGTCGTGAACCCGTATAATTTATCACAGATTCCTTTAATACCGTTGAATATTTTCTGTGAGCTTTCTATTCCTATGTGAAGATAGGGACACCATCTAAAACGAGTCTATACTTTCTAGAATTTCGAAACACCAAAGTTTAGTGTTCTACTTTAGGCTTCGAATTCATTGACGGGAAAATGATTGACTCAATTTTTATAGTTAAAATTCGAAAACTTTTTTCTTCCACAATAAATTGCTAGTTTAAAAGACAAAAGCATAGCGCAATTATAATTTTCGTTATCCGACGACTCAAGTGAACTTTGATTAAAATAGAAAGAGTAAATGTTTTTTTTTTTTTTTATACGGATATGAGCTCATTTATAGGTATATTTCTCGGTATTCTCAATGAGTTTTTTTTTTTAAATAAAATATTTACTTGTAAGTATTGCTGCTATAGTGGGGTCATATATTAAAAGTAAATAATCATAAACGAATAAAAGTTGAAAAAACACACATATGTATATTACAAAGCATAGACGTGAAAGATCAAAAAATGTAAAATACTAAGCATAATGTGCAAATACAAATAGATATGAGTCGTATAGTATACAGTGCATGCAGTCGTAAAGTCCAATTATTATTCCATCAGCAGTATACTGTACGATGATTGCTATATAAATACATAATTCTTTTTTTCGGTTTTTAAGTATAGAAAGACATATTCACGAACAGGAAAGTCTAGAGTTTTCAGTTTCATCCGCTTTTACATACGTAATGCAGAAACCTATTCTTATATTTGTACCTGGAATATGGTATTGTACAGTCAAAAATGCCAATACGTGAACATAATAAATCTGCATATTCATATTTCATTGCCATGTGTCATCTGCGCGTTATGTGCATACCTATATAGTATAATCAATAATAGCGTGAGAAAAGTAGCATTGAATAGCGATACACCAATCCGACGAAGATGAACCAGTCCTGACAGATGAATTGTACGATTTCTTACAACCTAGTCGATGAAAGATAGAAAAATTGTGCATATCTTTCAAATTTCGAAGCATTTTTGAAAGCTAAAAAAATCATTATAAAATGTGGAAAATATTTTCCGTTAAGTCGATCAGCGAGCTAGCATGCTAGCATGCACGTCTTAGTCATACTGTGACCTCAAAGATCTGGTCCATCTTGCTTAAAAGGACATTTTCTTTGCACCCGAAAGTTGGACCATCAAAAAACTGATTTGAAAAAAATATCGATAGTATAAAGTACTATTTTGCTTCATTCGGAGTTCGGTAATACCATAACAAAAAAGGAATGTTTGAAACTTGACAGTCGATCTTATCAAATTGTATCTAGCTGTATACAGTCGTTGAGTTATTCACAGAATATATCGAGTGCAAGTATATTACTTTTCAGACCATGACCAGTCATACACTTGTTACGTTCATTCCTCCATTAGGACGTATATGCACATTGATACTATACATATACCTTCATATACACGCATAAAACGATAATATTGTAGAAAGTAACTGACCGCGCGACTCGTGGGATTGATCCATAATTCTTAGGAACCTGTTCACGTACAGTGTCATTTAGAATCATTAACGTGAATGTTTTGCAGTCGAAAGAATATTTTCATGTACAGAAATAGTGATTCTGTATCATAAATTCATAACCATCTTTCTTGATAGTTGACTCATGCACACACGGTACATGATCGAAATGTCATAAGGCAAAAAATATGAATACTAGTTTAAACTTTACAGTTTCGACTCCGTATAGCAAATTTTGAATTTGTTGCAAAACAGTTATGCTTGCATCGACAATTCCAAGTTGAAAGTTTTTACGAGCTTTCGAGTACGCGAAGGTTCATATTATTTTATGAAACGAGCTTTTGACAGTGCCTGCTTAAATAATAAATGCATGTATATTGGAAAAAAGTGCAAGTAGTTTCATACAATCGCTTATCGCTGATTGCGAAAGGCTTTCTCTCAAACGTCAGAAAAGAATAAAACATTTGAGAGAAACTTAGCTCGAATATCTCATTTCCAATGCTCTATGGCAAACGAAATGCATTTAGTGATTCACATTCGGAATACTAACGGTTCTTAATTCCTAGCCCGTTTGGTCAGCTCTACTCGATTTCTGGAGTCACACGTCGATTGTGGGTGCAGCATTTCGATAACCATAAGGAAGTGAACAAGTCATGACAATACGCGTTTCCTGCGACGTTTTACGCATACGTGTCACCATATTCTACCAGAGATTCTTTTCATTTCGATAAAAAGAAATAGAGTATTCAATTTTCGCGTACAAGTTTCAAAAGCGATCTGTAATCATGATTACACGAATTATCTCTCGTAATCGATGCGATATACCATCATTGAAATAAAACGTGAACGTCTCGCTCTTGAAGATTACTTAGACTCCGTTGTTCTACTAGAATTCACAACGCAGCGACCCGGAGGATACCAGATGGCTGAATGACCCAGATCAAGGCAGAAAAGAGGGTTATCCCTAGTCCCTTTCACCCGAGGCCTCTTCAAGGAGTCTTATAATACATGTATACGAATACGTTAGAGCGGGACCAAATGTCGGTCACCGTTTGTTCTGAAGACTTATATTTAAACTTGTAGGTTTTACTCAAATACCGAGTAACGATCGAGATATTACGTTACGGAGAAACGGAAGCGGCTTTGTTCAGCTTCCTGTACGATTATTATAAGAGCAACTAAAAAACTTCCTACGCAATTGGCTCGTACTTTAATATGCATTACCTATGATTCAACAGCCAATACCAAGAACTGCCGAAGAAATTAAAAAAAAAAAGAAACAAAATCGTTTAGTCGCAATGAACAATTTTCCCACAAATTTCATCCACAGCTCGTCTTACCGAAAATTGAATAAGTAATCAGATAAATCAGGATGAAACTGAACAGAAGGACAGAATTCAACGAAGATAGACGAGGTCATAATAAATATGCAGCTTTGCAGAATCTAAATGAAAATTATATTTTGGGTATATTGTCAAATAGTTGATAAGAATTTTCTTGAATAATGAAAATGACAATAAAAGGGGAGAAATGATGATCGTTTTACTTTTGGCATTCACTCGCGCATTCGAAACTGCCATTTTTCGATTGGCTATTGAACAATCGCGTCTATTTCCGCGTTTCTGCAATTATTGTTAAGATTCGATTCAGGTAGGCTGAGGCTAGAGCTGTACTAGATTTTCGCGGTACGGTACTGAGCAATGGTCCCCTTTAAGGCCTGAGTAAGGCCTAGTTGCAGCGGGGGAACCTCCGGAGGACCGAAGTTATGCTAGTTCCTGGTTTGCGAGCGAAGTTGTTTAGTATACCTCACGATAAACCGCGTCATGCAAGGAACTAAGAGGGGCAAGCTTGATGAGTACGATAGAATCAGCATCCATCGCTATACAGTATAGCTTCAGTCTTCTTTGAGTCTACGAAAGAGTTAGTTTCATGGATTATAACTGCTGAGTCTACCTTCGTTCCCCGCAAGGTACTTACTATAAAATATATCAATATCCCTTTGCCCATTTCAATTTTGAGTTATAGTTTTTGTCATTAAAATTATAAAGCCCGTTATTCGGTGGAAGTCGAAGCGTTTCAAACCCCATAAATCTATCATCCCTTAACATGCAGTTGATCGTTTGATAAAAGAAAAATTAATTTAGACTCATAATCAGCGAAATTTGAAACGCAACACAAGTATAATAAAAAATGAAATGATTAGAAAAAATCAAACCGGATGATTGATAAATTTTCCGAAATTTCTATCAAAAGTTGACTGACACGTGATGAAATCAGTTGCACTAATAATTAGCCACATGTTGAAGACCTGCCTTAATTGTTTTGACGGGAATTTCACAGATGGAAATAGTACATCGCTTTTTTTGAAACGACATTCGATTTTTAGCCTCATTGTTCTTCTCAACGTAAGATGATTTACCAGGTGTTTTATCATTATTATTATTATTTATCGTTGGCAAATACTTAAAACTCTCGATATATGTATACAACGGTCGTTTCGTCTACACGTGCTAATGACCAATAGAACCTGCACACACGTGGTGTCAACATGACATACATATACATGTATACATATAGGTATATAATATCTTCGGTTTAAAAAGTACCACGGAATGTGCCAATGAACTTGAGCCTTCAGGGATTTCACTGCCACTCAAAGCTGTGCAAACCTCAACCTCATATATATGATAAATTATATCCGTAGTAATAGAATGTATCAAATTGTTCTAATTTTAAATGCTAATGGAACGGTACTTTGGCCTTCTGGATACCTAACTCAAATTATAATACCTAGTTTCGGATCTGTAATAATCTGCAGTGATTACTGCACGTTCGTGGTCCGGCAGTCACGAAGAGTTCGGCACATCTGTACACACATACGTAGATCTAGCTAGATCAGATATGATTAGCAGATATGCGGATATACCAGATATAGTGTTCAGCCTCGAGCAATCCCTGATCTGAAAATATAAGTAACGGTGAAACTAGCCGAGAAAGTACTAAAAATTAGAAAATACATTTATATTATTCGGTGTTTCAGGAGAGCTGTGAGTCACGATGGACCTCGCAGACATCGTTAAACTCATCTATGATACGCTGCTTTTCATAGGGATGTCCATCGCTTACGTAGCCGAGGCTGTAGTCCTGAGTTTCATCCCAAGACGTCTTAGGGGTAAAAGTATCGTTGGTGAAGTAGCTTTAGTTACCGGAGCAGGCGGAGGACTTGGAAGACTCATTGCCATAAAATTAGCACGCCTGGGAGCCCACGTTGTCGTCTGGGACATTAATGAGACGGGTAATTGTTCTGTTCAACTCTTGAGTCTCAAGTTTTTAATTACTAAGTTTCATTCGTGCCCAACTGTTCATAAAGGTTTCACTCATTTTTTACAAAACGGTTATGAGGAATATCGGGATTGACACGTTGAGTATGAGAAGGCGCGCTATAGCGCAAAAATTTGAGATCGGCATCGAGACTGTATTTAATCTCGATATATTTCCTTGAACGACTTTCAAAAACCGCTAAGCGAAACTCTTGGAAGAGTCGATTGACGTCAGGATCATGAAATTTCGAGCATAAATTTATTGATTATTTCGAATTATCGTCGATTGGATATTAATGTATGGCAATTATTTCTCTGAATTCAATTGATATGTCGAGCTGTTGAATTTTAACAGTACCTAGACACCGATGCCTGGCTGCATGACTTCTGAACGCGTAAATCCTCTTCACCGCTGACCTTAAATTCCAATTATTGATTACCGTTCTAATTAAATACTGTTATACTTTTATGAATTCGATGTCAAAAATTGTGAAGACTCGTAAGCTTTTGGTACTAGTGACGGGGGAGAAGATAATTCGTATCATTACTCAACGTATGAAGTGTTGAGCTTGTTTGTTGTACGGAAAATTAATTAAAGAAACGCATATCGTTTACTTTCCAACAATTAATTAATCAGCTCAAAAGAACAGACAAAATCTCTGATGTAAATTCCGTAAAAACTCTAAACACTTCTTCAATCTTTTCCTATTCGTTATAATGGCAGAAACCAAAGACAAAAAGATACTTTCGATAAATTGAAATTCTCATAGCGTGGTGCCATATAGTGTAATCGATTTCAACACATGGACATTATGCGTTTGCACGGTGTTCTGATGTCGAAAGCGAAGTAATTTTTTCGCTTATATGGACGGGTCAAACTCATTGCAGTATGACTTTGACACTTAGCTTAGAAAGGTCTGTACGTTGGGATGCAACATACATCGACGTGGGCAATTAGTGGTAACATTAAACAGACGCGAATCAACTAAATGATATATTTTCTCTTTTTTAATGGGTAATTCTTATGGCAATAAATGGGTCAACGAACTTGCAGTTTAGGAATATGTAAGCGTCTAGCCAGTCTGGTATTAAATTATCTGATCGTTGCGGGTAACTATTGCGAATTGCGGTTATTGCAGCATTTCATGACCTGAAATCCACTGCACGGTGAAAATTTCAACTGTTCAAAATGGTTATATAAACTAGACATATGATACTACTAACAAGCACAACGCCAGCCATTTAGAGTTGCGATCAAGAACCCATGGGTGTTTTATTTTTTTATTTCTTTTTTTTTTTTTGTTTAATTTCTTTTTTATTTTTAGTGCGAGTTGAAAAGTTGTCTCGGATCTCTCAACCGGTAATTTGGCCCCTTTTTGAGTTGGACTTAACTGGATTGCTACAAGCAATACTTCGTCGCATATCAAACTCTATTATCGAGTTAGGGACATTTCATATTATTCATACTATATTTGAAACTAAAACGACATGTGTCAAGTATTTGAGAATCACAGATATGTATACTAGATTTAGCTATAGATTGGAATCTATGCGTGTGTCGCATGATCAATGTTAAGTATATCACTATATCCATCGTAAAATCGTGAAACAAATCGATCGTGACTATGGATATGGCATTTATTCGATTATAGCGTCAAGCGCTTATTTCGTATGCAAGAGGGTACGAGGATGTCAAAAATTACGTAAACGTTTGTGAAATTTTAAGTTAAAACAGGTCTTTGGCACGCTACATGGTCACTTGGATAACAATGCCTATTATTCAAGATGAAATCATTTAAAATTCGATTTTAATATTGATAAATGTTGAAATTTTGTATTCTTACGTATATTACGTATTTATATTTTCCGAATGTTTTAGGCATCGAGGAAACAGTGAGACAAGTAAAAGAGGCTGGAGGCAAGGGTTGGGGCTACCGTTGCGATCTCACCTGTAGAGAAGATATTTACAGAACAGCTAAAGCTGTTAAGATAGAAGTTGGAGCTGTTAGTATTCATAGCAGTATGAGTAATTAACATCAAAATAATTATCATAGGTGTTAATAATATGATGATTTTTTCTTTGTCATAACAGGTGACACTGCTAGTAAACAATGCGGGATACGTATGTGGAAAAACTCTTCTCGAGCTTCCGGACGACGAAATCGACAGAACATATCAAGTTAACATTTTGTCTCACTATGCGGTGAGTATATATTATTTATTATGTATATCACGATTATTCGCGTGAATAATAAGTCAGGTATTCAAAACTGAGAAGTCGAGTCCAATGAGTTTACTTATAAGCGTTTTGAAATATTCAGAAAGGGTATCGGAGTAATCACTGCGCACTAATTCCCCTTTGAATTAGTAACCAAAATAATTTTTTAACGAAGAACAAGATTCGCTGAACTAAAATTGAAGAAATAAAAATTTGAAAAATGAATTGAAATCGGTAATTATAAAAAAAAAAATCGATATTCAAATTCGCACTAATTCAATTATTACAAACAACGTGTATTACCTATAGCATAAATTTTTCAACAGACTACTAAATGTTTCCTTGAAAATATGATGAAGGAAAATCATGGTCATATAGTGACTGTAGCTAGTGTTGCTGGTCTTCTGGGAACATATCGATGCACGGATTATTCAGCGACAAAATTTGCTGCCATTGGGTACCACGAGAGTCTTTTTACGGAGCTTAGGGTAAGAGTAGAAATAATTAAAAATTTCTATAATTTTTTCCAGTTGAATCTTATTTAAAAAATAATTAGGTACGATACAACGCACGTAATTAATCGCAAGGTATTTCTACACGTAGCATCGCATCTCTTCATTGCCAAGACCTTAAAACAGTCGTTAATTAATTGGTATTTATTTATCCCTGACCCAATATCAAGTAGTAACGTAAACTTAAACGTTTTCCAATTACAAATGATGCAGATTACTGCAAGCCCGCAGAGTCTCCGCATGGAATATTAATTCATTTATTGTTTGGTTTATAGTTTTCTTTGGTATGTTTGACGGCGTTAAACGACTTATGAATAAAAGATTAGACACCACTACTTTGCCTTGTATTGTTACTATTGTCCTTTATTGTGCGTATGTTGATTCATTTTAGACACATGGATATGACGGAATACACGCGACATTGGTCTGTCCTTATTTTATAAACACGGGAATGTTCGACGGAGTAAAACCCAGGTATATTATAAATATTGAAGAGAATCGGAGTTCGAATTGATAATGTAATATTGGTTTTTCTTTCCTTCTTTCTTTTCTTCTATAACTTTGCAGATTACTTCCCATGTTAGAGCCAGATTATGTTGCGGAAGAGATCGTCGCAGGGATTTTAACAAACCAAGTAAACGTTGTGCTTCCAGGAAGTATCAGATACCTTATTCCTTTAAAATGGTAACTGAATGTTCAAACAAGATTATTATCATCTATTCATACCTTAAGTCTGGCATTGCATAAAGGGACTAGTCATTTTCAGATTATGATCAAATAATCGCATTATTTTCACATTTAGTATTGACTAGAAAATTTCTTTCAGCTTTTTGCCAGCTAAAATGTGTTGGGCGTTGATGTACCAAATCATGCAAGGACCACAGTCCATGATGATGTTCAAAGGACGAGAGTCTATTCAAGATCAAAACGCGAATATTACTATTTCTAAGATAGATTAATACATCTTCATTTATAATCTTAGGAAATAATCTTGCCAGACTAAAGATATAAAATCTAACTCCCTTCCTGATAAACAAAAGGCAGCAAGAAATTCTTCACCTTAACTCGACATTATCGGATCGTTCTTAGATGTTATTATTTATTCATAACTTCCCTATTTTTTCTTTTTGTTAAATTTGATCAATCATTCTACCTTGAACAATGAGTCAGACAAAGGTATGCCTAAAAGTTGAATTGCAATTAAAATCTCATCGCACTTTCATTGAAATATAATATCAATTCGCCACAAAAATAAATACCCTTATGTTTTGAATGAAATTTAAACTGTTTTCAAAAATCCAACTAGTGAATTTGAATCAGTAGAAAAATCAAGAAATCAATTAGTCTGAAAGAATGTATAATGATTGTGATAGTTACAGTATTTAGCATTATAAATTGATTTGAAACGTGGCATTAGAAAAATAAATTGTATAAAAGTATAAACATAGTTGCATTTTTACTAACACGAATACTTTCGAATAATCTGTTGGTTTAGAAAATAATAAAAATTTTGGTACTTTGTATTGTAGTTATAAATTACTGTAGTATAATCTCTGTATGTATAATTATTTTCACGTTTCACAATTACATTACAATTTCAGATGAGAATAAATTATAATAAATCATAAAAGAAGTCTAAGCCTTGCCCCAGTTCCCAAATAGAAATGCCAGTGCCTAGTTCCTTGGCGAGATTTATTCTCGAATCTATCGACAATAGAGATGGATAAAATACCATGTGACGACCATTTGGTGTCCTGAAATAATACAAGAAACATTTTTAGTAAGCTGTATAAAGTATTTACACTCATTACATGGCAATATCGAAAAATTCGAACACTTACTTCAAGCCGAAAAAATGTTCCGCACTAGAATTGTCCCATTTAAGTTTTCCCTTATAATTTTGTAGCAGATTTAAGTATTGATGTCCGACAATAGGTCCACCCCCGTCAATGGTATAATCATTTCCATAAAAATTAAGCCCAAGTAGAATCTGAGCTCTCCTTGGATCACGGGCATCTGGTAATAATCTTTCAACGCATTTTCTTACCCAATCAATAGGACTATTTGGTCCTGGACGTTGAACATTTGAATAGTCGTAAGTCATAAGAGAAAAGGCTAAAATATGATCTGCTAGTTCTTCAAAGTGTTGACGATCGAAGATTTCTTCTGGTATACTGTGAAATGTTTTTTTAAACAGTTATACGAAGCGAGTTAGTGGAAAGTAAGGCGCCTAAAAGGTAGGCAAACGGGAAAGGCCTGCATTGAGTAGCTCAAACATCGACAATCGGCTTTTATTTCCTACGTAATAAATAAAACCCAATTGTCGATGTTTGATCTGCTCAATGCAAGTGTTTCCCATTTGCCTACCTTTTAGGTGCGTTACTTTCCACAGAATCGCTCTGTATGTATGGAGTTTTATAAACAGAGAAAAATTTAGCATAAATAAATTATATACCCTCTGAAAGGTGGAATAACTAGAATTAAGTCAAGATTGTTCTGCTTTAGCTGTCTCCCAATCGATTTAACCAATTGGATGATTGCTTTGTTATCAGCTCTGCTAGCTACAAGCTGATTCCATATTTCCAAGACATAGCCATCCAGATGAAACGTCTGAAAATACATTTTGTCTTGAGGGTTGCATTATTCATTATCTAAAAAATAGCTTTCTAGATTCAGTTAGTATCAAAGTGTTTAAAATTTTTCATTGAATATTACATCTACATATACATCAGCGTATAAATCCTTGAATGCATTGTATTCAATCAAAAACTTCAACAGATCACAAAATGATTAATTATTGACGTATAACATTACCTTGGCAGTGTCTGTCAGCGCTTTAACAAACTGATTCCTTTCTTGTGTATTAGTCAGTATAGATTTGATATCGGTGGGTGTCCATTGCTCTAACATAACTCTTGGCAAAACTGAGAACAAATATTGAAATCAACTAATATTCCGTGTCGGAAATTGGCACAAATTAATACTCCATTTACTTTTGATGGTATGATTAGCATTGTTGGCTTTTCTCACTGCTTTCATCCACCCTTTGTCTACGTCGTGTGTTGGTATATCGTAAGAACCGGCATCAAGTCGAGTAATTTGTAGCCAGACCGGTGAGATAAGGGTGAATTTTCCACCAAAAATTTTTGCAACATCATACCCATGATTGTTCCACTATTAAAGCGTGACTTTATAAATCGGGGCCGTTTTATTTATGAATTCTTAGACCGATTTCTTTTGTTATTATCAATTTTTATTGATCATTGTATACACTAGTATTCATTCAGCTTGCGGAGAGCGGATCATAACAGAAACCTAACCTAAAAAATGTATTTACTTACCGGTGTGACATAACCTAAAACTGAACCTTGAAATCTTCGAAGTCCTGTTTCTTTGTAATAAGCATGAGCTTCGGCGGTTATATCAATCGCCGAAGGATCATCGAGCACTAAACCTCTTTGAAAGACGTCTTTATCTACCGGTCCCTTCTGTCAAACGCAAGCAGAAGAAATAATTATACATGTATACCTAACCCGACGAAGCACGATATGATAGATTATTTTTCACAAACCTTTGCGTTAATTTTTTTTGCTTTGTTTTGACGCGGTGATAAGGTACCGGTAGTTGTTGTAACTGTTAAGAATATTATTATTAATTGTTTTAAAATGGTGATCACGTTCATCGCGAAATAAAGTGTTATGGACGAGATATGTCACGTCTGCTCTTTCCGATGGAACCGTGGCGTTGTTAAAGAACTCGCTTCATGAAGAAATGAAGCTCCGTCATTGGTTGAAGTGAGAGAACTGTCTCTGATGCACCAATCACCAGACTGAATTTTTCACCATGTGTGCTACGTCCTACGTCACGCGGATTTTAATGTTCGATGAAGCCAGAAACACGTGAAGAAAATTTCATTCAGTTAAATAAATGCACAAGTTATTTAATGCGAATAATAATTCCGATTCGGATACGGAATTAACGATAAATACCAATTATGCTCATAGTTATAACAGCTGGAGGCAGAAAGAGGAGTTAAACAAACGTGAGTTTTAATCGATTTTAGAAATGTTTATTTTTATCTAACCTCAAACCACAAATCGTATTCTTCTATTCCATAGTTAAAACGAAATATGGGGAACATATCAAAGACCTGGATGTTTCTGAGGAGGATTCTAGCACCTCGGAGGACGAAGACGAGGACGGAAATGTATGCTTTATAAAATATGAAATCTGAATTTTTTTTTTATTAAATCATGGATTTCATTTTATTGGATCGAATTTTATTCACGTTTTTTAAGGAGCTGACTCAAACCTTCGAGAAAAACTTTTACAAAACTTTGGCATTGCTGAAAAATAAAGACCCAAGAATTTACGATGAGAATGTTACCTTCTTTGAGGACGATGACAATTCTGAGGAAACTCCCAAGACTGAGATCAAAGAAAAAGCCGAGACTAAACCACTTTATTTACGAGACTATGAGAGAAAGGTAATGATCGAACGGGATGGAAAATTCAGCGATAGTGAAGATGAAGAAATTCTAGAGAAAGAAACTACCCAATCACTGGCTCCTACCTACGTAGAAGAACAGCGAAAGCTCAAAGAAAGCTTCAAAAAAATTCTCGACGAAGATGACGACGATGAAAAGGCTTCTCTACTCAAACGCAAAACAAAAACAGATGACGACGAGAAAAGAGTTTGTATAATTTCATGATATGAGTGGATATTTCGACATTTTTATACCTCTTTTCATAATTCTATTCTTCAATTTTTTTATTGTAGAAGAATTTTCAATGATATCAAATTGTGTGATGAATTTTTTTCATCAAACAGGAGGAAGAAGCTTACAAAGTGTGGCTGAAGGGTCAGCAGACAGAAATTGACGGGGAAGAAAAGAAGGAATTGAAATCTCTTAGAGATTTTTGGACCGATCCAAAGTTGGATCAGAATGAAAAATTCCTGAGAGATTATGTATTGAACAAAAAATTTTTGGACAATGATACTAATGATTTTGATCCGGAATATGAACTGGTTGCTCATGATAGCGACGAGAACTTGAGCGAGGATGAGAAGAACATTGAAACGCAAGAGGAATTTGAACACAAATATAATTTTAGATTCGAAGAACCTGATCAAGAATTTATTAAAAGGTAAAGGCCGCTGGTGTATACTTGAATTAAATAATTGGTAAATAAATGAATGTAGGAAGTATTTAATCAAATTATTTATTGTTACAGGTATCCTAGAACACTGGAAAATTCATTGAGAAAAAAGGACACGCGTAGAGCTGAGAAGAGAGTTGAAGTTAAGAAGCGGAAAGAGGAGGAAGCGATCAGAAAGCGAGAAGAACTTAAGCAATTAAAAGCTCTGAAGAGAAAAGAGATTGAGGAAAAGATAGAAAAATTGAAAGAAATCACTGGTTTGTTACGATTTGAACATCTTTTGCAGGAATTTGTATCAAGAACCGAAAATGAATTCGAATTCGAATTTTCTAGGTAATGACGATATGCAATTCAATGAAATTGATTTGGACGGAGATTTCGACCCTGCAGAACACGATCGAAAAATGCAGGCAATGTTTAATGACGATTTTTACGCCGGGCCTGAAGGTGATTTGAAACCAGAATTTCCAGAGATCGATCAAGAGCTAGAAGTGCAAACAACTTGGGATAAATATGATCCAAAACAAGATGAATTAATACATGAAGCCGAGTATGATGACGGACCACATTGCGACGACCCGGATTTCAATGTAATCCTTATAAAAAACTAATTTAGTTATAAACACTGAGATGTATCAGAAGAGCGTTATTAAATGCTTGTAGAGGTTTGAAATGTTAATTTTAACGTTTCATTTCAGATGGACGCAGATTACGATCCCTCCAAGACCCTGCAAGAAGAATTGATCGATTCTTCACGAAAAAAGAAAAAGAGAAGACGTAATAAATTGGCGGAGGCAATTTCTAAACAAAAACCTAAATTCGATCCATCTTCAAATCCATCGTATCAGGCTTATCTAGATCAATATTATGCTCTGGATTATGAAGACATGATCGGTGATCAACCTTGCAGATTTAAATATAGAAATGTTGTTGCAAATGATTACGGACTGAGTGTAGACGAGGTGAGGCATTCCTATCATTAACAAAATCCATATTATTACTTTGAAGTAAATAAAACTACAAGACAAGCTGAATATCACGTCCCATAATGATGTTATTTTTCTTCTTTCTTTCGTTCTTCAATACAGATCATAATGGCCGATGATAAAGAATTGAACAAATGGTGTTCACTAAAAAAAGCACTCCAGCACAGACCTGAACATCTTGAATTGAATGACGTTAGAACGTATCAACAGAAAGCCCGTAACGAAACGTTGAAGAGAAAGATATTGAAAAGCATATATGAGTAAGTAGAGATATTTTTTTATCTTATCATTGCAGTAGTATTATTTTACTCTAAATGATTATATGAGTTAGAAAATCACACGTAATAACATGTTTTAAAATCATTGTAATTCTTCAGACCCAGACAAGAAGTTGAAGGCCAAGAGCAAAGCGCTGGCCCCAGTGATCAGAGAGGTCAAGAAGCACCGAAGAAGAAGAGAAAACGAGGCAAGCCAAAGAATTCAATCACTGGAAATGCTGATGTGAACGGAGAGAAATTATCCACTAAAAAAGTTGATCTAGGTTCCTCCGTTATTCATACTGACGAACCGAAAACTCCAAACAATAACTCTGAGAATGTACCGGAAAAGGAGGAAAGGAATATCAGCGACAACGGTCACAGTTTTTCACGAGAAAAAGGAGATAAATTGCAAACGGAGATTAAAGACGAAGATTTAAAGAGTAGTGAGCCTAAAAAGAAGAAAGTAAAGAAAGTCAAAGTCGAAGATGAACAGTCGACGGTTCAAGTCGAAGGTAAAGAGCGTGGGATCAATGTTGTTGAAGAACAGACCGAGCAGGTTTCTAAGCAAGTGAATACAGCAAAGGAATCTACGAAGAAGAGTAAAAATAAAAAATCGAAAGAGAATAAGAAGGGTAATACTTCAAAGGACAAAATGAAAGGCAAGAATAAAATGACGCATAACAAAGTAACGAAGGATAAGAAGAATCTGATCACCGATTTGAGCGCGGAGAGATTAAAGGCCTATGGAATAAATCCTAAGAAATTTAAGAATAAGCTCAAATATGGAAATAAAAATTAATCTCTGATATTGAAATGTATATATGAATTATTATCAATACAATTTTAATTACTAGGAATTGAGTTTATCGTTTCATTGATCAGCCTTTACTCCCACCTCAGTTTTACTGTAATCTACTTTATATGGAAAAATTCGTTTTTTTTTTTTTCAAGTATTTCGATAAAAAATTCATAAGACGAATAGCGTATGCTGATGTTCATAATTTATCACGATTTCACTTCTTTCGATGTATTTCGCAAATAAGTAAAAATTTTCATATATTTTGAATAAAAATGGGCAACAATTAATTTTCAAAAACTTCGTTTAGTTTTACGAGACCAGGGTAAAATATTGAAGAGTTAAAATTTCAGTTACTTCTTATAAAATAAATCAAACAATTTTATCCTCTATGATTTGGATCGAAAAAAATCTTTCGAGAAACAGAGAACTCCAATGAAAATCTATATTTAAAAATACGCTGTTTCATTTACGTTTTTTTCAAACAATAATTCCTACAAATAAGAAGATATGAATATGAACAATCTTTTTTCTACAGTTTCGCTCTCAGAAGCTTCATCGAACGAGTCACGATAGGAACAATAACGAAAGTTAACACGCAAATCCATAATATGGTTCGCGGGCAATAACTGCACTCTCGAAGGCACATCATTGCAGATTCCAGTAATTAACTGAAACGAATAAATAATAAATTTTCGCAAAAATATTTGTTCTTCCTCAAACTCATCCCTTTGCAATTCTTTTCTGGTAATTTTCATCCGTAATCCTTAGAAGAATGGATTGATCAATCAACCAGATTCGATAGCTGGGCTGCTCGTTTTTTCTATGATAGGATATGGGTGCTTCAATCTCTCTTGTTTTCAATAAATAAAACTTTTGCAGTCCGCGTCTAAGATTTTCATAAAGAATACACGGATGACTCGTGATTCTGAATGAATATACATTTCCGAAATAATATTTTTCAGATCACTGCGTACGCTTCGAAGAAATATTCCAATGATTCGGTTTTTACGCAGATGATTACTCACATTTTGAAGACATAATTCGAAATTATTTGTAATAGTCTAGATTTCACGAGATTGACTTTACTGAGGAAAAAGTGATTGCCGTAGGTACAGGTCTTATCGTCCATTGAAACTTTTCAAAATTTTAAGGGGATATTGTAAAGCGATGTCATTTCAGGGAAAAGCAATTTTCTGAACACCTAAAAATTGAATTCGTCGAATTTCACTGATTTTCTATAAAATTACACCAATGTAGAATAATTCCTCCTAATTTGAACAATGCCAGATAAACACCGAACGACGACAATTTTTATCTCTTCACGGCGTGCCAGTGATTTGGAAAAAAATATTTCCAAGGTGCATATACCCCAGGTACCTATCGTTTAATTCGATGTGATAATTGAGTAGTAAATATTACACGTCGATTACACGTACATACTTGTAGCTGTGAGTGTTTTTGAATATCTAGCTGATACATGGTAAATCGGTAGAGCGTTAAATTGCCAAAATTTGGAAAAAGTGTAATGGATCCGGGCAAATAGAAGTAAGCATCAAGAATTCACCCTCCTCAATGCAGGCTATGCAGTGCAGTAAAACAAGCCCCACGGACTCAAGGACTTATCGGTGACAGTCAAACAAGGGTGTACAGAGGATTGGGGAAGTCGAGGGACGGGCAAGTTTACAGGGACAGTTACGAAATGATAAACGACGTTTGCGGATTATTTCAAACATACTCCAAACATTTGTGTTTGCTTCTCTACAATCTACGCGTAATCCAAGCCTGATGTTGTACCGACAGATTTCTATTGTATACACCGAAGGGCGATTTCGTATCCTTAGAATAAATATACATACTTATATACATCGTCTAAACATCGATAGACACGAATAAGTCAAGAAAGTTAGGCCTAGTTTGATGTTTCCTAATTTTCTCTCAAATTTTGTAGAATAAAATAAGAGAAAAATTGATTAACTAAGTGAAATAGATTTTAGCAATTTGAGGCCATAGGTGTTGATGTTCCGATACCTAAGCGACGCTCAAGCACGCGTTTTGCCCCTTGTGGCTATGGGTGGTCTCGAGGGTGCGATAAATCAATCTACCGAACTTGGGGGAGCAGGTGGCTGCTAGTGCACCCGCCAAGCCTTACGCTACCCTCTCGTCTTTCTAATTCCCAATTAATACCGGCCAAGCTTTAAGACCGACGAACTGCAGCTTATCATATGTAATACATAAATAGATTGAAATATATATCATTTTATTGATTATTTTGCATATCAATTCAATGTCTGTGTGTTTTTTTTTTTCTTCAATTTGTCAGATTGAAATTGAGCCTATACCCATATTATATTCATATTCACGATGAAATGAAAGAGGAGTATTAGTAGCCATAATTAATATTCAGGCAAGAAGTATCATAATTGTTTAATTGTGAAATAGAAAATGTAGAGATATATTGAACATGGATAAAGATATATATAATGTTTGTAAAATGTGTTCCGTGACACGTGAACCGGTCATTGGGGAGACCGGTATCATCCCTTAATTGATAATTTCATGGACTCGCGCCTCTGCCCATTGTGTTCGGGGTGCTTAATTGAGGGGCTCGAGTACGTCGTGGTAATGGGCAGAAAATCGTTCATAGGAAGTGTGCGTCTGTAGGGGAGGTGTCAGGTTCCAGGGTGAAAATCGCCAATTATCGTTGATTGTGACCTTCGTCGCTAAAAACTAAAATTGGTTAGCAGGAATTTTTCTAAAACTTTGACTATACGGCCATTTATATTCTTGAGCCTCCATACATCGTCACAGTATCTCATTTAGGAGCTTTTGCCATTCAGAATGCATGGGCTTATTCCAAAAATGTTAATCAAGAAATACAAACACTTGGAATCACTTGCCCTGCAGCACGGTGATTCTGACAACTTATCGAAGGACTGAGATAGAGATAATAGAGTTAGGCAGTTTGACATCCAGTGGAATTAATCGTTCCCACACGCCGTTTGCAAACAAACGGAATATATTTTCATAAGCTTTTTCATCATATTGACTCGCAGCAAAGACTTCCGATGTTTGTTCCAATTGCGAAGTGGGCGCAATGAGGCGGAATAGTCAACACTAATCAAACGATTTGCGAGACTTCAGCTCCTATTGATAGACCTGACGTATCAGCCTTAGATTTTCGATTGATATACGTTGTGATCCAGGATGAAATGTTTATTGAGTATAGATGATGTAATATCAACTTACGTGGACGGATCGCATGAAGCATATTAAACTTACGGTGCAATAAGATTTATTGGCAGTCACAAATTGGTTTACACATATATATGTAACCGAGACACACGTTATTGCAAATCGATAAGATGCACATCATCCCACTACAGAAAATACTTATTTTTTCAAACACAATGCTAATATGTGGCATTCGTGGCACTAAGTGTATCATTATTTGGTGCAGATGCCGGATCATAAAAATTTTGCAATTGAATCATAATGATTAAATATGTTGTCACAGTCCCAACCATCTGAAATCAATTCAAATAGTAAGGGACAGAATCGTGATACGATTTATTATAGATTCTTTATACTTACACTACGAATCATCTGATAGTGCAATGAGAAGAATCCACTCGCTGTAAATCGCAGAGGGTTCTGCATAAGCAAGAGCGAGAACGCATAGATCTAGCACGCAAATAAGAAGTCATGAATGGATTCCATGCATCTATAACAATATCGAATTTTTCTTGTCAAACCTACCTCCTCTTTCACCTGTCTGCCAATTGTGGGCCTGTCAAGTTGGTGAATCAGTTCTCCCATTCTATGCGCCTGAAACAGAATTTTCCTTCCATCATCGGGCAACGATTAGAATTGATGAATTTCCGGAACGAGCGAACGTAACATACTTGGGCAGACGTCATCGAGCAGACAGAGATGAGGTAGATGACTCTCATGGTGTAGAAGACAAGTGAGAACATGATAATTACTACTATGATAGTACTGGCGCCTGTCCACACGAGGATCGCCCTTACGAAAATTTTGTACATGCCGTAAAACAATGCGGTGATTAAAATGGAGGATACGGTTATGGATAAAAGAATCTGGAGGCCGAACGCTTCGTTTAAGGTTTTGGCCGTGCTACATAGTTCTTGATGTATTTTTCTGTGGAAAAGCATAGAATAGCCTCCTGTCATTACACCCCTAATGCTTCTGTATTTTACGTACTAAATGTTACCTGCTATCGCAAATGAGTTGTACCAATAACTTCTCATCGGCCGATCTGAAGAAGTATGGTTGCGCATGGATCTCAAGTATCGTCGGCCGCAACGAATCATCTAATTCTAGGCCTTGGGGAAATGAGTTTGTATTGTTCTCTTGGGAGCTGTACTGCACAAGATTCGCGTTCAGATGTTGGAAGCGGTTGCCAATATATCTGCATAAACGATTGCAAGATTTTGGGTAGGAACGGTGATATAATTGTCAGTATTTCGGAATACCTGATGAAGTTAATAAAGGTGAAATCAACAATCATGGTGCAGATCAATCTATAATGCCCGAGTGCTAGATAGCCAAAGTCTGTCATCCCAAAATCCCGAAGTTGGATAATCCATAAGACATTAATAGCTAGTGGAGTTGATATGAAGAGAAATGTACCAATCAGCTGGAAAATTTGGTACTTGAAGGTCAACCAATATTCCTTCGGGATTCCGTACTTGCTTAGCATCTTGTTCACTTCATCGAGCTTGCGTAGACTGACCGCTATGTGCTGAAAATGTCACAAGAATTGAAAAAATAAATACATTTACTTGTCACGGCTTCCTTCGATTTCGGTTTCATTAAACTGACCTTTGACGTGCTGCGACCAAGGCACTGGATGACGATGACGGATAAGACGCTAGCAAGGGTGAAAAAGCCATAGGTACCCTGCGAAACTATAGAGTCTGACGTTTGAAATACACCGCTTGATCCTGCAAGTATGACTAAACCAATAAATGTGATGAAATGAGCGATTGACCAGCATAAAGAAATCATAGGTCGGGGATGGCCGATGGGATGTTCAAAGATTCCTATGCCGAAGGACCAGCCGGCTATGATCATCGGTGATAAAGCACCACGAAGGGTTCTTGGTTTCGGGAACTTCATCTCTGCAGCACTATTGCATATAGAATTATATTCGACACTCGAGCTGACTGTGGACGGTCTGCACTAGACTCAATTAGTCAGAAGTAATGAGGCTTGTGAAATTATCAATATCTAGGTTGACCGTGGCTTACGTGAACATTTTTTGATCTGCTTTAACACGAGGAGAGCATATGTTAAAGTAAAAAACAATACAGGAACCTTTTGTACGGTAGGTAGGTGCTCAAGTGTCTGACAAATCGGTTTTGATTCATAGTTGTAATAACTATACCGAAAATCGATTGCACAAACAGTTCGCTTGGACGATCTCGGCAATATGTCATACTAGCAAATGATTGCTAACTTACGATCAGTGGTTAGAGAAGAAGTCAAGGGAAAATTGACGTCAACGGATATGTATGCAAATATTAACATACAAATGGCAACGGTATTGCCGTCGAGCTAAGTTAACAAATTAATTCGGTACATCGGCACAGTTGTACGAAAGTACGATTTGAAGCTATCTATATTTGTGTTCGCAAGAGGTGTGAAAAATATAAATACGTTCCGGCCCCAAGATTTTTACTTTAAACTGATCACAGCAGGTTGATTCAGCAGGTAGACTTGCAAGCCTTTTCTTTCGAAACGCTCATTCGATCAGTAAAAGACAACAGTAAGCCTTTCGTACCGTAAGCGGGTAGCCTGGTATCTGCCTGGATGATGTAGTCCCGGTGCTCTAATAACCTTTAACAATCGATAGTTCAAACGCTAACATTTGAACGTTGCAGTAAAATTACAGAAATGAAAAAATGTTTGTTTGACTAACTAAAAACTAATTTTGGCGGAACTCAATAGGCCACGAATAGATCAAAAGTGATTCGTTTACTGTATTCTATATAGATTGATATCGTATAAAAACTGGAATTCTATTTTCAGATCGATTTTCTTCCGAATTTTTTGTGCCTAACTAATGATGCGCGAATCTAAAAACTCCCATTATATTCTCTCCTATAGTATTAATCAATCTGAATTCTTTAGGGCAATTCCGTGATACTTTTGGTGCTTACGAGGACCATGGGTATACTGCAAGACATGTCAGTTCAACTTGCACAGAGATTTAGCTTCATATTTTTTGTCGGAATTTTGATATTATAGATTAGCAGCTGAACTTTCGTCGCAAAATCAAGTTGGGATTCACGCGGTAGAGACGTCAGTGAAGATGATCAATATCATTTCTAATTTCCTATTCATAATTCGACTCAGGAAATGCCTCATATGATGGTGCAAAGAATCCTTTATAAAAATGACATGAATATATAAAAATATCGGTATGGATACAATATGAGGATAAGAACATTTCAGAATCCACTAAGACGACTTAAGCGTTCTAATTCGGATCGGCAGTCATGGTAGAAGAGATTGAAGATTAGCATGAAATCTGCCAATCCAAATCACCCAGGTTGCTGTATTATTTGAGACCCGAAAAGATTTGAGAGCACGACATGATCAATTGTTCAGTTGGAATTTTGTCAAACGATTTACTATACAAATTGGAGGATATAACAACCGGTGTATAAAACTGAATGTTATAACTATTCTAATTTATCAAACAACACTGCATTTAAAGATAGCGCTAGATTAATCATCGCACTGTATAACCTGATGATTTTTTCTATTCTTCATATTTTTCTACTCCTTTTTGTAAATTATTTTATTCCATCCGTTTATCGTGAAAAATTCTTCATTCGCTAACAGTCTCAATTGCATTTACTCCGAAAGCTTGAGTTTCGCAAGGAGTAGAAATATGCATGTCGGTTCAATAAAAAAATTTTATTTTATCAGACCAACGGTTACGTACGTTTTCGAGTCGCTTCAGGGTGTCACAACTCACAGTATTGTATTTAGGCTTTCTTTCCCATGAATTCAGTTACTCAGCATAACGGTCTATAATTGTCACACTCGGACGTGGAGATTGACGTGGAGATCGACCGATGGAGATTGAGCCAGTAAGTGCAGTTTGAATATTTATTTAGTCTGGATGATTTAGATCATTCAAGTGGGTCACGGCAAACATTAAACTTACACTGCAATAAGCTTTATTGATAATTACATATTGGATTATAGATATAAACTAGAAACGCGTTACAATGCACACTGCTCCATTTCCAGAAGACATATTAAAAAAAATAAATAAAAAAAAATTGTACTAAGTGCCATTAATTGCACGAGATATAGCACTTGCTGGTCTAGGTGTCGGGTCGTAAATATTTTGCAGCTGGATCATAATCACCAAATATGTTGTCACCGTTCCAACCATCTAAAATCAGTTAAAACAGTAAGAAAGACTAGAATTGTGACACGATCAGGCACTTGACGCTTGACTTACACTGCAAATCATCTCATAGTCCAACGTGAGGAATTCCCTAGCTGTGAATTGCAGAGGATTCCGTATGAGCAGGAGTGAGAACACTTGGATCTATCAGATGAAAAACAGGGCTGTGAACCGGCCGCATAGAGCACTACACTACAGGAATAACATGTCTAATGATAATAGTTCTTGTTGATGTACCTCTTTCCTTACTTGTCGGTCACTCGTAAAGCTGTCGAATCGGTGAATGATTTGTCCCATCTTCTGCGCCTGAAATGAAGTTTCGAAGTGATACTCAGGATTGCTGAATCTATGGAGGATGCGGATGTAGCATACCTGGGTACACGTCATTGAGCATACAGAGACGATGTAGAGGATTTTTACGGTGTATAATATAAGCCACAATACAATAATTATTAATGTTATAATCAAATTTGTGGGGCGTTCCCGTATTAAGGTCGAATTTACGAGACTGTTGTACACGATGTAGAGCCGTGTAGTGATGAGAACGAAGGTGATGGTCATGGATAAAAGAATCTGCGTGCCGAACGCTTCGTTTATGATCCTGGCTGTGGCGCATAGCTCTTCATGTATTTTTCTGTAGAATATTCTAGTACAGTCGTAGTCACTGCGATTATATTTATCACCGAATTTTACCCATTAAGCATTACCTGCTATGGCGGATGAGTTGTATGATCCATTGCTTATTAGTCAATCTGAACGAGTATAGATTCGCGTGGATCTCAAGTGTCATCGGCCGCAACGAGTCATCTAATTCTGAGTCTTGGATGAATGAGTTTCTATTGTACTCTTGAGAACTACACTGCATGAGATTCGAGTTCAAATGTTTGAAACGATTGCCAATATACCTGCATAAAAGACAAGGACAATTTGGGTAGCAGCGGCGGTATACGATTTGTAAATTTTTCAAAGTACCTGATGAAGCTAGTAAATGTGCAATCAATGATGCAACTGCAGGCTGGCGTATAGTGCACAACAGCTAAATGGCCAACTTGTGTCATCGTAATATTATAGTTATCATAGCCGGACACGTAGATCTCGAGAGCCAGTATGATTATCATATAGAGAGATGCACTGGTCAGTTGGATAATTTGATACCTATAGGTCAACCCGTATTCTTTGGAGATTTCATACTTGCCTAGCATCTCGTTCACTTTATTCAGCTTGCGTAGACTGGCCACCACTTTCTAAGGACGTGATAAGGATTTCTATAATACTGTCTCTGCATCCTGCGTTTTCGATTTTTTCTACAACTCACCTTTGACGCCGTACGACCGAAGTATTGGAACACAAGGATCGATAAGATGATACTCGAGATGAAAAGGCGATAGGAACCCGACAAAATCGCAGAGCTCTGTATTTGTGTCATAATGCTTGCTTCCGCAAGTATGATAGAACTCAAAAATATAATAAAATGAGCGATTGACCAGCAGAGAGATATCCAGGGTCGCGGGTACCCGATGGGATACTCGAAGATTCCTATGGCGAAAAGCCAGTTAGCCAAAATCACCAATGACATAGCACCTCCAAGTGTTCTTGGTTCCGGGAACTTCATGTCGTACGATTACTGAAGCTGACTGTAGTCGGTCACTAAAGACTAACCCCGTAAGAAATTGTTTGGCTTGTGAAATTACCGATAAGTAGATTAACCACGACTTACGTGAATAACTTTTGATCTATTTCTAAAATCAAGCGGCAAGATAATCTGGGTATGCGTTAACGGTTAAGATATAGAAGACAATGAAATACCTTTTTGTAGCGTAGATAGGTGCTGAAGTATCTGACAAATTGGTGTTGATTCGGAGTTGTAATAACCCTCGATAATCGATTATGCAAACGGTTCGCTTCGACGATCTCTGCCATATGTTGTACAAGCAAAATCCAACTCACAATCAGTGATTGATGGAGTCAAGCCTAATCGACGTAAACTGACTTTGGATTCTCGACAGAAAACTGGCAACGGTATTGTCATCAATTCCAATTGATACATTACTATATGTTCCATAAACGAAGTCGTATGGAAATATTGTATGAGCTTTCTGTAATGATTATGTCTATAGGAAGTGAAGAGATACCTCTTATAATCCTCTTTTTAAAAAGATTTTGGCGAAATCCGTACCTATATCTCGGAGAGTCGATTGACCATACTGGGGTTGTCCTCGTGAATTAACGTATTAAAGTTTCACATTTTATTTTTGCAGGTAAAATCAAGTTTTCCAAAGATAGCAGAGAAGGCGGGTTTAGCTGGTGATACTGATAAATAAGACAGTGTGCAGGACCATTGAGGAGGTCTTATTTCTTGAGAGAAGACTAAGCACAAGTGAAAAGATTGACACCTACAACGTCATGGGGAAGCAGGTACTGACGAAATGGTGAATGAATGAGTTTAGTTAGATCTAATTCATCAACGTTATAGGTGTGAAATAGAAGAAAGGCAAGTAAGAGCATAATTTCAACTACAATATCGCCAATTTTAAACTAACGATAAAATCTTTCGTGGCGGTTGTTTTAAACGGTATCATTTGTCGCTAAAAGCATAACATTTCTCGTTGAACTGTTGACTCGGTTAACAGCACGAGGAATTTGGATTATAAACACCAAATAAGTGGTGACCGTCCCAACCATCTGAAAGAAATAATACGATAACAGACAATGGTATAGCCGCATATATCACTGAGTCATGGAAACTCGAAGTTTACCGCGCGAATCATCGTCTCATCCAGGGTGAAGAACCCGTAGGCCGTGAATCGCAGAGGGTCCTGCATTAGCTGGAGCGCGAAGGCGTGAATCTAGCACAAGACGTAGAGAATAATTAAATGATGGATAACTTACAACTGTATGAGTAAGTTAATATTTCTCGTTAATATACCTCATCTCTCATTTCATCGGAGGTATTTGGGTTGACCAGCTCGTGGATTCGGTCTCCCGTTTGGTGCGCCTGGAATAGAATTTTCACACTATTATTCCGGCCTGTGGGAAGATGCTCTTTTCAAAGAAACAAGCGCACGTGTACCTCATTAGATGCCATCGAGCAGGCAGAGATGGTGTAGAAAATTTTCATCATGTGAAATCCAATCCAAGGTAAATCGCAAATAATTTTGATCTTCATATCCGACGTGATTGTGATCGAATTGAAGAGAAGAAGGTAGGCGTTGAAGAGTATGGTAATGATAACGGCTATCCCTATGGCCATAGATGCAAGAATCTGGAGGGAGAATTCTTCATTCAAGTTCTTGGCCGTGTCGCAGAGATCATGATGTATAATCCTGTGGAGAGAGCGTACAGTCTCTGTCACTGAACGGCTATCGGATAATTTTGTTTATTGAACATACTTGGCATTCTGTAAGATGCGCATCATCCACTGCTCATTTGCACCTACAACGTGTCGTGATTGCACATGATTTTCAAGTATCGTTGGCGTAAACCACGAAATGTACGGCTTTACATTTCCGTCCTCGATACTCAACTTTCCAAGATACTTGTTTAGGTGTCGAAAACGATTTCCGATGTATCTGTACAGAAGAAAATGAGATACGGACAGAAGTCATGATGTATTTCTGAGCCTTTCGCCATACCGAATGCAGATCGTGAAGGTGTAGTTCTCAAAGAGACTGACGAATATTACATACTGCGTGGTGATAATGGAAGCAATTGGCGCCATCAGAGCATCGTCATACATGAGCATCATAGGAAAGAGTGTCATCGTTAACAAAAAGAATCCAGCCCCAATAATATGGATAATTTGAGACTTAAAAGTCGACCCGTATTCTTTAGGAATCCCAAGCTTGTTCAGCATCTCATTTATTCTGTCAATTTTATAGAGGGAATCCACGACACTCTAGAAACCAAACGGAAATTTGATACACGCCTTATTACTTATTTGTGATTTCTTACTGCTGTCGCAATTGTTCTTGACTGACCTTTGATCCTACTTGCCCGAAGTATAGGGACGTGGCGCCATAAATCGTTGTAACAATCACATATGTTTGGTAGCTGATTTTACTAAATGTAGAGATTCCCTGATCCGATAAATTTCTTATTGTTACGAGGTTGATTAAGTACAAAAAAAGGATGAGAATTGTGCCGGACCAGCATAGAGACAAAAACCTTCGCGGACTGCCTGTAGGATACTCCAAGGTCCCTATTCCAAGAGCCCATCTGATGACAGTCACTGGTGACGTAGCACCGCGAAAAGTTTTCGGTTCCGGGAATTTCATTTTTGCACTATAACAGAGAGTTATATTCAACACCCGAACTTAGCGAAAGGTTACTAGACTTCGATTTGAAATTCAATTAGATGCTGCTACCCTTTTTGATTTAACCTGATCCTACTGCAGAAGGTGGATTTGTTAGCTCTTCTTTCACGAATACCACATATATCAGTAGAAGACGGCAGTGAGCCTTACCTCCCGTGACCAGGTAGCCTGGCGTTTGCTGGTGTAGTGAAGGCTTGGTGCTCAGATAGTCCTCAACAATCGATTGTTCGAACCCTCACCTTCGAATATTGCAATGACGTCACAGAAGCAAAAAAAAAAAGTTCTTTCGACTGTCTGTAATATGATGCAGATCCACCATAAAGTTATTCCAGACGCCAGAGGGATTTAATTTGATAATTTCATTTCGACACTTGATTTCACAAAGAGCTAGCGAGTTTCTTCTGTCTAATGACTTGCTTTCATACCTGAGTAAGTGCAATAACGACAGTCGAAGAGGGTGTATCGGTAGTAGCCGATATCCTCTTATTGCAAGAATCTGAAGACTGAATCACAAGAGCAGGACACACCTGTCGGAGTATTAACTGGGATTTTTGGAAAAATAAAAACCCCATACGTGCTGAAATTGAATTATATTTTATACTTTGAAATGTGTAGTTTCTCAATGTTTTAACTGATAATGATGATGGTGATAATTTGTTAATAATTCACAATATAGATTTTTTATATTTCAGATGATTAAATATTATAAGTCGATAATTCGTATCAATTTTATAAATAATGCAAAGCAATGAGGTTGGAAATGTACAAACGGTAATAAAACCTGAGTTTAATGTGAAAGTAGATAATAATAGCTGTACGTTGAGAACTAATTTTATTAATCGTATTACAAGAATATCTCGCTATGTCATTGTTTTAGGACTAATTAATAAACGATTAAAAAATGTTCGTTTTATTTTTTGAGTACTTAGCAGTTGTTCCATTAGTCGTATGGGAGGATGGTTAAGGTCTACGAGTGCGCAAGTACGGCAGGAACAACCCCTTGTTGCGTAGCATGGTTATTTTTTCAGTGTCAAAAAGGAATATCGCAAATATTTTATTCCAATACATGAACTCAGAATAATATTTATTTATTGCAGGGAACGCAGGACGTACCTTCTATTATGATGAAACCAATTTATCTGAATGGTATCAGCTCGTAAGCATCGGTCAAAACCGATGTAATATCGCTATCCATCGGCCTGATGGATGGGTGTTGTCTAATTTATTCATTGCTAATAAACCTGATATATTACCAAGTTGAGATAATCGGTATGTGAATATGTTTCCGCAACAGTCAACATCAATTATTTATTTTTACATGAAGATCATAAGTCCATACAATTCCACCCGTTTTTGGTATTAGGTGAGTTATAGGTCGTAGACTGATAAAATATTTGCTAGGTACTCATCGTTAGAAATAGATGCATAGGTATCATGGATTTAATGATAAGTCACAAGAAAAGCAAGTTGATTCTTATACCGGGCTGTAATAACAGTTTCTCGTCTAAGAGTCGGATAAAAACATGTGAAAGTGTCGGAGTGAGACGAGCAGTCGTCAACCCTGGATTCAGTTTATTAAACGACACAATGAAACGCACAATTTTTTCATTCGCATATTTAATTCTTATAAGAGGTTCATCTCCAGAAGGAATGAAATATTTTTAAATTGTAAAATTGGTGGTCAAATTTGTCACGCTATTCACATCAGGCTTAGGATCGTAGACTGCACGCATCTGAATCATCATCACCAAATATGTCGTCACCGATCCAACTATCTGAAAAATAATAGAAATGGTAAATACTAGACGTGTAGCTCGCAATATTTCGACTTTAATTTACCTACCCCGCGAATCACCGTACAGTCAAGAGTGAAGAATCCGTAAGCCGTGAACTCCAGCGGATCTTGCATCAGTTGAAGCGTAAAGACCTCGATCTAACATATGGAATATAATTATAATGATGAACGAAGGCACGCATCGCATAACTCTTGATGATTGCAGTATTGACTACAATTCACAATAAATATTTCTTATTAATCTTACCTCAGCTTGTATTTCGGTGCTATTATCTGGCTTGTCCCGATCGTGGATCACTACGCCGATCCGCTGTGCCTGGAAAAGAGTTTCTTTGTGTTATCACAGTAATAATTGTAGTCGATGTACTACAATCGAGTGACATATGTCAATTTCACGATGTACCTCACAAGAAACCGTCGAACAACAATAGACGAGGTAGCAGATCGCTGTCGTATAGCCGAGGAGCCAACAGCAGATAGGAATCAACTCCATGATTTTTGAACCGATATTCGACGCTGTCGGAACCATAAAAAATTGGTAGACAGTGAAGAGCAATGCAGTGACGTTGCAGAAGGCTATTCCCATGAAAAAGATGATGTGAATACCAAATACTTGGTTCATCTCCTTGGCTGTGATGCACAGGTCACGATGTATGCTCCTACAACAAGAGATCGGGGTTCCCTCAAATTACAACTTAAATATAGTAAAACGTACCTAGCTTCCCGCAAAACTTGCACCGTCCATTTCTGGTTTGGAGCCTTAACGGGTCGAAGGTCCCGACGGATTTCAGGCGTGATTAGAAAGATCGTCGACTTTCGGTAGTCCGAATCCTGAAGAAATGACTCGTTGTCTCTTCCGTCAGAAGTCGACTGAAGGAGGTGCGCGTTTAGATGTTGAAACCGATTACCGATGTACCTATTTATTAATGGCAAAAAGTAGTCAGAATAATATAAACCGCGATGGTAAATTTATGCATTCATTGTCGCACTTGATACAGCCACAGTAAGTGCACCCGACGACGCAGATGATAATCAGCTGATAAAGAAAGCTGAGACGGAAAGCGATGTCAGACGTCTGCCAGAAGGAAGTGTTGTTTGTGACGGCAACATTAACGATTGCAGTGGTGATGATATGTACGAGACATACGGCTAGCTGTTTCATCTGGTACTTGTAAGTTATCCCATAGTCTTCAGCGATTCCGAATTTTCTCAGGTTTTCAATCACGGAGCCGATCCGGCGGTGGAAGGTTTTTATGTTCTGAAATGTTACAAAAATCGAGAAAAACTTCCGTTAATACCTGATCTCGATAATCGGATATCGACTATACTGACTGACCTTTCCTTTCCAAGACATGATCATTGCAATGATGATAAAGTTCGCAGAGCAGCAGCTACTCAAGTGGTAATTGTGCATTGTAACCGTGGACTCCGTTGTGGAAGAGATTACCGGTAATTGAGCGTTGCTGGCCAAGAACAAATATAGAATTAGATGACTGATGGACCAGCAGAAAGATAGCACAGGATGCGGATGGCCAATCGGATACTCGAAGATTCCGATGCCGAAGATCCAGCAACTACGAATCGCTGGAAGCATGGCACCGCGAAAACTCTTTGGTTCCAAGGCCTCCTTCTTCTGACTCGATCCGCTCTGTAATCATTCCTTGTGCGAACTTCATTGCTTGTTTTTACAAAAACCATGTTTAGCAAAATCTATTTTTGCTTCATGCTAAACATTTTCAAGAAACTTTCATCTAGGTATGCATACCGCCTTTTCAGTACTCCAATAACCTGATCCATACATTTTACGGTCGAGAATGGAGAAATCACAGATGAGATAAGTAGTGAATTTCGAAAACTCTAATAATTCGCATTCGGTAACCCAAGAGTGGAATGAAGTATCTGAAAGAACGTGTTGCTTCAGGACGTTGAAAATTCTGATGGTTTAAATATTTGAGTTTTTATCTACGAACTCTGCGGTAATGTTCACACAGCCAAGTAATCGTCAACAAGGTATGTACTTCGAATTTGTTTCACCCTTGTTATTAGCGACGCTTGTCCATTAACTATAATTATTAGATCGAGCCAAGTGCGAATTAATAATAATGATATATAGTAGCACAATGTTCATCATTTATTATAATGTATCAGAATATGTAATGCGAAATTGACTGAGTACCTACAGGCGGTATTTGTTGTGTCAGATATGACATGTATTATTAATTGCGGCGATTGAAGTAACAACAAGTGATTATTTTCATCGCAATTATCACGATTTTTCATAAATCCTCGAAAGCCGCCGTCATCATCCTGCGTAAAACATTAATGGCGGATTTCTCAGACCGAACAATTCTCTTCATTAAACAACTAGATGCAGAAATCTTGATTGATTTGGATTCATCCATTTGGATAGAACCGTTGATCTGATCTGATTAACAGATGAGTCGTTTCATGAAAATAATGGCAAGAATTAGGCTAGCTATACATATGGTCTTTGTCAGAGAATCCTATTCGCGAAACTGTTCGTGTTCATAGCTAAGGTTGCGATATTTTGGAAATTAATACAGGGAACCATAAAATTTATCTGAGATTTTTTATAGAAAAATTATGATTTCTGTATCGGTTTTCTCTCGGGTTCAAGATACCGTCATAAAAAAAAAAAAAAAAACAATGTATTTATCTCTTAGTAGTGAAATAAATTTGAGGAAATTACAGTGTCGAGAAACTGATTACTGATCGGTTGAAAATTAACACAGATCATTCATGTCGGGGAGACTATGTCTTTAATAATATGTTCTTGCATTACCTTCTTGAGATTTTTGGGACTGGATTCACTAAATTAAGCAGATTTACACGCAGATGAACGGGTAGCAGAGAAATAACGTGGTGAACGTAGTCAGATTAAACCTTTATTTTTCAGTTCAATGCATTGCAATATAGTACTATAGATATGATTGCACATTTGACTCTGATAATTGGTCGAAACAAAATAATAATCATTACCACAATTAGAGAATGATTGTTTGAAATTATAAATGGCTTTTGGCATAGGATGCTATTAGCTCTAGATTTGTCCTACAATAGACACAATCTCGGCCTTCATATTCAACGACCTTACTGCTTTGTCGTACTAAAAATTGGTACACCCATGATTTGTACGCACATGACCAAGTACATAGCCACAGTTACGAAAAGCTGAAAGAGAAAAAAGCGATGACCACTAGTTTAATAAAATAGTATTTGATGTAGGCTGTGAGACCAGATATGATTCGTTTCAATTGAATGCCATCTAGCGGTATTCTTTCCCCGTATATACTCTCAACGTAGCGTTGCTAATCATCGATTATAAGGAAATACTGGTCAGCTCCTTCCAGTCTTGTATTTCAATTCACCTGCTGAAGCATCGAGTAATCCAGTGAGCATAATCCATGAAGATTCAGTTGAAGTGGGTTATGGATGAGCTGCATCGAAAGCGTACGAGCCTGTAAATGTATGTGAACATTGGAAACCGCCAGAGATGACCAGGCAATATACCTATGACATCCATTCGAAATAAATATACATAGTTACATACCTATGATTGTGAGGAATTAATTGTAAACTGTACTAGATAATTATTGCCAAGTCTATTCAGTGATTTCAATTGAAATTGCATAAATTATAAATTGCTACCGGTAGCATGATTATGTCTGAAGAACCACACAAATGAAAACAGACGCACGCACCTCTGATCGGAGAGATGTAATGGGATAAAGATGCAATGCAATTCCGCAGGTTCGATGTGCCTGAAATTAAAGTCAAGTATTAATGGCGGATGTGATCGGGGAAATAAAACTTAACGATACTCACCTCAGTGGTTAGCGACACCGTAGAGCGAACGATCATAAATAATCTACAGCTGAAGAAAATCGCTATCAAAAGGGGATGAATAAAGTAGATATTGGTAACTCCATGAATTCCGTGAAGTGACAGTAAGATGTACATCGTGTAGAATTGCAACGTCAATACCCATGTGGAAAAGACGACAACAGTGAGGATGACCACCGCATTGTTTCGGTTCCAATCTTTTGCTACACGAGACAAGCGTGTATACATTTTTCTGTAGAACCAATAATTTCATGAATCGATATTAGGAAGCTTGGGTTCAGTGTATGACGTTATGTCTTATGTACCATACGGTATTAAGAGAAGAACGAGAAAAAGTTATAATATAGGAATGATTAAAAAACTCTGGTTGGTCATCCGCTAGCACTGATTGTGAACTCTATTCCTAAATCGTTTTATGCATATTGAATTTTTATCAAATTTGTATCCGACACCTATAGGTATCCTATACGTATACGTATAAGCACAGGCAAAATTTTGATTTCTGAAATTCCAGCTGTTTCTAAATTGTGCAACTTACCTGACGGAGTACAATATTTCTTTCTTTCGTTCGTTTTTCAAGAAAACAACAACCTGGACCAAATTATTCTCCGTGTTTTGTGAATCGTACGAATGTTTTACCCTCAGTGATTTTAGGAGTGCATTTAAATCTTCGAAACACACCGTAATCATCCTGTGTTAAATACAAATTTGATGGCAGCTTTATTTGGACCAGCAGTCTTTTCGTCATACTTTGATACAGAAGTTTTCATCTGTTTACGTACAGGCGATGATCTGAGTCTCATTCGGGTCTTTAGTCCGTATCAAACGGTGCAAATATAACTTCGGCTTCAATTGCGAATTGGACAGATTTCATTTTGAGTCTTCAAATTTTATACACAAAATCCCAAATAGTGAACACGGTTTTAAACTACAGACCATCATACTATTGAAATTTTCAGGCAGGCTCACAGCCCACTATAATTTCCAAGCTTATATCAATCTAACTTACTCGGTGAGATTGCAGAACATGGCTTCGTTGACAGTCGAGATGAAATATGAATACTGCGTAAAAAATACTCTACAAAGAATCAAAAATCTATCGGCGGCTCCCACAGGCTGCACTGAACCGGAGTACGTGAAAATGCCGATTATAATCATCATGGGGACCAGGATTCCAAGCTGCCAGATTTGGGATATCAAAAAACGTTTGTACGAGCGTACAACGCCCATCCTCATCATGCTTTCGTTAATGTCCTCCAGTTCCGTTATACAACAGCTACGTTTCTGTAAATTTTCAAATGCACATCGACGTGATTTTCAACCGAAAAGTCCGGAAAGGAACGTCGTGATACCAATGAGAATTGATCTGCTAATTACTATTCAATTTCGGATTGCAGAACAGCAAGAAATTGATCTTCAATTCGACTAGCACGTTCGCAATACCTACTCAGAGCTGGTGACAATATTAGCCTTTCAATTTTCATGCGAATTGGAAAAATAATCATATCGGCTCTCAGTTGCAATCAGCTCAATGATAATTCCACTTTGTTTAGAATCGTGCCAGTTGATTTGACTCGTATCGAACAATAATACTAAATTGAAAGTACATCCATGAAAAGTTGGTAAAAGTTGAAGTCGTTGTTTCGACAGATTGTGAAACCTTTTGCATTTGTGTTTAATTATATTGAATGATTATTCCAAAATACTTGAAATATTGCGAAAGAAAGAGTGACTTCATTGATTCTTCTCTTGAGCAGTAATGGACTGTACCGTAATTATTACAACAGGCCTATTGCTTGACCGCATTCCCAAGAGATTAATATTGGAACATCAGCGAACTGACGTACCTGAAAATAGATCGAATATTCCACCACACATCGTCTTCACATCGTTGATTCATAATCAAAAATTGTCATTACGCCAGTTCCAAAATTATGGCTAACCATAGATGTTCACCAATGATGGTCATAACAATCAGCGAAATCAACACGATTTCATAATTATTTTCATTGGGACGTAAAGCTGGGATAGGCTAGTAACTATTACCTTATTACAAACGATGCTGAAGACGATGACAACGCCGACGACGACAGAGTTCGAAGCACAATATGCGCCGTACATGATATTAATCAAACGGGAATCAACTTTCAATTCCACTTGTAGGCCATTGAAGTTCGCCAAGATTGTACATATTGTGTGAAAGGTACATAACGTAAAGGAATAAAGGAAACCAGGGATCGTTCTTCTATTTCCAACTGGATACTCAATTACACCCATTCCGACGAACCAGGAGATCAGGGTTATGGGTAGTAACGTACTCCTTACATCTTTGATATGGTAAAATGACATACTTTGCTTCGTGTTTTGTTTCGAAACTTTTGGCACGTCTCTACTGAGGTGAAACCAATAACAGCAAGTACAAGCCGAGCTTTTGTAACCGTTCGATAATTTCTACCCCTCCTCGCGCTTAATGGGCGGATAGGGTCTTCGCATATACTTAATCTATAATCCCAACTCTGTATGTGGAACGGTGTATATAGTTTTTAATCTACTTGGGGAAAGCTCGTCTTTATTTATCTTCGACGGGAATCTCTATAATTTCGAGCTTCCATCCCATTCAACTGGCAAGTAAAACGAAGTCTAATGACTCATTCTACAATTTTTATAATTCTCCTTCAAAGTGTGTTAATGCACTCTTCGATCAGGTCCCTCAATGTCCATGTAATTTTCCAACCATACAAACCTCCCAGCAATTAACTTCACGAGAAAAAAAATTATCGAATGCTCCAAGGGAATTTATTCTCATTATTAATTATTATTTTTATTTTTATCACATTTTTATTCCTATTTTTCAGTCCAATACATTGCAACATATCATAGTTACCTCCATATTCGATTCCAAAATCGGTTGGAACCAAATAATAATCTGTACCACAATTAGGGTATGACTGTTTCAAATTATAAATGACTTTTCGTGTCGCATGCTACTGGCTATAGACTTATCCTGCTATAGATGCAATCTCGGACTCCACTTTTCATGACTTCACTGCTCTGTCATATTGTATTCCGGATCACCCAAATTTTGTATGAACATGACCGCGTACGTAGCCACAGTAACGAAAACCTGCAAAAGAAAAATGTAATGATCAATAGTTTAACAACAATTTTGAAATAGGCTGTGGGAGTGGAGATTGACTCATTGTCAATCATCTAGCATCATTTTTTCCAATGTAGCATTGTCAGTAAACGATTGAAGGAAAGCACTGATTAAGGCCCTCCGGCTATTGCATCACAATTCACCTGTTGAAGCATCGAGTAATCTAGTGAGCATAATCCATACAGGGTCAAACGCAGTGGATTGTCGATGAGCTGCATCGAGAATGTGCGAACCTGTAAACTATGCGCACATTAGAAATCGCCAGAGTTGACGAAGGTGATATACCTGGATTTATGACATTCGTTTGAAATACGTACATATATATAATTGTAATTAATGAATTGTGAACAGTACGAGGTGCTCATTGCCAAGTCTGTCTAGTGATAATGATTAAAATTGCATAACTCAAACATTGCTGTCGGTAGTACGATTATGCCCGAAAAACTACACAAATGAAAACAGGCGCACACACCTCTGATCGAAGAGATTTAATAGGATAAAGATGTAGTGCAATCTCACAGGTTCGATGTGCCTGAAATCACAGTTAAGTATTAACGCTGGATGTCATAGGTGAAGTTAAACTTTGCAACGATGCTTACTTCAGTGGTTAATGATACCGCGGAGCGAACGATCATAAACAATTTGCCGGTGATAAAAATCGATGTCAAAAAAGGCTGAATGAAGTAGGGATTTGTGATTGATGAAGATCCAGCGAGTGATAGTATGGTGTACATAGAGTAGATTCGGAGTATGAGTATCCATATGGAGAAGACGACGGAAGCAAGGTTGATCACCGCATTGATTTGGTTCCACTGTTTCGATACACGAGCCAAGCGTGTATAAATTTTTCTGTGGAATGAAATATTTCAGATATCGATATTAGAATACTTGGGTATATACAATACTGTGTCATATGTGAAGCAATGCCTGAAGAAAAGAACAAGAATAGAGTCTGATATGGGAGTAAATCAAAGACCCTGGTTGGTTATCCGCTGGCACTGAGCTCTATTCCTAAGTCATTTTTTGTATATTGTTTTAATATCAAATTTATTTCGGAAACCTACGTAAGTAACAAACAAAATTTGTATTCTTAGAATTCTAGCTGTTTCGAAATAGTTCAACTCACCTAACGGAGTACAGTATTTCTTTCTCTGGTTTGTCTTTTACGACAGCATCAACCTGGACCAAATTATTCTCCAATATGTTTTGTGAATCGTGCAAATGGTTTGCTCTCAGTGATTCTAGGAGAGCATTCAAATCTTCGAAACACACCGTAATCATCCTACATTTAACACAAATTTAATGGTGAGTTTTTTCGGACGAGTTGTCTCTTCGTTATACTTTGATGTACAAATTTTCATTCTTTCCGATCAAAGCGCCGATCTGATTCTCAGATGGGTCCTTATTACCTACCAAACCGTGTAATATTACTACGGCTGCAACTTCGAATCAGATCGATTCCTTTACAGACTTAAGAAATTTATGATACCTATACATCTCAATCTCTTCATGTGTTAAAAACTATATTTTTGCAATCCCCGGGTGGCTGCAACCGCACGAAACTCTAAAGGTTCATGTCTATTCGAAAGAATTTATTTCGATCCAACCTTTAGCAATCGATCCAACTCGGAGTCAGCGCTATGGAAACATTGGTACCGTTTGAGATCTGATTTTGCCTATAATCACATTTTTTACACAAAATCCAAAATGGTAAACAGGGTGCCGAGCGACATGCAGACCGTAATATTCCGAATGCTTTAGATATCTATGCCGTCTTTTATGCAGTCATTCTGAGGCTTAAATCGATGATATTAACAATCCAGCTCACTCGTTGAAATTGCAGAACATGATATCGCTGACAGTCAATATGGCGTATGGATACTGGGCATGAAAAATTCGGAGAAAATTCCAAAAAATGTTCACGATTTTGTTGGATGATAAAGAAGTTAAATATGTAGCAATGCTCATTATAATCATCGTAACAAATAGGGTTCCAAAGTGCCGGATCTGCGATACCAAGAAACGTTTGTACGAGCGGATGACGCCCATTCCCATCATAATTTCGTTGATATCCTCTAGTTCCGTTATACAGCGGCTACGTTTCTGTAAATTTTCAAATATACATCGACGTGATTTTCAGCCGAGGAGTCCGGTGAGTAATGTCGTGGTATCAATGAGAATTGGTCTGTTAACTACTTGACTTTGAATTTGAAATGTCTTGCAGTTTTCCTAGCAATTATTCAGGTTAACATTTCAATTCCGGATTGCTGAATGGCAAGAAGGTGATCTTCGATTGAACTGAAACGTTCACATCACCCATTTGGAGCTGCTGCTGATGATAGCCTTTTAATATTTGACGCGAATTGTAAAAATAATTATCTCGGATCTTGGTTGCAAATCAGCTCAATAAAAATCCAGATTTTACAAGAAGAATCATAGAAGTTAAAATGACTCGAATCGTCTAACAAAACCAGATTAGAAGTATGTGGATGAAAAATTGCTGGAATATCACCTTGTTACGAATGATGTTGACGATTATAACGAGGCCGACGATGATGACAAACGAGCCATAATATGCGCTGTAAAAAACACTAAGCAATTTTGAATCGATTTCCCATTTCACTTCTCTGATTTCCAAGTATAAAAAGAATGCACATATTATATGGATAGTAAATAATGTTGAGGAATATAAGAGTCCAAGAAGTATTCTTCTTTGTCCAGCTGGGTACTCGATTACATCTATTCCAACGAGCCAGGAAATCAGAGTTATAGGAAGCAGCGTACTCCTTACATCTCTGGTGTGGTAGAATGACATATTTTGCTTCGTGTTTTGCTTTCGAACCTCAGCCACGTCTCTACTAAGGTGGAACCAATAACTACTGCATGTGCAGGAGGGCGAACTCCTGGAACCGTTCGATAATTTCTACCCCTTTGAGCGCTCAATGGGCGGGCCCAAGGGTCTTTGTATAGGTATAATAATTGTATATTGCCAATGTCGCCGATTGCTCATTACTCATTGCGACCATACGTGTGAAACACTGTAGGGTTTTACCTACTTGTGTACGAACTAGTATTAGTCATCATCCACGAGGTTTTCGATAATCTTGATCTGGTATCTCACAATTAGTAAAATAGTAGATGTAAAGAAGCTTCGAATACCTGCTTACCTAGGTTCCACAGTAGCCCGATGCATCGGTTTACATTTTCCGAATCCTTCTTCAAAATGTAATAACGCCGTCTGCATATAATGTCGACATGTGGCCCGACTGTGGCTTTGCACGTGATAATAATTCGACTCTTTGAAAGAGTCAAGGCACGACAGACAGGAAAGAGATTACCACAGTTACGCAGATAAGATTTAGCATCATGGTATCATCTTTCAATGTTTCCCACTTTCAGTTACATAACGTAATAAGCAGGATTCGACGGAGTGAGTAATTCTCGATTTCATCTCGCATGAACAGTGACCAGTTTTACAAGCCCCACTCCAACAAGAAATTTTCTTTTCCAATTTCTTACAGTTTAGAAAGAGCACAGTAACTATTGAGAACTATGCCTCCAATGTAATCGATGTATTGAACGTAACTATGGTAAATTTTACCGGAGGAAATAATATGTGGCTAGTTTTTATTATCTTTTTCATTAATCGGACCTATTTGTAGTGGATCACGATATCACCCAACTCCGCTATCTATGATATTGAATTTTTCAAAATTGCCTAGTTCTGATGACGTGATGAAAGATTTCGGGCAGATTTTAATGATTACCATAATCGAGTCGATAATACAATCAAAGATTCGAAATATGAACATTCGATTTATATTAGTAGATTCGATTAAGTCGAAGCATTTGCTGCTAAACTAGTGGTATAATATTTGTCGCAATTTCGGGAACGTAGATGTTGCACTTCTGAATCATAATCGCAAAATACGTTTCAATTCAAAAGTAGATAAGGATGAACAATTTTTTATTTCTCATTCACGATAATGAACAATCCATCAAAAAATAAACAATAACAATTGCTCTCGGCTTCCGCTCGAATTATCTCTCTGCCGTAATTAATCATAGGTTGGAGAAGTCGTCGCGTGCAATTCCAGACGTTTTATACAGTGTCTGTTTGTACTAGAACGACCAAATACGTGGCTATACTTGTAATGACCTGAAACATACTGGCGAGAATCAAGAAGTCAAGAGTTAGCATTATTTTCAATGATCAGGTAAGGCTCATGTATTACCAGCTGCAGCAGAGAGTGATCCAAATCGACTAATCCACCGGCAGAGAGACGAAGTGGGTTTTGGATTAGCTGCAATGCAAATTCATTGACCTAGATGGAAATAAATGTGCATGAGGCGCAGGTCAGTTGGCAAACACATTCTGTTAATGCGTCTATTTTATCAAATTGTTGACGTAACATGACATGAGTTTCTTTGGAGGTGCTAAAATCGATGGGATACTCTTCTTCTTCTATTAGCAAACTGGAGGTACTCACCTCCAAGCGAAGAAATGCAATGGGCTGAAGATGGCTCAATAGGATTTTGCCAGTTCGTCGTGCCTGCATCGATCAATACCATTAATTACATTATATCGTAAGTCAAGTAATACGCTTTACCCTTGCGAATTTTATTAGAGTTACCTTAGAGCTCATCGCTGCAGTGGAACGTACAATAATGCATAATTTCGTGATGTGGCAGCTTATAAACTGTATACTTTGAAAACAAAGCCAGCCCTGCTGCAAACTCGTTGAAGTAGAAGATACGTGGTATATGTTGAAAGCTTCGACTGTCCCTATCCATATAGCCATGATAGTGGAGGACAGGACATGCATCCCATTCAATTTGGTCCAACGATTCGCTAGGTTGACCAGGCGAGAATAGATTTTTCTGTCAAACACCCAGGCCGTATAATTTTTGTTTAACAATACTTTCAAGCAGTTCAATTAATTTTTTCATATGATTTATTAAACTTACCTAATGCGCCGTAGCTTTTCCAGCTTCTTTTTATCTTCAAGGACCGCGTCAACCCGGATCAAGTTACCCATCCTGGTATCATAATCGTCCGGGTATTTTATGCTCATTGATTGTAAGACTGAGTTCAAATCTTCAAAAGACTGCGTCATCGCCCTGCAATCAGTTGAACTTCAATGGTAGTTCGGTTGCGATATAAGGTATCAATCCTGTAAAATTCTGATGCTGCATGCATATTTTAGTGTGCCTTTGTACAGACGGACAGTGCTTGTTTTAAAACTGGTCAACTGATTTCACCTGTTGAAGGTAGAGAATGCGATATCTCCGAAAGCTGATATGTATGTCGGATACATGAACGTATACCACAATAAAGTAATATTAAACATTCCATGCGTAGTAATCGTCAGGAGAAGATAATTCGAAACGATCGCAGTAAAAAAGATGAACAAGGTGCCAATGAGCTGCCAAGATCGTTGCCAGGAGAATTGGTGGGAGCGAGCAGCACGCATTGTCTGCATGACTCCATCAATATTCATGAGTTCCAAGACACAGTGATTGTGCTCCTGGAAATTTTTAAATCTCTGTCATCGCGATATGATCGTTTTTTAAGAGGCACATAATCGTGAATGAGTCACGATTAGCAAAAAAGTTCTAATCCGTGGCCCTGTTATCCCATTTAAAATTTCACCTTGCAACTCACCTTACTCTGAATCATGTAGTTGACAAGATTACCGGCGATCATCACAAAGTTTGCTAAAGGGAACGTGCAGACGGCAAATTTAGCCGTGGAAGAATATGCGCCTTCAGACATTTTTAAAACCATACCGTAAGAAAGTACGAGAATAATTCCGTAACCGAAGGAGATCGTTAAAGAAAAAATTAGCCCGATGATCTTTCTCGGACGTCCAATTGGATACTCGATTATTCCCATTCCAAGAATCCGATATAAAAAGAATGTCGGAAACAACGCACTCTTCAGGGTCCCTGGTTCGAATATGCCCATCTTTTCTTCTAATGATGGATTTTGAATCGCAGGTGCGTTTCGAATCAGACCTAGCCAACTACTGAACGCTACTGTCGAGCATTTGCACCCTATTGTCGTCCATCCCCCACTATTCATTCGATCGTTGGTCTTAGAGCCCTTTTATGAAATTCATTGAGACTTTGAATGACATGTATGTACTATTATACTACAGCATGTATGTTTGAGGGTAATACATAGCTCTGGAGTTACTAAAAACGTATCGTCATCGATTGAGAGGACGGAGGGTAAAGGTAGATGTTGTTGGAAACTTGAACATTATCACATTTTTCGTATTTAATCGTAAAACTGAAATAGAGTAGATTCGGATCTTACATGAACCACAGTGGAGCTATGTACAAAAAGAGTCGTACGGTTGAGAATTTTCTTTATTTTTAACGAGAAATCGATGCATGGTAATAATTAATAAGGCATACCGCGCATATTCACCTGAAATTCATTAGACACTCTCTGACGCACAAAATATTATAGAATTCGATCATCAGTTATAAGGTACTGGTACGGTATGAGCCTCTAGCGAGACAGAAATTCCCAAACTTCCATGACCCCCATAACACTACATTAAATTACCCTAATGTGTTATTGATCAGTCTTCGTTACAAAACCCAGCTTCTATGCGCCGCATGTCTAACACGTCGATAAAAATATAGTAAACATATCGTAGATTATCACGTTAAAGTCGATTGTTAAGTTTTTAAGTCATAATGCACTGGCACACATTGAATTGAAACACGAAGCACAGGTGTAACGCTTATCACCGTGTTTCACATCACGAACTTTCACCAGGAAATCTGAAGATTGAGATTCAGATAAAAGTTGAATGATTCATCACGTCTATTCAATATCATTAAACAGCTAAAACACACGGTGTAATTTTATGTCGTTGTCACTATCGTATTTCAAAGTCTTCTGTGAGCGCGGTGTGCTGATATTTAAACTTTAAAGCAAGTATCACTAAACTGCGACAGAATGATTTTAATTTAAAAAAAATTCCCAGTTTGTGGCAACGATTCGCTCTTCAATTTCGGAAAACGACTTAAGTTGCGGTTTTATTGACTGAAGCGGTTGGCGCAGGGGAGCGGCTATCACTCATTTGGATAAGGATCACCAGGTAGGTAGTTATAGAGCCGACTACCTGAAAAATGTAGAAGACAAATTCTTAGAAAACACCACCGGTGTGTGATTATATCTCAAATTATTTGCAATGTAAACGTATCAGGGCTTTGTCAAATACACTACGAACAATTGAAAACACCTACCCCTTGAACGTAGGTATAATCCAAAGTGAAAAATCCACAGGCAGAGAATCGTACCGGATTTTGGATCATTTGTAGTGCGAATTCTTGGATCTATGATAAAAAACAACAAGAACCACTACCCTTATATGTACGAATTTTATAGATTTTTCGTTTGCACAATTAGTTTCAATATTGCAATTAAACTGTTTGAATTTAATCGTCGTGGTAGAAGGTGTCATGCAGTAGCACCTCGCATGGATGAAAAGAAATTTCAGTCAATTTCATTTACCTCTTTTTGAAACTCTTCATTAGTTGCTTCAAGAACTTCATAAATGATTTGTCCCGATTTTCGAGCCTAAAAATGACGAAGATACAGTTCGTAGGGTAGATTAGATATAATTTTCAGTTATATCAGTTATAATCATAAACGAGAACCAGTGACCGGAATAATGTCAGTTAAATACCTCGTAGCTCACGGCGGCACAGGTATAGCAGATCATAAAAATCTTGAAGCCGTAAATAGTGCACCAGGATGCAGGTGGCATTACTTCTCTGATTGTATCAAGCACCGAATTTGTCGAGGAAAAAGCACTATAAATAGTGTACAGGAGTCCGGTAATCATTACCGAGGAAACTGCCATTGAAATTAGGATTTGTATTCCGAAAACCGAGTTGAATTTTTCAGCAATCTTAGAGAGCTCTAGATGAGTTTTTCTTAAACAGAAAGACGAAGCACGAAGTGATATGAAAATAAAATCTTGTCGATTCACGTGCATCTAACCAACACGATGTTGAACGTGGTCAAAAATGAACTCGAAAAATTCGGACAAACTGCAATTGGCAATCTTTGGTCGTTCGTTCGTATCTTTAAAGGTTTCAGTGAAGTATTATAGTGGTAGGAATACTAGATAGCCTTTTGACATTTAATTCTTCGATTCAATTTTTATGGAAGAGATTTAGTAACATTATTCATTTTGTTTACCGGATTGTATGAAGCAAGTAACGTTTGTCGATTAGGTTCGTAGCCAAACCGCTATCAACACCATGAAATGACGATGTTTTTTTAATTTTATGTTGAACAACGATGAGTCTTCCTCTGGGATACGGAGCAACGTCTGGCGCTCCTAGGCCAAGTAAAGCTGTGTTAACTTCCTGAAATTTTTTTCTGAGGTTCCTAATTGATAGTAATTAAAAAGCATCAATGACACAGAATTAAATTATTTGAAATAAATAATATCGAGCTTGTTATACCTCGTTGATCCGCAGAAACTGAGATCTGTTGCAAGCATTAGTAGTATTGGTTGGTGAAAAGTGAACATTATTGCAAATTTTGTGAAAAACGACGTTTTACTCTGAAGCCACAGTGAGTCAGAGACGGTTATCAAAATCATAACGAAACAAATCGTTATAATGTGGTAAATTTGATCCAAGACCACTTTTCTGTACTCCTTTTCAAAGCCCAATACTGTTGAGATAGTGTCATCTAATTTCTGCATTCGCTCGATACAATCGGTTATCCCCTAGAACAGCAGAAAAATGGTAGATTCTATCAAGAAGTACTCCAAGTTCTGCTATGTAATTCTAATTTCTTACTGTCCACATCGTTGTAAGACTTGAGCTAACGATTATCATCATTATTCGACAGATGAATGAGAAACAGAGACATGATAATATTTTCGGTAATTTAATTCTGTTCTACTTCAGTAAACCGTTTAGTGACAACACAAGCGTAGAAACAATTTAGCGTAGTGACGTGCGTTGTGAAATATGTACGTACCTTGCGTCTCATCAATGCCAGAAGCGGCGCCGTAAGTGATATGCATGTGTTTGTATAGACGAGTATTTTATACATCATAGTAGCCATGGGCGAGATATTGTACAAGTACGAAGGAACCATTGCACTGATGCCGGTATAAAATATAAATACATCAAAAATCCAGAACCCCGTAGTATACAGAATCATCATGACCTGCACAGGCCTGGATTGTGCTGGTGGAACTGCACCTACGCCAATAATCCAGTTGAAGTAAATCATCGGTAATAAAGCAGTGTAGAAAGTCTTCGGCTCTGGGATGAACATATTTCAAGTTTACGTTGAATTTTTTAAAACTTCTGAGTCAGCTACCGCGTTGTATAACCAGGCAATCACCAATGTTCTCACTGGTATGAGCAAGAAATAAAAGTTGACTTCTCACCGGCTCGCTTTAACTGGACGTACTCATGTGATACGAATCTTTCGCCCATCACTTGCGCGTCCACTTTTATCGTATTCATGCGGGAATTTGTAGTCCCCCATTATAACTAGTACGAGAATATAAATTAATGTAATTGACACGAGCGTCAGACACGAAACGTCACTATCAACCGCCGTATGCCACGATTATCTGATAAGAATGAAAGTCTCCCCGTGCGAGACTTTTAATAGCACAATTCTGCCTAATAAGTAAATATGATTATCAATACGTATGTACATATAGGTATACATATATATATATATCAAACTGGAAAGGCAACGGCTTAACATGACCTTCGATGTAGGTACTTTAAAATGTACACATTTCAAAGTATTAATCAATTATTTCATCATAGTAATTGCTTTTCATGTCGAGTGATAAAAATGTCGGAAAATTCGTTTCATTATAATTACACTCATTTTAAACTGTCTATTGATTGGCGAAGCACATAGTACGTGTAGCTATGTCGAGTGATATGACTAGACTTTGAAATCGACGATAAGATCATAATTCCTTTTATTTAGACCTGTAATTCTGTATACACAGGCCAGGCACTCTTGATTTTATAGGAAGAAGTTCATATTATTCGCAACTTCGTTTCGCATCTCTTGAGAAAACCTTAGATCTGGGTGTAAACGAAAGATTCAGATATTTCTTCATGCAATTTTATCCGGGCTAATCTTTGAGGGGGAAATTGTTAACAGCGCGTGGTTACATTGCCGAAAATAAAATACCAATGAATCAAAATTTCTAGTATAAAATATAATATAAATCGCTCAGGTGGCGCTTATGCTTTTGTAGTAGAATATAATTTGCATATGTCACACGGATTCAACGGTATGGGCGTAGGGGTGGTGGTAAAACCCATAACACATGTAACTAACAGTTACGTGACAGCAAATAGGGGCTTGAGACCGACACTGTGCACCCTATAGAGGAAAATCATATATTACAGGGATTACGTTATTTTGACATCAGGATTACACGCCCATACGAACCGTGGCTACGATTATTTAGCGTGGACTTAATGCATCTAAATCAGTGCTTATACTGACGTGTCAACTCTGTCAAATGTTTCATTGAAATTATTAATAATCATTTTTTGGCAAAAATTCTTCACGTTAAAAGCGTTTCGATTACACAGCTGCCTGAAACGACGGCAGCAAACCAAAAACAAAAAAGAAAAATACATGTAGACTAGACATTTGTATTTCAAAGTTGGACATGTGCAAAATTAAATGCAATTTGAGAGGGGTTTTCATTAATCGAGAGATAAATTTGAGTTTCCTCTTCTCTACTACCCCATCCTGATTCATTGTTCGCCACCACCGGGCGCCCCTTCTTCAATCTTACAAATTTCAGGACGTAAACGTAAAAGTTCTCCACTCTCTAGTTGGGGAGGCTTAATTCTTTTTGGCGGTAGTGATCAAGCAAAGAAAGGGCCCAGTGAGAATCGATTGCGAAAGGGCGTTGAGCCGTGAAGTTGGCTTCCAGTAATCTCATTCTTTTTCACTTAGTTTTAGTCCGAAGCGACCGATCTCTGGGGAATAATGCCACCACCACGCTATGCACCTCGGCTACTTCACCCCGCGAATTGTATTCCGCTTACGCCCCGGTCGTGTAGGCATGACTGACACATGCTTTCCACCACCCAAATAGATCCGAGAGATTATCAGACATATGTGAAGTCTAGTTAGCCGATAGGCTACCGATACATGTCACGTTGTTGGATTTTTATAAACTTCGCAGAAATCGAATCTTTTTTTTTTTTTTCATTATTCCTTTTTTATCTATTTTATCCAGAACGTGACTTTGCTGAAATCGGTTGATCGACTTGATGAATGAATGGACTGAAATATAACTTGGGAACAAAATAGATTTTGGGCATTAATGAGCTCAACTACGTGATAGTATAATTTTGCGAAAGCGAGTTTCGTTTCGTGATATTATTATTATTATTATTATTATATTTATTCAGGGGGACGAGGTACACGCATGTTCATTAAATACATACAATATTTACAATACGTAAACGAAATTATGACGGACGACGGTGCCAGATACTGGAATATGTACAGAAAACGTTAGGGTACCCCACACAGCATAAAGATAAGATCAGCATGTCCCCAGCGACGGAGTGTATGATAGAAATGTAATTCTGTGGTGAAAATAGCACATTGTTTCTTTGGCAGACAAAGCATGATAAATACATGATTAACCGAGGAATCATCGTAGGATAAAATTATTTAAGATTTAACAATCCTAATATCATTCATAGTGACAAGTTTTAGATCGACCCACCATTATTCCGCTTATAAATATTTGAGATTGTGAGCACGATATATTATAGGTATATTAATTAATGTATTTATAGATGTATATATATATATATATGAATATGTATAGAAAATTTGGAGGTATTCAACTTATGCGATTTTATCAGCGAATGAAACGGACAATAATTATTACGCTTCAAGCACATGGTTCAAATAAGCGATGTAGCATATCGCTAATCGCAGAATTTCAATCTTGGACAGTTTTTTGTCTGGTGGTAAAGTTGGCAGTAATTTTCTCAGCTCTGCAAAGGCCAGATTGAAGGCTTCAACTCGCACGCGCTCTCTGGAAAAAAAAGAAAAAAAAATTGCCACTTCAGCCATGTAGAAGAGAGTGTCGAAGTACAATCGATCTTCGCTTTAAACATTTACCCATTTATTCTGTACGTACAAGGAAGACCAATTTTTTTTTTTTGATTTTTCACATTTGAACGCTGCGATCAATGACTTTGGTAATAAATTCGAATTTGAGTATCTCGAAATGAAGTATTTTATTACCTTGTCGCATGCGCCGTGCGATATTTCTGCGTCGCTCGCCGTCGACGTCGTCGTTCTTCGCGCGAAAGTGTTCCGGACCCTGGGCTGACGCCGTGGACCATTCCTCCGTGACCTCCGTTTGCCATTCCGTTTTCCCTGTCTCTGAAAATAGTCAAATTGTATATAATTACGGAAAGTAAATGAGACACGAAGAGATTATAAATGAAATGAAATTAACGTCGTACCAACCTGCGTCTCGGTTGTAGACTCAGATTACAACAAGCGGCAATAGGCAGTAGAGCTTCCCTGTCCATCGTCTAAGAAAGCTATGCAATTTTTTAAACAAATCATTAAATTTATCAGCTACGAATCAGCTTTTCGTTGTTAAAGTGTGCGGAAAGAATTAACCGGATTTCCATCTCCCTAAAGAGCGAATTTACCACCCCTGGAAACTGTGGTGCAAACATCGATGGCCTTATAGATAAATATACCGAGAGTAATCCACTTGAGCCTTTGTTCTGGAAGGAACTAGGCTAACAGAAGGGTTGCTGCCTAATCCGATCGACCATAACATACGTGGCAAATATTTTATATCTACGTGCCATTAATAATTCTTAGAAAGCTTGACGAATTTTGGAAATTTACCGAGACTCAATCATTCGTCTGTCTTTAGCTTATTTAAAAAAAAAAACTTTTTTTCTTCATTTCCTATAAACATGAACCAGAATGGAAATATTATTTCTCGTGAGTTTTGGAGAACGATCTCTTTAACCTGGGTTCAAACACGACCCCGTTGTCAACCAGTTTATTTAAATAATTCATCTGTACTGGCCGGGAAAACCTCCATTCTACATAATGCATTCGATTGGGCCATCACTTATTGATGTGGCCGACCCATCCCCATCTGATCTCGCCAGATTTTTATGGTAAATCGACAGTTTGTATGTATCCGTTGGATCGCTTCGCTTTTAATATTTCACGAATCTTCGCTTCTTTTATTGGCTTCATGCATTCAGTTCTGTACAGGATTTCACGTAGCTTTACACGTTTGAATTTTTACAAAAGATAGCCTCAGGACTCAAAGTAGAAAGAAAAAGAAAATAAAAAATCATCGAGGCATTAGAAAGTCTTAGAAGTGAATTGAAAAAGCTTTTCAATCAAATCCTATGACTGCAATTAGGTCATTATCAATTTAATCAAGGAATTGGCAATCAGAGATAAAGGCACTCACCTAACGTTCAAAAAGTAACTACGTTGGACAGAGAAGATCTCGTTTTTTGATTATTGCACAGTACAAGGGATCGCGTTGTCATAATAGATAGTCGCGCTGTGAAGAATCCGAAAGCCATAAATAATTGATTAATTATTTATCGTTGTTCCCATCATCAAACACTAGTCACAATTATTATTATTCATGTTTAGTAGACGAACTAATTTTACAGTTTTTAACCCTTCACATATATTTCACTCTCAATTCATTTTGGTAAGACAGTATATGCAGAAAATGAGCGAAGGAATATCATCCCTGAAATGAAAAGTGCACTTTTGGGTAAAGATTTCGATTAATCTAGCGAGACAAACTTCCGGTGACACTGACAACTGACACGAATCTCTATCTGATAAGATCTCAATCGGCTACAGCATCCGTGGCGGTCCAACGCGTCTAGGGATTGCCAGGGTTGATCGGTGCCGGTGGGGAAAGCTCGACGCAAGCCACGCCTGCCGTTGTAACTACCCTTACGGAAACCAATCGAAATTCACTGGTTTAACACCCCAGATCCGCCCAGTTTCGATTCGCCATTCTGCTTTTTCAATTCATAACCGCACGAAGTGGTATTGATGCTGCAAAAAAAAAAATCAACGTGTTCTGTGAAATGCTTTGTGTTTTCTTACGTACAAAGGATAGTTTCACAGGCATGAAAAACAGTTTTTTTCATAATTCTAGAAAATTCGACATCAGGTGAATCGAGCACACTTCACTCATTTTCCCTGTAAATCTTTCTTCTTTAACACATTATTCTCACATCATTATCCATGCCTTTCTTAACAGGGGTTTTTTTTTTTTTTCGGAGAACCGATATATATGTGTCTGGAAAGAATTTTTCCAGAACACAATTTTGTCATAGCATCGCACTGGTCTTTCACAGTGCCATCAGAATAATAGTCATAAGGTTTGCGATTCACCGCTTTTTACGATTGGAATTAATCAAAGTAAAAATATCTCTCGCAAGGACTTGGATCATAGTATAATTTATTGTAGTTACATTTTTTTGTATCTCAATGCTCAGAAGAATAAATTTTGTCTATTAAATGAACAGACTTTTTGATACTGCAAATACTAATCGAGTCATTTACCAAAATCCACCATATTTTCGAATGGACAAACCTCTTTGCGCATTATTCAATTTTTTAGTACCTAGAAGAAACCTGAAAATGTCAAATCCAAGCAGTGGTGATTCTCCGTCGTTACGGTGAAGATTTTTACTCCGATTGCATCTGTAAGCTATAAGAAGTGGCATCTTACGAATTCTGACTTTTACCTAATTATGCTGTAATAGACCGGTAGAGAAGTTTCTCTCTGACATACTGGTTTTCAAAAAAAACTCTTTTTTATGGCGTCTATTCGTCCTTATTTAACGATTCATAATACATTACGATACGAGTGCGGTAAAACGTTTTCTGACGTTGTAATCACACGAGATGAAAAGAAGTTTTTCCGTCGAGTATTGTACAAAATTTTACTTCGTAGGTTGTGAAGATAGGGGTTTTACCCACGCGAAGCGTGCGTAAAACGTCCATTATGACACTGAGTGAAGTAAAGATCTTGAGGCTATTCATCGGCTATTCTTGTGTCTACTTCAGAGTTCTTAAGACTTCCTCTGAGATCGGATAACAGATTGTTTTTGGATTTCGGTTATCTTGTATGTTTGATATTGCGGAATTACTACGTATTAAAATTATGTTTGGATGAAATTGACGAGAAAATTAATCAATATTGTGATAATGACTCGAGTCTCACGACAAGGAGAGAATCAGGCTTTTTAAGACGTTCGTCAGTGTCAAACTCTTAAGCAAAGAGCCTGAAGTACATCTCTGGAGATAGCGAAGGAGTCCGTTTTATTGGAGCCGCGATGGCGGAGGCAGATGTGCCTCGGCATACACCTGATCCTCGCAACCCCTAGCTACCACCCCCATCCAGAAATCCATACTTGAACCAACTCCATTGTTCGCCTCGAATCCTTACGCTGATATTGCACTTCGGGTTTCAAAGATCCTTCACCATTTCATACGGCAATTAATTTTGAAACATTAGAACCTTACCATGGTAAGTATAACTAGGACTGGTCAGTCTAGCCATAGTTTACTGTGTGTCAAATGGCGATGCAAAAAAGTCCACGATATTCCAACATATCGGTTAAAAGTACGTACGAGACACAGGTGGAACAAGTGATATGAAAATCTGATTCCAAAGTGATTTTTCAAATATATCTCCTAGATTAACATACGTAATAGGTATCTGCATAGGACCTGATGTAATTCGGTTCGCAGACTCGTCAGGAATATTGAGAATATAAAATCCTTGACGAAAATATGCTCGCAAATTTTTCTGTGACAATATCAATACTTGAAATGATGCGATCGTATATTTAATCGAATAGAAAAGTAAACGCAAATTTCTTAATCACTATTACAGATTATCTACGTGAGAATGTGTTAGGGTTGCCATCAGTGAATTAGTCAGAATTGAGACCCTTCTTGACTCTCTCACTGTGGCCAAAGGGAAGACCACATCGTCACCGCTGTAGCATAAACGTCGAAACAACCCTAGCCGCGTGGCGACACGTGTCTGTCGGTACTACGTCTTCGAGAAGAATATTCAAAACTGTACCGAATATCGTCTATCCCTTTTGTATGTTTTCAATTCTCCATAATCGTTGAGTGTTGTTAAAAAGTCGTGGTATATATGTTATGGGGTAGTTCACACCCCGTTAGTTTGTCGAGTAAGGATCGGGACCAGATCTGTTGGGAGTTTGAATTATAAATTAATCACAACCCTACTATACGTAATCATCGCCTTCCTAGCCGAAAATTACTCCTAACAACAGCAGTCACGTGTTGTAAAATACTGTGGTTATATTCCTCTACCATGTTATTCTCAACCATATTCCCATCTTCAGGTATAATTATTGAGTAACGAGTACAATCTCATAAGGTTCTCAGAAAACCGATTGATTTCCACAGCACAAAGTGAAATGATCAGATGTTATAGTATTGATGATCGTAACAGTTTCATACTATTTACTGTAGGGTGAGAAAGGGGTAGGAATAATTTTCAAGTCAAAAAATAAATGGAAAACTAAAGAGATGCGTAGATCCTTCGGAATTCGAATTATTGAGCACAAACGTATTTCCGAGAATTCAAATGCACCTACAAGATCGGGATGAGGCCTGCTCTTATTTTTCTAAAAAGCATAGAGTGGCGGATTTCAGCCTGTGAAATATTGATCCGAGTTTCATTCCAGTATACATTGAGTCAATCATAGCTGAGGTAATTTTAAATTAGGTGACTTATATCTTTACGCGAACGCGATTCGCCGCATATAATGAGTGGAAATCTGTACAGCATATCCTTGATAGAAGATAAGATAATGGTTTTCGTATTAGGAAAAGGGTGAGGAAAAGGAAAAATAAGGGATGATGTATAAAGTGGTGCCACGTCAGATGGCAGCACTGAACACGAACCCCAGGAAACGTTTGTTAGACGCACAGAAACCAACCCCTCTGAGCACCGTTATCGACGGTAGCGAAATACATCGACCACCACTACATAGTTTCCTAGAGCATGCACACGTACAGAGGGTTTCGAAGAGATGGCACTGGAAGATCTCAGTAAGGAAAATCATTATGATAATATGATTAATCACTGAAATTACATAGCAACGGTTCTCTGTCTATGATTGAATTCATCAAAGCGCATTTTTCTAGGTTTTAAAGTTTTACTAAAGTTAATCGAAAATTCAACAAGAATACGGTCAAATCAGTTTGTTTTTTACAAGAAACGTGTTCAATCGATTTTAATTCAATTATAAATAGCAAGATTAGGGATTCATTGTATTATATATTAAAAATGACATTTATTGAGACGTCGAAGTGAATACATTCAATTACATCGATATGTCTTTCTTTTTTTTTTCTTAGTAAGTATTAGTGTTAATTTGATAGTCATTTTAGATACGTAAGATCTTGCACTATGTTATGACGATCGACACAATTACTTAAATACATTTAACACTGACAAGTTAAAATCGAGATAGGTATATGATCATTCGCACCGGATGCTATTAAAGCTACCCTGATGACTCATCAAACTTTTTCCAGTTATCTGCTTAGAACAAACAAAATTGCGGAATATATGCAATTGTAATCTGAACTCTAAATTCTGCTGTCCGCTCCACTGGCTACCGTACAGAAAGATCGCGAGTCGTATCCACGTTGTGCTCTGCAGTATTGTTCCTCTGATGATGATGATGATGATGATGATGATAGGTTGCTCTCTGGTTCATGCTCCGAGGTAATTCTCGCTGTCCCAAGCTCAGGGAATCTCCACCTCGTCGTGATCTTCGCGCTTTCCAGGTTCTCCTAACTTCTGCACGGACTTCACCGTTCAAAAGACAGTACAGCAAAGCCACAAAACATCCCTATAATTTTCAGGCATAAGTTGATTTTATTTCTACCGGGTTCGAGGCAAAACCTAACGTTTACCTGAAAGGAGGCAAAGAGCTGATCGCAGAAAAGCCACACCAATTCAACCCTGTGATCCTTGTGATACGAAAGTCCTAAGAACAAGGTGTAATGTGCTCCAAAAAGCGGGACCAGGACAAGCGTTGATTTCGCCCATCGTCTGCAAAGACGAAAGACACTCGACATTTGTCATTGACTATTAGTAATCATTTTGTTATTGCTGACACAACTGGTGAAAGAACGGAAGGAATACCAGAGTGACCAAGGCTTTGATCTGCCATAGAGATGGGATCCGGTATTCTCGAGCTTCTTTGTACCTATTGCTCACCTGTATCGCATCTTCTTTCGCTGCAGGTAGACGGATGTCTTCAATTTGACTAGAAGGACTCTCACAATATTGACGAAGAGGACAAAGTTGAACTAGAAATCGTTAGAGACACTCAATAACTCCGTGAGATAAACAGCATTGTTTATAAAAGTGTGCAAAAAGTCTATTACCAAAATTGATATCATTATGGGTATACGTATGATGAGGAAGAGAGAAGTATTGTGATGGGTTGTCCAGCATAAAGTGTCCTCCATTGTTGCTCGGACGGCTATCCAAGGTATTACCACCATGCACGGTAAGCCTGACCAACATTTTAGGCAATTAACATTAAATCAACGTTTCCAGAGTCCTAAGAAAGTCGGAGACAGATTTTTAACTACTTTACAATAAGCGATTCTATTAAATACTTGCCCCAGCCTAGAAAAATGTACAAAGTGATTGCTGTCGTGTCGGTGCAAAGTGCGAGGAAAACTAAATTGTGAAGATAAAGACCCTCCATCAGAATCCAGGTGTAATTTGCTACGATGAAGTACTGCCAAACGCTGGTAATAGTCTTGCAAATCCATGTCTGAAAATCAAGCGAGAGTATTACCAAAGTACCTATCTCTCACTAAACGAAAAATTCTAAGGTTTTAAACTGCGAGAGAAAATTGTTCAGTGAATTTGATAGTTTCATAGGGAATATTCCTTCGTACTTTTTTCAAAATTAGTCTATATAATTTGTTAATGAGCCTTCTTTCCTTACGTTGTGTTCTTTGATGATCGCGCTTCTTCCATTGACCAAGATCACGTCCCAGTCGACGCCTACGCCGTCTACGAAAAGCCAGTTTTTTAGCAGTGCCATAAATGCACGCATGATGAAAGACACGAAGAGATGCATGTGCAGCCGATTTCTGGGATTTCTCAATTTCCTAGGGATATTAAATGATAAATGTATTCCGGTGGCGGAAGAAGTCATAGAATAGTTTAGGCTGATAACATATTTGCCTATGTTTTGAAGAGCACAAAAGAGACGGTAGGCAACTTTTATTTTCATCTCAGGTTTATGACATTGAATTTATCTGACTTATAGCATCGGAAGAAAATTGAATTACAATTCAAATAATCAAATGATAATCGACCTACCTGATTGACGAGAATATGACAAAGGCGATGACAAGCGTTGTAAAGGATGATGCGTATCCTACCTGTGAAATGGTCTTGATGATCGGCAACCATTTCTGCGAATGAATAATGGTAATTGAACTTTTTTTCCCGTGGCCAGAGTGTTGAAATTAATTATTGGAATTACTGAATGGAGATTGAGTCTTGGATTAATAAAACTAATGCGACTGTCATGATAAAAGGAGTTCGGTGAGATCTGCCGAAAAAAATTTCACCAATGAAGAAAAATCAACGAATGATTGGTAGTTACGGTTACCAAAGACTGTCGTGAAAAATTCAATAAAGTATGAGAATATAAACTCTAAGTATATGAGGTTCAAAGTCTTTCTTGCACTTTTCACAACCTTCAGATCAATTGCGGCCGAGCGATCTTTAAAAGTTTAACCTGATTTATCTTGAAAAAGAATTGCCTGTTGCAAGAATTCAATCCTTCGTTATCAACTTTAAGAAAAAAAAAAAAAAAAACAACAAATCTTGAATGGATCTCATCTGTAACACGAGTCGTAAGTCAATCTAATTAGCTATGCGGGGATTTTCTCGTAACGATAATAATTTTTTGCAAAAACACATCATTACAGGATATAGGATGTTCGTATTTTGTGTATGTTCATGAAAAAGCCTGCCTTGAAAAGCGTGGAATTTCCAGTTCCATCGTAATTAGAAAGCTCCAAGTCAAGATTTGTGACAGCGGTGGGATCGTGATAGCGGGTTGTGGTGCAGAGTGTATAATTGCTCCAGGTGATTTTCTTATCATTAGTATACCATTCCCCAGTTTCGAGGCAGAGCTTTGTGGCTATGGCATTCATCGTATTATCGTATCCGAGGACGGAAGGTGGCGGGCATGGTGCAGTGGATATAGACGAAGCCACGGTCCGAGGCCAGCAAAGAAGGCCGTCGAAAATAATGGGGCAAAACGTTTTGCCAAAGACTTCGTGTTCTAAAAGTAGGAAAAGAGATATGTACGTATGTTTCTTTCTATGCCTACACACTCAAAAGAAGACCTTTGAATTTATAATTCATACCACTGAGTTAGTTATTTGCTTTTCAATTATGTCCGAACATTCTTGAAAGGAAATGACACTCAAGTACTGTCCGATAAAACCTATACCTAGATATACCTAATCTTGACACTTTATCTGATCAGATTCCGGAAGTTCATCGTAAATCGAATATCCCTCGTTATTCGTGAAGTCCAGTAATTGCCCATTTAGGGGTATCAAGATGTGCCGGTGTCAGGCTGTTATATATCGCAACTTGATCTAATCGAATGGAACAATCTAACGTCTTGTGGTATAGACAAGTGTGTATCGATGAGAACTACATATTCGTTTATTGTTCGTTGTTGATTCTACTCTAGAACAATATCACTGAAACAACTAAGACCGTCTATTGAACCAATACGTGTTGCTTTTATCCACTGCTGCAATGAGGAGGATCAGAATTAAATGCACCGTGAAAGTCGAGATTTAGGTATGTCCCAAAATATAATAATTTGATTGAGCGGTATCGAAATGTTATCTATATGATGCAATATGTACGAGTAACTCAATTCTAATTCGACAAAAGAAACGCAAGAGAACTGTGGAATCGATCGACAAATTGCTTAGGAAGCTTGGATAAGTAATTACTGCGCCGTCAACTAAGTCAAGGGACCTCGCCTTCTTCACTTTGATTGGCCAATCGAGTCTGATAAATTCAATTTGATCTTCGAAATAAAGAGGGTCCAACGTAGATAGTTTCTGCAGGAGACGATCGCCGGAGCTGGGGTACATCTATTTTTCATTTCTATTTCAAATTCCGTATGAAAATTTATTTCTATCAATCAAGTTTAACGAAGAGGAGAAATGTAAGGTGGAAAAATTTTTCTTTTCGCGATTATCTGTTCAAATATTTTCTGCCATTAGCGCCTTCCGCCGATTACTTGACGCCCCACCCTCCGGTATTTACGCACGTTCGGAATAACATTTTTCCTTCACTATCTGACTGACGAGCTTTCCCATTTGACCATCTGGTTATTTACTTTCGCGTATCAATTGATTTGAGAAACTTTTTTAGCTGATTTATTGTGCATCTAGAAAATCTATCGATGTATTATACGCGTGTCAGATAATTTTTTTTGAAATTTTATAACTGGCTATTGCTCTCCATCCTCTTTCCTTACTCAGCCGAGGCTTTTGTTCAATAACCCCTCGTTTCTGATCCGAGTGAAAAATCAATCTTATTGTCAGCTAGCTGAAGCTATGAGATTGACTAACTCCGTGAAGCTATCTAGAAAACAGCGGGGGTCTAGGATTGAGCTCTTCAAAAGACCCCCGTTGAAATGAAATTGAGAATATCTTTCACAGATTATTTGCAAACTCAAAGATAGTCTGTCGACGACTCTGGGATAACGTTGATCCGAAATTCTTTTGAGATTCTGGTTTTCCGATGACGTGGAACAGAAATAAAAAAATTTTTATACGTGGATGGGGTCACGCTGTCAAGGAAGTTATGTCGAAATCGTCCAAGTCTGAAGCCGCATATATTCTGCGTGCGTGCAGGGTAATCGAGCAACAGAAAGTCGCGCGAATGCCACCGAATTTCTTTACCAAATTCCTGTATTCATATTCAATGGTGAAATCTCATAACCAGATTAGGAAATTGGGGTGAATTTAAGGGCGACGCTTCACTGGTCTGAATCGGTCCTTCATCAAATTATTTCCCGCAGGGAAAGTTTGTCTCATTAAGAAACATTAAACAGTAGAATTCACCTATACGTCTTTATCGATTTATACCTATGCTAATTAATTTATTAATAATCCTTATTGTTAGTACTCGCAGGCTCTGCTAATTATGAGTAATTAGTAGTGTATTCTTATGGGCTTTTTTTTTCCATTCAAATTTTTATTCATTTAGATAATACCGAATGACTGACGACTTACCGATTTTTTGACGCAGCAGATCATCACACCGTGCTTTCTGCTCTAAAATAAATGCATATTGATCTGGTTCACTCATTCTGAAAGGGAAATTAATTTTGAGAATTATTTTTGGCAGACATTAGTTTTCTTACGAGACTTGAAAAAAAAAAAAAAAATACAGAAGTCTTTCAGGGTTGGGAACAATCCTTCGGGAAAAAACTTTAGAGGGAGAAATCCTGCTTTTGTATGTACGTGGCGATGTGTTGAAACTCTAAGGTAATTCAAGGGGAACAGCTAAGCCCTAGATCAAGGGTGAAAAATGTAGCGACAGCAATAAAAGCAAAATAATTAAATATAATATAAAATTTTACTGAACTCAACAAAGAAAGCAAAAAACTTTTAATATCGGGAAATAGTTTTGAAAAAGACTCGTAGGCATTAGGTGAAGCTTTTTGTCCAGCTAGCGAAATTCTCAAACGCATAATTTCTTCCGGAATCGATGTGAGACCATCCAACTTAGATTCTTTTCTCTTGGGATCCTTAAAGGTACCATATCCATTTCTTGTATGTGCCTTGATCGATAGTTAAAATTGGAACAAATATTAGTTCATTCATTTATACGACCCTTCGTGTTTCTCGTTGTATTAAATGAAACTTTTCAACTGCTTAAGAAGATATTTGTTATTTCGAAGTATTAATCGACACCCAAAATTCACCTGTCGGGTATCTTCGAGCGCGTATCTCTTACAGATGGTCTACGTAACTTTGTTGGAGTATAATCAGTGATTGTTGTTTCCCAGTTCCAGGGTTTGTCCTAAATTATTTATGGACCCATGGTAGACACATTTGCCCAAACTTTCACGTCTTTAAAACTATCGGCTGCCAATCTCGGAACTTCCCGTACTTTACCGGATCATACTTCAATCTAATAGACAGGCTTTCGAACTGTCAGAACGAAGAATCATGAATCCTGACATTTCTGATATCATTATTCTAAATATCGTTACCCAAATATATTGCAACTTGTTTTTCAAGGCCTGAACAATTATGAGACTCAAATATTCGTCCTGTGTAAGACTTCCGGAAATTTTTTAACCACCGTGAAAAGAATTCCTTATTGAAATATCATTTCATTCTAGGCCATGCTAGTATACTTACGGGGATTACATCTTAAAGTTTGACCAAACAGAGAAAAAAATTCGGGATTTCCAAACCCGACTAAGTCCATTGTCCATGAAAATCTCACGCCTCTATAGACCTTGCGAGGACAGAAAGGGTACTGCTGTGATAATCGGCCCAGAAAGTTCTTGATGATCCATACAGCTTCCATAAAATATACGCATCAAATAACACAAATTTGTGGTCTTGTTGCTTCGATGATTTATTGAAGTGAAGAAAAGAAAATTGCCAATAATGCAGATGATCCGTTATAATTCTTTGAATTAAATTGATTTAAGATTTAGTCAAAGTTGCGATTGATCTTCGATACATTCTCGAACATTGAGTTTACACTCGTATTTTTTTATCACAGAACTTATATGAGATCCGGAATTATTTCCTGTGAGTAAACCTCGACCAATATAATAACGCGTTCAGACCCCAAGGCGAGTCTCAAGCACGATAAAACAGCAAGGAAATCCCACTGCGTTATTTTAAGTGACAGGCAGAATTTTTCCAACTTTTCTTCCGCAATTTCTCTACCGAGACGAGGCTTTGGCGAGATTTTATCTCAAGAGGAGCACGAAGCCAGAAAATCTTGTTAATACGAGGTGTATAACAGTCGTCCTCTGCTGCCACTTTTTATACCTTCTTTTAATTGGCTGGGAAAATCTGGGAGAGATTTATCCCTTGTTTTTCGATTCATTGAATCGAGCTGCTTATTCGTTCGCTGGATTAATTCGCAAGCTATTTGATGGAAGCGGTCCTTCCTTGCTACATCTATACATAGGTATACATGTGTATGCTTTTACCATCGCCAATTAAACTTTACCCATACCATACTAATCGAATATTTTTCTGAAGAATACGTATAGAGTACCAAGGTAGAAATTTTCATTTAAATCAGTTGAAAAACCCCCAGCCCCTAGCGAGTGAGAATAAATTTCTGTTGAAAATTTGAGCTGACTCAAAAAAGCTGATGTTCACGTAGGTAGAATAGCAATGCTAGCGTACCTCGTTCGAATATTATTTCAAAAATATTGGATGACGAGATGCTGGAAGAAGATTGACGTTACGTCAGGCTGAAAATAAATTCTTGCTATCTGCGTGATTTTTTTCCGGGCACGATCAACCGACTCACAAGTTTGCGGACCATTACGCGCCCGTTCAATGGGGACGTACTATCTACAATTTGAACAATCTGAGCATAGGATTATCGAAGATTTATATTTGAAAGAAAATAGAAATAATCCCCCTGAAAGAAATAAATTTGTTAATGTCGGACAAGCTGTACCGGTAATTATAAAGAGCAAAAAGAACTGAGGCTTCCTTTGACCTCACTTATAAAAAAAATCAAAATATTTAAACGTCCGAAATGGAATTGGATCCGTAAAATTTACTCCATATATGGAATGATTGGTAAAAATACGTGGTGAAACTGGATCTAATGTCAAGCCCACGATGGGTAAATTGGTCAATATTTTATCCAATATAAATATAATCAATTTGTAACAAGCGGAAAGCAATTGTGTCAGTCCCGGAAAAATGAATCGCGTTTATCGCTGACGAAGCCGTGTCGACTTCGAACCAGGGGAAACAGCACGAAGCAAACGTTACGGTGTATGTAGTAAAGAGACTTTAATGGAGGAAGCCAGCTTGTGCAAATGCATTACACATTCTGGGATTTCCACATGCGTATTCATCATTTATGTACGACAAATTCGTAAGATGGTGAATAACGTGAAACTATAGTAGGTACTTCTTTTTTCCCTTTTCCCATCTCCCTTTAAATTTCATTTCCTCTCTTGCAGAAACTTCGTATTTCACCTGACCCTGACTCACAAACTTTCCGACTGTCACTGACACTTTCTTCCATAGCTTACTGGCGGAAACTGATAGATCTCAATGATTGATTTTCTGAAAGTAGCTAACCATATCCTAGTATCTCTTTCCCCCTATATTATGGAATTCTAAATCGAAATTCAATACTGATATTATTTTTTCTATACATGCAGTCGCGAAATCAATATTCCTATCTATACAACATGCACATGTACATTTTACAGGTGGTATTGGGTGCTTTTTGTTTGATCTTTTGATGGTGCCCTTGCCCTACAGCTCTCAAACGGAGCGTAATAAAAACACTTTCTCTCTCTTTGAGTTATACCTAGTTGTCGCAATGGCATAACAGATTTCCATAACGCAAACGCAATGCAAGTAATTGGCTTGTTATATGCTTTACACGAGGTAAAGGAGTACCGTCTTACCACGTGGGCATGGCTAGCTAATTTAATCTCTTTTCTCATCATGGAGTTATCCTTAAGATATTCTTGTGGTATACTTACTTGAATAAAAAGCTTTCGGTATAAATTGAGTTGGGAAAGTGATCTCGCCTGAGTAAAAAAGTTACGGAGCACACTTGTGTATTCAATTTACTGCTACATAATATGCATCCTCGTACGACGGTCCGGCCTTTGTTTACTCCTTATAATCGGATTGAGATTTAATTATAATTTTTTCATTACTTTAATGACGTGACGACAGGATAACAGGACCTATTTTATTGAAAGAGGTATATTTTTTGAAGCTTCATAAAAATTTTTGCGAACAACATGAAAACGTTTTGACTTCACTTCATCGAAATCAATTAATCCAACTGATCCAAATATTTTTTACTAGAGGAAAAAAGTTTAAACTTATTTTACTATGCAAAATTTATGCATATTTTTCGATAAAATTAGTATTGATATATGCGTGATTGGTTCTCATTTTAATCGTCGCGATGTAGATGACGGAATCAAAGATTTTATCAGAAAATATTTACATTTTAATTAACAATAAAATATATTTATAGAATACCAGCCTGCACTGGTAATTGGCAATTTGAACGTCATATCTGAACAAGATGGACCTGTTATGCCGGCGTTATCATCTATCGAAAGATATACTTCTACAGGAGTGCGTGTCTACATATAGAAGGGCGCGATAGAAACTTAGACGTAGCAAAAAAAAAAAAAAAAACACTTGACATAACACTTGAATTTTTGTGTAAGAAGATGTGTGACATGAAAAGATACGACGACACTTCGCTAGAGTAAAATTGACAAGAAAATAACTACAGTTGAATTTTTTTTCTTTCAATTTCAAAAAGTACAGAATTATTTTCTCAACTGGCGTCATTTGGCGAAGTATTGTAACTTCATAAATTTGAACTCTACGTGTCGTGTAGAAAATTTTTGTTGAAAACTCATATTATAAAGTTTCGAAATGAAGAAACAGAATTTTATATCAATATCAATTATACGAGTCTGATGATAAAGTTTTCACCCCACCCTCAACTCGTGGTTTAAGACCGAAATTTAAATACTTTAGTTGATGATTCAACAAGTTGACACGACTCACCTGCTATATTGATGGATCCACGATGGGGTCTAATTACCACAAGGCCGTGGAGTTGTACAATGTCAAGATCGCAAGAATACCACGAAACGAGGTATTGAAAAAAGACGTCGCCGGTGATTTTTTATGTTTTTACATAACGAGTATAAAAATTTATTGAACCATCCAATTAGGGAGAAGAGAGAACGAAAGGTAGAGGACAAAACTGAGAGAGAGAGAGAGAGACAGAGAGAGGGTCCTGGCTGTAGGGTGCTCTATGTCACAGGTTTCGGAAGAGTATGCCCATCTATCTGGATGTCCTCGATTGAGGAAAAGCAGATTCCCCGCGCTACTTCCAGCTCCAACATCGCGGCGAACCGCGCAAGCGTGATTTAGATCAACCCTGGACCATTCCTGGTGCGAGAGAACACACAAAACGCAGCTCGGCCCTTGATATGTGCCTAATATCTCGTCATCACTGTTTATTCAGTCGTCCGTACCGAATCGAATTACGAGGATTTTCTCCAGGTCCCTTGGGGTCGTTCGAAATCGATTCAAATTCATTCTAATCGTTAAAGCTGCTTGGGATTGTGTAATCAGATCATTCACGCAATAGGTATTTAAAGTTTCGGTGATTGGTGTCGAGTCGTATCGATTTCAAATTCGTTCTATAGTTTCCTGAACATTCTTAATAAGAATAAGGAATGACCATAAAAATTCGATGGATTCGAAAGTGACAAAACAAGCGGATCCCGAATGAGCTGCTTTGCCGATCGATTTTTGACTGAACATGGACTGTTTGATAAAGGGGATCAGCAAGATTCTATAGACTATAATTATGATTTTTAAACTACTATAAAATTATCTTTATAACTTTGACCAGCTTCAGATGTCTGGAATTCGGTGGTCTTTGCCATACATATTGTTTCTGTTATTTAATCGGCAAGGTATTACCAATTATTGGTTTACTTTTGTTCGCTGTACTGCGTGCCCAGCTATTATGAGCCCCCTAATATGAGCCTGCCTGTCGAGTCTGCATGATGAATGAATACGCGAATAAAGAAATACGAGTGACATGAAATTTGTGTGAATTTATCAACATCGATCATTTCAATCTATTGAAGCATGAAATTTCAGAAACAGAGAAGACCAGGGCAACGGGGCAACTGAAAAAATTCAATGAACGAATAATCATATTCGATAGCGGAATTAAAATGACAATCGATTAATTTTTCATGGAATTCCCTAAGGGGGGATTTTATTTTTGAAGTATTCCGTAAAACTGAATTTCGGCGTTTCTTTTAAATAAAAAACAAAAAAAACGCAAGGTCAGACAGTCATTATCCTGCCCATTTTTCCCTGCTCTTCCTTAATACTAAAGCGTACATTTTCCGTTACCCGAAATAAATCACGATACAATCCCTGGAATTCTAGAGGTGCGCAAAAGCTCGCTGTAGTGATTCTCGAAACGTATAAAATACGGGAAATAATCCGAGGTAATATTTCGCTTCGTTGACTATTCCCGGATTTTTTTCGTATCACTACACCTACTGCCGTGTCATAACCCAAGACTACGAATAAATATTCATTTCGATATACATATCGGCTGAAAATAAAGTTAGACATCCTATTTGCACGTTGTTCTCTTATCATATACCTACTAGCTATGTAATTATAATTAGGAAATCGAACATAGTCGCTGTTTCTTTTCTCGACTGATGGTACGAGTGTCTGCAGTAGAGTTACTCCGTCTATAGTCAGCCCGGCCGTCTTCGGTCACACAACTTGTCGGTTATCACTTGCTAGATATTTCAGTAGAGTTAGCCAGCGCGTTCAGCCGTCTAATAAGTAGTAGTGCTTGGTTAGGGCCCGGCATAGGCACTCAGTATTATACCGATGAGACGTCGACGCCTCGCCGTTAGCCATGATTTTAATTACTAATAGTAATTATGTAAGCTACAACTAGAAATTAAAGCAGAATAACGGAAGTTATTTGGCTACTATCTTAATTCTATTCGTATAATTTAATTAGTGATTGTTAATCACTCCGTCTACTACATTGATACGAAAAAAAAAGAAAAAGAAAAATGGCCGTTTCATATGATACGTGCTACGATAAATTCGTAGAATATAGTATATCATGCAACAAGTGCGTAAAAATTTTACGCACAAGTGTCATACGATATTTTTCGACACAGTGTACGTAAAATGCAATTTTACGCATACTGTATCGAAAAATACTTTCTTTTTTTTTTACAAGCGAAGGTTTTCTCGGGTTAATTTGAAATGAAACGGAGCTGGAAGTAGGCAAGGAGTCCCTCTTTCTAGATCATTTCATGTCCCTTTGACCCAGAAATTTTGCCCAAAAACGAGGTCGAGGATGTACGGAACTAACAGCGGTTCTGTTCATTGGTGAAAGAAAAATTCTTGGCGAAAAGACGGAAGGATAACGAAAATAGGGAAAAAAAAAACTTCGTGATCCTTTAAACATTGAAACCGAGTGTCTGTTGACATGGTCAATGTTGATATTATGGGAGCGTTATTTATCTACGCTTTATATTAAATTGCTGTTACAGTAATATGACTGGGCGTACAGACCCAGTTCACTTCCCACGATTCTGCATATTATACAGGACATTTCGTTTTTATTCTAGTCTCAGCCTTCTTGACTGAACATATCAGTTCATAATCAGGTGATATTGAGTTTGAGCAACATCAATGTTTTACTGATTGTTCCAATTATCTCACACCAGCGTGTTCCGGAATGTACCTAATATACTGCCGAAATTTCTTCATGAATAAATTCTCAGAGTTATAGTTTCCTCAGAATACATCTATAGTTGCACAAGTAAAATGCAGAAAATCATCCTCTGTGTTGTCTCACGAATTGATCGAGGAGCGAGGGAACGAAACCACACGTGACTTCACTTTCGACATTTTTTATTCCAGAAATCTATAAAAACCATCTAGTTGTTTATCCAAAATTAAAATCGGAAATGAAGAAGAAATATCAAAGAGGTTTCGCTCCGCTACTCCTCAACGGGTTTCATGGGTCCCTTTTTCGATAACGTACCGAAAATTGTGAGTAGAACGTCGATAAGTAGATATTGCATCTTGTACTACCTTTCGAATAAATGATAAAATACCTATTCATCTGATGTATCGATACATGCATTCTATATTCTCAGAGCATTAATTCACACGCTCCATCAAGAAACAAAAATGTGTGTTATCACTGCTTTTAAACAATATTACCTATATTGGCATTTATGTATAAACGATGGCCTACTGCATCAGGGTTTCATTTTTGGATTCATGGGCTGTGTATTTTCTCTACATCATCGTTTATCGATTTCTAAAATTCTGAATCGACGTTATACCTATACACGTATTCGGCGAAATTTGATCCAATTACTTCCTTAGCTGATGCTGATTTCTGCGAATATGAGCAGCCCCTTCACTAGCACAAAAACGAGAAGAGTGCGAGTGTGAGGTTTTGATAAAGTTTTAGGCATTCCAATGCCAGTAATCACTTTTCAACTAAATATTGAAAAGTTTGATAACATCAAACTGATGAAATGGAAAGACCCATATTGTGTCGTATACATATTTTAACAGGGATACATATTAATTTCGTATCAACTAAATTGCCATCCATCAAATTACGCGTTCTGAATTCGTCATGAGATCTAGTGTCCAACAAGCTAATCTACCAATTCACTCTTAGTGCCTCGAAGGGTTGACGCCACTTCCATCGACAGACCTCAAAAGATCAGAGCTGGACTGCATAGACATCAGCAGGTAATGTCACTACATGCTCTACTAGCCACAGTATTTTTAACTATATTTTTGTCTTACAATTAGATGAGTGATCTTTCTTTCGTCATTCGCAGGATAATCAGTTTTTTTATTTTCAACTAATCATGAATAAAAAAAACTGATCTATCATGTACATTTCTATAGTGATCACTTTGCACAACACGATAAAAGTATGCTGAAATTGTTTTAGCAACATTCTATTATCGTGCACCTTGATGCTCCATTTGATAATTTTTTATACATGTTGTCTGATCTGTTTGAGTTCAGAAACAGAAAGGAACAATCATATAAAAATCGGGTTCTGTTCTGTCTATGGATTCTATTTCGGTTTCTTGAAGCTTGCCTTTTGATGTACCTAATTGCATACGATTCGAAGTGGCTTGTGACGAACATAGGTACACAAAAGTTTTTCTGGCAATTTTCTATCATGCCTATATATTTCGCGGGGTTGGATTTCGCCTCTGAATATAAAAGTACTCAATGATTCGATGAGCTATGGGAAATCCAATTTACCAAGATGGATGACTGGTCAAGTAATATGAGGACATAAAGATGCGGCCAATCGATCAAAAGCCATTATCGGAACGACACTAACACCCTACAAATTCTAATTAATTATTCTATCAAGAGCCTATCTAAAAATGAGAAATGTGTCGGTCTGCATGTTTTACGAATTGCGTGAGACAGATTATCACGATAATAAATTGAAGTCACGCCAATAACTATCTGAGACAGTGTCTGACAGATATCCGATTAGATGCACGCGAGAATCGTACGGACAGTTAAACGTTCCACAGGTGACCACCTACTGGTCAGTTGATTACAATACATGACCGACTCATTACGTTATTATTCTAAAAAATTCAAGCCAGAGACTCTTGCTAATTGCTGAAAAAAATTCACTCTAGTTTTCACTATGCAATTCAACTCATTCTAACAACGAAATATTTGGATTGCACGGAATTCACGATCAGACGTGAAATAAAAGTCTCTTTATGATTCGTTTTAATGGAGGCGGAGGAACCAGCGTAGTTTAGAACGGTACGTTTATTAAGCCCTCTGTAAAGGTAGTGGATATTCCGGGATTATAGTATAAGGAGAATTTCTCATTGGTATAAAAAGTGTGCCTACTATACTCTTTTAGTCAGAATATGACTTTCGAGTGGAACTGACCGATAGTGCTATACTGACCCTTTGAATGTATAGTCCCCGTCGATTACTCTGTGAAGAAAAAATGCCAAAAAATAATTCCTCCTCCCAATTACAGGTCCTGAGTAATTCTTACCATCGAGCGAGTCACATGTGTTTGAGAAAACTGTAGTAAAATGGGTCCAGGTTCAACCAGGAATCGACATGGTTTGTATAAACAAGACGGCTAGTACCGAGAACTTCGGTTTTTCCACTAAAAACTTTATCTCCTAGTCATAAAATAGAGTTAAATGAAATTATCTCCGTCACTTGGCGTTGTGTAATGTTGTATTCTCGGAGTTTCAATCTAGTCTATAATTACAGGACAAGTTGTCACGGTTAACGCAGTACTTGTGAATTTGTAATTTCGATTTTGTAATTTCAAAAACTAATCGGATGAGAAATATTCAAAGAAAAGTCTTGTCCTTGACTCAGTTTCATAAACTTTATCAGCTTCGCGACGACCCCGATTTTGTCCAAGGATTCGATTTCGCCGAGCACTCGGAGCAATTCGACAGGAAACTAAGCAGTATTGTTACGATACCAGCCTCCACGGTTTCAAGTACATTACTTCCCCAGAATCTACAATAATCGAGCGACTTATATGGACTCTGGTATGAATGAAACAGACATCTTTCGATTCAAGAAAATTATAATATAAACTCGGCAATGACTGTTTCGGAAATATTTTGAATTATACCTCGCAGGTTTGCGCATTGGGAATTGTGATCTGTGTAATCCTGATGTCTTTGGTTTGGCAACGTTTTCAACAAACCCCGACAGTCACCACGATAGAGACTACTACGCATCCCATATGGGAACTGGAATTTCCAGCTGTCACTATTTGCAATTTCAACAAAATCTATAACCCGAAAGCTGATAAGATCAAAGAACATTTGTGAGTTTAAAACTTTATTCTTATACACACAGTATGCATTTAAAAATTAATAACCCTCTCGATCCTTACATATAAAAAAAGCAAAAAGTTCGGATTGAACGACACGCAGATCAGAAACTTCTTTACATCCCTGCCAAAGTTAATCCGTCCAGAATATATAAGCGTCGACGTAGCTCCAGGTATGCGAGCTTTGGCTTACTTAGGATACACCGTGGAGGATCTAATGCAACTGGCAAGTTACGACGTAGAATAAATATCGCTTGTCATTACTGCTTGGAAAATAAGGAACTGAAAAGTCGAATTTTAGATTAAATTTCATATTTTTAAGATTACTCAACCGCTTTTACATGGTGAATTGCTTTTCCTTCGCAATTTCAATTTCAAATTATAATTACTGAGCTTCCGGCAATCGCTAATTTGTGTACAAGATCGTTTCATGACTTGAGTCTGGGATCCGAGTGGATTCGGTTCACATGATAAAACGACTGGCCATAATTACACAACCGATACGCGTAGGTATACTCCGTATGTTCTATGTGAATAGTCAACACGCACCCTGATACGGTATGGGAGAAGTAAAGTAAAAATTTCATCGCAAAGGGTTGACGTCGCTTTGACGATCAAGATTTACCCTGTCGAAAGTTAAAGCTTGAATATTCAATCATACCGTCCCGATGCATCTAAAGCTCGCCTTTCCGGGACAGTGGAAAGTTGGATTCCTCATTTCCTTACTCAGATTGCACAGCGTTAAACTAATGGTCCCGTAATTTTGTGACGTGTAAAATAAAATCACATTTTCATATAGCTGATGCAGCCGTGTGACAAGCTTTTGACAAGGTGCGCATGGCTAGGTCAATTGTACAATTGTTCAAGGATGTTCCAGACGATTAAATCGGTCGAAGGTTTCTGCTGTGCCTTTAATTACCACGCTTTGATGGCCGATCTTAAAGTGTAAGTACCACATTTGATTTCGTTGCGACAAAAATCTATCTGTAAATTACGTTAGTCCTCATTTTCACGTCTGCAAGTATATTCGATGTATTAAGACGGAAGTGTAGTGATGGAGGAGTGGCGAAGGTAGGAAAAAATTCGAAGGTAACCCGGTCAAAATGCGGATGCAAATATGTTTTAAATACTGTTTCGCGGTCATAACCGGAATCAGACTGTTTATTATGTGCCTTTGTGAATCTTCATCAAGGTTCGAGTTAACGTGCCTTCATATCTATTCATTTAGTACGTTTGGTGAGCCCGCGAAATGACATCAATTTCTTTGTGGAAAATTAACACTCGAATAATAAAGCATCGCTATTCGCAAAACAGAAGATAAAAATTTCGGAATCACGCCGAAGACAGATATCTGAATATAGTAACCGTTGGATGCTTGGAAGTGAAATTAAAATAATCTAAATCATCGCGGAATAGCACTAGACTGCATCGATTATGTCGCTGTTTTTTTTTTTTTTTTGTTTTTCTTTCGACCAGATTGGGTACTCGAAGAAACGATAATAATTGTCCAGCAATTACCCTTCGTGACATAATACTTCTAGTAACTCATTCTCATTTCGCTTTAATTCTAGTCAATTAGCGAATAATAATAACAAAGTTCTAGCAATGTAATCATTGCATACCGCAATTTGGGTCCTTTTTCAGAGGAAACCTAGTATGGTGGGATGAGCTTGGGTATGTGTTCATAGCGTGCTTGAAGAGTTGCAATTTTGTAGAACCACAGATTTTCCTTGACCTTACAGATAAGCAAAGCTATCACATCGACTAAGATTGCATAAAATTATACAGTTTCACTTATAATTTTCCATTTCAGCGTGAGCACCGATATTTTGTAGGCGATTTATGCTTCTCCGTCAGACGTTCGATATGCAAGCGTTCGAATCCCAATATCTGTTACAGGCCACCCGAAAGCATAACTACAAGCAGCACCACTTCCACACAATCTTCGGAATGGATTCCCGGAGTTAATGCAAGTCAAGTGAGTAATGTTTGAATTGCGTGACTAATTATTGTTTAGCATTGTCATATTTTAACGCCAATGCAACTATGATGGTGAAATTATAAAATTTCAACTAAATTGTCTCTCAGAAAGTCGCAGGGTCTGGTAGGGACGTTGGATTAACGGTGGTCTTCGACTTAGAAGGACATTTTTACGGTGGTGCAACCCGTCCCTACGTCGGAGCTTCGATATTAATTCATGACCCGGATGACTATCCAGAAATTTCTCTGCTCACAGCCTTGGCAGAACCAGGACATGAAGTTGACGTTGTAATAACTGGGACTATCATACAAAGTGCCGAAAGTGTTCGTTCGCTAACTACTGAACAACGCCAGTGCTGGTTCGACGATGAGGTGCTAGCGTATTTTGCATATAAGTATACATATATCTTTTCTTTTCCTGGAGTCATTACTAATTCAGATTGCTGTTACAAATTCAACTGACCGGCTCAGTTTTTTTCACCCAATGCGTCCTTCTCGATCCATCCTCCCGATCATAGAGTGTAATTTATAGTCTCAGTAGCAATAAATATCCGTGTTATGTTACATGAATGAACAGGTCTCTTTGGGATCGTCTGAACAATACAGTTATCAGACATGCGTCACTGAATGCAGAATTGATCACGTCAGGAGATTGTGCAACTGCGTACCATTCTACTATCCAACACTTTGTAAGCTGAGTAATTATGCTCGCATGTATTACTTGATGCATTATTAACTTGAAATTGTACAAAGATTTTACTTGAATTTTGCATCTACTTGAATTTCGAAAATGTTACTACGATTACTCCGCTACTTCGATGTAATGATTCATTCATTTGTTATACAGATCCAAACGCCCGGATCTGCGAATTGACGGACATCAATTGTATGCGAGCTTACAGACGTACGAATCATTAATTTAATAACAGCATCGTAAATGAGCGAACATTTTTCCCTATAGTGATTATTCATTTTGAAAAATTGTACACATGGATAAACGATTTTTTTAACAGTTTCAACCGATAATCGAACAAGTCCTTTTCCTTTGTGAATGGATTTTAATTTATTTCTTTTGGAATTTGACGGTTTTGACTTTACCAATTTTAGGGATTCTCTCGAGCTTGCAAACTCCGATAGATATGGAAGCTGAAAACAAGACAGTGGAAGAAGCACAATGTGACTGCCTACCACAGTGCAATGATAAATGGTATTCCTTCGTTACACAGACTGCTAATACAAAGCAGATTGAATACGACTCAACGATGCTGTAAGTTACTTAATACACCTCTGTGAATTAAATAATCTTGTTAGTCACCCAAAAGCCTGATTATAGTTACCTTTGCGAGAGGTCATATTCATGAAAATGATTAGCTTGGACAGTTGTACGGATTAAGAAGTAAAAAAATACGACATTCAGATCGAGTAGGGTAGATATATGATCCTCCAAAATGAATTCAGAGCATATCGTATTAGTTCCGAAGCAAGTCCCAGCCATTAATATTAGTTATTATTAATTGTTATCTTATTAAAAAACTGAATGCGAGCAGGCATAGCATGTCTGTATCATTGCGCGTAGTTCAATATATCATTGCTCTTAGGGGACATTTCTAATGAGCATATATAATTACGTTTCCGCTGCTACTGTCTTTGTATCGATGGACCTAATGGGCAACGATCCAACTCAGATTACCTGGTACCATATACATACATGTGTGCATGCAAAAAAATGACCTAAGACTTTTACGCATACGTAATTATTTTTCATTAAAAACTAATGGTACTCAAAAAAATTTTTCACGTTGTATCATGCTATGAGATTGAAGTGACATTAGATCACTACATCAAAAAGCAACATAAATCACACTCATCGTAAACAGCATGTACCACATATTTTTCTGCGTTAACTTCAGTAGCCAGTTGCTGAAAAGTGAAGTGACCATAATAACTTGTTGCTTAGCATGTGAAATATCGCTTGTGCATGGCTGCTGTGACATTGATGTTTCGATTTGTATTATGTCATAGTGATAGCGACTATTACAGCTACGGTTTGGACATTCGAAATCTATCTCTGATGCACGTCTACTTTCGAGATATCACGTGCCTAAAATATCGTAAGGATGTTCTGCTGACGTGGGATGGTTTGTTTGGTGAGTAAGTGATGACTCGTATGAGTACAGATAACTACAGCCTTATGAGTGGAATAAATTAGTTTGTAATACAAATCAATAATACAAATCTAATTATATAACATTTAATAACATTTTCTAGCATCTTTTGGTGGAATTTTCGGATTGTGCCTGGGAGGCTCAGTGATCAGTTTAGTAGAACTGTTTTACTTCTACTTGGTAAGAATATTTCATAATAAAAATGAACATCAAACAACTGGAATATCTGGATCGAATTCTTTCGGTTTGAAATTAAAAAATACGAGTCTCAAGAAGGTAGAGGTAACACCGAACGGGAGACTTAATAATCTCGATATCTTGAAACCCAATGTATATTTTCATCCGAATAATTACACGGGCAATGAGCTTGGCACATTGTCAACGCAAGTGAAAAATATCAGAGCTGCTGGGAGCTTGGGAAATAAATAATAGACTTGTGGTTACTCCTCGTCTGTTTATTGACAATGAAAAAGAATCAACATTCTTTTGTCCCTCTGCAATGTTTTAAAACATGACTATTTAATCTTTTAATGAGCTGGAAAATTGCTCACAAACATATCCAGCACAAGCTTTGCAATATTTCAGATAAATTATACTAACTAAGCCTCGTAGCCTTACTATTATTATCAAAAATATGGCAATCTAATGTTTTCTAAAAGTTGCTGAAAATGTAGATGCTCTCTTACAGGGTAATGTAATGTGTGTGCATGTGTATTGTATAATAACTACGTATACTATCTAATAAAGAATTCTACAAAATGCAAAAGAGAATCCGTTAGACTTCCAAAAAATTTATTTTTCATTCCCTATCAACATGGGACAAGGTATTCATTGAAATATGCTGAACTCATCGAATAATCTCGTGTCGAATATTTCACACGATTCAAATATCGAAAGGCTGCGTTCGCTGTTGCCGCCATAGAGTGAACAGCCGTCACACTGCCCTCGGTCGACCAGGACGCGAACTTAATGATCTAGAGGTCGCTGTTAGCTGCCGCAACTGTTCCGGCGGCGAACCGTTATAACGTGCTTTTGTTGTCAACAAAGGATTCGCTGCCGGCGTTCGACGGAGTTCGGTTCGTTCGAGTCAGTTCTCGTTTAGATTTTGGCCATAATATTCATGGGAAATGGCGGAAGACAATCCGATCAGTATCGAAGATTGTCCAAAGGACTTATTGCTCTTCAGAGCTGCTCTTAGAAAAATATTCCGAGACGTCTCTGAGTCTGTAAGGTAAGAAGATATAAGAAAGTTTGACTATTTTTCTCAAGTTATTCTTCATTCGTTAAAAATATCATCGAGAACCGAGAAGTGACTGGTGAGAAATCGTTAATCATGGATCGTGGATCTCAGATCTTGAATCTTGAATCTTAAATCTTGATTCCTGATTCTTGATTCTTGAATCTTGAATCTTGAATCTTGAATCGCGGATGGTGTCACTCGATGTCATTGGCCTCCGCGCCTTGCATACTAATGTATCGTAACCCGTTCACGTGGCCGACTACTCACGGAATAACTGTCTATTTATTAACTAACAGTTGCCGACAATTTCCTACAACGTTGACGCATCCTTATACTCGTAAGTCGTAACTCATAACTCTTGCTCGAATCTTCGAGTTGTAAGCTTTGCTTAAATTCTCGCTATGTTAATAATTATTTTTTCTTGCGTTTTCAATACTTATTTCGTAAATTGTTTTATGAGTACGATATAAAAATACAAGACCATGAATAAATCTCTTATCACTGCATTATTTCGATCGCGATCCATTTGTTTTTCTTTTTCTTTTTGTGTTTATTCGATCATACACAGTAAGTAGTTCGTATAAATACTTTTTGAAACTATAAATCTTAGATTGTATATTTTTAGTAGAAAGCTTTACATTTGAGGTAAAACAATTTCTACTCTCGTACATCCAATATTCTTATCTCGTGTCACGCACAACGCCGGCCCTAAGGAAATTTATCAATTCTCGAAACGATGGTGATAATTAAATCTTTGCGGTTGATATCTAATCGATCTAGTACTAATTAATAATTATAACTAGATAATGAATGTTCTCAGATATTATCTGTTCCAAATGATTAATTCTGCCCATGGAAATCACGGCAGTAAAATAAAGGCATAAAGGCACGTGCTGTTCGGTCAGGATTGGTGCAAATTTGTTATTTTAAAATCAGATTGCACCCGTCCCGGCCTGATTGCGCGGCTTATAACATCGCCGCAGTCAATGCTCAGACATAAGTAAAGAGAAAATCGTTCAAGACAGGCAATAATTATCATAGAACTATGTTTAATTGCCCGTAATAAGTCGCCTTGTATAATTTTCGACCAGTCTTATTCCATGAAATTCAAAAACTGGTTGGCGAGCCAGCGGGTTCGTTGGTTCGTTCGTACCCCCAGCCTCCGGGCTCTCGGGTGTTCTTTGTTCGCATTTAGGACAAAGAAAAATTCGATCCCATGCGATAATATTACGCGCTCGGTGGGGTTCGTTCGTAGTTGTGTGTGGTAGCGTGTAGTAGGTCAGATGCGACGCAGTAGTTCAAACCGCTAGGCATACTAAGAATTTTTTCTTTTTTTCTTCTTTCTTAACCGACTCTTTAACGCTTCGTTTGAGCCGTTTACCAAAGGTCCCTGTGCCGCCGCTGTCATCGCTTGACAATCGTTTTTATTTTCGTCTTGTTTTCGGTACATTAATAACGTAGGGTACCAAAAGAAATTTTCGCAATTTTATATGCTTATACAAAGATATATCACTTATTACGTATTTCAAAGTATTATTATTATTGAATTCGTTCTACTACTTATATATTATAAGTAATCGCTGCGGTAGAGATTGTCCTTTGTCACGTGTAATTAATGCTTACGGTCAATTGACTCAATGTATACAATTAGGCGACTCTAGACTACATAAATATATATGTATATAACCGAAGTATAATAATGGCGAACGATGATAACTAGTACATATTTTAAGCATATAGGTATGTATCTATAGTGTACGAAGGCGACTAGATGATAGTCGCGGTACGTGTACTTTGCCTGTCGCAATATTTATGTATTAATACATACATACATACATACATAGTTTGTGATCCAGCATCGTATAGGTATAGGTATAGGTATATACTCTTCGCAAAATTTCAAATTACAAAGTTTAAACGGCGGAGAAGTACGTCGGTAAATACCATACATACGAAGTAGTAGCGATATTTCAATAGTTGTCATAGTTTACGCCGTTCCGAGCGCAACTAGTTTGCATCGTTTGACCGAAGGACTATACGGAGGCGAGCATTAAATCGCGGAAATATGTTGTCTAGCTAGTCTTTGACCCACCGAAGGTCCCGGTGATTCGAAGGTCGAAGCGTCGGGCGTCGAGTTAAAGAATACATCGCTCGAAGCGTCTTTTTATATTCGGCGAAATATTTATCGACTTTTAAACATTATTTTGACGCCGAAAGAGAAAGAGGTGGCAAAGAGGAGGACCTGTATATCCTTATCCCTTACAGCATAACGCAGTAAATTCTCTGACACATTCGTTCGTAAGATAATAAAACGTAACGTTAACGGTCTCGGCCGTTAATATCGTCGTCGTTGCAAAGAACGTCACGAATAAGAAAAAAAATTGTCGGCTACGAGACGGCAGCGAACCTTACTACTAGTTAGGTACGATGGACCCAACCGTTGCGCAACGAGCCTCGCAGTATCTCGCGTAATGTGGGTATAATAGGTCGGCGCGTTTCCATCGGCTATGTTCTTCAAATACGTGGGCACTTTCAGCATTTATTCAATTACGTTATTCGTATGTAGCTAGCCTATGCTGCACTGACATTGTACCGCTTGATTACCAACATTGAATAATCTCTGCACTAGGATACGAGTCAAGGCCTCAAAGAGTTTCGAACTATGTAGACACATGCACATATACAACGAACGGAAGAGTATTAAAAAAATGAACATTTTTCGTTTCCTCTGTGGGTTCGCAGGGCATGAATATTCAGCTTTATTTGATGATAAAAAATAGTAAAAAAAAGACCGAGATTTTATTTCGAATGGTACAGATTCAAATTTTACTCGCATTTAACAATTTAATACTATATTCCGTTGATGAAGAATAGATATAAGTGCAGGCTCTTCTATCTGCTCTTGTCCTCTCTATATGTATGAACCTGCGACCAATCTCTGCCTGCAATGATGCATGATGTAATTTGTTTAGTGGAGCGCCGAGAGAGCAGATAGGCATTCAGCCATCTAAAGTTACAAAACGCCCAACCTGTGCACTTTGCTCTCCTCACGCAACACACACTTTTACTAAAGCACCACCATCAACCACCTAGGTTTACTCTGGTGTCCATGAATCATTTCTCGGAAGTACGACAAGTCTAAACACATATAGCGATAATCGTTTCTAATTATTTTTATTGCTTTTTTTTTTTTTTTTCTTTTTTTTCTCTGTTCGAGAAGGCTACAAAATGTTATACTGTTGATCGTTGAGCGTATCAATACGTACAATCTTGGAGTTATAATTCGTTATTTAAGTCAACGTTTATTCGAAAAATTATAAATTATAAATTTTAAATGAAAGAACGAAATACAAGACTCATTGCATTTGGGTTTACTAAGAAATTTTATGTTAATTCTATATGATTGAATATTTACGTACCTATTCATGTACATCATTTTCTTATTTTTATGTTTCAGTGAAGAGGAATTTTCGAATAGCTGGACGATTTTGAAAAAGAAAAAAAAAATATCACGACAATTGTATACATCGATGGTAGACATGATGTGTAAGAATATAGAGGCTCGTGTGGACGAGTTTATTGTACAGGAAAACTTGATAGAAAAATTCAATATATTGAAAAGACTATCTGAGGAATCCAAAACTCCCAAGGATCACATCGCATGGTAAGATTTCACTTCTCATATGATTTACACACCTGAATTTCTTTCTTTGTTGTGAATTTTCATCCAGCATTTATGAAAAGATAGATAAAAAATAAAAATGAAACGCTATGTATGTAAATTTTATATAAAAAAAAAAACTCTATCAGACAATAAATTAATCTGTTTGGTTTAATGACCGCAGGAGACCTCCCGGAAACGTTATGGAGCATCTGCGATCTTTAGACGGTGCAAAAATCAAAGAAAATTTAGAAGAACTCGAAGATTTTGTGACCAAGATCGAAGCGGAGAACCAGAATCTAGTACGAGAAGTAACAAAGGGTCGAACAGCGGCTAAAAACTTCGAACAAAAAGCAGATCGTTTATTAAATCAAGAAAAACGCGTTCGTCTAGAATTTGGAAAAACTGCTCGAAGGCTCGAAGGAGATATTAAAAAAATGCACTGACTAAGCGAAGTCTTTCACGTCGTACTAAAAAATGCGTAGCCTGAATATCATAGCTATTTGTGTATTCAAAAAAATCAAATCGCCATGACTTCATGAGTATAAGTTGACAATAATGACTGATGAGCTAGCTTTCTTTGAGATATAGTCTAGTTTTTAGATTTCCAATCATACTGTTAACTCAAGGCGAATGATGGCTCGATTTTTATTCATCCGACTTACAATATTGGAGAGAAATTTTTTTACAAATGTTGTAAAGAGTGAAAAATGGTCTTAGATTCTCGATCAGAGAAGACATATTACAGATACTGTTGGTTCAGCCGTAATTCTATTCCTAAAAACTGTATAAGAGGTTTTCGTCAAGTGATTCGTGATTTAATTCGCAGAAACTGGTCCTATCGCGCCCTAATTTAATTATGAATGGCAGTAAAAACCGCAAAGAATAGCTAGATTGATTCCAAATGTAAATATGTACAAATGACAATTGATATTATTAATAAAAAATTTTATATTCAGATAATTTAGAAAGATTTACTTTCTCTGCGTGTAGATTATAATTTCTGTAGTAATTCTCGTCATTTCACAAAGAAAAAAATGAACCAACGTGTGTAAAGGTACTAATTGACACAGAAATGAGTTTTTACTTCCAAGTATTTCTCTTTATAACAATTAATTGATGTGTTTTATTTCTTTCTATTTCTTATCTCAACTATATCGTATCTTCGACCTTAATTAACTGTTCACGATTACATTATAATCAAATGCTTACTCAACTTCAGTACAAATTCGTGATAATTGAGAATTCTCTTTATACAAGAATTCCGATGTATTCAAATGACTCAATCTCGCGATTGCACTCAGTCTTGAGGTCTCAGAATCTCTCAGTTTCTTTCTAAGTCGTATGACTGTCTCGCTGCGTGCCTGTAATGATAAAAAGATTATTTTTTTTGTCACAAAAGAATAAAATTTGAATGAATAATATAATGCAATCCATACTATTGTTTGCATCAACTCCGTCCGAGCTTGATTCAAATAAGCTTCATTTTCAGTCTTCGTTTTCTGCAATCGTAGTAGTTTATTCTTGAGTTCCTTCTTCCTATCGGCCAGATTGTTTATCTCATTATTTATCATCTTTCTCGCAGTTTCCTGCCGAACAGTCTTGAACGCACACGTGGTTAGATTCGAATGGTTTCGCTTGATGATATCTATCGTCTTTGATTCTAACTCATTTTTTTTACGGTTACATTCCAAGATAACAGACGCCTTTTCCTGCATCCAGTTTAATTTATCAATTTCGATCTCTCCGTCTCTCCACGCCTCTTGAATCGTCTTAGTTTTCGATTTATACTCTGATAACTCGCGTTCAGTTTGCCCAATGTCTTTGTCGAGACGAGCTATCTCGGAAATCTTTTTTTCCAACTTATCTTCAGCTAAATACGGGAAAAATCAATATTTTCAAACAAAATATCCGCGCTCTAAATCGCCACGTACTCATCACGTTATACAAATAAGTAGTAGAGTTATTTTCATCCTATTTCATAACATCGTAATTTTCACATGCTTTCATGGCTATCCGTAACGTGAACCGTGATTGACTCTAATGAACTTAATAAAATTCAACGCCAGTATTTGAAAAGCTAAATACCTATCGAACATTTCCTTTTCAATATTTCAATGCGAGTTTTTAATTCATTTAAAACATCTTCGTACGAATGAGAATGCCCATTGTCATCCATTGTTGTCTTATGAAACGAACGTCGATCGATAGATGGCGCGAAGCTAGTGGCTACGTTTAGCTACCTTCTGTAATAAAAGGCGCGTGAAATATATTACTGTAAAAAGTTGTTAGCTCGCCAAGTACCTTGTACTATCACTAATGTCTTAATATTATTCGAAATAAGTGCATAAAATGACGAATTGATCGAATAATTAAATGCAAAGAAATGTCCATCGAAACATCGGACTATTCTTCGCGCTCAAACAGACGCATAAGCGGCCTGTGAATCAGCTGGGCCAATAAGAAGCGGCGGATGCCTACTCTATGGCATTGCTACGGAAGTTTCCGTATCGTTTGATAGATGGCAGTACTTGTCGCTCGTGTTTCGTGCCGCATTTGCGGCTCGCCATTGTGCCGTGATTGCTGATGTTCGTGTGTGAGTGAGAAATTGATCCGGTTTATTGATTCCCTGGCCGTTTGAGTCCGAGGTAAATATGAAAATATATTAAAAGTTCAACTAGTTAAGTTCGCAGTTGTTTACCGATCGTCAAAACGTTCTTAAAAGGTTGAAAAAATTCATGTTGTTTGGGGTTAGATTTCGCTGGCGCGTAGTTAGCCCTCTTTCGTGCGCGTGGTCAAGCCTAGGAATTCCTGCCTAATATTTCCTTACAGAATCTGAATAGTCTCAAAATTTTTTTTAATCTATTAGGTACCTCGCAGCGTATCATCGTTAATAATTTTTCCTCCAAAATAAAGAATTATACAAACTACTCTAGCAACAATCTATTTGAATTTCGAATATTAAAAATCAAACAACAATGGCCGTTTGAAGTTTTTGTCATCGGATGATGGGATTAATCATTCATGTCGTATCGTCACTCGTACCATTACCCAAGTTTCTTTCATTTTTTTATAATTTCATTCGGTCAACTGCAACTCGCCCATAGTAATCATATCAAGATACTTGGCTCTTTGCTCCACTCTTCTCACGTAACGTACAGTTCCATCTCTTGATTAATGAGAAGTTAAGTCAATTACTAAATTACGAGAATCGTTATAAAACATGTTTCAAGGCCTTACCACGTCGAATTTCTCGTTCCTCTAGCAGCTTCGAGTCCATAATTTCCGAGTTTATGTTTTACTTATATTTAGGGTTTAGGGCAGGTGCAGTTGCAGTTGCAGTTGCAGTTGTACGTCGTAACTAGGTCTGTCTAACTTCTCTCTAAGCTTTCAAGATATCAAAAATCCTTCAACAACGAGCATCAATTCTATCGAATCCAATTTAAAATCACAAAGCTTACTTAGGCCACCTGATCGGCTCCTTAAAACCAATCCTCTTTTTTATACTGACCAATCTATTCCGGTAGATTGTATTTGTATAACTGGTTTGTTAAGAATTTATCGAAAGTCTATTGCTTTAAAAAAAAAAAACGGAATTAGCTAATCTAAAGATCCTCCGAAATGATTAAACCAACAATCGATTTAACAATCTTTCCCAACAACTCAGATCGACATCCTGATTCCTGAATGATTAATCAGGAATAGTGTTTTATTCATTCATTTGCCATTAAGTTTTTATTTTATTTTTTCAGTAATATTATTTCATAGCGTTTTGCAATATGTATTAATACTTGTTTTTCCCCCGTCTTTCCCATCGCGAGCTCTCTGTAATATTTTTAACTTTTATCTCGGCTGATAAGAGGCGCGGCGTGGTGTGGCGAGGCTAGGTTCCACGCAACGCAGCTCACGCAGTTGGCTGGCCTCACTACTTCTCCGCTTAGCTGGCGCTAGCGATCGCACCGATATCACGGAAATTCTATTTCAATGAAGATTTCAATTACAAATATTTCGCGACTCGGGCATTCGTTCATTCATTATCTACTCCAATACTGAGTCTCGAATGCGTGCTAAGGACTAACACATAATACGATGATTCCAGTTCTATTCATGTTATAATACTTATACCTCCTTGATCAATGATCAGCGTGTTTTCGGAGCCGGTTTACTCCGATATTAATCTATCCTGTGTTTGGAGAGATACAACAACGATACAATGAGTAAACTTCCGTCGTATCTTCCAGTTATTCTAATAAAAATCCACTTCGTTATTGTATACGGTGGTTAAAAGAGAGAGAGAGAGAGAAAAAATAAAACTGGAATACTCAAAGAAAGCAAGTATCGATAGCGTAGGGAATCTCTGTTGAAGAATTTATGTATATCGAGTTTGAATACGATTTGCCTTTGTCCGTGTGAAAGGGAATGGTATAATAATCATGTGGCGACTTTTGATACTCTTTTATCAATCTCTGCGAGCCGCAAGTGGAATCTTTTGCGCCAGGGTCGGGGACACGGAACAACTTTTCCTTTCATTCAGGCCCAGTTGTAATTCCGCGTCGATACGAGACTATATATTTCATATATAGGTATACCTACCCACCTCTCATATTATACCTGGTTCTTTTTGTCTGCGGTATCCAATCGATATACACCATAATGTATGTCACATGTTGAAAAAGAAGCAAAAAGTAAAAAAAAAAAAAAAAAAAAACGATAATCTCTATTGATTATTATTTGAACAGAAAATTCATTTCACTTGTTAATAATTTTATATTGCGTTGCTGTTTATTGTAAAAAATAAAAATAAAAAATATATAAAAAATTTTAAATTCATATTTATACACGATGAAAAAGAAATATCTCGCGATGACAATATGTGATGAGTTGAACGTTTTCTTTTTTGTCTCTTTTATAACCAACCTTTGCTCTCTCGAGTATAATTCTATACACTCTGTTGGGATTCGTTTTTTCTTTCTTTCTTTCTTTATTACGAATAATTTTCGTTTTTACTTGATGAAAATTTGTGATATTATTGAACTCGAGTCAATGCTAATCTGCATAATTTATACATCGATAACGATAATATATAGGTTTGTTGTTTGATTCCAAACCAGAAATGTTATTTCTAAGCGATTTTTATCGGAATAATATATTATTAGATTATTAAAGTATTAATAAATTATGAAACTTGATTATAGTGGGAGATTCGAGACCTTAGAGAATAGTGAAGTAAAAATTCTATTTTATTTCATAGAAATAAAATACACTGGATAAGTACGTGTTTACTTTTCATTCAATTATCAAATTACCTTGACTCAGATTTTAAACTAGCTTATATAATGGGTAACTAACTCTTTCGATTTCGCCTACATCGAGTCGTTCCATATTTGGAAACCTCGACAAAGCATATCGCCGCGAGGATCTCGTTTCAGTCGCGTATTAAAATAAAGAAATTCTGCGGTTACATTCACTTGAGACGAACTATACTCGAAAAACTAGAAAACCGATTGAGAGAAAAAAAAAAAAAAAAAGTCTCAACTTTATCCAATTTTTTAATTTATTTTTTTATTTTTCTATTTTTGATAATTATTACTTGACATTTATTTTAAATAAATATAAAGTTGGAAAAAAATAATAATTGTATATGGGGTGAAATTAAGCGGTGGAAAATATAAATTGCGTTCATACTCTCACCTCGCGGAACGATTGTACTTTGTTTTTAATTATTAATTATGTTTAGGTGCAAATTTTCGTATACCCATGTACGTGACTTATCCTCCATACGTATCACCCCACAGAGTGAGCGAGTGGCTTGCATGCTGCATGCGTGTATCATTGCGTATAACTAGTACCGCATAGCTTTTAGCAAGCAATTAGTGTATATGGCAACTGAACCCTCTCAAACTCAAGCGTTTCATTTTATCCATCATTACTCGTTTTTAATTATGTATTATATCCGCCGTTTTACATATTGTACAACTTTCATTGTAAACTTTCCCACGTTAAAATATTTTTCTTTTTTTTTTTTTCAACCTGCGTATATGTACGAATGAACATTAAACCCGAATACGTTCGTTGCTGAATCGTCAATACGAACGTGGATTAAAGCCCATGTTGAATTTTAAAAATAAATTGGAAAAAAATATTCTTTTGATCTCGAAAAAAAGATAGAAATTATTTACAAAAAAAAAAAACTGGTCAATAATTCGCCACTGATCAGTCGAATAAATTTCCCATTTTTTATCCCTGGAAAAGGGCGAAACGATTCCTAAACTCAGGTACGTGACTGGGTTTCCTGCTTTACCGATTTTCCGAACCTCATTCTCGTAATGATTGAAATCCAGTTCAATTATTCAAGCTGCTCGGGCAGTTGCGTGTGTATATAAAGGGTGGCTATTTTTCAAACTAATCACGGGATTCAGTAAACAGAATTCGTCAGCTATGCCACAACTTCCAAGAATCGAAAAACGAATTTTAATTAAAAATACACATATTCATGAAATTTACAGTTTTCACTGAAAATGTATACGCGAATCTGCGTTCTTCGGATTGAAAATTATTTCATTTTGTTTCGATTAGGTATAGGGAAAAAAAAAAAGGAAATCGAGTTAAATATTTGTAAAATCGTATCTCATATAAAAAATAAAAATAAAAAATAAAAAAAACTTGTATCTATGTGTCAAAATTGGGCACCTGGTACATATATACGTATGGCTTATAGGCGGTTTGTAAAGTGGACAAGATTGCCCGATGCTAATGACACAGTTGAACGCGAACAAGGGAGAGACACGCGGTGAATTCGATAATTTGATGTTAATGGCACCAATATATTTAATGGATTGTCTTCGGCCTATATAACGTCCGCCTTCTACATACACGCGAGTACAAAGAATAAATTTTGGCTGAAATAATGAAATACACCATCTCCCCTGGAAATGGAAAGAAAAAAGGTAAAGATTAGGTGTAAAAGACTCAAAAAATACGCTGATGAACTGAAGATAGATTAAAATTAATAAAATAATATGTGAAATTATTGTCAGTCGGTTTATATCACTTCGGAAGCATCGATAAGAATTTTAACACATAACGCTAAGGGAGGGAAACGGAAATTGCTCTATAGGTAAATTTCCATAATTATATAAGTTGGTACCTATAGATGCGTGATATAATAAGTATACACTATACCTTTATCTATATATAAGTAGATGTGTATTATAAGGGTAAAAAGGGCGAGAGAGAGGGTTAACCGTACGATTGTGAGGGTGGCTTTGTCGAGGGTGCACAACAAACCGTTGCCGAGACGACGACACGGGCCGCGGTTGCCATCACAAAACTTTTTCAACTTGCGACTGTAAACATTAGCTCGACGACCTGCGGCTACTCTCTTATAACGGGGTGCGTGAGCTGGGGTACACCGTAGTTGACACTAAAGTCACGCATATATGTAGGCCACACTCTATGCTGTGGAATTAGCCAAATAGGCTATGAGTAATGCTTCTTTTCCCTATCCATCCATCCCATCCACCTTCGCAATCTATAAACCGCGAATAACCTCCCCTCTTTCCGGTATTCGGGGTAATTCAGGCTAAGGGTAGATGCTCCGTGAAATTTTCAAACTAAATTTCATTTACCAAAAATTCGTGGGCTCAATAGTTTCCGAGCTACGGAAGATCTTGGTTGGCTAGTCACATACACAGGGCACCGCTCGACTTACCCTCATAGCCAGCCCTGGCTGAGTCACCGATACGTTCTGTGATTGGTAAACTAAGATCTTCTATAACTCGGAAACTATTTCGCCCACGAATTTTTGGTAAAGGAAATTTAGTCTTTGAATTCCACGAGGAATCTACCATCGAAATATTATTTTTGAGAATTGAAAAGAAATCAATCGACGCTTGTAGGAGTATTTTTTTTTTTTTTTTTTTTTGCTTTTGAGCAATTTTCAACTGAGCTGCCGACTTCGAATAATATTCAAAAAATTATCGTCGTTGCGAATTAGCGTTCTGTGAAATTCGCAGACGTATCATTTACGTGAGTTAATTTCTATACCAATGCACAAGGTATAATCGAATCACTTATACAAGAGTGTAAGTTTTTATTACCCTTCTTTCACGGTTTAATTACGAGTAGATATGTGTACGTGGGTGTTGTGTGCGACGTACATACCAAGTTTCGGTCTTTATTTATTAAACTGCGAGAACTGCCACGTGGTTATTTGAGATTTGCATAAAATGTGGGTTACTCTTGGCGTAGGTACAGGTGGAATCCACCGCTTTGTCGATCGCGTATTATATGGAGTGACCAGTTTTTTTTTCAAACTCATTTCAATTCGTGAATTTTCTCGAATATCTCTATAGCATAAATTCAGAAAATTCAAAGAATAAAGATAGTTTCTCGATATACACGTATCGTCTGGATTTCAGTCAGTCAATTCTTCTACATTTCGCCGATAATTCTCAATCATAAAGAAACGTCTCTATACCTATTATATTTCGCGACAAATTAAGAAAGAAAAAGGAGAAAAAAAAAAGAAGTTAATAAGAAATATCGATTTCTGCAGATCCGCTGAACCTTTTTCGCATATTGCAATTAAGGCCCCCCTGTATATACGGGTCAAGTTGACGGCTACTTGTGTAAAGAGAGATAGATGACGTCAGCTGTAACTTACGCGACGCGGCTCGTCCGGTTCTCCCACGAATCTTTAAGAGAACTGGATTTTTGCATAAAATGTAAAGTATAGAGTCAGGTGTCTACTATATATATAATTTCTGTTCAGGATGTAATTCATATACGCATGGTACACGTAACTGAGTAAATAGTAGATACTAGACACGTACCTATATGCATATGCATAGTATATGTGTAGTTTGCATAAATCGAAATAGAATTTTGTTCCGTTATTCTTGCCCAGATTCTTTTTTTTCCTCTTTTTCGCATTCACTAAAATTCGATAATTATTGATTGTGTTCTTTTTTTTTTTTAATTATTTTCTTTCTTCTCTTCAAATATTCATTACGCTTTTGTATCCGTACCCACTTTATCTTAAACACGGGTCATGACCTCGTTTGCATTTACCTGACGGTACTTTATGGTAAATACACGGAAACATTGACATTTGTATAGTACATACCATTCCATGTACTTAACGGAACCGAAAATTTCTCATTGCAGAAAATCCAGCGATGCTATTTTATAGAAAAAGATTTCGAAAGAATGATAAAAAAAAAAAAAAAAAAAAAAAAAACGGTTCCTTAACTCGCCACTAGACTCGTATGATTCGGCCATACGTCATACTTGACATAATCGCCATCCGCGAATTTTTTTTCCCTACACGACAACGTGTCTTCTCCTTTTTTTTTCTCATATCTCTCCCGATAGGCCATGTCATGACACATATATTTCGCGCTTTCCCATCAACCAAAGTTTTATCAACTTTAAATTGTCATTCGCACCAACTTTTACAAATCTCTCGTCATACACGGCACTTTCCCAACAAACTTAAATCTTCGAGTGCAATGCTTCGCACAGCTTTAACTCCAACCACGTTTTTCGATAACTAAAATATTTATTTTCAAATATTTCACTGTACGGTTTCAAAGTTGAATAAACTTTCTACAAAAAACATCTGAACAATTTTTACAAAAAATTGTACAGTTTTCGCGATATATCCAGTCGAAAATCGCTTGGAAGAGTTAAAGAAAAAAAAAAAAAAAAATCCAATAAATTACGAATTGAAAATTATATATGAGGATACTTTTTACAATTAGTCCTACGAAAGGGTCCTTGATTATCATGTAAAAAAAAAAAAGTAATTACACTTGCCGCAGCTTTCTCTGGTCTGAATCGTTGCACTTATTCTCTTCTTCCTTATATGTATATTATTATTTTTTTTTTTTTTTTTACTGCGTGCTTTTGTCGCACAAGGCCGTTCGTAAGCGTGGATACATATATGTTAACTACCTATATATATAAATAAACGTAGACGTAGGTCGTGTATTACCGATTTTCTATATAAATTACACAACGATGTTGCACCCACCGCATTCTCATATGCCTACAGTTGACTCGAAGTTTTTTCTCCCTTTTTCTTAATTTTTTTTTTTTCTATTTCCCTCGCGTATTCAGGACTCGTAGTCCTTGGGATATACGGTGGTATACTTTTACGGTGTTGCTATAGCGGAATGCAGACTCGCTGTTTACGATTAGTTGGGACAGGTTGCGTGTAGAAGCTGCCTACTGCTTCTGCTGCTATTCCGCGTCTTTTACGTGCGTACCTATACCCATACCCATACCCATACCCATACCCATATCTATGTATGTACAATGATATTCACTTGCTCAAGGAAATTCCTTACGCGTAGTGCCTTTACAACGATCCAAGTTAATACCTGCATATATATATGGACACTCTGCGAGCTGCACTCAAGGTAGCGATGTACAAAAACGTCGCACGCGTTTATCTATGAAAACAAAAAGTGAAGTAAACAAAATTTTTCATTTTCATTTTATCCATATTTCAACGTTTTTGTCAATCATTGATATCTCTCGCTGCTGCACTGGTCAGAAATGAACGTCTTAGAGCTAATTCAAGCGCTACTTTGGTAACTAGCTGATTTCGTAACAGCTTAACATCTCTCCTGTAGCATCCGTCTCTCCATTCATTCGTTCCTTCGTTTGTTGGTCCAACAGACATAATTTATACGCACATTTCTATCTCACGAGATGGAAATTGATTATTTTTCTTCTCGAGTACTTCATCCGCGATCTCACGATCAGGGTTATTATTATACCTTGTTGCAATTGGTTGGTTATTCTTGAACGATATTCCTCAGTTTACGCCAATTAAAGTGTATCGCTTAAACAGTTATCTTTAAATTTCTCATATTACATGCATGAATTATTCATTAGGTATACTCGGGCCTTTCTTCCCTTAAAAACACAATACATATTGTTGTGCATATACGTTCCTCAGTAAACACACTGGAACCCAGGTTCTTACCTTAATATAAACTAAAGTGAATAATTTTTCTTCCCTGAAAATCGGATTTGAAAGAAACGAAAGAAAATTTGATGCTGCGAAGATCAGGACTAAAATTCGAAATAATTCTACCTTGTAGACTACCTATAACCGTATAATTTATCCATTTCCAATAACTATCACCGCGTTTTATGATCCTATAAAAATTTCTCTATACTTGTGTAAATATATTTACCCTATTTTTTAAAGAATTAATTGCTTCGACCACCACGAGGCCTGGTAACATCGACATAGGTATAACGAACTTGACTTAATCTTCGACCACTTCGTCATTTCGTAGATCCGGTCAGTTGGTCAGTTGGGTACGCAGAAACCCACGTATTACATACATTCATTCATATACGTAAATACAATTTCGAAGTCACCCACCTTTTTCTCAACGAATACATCTGGTCGCATCTACCTACCTATATGCTTTAACTTACGTTGAATGAACTTCCCAATATGGTCGGAAGAAGGTAGGCGTTTATGTCTCGGATGTTAGACGGAGGGACGACGACCTTGTCTCATCAGAGTTTCGGAATGATTCGATTTTTTCGGGAAAATTTGCCGAAACTTCATTACGTCGAAACATATTCAAAACGGAACTTTACTCTTGAAGTTTTTCAAACTATTTTCTATTTTGCCATATCGCGTTATCCAATTCTGGCAACTTTCGTCTTCATACAATTCTTAGGGTTGAAGTCATTTTTTCGCAGAATATTAATCGTTTTTGTCAAAAAATTTGCCTGATTCTAATGATTGAAAAAAAGAAAAAAAAAAAGAAAAAGAAAAGAAGTGTTACGGCTGTGAGACAACCGCCGATGTTCGTCATCAGATCATATTATAAAGACGTAGATAATCAATTGGAATTAAAATTAAAATTCCGATATTACGTCACCGTTGAACTTTAACATTTGGGAATTGCTCAGCGATGCTTGATCCGCGTGTAAAGAAGGACCTTCGATATTATGACTGACATAACCAATTGGCAGGTGAATAACTACGTTTGGTTTTAACAACGTAGATACAACAGCTGGTAAACGTCCTTTCGCTTTCGTTTGTTAACTGGCTTTCGCCTGAGACATAAAAATGAAGAATTATACGATTAGTCCTTGATTCGTTGCTACGATGACGCGATTTTAAGAAAAAAATCAACAGATCCTACCGAAGCGCGATGTTTTGCCAAGTTTCTTTTTCTCACTATTTTATGCCACATTTGCATTTAATACGATGTTCGGCGGCGTGGTTAACGAAACTAATAAAATCTTGCGATTTTTTTTTTTTTTTTTTTTTCTTCTCGTCAATTCCATTTCATTCTGACTGTATATCTGAGAAAGTTCTTGTAATTAAATGACCAGGTGGATATTCGAGTAGAGGTCAAAGTTCACTGCTAAACTTTGACCCTTGCAGAAAAAGAAACCGAGAATCTCTTACTGAATTATTATTTATCGAATGAATCTATATGTTCAAAGAAAATACGAAAAAAATAAGGTGCGGTTATATCGCGAACCTATATCGGATAAAATTTAGATGAGACAAGCAAATTTTTGTTCATGACTTATGAATTAATTATCTTCGGGTAATCGGAGATTTGTTTTTATATTTTTATTTATTAGAATATTTGTAGATATAACGAATGTTTAGTGCTTTTCAAGCGAATCGTTGTCATTTTGTTTCTTTAATTGACATTTTAATATTCAGTACATATAATGAAATAATTATGCAACTAAGCTATACAGAGGTTTAATGGGAATTGGAAAATGATTGGAATCAATTAGGGGTGTTTTTGTTTACTCCGAATCTCTACCCCCAATCCCGTCTCATCCGCGTAAATTCTTTACGTGACACGTATCCTTCGAATTAGTCCCTAGAGAGGATCCTCTTACGACTGATCGCGGCGAACTAGACACGTAACACGTTTTCGTTCGACACGTGCCCAAGAAACTAGAGATAGACCAACGAGACAGCTACACCTATAGACGTCGAGCAATCCTTTGTATTAACTGATTACTATTTTCCTCTTGATGAATAAATCAACGAACTTGGAACAGGAACTTTTGATCAATATATATATTTTTTTTTGTTTTTTATTATTGTGTTAAAAAAATTATTCGAGACGTAGATTTGGTATAGAAATAATAAGGGGTTGTATAAAAATGTATGAAAAGACTTGGGAAGGTACTATATATGATATGTCAATTCTAACGATCCAATTCGCTTTCTGAACCGAAAACGTTTCGTTCCTTCGATCGACCACCCATTGTCACGAATCAGACAATTCGGTAGAGTCTTATAAAGGAATGTATCACCATTCGTGTTAGATCAAAATCTACTCACGTACTAGAACTTTGCCTTTTCTTCGGAACCCTTCGGAGCCAGGAAGAATCTAGTAAATCCTTCCTTAATATTATCCGATCCGAGGCTATATATTCAGGAACACATGATATACCAGTCGAACTTTTCATCGTTTTACGATATTATAACACGATTTATTTTCATTTATGAAAAAAACGTTGATTAACACTAACATTGCATGGCAGAAATATATATATATATTTTTTTTTATATCATTTTCTGCACTGTCACGGACGGATAATAGTAAAATTATAAAAAATATCGGACCGGGTTGAAGTTCCGAATTTTAATATTATACAAACTCACAGTTTCTAGAAAGGGTATTTTACCGAAAGTCTACAAGTTTTCTGGGTGAATCAAGTCTTTTTTCCTCTTCGAATCACATAGTTTATGACTTGAGGCCTTATTTCTTGAATTAAGACTATTTTCGACTCATGATGAGTCTGAATTTCGGAACGATAGGAGAAATGGCTATACTACTTGAAACAAGTAGTTTTATACCTATGAACCAGTTCTGGGTGAAGTCTCGAAATTCCGAAAGCTAAAGATGATAAATTCCAAATCTCCGAAACTTGAAATTCACGAATGTATTCATTCAGCGTTTAATAACTCGACTATATTGATCGTATCGAAACCAATAAGTGGTCAAAGTAATCACCTTGAGGTGTACGTTTCGGAAAAAAAAAGTTTCAAAATCCTACCGATCATTTATGACATCGAAGTTATCGGGTGTAATAGATAAAATGGACTATTTTTTGTCTTTACATCCCAAGAAATGGACCGAAATTTTTAATTTCTTGGGCCCTCGAAGTTTTTAGCTGTCTAATTTCCGATTGATAATCTAAACTCCAACGTTTCTGAAAATTCTAAATCGTCTCAAAGAAATTTGGGTTTTCAACCACCGGCCCTAAAAATCTAACAATTATCGTATACGTGACGCGTAATTCTTGATCAAATACGTCTATGGATGGACATTATTCAAGGAATAATAGGATAGTACTCGGAAAGGTATAGATGTGAGATTGGCTCTTATTGGTAGCTCCTGGAAAGCCGATGAATTATTATTGAGGATGGCGTGCATCCCTTATAGTACGGTGAAGTTGCAATTCGTAAAGTTTCTTCTGTCGTTGTCCGTATACTATATACCCACGTTCGTTCGCTCGGCAACCGCACAACTTATTCAATATTGCATCAAACTTGACCATATATGTCTATACATATATGTGTGATACCTACAGTTATACATATCAACGTTTGTATAACGTACGTACAATGGAAGACATGGAGAGACAAAGAGTAAGAGAATAAAAAAAAAAAGAGTAAGAAAAGGAAAGAAAGACATACGAGGGTATGAAACGTGGCCCAACAGCACCAGCGGATGTGTAGAGTGGCTACCGTCCGACTATAATATAGAGAGCTTTAGGATCGAACGAAGAAAGAACCCCTATATCTAAGCGTATATCTATATTCCGTAGAAAACAGGGTGGATGTATGAGAGTTGGATAATATTTTTTCCTCTTCTTCCTCTATCCGTATCTTGGCTACAAATCCGAACGTCCAAGTCCGACGAGAACGCGAGTTTAGATACGACGATTAAAAAATTGTCGATTAAAAATTTGTGAAATTCTTTTTTCAAACATTTAATATATTTTTCCGCAATGTCTGTGTTCTTTGTTCCCTTTCCTTCATATATTATTCCTTTTTTCGTTAGTTAATTAAAATGACTTTTAAGTATAGCCGATTATAACCCAACCCATAAGTATAATTTCGGTTAAAACTTATACAGAAACTACCGCGTGCGGATGAATTTATCAAAAATTAAAAGCCAACTAACCGTTCATTACCTGAGGCTTAATTTACTCGTCGCCTATACCATTTACCATATGCATATCAAACGAACCTTATATACATGTGTAGAACCGCTTTCTGACCTCAACATATGCTATACCACCTTATGATTCCCGCCTTCCTTACCAAAATATACGTATATGTATTATTTTATTATACACATTCCCAAGATGGTCATCTCCTCGGACCTCATCGCATCTTACGGACAAATTGTAAATCGAAAATTTCAACTCACATACTAGGGTGCTGTATCTACTATCCTGTGTAACGAACCGTCTACCGATCATTCCCTAACAAAATTTACCTTCCCTCATAAATATTGATCGAATAGTTTACCTGTACGACATATGGATAAATAAATTCTAGTATATATTTTTTCATCAACTGATACTAAATATGTGTGTATAGATAGATAGGTGAAACTATGTACCATTTATTTTTCGTACTTGTCATTATTCACGTGATTGTTGCTGTTGTTATTATTATTATTATTACGATATTGTCATACATCATTAGCAGAGGATACGTGCCTACATGCACACGTGAAATTTATTGGTTGTCGGTCTAATATCTGAGTGGAAATTTGCCTAACACATGCGTAACGTCGGTGGTTAGTAGATATGTGGTAGAGGCTAGCCATACGAGGTGGGTATAGATATTGACGTGGTATTCGTCTGTACATAAATCGATCGTATATAGTGATCACGCCATTCCTCGCTTAACGTACTTCGAATCGAATAATCGAAGAATCGGTAATGGTCATTTTTTATTCATACATTACTACGTATAAAAGTTGTGTAACCATTGCAGTAGGCTATACTACCTATCTAACAATACCTAGTATAGGTATAGGTACTGTAACGTAAACTATCGGAGTCTAAATAGCCTTTTTGAAAATTTTAGCAATTTTCACATAAGATGACCCGGTTTTTTTCCCTGTAAACTTTTACACCTATAGCTCGTGGATCATTGAAAATAAATGGTGAACAGTTTCCGGAAAAGTTAAGCTCCTTTGCGTGCGGTTAAAGCTTCTCTCTTTCTCTCTACTCTTCACACACGATGACGAGAACAAGAGACGAGAGAACAGGGAGCTTTGGATATCAAATATGCTTCGGCAGATGCGACGTCCCACAGTAGTTTGCCATTCCTTCCTTAGAGTTTCATGGCTTGGTGGGCGGTTGTGAATACCGAGGCGAAGAGTGGAAGACTTTATATACCCACCGATGTGAGCCCCTCGCGTAATTATAGACCGAACTAACCTCGCTGTAGAATTGCGTAAATGTATGTATATGTCCATACATACATGCACACATGCATACATCATACATATGAAGGGTACGAATAATACGGGAGTTATAAAGTTGCATGTATATAAACCGCGGAGGTTGCGTTTCACGGTTTCTGAGTCCCCTTCATCCTTCCTTCGCTTCAACTATCATTTTTACCCATTTTTTTACTTTTCCTATCAATTTTGTCGTTTAGAAATTTCTCTGTTTAACACGAACATTAATTAGACTAAAATGCACGAACTCATATACACAGATACAAAATCGCGAATATACTCGCGATTTGATGTGATATGGGAATAGATATACGAATAAAAAATAGTTTCTACCGGTTACTCATACGGCTCTTATTTATTTTTCTTTGTTTCAACTTTTTACCGTCGTAAATGAGCGGAAAAAGCCGAATCATAGAGGACCCGAAATCCTGGGTCGAATTCTGTGCTCCCCATTGATTTTAACTGCCCCCTTTTTATAGCATCTTTACCTTTACCTTTGAACTTGAACTAGGGTTGGTCGAACCCTGTAGGGTATCTAACCGCGATTAAAAAATATTATAATTAACTACGTGCAGCGTTGGAAGTTGATTACCAACCAATTAGAAATTTAAGTTAATCACTACGTTCGCGGGAGACAGAAGGGATTTTCTTCTTAAATTTTTACCTCACTTTTTATCGTGCTAAATATATTTCTCGTGGATTTTTTTTAACAGTCTAAAATATAGGTATATTCTGTAAGCGGCATTCGTTTTAGCTTTATGTGCACCATGCTTCAAAGACCTCATTTTATCACCGTTCAAATATTTGACAAGTGCAAATTACACTAAGGCGTTTATTTCCGTTAGGTAATACAATAGGTTTACTTTTTTCGGTCATTTATCTCTCTACCTACAGTTTGGACAAAATTATTTCACGCATTACCCGAAATCCTAAATTTTATTTCGAAATAGTGATCCGTATAATATGCATGCACGTTTACGCGGGGTTTCGTCGTAGACAAATGGCAAATGACGAGAGAGAAATGGTTCCGTGTTAAACCAGAAGTGTCGAGAGTGTTTCCAGGAAGGAAACGATAAATAATTCTGTTCTTATACCAACGAAATGTATGGTTGAAAGCTTTCCTTTAGTCAAAAACCACGACGTGACTCACAGAGTGGGAGAACTGATCTCAGATTTTCTTTAACCTAAAGAGGATTATTCCTCTTCTGTGCCCGAGATTTGTCTAACAAATTTCTACCAGACTGTAGAATCAAGAAAATTGAAAACAAAAAATTTCTGCGTCTAAAATTCAAACTTCTGGACGTGTATTATGTCATGAAAAATTCTGAAGCTCTGCAGATATCGATAATTGTATCCGAATATTATTAGAAAATTTAATTTCTGTTCGTAATTTAATTTTCTATTATTAATTCCCGCCTATTTGAACGACCAGCACGCTTATCGAACAGAAATTTCAAGAATATAACTTTAATTTATTCAGTTCTCTTCAATTTTCTATTTTGTTTTTTTACTCTTTATTATTTTCCAATCGATTTAGCTACGAGAATAATTCGAGTGGAAAACGATGTAGTTATTTGTCGTCAGCAATGTCTCTTGTCACTCAAGCATCGGTCTAAGATATAGAGGCGAAAGAAATTGGAAAAAGGGAACTTGATAATTGATTAAGATCGTCTTGCTTGGTGATACGATTTTCATTTTTAATTTTTTTCATTTATTTTTTGTATTTTTTACTCATCAAGCAAGCAACTGTATATACAGTCCCTTTCGTACAGCATCCTGTATTACAGACGGTGTGATCATCTTGTTCCGAAAGGATTGTTAAATGCGAAATGTAAGGTGGAAAGGGGAATAAGGGATTAATTAATTCCTGGTAAATACAATTAAATGAAAAACTTGTAGGTATTTATCCGAGTGAAATTAAACGTTATTATAGCAAAAATGTAACCGTGGCTGACCCAGTTACTCGATTCTTTTTAAAAGGAAACATTCCGCCGTTAAAAGTACCTACCAGCGAAACTCCAGACGCCCTCGACTCTTGACTAGTAAAAAGTAGAGATACGAACGAGAAAAGAATTCCGTCTTTTATTATAAGTACTCTACAGCCAAGAATTCTGTCTTTAGACGTACATTTTTATTTCATTTTTTGCGAACCCTTGTACAGACCTTCATCTTTATACTTGACACTTTAGTGTAATTAAAAACTGAAATGAAATTTCGATTATTTCTCTCGAGTTGAAAAAGAAAAAAACAGAACAAAAAATCGAGTTTAATTCGGAATTTTGATCTCTTAGAAGATATTACTAATTACCAGTCGCTCTTCTTCACACGTCGAGTTACCAACAGCCCGAATTCATTGATGAAAGCAGCGAAGGGGTAAGCCAGGGGCAGACGGTGGAAAATGTCGTTTTTCGATTCGTTTGGCCTTTTCTCGGGCAGAAAACCTTCGCGTGTCTTGTGTCGCCTCGATTATCGAGTTTCGATCTACGAATAAACAAGCAAACATTGGCACGCCACACTCTGTCTAAACGGCTCTAACATATTAGACGAAAATTCGTAACCAATACCGCGATGGGAAGAATCGCTGTAATTTATAAGACAAGAATTAGAATTTAAGGTTTTAAGTAATAAGCGGATCAGGGTGGCCTTCAATTTCATCATTTTTCGAATTTCGATGCTCCCGTGGGGCCGGAACGTCTGGCCAAATATATACAAAAAAATCTGGCCAAAACCCCAGGTTCCTATTTCAATGCTAAGTACCGCTTCAAAGCCTTCGAATTAAAAAATTACGTGCTAGATGAGGAAGTAAAATTGAATTTCGATTTGCTGACGTACTTAAAGCTCGAGAGTCTTCCGTGTATAAGGAATACGCATATGATATTATGTCGACTTAAGAAGCGTATGTATTTATTTATTTATACAGCATACGGCTGTTTCAAGTTTCGATCGTCTTATGCAGCGGTACCGAGTCCGCCGCTACAACTGCGGGATTCATTGTCCGGTGATCCGGTTCCGGTTGAGAAAAATCTTAGTCGATTTATAGTGGGAGTGAGGTAAGTTGCGGGGGATATTACCTCCACAACATAAAATGCAACGCGTATATCCGCCTACTCACATCGCGTTCGTTAACCCCTTTGAACTCGTTCATCTTCTTGCGGATTGTGCTAAACGGGGTACGGCACACACCTCGGAAATTATTCTGTTCAAATCCCTCAGATATCTCTCGACGAAATATTTTATTTTATCGACTCAGATTCTCAAAGAGAAGATAATCGGAAATTGTTACGTGTATAAAAACGAGTAACATCGGATTACTCCAAAATCACATGCATGTAGAATATTCTCTGCAAATTTGAAGAAGTTTCGATCAACGATGCGACATGTACGTTACAATAGCCACTTTTTCTTCGGCATCAAATCCAGATAATTTAAAGAATTATTTTCCAACAAGTATTCGCCCCTCTAATGCAATCAGCATAAAAAGCTGCCGCGAATTGTTCTGCCGATAATTTAAATCGATGCATTCAAAGTTGTTGAATTATTTCACCAATATCTTACAATATATATCCATATACTTTATGAATTACTAAACTGGTCAGATTTGAGCGAATCTTTTACCCCGCCCTTGAGGATAACTGCGAAATGATAAAATGTGGATCTTACTCCCTTTACGGTGATAAAACTTTTTTCTGCCATTACCTTTTCCACGAATAACTATTCAGACTGGTGGCTATAAGTGCCGCGTATAACGGTGCATGACGACATTCGATATTCAGATAAGCGTCGCAGATTGGCGTACGTCCTATCACTCGCTAATGCTAATTGTCCTATTTCATATAGAGTCTGCCGGGAATAGATGTTTCTGTGTTACACACTTACGGATAGCTCGTGGCTCTGCACGTATAGGTATATGTCATTTCGTACTGAATTTGCAATTCTCTTTTCGCTTCTTCTTTTGCTCTTTTTATCCAAATTATCTTCCCGCTTCTGCAAGGCATGGGCACGCAGCTACTCTATGATACGAATATACGAATAGCCATGTCTGACTGACTGGAAATTACCACTTTAAAGCATTTCGGTTATTCCAATTGAAAAATGTCATTTTTCTTGAATTCTAGACTTGGTTCTCGACTCTTAGTGAGTCTAACAAAAAGTCGACAAATTTCATGGCGCCGAACCGTTCTTCGTTTCTTATACCGAAAGATCCCCATCTAATTTCGTCTCGAATAAGTTCAGCTTCATAATTATCACACGCCTAATCCGTAAGCAGTAAATTGCACATCTAACGATCGGCGAGTGGCAAAAAAATTAGCGTGTAAAATAAAACTAAATTGATCGTGTGACAGTGGTTGATGTACTGCAAAGACTTGACGATAACATCGTCGAGAGGTAAAAAAAAAAGGTCATGTTATAGAAAAAAAAAGGCACCAGAAATTCGAGCATCGAACGTAGTCGAACCAATTGAAAGAAAGGTCTGCGGTAATCAATAAGCGGTAACAGTCGATAACCAATTTCGAAGTCCGTCTAACTCGCCCCTTGCTCACCATCCTTATACGAAATCGTGGCTCCAGGTCGACCCGACTTCCCGTCACCCTGCATCGTCGTCGTCGTCGTCGTCGTCGTCGTTGTCCTCCTCCTAACTCGGTAGCTCCGTCTTTCGAAGATTCCACCTGGAGGTGGTGACCAGGAGTCAGTCGTACGGCAGGTCGAAAGGTACGCGATATCGACCTGGGGGGGTTTATTGTTGATGCGAACGGTAACCAGGGCGACTTGGTACCACGACGAATAGCCAACCTCGCGGTGGCCGTCGTCAACCAATCCTCGTCGACGGTGGCGACGGTTTTTTTTGATTGGACGATCCTCTGGATAAGAGACCACATCGGGCACCTCGACAGCCACAAACGGTCATCAAGCGCGACTTAGCCGACATGAAGAACGGCGTGACGTGGCCCCTGCCCGTCGAGGTACTCTAAGAAGTTGAAACCACACCATCGCCGACCTGGACTATCTCCTTCTTCTGCTTCTTCTTCTTCTTTCTTCCTTCGACATACAAGAAAGAACCTTCACCCTCGTAAGCCCACAACTTACTTCTTCACACTTTCTTTAAAATCGCGAGTTTATGTCGTTTCTTCGATTTCAACGATACCATAAGTTCATCATTCTCCAGTTTTTTTTATTACACGGTGTGAATTCTCCCTCGACACTTCCTCCTATATAACTTATTCCTAATAAAATCGGACCACCAGTGCCAGCAGCTTTTTTCTTGCGATTTTTCTCCTTCGATTCGTTAAAAAGTTCGCGAATTGTTTAAGGTGATTTCGAACCCGTGATTTACCAATTAAATTTGGGTTATTCTGAAATTTTTTGGCCACCCTCTCTTCGTTCATCGAAATTAAGACGACTCCCCGAAGGAAAATTCATCCTTGAAAATATTCTTCCCGTTTTCTGTTCGATTGTTTAAAGCTGGATTTCTGTTTTCTATAGTTGATTATTCTGATCCTCAAATATCAGCAGAGTGATTCGATCGCGATGATATTTTTTACCAAGTGAAATTAGTAGACTAATTCGCGTCTTGTAGCAAAACTATTGTACTGTGATCCGCGGTGGACGTCTCCATAATATACCGGATAACTACGAACAATAGAAAGGACACTTTGTCAATATAGTATCAGAGATAAAGTAGAATTAAAATTAGACGCTCAGAACTCGGGAGAGAAAAAGAAATAAGATGGGGTGAACCCTCAAAGTGGATTATGGCTTATCCCGACACGGGGTTGCGAATTTCAGGCTGGATTACTCCGAGAGTGTATTTCGTCTCCAACTGCTCGACAGTAGCCGTCCACAGATTTATGTTTTTCGCGTTAGGATAAATTGAGTCATTGTATTTTCATCAAGAGCGTATCTCGGACGGAAATGAAAATACCTATACTAATACAGGATTAAAAATATTCTCTTTGATCCTTTTTATTTATCTCTCATATTCTACAGATCATTTCCCGCGGGAGTTTTCTATACCGTGATAAAACTTCGATATGAAACCATACGTTATTTTTCCATCTATATTTTGTCACGACACGTCCATGTATGTTGCCTTCGAAAACTCATTATCAATAATTTTTTTTTTTTTTTTTCCGTCATTTCTAATCCCGATTTTTATCATTATCTGTTTCAGCATTTGAAGTTACTTCGCAAGGCAGAGCTTTTAATTAAGCTCTCGTCGCCAATACCACGGTAAGTTAATTTGCTGCAAAGACCGCAACTTTTGGGAACATGAAAAAAACCATTTGTTTTTGTACTTTTTTTGTCATTTATTTTTTCGCTCTAAAATTCATCCACCTCAGTTCATTTGTCGTCCAATTCACCCCAAAATATTTCCGATTTCACTGAACCTATCTCGTATATACCTACGCTCTCATCCGTGACGGATTCGGAAATTTAATCGGTTCGCGTACGACTATCCCACCCGCGATATCAAACCGGACATCGCGATGATCCAACGTGATTAGCTCCTATCCTAACACGCTACGGTTTGATCATTAGAATTACGGGAATTAGAAGAACGGAAACTTGCGTGGATATTTTGAAAAGGTATATATGTTGAAAAAAAAATGATAAAAGATACTATTTCGGTAAGACTTGGGCGTAGCAAGTCCTCTCTTTGAAAATTGATTTTTTTTTTTTTTTTTTTTCTAACGTTTGAAGATCAAACTGATCCTGCGATAGCCATAGGAATCGGTTCTTGTGTTTAACCTAGATTTTTGTAAGCGTAGAACCAGGTGTGTTGGCAATATTATTATCATTGTTACCTAACCTTACTCAATTCGAATAACGAATTGAGAGAAAGTTGTGAAAGATGGTCGACCGAGGCGATTTCAAAACAGAATTCCTTTCGTGGAAATTAATATAGAAAAAAAAAGAATTTTTATTTCCAACATCTTATTGCCACGATTTGTTGACGAGGGAAAGAAAATTTGTCGTTTTTTTTTTTTATCAGAATTTCAATATTTTTATCCTATGTAATTACAAATCGTATAACGTATTGTACTCACACATAGAATAACACCTGGAACACAAACGTTTCATTTTAACAGTATGTCTAGCTGTCGCGCTTCAGTATCAAGGCGAAGGCTTTCAGTTTCAGCGAAGCGTAACCGCGAATCTTACGATTAGTGTCCAACCGGCGTGAAATCATAGTAATATACGGTCGTCTGGGTGTCCAGATGTATATAAGTCCGAGTTTAATACACCCGACAATAGTATATAAGATGTCATTAAATTTTATCCGTTTATTATTATCCCGTGGGTGTGATTGATTGAAAAATTGCTGTCATTAAAGAAACACCTTCATCATCGCGGTTGGTCGGTAACCAACGGTCAAACAAATTCTATACATCATTTTACCTACAATTAAAGTTGAAATTTTTTTTTCGAAAATCTCTATGAGAACTATTCAATTTTTACTTTTCTTTTTAACTTATAAAACATAAGAGAAGACCGAGTAGGTATACATCCGACTCTCGCGAATAGAAAAAATAATCTACGGATTTATAAAACGTTATAACAAACGCGTCTGAAAATCATCGGGGAATTTGTCATCCTTGAGGTAAAAATATCGTCTCGAAACCTCGCGGCGCGATGCTATAGAGATCTCTGTCAGAAAATGATGAAAGAAAAGAAGATTTTTTTCATTTTTTTTTTTTTATCTCCGACATACTTCCATCGTTATTATGATATAAAAATATACAGCAATTTTCGATTAGTTTTTCGGAAATTTTTCGACCGTAATTATCGGGTTTTAACAAAACTGTGTTTTCCATTTTCGGGAATAAACGAAACCTGCGTAATTATTATTCCGAATAAATTATGGCGTATATGGTTACACGCACGTTAAATATTTATGGATATTTGTTTCCGGTATTCGAGGAGCGACGAGCGACGAGCCTAATAATTAATCTTTTATTAACGGTAAACTAAAGAGTATAACGGTGAGAAAACATCTCAATATTCTGTCATACTCTGATGAGAACGCGTAGTAGCTAATAATAAAAGTGATTCAGAATAACGCGGATAAATTATTACGGATTGAATGAATGGGGAGAGAAAATAAGTAAGTAATACGATTCGTCCTAGGCGAAGTATCTCATTCTATGTAATATCTATACGTAGTGTATACAGAACAAGAGCGTAATAATGAGATAGATTAAATAATGATAAGATAAAATTGCGGGCAGTAATCAAGAACTATAAGGAATAAGATGGGACACGGGTATGTAATAGTTATGGAATGCCTAGCCACTAAGAGCGGTATGCGATTTGCTCAGTTTCTTTCAACAAGACTAAAGAAGGATGATAAAAAGAGGTTGAAAAAGTAAAGAAGACTAAGAGATAGGTCCTCGCAGCGGAGCACCGTTCTCGGTGTGGTCCATTTCCAATCTGGTAAAATGCTGCCAAGACGTTTCTTATCCCGTCATACTTTTTCACTCCTATGAATTCTATCTCCTTATTTTTCCCTTTTCCCGAATATATTTCGACAAATTTCTTCTCAACAAAGAGTGGGTCTGTGGCTAATATCTTTTTTGTCGTTTTTCTATAGACTCAAGAATAGAAGCTTGACTTTAATCATCGATACACTGTGCGCCTCTATGATCTTCGATAACTGTAGTTGTCTCGAATTTTATTTTATCCCAAAGCATCCGCAGTTTCAATTTTCCATTTTTTCAGGTGATTCAAAAATCACCCTCAATCCTCTCGCTTGAAAGTTTCTAAGAGCAATCATTACGCAGGGTATAAAAATTAACGTAAACAGACTTAAAAAATTTCGCCGTTTACCCCAAAGGTAGAGAATAAGAAAAAGAGAAGCGGCGGGAAAGGCGGGGGACAGGCGTTCTGGCGCAAGCGCCGCGGCGCAGTAATAGGGGTAAACTCGACGAGAGAGGCTCAGTATTCACCCGGCCATCAGCTGATCGATATATATGCGCGTGACAGTCACGTTAGAGTGGCTACGGGCGTACGGGCGTACGATTCCCCTAATGACTCATCGCCGACCCGACGTTTTTCGTATTATCGGATCGCAGAGCTTCTTGTTGGTTTTATTTTTCGTCAAATTATATAAATAATAAGTTTTTAATACCCAATTCGCTCTTTCATATCGGATATTTTATTTCATAGTCGTTTCGTTGCGAGGAGGGCGTTTCTTTAAATACACCTGCTGCAAGTTTTCATATAGTGCCATGCGATAGTGCGGACGTATAAGAATCGCGAGTGAGATAAACGAACTTGTAAATATTGCCTAAGTAGTTTTCGATAATAAAAAAAAAAAACATAGATAAATAGAAAATCGCTTCGCGAAGTGAACCTTTTTCCTCTTCTTCTTTTTTTTTCTCTCTCTTAATTCCATACGAAATTCTCCAATCGCTATACACATAAGGTACGTAAAAATTTCCAGCGTGCAACAGACGCAGATTTTTAGTCCAATTTTAATCTTAAACCTCGTTCGGGAAAACCTTACCTTTAATAAATAACGTGCTTATGTACATACTCGTAGTTTTTGGAATTTATCACTACCCATGCACTTGCCTTTTCTGTATTTAAAAGACTTTTTTCAAGATTTGATTTAGTTACTTTAGATTTTCTCTTAGAAAATTTACTCCGAAAGCCAAAGTCCTAGATTATCAATTTTTGATGTATTTGTGTAAAATGAACAAAAAAAAAAAGTGCAAAATATGTATTATGATTATTATTATTTCATTTCTTTTATTTTTAACAATTTTTCAAAAAATTTACTTCAGCCATTTCATTTTCCGAAGGATCATTGTAATTTATTACGATTTTGAAGAATCAGCTGTGGTGTCTGTGGGTACTTATTTATTATTGGATTATAACGTCTGATGGTATACCTATATATCTATACACTTTGCGTCACTTGTTGCCTGATACTTTCATCCGTAAGAAATAGTCACGATAAACCGTTGAAGTTTAAAATTTACGTAATATGATCCGAAGACGATATTTCCATAAATATGACTACCTGCAGCACAGCGTATATGAATGAATATACAGGGAAATCGGTAATCTCGTAAGTACCAAACTCGCGATATGCGATAATCGGGTTTTGTTCTTTTCGTTTAAATTCTACAAGATTAAAATCGTGAGAAATTTATCCTCAAATTTTATCATCCAATATTTTTACAGTCATTTGATTTAAATTTGTGAAAAACAAAAAGTGTTTGAGCTTATAATAATAAATGGATTATCACTCGATATTGATAAAAAAGAAATATGAATATCGTATATTATACATAATAATTAATGATATTTGACATGATATCAACACAGCGTAAATATTGTTAAAATTTCTTCCATTCATATCGAACACTTGATTCGAAGATACCTTTCAATTAAATTCTGTCCCACCACCGACTTCTCCGAGTTTACGTATAGCTGTTCACTTCCTCCCTTCGTCCCTCTTTCGTCTATCGATCGTTCATTCTGTACCTTTCCCCTCGACCCGTGATTAAAATACCTTAGGGGCCAAAGAGACGATGCGAACCAACTCCTCCGTCTTTCTCTCTCTCTCTTTCTCGATCTCTATGAATTTCGTGTTTTCGCGGTGAAAATATACAACTCCAAAGTATGAAATAACCTCGGTTCAAAATTAATGAAAAAAAAAAAAAGGAATTTGTTAGTTTTTTTTCTTCTTCCTCAAAAATCTCTCTTCGTTGGAATTTATTTGGAAAATTTGAAAAAAAATGTACAAAAAGATTTTTGAAGAAAAAAATATCAGATCAATTTTAAACTCATATCAGGTGCCCCCGGTGTCTACCGTGTATATCTGCAATATCCATACGAAGAGGAACTCAACTCTCAACTTTTGAATCTCCCGGATCAGTTAGTCGCGGACTTTAGAACGCGTTACGAGCAACGTTGCTATACGTGCTAAGAAAGGTGGGCTTGGCTTTGCTATACGGTATAACAACGCGTATCGTATCGTATCGTATCGTTTCGTGACCCATCGTACATTATCATATATACTTTTATCTACCTATACGACGGTCGCAGTTTGTTTGTTACCACGGTATAATTATCTTCGCGTAAATCGTGTTCGAAGTATAGTTCAAGTAAATTCTGGACGTCGCCTTTGCTCCCTTCCGTAACCCGTCCACTTCCTCCCACACCGTGTCTCTTACCACGCTTTGAATGGTATATTTTTAAACCATATATCTGTACTGCGCGAAACCGTAAGTTAGAATGTGAACATTGCCTACCTTACGCACATCTCGGCTTCGCATGTGGTCGCGGTTGAATTTTTGGACCTACTTAGTTTCTATTCAACGATTATAATTCACTTGACAACGAATACTGTGAGAATTTCTTTTCCTTTTTTTATTCAACATTTTTTTCATCATCGTAGCTAATAATACTCAGCTGAGGGTTAGATTTCGCAATTTTTATATTCGGGTATCTGATTTCCAATGAAATGTGTGCGGAAACACGCTCAGTATGTTATATCAAGGTTTATACGAAATTCTATTCGAGGAATAATTAATTAATTAATTAATTAATCAATCAACGAGATTAATATTGTATTTCACATTTATTTTTCAGGACGAACAAGTGGGATATCCGGAAGGTCAGAACAACTCTCACATCATTACTGGTGAGTTATATTTCTAAGGATATAAATGATTTCTCATTAGTATTTAATGGCTATAATCTGGTAATTTTCTCCTTCTTCTTCTTCTTCTTCTGTTTCTTATCATGTTTCTTCTCATTTTTACTGTTTTCCGTAAGATATACGACGCAACCTTTCGTTCTTCGTAAATAATTGACTATATATACATATGAGTCGGTTTCTACGTTCTCATGTTTGTCTCACGTGTTGATATATATATTGTTATTCGCTAGGATATCGGGTAAAGAAACGGGTCAGTTTACTTCAGGACTTGACCTTCCTTGTCTCTTCCCGAATCGCTCGAATGATCATATTATACAATATACATGTAGATATGTACAAGATTTACTTTCCGAATGCGAATAACCATGGCCACTATAATAAATAATTCTTATTATCATTATTATTATTACTATTTTTCAAATTTTACATAATTATTAGCTCGAATTTGTAATTACTGCACTCTAGTAGTTCCTTCTTAATTCTCGATTTATTCCGACATTTGCGTTACTTCGCGTGCGCGTGCCGTATGTAAGATAATTTACTTCGATATTTCTTAACAAATTATTCGACACTCCCGACAACGATTTAGTATAATAATATATACGACCTAGAAGAGAGAGAAAGAGGAAAAAAAATTAATGACCCGCGTTTATCATTGTAACCGAAATTTTTAGATGTTTGATTTACTGCCTTATATATATAGAAATGTGATCAAAATCTAATATATTAGCCGATAGTTTCCAACCGATCGATGAATAAATTTAATTTCTACTAATTTATTTAGTTCATCAGGTTCGGTTAGATGCGTTCATCTCCATTCATGTTTATTGAATTTTTGTGTTTTTTTTTTTTGTAGTTCGACGTTTTTGTCGAAATCGTTTTCACCTATTGTTTAATAAAGGATGAAAATGATGATCGTTGAATCACTCCGATTCAATTCATGAATGGCTAATAGGTCAACTGGTCTTTGTATTTACGGCCGAAACTGTTTCGGTTATTTAGAGCGCTCGCCGATCTAAGAAGTTACAAATCCACGAAGTCAACTTCTTTTCTTTTTTGCCTATTCGTTGGCCTCTAGCCGAGTAGATATTTAGGTGATGTGCTTGGATAACGCCACCTGGCCGTAAAACGGGGATATTAAAATTTTCCCGATCCCTCATATCTGCTGAAATCAAGCTTTTTTTTTTTTTTTTTTTTTTTCTACGAGACAGAAAATCGGAAAAATTTGTCCTCGTAAACCATAGAAATCGAATATTGGTCTTTACCATCTTTCCACTCTTCTAAATTTATCATATTTTTATTTTATTTTTTTATTCATAAAAATGTTTGAAGAATTGTTATGTTGATTCAGTCGGCTCGAAATACTGCGTAGAATTCAGCTGTTTAAATAATTAATTACCTTGCTTAACATCGGGACACAAAGACTGGATTTTTATCGGGTTTATTAATGGGCGGGATATATTTTTCTAGATTTAATCTCACCTTGTAAATATATAACCTTTTTGGTTGAGGACTATGACCAATAACGCGGCTTGGCTCGCGATGCTTCGGACAATTCTCACTTTTACGTAATTATTTTTTATCGTCTCTTCATTATACACTATAGCTTTGGCATTAACGAAGAGAATTCATTTCATATACACGTTATTCATTTATAACATGGTAGAAAAATTATTTATTCTTAAATAATACAAATATTTTAATCATTTTAATAATTTTTTATATTAATATTGATTGTAATTTTAATTTTAATTTTAATAATTGTAATAATTTTAATAATTTTAATGTAAATATATGTCCCACGTTTTCGTGTTTGGGATCCGAATATCGTCTAGTTAGATGGGATTTTCGAGACTGGTCGTGGTCGTGGCCGTGGCGTGGTGGTGTGAGGATTATACGCGTTGAAGAGGAGTAGGTACCGTGTCCGTCCATCCGTTTGGCGCGTGTTCGTGAGCCCCGCGGGCGTTACACCCTAACCAAGGGTGCATAACGCCTGTCGCAAGGTACACTCGGTTACAAAATTTTTGGAATATAGTTGCGATGATTTTGCGAGAATGATGCAATGACTGTAATTTGTACTGTAATTATAATTTTCCTTTTTTTTTTTTTTTTTTTTTTTTTTAATTTTTTTTTATTTTCTCCCCATTCAATTAAATTTTGGTAGATTTGTTCGGAATCGTAACGTTATTCGATACAACCAGAGGTTTTAGTATTTTATTGATCGATCGAAAACTAACTTCTAAGTCTTTGAAGTTGAACGAAAGAAAATATTTACGCGTGTTTTGGTAATTCATCGATAAACTGAACAAACGTCTTACAGAAATAACGGATGAAAATGTAAATTTCAAAATGAAACAATCTCTACAGAAGGTATCGCGTATATATTATAGGCATACATACATATACGCATTTCTACAGGAATACATAAGCTTTATATACACGCTACCTCTATGTATCTATACCTACGTACTACATTATCGATTTATTCTGAATCTCCGCGACAGGAAAAGAAATGGAATTTCTTCTTCTCTTATTTTTTTGTTTTTTTTTTTTGTTTTTAGAACTTTTCCTTCGGACCTCCTCTTCTCCGTATAACTTGTTGTTTGCATAATGTAACGACCCTTTGACCACGGTGATCGGAAATCCTATACATAGCAGACATGTAACAAAGGGTGAATAGAGTGGATAAAAAAAAAAAAAAAAAAAAAAACTAGAAGAAGGGTCATTCAAGAATTGTTTTTTTTTTTCGCGATACTTGAACGAAAAATCAAGAGAGTAAAAAAACTGTGGTTGGCACTGTGTAGATTAACTGTATAAATAATTTTTCTGACCGTTTTCTGAAACTCGTATATTTTGTTTTTTTATTTTTCTTTTTTTTTCCGCTTTGTTCATCTCAAACAAGGGAAGTTAGGGTATTGCTATTAAATATGAAAGAAACAGGGACAGCGAAGAAAGAGAAGGAACAAACAAAAGGCAGTAAAACTCGCAATTGAGACAAGTGTGACGATCGAGGAAACTTATATAGACCCACAACCTCGCTTTGCACTCTGGGTAATTGGCCGGAGTTATACGAACTTGAAATTCTCTTTCAGCAAGCTTTTCAAATTATGAGAAAGAAGTCGAGGTACGCCATCATCGTAGGGTTATAGTTCGTAATGATATAACATATCGCGTCTATAATGCCAAAAAGGCATAGTCCCATCTATAGATCTACCTTGAAAGCCGCAGAGGCATAAAAAATATATATTTTTTTGGCCAATCGCATTAGAATAACTCTAAATGGATATTTTGAAAAGTAAAAACAAAAAAAAAGCTTATAATTATACATATGCCTTTTCGGTTCTGAAAAAAATGAATCTTTGCTATTTTCATGTTTTCAAAGCGATGGACAATAACGCCAATCAGTATTACTGATAGATCTTTTGAGCGCTGACAATAATTCCGATTCGTCGATCTGAGCTAAACCGTATGTCATCTGCATATCAGGGTGGTCCTTAATTCGGTCATATTTGAATGCATCATCGCTTCGGATGATCTGAAACTCGGCACACTTCTTACCTATAGTAGCAGGTATCCGTTAAAAATTTACAAATTTTTAACGGCAACATTTTATTCGTCACAATTTAGAGATAAGAAATTTTTTTCGTGTGCTTTAGCTTCGAAAATTATATCGCTGGAAATCTGTCGAATTTTCATGAAATAACTTCTGCTACAGGTAAGGAGTGTAACTAGTTTGAGATTTTTCGTATAGCTATATAATACTGCAATAGGAAGGAAATGAACTAACCGCGAAATGTCACAAGAAACGAAATTATTCTGTTTGGGGTAAAGCTGATTTATTTTATTCAGCAATGATTTTATATTCATAGCTTCGAGGTGTGTAGAAGGCAATTCTTCCAACTGGATTATAAACAATTGTACCATATAAAAAATATAAATAAAGAGGAAAAAAATCTTCAAGTTTTTCGATACAATCGTTCGAAACGACACGTGGCAGTCGCCACCCGAGCAGCAGACAAGAAAAGACTGTCAATGAGAAACGAGAAAATATCTTCTATGGGTGTATAAGCTGACAGGAAATCGCATCGATTTCGAATTCGAATTCGAATTGACTTCTGTCGCGTATAAAAGATCCCTTTATACGATTCCTTGGTTATGTACCTCTACGAGTAGGTACATAGCTTTTTCAAATTTTATCATCGTCTAGGTATAAGTTGGAAGTTATTTTAGGTCAGCTCAAATGATTCGTACAAATACACCGGTGGCTCGTTAGCACGTGCGTGATACCAGTGACGTAATATGCAAAGTGTTTCCAGACCGACACTTATACCACATATACATTACGATCAACTAACCAACATATCATCTCAAACACTCGATAACATATTTTTTCAACATGATCTTTACGCTTTACCCAATTAGCCTTCCTCCTAATTATACATAATAATTGAATGTTTTTTTAAAAAATTTACATTCCTCTACCTCGTAGGTGTACCCTGTTTTATATTCAGTTTTAGTGCAAATTTGGTAAAGCAGTTTGCCAGCGAATTTTATATGTACGCGTATAGCTCGAGGCGCAAACTCTAAGCTATATGTGTGTATAATATAATGTGATGAAAATTTTACGTATTCCTTATTAATCTTTGCCTAGCCGTATACGAATTTTAACCAAAGAAGGAAATATCAACGAGAGTAATAATCCAGTTAATCGTGTGACGATGATATTTGCTGTTTCACGTTCCCTTTTATGTCAATTTTTTTCTTTTCTTTTTTTTTTTATTGTTTCTCTTATCTTATGGACCGTTTAATAAATTGATTACGCAGACGATTTCAACTTCTCAATTTTTTTTTTTTTTTGTTTTTCGCTACGCAAATTAATTCCTCATTTTTCTTTACACATATTCCGCGAAAAACTGTATGTTTTTATAGCTCTAAATAATTCCACGCTTTTCCCATCGCAGTCAAGGATATTTTAACGAAATTCCGGACCGTTTTACCCTATTTTACATAAAGGGGTTTGTCGAAATAACGACATGAAGGATCACGTATAATACACATTATATGTCCGATTATAATTTTATTTATTATTATATGTATATTTTTTTTTTTTTTCTTGTTAAAATGTAGTCCAAAATGCGTTGATAAATATAATTTCAGGCATTATATGTAACGCGAATCAATCGAAGCGCAAATATCGATTAGAAAAAAAAGTTGCTGAAAAAATTTACTTCCTAATTCGGGTATGAAACGAAAAAGAAAAATTTCTTTGGTATTATTAAAAAAAAAAAAAAAAAAAAAAAACTTCTCTTTTAATCATACGAATTCTACTCGATCGATCAGCTATATATCTTCGGTATCCTCTTTCGCTTGCTTTCAATTGATTTCAATTGGCTTCGAGGGGTAGAGCGAACTGAAACAAGAGACACGAGTCAAGAGTAAGCAGTTGAAAAAAAAAAAAAAAAAAAAAAATATGGGGAGGCAAAAAATGAAGAAATAAAATTGTAAAAAATAAAGAAAAAAAAAAAAAAAAAAACGCGAAAATAAAAAAGGTAAAGAAAAACTGAAATAGGCGGGGCTTTCAGTTGCTTCAGGCGATCAATACTTCCCAGCACACGATCGTGCCCGCGTTTTCCCCTGTATCATACCAGGTTATTTCCCCTGAATATCTCTACGATGATTGTAGAATTTATAAATCCTCGCACGATGTGATAACTGGGAACGGATTTTCCTAGTTTTGAATTTATTTATTTATTTATTTTTTTTTTTCTCTTTTTTTCTTTTTCTTGCTCTTCTAAGATGTGAGATCAAACGAGCTGGAATCCCTCGAACTTGTTTCTAGAAATTCTCGCGGTACTTCTCGCGGTCAAGAGATGAAGTAAACATGTATCTAAAGATCGAGTGTGGTTCTGGCTTCGTCCTCCGCAGTTCTTCCGGAAACCCATTTCCACCGGATTGAAAAGTTACAACAACCATATCGCGACCATGGTATAGATCCGATGGAAAGTAGCTCGAGAAAACTGGAATCTAAGTAGTTTTTGACCAAATGGAACAACGGAGAAAATAAAATTCTCCTCAATCTTAAGAAATTTCTAACAAATACCATCGATCTAACTGGCAGGTCATTTCGTTGCATAAATTCGGCACATTTTTATTCTTTTTTCATCAAAATCCTCAAAGAACGATCAGACATCGTTAAAAAATAACGAAGAGAAATCACATTTTTATCAATTAATAGGCGTTTGACTTCGCTGTTTGATTTTGACCTTAAAAACTAGACGTTCATTGACTCGCCCCAGTGCTAGAGACTACAGTCGCTGGATTATTCAATGCGGAAGTTTGTTAGAATTATTCGGTAAAGGTTGAATTTTTTTTTGTTTTTTTATTTCACTCTTGCCACGTTGGTTCGGTAACTTAGCTGCATCATGAATATCAACGATATTTAATTCCTTGTCTTTATGCGTTCAACTCGGTACACATATCTACATATCCTATTATATAGGTATACGGTTAGAAATTCGAACAAGGGATACGATTTTTTCTTTTATTTATCTGTCACGACCATGTAACCAGCAATTGTCCCGCCGCCGGTCCCAGGGGTGGTGAAAAAGTTCGAAGACTTGTTTGCCGATTGCAAAAAGTCGGCTACTTTTTTTTCTTTCACTATTTCTATACGAGGGGTTGAAAGTTTTGAGAACAATTTTTACCCTTCCGTATATTCGCTCTTGTCTTTCTATATTCTCTAGGAACTTGCAACACCACTTGTTCAACAACGAATAATTCCACGTGCAATTATAAACTAGAATCTATAACGTGATGCGTATAATTTCAAAGAAATTGACTCAGTTTTAATCCATTTGATACTTGGAGCGGAATCTTATACTCAATCACATCCAATTGTATAACTTATCTCATACCGAGCTAGGTAATAATTGAAAAGTTAGTAACGCGGTAGAACGAATTTTTATTTGTAGCAGAAATAACATTCGCAGAATAGATTCGAAAACCAAATTCGTTTAATTGAATACTCTTGCCCTGTGTCCAATAAAAATACGCGGATGATAAAAATTTTGGAATTTGTCCATTTTCGGAGTATAGTGCATCGGAAACCCCGTTGGGGAAAAAATTGGAGGATAAAATCCCCTGGGAATAACCAAACCCGAAATTTTAAGGCTGTTGTATGCGCTCAGTATCGTATACGCAATTCTTATGACTGTATAGACGAAAATACACCTTGCGAATCAGGTACACGGTATATACCTGCGTAGGCTATGGGTACCAGTTATACCTCCCTATATCTATACGAAATGATGCAGACGCAGAGTGCTGCAAGTGCATTACAGGGATTAAAGCAGGCGGTGAATGACGATGCACGGATGAATGAACGATGTGATCAAACAACCCTGTCCGTCCAACGTTTTACCGAAGGGTTTTGCCTCCACCCTGAATTCTGGAAAAATGAAAATTTGAAATTTGAAATTTGACATGTGAATTAAAATTTTATACACATTTGTTCAGACTCAGTTTTTTTTTTTTTTTATTTATTATAGTTTTCCAAAATCGCTCAAATTTCATATTTTCCACATAGTTTCGTGTCTATACTTTTCTCGATCAGGACCTTCTCGACGAACTGAGATAGACAATAATTTCAATAATCGCATATTTTATTCAAAAATATCGATAATTGTCGGTTATTATATCCGAGTCGAGACTATACACTCAAAATCGAATCTTTCAAACTGTTTTGATTCGTTTTTTTTTCTTTCTCTTTTTAATTTTGTAGCGTTACATATTGCGCATAAATTTTGATGCCGTTTGTGTAAACGAAATTGAACTTTTTTAGACATCGAGAGATCAGGGAATGCAAAAATTTAATACGTGAGAAATAGAACCCAATCGTCGATGTTTGAGCTGTTCAATTCATGCGTCTCGCGCTTGCCTACCTTTTTTAGACGCTTTACTTTGCGGAGAATCGCTCTGTATGTGAATATTGCAATATCGAATCGAAATTCGAAAGGGTTTCGTTTCGAATTAAAATAAAAGCCATTTTCGTTGTCACCCTAATGGCTTTTCAAACATTCAAACTTTTCCGTTAAATTACACTTCCAAGCCCACCCCTATTATAGCTACAACATTTACTCGGGTAAATCAGGGCTCTGTAGTCATTCAAGTGAAACATGTCACACGTAGAATTATGAATGTACGAAAAATACGGGGGGGCGGCCATTGGTTCGATTTTTGTTCGATTACTAATTTACTTCTTTTTTTTTTCATACGAAATGTGTTCCCTTCCCCTTCCCAGACTTAACCTCGCCGCTTAATTGATCCCTTTCCCCTAATTGACGTCGTCTTTCCCTCGAGGACATTCGCTTCGGACTCGACGGCGCCGCACGCCACGAAAACCCGCCGACGCCAACGTCGACGCTCCGCTGATGCAGACTCTGCGGCGCGGGCGTCTCTCCTCGTCTCTGTCGCGTGTTTCCGCCAACCGAGTAGGCAGCTCTCTATCATTTTGTCATTCCCTTCGTACTCATGCGATGCCAAACACGACCCTAAAGGTAGTCACGCTAAGCTCCGACGCGCACGCGACTAACTCCGTTTTTTTCATTTAGTTTTTTCGTTTTTTCTTTTTTTTACCTTTTTTTTTTCATCCCCTGTTTCCTCGCTTTTTCCATTGAGTTCTCAGAATCACTGCGTAGCTACAAATATATGTAAAAATATCTCGGAATTATACCCCATTCCAATAAAACATGCTCTATGTGTGTACCGACAACGATCTTAACTTTCGAATGATTTTCTCTAAGTATCGCTTCTACGAATTTTCTAAAAATTCATCCGATTATTAAGATTGATACGTATTAATGTGGGGATAAATATTGTCGATAAAACCGAATCGTTTATGGATATTGTTATAAATAAATTGTTGTTATCATTTATTGGTATTACGGATGATTAAATTTTATCTGTTTGTTCAAATACGTGGGTGAGGTTCACGAGGACATAGCCTTCTTCTATTTATCTGTATAAAAATCGTACAGTATGTTATTTGCGATAATGGAAACCGTTTGTTAATATAAATTAGATAAATTAGAGGCTGCAACTGCAGCATCATGCGAGGGACGTGAAATTTTATTATCTACGTACCGAATAAATTTCATTACACAGTATACGTATATACGGTTAAATTAAAACGCGTTAATTACGAGCGTATCAATTAAACTAAATACGCTAGAATAAACAATGCGATTGAATGGATATTTAACTAGATTTTAATTGATCAAGACTGTTTAAAATTATTTCTTAATCAAAAATACGAATTAGTAAAAATGAAAATAAAAATGAAAAAAAATTGAAATACGTTTATCAGTTTATCGATTCTAGCCGCGATTTCTTTATTCTTTTTCTATCAGCATATTTACGCTTGTGGAATAATTCATCGTGTCGACCCGGAAAAAAAAATCGTGACATGTTAATATACCAAAGCAACAACTCGTAATATTTAATAATTTCCCTCCTAAATATATCCTTCAGAAATCTCATGCATTTGAAATTTTTCTTTGAAATTTTTTCAATTTCGGATTTAATAAAAAAAAAATTCAAATCATTAAAAGAGGATGTGAGCAGGCTCCAGCCCGTATTCTAATCATGAAAAAAGTGAATGTTTTTGGATGACGAATTTATGAAAAAAAAATCATCAATCTAAAACCGGTCCTTCTGCCTGTTTTTCTCTTGCATCGACGAATAAAAAACGTATGTCAGGATGACAAGGAGGCGGAAAAATCTGACAAAAGTTCAGGGCTCATTTGGGGTCACATAGAAGTTGAAAAAAAAATGACAGATAAAGGCTCAGGGGGTGAAGGAGATTCACTTGGAAAACTCCATATACAAAAAAAAATTAATCAAAACCCCCAGATGCCCATCTTGATTCTAAGTACTGCCCGAAAAGCCTTTGAACTTTCCCACCTAAATGACACACGATTTTTAGTACTTCGGGTTTTTTTTTTTTTTTCACTTCCTATCGCATTATCGCTTTGAAATAGGTGTCCGTGAAAAATTGACAGATTTTTAACGACAAGTAGGAAGTATAAAAATGAACCGCAAAATCTCACAAATCGTGTTTTATTCCAATTGGGAAAATTCGAAGGCTCTGAAGCGGTACTTGGCATTGAGATAGGAACCTGGGGTTTTGGCTAAATTTTTTTGCATATATTTGGAGACGTCCTGGCCCATGGGAGCATTGAAATTATAAAATGATCAAATGAAGGACGCTACCCTAATATGTCTGTGCTTCTTAGTCAACGGTATAGAGGCTTATAATAAGTAGAGATACGTATGCTATACCTACTTATAATACGCGAAGTGAATTATTTATGTCGCATGACAGTAATGGCCGCGTGGGCAGAGAATAGCTCACTATATAACGTACACATACGCGTACTACATCTTCGCTCCCGTAAGCTGGCTACTGTAACACATACCTACATATATACGTATATGTTTGTGTGTGTGTGTGTGTCCACTTATATGTTATACTGCACACACGCGTGTCTCTAGAACACACTTATCGTGTTAGAACCGCGCCTCGTACGTAGGCTATACACCATCGTCCGTATTGATCCTCGCTTTCCATTTTCCACTCGCGTGTTCCATAATGTGAGAATCGCAGATCTAGATTAGGCGCTGACCACTAGTATGCTTGTATTATTATATACCGCAACACGTACCACCGACGACCACGCAACGGTGAAATTTTATTTCCAATTATTATTGGGCCTCAGTTGGGGTATAGTATACCCATTTCTTTCATAGGTATGGGCGATCATACCATAGCAAAATTGAAATCTCGCTGAAAATTACAAATCTTGCAATACTCTTTTTGCAAAAAATTTGCCTCGATGTCCCCTAGAGGATGGATGTAAAATTTATCTAGTCGAAGAGAGAATTAGATGCATAGTTTCTTGCATCAGTACTAATGAGGATAATTATACATAAATAATCTTCAGCTCGTTTACATATATACTTACACACCAGGGTGGCCCAAGAAAATCAAGGATTTACAGGGGATTCATAATTCTTAGTGTAGGAAGTAATGACGTGTAGTGAGAGAAAAAATGGAATAAAAAAATACAAATAAAATAGAAAAATATCGATTTTTAACTATTTTCAAGATTTTTTAAATTCTTAATAAAATTTTAATCATGCTGATTTTTGGAAAGGGTTCTTAAAAAAAATTTTAAACTAACATATTTTCGAATCAGATCGAAAAAAAAATAGTTGGTTTTTTTTTTTTTTTTTTGGCCACCCTTATACATATACTATATCTACCCACGGTTATGGAGTACCTAGGTATAATCTCATTCAAATGTCAGTATCTTGATAATTTCTGTCGTCTCCTCCTCTGCAGTATAAACCAGCAGCTCCTCCGAGCAGCAGCTTACCAATTAAAACTAATTGTTCTAGTTGAACTTTTCGTGTCTCTTCATCCGGTGGCTGCTGTTACTGCAGTTGGTGCGGTATCACGGTGTGGAGTGACCCAGTTACGCGATAGTTCGCAGTTCGTAGTTCGTCGCTTTTCTTGGCAATAGGGGATTCCCAAGCGGACAATTCTCTGGGAGTGTTTCCGACCGCAAACTCAAAGGCTCTATTAGTAGCTGGTTATATCTCAGCGATAGGTCAACGTCTCGAGGCGTCTGAGAGATAATCCATATACTTATCGCAAAGTTGGGGTAAAGTTCCGAATTATAAAAGTCCCGAACGGTAAAAAAGATTACCGAATTGCATCATTTTTAGGAAGGGTATTTTTCCCGGAAGTCTACATAGCTGATTTCAAAAACTTTTAAACTAAGAACACCGGAGGTTCAAAATTCCAAAAGCTAAAGAGCCGAAAGGCCAAATCCCCGAAGCTTGAAAAACATGCATGTATTCATTCACTGTTTAATAACTGACGTTGTATTTATCGTATCGAAACCAATAAGCCGTCAAAGTTATCGTCTTTAGATGTACTTTTTGGAAAAAAAAAGAGTTTTCAAATCCTATCAATCATTATTACATCGAAGTCATCGATTAGTAGTAGAATAAAATGTGTTTTCGTGAAGAGCGGGTCTCGATTAGAATGAACTATTTTTTCTCCTCACATGCTCAGAAATAGACCGAAATTTTCGGAGTTTTCAGCTTACTGCAGCCTTTCGATTTTTAGGGATTTTAATATTCTTAACTCCAACGTTGCGGAAAATTCGAAATCGTCTGAAACAAATGCGGAATATTTAATGTTCGGATCTTCGACCCGGCTCCCTTATCGCAATAATGATTTTTGCCCAAATTGTGAAAATGGGAGCCGATAAAAAGTTCGGAAATTTTGCGCACTATCTTCTAACTTTTGCAGCCTCTAAAATCCTAACGAAAATCGGTATGTTTACCTACAGTTCCACAATCTTAAGCCAAAGTTACACCGTTTTGTGAATTTGACAAGTTTTGACGTTTCAATTAAAGTGACGAAAACATTTTCCATTAAGCTATACAAGGGAACCGACAAAGTACCTACCTACATCTTAGTCAAACGTTTTTTTTTTTTTTTTTGTTTCTTCCTTTCGTAAAAACGTACCCGGAAGTTTCACCACCGCGAAATTCATTTGAAACAATTTTTAATTGCGAAGAACCATCTCTTTTATTTTTTTCTTTCCTAAAAGCGAACGTCGAAACGAACAGATTGCGAAGTCTGGAATGAAATTTCCGAGCCTTGCGAAGGACTAGAATTTTCGTTTTGAACTCTGTGATCCGTTTTCGCACGCTCTTGCCTATCATTACAGGTATCTGATTCCTTTACCCCACCTGCTCAATCATTTTTCACAATAAGCAGAGAGAAATAACACCAGCTTCTGTAAACGTGTCTCACGTCGTTACGACGTTATTCATGCACTACAGCTGGCATCGACTTTTACCTCGAAACATTGATGGTATTATATTCACGTCACTGAATATCTCAGGCTCATATATGCACACCCATAGAGAATATTGCATGAATCTACATAGAGGCGTGCTTGAAGAATAGTAAATACAGACCTGATGGATAACCTGGATAGCCAAGAAAAATCATGAAATTTAATGATAATGACGGACTTTCTACGTACATTCATGTAGGACAACATTTTCCGCATAATTTTTACACGAAACAATGATAAAATCCAATTTTCATAAAGGAGGTAAAATAATTTGTTTAAATTCAACCGCAATTATTTTATTCGTGGAATTTCGCTTCGCAAAATAATTTTTCTTGTTAGCTCGATCCTTTATTATATATTTATATAGAAAAATAAACTAGCAAGCTACTATGGTAATTTCGTAAAGGATCCGCTGCCTTGGAATTACCACATAGTTAATTAATTACTCGAGCTGAGGGTAGATGCTTTTATTTATCCGTTGAATAGTTTTCTTTACGTATATTTCATTCAATCTCATGGTGCTGCAGGGGTAAACTCTTTTCATTTTTATTCTACGACATTGCTCTTGGGTCTCCGCGTCCTTGTTTCGTCACCCTCACAGCTGTGTAGCTTTTCTCTTAGACGCTTCTATTTCCCGAAGCAACGTGGCGAGGGAGAATTGTGAAGTGAAGCAAGCCACGGTGAAGTTGAGTCGAGTGTCGCGCGGGGCGCGGAGCGGCACGTCTGAAGTACCGGGTCGAATATCCTCCCTGTGCGGTGGGTGAAGCTCGGGCCTAAAACCCTTAAATTCAAAAAAACTTCGAATACATTGTCTGTCACCTATCGTATAAAAAAAAAAATCCCCAAGAGACAAGGGTTGAAAAAATCACGTAAAATTACAAATCGATGTTTCGAACGAGGTTTCAAAGGTTCGGAAAAATCGTCAATGATGTACCATAAATTTTCATTTCATCTCAACAACATAGGCAAGGGGCTAAAAGATAATCTTCTATTATTTGTTCCAGGAATAATGAAACGCGAGGCCGATGGCGGAGCCATGACAGGCGGCGGGGGTGGTGGCGGGGGTGGCGGTGGTCCCACCAGCCCCCACAAACGGTATCGTCAAGGTGACGATGAACTACGTCTTCTGATACCCAGCAAGGTGAGATACGTAGGAATAAGTATCAGTTCGTAATTGTGAAACTTGCGAGGTAAAATTTTTTGTAATTTTTTTTCCAATTTTTCAAATCTTACCAAAATTAAATCATCTACTCAGTGCTTAAAGTATATAACTTGTTACTACTCCGAGGTGATTAGTAACGGTTGATTCAAACTCTTCATTACACTTAACAGTATATTTGACTTGAGTTTATGAATTTTCAACGCGCGACTGTTGGAGCGGTTCTTAAAGAGCTGGTAACGTTAGTAAATATGAATCAGTCACTGCGTGCATGACAACGAAGGATTGCGTGACCAAAAATTGATACGAAGTAATGGTATACCGAAATACTGGAAGGATTTGGGTTTCTCGACTTTTACCAAATGAAATTTATTCGACCGAGCAAAAAATCCCACGATCAGATATCGCGGAATTAATCTTTTCTTGATTTGAACAGAATTGGAGTTCGCTCAGAATCTTTATTACGAAATCAAACCACAATCGATCTACGAGTTGAAGCGATTCAATTAAATTTTAACCTTCTTTTATTGTAATAGTCTTAATTTTTCATTATTTTTTTTTTCTTTTCTTTTTTTTCGAGAATTCGATTGATAACACGACGCAGTGAAAATAGCGAGAGAGCGAGCGAGAGAGAGAGAGAGGGGGGTTCCATGCCGCCAAAGTCTGAATTTAAAATTCAAGTCGTTTAAATTCTCCCGAGTCAAACTTTGATGCAAATTTTGATTACTGTGCGTGCGTAAAGTTGACTCGCTTTACCCGGGAGTCGAGAGGCCAAGAAAAGCTGACACGGAGTCACGAGTTGGCGACGAACGGAATTTTAGCTATAGAAAGTTGTGATTTGAATCTTTAGTGGGAAACTGAACAGCCTGGAACGCCGTGGCACAAGCCGGACGCGTGCTCCGGTGCTCCAGCATTTCCGGTTATTGTTTCGTATAGCTGTCGATCCGTTATATCTGTATATACAGGATAAGTTCTTTTTTCTTTTTCTTTTTTTACCATTAATTTATTCCGTCATTTAGTTCGGTTATAGACCCAACCGTTTCTCAGTTCTCTTGACATTCGTCACAGCTTATACGACCTTTATATTTAAAAACGCTACCATACTTGAATTTATTATATCGATTTGGACCCAAGAATTTTATTGAAACTATTTGAATCCCTAATAATTTTTATCGTAGAAAATGACGAATTGAAAAATGAATAAATCAACTAGCTTAATGCCAATTGAGTTCCCTCTTACTTCCCTCTTACTTATTAAGCTATTCCGTTTATATACATATACCTATATGTATTCATAAAGCCTGGGAAAGATTCAATCTTGTATAAAATATTTGCAAAGATATTAATAATACAGAATTATCAAGATCTATGGAAACGCAATCTGGCTGGTAAAGGAAAATGAAAAGCTAACAAATATAAGAGGGAGAGATAGCGAGTGTAAAAGACCGTGTAGCTTGAAATGGTGAGAAAATTTTCCGACATAACAATCTTTAAGATTTTCATACATCTACTTGTAGTGTAATTAAATCGTATGAATAAATATTCGGTAATTAGTTCATTATCAGCATCAGAGAATGACCGTTTTATTTTTTAAAGAAAAGTTCGCGTCTCCTTATAACTGTCCACTTTTGCAAAAGTCAGTTGGCAAATTACCTCTCTCGTAATCACATGCCTATATACGTGCAGTATACCTTACCGCGGAGTTCTTCACGGTGTAATTTGCAATTACAACCGCGCATGCATTCACGTTTTATATTTACGCATTTTTAAACCTATAGGATCCTTACAGCGTAACAAATACAACAACTTATTTTTCCCTTGAAAATTTTCTTGCTAATTTTTATATCTCATTGCCGTTTTAATTTTAGTAAGATTCGATTGAATTTCTAACACATAAATATTTCTCGCTAAATCCTAAACAACATAATAAAATATACGAGTACGTCCGTCTTGCTAAATACGCGACTACTACTTCGTTTGGAAATATACGTAAAACACGATATTTTACGACAAGGTCTGCTGCGTTCCATAGATGCTTACGAGGCTGTTATATTATGGACCGTTCGCACCTTCTCCGCTTATAACTTGCCTCCGATTGCGTACTTATACTTGGTTTTTTATAATATGGAACTATGCGTTTCAATGAAATCCAACAAGTATAATCGAGGTATACGCGTCTGTAATAATTCGTACATGGGCTATACGATTGAGAATAATTAAAATTCATCAGTTTCTCAAAACGAGGATATTTTCGAAGAGATATTGTTTTTTAATTTAACAGCATGGGTGCACGTGACTAGCCGCAGTTACATTAATGATCTCATCGCGATCGGTGAAGCAATTAATTCGTGGATTTACCTTGGGCCAAAAAACATTTATAATCAATAATCATATTATATATAGCTCTGATGGAGATCGAATTAGCAGTTTATAATTTACAATTATTTTTCTGGAAATTTCTCTCATCGTATTTCTAATCACAATTTAAATCGCGATGCGAATTACCATTTTGCAAATAATGACTGGAATAAGTCGACGGTATAATCTTCTCTTACTATATTTATAACACAATACAGATAGGATATCAATAAATGCGAAATCTGATACCGATCTAACTACCAATTCTATAATTATTTATCATTATATCGGTTCATAGGTTTAGTGGAACGCAACGATCGTTATGATCTTGAATTATTCTTTAATTCGGAAACGTTCAATTTTTTGAAAGGAGAAAACTAGGTGGTTATACGACGGTGTTCGGTATTAAAAAATTTCTATTTGCACAAATGCAGGCGACAGTTTTATGCTTCGCAATTTCATTTATTAATCGCTTCATGCAATTGCTCGGTAATTTTTTAAATCTTAATACAATGGGTCATTCATATCTTCGGATAATTTTTTTTTTAATCTTCGGATTAATCGCTGGAAAAATATTCTCGTCTTTTAACTATGAGACAATAAGTATTGAATGGATTACTGAGTGCCCTAGATAGCTGATTTAATACGCAAGTTGACATCACCTGTTAATTGCTTGAAAATATACAGTCGAGAACGAATCGCAGGATCGTTTACAGCGTCGCCTTAAGAAGTCTTGACTATTACACCGCACCTGTTTCTTATAATTGTGTAAATATATGCGAATATGGCGCCAGCTAATTCCCTGCCATTCGAACCTCTTTAGCTTTACTATGGAACATGCAGTCTAGTCTCGTAGCTCTAGTCCCAACTTAAACAATATATCGTAAAGTTGGTAACAGGCAATCCCTACAAGATCTGTTTACACGCGGATTACACCTACTGGAAATAATTGATCGAGGATTCCGAGACGGTATTATAATTATAGTCCAAGGACGAATCCTAGTTATCATTAGTCTCTGAATTGCTTCATATGCGTTTTATTCCTAATAATATCGATGGAGTAATGCCAAACGGGCGTAAGCACCAAAAAAAAAATTTCATGCAATATAGAATCTTGTGGGCATATCCGCAAAAAAATTTTTTTTTTGGCCCTTACGCCCATATAGTATTAGTCCGTCGATGTATTGCCGTAAATGAACTGATATACTCGGAGAGGAAAAGAGAGAGGCAATTAAGAGGCAGAGCTGCAGCTAGATACTCATATGACGAAATGGTCAGATTCTTTTTTTTTTTTTTTTTCATTATTTCTTCCTTTTTCTCTTTATTATTAGCAACTAGTTTAGGCAAGGCAAACACGTCGCTGTTCGAGGTCGTTGAGCATTCCATTCCTAATGCAATTCAAGTTACGTAAAGTTTATGCAAATGCAGTCTCGTTTACGCATGTTTATATATAGAACGTAAATTAGACCGAAAACTATACCTGGTAATTAATTAATATAGAAAGTTGCGAGACTTGACGTTAGTTTATTTTTAGTTAAAGGACAGATGATTGAGGATAATCAGTGTATATTTAACACAATTCCGCATCATCATTTCTTCGAGAATGTTTTCGCACTGTTTCTGTTTAATTTGCGAATTAAATATGCAGAAAATGAATAATTCATTAACCCGATTTTGTGTAAGTCGAATAATTTTGGGAGCTTTTAGTGCGAAGCAGAACTTATCTGAATTTCAAGACGTCAGGACCATTCCTCCAACGTCTAATATTTAATGAGTATATTTAAGTTTATTAGATACTGTAGGAATTAACGGGCTAAAATTTTTGATTAAACGCGAGTTCAAGATATGAAATTTTAAACAGCTATACTCTATGCATAAATCTACTAGAAATTATTATTCGTTTATTTATTCCGAACTGATAGTGAGATTCGATAAATAGACTCGGTGCGATTGACGTAGATATACATATCAAATTTATATTTATTTAAACAATTTTATACAAATTTTTGTTTCAGGTTGCTGGTTCTATTATCGGAAAGGGAGGTCAGAACATCACAAAACTAAGAAGCCAGGTCAGTTTCAAATAAAGACAAATAATTCTAACTTATCTAATTATAGGCATTATTTCTGGGTATATTAGAGAAGTTATGCGCATACGGTATTTTTTATTCACACAGATCTGAATATTGTTATTTTTTTTTTTTTCTCTTTTTCTAACGTTCACAAACGGTTCTAACGTCTGACTATACAGCTTCGTATGTAAATTACGATCAATATCAAACTGCTCTTCTCTCTTATGCCCGATTGAGTTTTCTTTTTTTTTTTTTCACTAAAAAAACCAATAATAAAATAATACATAATATTAAATAAATAAATAAATAAATAAATTACTAGCGTTTCTCGTTTTGACGATGGTAGAACAAGAAAAAACATATAATATATCTACATAATTTTTGATAAATTAATTAATCGAATGTTGTTCATTTGAACATGTTCATATGAATAATTTTCGTTTTTTTTTTTTTTTTTTTTTTTTTTTTCCGTATACTGGAGCAAGTAAAGACGATAAACGCTGCCTTCTACTAATGTCATATTTACTCTTTTAACAATTAGAAGCTAATAACATAAATTGCCATCGGATATTAATATTAATTAAGTTAATTAGATATATAAATTTATATATCTATCTATTTTTTTTTTATATGTATAATTTTTTTTTTTTATTTTCTTCCAATTTTCTAATTCTTATTTATTTATTTGACTTTATTTATCTCTACCCTCGATATCATTTAGTAAGGATTTCGTCCGTACGTTATTCCATACGAAACATATTATTTAATTAGGTGCGTACGTGGCGTATAACGTATCGCAGCGTGACGTATACCGTGATGCAGCGTGCCTGATCTTATTCCTGTATTAGTATATGGGTGGAAATAATCAAGGTATATAATTACAATTAAAAATGATTAGAAAACAGTTTTCGAGAAATTATTAGTGCCAGTCTAGCTCGTATGTGTTCGTCGTCTAAGGTCAGTAAGACGTCTCGTCATTATCATCAAACTGACTGCGTCATAAATGGGCAATTTTCATTTTCACTATTATCATTATTTTTTTTAATTTTTTTATTTACATATTCTTTTTTTTTTTTTTTTTTTTGTAATAAATTTCTATGCTAGTTCTGCGGATCATTTTCCGAAAATTTTAATCAAATTTTATCCGCATAAGTATAATCCCTTCCGATAAATTCGATTATCGTAACGTGTCCCAGTGGCGTCGATCGGACTTTTTTTTCATCAATCATTAAAATCCTTCGAAATATAATATAAATGATAACATTTTTCTAGTTTTTATATTAAATTTCCGAAGTCTACGACAAAGGATAATGCGAAACGATATAACTACTCACATGCTCTTAATTTCGCTTATTTGACATCGAATAAAATTTCCCGTTCCACTACCCTAAGGCCATAAAATCTCATTTATACGATACGTTGTGTAGGTACATGTTCGATTATACATGTAGATTTATATGTAGACTTTGTTTTTCAGAAAGATAAAAACGTATTCTATGTTATCTAATTTTTTGACATTTTTTACTCCGATCTCACATGATGAGAAAATTTAGAGTATATATATACGGCTTAAAACTGTTGAATTGATGAAAAAAAAAAGCAACATGTATTCGAATCCGCTGAAGATGGGTCGAATGGAAAATCAGGATTCATCAATCTTCGTATAATAAAAAGAAGGAACCAAACAGACTGAATTACCAATTCGCAAAATCACTGATCCAAAAGTTATGGATACGATATAATACGTAACGGGGTTCATTATTTCATTAATTTTCCACCTTCTGATCAACCAGTATATAATTTAATCTTGCCATGATCAGGTCCGAAGCGAATTTCTTCGTCGAATCGTTTTCAAGTTGAGTGATACCCGAAAATATACGAGCGAGTAAAATATCGTGACTCTTAACGAGGTGCAAATATCCCGATTACATACGTATTACCACAGTTGGCAAAAAAATGTTGAGCAATTTTAGAAACTCAAAAAAAAACCTGCGAAGTAATAGTTAGGTCCATATCTTTCCCTGTGATATAACTATTACTCTACCTTGGATAAAACCCTCTGCCCATCCGTAATTCGTTGTAAAGAAATTTTCTCGAAAACTAAAAAGTGCGGATATCCTGCAGGCAAGGATACAGATATACGTGGATAGGTATACGCACCGAACGCGATAGATTAGGTAAGAGTTGAGAAAAAAAATGGGTAGGTATGTTGGGTGGGGGATATACCTATACGAATATGAGTATAAGAGGAAATAGACGAGGTCTAACTTGGTTGATCATTTGTGCCCTGGTCCCGCCCTGACCCTGGCCGTTGCCCCCTTGGTTGCCCTGGTTGCCCTGGTTGCCCTGCCCTGTGCCGTGTGCCCTGCCGTGTGCCCTGCTCGGAACGATGGACCCGACCCAACTCTGATCTGCGATTGAACCAACCAATCAACAACAACCACCACCAACCACCATGCTACTACTACTACTACCAACCACCACCAACTCTACCAATGAATGAACTACAGTACAAAGCCTCAATCATTGTACCCGACTGTCCCGGACCTGAACGGTAATGCCAAAACCACTTTTGTCTAATTCTCATTCTAATTATCTCTACTCATCTAATTTTTCAGTATGATGTATATCTGTGGAGTATATACCTTATAGTGAAATCTGATATACGAGTTTGAATACGATACGATACAATTTCTTTATTAAATTCTCTTCTCTTTAATGAACCTAATAGCAAGTCACGATCGTCGCACCTCTAATTACCATTTTTATATCAATTTTAATATATTTACTTTATAAACTGTCTACACGATGTTTAATTACCTACTTATATACAATCAGCCAAGGGGAAACTTTGCTAATGCAGCAATCTTGCAACGGCTCTATTTTCACCGTTAGCTATAACAATAAGCAGGGTTTAACTATTACCAAAATTATACAATATACATGTTTGTATAACGAGTAACAAATATTACTATACGAACAGATAATACAGCTCAATCGTATAGCTCGCTCTTTTAAAACCTATCGTAAAATATTGAATTCTTTTACTGTATATCGATTTTTTTTTTCCCCGTACAATATGCACAATATCTGTATTATACACGTATACTATTATTCACCCTTGTCACCCGCACCGGACTTTTCCTTGTTTTCGATACTTTTTTTTTAAAATACGAAAAAAGGGTATACAGATATTACGAGGGAAAAGAACGAGAAAGATATTTATCTTTACTTTTTTTTTTGCTTTTTCTCTTTTCTTCATCTTATTAGCTGATTAATTAATTGTATAACTTCGTAGAAATCGTCGAGTCGTCACGTTTGCCCTGTTTGTGAAACAGTGCGGAATCGGATCTCGTAGCATTTCTCGGTACTAGGTAATTCGATGAGTGAGAAATCTCGGATTACTTCTTTCCGTGAAATACGCAAATTGGCTAAGAGAATCGCGTGTATAGTGTCTAATCAATGACAACCGAATCGTATTATCTCTATTTTATTTTATTACCTGGTTTTATTATTTGTTCGTATTTTTTTTTTTTTTACTTATCCCTCAATGAAAATACTCGGTGAATTTAATACTTGCTTTGTGATCCCGGGATTCCGAAGGATTTTAAGGCCTTGGTTTATGTTTTAATATGTGGCTAATGAAACGGGATTTTGTAAATAATATTACACCTTTTAACGTCCTGAAATTATATTCAATTGCTTGGTTTTTTATTTATTTTTTTTTATATTTTTATTTTTTTTATTTTTTCTGTTTCATTTTCGAAAAATTTTCTCCGTTATACTTAAATTGCATGTATTTTTATATACCTGCTTGTAATAACTACCGTTTAAAATAGTAGTTTCAAAAACCCAAATATCGTAACTATTAGTTTTCATATTATCCAAAATAGTATTAGACATACTGATCAAATAAAATCAGGCAACTTCTCGTACAGCGGTTAGCCGTGTTATTTGGGTTGCATATCTTGCAGGCGTAAGAAACTCGGATTATCCACAGTCTAAAATTCATATCTTAATGTCAACTTAAATTATTCTGCTTCTTACATATGCGATATTTATACAAAAATATAATCAATTACTGTTTCTTTTTCATCAATTTTTTTTTTTTTTTTCTTTATTTCCGATTTCGTATACAGTCGTAACTTTTTCTTACCCCGAATCATGCAGTCTAGGATCGAAGTAATAGTAATAAAAATCGTCGCGATAACATTTTGTGCAAATATCAGTTTATCAGGGTTTGAAAAACGTTTTCCTTGTATATACTTTCCACATTTTTTTCTCTTTTCGTTTTGTTTGTATTTTATGCATATAGCCCCTAGTCAAACAGGCATAACACGAGATGGAATCACGTGACAGAAGAGAAAAGAAAAAAATTTGAAAAAACTGATTCAACGAGAGCAGAAAGAGGAAGTGAAAATGAAAATGAATTCGAGCTTCGGTTGATTACCAAAAATGTTGACTAATTTTTTTTTTTTCAGGCCCCTGCGTATGTTACCGAATTTTAGTAACTTCCAATCGCCCACCCCTCAACCCCTGACCCCTTAGCCAAACCCACCTGAATTACCCCGAACCAAAACCACAGCTTATTGTTAAATCGAACGAATCAACTATACTTCAATTTAAACAATTCATAACTACGTATGCGTGTATTTACTCATATGCATCGTTCGCTTCTGAAATAGAGTGAGAATTAGAGGAAAGAAGAAGCAAAATGAATTGAATTGAAATAAAATGAAATAATATGAAATGAAATGAAATGAAATGAAACGAAGTATAAGTTAAGGTAACAGAGAAAATTAGTTGAATAAAATTATATTAGGAATCAATATGCTAACTGCAGCAGTGTGAATTATATTTCTATTTCATTCAAGTAAATGGCGATCTCACGATTACCCGACAGCTATTTTCATTGGTATGAATATTCAGTCTTTAAACGTGTAAAACCCTCCACGTACAGTTTCCCACTTTTCAGAATATCGATCCTAATTAATTCTGATCTGAAGTTGAGACTCAATTAACTAAGCAATTATACGAGTAAATTGAACCCGTATGTATACGACGATATATTTCTGACATTTACTGTTTCTCGTTATACTCTGATAGAAAGTAAATAATTTTAATCTACGGAAACTATTTTCAACTTGAATAATTAGTCCAAACTATAAATCGCATCGAGAAATTGATGTACAATAAAACTAGCTTCAGCTGTGATTATTTTTATTTTTCTTTTTTTTTTTTTCTTTACATTTTCTGGGAAAGTTATTATCTCCTCGCATCCCACAGGATCCGCAAGAAAACTGAAGAACCCTGTATGATAGAGAGAGAAAAGGCGAATTCAAAAACTAAATATAGTTTTAAAAAACTTTTGTAAAAATTTGAAAAACACGAGTGCGAAATATCGAGTTAGACACCCTTGGACGCTGCGAGTTACTGTTTTTTCCTTATGTTCTCGTATAATTTCGTTTTCTTATTTCTTATTTCAGCATTACTTCCAAAGTACTTATTTCATTTGGTAATGGGCCCGTCAAGCTGATGACGGTGACGGCGCTTAAACACCGGTAGCGAACTAACCTTATCCCTGGAAATGGTGTCGCACGAATAATTTACTATCCCAATAAATAATCGCTGTACCATTAATAATATCCTCGCAATTATCATGATTAATAATCATTTGTAATACAATTTTTAGTTTGTTGGAAATCTCACGATCATCACACGCCTCATTACATTAATGTTCGATTATTTATTAGTTTCTTTCTTTCTTTTTTTTTTTGTTTCTCAATATATCTGATTAATACTCTTTTATTTCATTACAGAAGGATCCAAATACCCGATAATGTCAAGCTATGTATATCCATACGTGTAGAATTCTCTGGAATCGAATCAGTTCTCATTTTCCGATCGAGAATATAACTTCTATCGAGTTTGATGATTTTTAATTTTTTTTTTTTTCTTCAAAATTGTACAAAAAATTGAATAATATTCAAAGATATTTCACATCTCATATTGGTTTCTGTGAATCTTTTATCTCTCTACAGACCTTGGAAATATGAGGAAAGGGATGATGCGGAAGGGGGTTGATTTGTACGCGACATTATTTAAAAACTTCATATTTCTCTTATATACATATATATACATATATATTACGCGACACGCGTTGTTCTTTCAGAAAGTTTCACTCACTTTTTAAAAGTAATATACTTTCTTACTATTTCGACCTCCTGCACAGACGGAAACGCAGACTAAGATTGCACTCCAGAATTGTACGAGAAATTTTCTGCTGGTTCTAACTTCAGAATTATGGCTATCATTTTGGCCGCGTCACGCTGTGCTATGTAACGCGATATAGGTATATACATGGGTATATATGTGTTTGTCCATAGAACTTATGTTCGGTGCACGCTAGACTGCACCACAATAATTTCTCCTACTCGTTCTGCTACTGCACCATCCCTGGACGTCTTGTTACCTCCAACAGGTTTATCTCGTTGGTTTTAAGAGAACAATTTTCGGCGCGTGCTGTTCTCACAGAGGAAGAGTTTTTACCTTGCCATTTTTACTGTCCATTTTTTTTTTTTTTTTTTCGTTCTAATTTTTATTCCTTTTATCTACGTTTCTAGAAATTTAATGTTACGCGAATATTTCTGTATTAATACGTGTGCCCACATCGCGCTTGACATTATCATTATTTTGTTATTATTGTTGCCGTTTGGTTCTATAGAATAAAACATTGGCGATTAATAAATCCAATTTTTTATTTCACATTCAAGTATCCATATAGCACGGAACGAAACATTTCTAATACTAGCTATATTTTCGACGAACACAATTCACACGGTGCTGATGAAAACTACAATTAGAAACTGACGTCAAAGCAGCCGATTAAGTTTCGGAGTTTTTTGATTACAGAATTCTGACGATCAGCTCCGATTTGGACACCGTATTGCAAGTGGTTAACGAAGTCGTTCCTAATCTCGAAGAGGTGAGTTTATAAATCCCGAAAAATGCTATCAAGATACAGTGTCGATAATCTACCTATTAGAAATTTATCGATCAACGCGAAATAATTTTTTTAATCTTTCCCAAAAAGCTGTTTCGCGTCATAAATCGTGCTAACATTTGTTTTTATTTTTTATATTTTCATTTTATTTCATTCTAAAAGAACGGATCGAGACATGGAAACGACGAAATCGACGTCCGCATGCTGGTCCACCAAAGTCAGGCGGGGTGCATAATTGGCAAGGGAGGATTCAAGATCAAGGAGCTCAGAGAGGTGAGTTTGGCTCACGCATAAATAAATAAATAAAATATAAAACTTGATTTATATGTAGTACAAGGAATGAAAACGGCGAGCTATACGTTCCGTTCCGAATTTATTCTCAGATCGGACAAAGTGGCGTTGAATTTTGAATAACCAATAAACGCTAGACTTGTAGTCTCTTTGAGCCGGGGCAAAACCTCGCGATTTTTAGTATTTTCATAAAATTTTTTACCTACATATATGTTTTCGTTTCTCTATCTCCCGGTTATACAATACCATCTTATACGCCGTGGCCTCATGGTTTTTAAACGTTAATTAATCGCAGCCTCTGATTAGGGCACCGGTTGTTATCGAATCAGGATTTGACTTTGGCTGCAGCAGCTCCTCTCCCAAATTTCTCGACGATAATTAATTGTGTAATCGAGTCGCGATTTTAAGTATCTCGTTAAGCCTAAGAATTTCTCTCTTATTTTATTCGGGTTTTTTTTTTTTTTTTTTTTCTTTTTCCTCTTTCTTTTCTTTTCTTATGTCATATATTTCCTTCGTTTCCGTCCGCTTTTCGCTCCAGTTATATTCCCTCTCTTGTCAACCATAAACCACTTATCTTTTCACCGATTTAAACACCTCGATATTGCGGTAATATAAACAACGAGCTACTTCAACGAGGTAACAGGCCAAAACAACCAAATCGATTTTGTTCAAATAATTAAATCAAGATTAGACATTTTGTTTTCCTATACTCGCGGTGTCTCGGGGCGGTTTTCCACAATTCTACAATTCTTATCTTACCCTCGGTTCAGGCGGAGAAAAACGAGTAAATAGCTTCCTATTTTCTCGTCGAATGCTAATTATAAAACACAGATTTTAATCCGAGATAAAAATATGTTTCATTCTTATTAATCACAAGATTTTCACTGCCGATTACTCGTCCAATAAATAATATGAAAAAAAAAAACGAAATAATCTGTATTGATAAAAGCTCGCAACGTTCGTTTTCGAGTACGAATAATACGAATTTCCATAAATATATAGAAAGCCGGATTTTATTTATTGGGTATATTTCGTGGGGGTTGAAGACGGCACCACCACGTAGCGATATCTCCGAGACCTAAGCCTACACAGATCCATTTGTTACTTTATTGATTCGAAACACGTTAGTCCTTACCCGTCTATTCTTCCGTTGTCAGGTAGGTACTACCTACTCGGTTTTACTTCTATACACACTGCTCTGTATCCTCGATCGTTTGTTACAAAATCGGAAGTAGACTAGACTATAAACACGTTCGAGGGTTGCTGCTGAACTTGTACATAAACTATACCTCGATCGATCAATCTGCCACGGTTTTATTGCTCGTTTTGTGGGTTTGCGTATACATAAAGGTACCTACGGTCACCGAATCACCGTATTTGGGTTAAACAGTTCATTTACCAAACGAATTGCATCAACTTTCATTTATCGTGTCTATCCTTTCCTTCAATTATTTCTTCAGAATTTAATAATTAGGTAAAATATTCGTAGGTATATAATATAATTTAATGCGGTATCGTATAATATACATGGAGATCATCCCTCGTCGTATTAGGTTAGTTTAAAATCAGTTAAAGTGTACTTGATGCAAATCCGAACAGTTTATACCTATACTGTAGAATATTTAGAATCTAAAAGCTCATCGAACTACACAGACTATCCTTAAAGTTTAGCGTTTTCGTTGGACCGATAGTCTCGGCTGTTTGTTTTGGGCTTCTGTATAGGGGTTGACATTCAGGTACACAACCCTGTTACGTTTAGCTCTATAACGTTGTGATATTAGACCAGGGAGCTTGTCGAGATGTTACTAACGCGTTTGTTTGCATATTGAATTCACCTCTTGTTGTACAATATATCAAGGATATTAGAATTGGGATTGGAATTTCATTAGAACAGATTATAGTTTGAGAGTTCGCTTACACCCTGCGTTGCCAAGAAGACAAAATGGGTATAAACAAATATTTTCTCTTTCTTTGGGAATCTTTTGATGCCTAAAAATTATCAAATTTTTATTTAAGATCTACGATAGAAACTTGAATGAAAATAAAAAAATAATCTAGGAAAATTCATTCAGTTTGATTAGTTTCTTTCAAAATTTTCCTCGATTTATGTTTCCTCGGAATAATTTATTCGACGAAAATTTCTTACAATTTGGTAAAACGTCCAAAGTCACACTGAGTGAAGTAAATTACGATTCGGTCTTGCGTATAAATTTTATAGATTGAAAACATCCCGTTACGGGATAAAATTCTTCTCATCTGGGTATACAGCGTGATTCTCAAGTCGCGGAAAAGATTTCACATGAAGATTCCTTATCAAAATCTAAGAATAAAGTTCCTTATCGAAAACTTCAAGGGACCGCTCGTTCTTGAGTTATAGAAGGTTTAGTCAACCCTATCAGACGGCCGTAATGTGACGTGCTCAGTCTCGTAGCAATCCTGAAAAATTGATAGTACCCGCGTCGCATGAACTTTGCCTGAAATTGAGTTTTTTATTCCGTAATTTTTAGTCCTTACGTCGTCCGGTCGGTCATTCTCGTGCCCTGCGTCGTTCGCCCCGTAGTTGACGTTGTCCAGGTGGTCAAACTGTTGACTTACGTTCCCCAGGTCGTCCGCTTCGTAGTTTTCACTCTTGTTGTCTTTGGGTTGTTGATTTCCGTCCTCCAGGACTTTCGCCCCGTAGTTGACGTTGTCCAGGTAGTCAAACTGGTGACTTACGTTCCCCAGGTCTTTTGCTTCGTAGTTTTCATTCTAGTTGTCGTCAGGCAGGTGATTTTCGACCACCAAAATTCTTACTACGTTTTTGATGTTGTCCAGGTGTTCGAATTGATGACTTTCGATCCCCAGGTCGTCCGCTTCGTAGTTTTACTTTCGCCCCGTAGTTTACGTCGTCCAAGTAGTCAAATTGATGACTTCCGATCCCCAGGTCGTCCGCTTCGTAGTTTTCACTCTCGCTGTCCTCGAGATGTTGATTTCCGGGATCCAGGACTTTCGCCCCGTAGTTTACGTTGCCCAGGTGGTAAAACTGGTGACTTACGTGCCCCAGGTCTTTTGCTTTGTAGTTTTAATTCTAGTTGTCGTCAGGACGACCTGGAGATCGAAAGTTATCAGTTCGAACACCTGGATATTGTCAAAAACGTAGTGAGAATTCTGGAGGTCGGAAATCACCTGCCCGATGACGACTAGAATAAAAACTACCAAGCAAAAGACCTGGGGAACGTGAGTCACCAGTTTGACCACCTGGACAACGTCAACTACGGGGCGAACGACGTAGGGCACGAGAATGACCGACCGGACGACGTGAAGGCTAAAAATTACGAAATAAAAAACCGAAATTTTAGGCAAAGTTCATGCGACGCGGGCACTATCAATTTTTCGGGATTGCTACGAGACTGAGCACGTCACATTACGGCCGTCTAATTGGGTTGACTAAACCTTCTATAACTCAAGAACGAGCGGTCCCTCGAAGTATTTGATAAGGAACTTTATTCTTAGATTTTGATAAGGAATCTGCATGTAAAATCTTTTCCGCGACTTGAGAATCACGCTGTATAGCCATGTTTTTTTTTCTGCTTTTTTTTTTTTTTTTTTTTTTTTTATACCGGAAGGAAAAAATAGAATAAAAATTATTGAAAAAATTTAAAAAGAGACAAAGAAGAAAAAAAATCTCAATGAAAATCGAAAATTTCAATGATAAATATGATTTTGATTATTATTCTTCCATTGTATATACTGGATTAACTCAACTCCGCGTTTACTTCTGAAAATCCAACTTGTTGAAAGAAATTATTTGCTACGTGAACATTTTTATCTCCGTACCCGTTGGTTTTTTTTTTTTTTTTTTCGGGAAGTCAATTTCACGCAACATGTGATATTATCATACGTGTGTGCATATGTGTGTATTCTTGGTGCGTATAAATTTTCGTTCTAAACTCCGAAGTTACCAGGAAAAAGAATCGATATCAAAGCGATAATTTAACTCTTTGTATAATAATATCGAAACGCCTCTCGATACTATCCGTGAGAGAATGTAAAAGGAAGAGGAAAATAAATTTAAGATGCTGTAGAGTATGGATGTGAAATGATGAAAGAAATTATTATACCTCACGCTGTGGTAATTATTCAAATTTTTCAATACTAAATAATCAGATAAATAATAATATTAATAATGAACGAAAATAAATTTGAAAAAAAAAAAAAAAAACAAGAAAATCAATCTTTACTAGTCACGAACTCATAACTATACGTTATTTCATGTGTACGCGAAATTGATGAATATACAGGTTAGAGCTAGAGACACGTTCGTGACTTTCGTCCATCGTCTAATACCGTATCGCGTAAGATCGAAAGATTTATCGAGGAGGCTGTTATTTGAAATTTGCCGAAGAATCCACTACGTGCTTCTTACTAGTAATATTTATATACATGTACCTATAAATACGAAATATATATATATACCTGTATACATAATATATATATATATATATATATATATATATATATATATATATATATATATATATATATATATATTATTTTTTTTTTCTTATTGGCGGGAAGTTATCGCGTTATGAGGAAAAGTATATAACCACGTACATACTCATATATATATATATTTACTCGTTTTATATACATGCAGTCGGCGTGACGCGTTACATAGCTGTCTGAAAAAACGTCGATCGTGTGTGTCTCCTGCACCTGCCCCTCCCCCATTGAGCAATGACGTCATAACCGTATCGTGCTTTTATTTTTGGACGGAAAAACCTTTCTTTTTCATTTTTTTCCATTTTTTTTTTTTTCATTATCTTATTTTCAAAAATAAATCGTTTGATAAAACAAATTTATCTTATCGTATGACGTTTTTTTTATGTAATAGATATAATTTTTTCTTCAGAATTTAATAATTAGGTAAAATCTTCGTAGGTATATATAATCTAATGCGGTATCGTATAATATACATGGAGATCATCCCTCGTCGCATTAGATTTGTTTAAAATCAGTTTTAAACCGGGTTATACATGTTTTGTCAAAGTGTACTCGATGTGTACTAAATGATCCGATATTTTATGATTATTTTGCGAAAACGCGATCTAATTCTTTGCTCTTTCTCTTCGGAATGAAAGAAAAAGAAATTTACGATTGCATAATGGTAGTGGAATTCTTCTAAAATTTAATCGAAAATTGTATTAATCGTTTCATTTATACTACCTCAATTTCGAAAAAATTCAGTGGATTCAATTCCGAAGTGAAAGTTTCTAACGACCCCTTAGGCTTGAACTCGCTGTGGGAACAACGACGTGTCGTTTTCTTTACCACTACAACAATAATACTCGTTAGATTATGCTAACCGCCCTATACCTACTCAACTATGGCCTAGCAGCTAGCTTCTCGTTATATTATTTCCATTATTTTTATTTCCGCTCCGGAAGTCGGTTCTTTCGCAAATTATATATTCAATCGCATCAGCCTAACGTGCGCTAATCGAAATTGATAATAATAAATACGAAATTGCCGGGTCTTCGAAAGAAAGAAAATGAAAAAAAATCTGTCAAATTTTCTCAATTATAAACGTATACCGAAAATTTTTTGGAAATTAAGAAAAAAAAAAAAAACTTTGTCCCTCGTATTGTGAGAAAAATCTACCCTATATAATTCAGTCCCTGATTAGACGTGGCTGTACCGCGTAACTACGAATCGCTACAAACGACTATCTCTCTCGCTTATATTGTATATACCTATGTACGCGTGTACGTATACACCCACTGGTTTTAAAACGCGGGTGTCCCGACGCGACGCAACGCTACACGACGCCTCTGTGAACAGGAGCTGTTCCCTGGCGCAGTCGAGGGAGGCATATGTCATCGACACGCGAGTGCGTCTGGTCTGGTGGACTTGTTCAAACGCACATGCTACTTGCACGCATCCAATTATCATCATTATCATTATTATTGTTATTACTGTTATCATGATTATCGTACGGGTTATTACGTATAAATTGAGGGTAAAAGTTTCGGCGAATTTTCATCGAATTTAAAATAATTCAGTTTTTTATTTTGTTAGGAAAAGATAAAAAGGAAAAAATAAACTACAATTTTATGACGAAAGAGTAAGAGCAAATTTTGTAAATTTTTTTTTTTTTTTTTTTTTTTTCAACACGTTCTTAGAAATTAAGTAGAATCAATCTCACCAGATTCCCTGTACCAATATATATTGCTATCTAAAAAGAACGGTATAACAGCTGATCGTTACTAAAACTATGTAGCTTTAAAAATGTCTGACTTCGAAGGTCTTCGCGTCGACGTTCGGGGGTTTATAACTCTTATAGGGCTTGGCCAAATATTTTATTCCATTAATAGAGTAGTGGTAGTAGAAGTGAACCTCGGCCTGCTATTGCTACTGCTACTGCTGCTGCAGTCTGCTTCCCTAGTGTGGAATTAGGGATTTGGTCGTTACTATGTTAGTATATGTTGTATATAAACTTATACGTATGTAGTAGTACAGACATACGCCTACCTACCTACCTACCTACCTGGTCGGTGAAAATTTTGCCACAAGATTCACTCTAGCTTTCTCTTTCTCTCGTTTTCTTCCTCTCTTCGTACGCTCGTAAAAATAAATAAATGAATACGCGATGGTGTATGTATAGGTTTGTATACAAACGTATACCTATGTGTATGTAAACGTGCGGCTATATCCTTTCCGCAACACGCTTCTTTTGCCAAGGGACTTTTACATTCTTCAAGAAAATACGAACCGAGAATAATGAGGTAGGAAAGAATAAAAATTTTACGTACCTGTTTCATGTACCTATATACATACAGGTTGAAGGAAAGGAAAAAAGGAAAAACAAGGTCAGGGAACGTCCAGCTGCAAAGAAAATTTTGAGAAATCTGTTGATTTTGGAAAATTTTTATCTAGATTTAAAAATATTTCGGACGGAAGAGATCGAAACTTGTTCAATTCTTGCGGGGACTTCATTGAGAACAGTATATGTGAATGAATGAAATAAGAGATCGTTAAAATTCTATAACGAAGTCAGGAAGTGATTCGTAGAAGAAAATCTATCCATTAATTAATCGATCGATAAATTTTTATTTTCTTTTTTTCCCGTATCGGTATACACCTACATACATATATGCCTATATCTTCTTCAGCTATATGGTTACACGCCTGCGGTTTTGTGACGGAATCAAATCTTCCTTTATGGGTACGTACGATCTCGTGTTTCGTTCGCTAGAGGGAAATCTCAGACGTTCGACGATAGGCATTAACGATGTTATTCTTGTAAATCTTAATCCTCATACTCCCATAAAGGATCTTTCCTTCCGCCCCTTAGTATAATCTCTAAGTTTCGTGCGTAGCTACCCTCACCTCATCTTGTAGATCTCGGAGGAAACTGAATTTCGTGCCTTGCAGAGGTTGCCCATCCGGTCCCTCCGGCATACGACGGCACATCGTTATAGGGTATATACTCCAGGGCGACAGCGCCGGGGGTTGTCGGTCCCGAATAGCGACAGTGCCGGAGGTTTTACTGTATAATTAAACAAAGTCTGCACGGATTACACCTTACACCTGAATTAATCGCGCAGAACTGACTTTGGTCATTTAATCGGGGATAAACTCTACTGTTTACACGATTTCGCGTCCGGCGATCGACGCTCTCGACGTTTGCAGTGACGATAGCCGTAGGGTTATCTCCTCACACCGGTAGATTACAGCCCCAGCCTTCAGCTATTTACTGACTTAAAGCTACGCTTGATCGTTAGACTTTATGGATGTATCATTCAGTAGATAGACACTCTAAACTTTCCACGCTTTCTTTTCCATTCTGTTTTTTTCTTTTTTCATAAATTTTTTTAACACCGCGGCGGGGAAAAATTACGGCGTAAATTCTTTTCCTGTTTAAATAATTATTGAATTCTCAGAAGTTTGAAGGTAAAAGAAATGAAAAAAAGTGGAGAATTGAGAGAATTCTGTTTCAATAAATTTACATTAAATAATATGTATATCTATAACGTGATCTTATGTATCTATAAATTGCAAGGTGAAGTTGCCCATTAAATTTTTCTACCTCAATGCTGACGTGGCGGTGGTATAGGTATAGGTATAGGTATAGGGATAGGGATATGGTATATAGTATATATGCGTCAAGAATTTTCTTCGTTTTGTCATATTTCATATACCGTGAAAATGATCGGGGCGTCGTCCTCGCTAGCCTCGGGTAAACTGCGCAGACGCAAGTAGAAATTGGAAAGTAAATTAACGAATTTAACACCAATTAAAGTAAAGATTCAGTACGCGGTTAAAGTAATTAAATTTATTAAATTTTTTCTTTTATTTATTTATTTTTGTTGATAAAATTAGGTACATTTAATCTTTGGAATTGATGTCGATGAAGTACTATGTGATAGTTGTTAATATTAATCGATAAGATTGAAAAATCGGTTTATTTCATACGAAATTCAATTCCTCCGACTGATGTTCACATTTATTTCACATTTATTGACAATCCGGTGCAAGACAACGCGGCAATTATCATATGGATCGAAATGAAATATCAAAGTTCCGACTAAAGATCGATTTTTATACTCTATACATATTTCGAACGAATCTGAAAATCATAAAATAGTATAAAAAATTATTGTATACCTACCTAAGAAAAAAATAATTCCGGTAAACGTATAAGACGGCTCATTGCCGATCGGTATAAAGATCGGCGGATAGGCAACCGAACATACTGCAGTGTCTCCTCGAAAATCTCTTTCAGATGGCTACATTCGAGACAAACCCTCGTTGAGTATGATATAATTGACGGATCTTAAAAAGTGCTTACTTGGGTTTTGAACCCTTGATCTCTTCGTGTCATCCCTTTATGTAGGTAGGTAGATAGGTAGGTAGGTACGGTTCTTGGTTGGGTAGTGATTTTTCCTTCAAACTCGTCGATTTTTACCACTTTTTAGATTTTGCGTGCTTTGGAATATTACATAATGGAAAATTTCCCTCTCGGATCGTTCGAGTAACAAATATGCATAACTCCTCTTACGTAGTTCCTCTAAAAACTTCAAAGAACGAAAACTTCCTCGAGCAATCACGCATTGCGCGTACATTGGTATACGGACAACGTTCGTTCGATTTTCTAATAACCATTATTAATGATAATGAAAAATAAAATTTTTACGGTGCCCCATGTATAATCACAATACTTCCTTCTCATATACCGGACAACAACCGCCTGCGACATGTGTCCGCGGGTACACAGGCTTTATCGAAGGGTTCTCGCACACGCAACCCTGTACAGGTGTTGCTACGTCAGGTAAGGGACCAACGGGTCTCCCATAAGCAGCTGCTGCGCCAGGTGAAACCGCGTTGTTCCGCTCTGCAGTCGGTTTCAAGACGACTATAGAGATACCTGGCCGAGCTTTATTTTCTTGAAAAAATATTTACAGCATGCCTTCGAAGTATTTGAAGAAAGGAGAAGAGGAAAAATCTCTAGCAAAAATATTCAGACGTTTGAATAAAGTTTATCAATTTTTTTTTATTTTTTTTATTTCTTCATGTATTTCGTAGGGCTAAATTGAATTTACCCCTTATTTTTAGTCTCTGTTCACCATCGGAAGTAATGTTTGTGTATACGGTGGGATAAAGTATACATAAGACACTCTTTGGAAGTTGTGTGTCGTAGCCGCGATTGTCCGGTAGTTTTTTTTTTTTTTTTACTTCCTTACTTCAACCACGTTGCTGCAGTGTGTATAATCGAGGAGGAAGTGTCTGGTGCAATGGTAGATTCGTGGAAAACAGATGCTTGGACTGGCAATTAAATTGAATCACCCGGGTCCTAACCGCGACCTAAACCTTGGGGCGCAGGACTCGCCCCGGCTCGCGGCGCCCCGTTTCGCCCTTCCGGCCTCTCAGTTACTCCTCGACTCTCGGAGGGCGAACATTGTGTTTGAAATTTGAAATATCCTCGTTTTTAAGCCATTGCCGTGTCTAGTCATTCACTTATGCGAGTAGATATACCAAGGAGCACCTTGCGCGTGTAATTTAGCTTTCGAGATTTTTCACCCTTTTCGCATTTCACTCGATACGTTTTTCCCTACAAACGTTTATAACATAAAACAAATATTATGTGGTCGATGGAAAAACTGGTTTTTCAACTTAATACGCCTTCCATAATGGACTTCGAATCTAATTACTCAACGTTCTTCGCTTCGGGGTGAGTCTAATCATTATTTGTTAATACTATAGTATAACTTGTTTACCATCCCTTATACTAATCAAATAAACGGATCTTGTATTCAAGGGGTAAATCCTGTACGAGATAGATCGTAAATAACTTTGATCGTTCGAAAACTTTTCTGTATAATGGATTGGCGAACAATCCACGTCTATTCACTGATTGGTTTCCACCCTCGATTCATTTCTGATGAACTATACGTTTCTTTGCTCAAACTCGACGACAAGACGATAAGTAATGAGATATTTTTTTTTTGTTATTTTAATGAAAATACTTGGTCAAAAATAGCTTCTGTAGCTTTCGACAAATTTTTGTATGTCTTAGTCTAGCAAACGTAAGGTTCTTTGTTATAAATCGACATCCTCATGGCCCATTAGCTTCCATACCTAGTAGAAACGCGATCCTCTATCGTACTATGTCTCAATTTCTCTCGAAACTTCGAAAACTTTAGTCAAAGTTGATCTGTTATTGTACCTACTAGCTCCTCGCATCCTGATGAGTTTGAAAAAAAATTCTCCCTCAATTTAAAGATGCTGTTTTCATGGACTGAAGTAGTATATCGAATTTTTATTCTAAAAGTTTTTTGAATCGTTCAGACTGAGTTAATAAACGACCGGATTACAAAACGGCAAATAGATTTTGAAAAAAAGGGGTAATAGTCTCACAAATATTTTCGCTAGGGGCTGCAGTCCGAGGATCGGTTAAAATTGAACCGTGAACCGTGGAACGCCTCTGAAGCGACTTTTGTATAAATAATTCACCGAGGCTTTCCATCGTAAAGTCAGGTAGCCCTCCATCCATCCATTCATTCATTCATTCATCCATCCATCCATCCAGACCGCAACATCACAGAGCCAACTTTTCGAGCTCGGATCTATCTCTTATTTCGCGCAATTCCTGCCCAATCATTTTGGCCGGAACTTGACTGAATTCTTTCTCTCTTTTCCTCGGACTTATCCCCTACCCTTTTCTACTCCGACTTTCTAGGCCTCGGCTAAGCCTGGTGGTTGCAAACCTCCGGAATCCCACCGGTCCACGATTACTTTAGACGAAGAGCCTCAAATTCTTTTATCTCTAATCTTGGCCTGGTCTAAAATCACGTCGTTAATTTCATATAACTACCTTACCTCCGCGTTTATTATGCACGTATTATACCTGCAGGTATATACCTATACTTACACATAAATACATAAATAGCTGAAACTATTATAGTTTCGTTAGGGTGCAGAGGGAGCAAGAGAAACTAGATTTGCACCCTTCAGTCCCTGCCGTAACTGTATACGTAGGTATGTGAAATCTCTGCTGTACACTGCTTTACCTTTTTTTTTTCTACAAGTTTATAATTTTTATCGTTTCTTTTTCCCCAAAATCGTTGAATAATTAGACAATATACCCTTCACTAAAATTAAATCACATAATACCAAAACTTGGTCTCGAAGGTTCGTCGTAAAGTCTCGTATGTCAGTAGCTAGTCGGGCAAGTAAACCCCTCAAGTGTTTCATTTGGAAATTGGAAACTGGGTCGAAGGACGTTGTGCCTTGTCCCATTTTCGAAAATTATAACAAGTAGTTTCCTTTGCTCTATCTTTTTTTATTCATATTCTACGAAACCGCGTTTAATATTCACTAAAATTTGTGTTACGTATAACTAGTAACTACAATAAGGAAATTGCTTGTAAGTCGTATAGCAGACTGGCGGTAAAAGCTGAATCCAATTGGATATCCATTATATTAGATGGCTGTGTAGTTAGGACCTACGTTGCTTGTCGGTAACAATAAGCTTCAGTTTGTAATGTCAAGCTGTCGCGTATTGCCACTGACAAATGAATAAATTGGAAAATTGTCGTCCTCCCTTTTTCTACGGATGGCTGGAAAATAATAACCAAGAGTAAATGAAAGAGAGAGGTAAAAGAAGGGAAAAAAAAAGAGCAAGATGGAGAATAGGTACGTATTTGCTGGCGTTACCTTTGTCTCGCATTCTCATCTTCCGGTGTATTCCCTTCCCCTTGCTGAAAAGTATCCCATTTCCTGTCTGATATTACACAGTGGTTCCCTCACTTCCTGAGTTCCTGGTTCTTCCTATTTTCTTTTCTTTTTTTTTTTTTTTCTTCTCTTCTCCTTGTTTGCCTTATTTTATTCTTATTCGGAATTTTTTTCGCGGATTATTATACATACAATATTAGTGAAATATGAAAAGATACTCACATAGCTTGTTACCACTTTGATTTCGTATGTATATTCATATGAAAAATATGGCTGTGTCTTAGTAGACTATTCTTTATACTTTACTCATTTTTATTTCATTTTAGTTTATTTCATTTTTCACTCGTCTGTCGGTCCTTCAACTATGTATTCTCGTATCTCGTCATGTATCGAGTAACTTATACCCGGGAGGTGGAGGTACGACGTAACAAGGTTCAGGAACAGGGTCGATTCTCGTCAGACTTGCAAGCTATATAGCCGGTTGAATGACCAAAATCAAAACCCTCGGAAGGGTCGCGCTTCAACGAATTCGTCCGCGCACCACTTCTGATCGATTCTTTTGAACATGGGGCAGCCTCCTCTCCCTCAACGACTAAGATTTCATTTTTAACAAAATATAAATACTAACCAATCGCCTTTCTAAAATATTTCAAACTTTTTTTTAAGTCGGGATAAAATACAGCAAAAAATAAAAATAATAAATAATAAATAAATTCTCCGAATTTTGACATCCGTTTCCTCATTTTCAACTAAATACCACCCCTGTTGTAACCGTCGGAATAATTTTCACCTGTTTCCGATCCGAAAAGTTTAGTTAAAGTCGCGTGAATCGAAAAAGAAAAAACATTAAAAAAAAAATAATAAAAAATAATAAAATTGTATGGTTGATTGTGCAGAGCGAAGCGGGCAGGCGTGTGGTAGGATAAGGGCAGAGTTAAATTCGAACGATCGAACAGGTTGCGGAGAGTATATACTTACATATATCTATCCTATACCCAAGTCGCTTGGGAACTTCTTTCGAAGTCACTATAATATCGCTAAAAGCTTTTTAATAAACAGTTTTTTCCCAAGAAACCGCACTAGCTTCGACACATACATGTCCCGGTGCAAGCTCTACGTGCATTGCACGAAGTATGGGTACACATTCGAACGCGTAAATGTAAGCGACAGGAACTACGGAACCCCCTCAATACGTAATGTTACGGGGGTGCATGGCTTCGGTTACCCAACTGTTTCCCGAGGGTAATCCCCGACTCTTCCTTCTGTCTTGACGTATACAGAGTGAACAAGAGAGACGGACAAAACACTGGGAAATACAGAGAGAAAACGAAAAGACAGTCACGTTCCTTTGAAACCTGGATATTTTCATACTTACTCATGTCGCGAGAGAAAAAAAAAAAAAAATTAATATTCGTCTTATTCTATTTTTTTCGCCAATAAATATGAGTGGTCGATTTTTTTTCCCCAACGCTTTGATCGGAAGCATGATTGATTTTTAGAAAATCGAGTGTCTTACACATTCGCCATCACAGAAAAACGAGTTTTTTTTTTTTTTTTTTTTTCTTTCAAAGACAGCGTGTTACTTTGATATTCACCGTTAAGCGATAAATTCGATATCTTTCAAAGAAATTGGAACGGGGAAGGGAAAGGAAAAGACCATATTTTCTCTTTCGGTGAACTTCTGACGACATCGCGTGGGAAGGAAGTTGTAAAAGTTGTAATTAGTTGATCGATTTTTCCGATGGTATAAGGTGAAGATTAAAAATATTTTCTAAAAGCTCTGAGAGGTCTTAATGAAACCGGAATCGCTCCTGAAAATTTTTAAACTCCGTATATCTCATCGGCAATTCAGACCCTTACGAAATATATCTTCATTGAAAATCTGACGATTAATTTACTCACCAATTTCATCGCTTCATATCTACCTAGTATCGTCCTCACAGCTGCTATTCTTCACACACTCATTATCCCGCGTACGTGCACCTCAATTCGTAACTACCCAGCCTACAAGCTCCTATATGTATCTACGTACGAATAAGTACTCACCTTGTATACCGGGCTTAACTATGGTATATACGCGTACCAAACAAAGCCATAAGTACCATCACTCCTCGTTTACTAAGCAGCCACAAACTCTCTCGCGAAATAATAACCAGAAGAACGGTAACAACGCTTCCGAAAACAGCCAAAATCGTAATTATAATAATAATAATAATAATAATAATAATAATAATCCGTGGGTAAATTACGCCTGACCTGGACCCGTTGTTTGTCAAAAGTAAGTTGAAAATTTCATGTATAAGAGAGAAATGATGACAATGGTGAGTGCCGACCAATATGCATTATTACAGCAATGTCTGTACTGTTGGGAGAATTCACGTTTTGCTAAAATAATTGCACACGTATTTAGGAAGAAATGAAATCGTGGCCTAAAGGCGGCCGGAAGTTTGAACGGAAAACACATGGCGTCGACAGGAAGGACATTATGTGGTTGGGGCCGTAGAAGCATATGCTACTCGCGCACTTCTCTGTCACGACAGTCGCGTGTATGAAGAATGTGCGAGTGCATGTTAGTAGCCTTCATATACCATACTTTGTGAAGGCTATTTATTAAATATTCTGCATTAGTATATAAGATAGCTTGATCGAGGCCGATTAATTTCACGCAAATGTTTATGTCCGATCATACATCTCTAATATACAAATCGATCGCGGTTAAACGCGAAGTAATTTGTGCAGTCTGAACTCTTTTTTTTTTTTTTTCAAGCAATTATTCGCCCGATGTTGACAGGGCTGCGACCCTTGAATCTGTAACTTCGACTGTTTTGGAAATGATTTTTAGTATCATTCTTATCTATTCTGTTCATCATTCATGTCAGATCGCATAGATTTTTACTGAAAACTGTAGAATAGAGTGAAGAGCGAAACATAGTCGGAAAAATTACGAATAACTATTCTGCACGGTTATAGACAGGTCCAATATTTTCGGTCTACATATCAAAGACGAATATACCTGCTGTACCTACCGTGTATGTATCTACCTAACTCGACGTGTAACATTGATCTATGTATATAGGAAAACGATTTTTCCCTCGGATACACAATGCTGCCAAGTTTCGTTCCAATATGAGGCGAAAATTTGACACAACACTTCCGAATGTTGGTTGATACATATTTTACTTTACTCTATACATCTCCTGCTCAGAAATAAAACAGATTCTCTGCAGTCACTTGCGACACCGATTTCACGGCCAATTTTATACATGCGGAACGACGCGATAATCGGTCTTTTATTATTTAGAAAAATTCTTAGCGCATCAGTTTCACCGTTGAAATTTTTCAATCGCTCGTTTTCTTGTCTTATAAGCTTTACTAGCGTCGATTAAAAACTCTAGCCAATTTCAAAAACCGACTATAAAACTAAAAAGCAGTCTACAACTCGAGCCGAACCCCATTTATCTCAATTATTCGGTCAACTGGGTAAACAAATCCTAAATACCGATTTACGACTTACGATTCGTAGCGATGTGGCAGTATCCCATCGGCCTTACCACCGTAACCCTTTTCGCATCGTTGAATCCTCGCGCCCCAATCGCTATCGGCAATCAGCTAATCAGTACGCGATTCATTAATACATTCGGATTTGTCCAATTAGGTTATTAGATCGCCTCTGGAGGGGCGAAAAAAAAAAAATCATCCTATTGAATATTGAAAACAATTTTATACGCCATTGTATTCATTAATTCTCCTAATTATTGAAATATTCAGATAATCGTTGGATATTATTCATTCTTCATCTGATACTAACAGAAAATTTTCAGACATTTAATTTTCTTGCGTCAAAAACGATGCAAGTTTAATGGAATCATGGGTTAAGTAATAAACCAGCTCATTTGTACGTTGGAACACAACGTGAGTAATATATATTTATGTACAAAACTATTTAACCTTCGATTTAAAAGGCCTAGGCCTCTACTCATACGCGCGTATATGTAACACACGTGAAGACATGTTCACACTTATTTTAATTAGCTATAAGTATCTGACTGCTGCCGATGACTGCCGTAGGCAGTTTTTTTAACGGGGTAAAAGTGCAGATTTGAAACGTACATAATGTTGAATTACAACGATGGAACAATAATAGTTATAATAATAACATCACTGTCACCACAGTGATAAAGAAATCGTCAAAGAGCTCTCGGCACATGCAGTAATAATAATTCTTACGAAAAATTCAAAACCTCAAAGAACAACGCGGTTGAATTTCAATAACCCTATCGCACCTGAACCTGGAATGACCCTTTTATGAGAAATTCCTGGTCTCGTTGTGGGTTACCATTAAAATTTCTCTAAGAGCTCGAGAAAATTCCTAGATTGTACGCGAGGAAAACAATTATTACAGCAACTGCAATAAGTCCGTAGGGTAAACCGGCGCTTTCTTTCTCTTGTCTTTTAGTGTCGGACGCTACCCACTCGACTTTCTTTGGCTTAGTTTTACTCTTTTCAGACTCCACAAGCTCCCCAATCACGTAGTTCAACATCAGTTCTTTCGCGTCCTCGGAGTGCCCTACGTCGTCGAAAGCTTCACTTCCGTCTTTACCGCGTTGTTCTGCTAAAATTTCTTCACCTCCTGGATGTTCGTTGAGGAATTTAGCCACGTCATACACTGTATCGTGGAGAATAAATATATTCGTCTTCGGGTCCTTCTGGTTCTTCACTTCCTCTCGTGTGAACAGCTTCTTTTCATTACCCATTTTCTATCTTCTCTTATATTCTCACTGAAACACTAGAAAAATTATACAATTTTTTTTTTTTTTCTATTTATTTCTGAATTTTTATCTTTTATATACAAAAAAAAAGAAGAACAAATATCGTCCATAAGTTTTCATTCCTATTCATGTTTTACAACACGCGGTGGTTATCGCAAATCCACTCAACAGCCAGCACACACCCACGCGTAAAAATCGCAAGTACGCCCTCAGAAGACACAGATAATAATTTGACTACGAAAAAAGCAAGAGTTCTCATGGAAATTCGCTCTCGTCTACCAAGAATAGAGATTCGTTAAGGAACGTATATAAAGCGAAGAGAAATAAGAAATAGGAAGTAGAAATGAGAGCAAAGAGATTCCTCATGTCTTTCTGAAAGCTAGTTCTTTATCATAAACAAATATAAAAATGAGGCTACGAAGAAGCGGAATTTATATGTCTCGTGTATATTACGCGTTTATTCGACTCTCGTAATAGTCGCTAAGCAACTACCAAGACCACAAAATTATCAGCTGAACTGTCGAGTTCGAGCGATCAAAGAGATCCAAGATAAGAGTATAGTCGAGAGAATTTACCTATACAGTTATAGCAGAAGTCACAGACCTATGTAAGTCGATATTTGGGTCAAACGATGACTATTTGAAGAACTAGGTCAAGGTCATCATTTTCTTGGAAAATTATTTCTGTAATTGACGGTTTGAAAGAACTGCAATCCTAAACACATGCGATACTGTATCTTGTGGATAAATGTGGCATCGGGACTTTAATATAAGTCTACCAAATAGTCTTGAGCACGTATATTTCATGAAACTAATTGCAGTTTAATTAGACTTGTCGGTGAAATTGTAACCCATCTGTATCTCGACTTCGTATACATAATGGGGTACGATCAATTGAGATATCTATCTCATCATCATGACTATGCTGATTTTCCATCGACAGCAAGGTCACATCTAACCGATAGAACATCGTAGCTTACTCAGATTAGAGGCATACACGGTGTGCGTGTCTCGAGGTCTTGGCATTCATATCAGACTCAGTTATACCGCCGATTTATGTTCCTCGATATTATTAGAAAACGATGAATCTCCGATTATTACTTTCACCAGTTCATTTATTTATGCATTAATTATTCCCAACGATTAGTTTATATTAAATATTGATTTCCTTCACTGTTTACGCACTTTACGAGTCGTATAACAATCGCGAAGGTTCTTCCTTGCGCGTGTACTATTATTAAAAAATATTGCGTCATTTATAATATAAATGATTTTTTTCTGCACGTATTCACATTTTAAGTTTATTTTTTATTTCGCGCTTTCGCAGACCGTCTTGATTCAACCTTGATAAAACCTGTTGGCTGTCTACAAATTATGGAAACGTGAAGGAATGAAAGTGACAGTCTCAAAGTCTGCCGTAACCATTTAGGCGCATATTTTGATCATCTGTGACGATAATAATCCCCTTGCTCAAGTTTTATTCCCATTTCAAGAGGAACGGGTCAGAATTTACCCAACTCAACATTTTTATATAGGTCGGAAATATTTCTATATAGCTCATTCCTCGACGCAATCAATTATTGATAATCGTCGAATAACAAGATTATTAACTGTTACGGTTCGCAATATTTTCTCGGAGCGATAAGATGATCGATAAAACGTACTTGTATATGTGTTACATTCAGTCAAACGCAATAGTAATTCGGGGCGTGTCAACGCGACAGGAAATACAATTTACAAGTTATAAATTTCATCTGGCAGTCGAAAATCAAACACCTCATGATTACTTCAATTTGTATGTCAATAGGATACAGTACATGTTCGAAATACGAACGTAGTACTATAAACGTGCGTTAGTAAAGTAGAGAAAAAAAACAATCGTATGGAATGAAATTTGCTTTGATTATGAATGGTGAGAACGATGAACGACGGTCAACTTCTAACTTGGACTTACCTAACGTGACTCAATTACTCTGATAGAATTCCTCGACCTATGACGTTATTGGATCGAATCACTAAGCTGGCAGAATTAAATGCGCAACGAGTGTACGGGGAATAAGAAAACTGACAAAAAGATGGTCAAGTCGGCTGTATTGTACAGCAGGGCGAACTCGCGAGAACTGCGTCTCTCGAGATAAACAGTTACCCCCCATCATCTCTGTACAACTCCCACTCTCATAAAGATTCCCCTCCTCGAATAGAAAACATGTACTTAAGCGACTAGTGTTAGTATCTCTATTCTCCAGGCTTAATGGCAGTGTTGAGCTTGAGATTCGGTAATCAGCGATACACGGTGTAGTTTATCGGACACGTCGCGCACGCTACAAATACAAATCCAGAAGTAGACGTATTATATAAAGTTATAGCCATTACATGGCACTTTTTCAGCTATATTTTTAAAATTATTACAACTCAGTGTGACAATGCATTTCGACAATTGTTTGTCTCTATTGTCTGAGGGTACAAAGTTCCAAATTGTTTTTTTCTCTCTTTTTTTTTTTTTTTTCTTTCTTGTACAACGAAATATCAAATGAAGTTATTTTAGCATAAGAAAAGAGGAAACTTAGAACGGTTGAAGGATAGGTTTAGGTTCAGTTTTCCTATTTGTATTCTACGACCTTTTGGTCTGAACAATATTTGAAACGCCTTGTGTCAATCTTTATCCGGGTCATCAGACATATTTAAAGACTATAATGAGATTCTTCACAATTGTTAAAGTGTTATTATTAGCCCATTTGCTGACGTAGTCGAGTCTGCTCGGACATTCATATTCGTATACTTCGCAGTACAATTTTCTATAAATTTAATTTTATAGAAAAAATAAAATATTAAACAGGTTTTTATGATGTATGTGGCTACATGATTGAACATACACCCATATTAGTCAGCGCCAATAGTTCATATCGTCAAATACGTAGGCATAATACAAAGATAAGTGATTGGGATTCTAAGGTCTAACAGCTTTTCTAAAAATATATATTTTTCGGTTATTTTTTATTTTATTTTTTTTTTTTGCACAATGTGACATTAATTTACATCATATGTATAAGTAAATGTAAAGTCGGAGGTCTCCGTGGTACAGAATCTCTTATAATATGTAATAGAAGATAATGGCATAGACGAGTACAGCGAGTCCTACGAAGACCAGAATCCAAGGCGAAGTCTGTTCTTTGTGTTCTACGTAGTCCCAGGGTTCATCGTCGTTCGAATTTGGCTCTATTAAGGTCTGGACCTTCTTACCAGTTGATCCTAATGCCATTTCCTTTGAGTCTGAGTCTGTGAGATTACCGATTTTATATAATTTACAAAGCTGCTGTGCTTCAGTTGAGTGACCAACAGCGTTGAAACAATCAGTCCCATCTCCACCGGCGAGATTTAAGAGAACCTCTTCACCGCCCGGATGTTCTTTAAGAAATTTAGTTAGATCGTGGACGCCGTTGTTAATGACGATCCAGAGATCATTTTCATGGTTGTGCTTGGAAACTTCTTCGAGATTATATGGGGCCGTCATTCTTATGTTCGATTTATATACCTCTCAGAAGTATCCTGTGGAAGTTCAGAAGAATGTATATCAAGTAGCAGGTCTTAGAGTCTGTCAATATCGAATCTCGAAATAGTTGCACAAAGTGGGTACCTATATTTACGTATACAATGTCCGGGAGAGACGTAATAAAAATTTGAAAATTGAATTTAATCCGTTACGAAGCTAGGTTCAACAACGTAATTATAACTTGAGATAATTGAAGTATATTTAGCTGTTTATTTCACTGACCTCTCGCTACGTAATTAGGAAAGAAATTTGAGGGAAGAAATGAAAGGCGAGGAGCTTACGTAACAGTCTTACGTAATCCCGGAGCTTCCTATTCTGACCAGCAATCCTCGGGGTTAGCAGCACTTGATTGAAAAACTCGATGAAACTTCTTGGGTAAATTTATCAAGATTGAAATTACGGTTATATCGGTCACGGACTTTCTTAGGCTAAGCGAAGTAAGAAAATTAATCTCGGATTAATAAAGTAGTAAATCTCCGCATCCGCACTGTTATACCGATAATTCGTCAAAGGGTAAAAAATTGAAAACTTTAAGAATTCTTATAACGAATTTATCCCTATGGCTTACACTACAAGCCACCACTTAAAACTCCGGCTACTTGCATGCAATGATGTCGAACGTCCGTTTAAAACTGTAATAACACGCAAGTCACAGGAGTTTGTGGGAACTTTTGAATAAATAAAAGAATAAAATTTTCATTCGATTTACATAGAATGGAGACTTTGCTCACGCGCACGATTGCGTGTCGGTGGCATTCGTTACGAATTTAAATTGCACCAGGGTCGGGTAATGAAGTTGAAAAATCAAGCTCGCTTTTTCTCTTTTTTACCTGAATTTCAATGATTTTTCCTTACTGGATTTATGGCGCCTATACAGCTGCGTCATAATTATGTATAATCAGTTTTATATAGTTGACAAAAAAAGATATGAGATTGAAAAAACGTGGGATACTATTTCTTGAAATTTCACTGAAACTCAATTTCTTACGCTAATTCGAAGACAAGCTTAATCATTTCTACCGCAGATATGATGCTTGTAATTTGATTATACAAATTAAAATTGGTGCGAACTTCGGATTCGTGTTCGTCCCCGGATTCTGGATTGAAATATAAACGGTTTTCCTTGCCATAGGCTGTAGGCCGTAGGTAACTCGCATTTCTTTGCTTACGAAAGTCAAAACGCATATTTGACTGTTTTCTACTTTAGACATGAATAATTGTGAAATTAAACATTCCGAAAATCACAAATAATATTCCCACTCACTAAAGCCACGTTTGTTAACAATTCCTGTTTTAATGAGAATGAAATAAAAGTCGGGAGAAATGATTTTTAATCGACGACAAACCACAAGCAATTACGTCGGATGCAAGACTATGTCTGAGGGTATAATACCTAAGTGTTCAAAGGACATCTCTAGGGATTCGTTCCGTTTAATTACGAGGATCAAAGCGACGTCGAACACTTCACAGCACTGTGTGCATTGCAGTCGTGTAATTATCGGACTCTGTTTTCAGTACCAAATGCTTCTTTGTAGCGCAAATAACTGCAAACAGCTGGTTCAACTATCTGCCAACTACTGCTTATAAAACTAATTGCGCAGCTAAAGTACGATTCCAGAAGTTTTTGTTCCCTTGGTTCCATAAACTTCGTATTCTGATGTTCAAGTATTGTAATCCCTCGCTAATTGCGTGACCATTCGGCGTGTTAGTGATTGATATCTATTTGAAAGTAGCCACTTTTTCGCATCCTGATGAATTTCGTAGAATAGGAGAAAGCAGGCATTGTAATCGATAAGACTGGTGGATATAAGCCAAAATACATATAACGAAATTTCTTAACGTTGCAAAGAGCAATTTTCCGACAACCTCTAAGTTCGCACGAACTGTGGATGAAGTGACTGTCGAGGGAGTCCTTTCCTCTCGTACGCCATGGGGTGGAACGAGGTTCTTAGGACGCAACCGTTGTACCTACTCAGCTTTCTACACCAACTTCAAAGCGGAATGGCAATTCGTCAGCAAATTCATCAGCGGTATTAAAGTGGCTCTTGCTATTGACTCGCTAACGAAACCATGCTTATACAGGTAGAAAGTTGAGTTTTAGTTCCGAACTTCAAACATTTGTCTCCTAAATCTATTGTGCCCGTTACACATTTTGAACATCATTCAATTTCGTCAGGAAAATCGTCCTTTTTATTCCACAGCTATCTGGATGAATTTCATAACTGGAAATCTCTATTGATGAAATGAAATTCGGTAGTTTAATCCTTCGTTGATAAAGAACAAGCGGCATTCTGCTCATGAGTTTTCGTCGTTAACTCTATATCACTTCTTCTTTACATAGTCTTGGCGAAGAGCCTTGTACCGCAAACCTAAGTAACGTCAAGCACGCAAACTGGCCATTCCGACAATGAGCCAGCCCCGATTCTGCGTTAAAGAACATTGGCGATATAGAGCAGAAGAAAAAAAAATATTTAACGCGAGCAAACGGTTTTCTATTTCGTGCCTTGGTACGCCGCACGAAAACGTGAGAAGGTATCGTTTGATAAACTCGAGTCTCTTATCTTGCGAAATCGTATAGCCGCATAGGGAGAGTATTTATTCATAAGGAAATTCGCCGGATCTTTAAAATTATTTTGCGCTAACTTAATTGAAAATGCAAAATTTTAAGCCAACGATTATTTTTGTTCCAGAAAACTGGAGCCAGGATCAAGATCTATTCAAACTGCTGCCCTCAAAGCACCGACAGACTTGTCAGTATTTGTGGCAAACCCAGCACCTGCGTCGACAGCATTAGGGAGATCATCAGTCTCATCAAGACCGTGAGTATTCCGTTTTTGTCTCTTCTCTCATACTCTACTTCGGCGTATTTCCTTCACCTCGAGATCAAAGGTTTCATCCTTTCACCAGCAGACACTGCGAAAAAGATTAGTGTCATGAATACCGGCTGTGGTATCAAATCTACTAAATTTCTGAATAATTATTCTGCCAACCGCGACGAGGTTCAAGTTTCGTAATCACTCAATCGATCGAATTTAATTTCGTCACCCGTTTTTCAACATTTATTTCTTCTTCTTTAAAACAGTGTCGAAATGATCTAAAATTTTACGTGTATTCCTGATCATTCTCAATTTTGTCTTTTTTGTCGTTCGACTTTCCTCGCTTGAATATACAACATCAGCCTTTTCCTCGTTTCTTTTTTCTTATATCTTCGCGAACATGAATCATCGCGGAAAAATTGGCCGAATCGTGTGAAAAATTTTCAATTTTCTAGACTTAAATTTAACTCGACAATATCGCATGAAAAACTAACATGATCGAAGGAGCAACGACAAAATAAATCTCAACAAAACGATAACTCTTTCCATTTTTCTCCTACATCTCAACAGTCCCCAGTCAAGGGTATAAACAACCCCTACGATCCACACAACTACGACGATTTCTACGCCGAGGAATATGGCGGTTACGGCGGTGGTGATGGTCCTGGTGGTCAAAACAAGGGTGGCGGCTACGGCGGCCCTGGTGGTCGTGGAGGAGGTGGCGGCGGCGGCGGAATGTCGCGCAGAGAAGGTCGCGGCGGCGGAGGTGGCGGTGGAGGAGGTGGAGGTGGGGGCGGAGGTGGAGGAGGCGGTGGGGTCGGCGTCGGTGGTCCCCCCGATATGAACAGAGGATTTGCTCCCCAACAACCCCGAGGAGGACCTCGCGGAGGAAATATGTCTGGACCACCTGATCGCGGATATGGCGGAGCGTCACGTGGCGGAGGGGGTGGTGGCGGAGGTGGTGGTGGAGGATATGACGGAGGTCGTGGAGGTGGCGGTGGATATGGCGGAAATCGAGGTGGGCCACCTCCTTACGGTGGAGGCGGCGGAGGAAACTACAATGGTAAGTGCATTGAGATACTTGTGTGATAATACGTGATGTATGAATGGATAACACTCTAAGGAATCCGAAAATTATTCATGCTCCATTATAACTATGCGGAAAAAATTCTGTAAAATTATCAGGTGCGAGATAAGCGCACGCAAATATGCAAATATTTCTACTTTATTTAATTATCACCATACAATTATTTTTCCGCTCACCTAAAGTCAAAAGGGTACAATAGAGTTTCCCATAAGCATGAAAGTGGTCATTCTTTGGGCGAAACATTTTTGCAACGATTTGTTCAACCCATAGATGAGGTTCGTTACTGTAGTCTGTAATTTTCTCGAGATATTGTGGCATAATTTCATCAATGGAAAAATAAATCGGTAATAAATGGAATTAGTTGTATGGCAGTTCATTTCTCATGTTCTCGCGAGTCGGTTAATTTTTTTTGTATACCGAGTAAAATTGAGGCGAATTTTTCGATTTAAATCGCGTAGATCGCCGAAAAATTAGGTAAAAGCACTTGAAATTAGAGAATAGATAAATTGCAAAATTGTGAAAATATTTACTAACTTTCACAAGCCTTAATATAATAAGTTTTATGATTTTATTAAAGACAATGGCTGGGGTATGCAAGGAGGAGCTCCAAATGGTATGGGAGGTGGAGGCGGAGGAGGAAATTCAGGAATGGGTGGCCCACCTCTGGGAGGTAATCAGGGAGGAAACCAAGTAGGGAATCTAGGAGGTGGTGGCGGTGGAAAGACCAGTACACAAGTCACGATCCCCAAAGACGTGAGTACAAAGGGAATTCATTGAGCTAAAGAATTTGGAAATGTCTACAGATCCGTTCGTCTATTCTAAAAAAGAAGACAAAGAGCTAATATAATGGCAAGATCTTACCAAAGAGCACACGCTACATTCGGGGTGCATCTTTCATTACTCTTGCTATAGAAACCACAGATATCTATGCTGTTTAAAGTTTGCTAAATATGACTTGAAACTTGTAGAACGTCTCGTACACTAGTAGTCTTTATATAATTAATGATGATAATAGTATTTGCAGAATATGTTGTGATGTAAATTTTCTTTTACTCCATAGCTCGCAGGAGCCATTATTGGTAAAGGGGGAGCGAGAATCAGAAAAATAAGATCAGACAGCGGTGCGGGTATTACTATAGACGAGCCTCTGCCTGGTAGCAATGATCGCATAATTACCATTAGCGGACTACCAAACCAGATACAGATGGCCCAATATCTGCTGCAGCAGAGGTAAGGAGGAAATTGTTAACATTAATTTATCGCAAGAACACGTCATTTGTCATTTTTTACCCAGTATCCATTATCCAAACACAAGATATCAATTCTGTCAATATACAAATCGAATATACTTTCCCCTTTCCCTACTTACATCGGCAGTAATAATAAGGGTTTTTTTTATTTGGAATATAAGTACACGATTGGACGAGTGTAGTCTGTGAATTACTCCAAGCTTCATTTGAATAGTGAAATATATTAGTCGGAATAAAGACCAAGAATTGTTGCGTCTAGGCTTTAATTATGCAGTGAGAATTGTGGCTTAAGTACAAAAGTAACTAAATCATTAGGGAATAGATTAAATACTGAGAAACTCTGTATTCAGATAACGTCATCACGTTTGTCAAGCTTTTCTTGCCAAATGTGTGACAAGTTCTTTTTGTCATTTACAAAAATGTAATAATTGGTATTTTTCATGTTGTCTCATAAGTGATGGCAGCACAGCAACACACAGCAATCGTCCAGCCCAAAAACCACATTTTTAAAAGTAAGTTTTTGCATTTATCGGTAATTGTATTTGATAGTATCCTTTGTAACTATTTCAATTTAAAATACGATTTATAATCATTATTTAATTAATAAACGTTAACGATCGTTATTACACTCTTTCACACAGGCAAATAGCCAACATTATGTAGAATTCATTAGTCGATCATTTTAGCTGTATGTTACCCTGCTGCCATCAGTCTTTTCGAAAATATACAAACCTTGTTAATAAATTCGCACATGGAAACTCCATCTACCATATCAATAATTCTCACATATTAGAGTTCACTGCGAACAATTTTACTGCAGATATTTCGGATATTATAATTAATCATAATTTGTAAGTTATTTATCCGGTTAACGAATGATGGGGTACACAATACTCTCTTTGTAACCGAAAATCTCATAAAACTATTGACACTTAGCAATGAATGAATGATAACTTGACGGTCGTTTTGTTGTCCAGTTTTCAAATTAGGAACCCTTTTGCATCATTCATTAATCATTTGGGATAAAAACATGTATTGATGCGATGTAATACATAGATATTGTGAAATTGATTACAGGAGAGAAAAAGAATTTTAAAAAGAAATGATATGCCCCCCATATCCCCTTCCACCTACTTCGACCCCTTCACTTCTGATGCATCTTGGGACCAGCTTCAACAACGCCATTTCTCTTGACAGTACAATACTGCTCAGAAATCTGAAATAATTTACTCTCAGGAAATACCAAGCTCACTATCTTGTCCTTTTCTATTCAGAATTGAATTAAAATATATTTATATATTTTTTGGCTTCTAATGTATTTGGCTTAGATGTGCGTTTGATGATCTAGTAGCGAGCTCTCCCTCTCTAGATCCCAAAAATAGAAATACTCATTCTTGGTCTATGCCAGTTTTAAAATAGCAAAATCCTATGAAAATTTGTTATCAAACAGCCTCGTCTGACTTACAACACTTAGGAGAGATCAGAGAAAATATTTAGATACTGTTGCCGAGCAACGTTTGGATTACAAAAATAGAACCCAGGAGTGCTATTTCGATATTTTATCGCTTTTGAAGCACAAATATATCCGTCACCTTGTTTCCCTCACATTCAAAATAGGACCGACACTTTCAAGGCAGTTCAGGTCAAAAACATCCCAGTTAAAAACTATCTAAGTATCAAAGTTCCCACATTTTTAAACAAGAGTTTTCTGAGCTCAAGCTTGGATGTGTTTAATTTCAAATACAATTTATCAATTGTTGAATAATCCCTTCTTCAAAGCTCTAATTTCTATTACTGAGCAGTAAAACTTCAGATTAATTCAGTGTGCAATAAAAAGCATTTGTTTAGTTTATTTTATTGAGAAATGTCACCTCATCTTTCGTTATGTTTTATACTAAGCACTTGAGCACACTGTATATCCCAAATGGGAATTTATAATAATCTTTTTATCGTTACATTGTCGTATCATGACAAGATACAACAACTTATGATCTGTATAATCAATAAATCAGTGTGAAAAATTGATTCTTACAAGTTCAATGTTTCATAGGAGTAAATTTTTTCCCAATACTAACTAATCTTCGGATTATAATATGATGAAGTGTGTTTGCTAAAAAAGTATGTATGAACTTTGACTAACTATGTATTTTCCTTGTGTGATAATTGCATAAATCTATTCTATTGTTACTGATCATCATCAACATCAATGTTCAGCTCGTCTTCCGCAAGTTCTTAGCTTCTACTAACATGGAATGCAAATAACGAATTTAACAAGAAGAAATAATCGAAGATACAGGAAGAATATAGTGAAGATGGCTTGCTTGAATTGTGGAGAAATATTATGGGCTCCGTTGTATGGAAGACTAGTGATTTTGTTGTTCTAATTTTGATGTAACAAGGAATCACTAATCATCCTACAAAGGTGTTCGGTGTCAGCGATCTTCGGAGCTTTGGAACTAACATTCTCACTGCCCATGTTACTCCTGCATATCATCTATTCGTCCATTTGATACATAACTTCGTTAATTTACTATACATACCATTTAAACCCAAAGTTTCAAGCATCGGACACTCAAGTACAACTACACAGGTAGCCAAACGTGACCATCAACCAATTGCACTCGCTTGCCGGTAATTTAGTTGAGTGAAAATGCTGCGATTCAGCCAGCAATTAATGACTGCAATCGAATATACAGCAATAGTATGTACCCAGACAGACGAACGTTAATATCAACCAATTGCACTCATCTGCCAGTATTTAGGTTACGTAAAAATGCTGCAATTTAACTGGCATCAAACGACCACAATAAGTTTACAGCAATAATGTGTAATACAAAGGACTGCATTATTCTGGCAACTATTGTCAATATTTAACGGTAATCAGTTGTTTGCTATCGTAGGCATCTTGCTGTAGTTATTTCGGCATTACTCTTCCAACTATTGTCAATATTTAACAAGCGTCGGTTGTTCGCTATTGTAAGCATCTTGCTGTCATTATTGCGGCATATAACGCATTATAGCTAGTGAAAATTTCTGAAAGAAACGCGCATTGTTTTCTCGTCTATCTTTGTTATCGTTGCTAGTACTACGACGCACCTAGCATGGTGATGGTCATACCAAGGCGGATAGGATCCTTTTTGCTGTATGGCTCGCTTGGCAATGTTCACCGTTCCGCTGTTTATAAATATAAATTACATCTTGCATCGTAATGTGTCGAAACTGCATTGATTGAATGCTTCGCAGACTTTTTGCTGCAATCAATTACCGTACTAAGTTGCCAGCAAGAACAATACTTGACGCGGACGTTAACGACGGTAAATTTGTTGTAATCAATTGCAATTGATTTGCAGCATTCACATGCAATTAATCGGAGATTTGGCTATCTGGATAGTTTCATATTTAAACAGACTTACCTAGTCCATGCACATGCATAGATCCGATCTTTTTCGACGTCAACGAATTCTTATTACCTAACAACTAGATTTGAAGTTTTTCTTTACTTCCCTTGAGATTGATGCCTGAGACTTTAACACCATGAACGATTGCATTGAGGAATGAGTTCATAAATATCGTATTATTCTCCTAGTAATTTTCGTGATTATACCTAAGCATTTTAGTTATGCTGAGTGAATCCATATTATTATTATTCACTAATCAACACATTTCAGAACTTACTATAACGTAATACCACGAATTCCGTGCACTAGACTATTATTAAGATATACAAGAATGTTGAAAATAGAAGGCAATCACGATATTTTGGGAGTCTCCTTTGTAGAGAGTTTATCTCTAGGATGAAAAACTTTCCAATACAGTAAAACCAAAGCTTAGTTTAATATATTGGTGATATAACACTTATGGTACCTTAATAAATTTCGATTTTAACAAACTATTGTACGATATAGTCGATTTTCTGTTGTTAAAGTAAACATTGTGAACGTCTATCAGTCGAACATTATATTCCTAAATTATAAATTGCAATTCTTCACTTTTGAATTCAAGTTTCATATCTCTTTATCGTTATTGTAAACGATAAGATAATAATTACAGTAAGTCTTTTTTTCGGAGCAAATCTTGGTCATTCTTTTGTATTAATTATTCCAGTTGCCACTTATCCCACCTACGATTAATTCCATAATTTAGAATTTCTTTTTCACTTATAACTAATATTAATAGATATAAAAAATTTTTGTTTCAGCGTGCATGAGAATTCGGACCATTATTAGAAGGCGAGGAACAAAACAGAATAACGAAACATAAAAAATAAAAAATAAAAAATAATAAACACGGGGGAGCCAAAGATGCGTTTATAACTTTTTTTAGAAATATTTGAGGGAAATGAAAACTTACACTGAAAATCCAATAGGGATCTTCCCGTTTTGGTCAGCAGGTTGTAGGCGGCCTAAACATGAGGGGATATTTTTTCAGACCACTTTCAGTAGCTGAGACTTTGTAGAATATATAGGACTGTACTTTTAGTAAGCGTTGGCAGGCTCCATGCCGGTCGGTCAGCTAGAATAGAATAATTTTTTTTCATTTTTATCACGTTTTGCATAGAAAAGTTATGGTGGAATCACGTGAGATAATACACAGTACATTACATCGTTATTAAAATTTCTAAGATTTTCAATCTTTTTACTTCTAACTCACGTTTTATAACGAGAATATTTCTACAATATTGATTCTACTTCACATTTGATAGTCAATTAAGCGACTCTGTTAATTGCAAGTGACTTTTCTTTGCCATTCTGATCTGAATCAAAACTTTTGGTATCAAGAATCATAGATATACCATCAAGTTTTGATTGAGAATGAAATAGAACTCGAGCATTTTACTGCGTAGCTTTTTACGTGAAACCACCCTAAGGCCCTGGAACCCTAGCTGTAGCTCTCCCGCAAATTGTGGATCACTTGTATTTTTATTTTATTTTTTCGACACTTATTTTACATTATTGTTTTCTTTGTTTTTTTTTTCCTTTTTTCTTCATTGATATATATGTATACATATATGTGCATTATATTAATTTCGAATCGTAATCTACTCCGCGATCTGAATGATAAATAATAAATATAATAATAATAATAATCTGAAACAAATGATAATGCAAACTGACGGAGAGCTTAGCATTTTGTACATAAAGTAACCCTCCCGTAACACGACCCGCTGTCATGTACACTATTTCTGTGTGCTTGCATTATCGATAATAATAATTATACACTGTTATAACCCACCCCAATATATACTAATAAAACATTACGTATAGAAAACATGTTATTATCATTAATCCATCAAGCAACATCAATCTTATTGTTACGATAATTTTACTTTTAGAGAATTAAGTAATGTTACACAATTCAACAACTGGAATTACTCAAAGCTAAAATATATTACCGTTTAATTAAGGTCAGAAAGATCTTATATTGCAGATACAAATAAAATTTCCACTATTATAAACAATTTGACAATCAATTGATTCTAAACATGGAAATTTTTCAGAATCTTATGTTATGAACAGTAAAGGGTTGAAAATCATTTCAACATGCGTTACGCAGACCCTCTTATGTTTGGGGATGAATTATTTCGAATGAAATCATTTCAAACTAATTATGAAATTCGAAGGAAAGAATATCAGAGTCGTCACGTTTTGTTTGGCCATATGGTTTCGACAATTACCGAGATAGTATCTCTAGTTGTTATCAGTATCGAACGAGCTCTGACGTCATCGCTATTCTACTCGGTAATTTTTCTTAATTTCATCCTCACTCTGCAGAGTACAATTCGAAGTTCTAATACAATATTATTGTACGTTATACAGAATATCGGCGATGAGTTTTCTGCAGATATTATAATAACAGATTCTGAATTGTAGTTTTTATTTGCGACAATTGTTAAACATATTTTCCCTTCGATTAAATTCAATTCATTTATAAATAAAGTAAAAAGAAATGTTCACAAAGTTCTCGGAAACAAATTATGTACACTAATATCATAAAATAAGATCACATAGGGCATTGTATCATATATGTTATAATATACCTAATAATCAAAAAGAATGAATAAATAAAAAAAAAACAAAAAATGAATAATAAATAAAAAAGAAAGAAAGAAATAAGAATACTGTCAAATACTACAAAGTTTTGTAATTCCTAGAGTTTCTGATAAGCCATTAGATATTTCTGCAGCCAATATTGTCCGATTTAACGATATGAATTATATTTGTTTTATCCTGATAACAATAAATTAATAAAATCACATTGAGTTTCATGATTTTTTTTCTTATTTTCTCACTGTTGAAAGCTTTAATCATGTACATGAAAGTAGCCTTGTATATAAATACATAATGCAATTATTTAGCGTTAGTACGATCTATTGGCTATCAGTACTCTCAAATTACATTTCAATAAATGTAGTACAGAATGAAAAGGCGCCACTATTTAATTTAAGCATGATTCACCGTTAGTCGTTGTTGATATGAAAATGTAAATAACGACGTAACGGTAATCCACCGTTTGCCTCTTTACAAGGAAATTCAAAGATATGAAATTCACATATTTTTCCGAAAAGTTACTTCATCAAACGTTTGAATTTTCTTAAATCACCGCTTCATCAGCCAACAGGGCAATGTGATGAAATAATACTGTTTTTAGTATTGGTAAATGATAATTTCAAGATTTGTTTTTCTACGAGGTAGAAGAGATTTTCTAAACTAGATATACAATAATAAAAACAAAAACATTTCTCGTTGTTAAACGGCAATGAATCAAAGATAAATTCAAATACTTTAAACACATCTTCCAGCGTCGAACAAAGTGCATTTTCCAAATGAGAAGAAAAAGCTTGAAATTTACGACTATCTTTAATTCTATCGCAAAAATCGAATCATAATCAGTTGCATTTGCATTTCATTTATAATTAACACATTTAACATGTGTACAATAAAGTATAATATACCGTTTATATAATGTGTAATGGATAATTTTTATTTGTCAAATAAAAGTTAGTACAAACGATGACGTCCACTTTTATCTGTACACCATATTTTTTATTTTACAATATTTCATTATTATTCATTACATGATAATGTCCTGTCAAATAATAAGAGTTTAAATCAACTAGATTAAATCTAAGATCTGATATCACTTCAATCAAAACCAATTGTAAGTACTATATCCGAAGATGACTTATGTAATAATGAGCAATTCGAAACGTGAGATATTCAAGTGAAATCTTAACTCATATTTACTCTAAGATAAAAGTAACATGTTATCCATGGAGTTGAATATTTCCAAATGTATGAATACGTCTTCTAAACGTTAAAGCAATCTGTGATCCATCTGCATCCGATTCCATTACATAAACAGATTTTAGTTTACATTAGCAACGATTTTCAAAACACAGCACTTCTGCATCTCGGTGAATTGTACATTGTTTCTTTGTTTTCGATCGTGTTTAGATCGATAGTAGCTATTCTCAGTCTGTGATCCTGATGCGCAAGCATTGTTTCTCTCGACATTAACATTTTTAGATACATCAAAAATTGCGGGCTCAGGAGGCAGTAGAGGATGAAATTTGCTGAACTAGATATCGCGTTCAGAAGTGTGGCAATTATTCTAAAACTGTAGGAAAAAAGAAAAATTGCTACTTCACAATCAATCAATCAATTATATGTTTGCACAAAAATATTGCGTGAAATATAAAGTTTTTTGACTATTTGATCAATTTTCGTTTCAATTTTTTTTTTTTTTTTTTTTTCTGCTTCAAATCTATGAAAGCAATATACTGGAACCAATTCGGTAAATTTATTGATATAATTTTTATGTAAACAGAGCCGATAATATCTTTTAGTTTTAACGCACGTCTGGATCGATTTTTATGCTTTTCATTTTGTTTCTTCAATCAGATTAAGCAGACTTACTTCTCTAAAAAGATATCGTTCATTTGCGAACCATCACCACCGTATAATATGGATACTGCACTCCGTCTTGATGCAAGATGCGTGGGAACTTCTCCCACGAGAAACATGAACACTATGCCAACAAGAGTGATCGTTAATCTGACCTGATCCTGGGAAATAAATTTTAACTCAATAAATAATCTGACAATCACCATGCCAGTCAGATTAGATTCACAATTCTGATTAATGAAAGAAAAATCAAATTCAAATGCTTGTATTCCACGAAGGAGTAAAGTTTTCATTCGATTCACGGTTTCAGATATTGCAAGGGAAGAAGAGTCTGGAACTAGTTTATCTGCTTTGTTGAAAAAATGAATTAGAATCTTTTTTGAATAATTATAGACCAGCTTCCCGATTGAATAGACCGATAGAATCTTGGAAGTGCCAGTTATATAGGATTACGGAGGAATGCTTCTCACTCTCGGAGTTTCGTTCCTTCGTAAAAGAGCGTTTTAAAGATTAGTGGATAAAGATTGGAAATGAAAAACCTGCAAGCAATTTCCTTCGCGAGTAAATTTTCGCTGCAATAGAAGTTGCCGATGCTTCATAACTCGGCGAATGGCCACACACATTACCAAGTTTCCTACGAGTAAGAAGACCGCTGGTACCAGACCAAATATCACCAGCTGGAACCAATTTTGCATCGTATAGAACCTGAAATAAGAATTTACTGAACAGGGAATTCTTGGAAAATCCCATTTAATTTCCGAGGAAAAAAAAGGTAGAAACCTAATGAGGACCAACAAAATATAATTGAATAAATCTGTACAATCGAAGATGTTATCAAATGGCATGTGATTTCAATTTACTTCCTACGATGTGGAGCTGAATTCAAACGTTCAGGATCCTATTTTTGCCTGTAGACGTACACCGTATTGCCGCAGTCATTTAGAACTCGAGATTTAATTAGAGGGCCGTTTGTAGGGGTGGATCTTTTCCCTATCAAAAGAACTTCGTGCTCAATCGATAACTTTTTAAAAGTTTGAAGCGCATCGCGTTGGACAAAGCCTATTAGGATCTAAAACCGCCGCCGTACGGATCCTTCATATGTTAAAAAATCTTTTAGGATTCTTAATTGATGTCGAAGACACCGTATTTCCGTGCGATAATCAAGATCGTAATGCACCAAATCCGGCGAATTTAATCTAGTATCATGTGCCTCTGTGAATATCGTCTTTTTAATTCTTTTACAATTATTGTTCATCATGCCATTACAACTAGACTCAGAGACTTAAACCAGCCAGCAGGAAATCGTACGGGTTTTTGAAGAAATAAAAAAATAAATAAATAAAAAAACGGATAGTTTGAAGAGACGTTCAGGTAGTCGAAGTGCATTTGCTAGTTTGATATTTCAGCTTTTAATTAGTTTATTCCCAGCTCCTCCGAAAGTTTAAAACCACTTTGGGTTCGGTGGATTGAGAGCTTACAGTCTGTGTTCGGACTGCTTTAAGTCTTGCGGCTTGTTTGCTACTGGCTTTCGAGTCTCGTGTTACAAACTCGAGTGAGTTTCTATTGCAAATCCTTGTCTATTCGTCTTACAGATAGACATGCCCGCTGTGAGCCGAGGCAGACCTTAATCCTGGCAGACTAGCTCGAAGCTCGTTGCACTTTATTCGTTTTTCTCACGAACTGTATGAGAGAGAATTAGACAGAGACGAACTACTTTCGTAATTGATATATCAAGAAATTAAAACGCTTCAGTCCATTTCGATGGTAATCAGGTTTCGTAATTCAATTGTATGGCTCTTTCTTCGATGTAACGTTAATACCTACTTTTTTTTTTTTATTATTGGTAAAAGAATCTCACCGCGAACCGAAGAAGTCGCTGGTAGTCAGCTCACCCTCTTCGTTATACGTATAGATAAAGCAGTAAGGGATATTGCAAATGATCGCAAAAAGTGCAGAAAACATCATCACCTTACGAGCAATTATATCATTGCAAAATTTGGGAGGCTTGCATCTCGGTGGGCTGTAAATATGAACGAATTAAAAAAAGTATCAAAAGCAAGCATTACTACTATAATTTGATTTCATGTAACGAGTAAGCATTTCTGAGAGACAAAATGTTCGACTATTCGAATTCTAAAACTGTTATACTTGAAACGATTACCTTTTTTCTTTTTTTTTTTCGTGTTTCTGGTGCAAAATTCACTCAAATACTTGGATAAGGTGTCTGTTAGCAGCCTTTGCATAAGTTGTGAAAGTGATAAACTTGTACTTTTATGATACAGGTGATTTAGGAAGAAAAGATCTTCACCCTTAAAATAAAATGAAATGAAATTTTTTACCCGGATACGACCACCAATCTGTCCAAAGTGACGCAGACTGCAGCCCAGACAGCGATGTTTGAAGAGACGGATCCAACGGGAAGGTGAATGAAAGCATCAAACTCCATCCAACCCTGTTTTCCCCAAAAGACTCCTCTCGCCAATCCCGAAAACATCAATAATGCACATGTGACCAGATCCGCACCTGCCAGCACTAGAACGTCAAGATCATAGTCGATGACTTCGTGTACTTTGAGAGACTCCCAAATGATTTTATCGGTTCCAGGAGCAAAAACCTTGTCGGAAACACTAACTTCGATTAATTGATTCAAGTTAATCATTCCTGATAGCTCCGTCGCCAAATCATTAGATAAATACCTTATTATGAATATATGTATATTATATTACCGTTATATTAATATATTATAATATATTACATTACCGGCTAGATAAGTATAAGTGGAAGCCTTCAGACCATTTCCGCTAAGGACGGCCAGGATTAAAGTATTTCCGACCAAACCGAGCGCCGAAATAGCAGGAACAATAACGCTGTAGATCGCAACACCCCACTTTGTTGGCTCACAAGCCCAAACGTTGGTTTCACTGTGCTTGTCCATCTCAGTATCAGTGAAATTCAGTCCTGGGTAGAACACGAAGGATTTTTTGGGAAGTATCCTGCCCAGATAACAGAATGGAAAAAAGTTTGATCCGTGCAAACTGGAAGCTGTAGATATTCTTCTACAGCTTTCCAAAGTATGAAAATATCTAACTCCTGTTTGAACCACGGTAATTATGCGATCGTCCTCTTTCACCGAGGGGCTTACTTCGATTTCCGCTATCGCCTGCACAGAGTTTGCTAGAAATCGTCTAGGGAACAGACGTGCGTTTGCAGCACGAGCCGCACAAGCCATAAAGTTTTATCTAAGCGTTACCAGTATGCCAGTAGGTATATACGTAATATAATTCTCTTTGGAAAGGCCTGGTATAAAATCAGGCAATAGTCACGTACACATACACCCCGTTCTTCTCTCGAAGGGGATAATTAAGTCTCTCTTCAAAGACCTGTCGAGTTAGTTACATAGTTAGCGCGTAAATAAATAATTTATTAACACCTGCCTAACCGTGCCCCGTTCTATCGTTCGACTGATGAATCCATCAAATATACTTTGATCAACTTTTCCTCACTAATTAAAGAAGCTTTACAATTTTATGAAGCAATTCTAAAACCTATCACAAGTCGAATTTAATTGAAGGATGATTTACAGAGCTCGACTATACCATCCATTACCTCGTCCACGCCAGCGTCATTTTAAATTTGACAATTTTTTTGATTATATTTATAACGGTTACGGAAAAGGGGATGAGGGATGCTGCGGCAAACCCAATTTCCCGCTGTTGTTATATCGTCAGTTAAATAAATGCTGTTATATTGCTAGTTCCATTAGTAAACGGATCCGTTTACCAATTCCCAGGGGGGTAACGTGTGGACCGATAAAGGATAATTAGTGGCGTATGGTGAGCTAGATATACGTGCTTAAATATAGTCGAATAGCAATTTTATTGCCAGAGGTGAATCTCGATTTTCGGTATATCTCGCTTAAAATTTGGTTAAAAGATATGCTGCTCTCAGCTTTGAATTTCGAATATATTTCACTCGCATACTGCATCTGTACATAACTCTAGTCTCTAGTTGTATGGGTACGAAGCTATCAGCATATATCAGAGTACTGGACCAATGCAGAGAAAATTTTGCAACACGTGCGTTTTGTTTCGAAGCATGCATACCTATATAGGTATATCTATGTGGTGGTAAATGCGGGAAATTTACTGTCGATATTGAATTTTGCTGCGGGGGTGTATTTCCTATTTTTAAATAGATAAACAAGAGAAAATAGAAAACCAAAACGAAGGTGAAACGAGAATCTGTTCTGTGCCTTAGGAACGATTGAGTTTAAAATTATCTTTCAATTTGATTATTATTCCAGATTCTGTTTAGTTTGTAATAAAAAGTGATTAATACTCGCCACAGACTTGAAGAAGGAACAAAAAAAAAAAAAAATTCCATTCGAACTATTCTATTTCTCCGTATCCCTATTTCACTGTATCCCATTATTCTTCAACCCAATTGTTTGAAATACTTTTAACTGTATTCATTTATTGCATTTTCTATCTCTCTCATTTGTTCGTTGGGAATCAGCGGAGGTCCAACGATGTAACAATTTATGACTACACCTATAGCCTTTGTATAGAGTTACTATTAGTTACGTTATCTTTGCAGTCCCCATAAATGGTTTGTTCGAACGTATACAAAAGTCCCAACGTTATCGGTTGCACGGAAAATTATGAATCGCTTTTGTATATTTGAGTATTATACTCGTCAGGTAGTTTAAAATAATTTCTTTTATCTGTGGGCCTCTGTGTCTCTGTATACGCAGCCCTTTACTCGTCTCTGAACACGCAACCACGAGGAATGATCATCGATATGTAAGAAATTCCTGTTTCACAGCGAGAGCCTCAGCATCCCCGAAAATGAGCGGATCCATGTATATCGTAATCCGATACAGAGACAAAATTCACTGATAGAGTAAAGAAACCTCAAAAAGGGGAAGAAAGAGAACTCCTGAAAAATTGCACAGATGTTCCAGAATTGCTTGATAAGCCTCTTCCATGAATTTCCATTGACAAGATCGTCTTGTTCGATGAAAGGGTTGTGGTGTCAGTGAGTAATGTGAGGTGCTTGTTAGATTACTGTTGATAGATCCCCAGTTCTCTAAATTGTACAAGATTTAGAAATATTGTTGAATTCGCTCAATAACTTTTCGTTAAATTGACTTGCAACCATAATAACGGTGTCTAAGTGGCGCTGGGAAAAACTGAAACTAAAATCACTGGGAAAATGAATGAAATTCATAAACTACAAGAATAATTATGTACAAGTTGATTGTAGAGTGAAAATTCAATTTATTCATGACGCCCGTCAGGCTGACCTGGACGTAACACTCGCCAGCCCTGACCACCGACAAATCTCAACTGTTGATCTATCAACCTAGCTAACATCGGGATCTACTACAAACTGGGATAGTCAAACACAAGAAGATCCCTGGGTAACTGAAATTCTTTTCAAATCGATCATGTACACGTGTGTGTATGTTAATCACCATAACCATCACCACCACCACTACTATCACCAGTCTACCATCGTAATATCTCTTCATATCATCACCCCTGGTGTAGGTATTACATTTGAAGAACCTTGCTTACCATCAAACTGGCGGAATGATTGCGTCACACTATCTTCCCTATCCGTAAAAAAACCAATCGCCACACCCACTCCCCCATCTGATATCAACTTTATTAAGTATATATGTGTATAGTTTTGCTGGCACACATAGATATAGGTATATATGCGCACTGAAAAACCAGAACGAAAATCGTCGATAACACATTGTACTATCGCTCGTTTGTCGCCTCCTTCCTCCCTCTGACTATTATCTCCTATTTCCTCCCTCGTCGCCCCCACTGCTTTGCATGTTCACCTCTAATGCGAATGCAGTGTAAAGGTTTATTGCCTTATCTCGCCGTACTGATAGCTGGAATATATTTTTTTTCAGAACGAGAGTGAGTCGACGGATCGAAAGTACTTTAGCGCAGGTAAATGATATCGTCGAATCGCTAGGAATACGAAAATACAGGAAAATAAACGAGGTAAGCTCAAGTTAGCCGGAGGGAAGATTCGAATATCTTGAATTTCCCTACTGCAGAACAGGAATCAATCCTTTTCAAATCGAATAGTATTTTACTTCTGCCGCGTCAGGACGTTACCTGTAAAATTCTAAAATATTCCTCAGTTATCGGTATAACCGATCAACGTTCAATTATGATGCTTTTATACCAATACTATGAGATCATAGCTCTAAAGATTAGCGTCTCATTCGCCCGGAAGAATATCGAGACTCATGATGTTCAGACGCTCACAAGATCTCACGAAACACGTTCACGAGTTCAAATGTCTTTCTCGAAGGGTGTGATGTGATGAATAGTTACGCATTTGCGTAGGAGGTTGGCAGTAAAAGGAATCTCCAGCATTGAAGTTGTTTAAATGAATTCCACTGTTTGATTGAATTTGAAATCTAGGAGTAAAAGCTTTCATGAATTGCAAGAAGATTTTGAAAATAATTCACCCACAAAAATGAAGCCTCAAATCGTCGATCTATGAAAATCTAGAAGCGAACCCTTTCTTCTGATTTCATTTCTTTGGTAGAGTGTGAAAGACATCTCGTTCTCATTATCATCCAGGCGTGATTATCAGTAATAATCCGAATTATCACTTCCACAAAAGTACCATGAGACAGCAGTGTTTGCTATTGCGAATAATACACTCATTGTTATTACCCGAAGTGCGAGAAACCTCAAAATCAAAAGGAAGCCGATCTAATACAGCTACAACAACAATGCTCACAATCAGTAGAGCTTAGAGGTGGAACTGAGATCCCTTTACACAGAAGAAACAAGCGATGTAGAATGTCGAGGGGGTTGCTGAAGCTGGCTTTGATGGGGTGAATTGTGACGCAGTAAAAAAAATATCAAACAAAAAGTACGAAGAAGGTGAATATGTCTCGTATTGACGCATTATGACCTGAAACAATAGAAAATCGTGCGATTCTGAACTACACAAATCGTTCGCGATAGTACAAATCAATGCTGTTATCTCTTTATCAGCCATAGGATTGTTGGGGACGAAGACATCGCAGTTTGAGCAAGTATGAATTTATTTATATAAACATTTGAAAGGTGGTTAAAACTTAATTTATACCACAGATTCCGACATCCCAAGGCTCCCCTAATTTATATGAAAATGATTAACATCTTCATCGACATTTATCAACCATCAAACATCAACGTAAATATATAAAATCTAAACCTGGATTATAGGGCAAGGCTCTGGATTGAATATAGGTCCAATAAAAATTCTGTTAAAGACAAATCAGTGTATCAAATGGTATAAATATCCATTTCAATATAAGGGAAAACAGGGAGCGAGGTAATATGATTTTTTTCAAATACCTCGGATTTTTAAAATTTCAAATGAATCGTTGATATTTTTATTGGAACGCTGCGACATTTATTTTCATACGAAAATGTATTTTCGGCTGAATTTATTTGTCGATTTCATTGAATCAACAAAAAATTTCGTTCCAAAAGCATTTCAAAAAATTTTATATAGAAATTGATATGAGAGCGCCATAGGTAACGGATTCACTAAATCTAAAAAAGATTAGGTATATTAATGTAACCTAGAGACCTACAGATACACAAATATTGGCGGCCATGAGGTCCGCAAGGGTATCGAGGTTTAAACAATCCCCCCATACATATACACATACTTAAGCTAGCTAATAATAAAAATGTTGATATTCACCGTGCCAAAACATGTCAAAAACTTTAGCCACTGAACCGCCGTGCGTTTAAAATAATTCAAAAGTTGTTACGTCGACGTCCGGAACGTTTATGAACGAGAGAGTGATAGGCGTCTAATCAAAGCTCACAAATCTGTCAATCAGTCACTGTTCGTCCGTCAGTTAGTAATTTGGTACTGCAGTCTTCGAGCGTGCGCGTGTATCGACATTGTATCGAACCTCACAATTCACAATCGACATTGAACATGACGCTATGTAACATTAAGCGAAATGTTGGCGGGCCAATACCAGAAGCGCTTCATCCTTCGCCCCCGAAACCGTGGATATTTTGCGTTTGAGCGACAGCACGTAGGCCAGCAAGTCAGCTTGTATAACTCGAAATTGAAACCCATGACGTTATCGTACTGCCACGCAAACACCATTCTCGGAATATGGGAAATCAATCCTTCGCTGTATTCGGCACGCCATAACACGCCCCTGTTAATATGCTATACTAATTGGGACTATTGATTACCGCCGAGCATTAATTGTCAAGGAATGGGTTTCGCACTTGCGAGATCTTGACATCTCCCACGCTTTGATCTCCATCCCAGAATCACTCCCCCAAAATATCTCCTTGCATTTTGCCTTTTATTACTACGGGGCGATAACGTACAAGGGAAGTCGGAGAATGGGGGAAGACCTGAGACTTTTCATGATGGGATGAGTGAGATTAACAATTTCAAGTCAATAAGAAGAGCTGTGGATTTTTAAGGGCAAACTTAAAGTTTCGATGCTTTTAAAAGGGATAAAATCTTCATCTGCGCAGTATCGCGTTCCGTATAATTGGACTACGATTAAGTCCAAGTAAACTTTAGGTGACTTTACCGAGGTTCTTTAACTTCGCGAATAATTAATAATACGATCAAAGTTTCTCCATCAGTTTTTTTTTTTTTCTTTTTCTTTCGTCTTCGGTATTTTTAGAACGGATATAACGGAGTTTGGTTGCCCTTGGTCGTCAATTAAACGGCAATTAGATGATATCAATTGATTCGTAAGCCTCTAAGTAGGTATACCGTAACAATTACAGCTGGGAATCAGGTGTTCGATCAAAAATTCGGTAACACATACCTAACGATTTTTAAAAAGGACAAGAAATCCTCACTATGGTCATTAATATGACGTGATAAAAATCAAAGCGACATTTGAATTCACTTTCCAATCAATCGATAAACGTGGTATAAACAAACTCGCAAAGTCGCCAGCGATACTCAAATCTATCAGCGGCAATAGCGATTCCAACACCTAGTAGCGTGTTCGTGCTTCCATCTAGGTAGATCATGGCTGACCAAACGACGCCGTAACTACTGAAAAATGACCGACGACTCGCTCAGCTATCTACACCGACCGTCTGACCACGATATCTTGATTGCCACCTACAATTAAGCACCTATGTTTAGTTTTAATCGAGCACGCTATGCACAGGCGTCTATTATGCCGATCGAAACAAACGCAGTTGTGACGTTTGTTTCCAAAGTTATTATGAGTCTGAGTCACGAATATAAGTCTGATGACAAGCGTATTCCCAGGCGTTAAATGGCGAGGAAATTAATATGGAAATTCCTAGGAGGATTGAAAATTATCTACAGTCACTTCAAGTCTAGCATTCACACACTTATTAGGTTCAATGTGCATGGCTGTCACTCCCTTTCTGTTCTTTTCTAATAACTATTTGCTTTTAGTCATTTTCGGATCATCTTATGGAGAGAGGTCATTTTTAAAATGGCTTTGACCATTCATTGCATGGACTATAATATTCTACTATAAGTTTGAGTTAAAAATGAAGTAATATTAGCACGAAAACAAGCGTGTTCTATCACCCGAATAAAAAATTACATCCAGCGAGACTGGGGATCGAAGTTATTGGATGGTCAGCTCGCGTTCTAAAAAAGTATATGAAACTGAGGCCAAAGACGTATTGGAGTTGTCGTATTTTTTGTACGTACGTCATTTTGTTCAAAATTAAATTTTGTGCTGGGGGCAAATCAAGGGAGCTCAATTATACCAGGCCAGGCGTTTCATGCTATTCGAAATTACATGGGGAAGAAGTGAATTAAAGTACGACCGATTAGAGAAAAAGTTGGGCGTCCTCGAAGAGTTTTATATTTAAAATTGCTCTGGTATCGTTCGCATAATCGTAGTCGAGTAACTTATGCTAATTGTTCTCGCGGCAAACTTAATCTTTGTACTTTAAAAGGTACTGCAATTAATGGAAGGAGGAAAAAGATATAAAAAAATAAATCTGCAAAGTGACGTAGCGGTAATTGTAACATATGTACAACAAGTGGAGACGTCATAACGAAGTTCATAACGCACGGCGAGATATAACGGGCTGAAAGCATTCTCTCGAAAGATCGCTGACCCCTTTTAAGGTATTTCCTGGGTTCCCACGACTCGGACGATTATTTCGTTAGTGCTTTCATATGGTCGACTACACGGTACCGCCGTAGTTACTACGTTTTATTACTCTTTCATTAGACGGATTCGAACAATTGTGATTCCGAAAAAAAAAAAAAAAAAATACAAAGGAAATGTATTTCCAGAAAAGAAATACTGGTGGTTCATCAAGATTTTAATTAGTCTGGTAACAATGGCAGCCTATACAAATTACAATTACATAGAAAACTGATCCTCCGTTACGTTGTGAACGGAAAATTAGTAGAGCATTATGAGGGAGATACTTGATATATCCCTGTAAGGAGAAGCCTGGAATTAAACGACCAACTAACCGAATTTTCGACAGATATAATCGTCATGGCTGTTGGTTTTTGCCTTTTTTATATTTTAGTTTTTAGTGCGGTTCTATTGTACACTGATGATAAAATACGATATGAACTTCGCCAGAGACAGGTAAATCCAGAATAGTACAATAGAACAATGGGCGAAGATGGGAAGACATGCGGTTGCGGTACATTCAACCGTCTCATCCTTGCGCAAACAGTTCAATGCCACCAGATATATGTGTAGAATTATACGAAATAGCAATCCTACGTCATGAACAAGAAACTATACGCGATTTGAGGCAGGTATTCGATCCAAATTATTCGGAAGTATCTGCAATAAGGTCACAACCTTTATTGTCGGATTATATGCCCCGAACTCCTCCTTTTTTTTTACGTATTATTATTTCAGTAAAATGGAAGGAAGCCCAGTTCTATACGCCAAGTAATGTCTGAAGTGAGGAAAAGAAGAAAATACCCTGTTACATCCGCCATAAATTTTTAACAATGAAAGTGAATTTTTTGCAATGCCATTCTCTTTCTAATAATCGCTTCAATAATATTAGCCGTCCGAAAGCAGACTTCGAAGTAAGAACACGCGGCATCCTCTTTTCTCAATTTGATGTTTTCTCTTCTTCCTTTATTACACCAGATCTACCTTGGTGTCTACATCCGTTCACCGATCCCAGATTAATTTCACGAGCGTCTAGTCGCTCGTTTGATTGGTAGGCGCCAACTGTTGCCTCCCTTCCTTTGTCACAGAGGGATGGAAATTGCGAGTCCCTCTCTCCGGACATTCAACTTCGAGGGTTTCTCGCAGGGCCACAAAAGTCAACAATCCTTGCACCATTGTGATGCTGGAATTTTTTATCGAAATTCAGTGCCACTGACACTTTAATATATGCAATAATCGATAACGTCTTGTATACACACTCTATGTGTTATATACAGGCCTTTGAGTTGAAGCAGATGTCTACCACAACTATCCGGCACATATCGATGAGCATATCGGAATTTCTTTTTAAATAGTACAGTCGATCTTTATCGCAGGACTGATCAAACTTCATAAAGTTTAGATTAAAAAATCAGCGAATTTTTTCTTCAGCTGTAAATATTAGGCTGCGGTCATCTACTCGGATCCTTCGTCATTTTGTTTAAAATATCGGTACGAGACGTGACGAGACTTTGACTTTTCACCAGTGGAGATTATTTACAATTATGAAAACTTTGAAGTTATAGATTCGGTCTTTGCGAACTTTTGGAAAATAGAGAGAGAGAGAGACAGAGAAGGAGAAGCAGTTTGCTATCAAAGAAAAGAAGCCGATCGTCTTTCGTTGATAAAAATAGCGAAAGTAATTTGGTATGTATTTACTCAGAGATCCGGTACTTCGTATAATTACAACAAGAATCGCGTGGAGTGCCTGCAGCTAAATTTTATGTAGTACCTACCTACGTAAGACTTTGGGCTATACATCCTCTCTTGAAACAATGTAAGTTTATTTTTAACTCAAGCTCAAGCCTCTTGATTCCTTTAAACGAGATGCAGAGGGTGAAAGTTGAGTGCATCGGAAGGTGTAGAGATAGAGTAGAAGAAGTAAGAAGAAGAAGAAAAAAAAATGGGCACAACAAGTTATAGACAAGGTGCATAGCGGAAGGACGTTGATCCCTGCGAGGGCTTATAGCTTTTGTATCAAATCTATATAGCTAGGGGTAGTGGGAAAGGGAGAAGAGAAGAGAAGAGAAGAGAAGAGAGACAGAGAGGGAGAAACTCATTGATCGATGACGTTACCGCATCTCTACACAACGTCACTTTTAGGTTCCCACGCAGCCGTGTCTACGTCAATAGGTTCGTATGCCACGTCCAAAATTTCTAATCTACTGCTCGCAGATACCATGCGATGATCTTCTTTGACAGACGCCGTGTGCTTCTTGCCTGCCTGTCTCATGATATACTCAATCATTTGGTAACACGTTTAACCCGAAATGTTACGAGGGCAAGTCAGTAAACGAAGAACGAAAAAAAAAGGGATAGATTAACTACAGACGATGTAATCTAAAACCTATTAGGTATTATACACCCCACTGAGTTCATTCAAAATCTCTCTTCACCTATAGAGAAGAGAAGCGTACAGGTGACCATGAACACCACGACTAGGAAGATATTTTTTTTCTCTCTCTTCTTTCTTGCATTTTCTACACATCTATTTGTAGAAATAAAAATAGACGAGGAGAGAATTATTGGGACCTCTGAATAAATACCGCATTTCGCAGATCGTGAGATACTGAAGCAGTGAATTAGCCAAAAGTACATAAATAAATGGAACCATTTAAATCCCTAAAAAAGAAATTCCAAACTTGAAAATTAATTTCGAAATTAATATTTCTAGAAACAGTTACCAATTTGTTCACCACTCTGCATGCTGTAATGAAGTTTCGGCCATTATCTCCGCAGTTTTAGGGACCGTTTGAAATTTCTCAAATATTTTCGTGGTGTTCCGCGTCATATCATTCAAGGATTTTATGGGAGAAAATTCGTCGAGAATTTCGGTGAAATATTCACTTTTACAACCCGAAATACTCCGCTCGCTTCGCTTACGACGGTCACCAGACCTGCCAGGTCATTTACTGCTTGCTGTATTAAATTATGGACTCCATAGAATATATTAAAGGTTTAATAAACCGAATGGATCACCAAAGACAATGCCGATCGATGAAGTGCAACGCAATATGAAACGCACGTCTTATCGTCTGATGCTGTCGTTAAATGAAGGAAGTAATAACCGAGAGATCTCCCGTCTTCTGCGATCTAAAGTTCTTATCTGTTTATAAATAATTTATCTTAGGCAGTTGATACGGAATATTAATTTACGCGCATCAGAGTGGCAGTGTTCGTAACTTGCGCATGTAAATGTGCAAGAAGTACAATTTCGCGTAGGGTGAGCGAACGAATTTTATCAAACTTCTGCCTGAGCTGTGAGAGCACAACGAGGCCGTAATATTATTTATGAAATAAATTAGCGTCCTGAAATTGAGCGTCAAATTACAGGTTTGGATGAAAATTCTTCAATTACTCTGTCAGTTAACGAAGCCTGTTCTATTTCGGGACGTCGGTGGACTAAAATCGAATAGTCTTTGTTCTTCGTTTATATTTTAAGGGAAATTTAGAAAATTGCATTTTATTTGTATAAATTTGATGAATGAATAATGCTACCACATAAATTTCGAACAGTAATTATTTCATGCAGCACCGTAATTGCATCGTGGAAAATTTATAATTGTCATTAAAATCTGTTGAAGAGAAGTTGAAAATAATTGTTTAAAATAATTAATTTCATCCACACGGTCCTCGCAAACTAAGCTGCTTCAAAAGTCAATTTGAATACGTCGGAAAAAATGATCTAAATGAAAATTTTTTTACGTAATACTAAATCCTAATCAAAGTTGTTTTCGCCTGATTTTCCGCCCAGGCAAACACGTCTTCGTTATTATACACTTTTGCTGAAGTTTAAAACGATTTAGTGGCTAACGCACCATGGGATATTCTACTGCAATGCTAGTAAACGTTGCTCCGTTTGAGCTGATTCACATACAGTACATTAACTTTGTGCATGGTATAAAGTACCCACGGATCGCATATATACAAACTCTATAACCAAGCCTTTGAAGTTCATAGCAGGAAATGACCCAGCGTGAGGGTCAGCGATTCGATTTACAAATATATTTCTAAGCTTCGAACTTTGCGGCTTCTATTAGCATTTACTCTATAGTAAATGACTCCGAGGTCAGGTGGAATCACAACCGAATGGAAGCAGCGGGATACGAACAAACGAAAATTTACAACCACTTGGCAGAGTCGCAACAAAAAGCGAATGTCCCCTCGAGTCTGTTATTCTGAAGAGATCTTTTTTCTGATATATCGTAAAGACTTTCCCATACAGATTAAATGAGATATCAATTTTTTGAGCTTCTATATTCAGCCGGATGTCGAGTCTCGTTCATCAATTTTCTCAAATAATGTAATGTATGTATTGGTTAAACAAAGACACGTAACGATGTTAAAAACGTCTCAAATATATGATGTGAATCAATGTTCAGTTAATGGCTAAACCCCCGAAGGAGCTAGCCAGGGTTAAAGGTCGATGAGTCCTTACAGATTACTAATTTCCTTTGCGCTCAGCCTCAGCCTGTTTGATTATTAATTTACCAATCAAGCTGGTGAATAAACCGTCATCTACCAATCAGCAAAGTGTAACCTTCCACGTCTGTAACCTAAGTGTGAATCAACGTAAATGTGGCTGTATATCTACGTTCTACAAATTTTTCTTGAACGACATTCCCCAGGGCAAGATGAATGAAATGCCTTGCGGTATGTATGGTGTGAAATTCTGATGAAATAATAAAATCCACATGAATTCGGTCTCGGAAACTAACGAACCGGCGACTTTTACCCGTGAGAATCGCCAGTGGAAAAATCAGCCGTCTTTCTTACACGTGGGAGGCGCGTGTTCGAGCACATATTGTGCTTTCGTACAAGCAAAGGCTTCTTAGGTAAAAAGCTGCGGGGTAGAAATAAGAGAGAAGAGGAAAAGAAAGGAGAGAAAAAGCTGCAAGTATCGGAAAACGAAATTGACCACGAGTGTAGTTGAAGCAAGACTTTCATCCGATGAAAATTTAACCAATTTTCGTGCAAACGTGAGAGCAATGATCGAGAAAATGTAATTAACTCGGAAAGATCAATATTACCAGCAATGTCTGGCTTAGGTTACGAAGAGGTCTGATCTACGACCTTTCGTCTTTCTTTTTTGGAGTTTGAATTGGGCGGAAGCTTTCAACCTTTTTTTCTGTCTGTAAGACTAACGAACTATCCGCTACTAAATTCATGCTGCAGTCCGATAAACGGGTATGTATAACGTAGATATATCCATATATTGTATCGTCATACCTATATGGTCGATATACTACGGGGCTGGTGAACCTTTTTCTTTCTACTCCAGCCACGGCTGGGCATTCACCTCAAAACTCTGAAATGGATTCCAATCAAAAATTTTCTACAAAGAGTCAACAGATTAAAGAAGCAAGTTCAATTACCGAAGGTGTTTACCGCACCTTAAGGCCTAAGCGAAGAATAACAGCAAGGGACCTTCGCTGCAAATATCATTACTAATTCTGAGCTGTTTCTTGCAGATAGTGGAAGATTAACGTGAACTAAATTAGCAGTTAGTTATACGTTTCTAGCGCAGAAGATCTGCGAGCAGGAAATAAATTGGTCGTAAAAAATTCCCAGCCTTTCGTTCCTATATCTAAGAGAAAGGAATCTCTGAATTATTGAACGAGCTCGTTGAATGATGCATAAGATCTGCAACGCCATGACTTGATGTGTAAGCAATTTATGTATCTACGAACTCATGCGAAAATCACACCGGTTAATAAAAAAATACTTCGATTCCATTGCTGAACGAGACCGATAATTCTCAAAACGCATTTCGGGGCTGGATCCAAAAATAACTTCACCTTTCCGCAACCACGTCACGGTTTTCAGATATACCTCATTAAACGATTTTGCTTATTTTCTCTGAACACAACTTGGTACAATCTTATATGCAGAAAGATGCTGAAGATTTTTTTTGTGGATTTCATCCAGGATTATATCGAGCCAGTTTTTTTACACTGATTCCAAAAATTATCCTCACAAATGATTGCAGCATCGGTGATTGCTGAGTTATTCGAGATTAAGCATGAAAAAAAATGGCAAGTGAAAGGCTGCGCGAGTTGAAAAATTTGCAAAATATAGCTGGATAATTATCCAAAGTTAAGCTCGTTGTCAGCGCCGAGAAACGCTTCAGAACTGGAATCTGGAATTCTTTTTCTAGACTGGAGACTACTGATACCTTATCAACTTATCAACTATTCTTGCTATGTTTACGGAAGACATACTACTGCCAGTCCAGATGTGATCGATGTGATAGCAGCCTGGACCAGAAAGTTGCATGGAAACTTCGGGACGAATTGTTGGCTAAATTTTTTGTTTCACATCTACTCAATCCTCGTTCTAGCCTGGCTAGCTACCACTAAGAAAACGCAATTACGTACTACTTCGCGACCATTTAACGTTATAAATAGCACAATATACAGACCGCGAACTTGGACCATGAAATGTTTTCATCAGATTTCGAATTTGCGTGCTTGCGTGCGTATAGGAGCAGCTGCTACGTCTACCCTCGCTAACCTCATCCGCAGGAGTTATACTACGTAGGGGGTGCCAATTTATTTTTTCAATAGTTCTTTCAGAGGTGCAACAGATCAGCGAGCAAAGTGAACAACGAAAAATGAGATCCCAGTTAAGATAACCTTTGATAAGGGTCAAACGGGCTTTTCACCCCATCATCTAAGCCGTGAATATATGTGATGTACGTTTATGTGTGTGCGCAAGACGCACCCACGTATTTTCATCATTGTGATCCCGTTGAAATTCGCAGTATCGTATCTGCGTCTTCTCCCATTCCTCCCGTCTACGACATACAACGAGAGATGGAAGGGTGCCCACTGCAGGGCGCGGGGATCCCTAGGTGGGATGAAACAGAAGGGGATGTGAGGTGACGCGCAATCGCAGACGAAATTTCGCGCGCACTCAAAATCTCGCGGGCTACTCATCGTACAGTAGTCGGTATCAGTGTCAGTTCAGTGTTGCTCGAGCAGTCGTGGTAAATGGATTTTGTTTACTTGTGTTTGCACTACAAGATCGTACATACGTACCCACGCTTTGTTTGCAGTTCGTGGAAATTGATACGTTTGCAAGGCAGTTGAATTCACCTCGAAACTTAAATATATGTTCCAGGAGTGATAGCAGGAAATCTGCGAATCTTGAAGCTAATTTATTATACATTATTCCGATGAACGTATATGTCATTGAGATAATTTGCGAGTGATTATAATTGCTTCTCAGGCTGCTCTTATAGACCTAAATTTTTTTCTCGGTTATATCGAGAGGGTGTAGTTTGTAACTTTAACGATCAATCACTGATGTCAAATTACGCGATTCAATACGCTGGAATGAGTAAAATCTTAGTGGCAAAAGTTCGATGTTGAGAAACCAACCAATCGAGATGCAGAATTTTGTGAATCGGTAAAATTCAGCGGTCTGTTACTAGTTTCGCACGCTACGCTGGCGGGGGGTCAATATAAAATAAGGGAAAAACATCCATGGACAGACCATTCGTCTTGGAACGAAAATACAATATCGCTGCTTATGGCAACGTCGGCCTTACCCAGATACCACCAACCCGGCGTTGAAGCTCGGAGATCATCCTCCGGAGTCCTTCCGCCAATAACAGCCTGCCCACCAAGTAGTTTTCCGGATAAGTTTCAAGACTTTTTCGCTGCTCTAACCGAAGACGCAGACGACATGCCGAGTATGCTGGAAGATAAGCTGATCCCCAGGTGTGTGATCTGTGTCTACAGCTCATTCCCATTTCTCTTTTTCATTTTGGTTTTTGGCTCGAATTAAGAACTCAACGATTGTCAGACCTGACCCATTATTGTCGAGAGCTTATTTGCCTTAAATTTGTTCGATATACCTAAATGTTGTCATAATAGCTGAAAGGCTTCGGGTGTCTGATGATCTTTTGTTTACAGCGTCGTATGCTCCTTCTCATTCGTTATATAAACCTAGTTAGCTAATGTTTCCACGTTTCGACGTTTTCTTTTCTCCAGAATCTAGTATTAGGTAAAATTAAATTACAACAGATCGAATGAAATGTTCGAATGTCGGAATGATGCCATTCGTTTGACACCAATTATTGAACATGTTTTTTTTTTTTTTATGAAATTCGTTATTTTATTCAAACTGAACCTCAAGTAATTAATCACGTTGCTGTTGTTTTGAAGGGAACACATACATATGTTACATTTTTACTTGATTTGCATCTGGTTCCACGATAAAAGGAAAAATCGATTAATGAATGATGCCGCTATATATATACGTTTCAGGGGTGAATCTAATTTCGAAGCTCTACTTAGCTGCAAAAAAAAGTTTGAAAATAAATATGTAATTGAATAAGCACACGCCTACGCGTGAAAGCTCGCGCTTTGAGGGGATTTCCAAAGCTTTCAGTTATACCCTAAAGAGTTTAGAGATCAACTCAGGGAGATGCATTGTTATTTAAATCTTAACAGCAAACACTATACTCGCGTAAACTCCGTAGGATTTTGGGAGAAAAATGACAATCTTATAAAAGTCAATCAGCTGGATGTAAAGGAAGTTGTCTATCTCCTTTTACTTTATGGATTATATTCGGAAAGAATTATTTATAACAGTTCGGTGAAAGCTATTCCTATCATTATTTTTTTTCACGTAATTAGTAGGAAGACATTTTTACACAAAAATCATCTCTAAAAAGGACCGAAATTTTGATTACATTTCACTCCCATAGACTTATTGTCAGAATCTTATCACCCCACTGACGAAGTGATAAATATACAAATTAATTATGTTGCAAATCGTTCTATCTGATGTTTCCTGTAAGGCTGTAAGTAAACGCTTACTTCTATTGTTCGATGTCAAACTTGTGACATTCTATGAGGTTGTCTATACCGGGTTCGGTGTGGCTGTTGACTAAAATGGGATCAACGAACGATTTCAAAGAATAGTAACAGAGATCCTTGACATTTTTCAGTCTGCCAAACTTGAAAAGTTTCAAGAACAAGAAGTACAAAAGTCCGGTTGAATGAAATTTCCAGAATGAATACACAATTGACAATTGCGATTTAGGAACATTGAGAATGGCAACGTCGTAGCTATTGTAACAATAACGAAATGGCTAGACAACTTTTTGACGATGGTAATTCGAGACAATGCTCTTACCTCAAGGGGTGAAAAGTTTTCAAACTCTTCGGAGTCCTTAGAAAATAATTTCATTCCATATCATTCCCTTCCATTCTATTGTTTATTTGTTTAGTATATGGGTCTGTAATATGGACTTAACATTCTTCCGGTATAATCTTCCTCCTCTTTTCCAGATCACATACACATATTTACTAATCCCTCTTTTGGCGGTTATAGAAAATCAGATCCGATCAACGCTGACAGTCGCACACGCCGCTGGAGCAAAAGAGCTTTTCAACGACGCAGCAGTGAAGTTGAGGTACGCGCTCATCACGCGTCCTTTACAGGGGGACAAGGTCAAGGATCATCGCTTGACGGGCCCAAGTCCCCAACCTCGTCAAGGAGGCGAAGTTCTAGCATCGCCGTCGCTAGGCCAACGCCAGACTTGCACAGGTAAGCGATTACCAATTATTAGCTAGAATTTATGAATTGAAATATTTCAGAGAACGGTAGGAAGGATTCTCCATCACTAGATATTTCTCTTTCATCTTCTCGTTCTGTTCCTTTTATCATACTTGGGGCGTGACTATAAAAAAAAATTTCAGGAGTTCGTTGACGCAGACTCTTGACGTCTCAGCATCGTTCACTCCTCGATATTCTCAACCATCACCATCATGGCACTGGAAAATACCTGTCAATCGACCCTTATATATTTTTTATTCGTTTTAAAACAGAATGCAGATCCACCTTTAAGATTTCTTACAATATACTTTGCGGAGATCCACTTACTACTGCGGATACTCTTTGAGATTGGCAAAAGTTGACTTGTCTTTGTTCATTTCTGACTAACGTGTTCCAGGGGATCGAGCACGAAGCCAAATCGCCGAGTTATACCTAAATAAAATATTCAATTCATAAATTATATACCTAATGGATGTCCAGGATTAATGGAAAGGTACGTTTAACGCTGGAAATACCTAGAAGTTTTTATGTCCAGGTTTCTTCAGGCGGAAGCTGGTCCATGGGGACACTTATCTCCCTCACCTCGGAGTCCAACCAGAACCACGGCTATTAGTCCCGGCGGCGTGTCTTCGTCGTCACATCTCAGTCCTGGAGCAAGTCCTGGAGGACCAAGTCCAACAAGTCCTGCTGGCCCAGCTTTCGCGTCTCGTGGACCACCGCAGAGACAATATCGTTGCAGAACAAGCAGTATGCCAGCAGTACCGCGTCACAGAGTGAGTGGAAACTGAATATATTCTTTCACTATTTTCTTTAGACTTACATTGAATTTCGGAACATCAAATAACTCGGGTGATCAGACAACCTTAAAAGTCTCAAATGGATGGATTTTTACGGGATTAGATCCGTCTGTTCTCCTCAATTAGTAATTCGAGGCTCCTACATACCTACCGTAATTAATTATTAATTTCAAAGGTTACATGCGGTTTTAACCTTTCGTCACAACGCAACGAACCTTCACCTTTGTTTTTGGCACAATGGTGGGCTGATTTTTAGGCAAGACCATTCATAAACTGAGTGCTTTCTACATTCACCATCGTGCAAAAGGCTTGGGATGGCAAAACAATTCTCAAATCAACTTCCTATCATTTTTATCCATGCATGAATGTGTGTGTAAGTACGTGCGGACCGTGATTTGAATTTAACAAAAAATCAAGAGCTTTTCACACCACTTCCGATTCCGAAAGGGTTGACGTTGAAACTTTACAGAAATTCGTAACTTTCGCATTTTCCAACATGAACTTTGGAATTGAACTTCCTGCCGTAAAAATACATCTCTCAATATCTTTAAATCCTGATAGTGTCTTCGAATTTTTTTGCATCCCTGATTTTGGACGAATTGCTTGATCGATTTGACCTAAGTTTTGACAGAAAATCAAACCAGCTACTCGTCGACGTCGTGCCATTAAATTTTTAAAAAATTCGCTTCCCCTAAAAAAATTTTTGAATTTGGAATAAATTTCGACCAATTCATATTCCCAGTTTAATTTAACATTCACTTTCACTGAGCGACAAGACAAGTATTTGAGGGTTACTCGAAGGGGAAAATAAATGAGCTAATATTTGAGACTACTTTCTGTAATTCGTTTTCAAGAAAAACCAAGAGATCTAGCGCATGGGTAGAGGCACTTTACGAAGGGACAAAAAACGTGGCATTTACGTGATCGTCTAAGTTGGTCGTGTAGTTAATCCACAATTCAGTAACAGTACGAAAACATTTTAACCAACTACCAGGTTTTCGTCACTGATGTATTAGAATTCTCACACAATCAAGAACTTCATCGTTGACATATACTTAAGTCTCGAAACTAAGCAACGGATACTTTCGTAGCTCATTCATTTTGGGAGAAATAAGACGAACAGTTTTTTCACAGGACGATACGTTGGTTGAAACATGTCATATTCCATATTCTACATAATATTCGTATATACGTATATCAAGCCTCTATTTCCAGGGCTAGTCCAATTTTGTGCTCCCCTTTCGTCGGGTTCGTACAATCCAAATTCGTGGAAAGAGTCAATTTCACACCCTCTCGTATTTTATGCTCAAGACTTGTTCCCAGCTGGAGATCTTTGTCGAATTTGAATCGAATCGCCGAGTCTGTGTCGAATTTGTATCGTGCACCGACTCCCACAGTCCACAATTGATTGTTATCGTCTGTTGCGTAAATTCCATTCAACGCTGCCTCCCACATAGAGTTGACTGATCGTAAAAATTTGACTTAATAAATCGTTCATGAAATTCTATTCGATTGATTAGGCTGTTCATTAATTTTTACCAACAATCACAGAAATATGTAGACTACAATTATTTTCAATCTTAGTGCTTTCCTATATCGTATCGTTGGAATTTTTTACATCTACGTATAAAATACGCGTATACTCATACGTAGGACGATATCCGTTGAAAAAATTGTAAAGATATTTACCCCTGTAAAAAACGGAGGCGCCGTATTCGTTGGGTACATTATTACATGCCAGGTGGATTCCGACATCTTCGATATTGAAGGCAAGGCCAACATTGGCGCTTGTCATCTGCCCAGACGCTGAATCGTAGCCGGCTTCGCAGCCGATCAAAAACTCCTTGAAACCAGCCACAACAGCACTCAGAACATGAATGTTGGAGTCAAACGCGTTAGCTGCAATAAGAGAGAAAAGAAACCATTCTCACAACCCTCGATGTAATCTTCATCTCATAAGGTTGAACATTTTCTTTTTCAATAACCCCTAGGCAGTGTGTTAAAAGTCACGATCCTGTACCCCAAAAGATGAAACTTTGAATCAGAACATCATTTAATCAAACGTAGATTCCATCCTTTCCCCCCCATGAATCCAAAGACAGAGCTTTTCCAGAGACTCCTTTTTTACGACAGAGGAAATGTCGTCCTCAGCTTATCCTCTGTTTCGGAATGGAGCCCCGTGGCTCGTTTATGCCTAAACCCGAGGGTTTCATTGTAGATATGGAAACTCACTAATTGTTGTTCCAATGTTGAGGCGATCGTTTTTGTATTTCACGCCGAGTTTCATGCTTTTGTCCGAATCGACAGGCCTGAATTTAAAGGCAGCATTCATCCCTAACCCAGCTGATGGTTTGTTCTCCAGGGCGTATTCTGTGGTTACGGTACCGTCGGTTGACCACTTTTCCGATAAGGATCCGTACTCCTGCGTCTTGTATTTAGACTCCATGCTACCGACGGACTGTATTTAAGAAATCCATAACTGAATGACTATATTTGAAAAGATACACGGATCTTACACGAACTCAAAATACATTACATACGAATTACGACACACATGATCGAATATGTATAAAACCATTTACAAACAGAAGACATATGAAGAGTGCGAATTGTTCCTTGACCACAGATAATTTTCATCGCAAACGGTTCGAGGGTTCTTAATGATACACTGGATATCAGTAATTATGAGTGATTTCGAGGTGATTTTTATCGATATCATATGATATCATATCATTCGATTAGAATATCGACTGACTCATAACTGGCTAGAGAGGATAGTGTACATCCCTATTCTGGAGTGAATAACCCCTTGGTTTGACGTCACGCTTAACCCCATGAGAGTACAAGATTCGTTAACCCCAACTTGACGGTAATGAAGACTAGCTCGAAAACGATCGATTCGGCACAGCTTTCGCTTCGCATCACCCTATTTCCCAAAATTAGTCACCACCTCGTTGGCAATAATCTTGTTCAAGCCGCACAGTTTAATAGATGAATTGATCCAAGGATTTTGCCCTATTACAATTCTAAGTTCCACTCAAGTAGTAGCTTCTTAAAATACGGGTGACAAGTATATAATTTATTCTCTCATAATTTACCTTCGACTCATCAAAATTTATGGTGAAGTCGCTGCTCACTTCCAGAGCTTTTTCCGTCTTCGTTTTCAGAGCGAGCTTAACCAAGCCTTTACCATAGTGGTAACCCGATTTGAGTACATTTTTGGCATTTTTACCCAAATCACTATACGGGGGCACGTCACCCTGCATCGTCTACAAATTTGAACCTTGTACTATTTGCGATAGAAAATTTATAGCTTCTTTTCTCCTCTACACGTTCCGGAGAATTTTAGTCTCTGAATGATGCAGTTCTGCTATCTGTTATGTTATTTATGCTGGACACGTTGCAAGGGATCTTCTTCTTGGGATATATGGTTATTGATGTCTACGCGCTTTTAAACTATACAGATTTGAGCCTACCTTGACTTTTCAATTTACAATATCCTTTATACAGTGTGAAGTAATCGGTTTTATTTTTGTTTCTGTACATTTCCGATGTGACTTCTCGCATTCATATGTAAAATCCGACCGCTCGATCGGTAGTCGCCGTAGTGTGATTAATAGGTATAGTGTGAATAGATATAATCAACATCCGAATTTACCCCTTCCCGGAATTCGTAGCCCACTTAATTACCGTGCGACCGAAACCGAAAGAAATGACAAGGAAGAAGAAGAAGTAATTCAGTTGGCTTTCCAAATGACAGAATCTTATGAAAAGAGTACTCATCGCAGGTATTGTAGTACCTACACGTCGCGGAATCGTGGAAAAAGCTTATAAATATCAGCTTATAAATAAAAGCTTTTTCAAGGGTAAAAAAAATTGTGATTTATTTTTAAGAAGAAAATCCGACAGTACGGTCAGCGAATAAATGAAAAAAATCGGCAAAAAATTATGCAAGCAGCATTATTTCAAATAGAGTCCGAATCCCCGTATTCGGGGTGAAACCGGAAGTTTTAAAAAACTGACAAATGCCTATAATCGAATATCCCGCAATGAGATTTTCAAAAATTGGTAAAAGAAAAATAAAAATAAAAATAAATCGAAGCCTGATGTAGAAAGAAGGATGATTCGATTGTGGCGAACGAAGACACGTCACGTGCCTTCGACCCGTAGTCGTAATCGACAAAAGTAGTCGACGAATCAGTTTACGCCCGTCCTCAGCAAATTGGAACGCTGAGAGGCAGAATGTGGTGGAATGGATGAGGTTGGATGGGTGCTGTTGACCCTAATCCAACGCCACGTAGTACCGAGGCCTTTTCAGTAGACGTCGGGCCAACGATGTTAGGGGTTGGTTCCAGAGCCAAAGAAAGAAATGTTAAAATCGTTGTAAATTTGACGCGTCGATATTACCCTGGCGCTTTTCCAAACATATGTTCCTCGGCGCCCATTGTATACGCATTAATTTTCATGTACTTTCTTTATTCGTATAAAAACCATGAGGCTAACCGAAAGATTTCCGGAATTTCGTATATAACAATGCCGATATGAAAATAATATCCTAAAATCGGCACAATAGCCGAAAGAATTCACCGGTTTCAAGAGAAATCTTATGAATGGCTATTTTGTACAAAAATTCAATCATCGGTATACGGATATTCATATTCTGAAATCTACCTTTCCGCCACGTGATATTTATGGGAAATTTTATTCACATATATTTATGAGCCCATTAGAGTAACTACATCGTTGAAAATCGCTTCATAATATAGCGGGGAGCCCCTCCGATAACAGAAGTGAAAACTTGATCCTCCGAATCAACTCTTTATTATGCATACATACACATACCTATATACATTGTGCATATATTAGTATATACGTATATACGGGGAAATAAGAAGTAAAAGCGTTGATTAGCAGCTCGTGATCGCAATATTTGCCAGTTTTTTTTTTACCCATTACATTTGATTGATGGACGTCCAATACTGAAGTGTGTGCCGTATTCAGAGCTTAAAGTAACCATCTGTCGTCCTGCCCGTTGCACATATTCTTTTTTGTGGGCAAACGTCGACGCGCGCTGATCGTTTTATACGATTAGATAACGTAGGGAATAAAGCAAAGGGAAATCTAGCATATAGAGTAGTTCGAGTATCAACCGGTATCCGAACTAATCTTATCTTTCTTAATTAAATTTATATAGAAGAGTTTTACCCTGATTTTTCTACACCCTAGTTGATTGCTATTTCTGTTCCACCAAATTGAAGCGAAAAAAAAAAAAGAAAAAATGGAAATAACGAATTTCATCGACTTAGACATCACACTACAACACTTCGACCTCGTTTCTTCGCATTTATTAACCAGCAAGAACCGGGATATGACAAAAAGTAAATCTAAGGTTACCGTAGATGCGACCCTTCGTTATGATATGGCTTCAGAGCCTCGAGGTCAGCTTAAGGCAACCAAGAACATGACGATTTGCTCAGGTTTAGTTTAGCCGCGATCCTAATTTTCCTATTCACAGCAACGTATGTGCCTTCATTTTTCTATATAGTATACTGTATAGTCAACAAGTTCAAGTATCTGGAAAATGTCGAATCTCTGCCCCACTAAACACTTAATTCGCAGCATGTGGGGCGTAGAATCGATATTACAACATCTGGGTATAACGACGTGTAATTTTGTATACTAAAACGTATAATCTGAGGTTTCCCTTGACTGCAGACGCCTCATATCCTCGATACCATAAAGGGATTTGATATTGTTGTTACGTTGCATATTCGTTATACCAACGCGTAACAAGACCGTTCGGTTTTTCAAATTTCGTTTCAAACTGACCCTCAAGAACGTTACTTCATAATATCTCATTGAAGGGCTGACACAGTTCCACAACGTAAGCTGAAAATGCAATTGAGTGAAACTCATTTAATCCAATTATCGTTGGAGGGGATTCCGCGACTATAAGGAAATTTTTCTCTGTGTGGTTCAAATCAACGCGACACATCGCGACGTCCTGTTCGACGTTTAACGTATCTTGCAGTCAGAGTTCATTGTCGAAACTTTAAATGGACGTCTGGATACGGAAAATCAGTCATTGAAACTCCGAAGTACTTTTAATGGATTAACTCGACAGCGACAGATTAAACCATGGCAATGGTATCGTTTCATTAACAATCAGTCGAGCAACCTCGATCACGTATTCACCCTTGTACCTACTGATTCGATCGAGAACCGGGTTTCAAATTCCATTTGAAATGCTAAACTTTGCTAAACTTTGTATTCAAAAATAATATTTTCGTCTTTTCAAAGCAGCGAATAACAGTTTGTTTCACTTCAGCATGTGAAATATACTATAATTATTACTAATTCCTAATTGCTTCTTTTCTGTTTTATTTCCAATTTCTAGCCAATGTTAGCAGATACAAGACGCAGCGTTGCAAGTGGTGCTGAAGACGCTGACGGAGAAGAGGGTGTAGAATATTACAGACTACGTTCGTTTTCGATAACAGCTAACGGGGTCTTTAACCTCGGCGATTCACTGAGAAGTCGCAGGAGTAAAAGTATCAACAGTGTAACATCTTCTGGGACAAGTTGCAGCAGTACTCGTGATGCCAGACTATTAAGGTAGGGCATATAAAATCGTCATTTTCACGCAATTTCATTCTCCGTGTTTTATAAACTTTTTGGTTTTATGTAAGCAGTTTTAGTCCATTACCCGTTCGCCATTATGAAATTTCGTTAAAATGAACAAAAACGTCTAACAGCTATTCTGCTGTCTGTCTATTTTGGACAAGTTCGCGAAATAAACTTACAATTATTAGTTTTTTTTTCATTTCCTTTATTGCATAAGGGAATCGATTGAACGAAAATTTGTTGCTTTTTGTCAGAAGGGGTTCTTCTTTCTTCTCGATTATTTATCATCGGAGAAAACATGTAGTAGTCTCTTAATTTTTTTGAAATTTCGTAGCTGATATGTAGGTTTTTTGGTTTAGTATAGAGATGAAAACAAACGGAGTGCTTATAGAGACGGTGTGGTTAAATGAATATCGTCAAGGACTGAAAAGTGTCTCGAGTGGCAGAAATTTCGTCGTACAAGTAACCGTGACCTTCACTATTTTTCTAAATCGACAATTTTCGCGGGATTTCTTTCGTCAAAAAAGTCCCAATTAATAAAAGCTTCGTATTTTTATTGAAATTCTAATAATATGGCCAATATACGCTGGGAGGAAACAATAATCACACAAGCAAGAGTTATCAGTGTCCATCTACTTTGCATTCGAATACTGATTTCCTACGTGAATTATGAAATCCATTCGCTCCTCCATGTTTTATGAAAAACGTGTTATTGAATATTGTCGGATGTGGAATGAAAGTTATATTTAATTTTAGTTAAAATTATGTTTCATTTCACATGTATAACTTCGCGGCAACCCAACCAGCTAATTATAACTTGCTTATAAACCACGAAAGGTTAAATTATAAAGGATCAAAGCGCTCTAACGTATGCCCCGATTCGAATGAGACCTTTTTTACCCAACTCGAAACAATCTCGACTTTAGTATCGTTCCCCACCTCACGGCCAAGATCCTGAAATTCTTTTCTGAGAGATGCTGGAATCCTCTAGTCGTTTTATCGGATTCCATCAAGCGAGGGGAATCCGCGTTCTTGGCCTGTCAGAGATTCGCCTGCACTCTCCGAGCTTTCTGAATCATTATGGCCCGTAGATGTATTACACTATTACGGTAGCGAGGGGTTAAGTTTATCGTAGGGCTCGTAAACTCGTCGTGAAACGAAGCTGAAGTTTGAGGATATTTTTAGCCATTTTAGCCGTCACGAAGGCACGACCCTAATTCCGTGTAAAATTAACTTCGCGGAAGAAGCGACGAGCAATATTTCACCCTCCCTTTTTTTTTTCTCAAATTCAATGTATCGTTTCTGTGCGGCTGCGAGTGGCAACATACCAACCAAAATCAGAGCTTAATTTATTGCCCGTATAGACCGATCAGAGAATTTTATACTTCGGATGGTCTGACCGGATTTCTCTCAGACCAGACCGCGAAGCTGTATAAGACTCCGAATTCAATCAAGAACTTTCCTAATTATTCTTTCAGCAATTTCCACCGACGTCAAACCTCCTTGATAAATGCTGAGCTGGTTATGATTATGGTCTAAAAGTTTAACCCATCATTTGGTATATGTAATACAATATTATTTTTCCTCGGAAGAATAGCCGACGATTATCTGCGTAACATGTATTATAAATGTATACATATATGAGCCAAGACACGCGCCGGCCTCTATTTGCTCCCGTTTTCACCCCATTATCAAAGTTACGACACACCCAGACTAGGGCATCTATCAAATTGTCAGCAAGGGTGAGCCCGAGTGAAGAACAAACATTATTTGTAACACTTCAAAGTCCGGCTTATTCCTCAATCAGCATATTCACTCAGTTAGGCAATTTCTTAAAACATTTTATTTTTCATTGGTAACCAAGTTTTTGTGTTCTATTATTTTTTTACGTATAACCCAAGCACCGTAGGTACTTTTACTTATAACTAGTGAAATGACCAGTATCCCGTTGGCTGACAATCAGAATTACATTATCGAAGTACTTGAATTTCGAAACGTCAATGACGGGGTGAAAATATGACATTTGTTCGATTATTTGGAAAAGTTTTTTCTAATAATGATATAACTACTGTTCATAAAGCTGAAAATTTAGATTCTACTGGAATAATAAAACGAGCAAAAATTTACACATCGCATGTATTAACGTGAAATTATTTCCGTTTCGTGGATATTTAATGATACGAATAGACTACATTTGCTCATACCACACAGACTACATTAGGTAGGCTGTGTACCCATTACGAAAAACTATCATGTATTTATCGACAAGTCTAAGCCATACGTTGCCTGCAATTAGACAGTCCTATTATTCTCCAGCTTCATCTATGCTGTGGCCTGTGGCTTGACTTGAATCGAAAATCTCCAGGCAGACTAGGATCTCATTGGTTTGCTGACTAGCCCGTAATTTGAATTGACATGTTCGGTTCACGGTAAAATAGAGAAATGGCGTAGGGAATAAACTTTCAAATTTTATTCCTTACGCCATTTCTCTGTTTTGGGAACTACGTGTTCGAAATAGCCAATAAAATTGCGCTACAGAGCCCTTTTTCCCGTTTTCGATGCCCGGTTAGAGATATTCCGTTTAATAGCACCGGTCAGCCCAATGTTTTTAGAACAGGTTGAATTGGGCAAGGAACCACCTTAACTTCTAGATATATATGTTTTATAGATTCAAGTATACCTACTATGTCATTTCATAGCTGAAATTTTTCGTGGGGATTCCACTTTGCCCCAAGCTCGTTGGCGTGTGACAAATTCAATGGGTATTTGAACACGTTATTTATCATACCCACTCTGCGTTTCATGTAAATATATAATACGTGAATACGTACATACCTACCGTATGTGGGCATACAAACTACAAATCATGCTGGACATGCCCTCCGGTATAAATGCGACGTGCGAAATTACCCGAGAAACGGTAGGCGCGTACATATGTGTAATAAATAAACAAAGTTAATTAATTAAATATAAACGTGACACCAAAAATTGCGTGTATCTTCAAACAGTTCATTACACATAGTATATGACAAATTGGCAGTGACTAAAATGTGACTTACGATTTCCGCAATATTTTACATAACGAGCGTAACCTAGTTACACTCAAGTTTGTACTTAGCGGTTATTGGCCCAGAAGGTCGAGCCTGGTCAAGCCAGAGGGGGTTCGAAGTTGGCCCGAATTCCAGATAGCATTCATTAATCAGTTAAACCCGCGGCTAAAGGCCACGTTTATTTTTGTTTAATTCAATTCATCCAAGCCCTTGGAAGTTGGACCGAGCTCCGCGAGAATAAAAAAACTAACACGATATTACTTGGATATAGTAATTAGCAAAGGCCCGAGGAGCATTTTGTCTCTTGTGAAACGTTCACTTTTTTTCAACTTCTGTCCAGCCCTTAGGGCACTGGAATACTTCGGAAATTCTAACCAATCTCATTATTTTTACTACGAACGCGACCGCCATCAGCTAACCATCCTTTCATCAACTTCTGCAGGGATAATGTTGGTTCTACGAAATATCAATACCCACCCACCGGCCGGAAGACATGAACGTTTCATTCACGAAAAACTGTTTAATTAAAAACAGGGGTCTCTTCCGACCCCTGAAATGAGCCAGAAGCTCTATGAATTATAAAGAACGAATTAAAAATTCTCTAACTTTTCTCTTGAGTACCGTGAGCCAATTTTCAAACTCATTTTTTATTGCTTACCATAAAAAGTATTCGAATATTCCATAGATTTATATCTCAACCTTAATGCACCTGAGTTTTTATTTTTACATTCCGAGGTTCGTTCAAACCAAAAGAATTTTTTCTTCAACCTTTCCAATTCATGGTGTCGTGCCTTTTACAGCTCGGCATCTCAGCTGTCAGGAACAGAGGGCGAGGAAGATGACAGTAATGGACGCGTGGCTACCTACAAAGTTGGGATGCTGGGTGCAGCTGGAGTTGGAAAAACTGCTTTAACGGCTCAGTTTACTACGAGCGAATATATCTGCGCGTACGATGCTTCACTTGGTGAGTCTGTCGCCTTTGGTTTCATAGAATTACTCGTCGTATGCATATTTGATGTCATGTTAATGTCAGGGATATCGAGTTCGATTTTCCCGAGGAAATTAATCTCTTGCTCGCAAGCAATTTCTCAAAACTTCTCGGTCTACCTGTCACACGCAAACCACGAAGAAGATTTAATGTTTAAGCCAAGTAAACTGAAATCAGGAATCAACAATTTTTATTAGAAGTCATTCTAAAATATTATTTTTCGAAATTATCCACACGGGGCAGATTCTCCTCTTTTGTAACAGCTGTGCCTATTTTCATTAATCGTGATTCAAGTACGCGAACGCAGTCTGCTAATTACAAAAACATTTTTGTACACATTTTCAAAATCAAATTCTCGAATAATTCCAAGATTAACAATAGGCTAGCTGCTAGCATATTATCGCTGTGAAAACTTTCAGTATGTGTCATTTTTCTCATGATTCATATCCGTCGCGGCTATATTTTAGGTCCTCACTTTTCTCCGTATAGATATTTGCCTGTATTATGATTCATGGGCGATCAATATCGTGGTATAATTTAACTGTACAAATTCATTTGACAAGCACGTGGGTGGGTGATTTGAATTGACGTTACAGTGCCAAACCAAAACTGGTGTTTCATTTACGATATGAATTAAAAAAATATTCGAGATAAGAGAAATCTACGATTCGGGATATCGGAATCAAATCACAGCTTCACTGACTGTTATTCCGTTCTTTCCATCGTTCTTTTCCCTCCAGATTATTTTCGCCTGAGATTTATACGCGGAATAAATTTATTCGAAAATTCAGCAAAGTGACGAAAAACTTGGCGATTCGAACAGCTAATTGTTCGTCGCATGGAGATAATCAAAAGAATATCTTCAATATCGTGATATCAATTCCGCTGAAAAGGTGTGACTAATTCATCATTAGAATTAGCTTTAAGCTTGTCAACTTCAAATTCAATGTTTGCTCGTATAAATTTATACGTCTGTACACGCCTGCCATGCCGTAGAATTACGGAAAATTCAGATTCACCGAGCATAATCAATCACCTGAGCAAACGTACCTATATAGAAGTGGTGAAGTAAACGCGAACGCCACTTCGTCGAAGTTCAACTAGATTGATATGATTCATTTCTCCCCTACTCATTCAGCCGTGACTGAACAGAATTCTCTGAACTTTTTTCTGTATTTTATAATCTGATAATACCGTTAAATATTTTTCACGCTCCGAGAACTTCGAAATACTTTCGAAACCCAGGTGTAGGTACCTAAGTTTATAAAAACAGACTAGAAGTGGCTTGAATTATTTGAACAGTGGGATATTTCACGTAATGAAATATTTAATTAGTCAATCAACGATCTTTCAATTAATTATCCCTCGGTGTCCGTATAAATTGCCAGATACACTATTGTTATCCCGGCTATTACGTGTATATTTTTCCGAGTACCTAGTCTCTGAGTAGTCGGATCGTCTCAGTATGACAAAGACAACAAAATAATTAATGATATTTTTCTATTGTAACATCATGCCTATGTAATTTCAGATCTCAATAAATTGTCAATACTTATTCAATTAGTAGATGATATTTAATAAAAGCTCGTTTTAAATACTCAGAGAAGACTCGTAGAGTGTATGCTACGTATCTATATAGCATATAGACGGGCTGACTACAGGGTGAAGAAAGACTATAAGGTTCAAGGATGCTTTTAGTCAGCTTCTGCACTTACGTAACTTAGCGCAAAACGACCTTCGGCATCGCGAATATCGAGAAACGAAGCTATCGAGATCAATCGATCAACGAACTGCTCATGGAGCGGGTTGAGTGAAGGGCGGTAGTTCAGTCGATGGTCAACCCCGGCTTTTTGGCAACAATCAATTGTTTTCGGGGTACCTACGCGATAGAAAGCTACATTTCTCAAAGAAAACTTTTCTCCTTTCTTTTCTCCCTTTTTTTTCTTTTCCCTTTTTTTTTCTTCCAAATCTCTTTTCCTACCTTTGTGCTGAAGCTCTAACCAAATGAGAAAAGTTTTCGAGCAATAGTTACGCCTAACACCTCCGAAATAACAATTAACCTATGCTTTGCACTCGGTCCCTTTATACCTCTCTATCATTTGGTCGTAGTTTACAGAAGGGTGAAAATTCTGGTTGCCTTTATAATTCGTTGAAGCGATACTCACCTTTCGTCGCGTACACTCACGCGTGAAATATTAAATTTAATTACAGAGAAAATGTATGAATATATGTTTAGGCTTGTTCGGTACAAACAGCCTAAGGGTTGTCAAACTTCTGTGGGTGGATAAAGTCAACGAAATGATGGACGTAAATGTTTGAGAAAAATTCAGAAGAGGCGCAATGACTGAACTGATACTTTTATCGTATTCAAATATACCTATGTGTATCCGCGTGCTTTTGACGTCTAGCATATGGACGTTGTACATACTATATACCTGTCTATTATTTATACAGAAGACTCGAATACACGAATGAGGATTCTGCTATAAATATATTCCATTTGGCATTGAAGGCTATGGAGAGAAATCCCTTCGACAAAAGTTTTATCTATAATTCAAAGAAGGAGATTTTGCTATAAATATAAATATTCATATTTGAAAAGCAATTCAATATCTCTGCCCAACATTATATGCAGATATGCCTACAAACAAAGCGTAGATATTAATTTCGGATTCAGAGTATGAGAATTGTAATAAAAAAAATTCTTTACGAGCTGGCAGACGCCCTTTTTTTGAATCTGATATCTTTCGAATACTTTTGTGTAGATACATGCATATACCACCGCTTGCAAATTAGATATCTAAAGAAATTAGTTTTTTGTTTTTTTTTTTTACCCCCACAAAGCATGCACCCTGTGAACGAATACACAGATATATACTCAACATCGCAGACACAGCTCTTTTTGCTGGAAATGTTACAGTCTCTTACTCTTTTGACAAAAGAATCGATGCAATTGCTCGCGAAACACGTTAGTTCCCTTTTATTTTAGCTCGGAGCAATAGCTTCCGCAATAGCAAACGACAGAAATCGTCCTTAGCTCCTCGTTCAAAATGTGCTTCTATATAATAATGGGTTGGGAACAAAAGTGGCAAAGTAACAAGTAGAAGGAACCGGTATCCATCGAACATTTCCGTGACTGTGTATGACCGTGTGCGCACAGGACAGTCACCAAATCCTCCGGGATAAAACCATTCTTCGGGAAATTTTGAAAAGCGCTCAAATATTAGAGCAGGATTATTCCAGGAAGGTGAACTATCTCAATGAAACTCCAAGCTATTATAATTTTTCGTTCTAAATTTGCATACACATAGAATCTTCATGAGGTCTGACGGCTTCTCTTTACTCGAGGCTCTATTCAGTGTTTCGAAACAGATCGAAAAACATTATAACCATAATTTGTAAAGTAATAATAAATATGAGTATATTGTGTCAGTTTTTACAGTTTCGAGTACCATTACAATTTGCATATACAGTTCCCAAGATCATTGCAGATTTTCACAATACATCTAACGTCATATCTCGCGTCTAACTGAACACGTCTACAAATGAATGACACGATATAGTACATACGGTCGTGTAATTCTAACAGTACTCGAGGTTTAGTTGAATTGTAGTAAAACCGCACAGAGCCCACAGCTCTGGCGAGTAATTAATGTCATCAGTTACCAACTATACTACTAAAGGCTTAGATAAGGTCAGCTTACGTTTCCATTATACCGTCTGCGCCGATACAGACGGAATTTAACAAATCACTTCGCTTAAAAGCCCACAGTCTGCCCAATTCCGGTACTGGAATTGGGATGGTGCATTGAGCCTATATTCAAAAGCAGGAAAGTAATTGCTTGGTGCAACTGACAGCCAGTTAATTGCCTACTGGTATCGAGGAAATATTAACTACCACCATCATTGTGCTTCATATCATAGTAACATATATTCCATCCATTATCGCCTACATTTGACCTCGACCTTTATTTTTCGCTCAACTTTTTCACATGTGTAGTACTATATCTAAAAATCATAAAAAAAAAGAGTAGATCTCAGCCACCGCCGATATGGACGAGTTTCAAAAATTCAAGTTGTGGGCGTAGAATATCCGTGATTTTTGAAAAAAAATTTCAAAGCATGTATTATCCTTTCGGAACTGGTTGTATTGTTTGTACAAAAAAAAAGGGTTCGCTACAAAATTTAACAGAAAATCAGAGACGACCTTTTGATATAGAATGAAAAAATACACACATGACACATATGAAAAAATTAAACGTGGGAAACCAGAGTCTACAGATTGTTTTTAACGCCTGGGCTCGGATAATAATCGAAATGTGAGACATTTCGACAAAAAGGAGCTGGGCGACTAGGGATAGAAAATCCCGGTACATGCATATTATAATTAGCATGCACGATCAGTTTTCGTCTACCGCCACTCTGGCTGTATTAATTATCTGAAATATCCAATAATAACTACGTAATATAATTGAAATTTCAGAATCAGAAATCCATAACCGTGACACTGAATTTCTTAAACGCGAACCTCCCACGACCGAATAATTTGATATTTTTGTTAAAATTCACCCTTAGGCTTACAGGGGTTTTAGGGTGAAGCTCGTTTGTCATGGGGATTAAATTGCATTTCCAGGAGACTTGAGTTTTCTGAACTCGAGGGCGCAGGCGGTTTTAAGCCTATACCTATGTCTATATGTGATCAGGATTGGCTAGCCAGTCAACAACCGACGAGAATAGTGGTAATACTGATTAATGCTGATTGAAGACTGAAGAGCAGACGAAAAATCAATCGTTTGAGACCACAAATATAAAATGAATACATAAATAATGCCTGAAAAGCTTTGGGCGTTTGCTGGTTTCCCTTGATACGTACTTACTTATGTTTTTACGTAAAAATTTGAGCTTCACCGTGATTTGATTTATTTTTTTTAGAAAATTCGATGTACCGAAAGGCCGAAGAATCGATCGAACTGTGTTGAGTATTCACAGTTCAAATATCGACTAGTTCTTGACAATGCAGTTTTCTATGTATGAGGTGGAACTTTTTCAACGTTCTTTGTCGACGCTCTATGCTCGCGTTAAAATTGTTGAAGCCTAGGTTCGTTGATCGCATCCCTTGCCATGAAAAATTCAATTACTATAGGGCGTAGACGGTCACCGGTGATACTCGGGACGGTAGAATCGAAATGTGTCTAGTGGGGCCGTAAAATAATACTTTATCTTTGTTCTATAGCCCACTTTGAATAATGTCCTCACGAATTAGGTTCGCGATTGTGTGCCGAATGCTATATCTACCTTCACATACAGCCGCGTATTTTGAAATTCGTTTAATGATTCGTAACAACAAAGATACAATACATTCGACTATCGATCCATCAGACTTTCTGTACATGCGACTGATGAGCATTTTCTATCAAGCTCTCAAGCTTTTATTCATTCAACAAAATTTCATTACTGAGTGATTTCTTTAATGTAACTTGTAAATCTTTGTGTATCTACAATCCCTTTTTATACCACCGATAGTGAGCGATGAGAATCCCGCCGGATTCTTTCGTGTTGACCCTAGGGTGGACCAGCTTCTCTGAAAGACTCGAACCACAAAGGATGAGATTACGTCTGGAATCCGTTGGGCAAGGTCTCGCACTTTCTGTTTGAAAACCCGGACAGTCTCACTACGACCGTACGAAGCGATGGACCGAAAGACGAATCTCTATAACTACGTCCCGTCCTAGACAATGACAAATGTACTTCGCGTGAAAATTCGATTCTTCAGCAGTCTGACGCTGTTACAAAGCTTATGAGTCTCGGGGTCGTTAAACAATAGAAATACTCGTAATTCATAAAACTTGAGGGTTTTAGCTCAGCGATAAAATTTATTTAAAGAACATTTTTGATGCGATAAAACTGAATGGCTACTGCAGACTAACGAATAACGCCTTAATTAGACTTAGATACCTAGAGGACTAAAATATTTAATCAGACGAGATTAATTATGAGTCATGAATAATCGATTCTACAACAGCGGATAAAAATCAACCAAAAGTTAGTTTAATTTATTCCCCTTGTTCGATGCTATTCCACGATACTTTGTTTTACTTTAGCAGTATTTCGTGACGATCAGGCTTCGTAGTACCTGGACACTTGATAGTCGGGTCCTTGTTAAAAAATGCTTAGGTTTCAAAGTTTAAGCTCCTACTAAGCTGGTAAATGGAGCAGAAGGAAGCTTAAAAAAGTTTTTTTACTTTCAACGACACAAGAGATTATATGTGTGTATTTTTTTCAGGTATAGAACTATTACCTGTATATATCTACAGAGATTTTATCGTAAACGATAACGAGATTGTTGGAATCTTTACGTATAAACCTCAATCTCATATCTGTCAAATAATTGAAAAAAGTTCAAAGGACGAGAGAAACGAATGCTGATAAGTCGTAGCTTAGAAACTTTCCCTAAATTGGGGGAAGAAATCATTTCCTAATCTCAGATGGGTAACCCTGGAATTCTCTGATGTATTTGACAAGACAAAGCGACAGATTTCAAATTTCATATCCGACAAATAAAGGCAGAGTTTTTACGGGTTTTATCGATATTTATTGCAGCGAAATTTCATTTCATACATTCGATTGATACGTACTCATCTACAGATGTAACTAAAGCCCCTTTTTTACTCCTGAAGTAGTAAAAATTTTTCATTATACTACTACTACGCGTAAAATTGAATTCATTCCGTCTACAAATCTGTTTATTTTTATGTTATTTTCTCTGTTTTTTAGACGAGGATTACGGCCAGAAGACGGTATCTGTCATGGTCGACGGCCAAGAGACAGAGTTGGAAATCATTGACCATCCAGCCTCAGAAATGTCGGTGAGTATCGCTCTCTTTGCCGCTCTTCATCCCTCTTTGTCGCTCTTTGCCTGGTTTGCCCTTCCTATTTTCCCTCCACTCGCTTTTACTTTTCTCTTGTGCCTCTTGAATATATATAGCTTTTTCATAGCCCGGATCTCGCGTCCCTCGCGAAAGCCTTTTTTTTTTTATACTTTTTTTTTTATCCATATATATTCCTGTACTTATTTGTTGAGTGAAATTTGCATATCATATCCAGTTCGCACTCCAGCCTCGAGCTTTATCCGTCACAATGATTTACTCTACATTAAAGCATCCCAAATTTCAATCCTGTATATTTAATATGAGTATTAAAACAAAGGCCGATAAATTTCTACTGTTTATATTATAACAAAAAAGAACAAAAAAACAAAATTAACGAAACAAAGCTTTAATAATACCTGCCATGAGTAATTTTTTTTTTTTTTTAATCTTATTTGAAACAATTACCATATTTATAGCAAATCGATACTCATCGGTCTCCTACCAAATAATTCACTCAAGGCGTAAATCGTGTGCGTTTCGTAAAGAATTACCTTTCTCTATCAACGTACCAACATACGTAAATTCATCTCTCCAAGATTCGTTAAAGCCTACGATTTATCAGCCGTAAGTCCGCCCAACTGTCCCTAGACTAGATTCTATACCTGCTTTTCGTGAACAAGATTCCACTTCTTGCCCGTATTAGGCGGGCAACGAACGCCTACATAGACCTTGTTCATCTGACGTATCTAAAATACCTCGCCTTTCCCTGTCAGGTCTTGAGCGAACCACTTGATGTAGGTTACAGTTGAAATACTGTAGTTAGTAACAGGGTACATGTACCAAAGTTCCTGAATCAGAGATAACAGGCGACTGGCTGCTTCCAGGTCTGTACTGTTTTCTTCTTTTATTTTTACAAGTATTTTTTGTGACTTTTTATTTCGTCCTTAATAATATTGGGGTGGTTACTCCTACATTATTTATTACTGTTGTCTTGGTTTAATGATACGACAAGGAATGAATTATGGAATTTGAAATAAAACTCAAGACTTTCAAGAGGGTTACATAAAATGAGATAGATATAATTTCATATACGGATGGAAAAGTTTACTCATATTGAATGAGGCTTAATTTTCTTTACTTTAACGTAACGTGGAAGAGGAAAGCTCCCGTTCATAAGTTTTACCAAACTAAAGTTACGTCGACAAATATTCGACTCGGCAGTCAAACCAAGAGCTCAACTTTTGTTTTAGAGTGTTTTGAGTCCAAAATGGTAATATTGTACAGGTTGTATGTTAGCGATTCAAAATTTGGGTCGAAAGTTTATTTACAAGAACAAACATACCTATGCTCCGAAACTTGGATATAACAAAGCTCGTATGGGTTAGTGATTCAGCATCAGAATAGGGGTGAGAAAAAAAAGTGTGCACATTACGTGAATAACGAACCCTGTATCTTTGTATTAATTTTTTTTTAATATGAAAAGACCTAATCAACCGCACGCGATTTCCATACTCGAAATATAAATCAACAAAGGGCTAAATCCCTGCAGCGATGAATCATTGAAAGAACATTTCTTCGCCACGTGAAACTGAATAATCCTTCATTAACTGGAGTTGAATGAAACCCGGAATAGTATCCAATTAGAATACCGTTTTGATTTTCAATACCCTGAAGAAAGACTTGCGAGCTGTGACGACGACGGTATTGTGCACATTCTATCACTCGCAGAATCGTCTTCTGTTGACGTAAGTCATAAAAACCTTCCAGCGATTTCAGTTGCTATGGTGATTTCCGGGGGTTAATACACACGTGCGGTGGTTTTCTCGACTATTATTAAATCCTTACAATACTGGCCGAAGCGGAAGTTTCAATTCGCTTAATGACTGCACGTGAGATCTAAAATCGATCGCAACCCGGTAAAGCCAAAGAGAAAATTTTCCATTAAATAATCCTCCATGACGCCGAACGATTCAACATTTAAACAATAAACAAATATGCTATTCGTATTTCGAACGCGTTTGCCATTACTTCTGCCTCCCTGCTTGTCACCTCTCTGCTGGTGGTTAAAGTTACGTGTCTCGAAACTGGTACTAAACTGTCGGGGGAAATATATGTATATGATATTTCGAAGAGTAAACGTATCAAATAATGTTCAACATAAAATTCAAATGAAGTTAGCATCGACGTGTTTGAAATTGGCAATATAAAATGCGTATACCACGTACGTATCGTCGAGAGATTAATATCACGTTACACGAGTGCAAATAGGCAACGTCACCCTACGTTGAAATATAATTATACAAATTCCGCTTCAGCTATGGCCCTAGATATTTAATGCTAGACGAGGATGCTTCGGACCGTGGGTTGTCTTGAGACAGCTTCGAAAATCAGTATTCTACTACCGGCTTACGGAAACTCGTGTAAGACCTTTGTAATCCGTAGACTTTGGAACGGAAATACTGAAATATTCATGTTCGCTGTTAATTTGCGGAAGAAGCTGTACGAGCCCCAATGCCACCGTTAACTTCCTGCGAATACGCCAAAATTGCAGATTCGAGCTAGCCAAATTTATCTTTATGTGCCAATTCGCCGAGTTTAGAACTCGCGTAACTGACTGGAAAATACTCTGGACACGTCCGGTACGAGTTACTATTAATTCGCGTCAATTCACAACCTAAATTAGTCGCTAATTGCGTGGAACTGACAAGGAACACATTCTCCAATTCATATATCTATTTCATTACATTTTCTTGTCGCTATCAATCTTATAGGAAATGTTTGTGTCCAGATATATATAGTTAAACATCGTGTTAATCGAAGCAATGGAAACTTAATTTGAACCATCAACGCCTCGACGATAACGATATTACTATATTAATACCACCGATAGACATGATCTCCGATGAGAAGCTCCAATTAAGTTTAATTGCCATTCGATTAGCCGGTCCTAAATATTTCTCCGTTAGAGTTTATTGGCATTTGGTATTTGGCTACGCCCGATTAATTTGTCAACTAACTGCAGTTGATTGCATCAAGCGTTAACATAGTGGTACCGTAAGTACGTTTCAAATAAATCTGTGATTCCGCTCGCGACTAGGCAATTATGCCATTACAGAAGTACTTGTCTGACCATACGCGCACCATTTCCCCTGCGACTATCACAGTAGTAGACGCACGCGCTCAGTCCGACATACATGATTGTCATTTTCGTATTTTTCGACCCAATATCTCGGTCGCAAAGCCCCGTGTACGGTCTCGTGACATAATTGTCTCGGATACATTTTGCTTTATCATTTTTCTGTTGTTTCCTCATCTCGCGCGCCTGATCCTTGTTTTTGTTGAATTTTGCTTTCCCACCCTTAGTTTCATTGCTACTGTTCATTTAATCGGGAATACTTGCTTACTATTTCGATCACGTTTGCTGGACGTGAGTCTCGACGAACGTTCATTAAATCAATGTAGCTAATTGGTAATCAACGGCTAACGGGGATTACCGCGTTGTTTATTATATTTCCAGTAGTGATCTTACTCTCCAGATTCAGGCCTCGGAAATTCTAACGCTAGCGAGACTGCTGGGTATACGTAGGTATAGGGCAAATTACATTTTCACACGACTTTGAGGTGCTCGATTTATTTATTCATTCATTTAATGTTTGTTCAAGTACTTGTCTATGCGGCAGCAAATTCAGTCTCTAAATCCTGTTCAGCTTTCGAGTAGGTACACGGACGAAGAAGAGATACGAAACTATAGAATTTTGGGCTGTTCTTTTATTTCGACAATTTTCAAAACGTCATTATCCAGATTAGTTATGAATATTACACACTATACTCGATATACCTATACTATAGATATGAGGGTGTGTCGAAAGAAACTTTTTTTGCTCCTACCACTCAAAACTTTAGTTTTTGACATTAAAGAAATCTTGGTTCAAGGAGAGCGCTGTAAAAATATTGTTTTTTGTTCAAAAAGATGCCAGTCGACTAAAAAATTGGGTATGGTTGTCTCTCTCGGCTCATTTGAAAGCATAGACTAATCCCTTGAACAATGACGGGTCGTTTTTGGATTTATTTATTTATTTTTAATTTTTTGTTTTTTCATCACAATAGTCCCTTTTTTCAAGTTCACAAAGTCTCCAAGGCAAAAATTGGAACAAGGTAACTCCAAAAACGACCTATCGTTGTTTGAGGTATTAGTTTATGCTGTGAAATGAGCCGAGAAAGACAGCCATACCCAATTTTTTAGTTGACTGACATCTTTTTGAACGAAAAACAACATTTTTTACGTGTTAAATATATGGGAATCTGAAATCCGACCTCTAAATTTCGAGCTACAGTGCCCTCCTTGAACCAAGATTTCTTTAATGTCAAAAACTAAAGTTTTGAGTGGTAGGAGCGGAAAACAAAAAAAAGTTTTCTTCCGACACACCCTAATACATACTATATGTAAAGAACGTGGCTGATTTAAGTATCAATTTTCGTGGCTATAGTTTCAGTCCGACCAAACGAGCGATTGAACAAATATGAAAAACGTAAACCAAGTGCATTCTGTGCTGAAGCGTGAATGCGGCTCAACGGAACACGAAAAAACCCCCAAACCAATAGACAACGATGTAGTACAATAGACGTACGAGCAATACTGTTATCACTAATGAGTTCACCTTGTCTTTCTATTCCATTTATTATCGGTTACTTTTTGGAGTGTCTCGCGGATCATATCAAAAGGGTATTTATACTCAACGTGAATCTCACGCAACTAAGTAGGTATGGCTTGAAAATCGATACAGAGATTTCACTCTTCATTCACTTTATAAAAATGAAGGATAAAGTCACTGATGGAGCGATGTGATCTCAAATGGTTATTCTTCAAGGAGCTCTAATCTGTAGCTCGCGGTAAGCCGGATAACGGTGCCAAACTGATATAAAACTGCCGTTATCAGACGACCAGCCACAACCCTATATCGACAGGTGATAAACTGATAGGTTACATTATAGGGACCCCGAGGAAGTCCCTTAATATATCAACGAGAATTTTATCCTCGAAGAGAAAATTTCGGAAAAAATTTAGTCCAACGGCTTCGAAATGACGTTTTTGAAGGGAACAATCCATTCCGTTTTGAAAAGATCGTTGCGGATTATTAGATTCGAGCTCCGCATTCACATAAAAGATGAGATTAGAGTGGCACAAAATTTTCTCAGGCAGAATTAAACGGAATCGTGGCTTACATTGAAAACTGTTAGTGTAGAATGTAATTGGCCGAGGCTCTCCAATTTCCAAGAACATTTTATCCCGCATCAAACCCGCATTTGCTATACAGACTCTGTACGACTGTAGTGGGTCCTATGTAACTATGAGTACCAAAATTTATACGGGAATCGAGATAGTGACTCGAGAAACTAAATTGGTGATATCCTCGTTCGTATTAGAATCATGAATTGAGTGGAGCTGCGGCAACACATTATTCTACTTTCAATCGAATGTGAATTTCCTTCTCTTGGCGCAACTTTTACACCGCTCTAATTAACTTATACATTACAACCGCGATTATCTTCATGGGGGGTTAAGCACGGCCAAGATTCTGCGAGACTTTAATGACGTTATTCAAAATAAGCTTAAGCCCCACACTTACCTTTACCCAGCTCACAGTAAATTGGCACTGATTAAGACATCTTGCGTGATCAAAGCTGGTAGATCTAAGGAAGGAGAACATTTCACAGAGATGATCTACCCCGAAATCTCCAATTTTTAAGCAGCTTCATTTATTTGCCAGCTTTGACGCTCCCACAACTATCGCATATCTCATCATCGTGACTCGGGTTGAAATTTTGATTGATATTATTGAAAATAATGAACCTGAATATCTAAGCCTGAAACTCGGTTTAACTTCTCTCTTTACCAGGTCGAGTCATTCTGCTCTACTTACAACCCGGACGTCTACGTTGTGGTCTACTCAGTCGTTGACAGAAGAAGCTTAAAAATGGCTGAAGAAACGTTGCTCTATCTTTGGAAAAGCGACTACATGGCATCGCACGGTGTTATCCTCGTCGGCAACAAGGTTGACCTGGAAAGAAAGCGAGAAGTCCCATTAGTCGGTGAGATTTCCTGCACTCTTAAAACAAGTAGACCTTAAGAGTTGGGGTTTGGCCAGTGGTTTTCCCTAATTGCTTCTTCTAGTGCCTGTTTTATGTCAGACTGCACTCTTTATGAATACTTTATTCTGTCCAGTTGGTCGTCGTCTGGCAAATAGTTGCGGTTGTAAATTTATCGAAACTTCATCCGGGTTGGCCCACCACGTGGATGAATTGTTAGTCGGAATTTTGGCCCAAGTCAAACTCAACCCTCAAAGAGATCGTGACCAAGCAACGAGGAGAAGACGTAGCAAACATCGCAGACGAATCCTTAAACACTTACTTGGAATAAAGAGGAAGACTAAGAGCTGCGAAAATCTCTTCATATTGTAAATCCTGAGGTTTGTATGACAGTGGACCAAATACTTTACGTGGGTCTCGAGATATCAACTCAAAGAAGTTAAATATTTATATTAAATATCAATTTAAGTTTAAAGGTACGATAATATATTCACACTTAATAAGAAGAATAACGCTCTTAACCATTATTAACATATTTTCGATACAGTATGCGTAAAATGCAATTTTTAAAATTTTTCAAATTGCATTTTAAAATTTTTTAAATTGCATTTTAAAATTTTTTGAATTGCATTTTACGCATACTATGTCGAAAAATATCGTATGAAACTCGTGTGTACGATTTTACGCACTCGATGCATAATATACTATATTATAATACCAATCCGTATAATTTATATAGCCATCAATTTTCTGAGAGAGAACACCATACTAATAATTTATAAATTATTGAGGGAACAGTGGAATACTTGATAACTTGTTACTTCCTAAAAATATCATTGAATAATGTGACGTATTTTCATGACATGTGTAAATACAATATTATAATATTCATGGTCATTATAACTTCATTATATCGTGTGACTAATGCCATAAGGTCGTAAGCGCCAAAAAAAAGAATTTTCTTTGCGAATATGCGCAAAAGATGTTACATTACATGAAAAAGATTTTGTCACCGAAAAAACCAAAAATTTTTTTCTTGCGCTTACGACCTTATGGCATTAGTCAGGTGATATGTATATGATATCATATTTTTTCGGCCCATGCAGGCATCGGTGTTTTGCAATGCTAGGAATTGTGCAGAATAGTATTCATGCGGTTTAATGTATTTCGAAAATGTATTTCAAGGGTGGAGGCAGGAGAATGGACATTGACGGTCTACCAAATTTTGATCGATCAAATATTTACAATTCATATTATGGATATGAATGTAATTGTCTATTCAATCGAACGGGTGAATACATAAAGGTTTAAAAATCGACAGGGTATACGTGTGTTATAGGGGATATTTGAATCCAGGATAAACGTTTTCATTTTCAAAAAATACTCCGCGGTCAGGTTTTTGGTTCTCTGAACTAATTTGTATGCGTAATAAAAGTTGGAGCCCCCAGCTACAGTTCGCTAATTGAATATAAAAAAAGGTTGGAATTGAATAATGGGTTTTTAATAAATATGGAAATAAGATAACACCAATAGCTTTGCTGCACGTATGTAATCAAATTCATAATATAAAGGTGATGTAAAAATGTCCAAATCCTATGTGACAAACGTACTCATGTAACATTATAATAGTTAAGATTAAATATATTCATATAATACTTTCTTATTGAAATCCAAGCGACAAATATATTCGAGTTAATAAATTCAAAATTAAGACATGTTCGAAATATTGCGAATAGTGAACGCAATCGGTTTTGTAAATATAAAAATAATTAATATAATGATAATTTTGACTTTGATTTAAGGAGTGACAAAAGATTATTGACTTGTTCGTCTGATTGTCACCTCCGTACGTGTGTCTGGACCACTATCGTAAATATAAACACGTTTTAATACATGCACGAGAATCAAGGTGATGAATGTTTGTTCATTTTTTATAAATCTTCCAAATTGAAGTATTCCGGATAACTTTGGGACGCAACAGAAAATAGGCTGAAAAGTACCAAATAATATAACTACTCGTATATTATAATTACTTATTGTATGTATACAATTTATAAGAATTCATTATTAGGAATATGAGCAGTCATTTCTCATTAGACACGTTCGAGATAGATTTGTCACTTTGGCGCTACATATACATATATAATATTTACTTGATACGGATATACATTTACCTATATATACATATACTGTAAATTATTCGAAAATATTGTGTTGTGATTAGCATACTATCAACATTGTACTTTTTTTAATAAAGGAAACTAATACAATACGATACGTAATCATGATTCTTTTCTTCGCTTTCGTTTTTTTTTTTTTTCATACGGGATAATAAGATCCTTACTACCTACGGCCTGTTTATTTTATCAAAAGTTAAAGACTAATCAACATACAGCTCAAGCATTACGCAAAAGCGTCACAATCCCAGGGGACGAAGCTCCCTATAGGTACAACAAATAGATTAGTAGAATCTGATTAATCAACGGCATTGCGTGCAGAACAGCATCAGCAATTCGCTCGCTGTTTTACGCGATATTCAATACCTCTTCATAGAATTTCATCAATTCAGCCTCGAAAAGTTGTTACAGAAACAAACACCCAGTGAATTCTAACTTCAAGTTTCATGTTATGTATTAATTTATGTGCTCGCTGACTGGAAAAAGCAAATATAGTAGCTCCTTGTTGTATGCAACTGCGAGTTAGGAAGCACAACAACGTCATGCGGGATGTATGACGCAAGGCGCATTGGCCTTTGCAGCAAAAGTAGTTCGTAAGTTCGGCCGCGAGATGGTAATACCATTTGTCTACCCGTTGGCTCGATTGCCGACCGAGTTAAACTTGGGTAACAGCATTAGCTGTCATAGGTCAGCGTCCAGTGGCCTGTGGGGCGGCAACATGTCTGTATGCGGATACGTTAACGAGTCTCAATACAAACTCTCCGATAGGAAATCAATTAAATTAGATATTATTGTGATACGAATGTTGTATTATGATATCTTCTATAGCAAAAGCAAATAAAGAGACTCTGTTAATAGTAATTAGTACATATTTATTTTTAAAAAACAATTAGGATTTACGAATTATACATACATGACTTCGGCAATGAATAATATTGTATCGATGCTAGAAAAATAAATTCCCAGATACACTAATTACCAATTGCTTAGTTATTTCCAATTTACCCCTCCCTATGATTATGCGTTCCAAATAAAAACAGTATAGCAAATTGGATTTAATGCATTTTCAGCTAATTGGAAAATTTGCGACCACCTCTTGGAGTCAGATATTCTCCTGATGTCAGGAGCGATTTCCGATTTGAAATTATTCCACCTGTTAAAAATGCTAGTACAGATAAGCTATATAGCGACGTGCATGAAGCAGCGTATGCATTCCTCTATCGATAGACTACTCTTTTCCCCCACCAAGAATTTCAGAACACCTCCTCGAGCTTTATGTTTTCCTGATACCAGGAGCATTTTTCGACTTAAAATTATTCTAACTCTTAAAAATGCTAGTATAGATAAGCTATAGAGTGACGTGCATGAAGCCGCCTATGCCGGACAGATGTGCCTTATTTTCAGAGTAAATTTTCTGTCATTTGAGACTTTTTTCGGAGTCATATTTCCGGCAGTTGAGACTTTTTTCGGAGCGATATTTCTGGCAGTTGAGACTTTTTCCGGCGTCATATTTCTGGCAGTTGACGCCTCGAACTTAACTCCTAAAAATAAGGTGTCAACTGCCAGAAATATGGCTCCGGAAAAAAGTCTCAACTGCCAGAAATATCGCTCCGAAAAAGTCTCAACTGCCAGAAAAATAACTCTATTTTCTTAAAAATGATAGTAGAGATAAGCTATATAGCGACTGTATGAAGCAGCGTATGCATGCATGTGTCGATAGGCACTCCAAAAATTTTAGAACACCTCCTCGGGTTTTATGTTTTCCTGATACCAGGAGTATTTTTCGACTTAAAATTATTCTAACTCTCAAAAATGCTAGTATAGATAAGCTATATAGCGACTGCATGAAGCAGCGGATGCATGCCTGTGTCGGCACAGTACTCAAAAATTTTAGAACACCTCCTCGGGTTTTATGTTCTCCTGATACCAGGAGCTTTTTTCGACTTAAAATTATTCTAACTCTCAAAAATGCTAGTTTAGATAAGCTATATAGCGACTGCATGAAGCAGCGACTGCATGAAGAGACTATTTTCGGAGTGATATTTCTGGCAGTTGAGACTTTTTCGGAGCGATATTTCTGGCAGTTGAGACTTTTTTCGAGGGTCGTATGTCTGGCAGTTGACACTTCAAAATTAACTCCTAAAATTGAGGTGTCAACTGCCAGACATACGACCCTCGAAAAAAGTCTCAACTGCCGGAAATATCACTCCGTTTTCTTAAAAATGATAGTATAGGTAAGCTATATAGCGACTGCATGAAGCAGCGTATGCATGCATGTGTCGATAGGCACTCCAAAAATTTTAGAACACCTCCTCGGGTTTTATGTTTTCCTGATACCAGGAGTATTTGTCGACTTAAAATTATTCTAACTCTCAAAAATGCTAGTATAGATAAGCTATATAGCGACGTGCATGAAGCAGCGTATGCATGCATGTGTCGATAGGCACTCCAAAAATGTTAGAACACCTCCTCGGGTTTTATGTTTTCCTGATACCAGGAGTATTTTTCGACTTAAAATTATTCTAACTCTCAAAAATGCTAGTATAGATAAGCTATATAGCGACGTGCATGAAGCAGCGTATGCATGCATGTGTCGATAGGCACTTCAAAAATTTTAGAACACCTCCTCGGGTTTTATGTTTTCCTGATACCAGGAGTATTTTTCGACTTAAAATTATTCTAACTCTCAAAAATGCTAGTACAGATAAGCTATATAGCGACGTGCATGAAGCAGCGTATACATGCCTCCATCGATAGACTACTCTTTTCCCCCACCAAAAATTTCAGAACACCTCCTCGGGTTTTATGTTCTCCTGATACCAGGAGCATTTTTCGACTTAAATTTATTCTAACTCTCAAAAATGCTAGTATAGATAAGCTGTAGAGTGACGTGCATGAAGCCGCCTATGCCGGACAGATGATGCCTTATTTTCAGAGTAAATTTTCTGTCAGTTGAGACTTTTTTCCGGAGTCATATTTCCCTCAGTTGACACCTTAAACTTAACTCCCAAAAATAAGGTGTCAACTGCCAGAAATACGACTCCGAAGAAAAGTCCCAACTGCCAGAAAATGAAGTGATTTTTCTGGCAGTTGAGACTTTTTTCCGGGTTCATATTCCTGGCAGTTGACACCTTATTTTTGGGAGTTAAGTTTGAGGTGTCAACTGCCAGAAACGTGACTCCGAAAAAGTCTCAACTGCCAGAAAGGATGCGATTTTTCTGACAGCTGAGACTTTTTGGCGCGATGTTTCTGGCAGTTGAGACTTTTTCCAGGCTCATATTCCTGGCAGTTGACACCCCAAACCTAACTCCTAGAAATAAGGTGTCAACTGCCAGAAATAATACTCTGAAAAAAGTCTCAACTGCCAGAAAAATCACTATTTTCTCAAAAATGATAGTATAGATAAGCTATATAGCGACTGCATGAAGCAGCGTATGCATGCATGTGTCGATAGGCACTCCAAAAATTTTAGAACACCTCCTCGGGTTTTATGTTTTCCTGATACCAGGAGTATTTTTCGACTTAAAATTATTCTAACTCTCAAAAATGCTAGTATAGATAAGCTATATAGCGACGTGCATGAAGCAGCGTATGCATGCATGTGTCGATAGGCACTCCAAAAATTTTAGAACACCTCCTCGGGTTTTATGTTTTCCTGATACCAGGAGTATTTTTCGACTTAAAATTATTCTAATTCTCAAAAATGCTAGTATAGATAAGCTATATAGCGACGTGCATGAAGCAGCGTAGGTGAGCCTATATCGATAGACTACTGTTTTTCCCCAGCAAAAATTTCAGAACACCTCCTTGGGTTTTATGTTTTCCTGATACCAGGAGCATTTTTCGACTTGAAGTTACTCTAACTCTTAAAAATGCTTGTATAGATAAGCTATATAGCGACGTGCATGAAGCAGCGCATGCATACCTACATTGATAGGCACTCCTTTCCCCCGCCAAAAATTTCGGCACACCTCCTCGGGTCGGATGTTTTCCTGATACCAGGCTGATTTTTAAGAGTTAGAAAAATTTCAACTCGAAAAGCGTCCTGGTAACAGGAGAACATTAGACCCAAGGACGTGAGCTGAAATTTTTGGCGGAAAAATGGGACAGCGTCTATTGATATGTTTGTCCATTACACCTCGTATCCGATGTTTTTCCGATAGCAGGCGGATTCTTCGACGTAAGATTTCAGAAAATCTTAACAACGTTGGCGAACAGCGACCTGCATGAAGCAAGTATCGGAGGAAGATTTGCTTGGATGGAACGAGCAACTACTAGATTAGTACGCCTTATTATTTAGAATTTTGAACGGATTCACCCCGCGAATAATTTTATACCTGCGAAATAAAGAGTTGTGTAGGAAAGGGAAAGCGTACTCTAATGAACGAATTGATTATCGGTATCTGAAAATTTATTACTGCAGAATCGATACAATGTTACTGATTGTTAAAGTTATGTACAATTCGTAATTATTTCTTAAAAATATATACATAATGCTTCGTTACACAAATTATCGCAACAGCGGATTTGTCTTAAATTACCCCCCTGGTTTTAAAACTGATGTAAATATGGAAGGAGATACTTTTGGCGAATTGGTCCGGATAGAAAAAACAACTTCTTTCGTATATAGCTAATTGCGTCCTCGAAGAATTGTTAAGATAACAATGCGTGCGGCAATCGGTATGAAATCTCGGCGTCGTCAAACTGATTATTTACTAGGGGGTGGTCAATAAAACACTCTTTCATACACATATATATTTTCGATTTACAAATAGGTTTATTGGATATCATTTTCTACATTACTCTTGACGTGTGTACATATACAGTCTTAAAAGGGACTCGGTACTTAGCTTCATTTGAAGTACTTCGAAACATTTGGGAAAGTGTGTCGATGAAAACATATTCCAAGTTTGAATTGTACCGATGAAATCAACATATGAATTAGTTCAACTGATGAACAAAGGGTTCATTGCTGTCCGACGTCTGTTGATATATTTGAATATTTCATTTTGTAAAAGTTATCCGCATTCATAGAAATATAATATCTCGTCGTGCTCTACGGACTAGAAAATCCGTATAAGTATACCTACAGCTAGGGACGGAGACAGAAAGAAAAACTCGAATCATTTCAATCAGTACCGAACACCAATTGTAGTCAAGCATATAGTTCTTTTAATTCTTCACGCTGTTCACATGAAAAACTATAATAGCTCAAAAGTGAGTTTCGAAATACCCTATCTGACGTATTTTTCAACACAAAATCAATCCTCGCACGATCCAAAACGATAAAACGATGAATTTTCAGAGTATGTATAGTCACAATCCGGAGAGACTTCGTGAAAACATATTTTCTGAAACCGTACTGTTCCCTACCGCTGCTTTGCGATAATGAGAACAGATTTCCTAGTTCCCCTATAATATCTCCAGGCGTAGCTTCTGAAAAACTCGTTTTGTGTTAAGTGTTACAGTTTTAAAAATAATCATACTCTTGTAATTCCGTTATGTTTGTTTTTCCGATACAGAATTCGGAATAGGTCTTGAATAATTGAGAAATTGCGATGAACGATAGTCATGCATTTTGGATAGTTCACAATACGAAAAAAATTATTTTTGTCTTTTCAGAAAAAGTTTTTAATTTCACAAATTTTAGAAATATTCCATATATATTTATTCCATAGACCATAGGTCCTTATAACTATATTGTTACTGTGCGAAAATCGCTACGGTTACATAATTGTTTCAATTATAAAACAATTGTCGTGTAACGATTCTGCATCGAGTTACACGAATTTCAGGAAACTCTTACATGATAAATATACTTGGCACATACATACTGCTCGCATAATTATATTTAAAATTTTTATCTGATTTTTATATTCGGTAGCTACAATTGATATATAGGACAGGTTTCAATCAAGCTAATGCAATATTGAATTCATATAGATTAGACAAATACCTTTTTCCTAGTCCTCCATACGTCCTCCGCATTATAATTATGTATTATATATTATATATGGGGCATTCCATGTCAACTCAACCAATGATTATCCCTCACCATTTTCGATTCGCTTCACGATTTTTTATACGATTCTGGGATCTCAAAAAAGCACTACTGAATTTCTTCCGATTTTCCCCTCCAGCCGTTAATTTTCAATGATCATTCAAACCCACCTCAAAATTGGCATTTTTTTTTAAATCCCAAAAAATTCTCAAAAATCTTTTTTTGTATTCTGATCATTTTGACACCCCTACCATGATGGGATGATTTTTTCTTCTATTTTTTTTATATATATTATATTATATGGATGGATTTTTTTATATATATTGTATAGTTTTTATATATATTTGTATATTTTCAGTACACTGAAGAACTTCTTTGAAATCGAATTATTTTTATTCCTTATGCTTGGATATTTTGATCGTTATTATATTGTATCTTACTATATAATCAGATTATGATTAACATTTGGGCTGTTTGCAAAAGTAGGAAAATAGCGTGGAGAGAAGATTGAATTTTAGAATTAATTTTAATAATACTAAAGTTACGTAATATGTTACACATCGAAATATCCGAAATAGCGTTCATTTAAAAACTCGAACGAGCTTTCAACATGATCTCTCTTTCATGTTCAGAGCAATGTATGTAATGTATGTATAATTGCGTATCTACTATAAATTATGTTTCTCACATATTATATATGGTTATAACTTCTTGAAGCTTATATACGTGGAGTGAGTTTCAAGTAAAATGAGTAAAAAGCTTATTAGGTAGAAGTCTGTATTTTCAAACCTAATTATTTATAATATATTAAACCTATGTATATATATACCTATATATGTATAGTGTGATGGAACTTTTCTAGTTTTTTTGATAACAAGATTAATCAACGTACACATATTTGGATTCCACACGTCCGTATAATTAGTACATTGATTTCTTACCTTTGTTATTCGAATTTTGACTATGTAATTCATATATCACGCTAATTTATTACAATAAGATATGAGCACCCCTACAGAATAAATTAGTCGATTGTACTTTTAAAAAAAAATGTAGGTAAGTATATAGTATATCTTTTAAAGTGATAACAAAAAAATCTTTCAAAATAATTATATGTATTTATACATATTTCACTAGCAAAGTCTGCAACCAGTATTCCCTTCGTTGCTATATTGTGTATTTATGAATGCAGATCATTTATTATATTGTATACTGAAAGTTGTTGACTTCATTCATTTAGATTTTAGGTAATAATGTCTCTAACGATAAGTTAGTGATAGGAATCTCATGTACGCTATTTAACACAGGCTTGAACTTTTGTGACCGTAGTGGAAATTGTTGACTGCAAATTTGTCTCAAATACTCTGACACCAAGATTCAAAATATTTTAGACAGATAGAAATTTCCCTGAATTTACCTGACCAATTTAAGGATGAATTTTTCTTTGTTCAACCAGATATTCACAAAAAAATTTAGGAGTCTTTCACCAATTTACAGAATAAAAAGGTCCACCAAGGAAGGGCTATAATTAATTGACTACATACCATTTGCATAAAATTATGTACTATAGTCTATACATATGTATATATATTACTATATTTCGATTCTCACACGTACTTTGTAACAGATGCTTAGATTACTGACCTTAGACTTAAACTTAAGACTTTAGACCTTAGATTTTAGATTTGCTCGCTGCTTTCATATGTCAATTGTAAGTATTAATTTGAATTTCAATTGACTAATATGTTATATGTTAATTGCTGATATACACATGTCTCAAAATTGTATTAGATTATGAAATGGATTGTGAGTGGGGAAGATGAATGTTTTTAGTTAGTTTTCTTCTTTTAAATTTCAAATTATTCTTTCCCTCTATTTAGCAATAATATACGATTGCATATAGATACATATCTCATAAATTTTATTAAAATATCTAACAAAATATTTCAACTTTGTAATTTCTCAATATCATCAAATAAGTCAAATTTCATCCATTCGCTTTATAAATGACGTACAATTATGAATAATTTATAACTTATGCAGTAGAGCTTTATTTGAATGCTCTAAAATACATTTAGTTTCAGCAGATCCATTTGGAAAGATAAGATCTTTGTTAAAACTTATTTATTAATTTATTTCAATCACTGTAAATTCGCTTTCTTATCTTCATTCGTTGCTTTTATACTTCACAACCCTCAAGTCTGATCTAAATTTGGGATTCTTTTTTCCTAACACACAAGTAGAACTACTAAATAGATTGACTGGATTGGGAAATGAAATATTTAAATACCTAATTATTCTATACCAGATCACTGACATCGTAGACAAATCTAAATGACCATTCACAAATGAATTGACAAACTGTACAGCTATATTTAATATATCTATAAACAACTCCTTGACAATTATATAATTCAAATACATTTCAATCATAATCAATTCAAAGTACTTTTCTGAAAACATTCAAGATTATTTCTACCCAACGACGTAATGACCTCAAAAATCAAATTGTTAAATGCCAAACGAAAATAAAATCTATTATACTCAGTACAAAGAATCTTTGACTTCTCTTTCAAATAAACTAAAACCGAGATGTTACTATTGAAATGAAAAGTAGAAACTCTTGCCACACTTATGATATAGTGAACATTCAGCGTTTAATAAGTTTAGTATTTTCTTAATAACTTTAGTAACGACTAGATCCCTTGAATAAAAAACAATGAAAATCTCATACCAATTGATACTTGCCAAACATTGATCACAGCTGCACAGTCACATAAAAAAATGAGTAATAGACAACAGTGACTGACGAATATAGTATGCAAACGAATGCGAGATATCACGTCTAATATAAGTCATGAAACTGAAAAATACTGAAAAAATTGCACCTCACATACCTACAACGTAGTAATATACATATTGGATGTCAGATTTTTGTTGTCACCATAGATGGAAAATAGAATAAATCTGTTCTACAATCTGAATACCGAATACACTCTTTCTTGTAAGATAGCAGTCATCACTCTACTATACACCACAACTATCTTACAATTTAGACTCAATTAGAACGTTTCAATTAGCACGTTACAATTTATAACATACTTTTATTGTTGATAGCCGTTGGTGTGGTTGTGAGCATCTTGACTGTCTATACTGTACCCAGTTATGCTGTCTGGACTTTGCAAGGATGCAGCATACAACGGGTTCACCGGCGTAGCACCAGTGTCAAATTGTGTTGAATCGTATACACTGTTATTCTGTGAACAGAAGAATATTCTGTTTTGGAATCAACTGACGATCAGTTTTATCATTTTTATAAACTCTGTATCAGGTATTTCGTTTACCAGACCAATTCTTTGCGCAATATTCAAAGACACAAAAGATCATAAACTTTAATCAGCTAATAATAAAAAGCCTAACATTTCTGTGTGACTAAGTTTTATCTTTTATCTCTATTTGCTCATTATGTTAAGGACGATATGCTGTCACATCACATTTCGAGCTAAATTAAATGAAGTAAATTTATATCCTTGATTTGAACAATCGTGTTATCAAAGTATATTTATATTCAAAAAGGAACGGAATGGGTTCAGGCATCTATGAATAATGTGTAATGTCCAATGACGTAGACAATCTATTGGGATAATAAGAATATTAAATAATCCAATCTATAATGAGCTTGCAATCGTATCACGTAATTTATATCATCGCATCATCGAGCAATATAAAATTTGGTAAGTACAGATGTCTTTCATCTAGCTCTTACCTGCTCAATTTTTAATTCTATATACATATATATACACTGAATTGCACGTATTAGTATGCCTCGGATGCAAAATTAGTGTGAATAAATAAAACGAATATGAGATCTACAGTAGAACGTTTAATAAAATGAATGTTGCATGCTAAAGATTAATACAGTTGATATCAATAATAAGCGATCCTCTGTGTACGTTATTGTGCAACTAATGATCTATGTGCCATGTGAAATCTAGTATCATAAGATTCCCTATCTACGAGTGATCAATAATCGAATTATTTACAAGTTATACTCAAAGTCCAAGCTCTCAGCAAGAAATTATATTTTCTATTTAATCTTTTTTCTGTAACATACATATAATCAAAGAAATCATCGATGTAACTGACGTTTACATCACTAAACATTGAGAAAAATAATTATGTTATATACAATTATTTATTTTAAGCTTTAGGAACGTACCCAAGGTACATACGTAGTATGGAGTGACAGTATTTACAATGCTCAAAAATTACAAGACTTTTGGTGAAGATTTTTGAAAATCGAAATGTTAATCTTTATGTTTTGGCAATTTGTTAAATAATTTTAGATAATCGCCTAAGCCAGATGATTCTCCAGAATTATTATCAGAGTTATTAAGACTGTAAAAAGTAGTCGATTGAGAATTTCCCGGAGATAAGCTCAAAGTTTTTCTGCCACTAATACTACTATCAGATGTATTATTCATCGAAAAAAAGGATAAATCTGTACTTTGAGTTTGCGAAGAAGTCGGAGAACTCGGTTTTGAATTTGTTGCCATATCTTTGCATGGCGGTTCTGATTCACGCTCAAAATTTGCGGGCCTCGGAAAATGACTCGAACTACTCAGATCCTTAAGGCTGCTCTGTTCAGTTGGAGAAAATTTTTTGAAATCATCATCATCAACTCTACTCAGTAGAGCGCTCGAGCTTTGCATTAGCGTCAATAAGTCCGAATCGTCCGAAGAAGATTCGGACTTTAAACTACTCCTAGAAGATTCGATCTCAACCAAGTTTCTCTGTTCTCTATAGTCCGAAATATTTTTTCCTTTACTAGTTGATGGACCGTTGAATACATCGGAATTTGGCTTTTTACCTTTATCAAACAGTAGATTTGAATCAGACAAGTTCTCTATATAATTCGTGAATATCTTCGAGTTACGTTTTTGGTTTCCGACATAATCTAAGCTGCTTTTTGAAGGCTTCAATAAAGCATCGGTATTTTCAGATCGCGATATGCCACTGTTGATAGATAACTTTGAATTGAGCTTTCCATCTTGTTCCAAAAGTTCGAATGACCTAAGCGATTTATCTTCAAATATTCCCGATATTTGACGATTATTTCTAGCTATTGATGAATTCGATGTGTCAGACGTTATTTCAACAGAAGATTTAGCTTTCCATTGCAAATTTCCAACTCCATTATCGTTCGATGGTGAGAACAAGTTGACGTTACTATCGTGGCGTTCGGGCATATATATGAAATTACTTGCTGTCGGCGAGAGTGTGTAGTTTGAAACGGTAGTGAAATCTTGATTGTTCTTCGAATCAGTCATAAAATTCCAATCAATGTTCAAATTCGGTGTACTCAAAGGTGAATATTCTAATCTCTGTAATCTAGTTGAGTTGTTTTTCTGCGAACGTTTCCTGCCTTTTAAAATATTTCGCTGCATATCAAACTCCTTAGAAGTTGAACTAGCATTGAGACTTAGCTGAGAACTAGATCTACACGACCAATCTGTTGTGAGAGCTAAAGAATAAAGTGAACTTCTCTGCTTGGATGTGGAAGGATTCTTTAGCAAAAATGGATCGCATAACGGCTTGTGAATAAATGGTGTATGGACCTGGTATATGTAGTCACTGTCCGTTTTCAAAGAAGAAAAACTCTGTTGATGAGGCAACGACACCGTGTCTTCGTCCATAGCATCGTCCACTTGTGCCTTGTAGGAGAACATTATAGACGGCTGTGAAACACTGTAAATAAAATACAGAGATGTTAAAAAAAAAAAAGAGACTTTCACTTCAGTTTTTACACAATTTGTATACAAAAAAATAGTATACATACCCGAAAAATTCTGATAGGAATGTGTGGTAGACCAACGGTGTAAATAAAGTCAAGTATAGCCCAGCGGTAAGATCAACTACACACAACCCAGCTGGATCCTGTGTATAGTTTAAAAGGCCTGCTCCCACCGACTGTATCAGATTAAGTAATGCCAAGGTTCCGACGTAGATGTAAAAACTTTTTCGTGCTAAAACGAATCGTTATAGAATAAGAAATCAGGGAATTTAGAAGCTATTGGTATTTCCTAGCTGTATGAATGCAGGAGAATAATGACTTGAGATTGACGAATGAGAGAGAGAGTTATTGCTTACTTGGCAAAGCTAGTCTCTCGCGTAATCTCGTCCTTGGCAGTATTAATATAAAGAGGTATATCTGTAAAAGTAAATTTGCATCATTATTTTCGACTAAATGTATCAATTCCTAATTTTCATATAAAGATTTTTGGTGATTGGGAAATCGAACTCAAATCTACAGAAATCTATCTGAGGATTATATCACTTGTCCATAAATTGATATTTTTGTTCTAATAATCATGAAGGATCCGTGAGGATAAGATATATGCTTTGGGATAATTCATGGCACATTATTTTTGTCCAGAAACTAAATTTCAATTGATTTCTACAACGGATTGGTTCAATATTTGATTTCATCTCACCGTTGTGAATACAAGACTGCTGCAGAACCAGAACATCATTCCTCCGTGACCAAATAAAAAGAAATTTCTACTTGGTATTTCAAATGTGTCATCAGGTAAGACCAATTCTAGTGTACCTTGAGTTATTGTAAAAGTTAGTGCTATGAATGATGTAGCTAACAAAACTCTACGAATACTTGAACGGCTGTCCAAGTGCCCTGGAAATATGATCAATATTATTTAATACAGAAACCAGCAGCTTTGTAAGTAGATTATTCAACTAGAAATGATAATTTGATAATAGGGTCACCGCAAAAACGGAGATCTTAAAATCAGTGCTCTTAACAGATTGGTCAAGTTTCTTCAATTCTATAAGTACAGTGAATAACAAGAATAAATTTACCAAAAGCTAAGCCAAATATGACCACGCTCATTTCTGTAGACAGTAGGAAGAATCTGACGGTGACCCATAGAACCTTGTCGGCTAAACCGCCGACTGTTGCTGCTGCGTTAACGGTCATTGATACAACGCAGCGTATTACTGATATTAATATATTACTTACAACCTGGAAGGATGGAAAATTTATATTAATTATGATTGATTATTGAGATTTAAGATCAGGAGAAATCATCGCTGTTTAATATACCACTCACAAGACCATAAAATGCTAAGAATATTGGACTGCTAGTTGCACGTAGCTTCAGTCTTGCTCTGTTAAATCTTGCCGCGATAAATATGAGGAATATTAAGTTTGGTACAAGTATTACAATGTCCCATATTCTCACCCTGAAAATACAAGGTTTGTTGTAGTTTTTTTTGTCAGGAATGTGAACAATATTTTCAATCTGATTATACTTTCATTTTTAAAGGAGATAAAAACGATCATCTAGAATTTGAAATATACAAAATGGATTGATGTTCGAAATGAATAACACGATCAATTCTAACTTAATATTTTCAAACGTTAATAAGATATTGTGATATATTGGAGAAAATGTTAGTACATGAAGAAAAAACACGATGTAATTAGATCTTTTGACCTAATGATATCTTATCATAACATTTTTGAAAGTGATTAAATTCTCACCTAGATTCAGCAATTTCCTTATACAAAATTAATTTGCAGAAATGATCCTCGATGTCCATAGGAGAACTGATATTTGGATCAATCGTTGTGGCAAGTAATCGTCGAAAGTGTACTTCGGACACAGTTTCCAATTCAACGTTGCCGTACATGATTTTCTTTGTCAGTGGTTATTCTTATGTTACCTCTAGTCAATCATTTTTTCATTAAATGTATAACAGTGATTAGATGCTGAAAAAGTAATAGACTGTCTTAATCCGTGAATGATAAACAGAACCGAAATTTGAATTGGCTTAAATGATTTGTTCAATAAGATAAACAAGATTTTCGAAATTTCGTATGAAATATCAATACTTTATCATTGAGATGATTAATAAATTTTATTATGCGTAATAATTCGCTCGTAACAATACAATGAACAAACAAAGAAAGGCCAGATACTGCGTAGATGATAGGATTGACTCAAGAGCATAAACATAACCTCATCGGAAAACCCCATGACAAGTTTAACGTAGGAGATATTAGTTAATTTACAAAGTATGAAATTGTTTGTTGAGTAAACGGCGATTGTGAGAGTATTATGATGAACTATTAACCAATTAATTGAAATGTATTGAGTTGAAAATCGATAAAAAATGTAAAATTTTTCAGCTGTCAACTCTTTGGCAAGTTTTAGGGAAAATGATCTGATAATTTGTTTACGGTAATAGAATTATAATGTATAATTAACTTAGGTACTGAATAACTCACGTTAGTATCATAACTGTACAGAAATCAATTCCCCGTAGTGAAAGTTAGTCAGATTTGACGATTATTATCGTAAGGTTTTGCAACTTCTCACAAATTTTCAATGTCCATTTTGTCCTTCGCGTAGCAGACAGCTACTCTATTCGACGAGCAGAAGTAGGAGTCGATCTTTTAGGTAAATTATTAGACGAACCATGGATAAATCTCCATGCGAAGTAACCCCATATCGCGTACTTTCCAGCTAATATTAAAAAAGGAACACTTGTCTCTCGCGGAGTCATTACATTTCGTAAAATTATTCTCACCGAGATAACATCGTGTTGATTGGTTGGCTCATTCGCAATTTACTATCAGTGGTCAGGTGACGCTGGGTGACGTTATCTCGTATGTATCATAAATATGGTTCGCTCCTTGACTCTCTCGGTTTAGAAATTTCGATATGTAAATATTATTCCTCGCTATTTATATCTTTCTTTAACAATTAAAATGGCTCTAGACTATTCAAAAGATTTGTTGAAAAACTTGCATCTAGAATTGCCACAGCCACGGAATACAGGTGAAAGTTTTTTGGTTAATGGAGATTACGAGTACTGGCATTATGGTTGCGACGGTATCAATGACAGAGTAAACAATTTTCTATTATCACAATTTACACGTCACAATTAACTTAACATTATATTATATAATATATTATCATGAATCTCATTCCAATTCTTATCACACCAGTCTGCTATAGTTTCCGAGAATATCATTATAACGCGAACTAGTTCAAACAAACAAACGAGTATGTTTTCAAATCATAATATCATCATTATTTACGTTATTAAACTTCCGTGAAAGATTTGTATTATCAAAATGATTTCCTTGCCCATTATAACCGTCTAATATAAGATTCAGGTTTTATACTCACTATAATTACAATAAAATGATGCGGTCTTTACCTCATGTTATTTATTACAGTATTTAACAATCTGCAATCTTATCACTGCTGAATTTGATAAAATCTGCAACACGGTATACTTGTATAATACAAGATGAATATTCTGAAAATTCTCAATCTCACTTATCACTGATCAAACAAAAATGAAATAAAAAAACTCTTCGCCTGATTTTTAACCCGTCTTAGCCAATGTTTAAATACGTTGGAATAAGCAATAATATCCCAGGTGTTGGAACAACGTACCTGACTCTTGGTCGAGTTCTAAGACCTGAATGAAACAGTCTGTTTAACAGATTGCTATGCTTGGCAGAGCATGAATCCTCATAAAAGTAGCATGACGATGAATTAATGTAACTCAATAAAATTATCATTATAATTATATTGTCCAGGGATGGGGCTGCGGATATCGAACACTACAGACTATTTGTTCCTGGATTAAAAACAATTCGGAAACAGCCAAGCCTGTACCTAGCTTAAAAAATATCCAAGAAATTCTCGTTAGCTTAGAAGACAAGGAAGCCTCGTTTATTGGCTCCCGAGAATGGATTGGAAGCTTTGAAGTAAGCGCAATGTTTTCTCAAGACTGCAAGTTGAGCTTTAGAAAATTTGGATGATATATTGGTAGCTCAATTCAAATTATCATCAATATTCTACGCTGAAAGTTGCACTGTTTGAATCAAACCCTTTGTCGGCTAATTTCACTTTCTTATTCATCTAATGTATCTCTTTATTTTAATTTCTAGGTGTGTCTGGTCATCGACCAGCGATACAATGTTCTGAGCAAAATAATTCATGTACCTAATGGCAGAGATTTGATTAAGTTTACAGATACTGTTAAAAATCATTTCATACAATTTGGTAGTCCAATAATGATGGGCGGAGATAAAGACTGCTCAAGTAAGGGAATTATGGGTATACACTATGGTGCGCAGGGGATCATACATCTGCTTGTTTTAGATCCACATTTTGTTGGTAAAGCAAAAAACTCTCAAAAACTAGTTAGCGATTATTGGGTGAGATGGCAGGATTTAACAGATTTTGTCGATAGTTCTTTCTACAATCTTTGTTTACCGCAAATGAAATGTAAATCTTTGAAATAATAAAGAATAACGAAAAAAATTAGAGGTTCCTATCTATATTTTCCTATCAATGGTTATCTTAGTTATTTGTACAAGAATTTCAGATTTTTACATCGTTATTTCATCATTTAATTAGACATTATATTATGTTATACATTCTTAATAAAATATTATCAATTATAAGTCAGTTCCTCTCAGTTTTTTGGCCTCTTTGTTTCAATAATTCACCGATTTCTTGCTCGCTTAAGAAATCGTAATAACTAACTAAAACAAAATATACTCGTGCGTATCAAATTGGCTAATGAAAGAAGTTTGAAAACTACTCTAAGCATAATATTATAGATGCTGATTATCCTGCTAGTTAATACTAAATAAATAAATACCCTTATTTGTTAAAATAATCTTTCGTATCACATATACGGTTCCTATCATCCTCATCTTCTTTTGTTCATAAATAACATCTTTGCAGCTCCCTTGTATTCGGTATTTTATACGAATTATCTCTAGATTTTTAATCAGAATTCAGCAATAGACACACTCCCTGCAATACCCAATGCGAAATATGCTCTGCAGTTGCCAGATCAGCTTCAAACACAAGTCCAACACCCATAGCATTGCGTCTATTCGAGGTCGTGTATACCGGTGTCTTTAGCGTGTTCTGAGTTGAAAAGACAGTAATTTATAAATAGATTGTGGAGACGAATTTTATATGTTTGTAATTATACCTGCAACTTTAATCTGTGGGCTTCGATTGGTATAACAGTCAACACTGGCAGTTCTTCGATCAATACTTTTGGATATGAACGTTTTAAACAATGTGTGGCTGTGTCCCAACGCGCACCCTCTAAATACAACCCTTGGATGTAACAACCCTGAAAATAATTTATTCAAATAATTATTTATCGAATAAAGTATCGAAGCTTGCAATTATTTGGCGGAATATTTACAGCATGTTTTATATTTATTTCCATACCTGATCAGGCCTCTCCTCCACTTCTGCTGCGTCTTGGAAATTTGAAACTGCGGTGTAAGTTAACGAGCGATCTAAGGGCCAATTATTTTTTCGACATGCCATTTGCACCAATGCTGCTAAGTACGTTTCCGGAATATGTAATCCTGATAGCCAGATAACTACTGGTTCGTTGCAGCCGGCCTAAATAATGTTTAATTAATGAATATAGCAGGAATCCAGGCAACATTTTTAATGGATTATTCGGTTCTAGAAGCGTCTGTGAAAATCACGAATTTAATTTCCCTTGAATGAAGAACTCACCCATGTAGTGTATTGCGATATTCTCTTTTCAAAGTGCTCCATCCACCCTGCGAGATTCTTGTTTGTGGCTGGAGCCAACCGTGTCCATTCCGTTGGTAATAATCCGTTAAAAAGTGCCACAGATACACTGTCCAGTACAGCATCCATACCAATTTCACCTGCAATTGCCTGAAGACGAGAGTTGAGATGAATAATGATTTGGCTTTGGGTTTTGAAACAGTTTTCGGGTATTTGGATTAGATTTTATACCTTTCTGAGCTGAGTTAATGTTGTTGTCATTGTTCTTATCAACTTATTGAACCTTTCAAGTTCTTGGAATAGTACAATAGCAGTTGGAGTTATAGCTAAACCAAAGTTTCGTTTAACTTTTATCATGTCGTATTCTGGTGGTATTTTCACCAAAATATCCTTAGCAACGTTGTCTATGAAATCGTCTCTGCTGATGCCAGTACTACTTTCGGCTAAAGAAAGTAAAAAGAAAAAAAGAAACGAAGAGTAAAACAAACTAATTTCAAATTCTATATCATTGAAACCACATTTGGAAATGACGATTTAGTCAACCGTATCTGTATTAACTTACACAACTTGACCAAGCAGGCTAAAATCAGATGTAAGAAAAGATTTTTTAAAGCCATTAATCGAAGTCATATTATAAATATAATTCCCCCTTTAGGTATGATAATGATTATGCTCTATGATCTATACCCTGTAATTTTTGGTTTTTACATTAGTTTTACCTGTTTGAGGCTGCAGCTCAATCAAGTTCCTCCACATATCTCTGGTAGCTTGGGTAAAATAACCGATTTCAGCATTAGGATGTAGCCCGAATACTTCAGGAGAATTGACTAATGGTAATTCTTCAATAAATTCACAATAATGATCTTTGTCGCCTCCTGAGGGTATCTGATAATCTACTTCACTATCACGGTAAAAGTGAAACGGTTGAAACGTGTCAAATAAGAAATCACCAAAGTATTCATCCATGTAAACTTTCACGACACGTCGGTCGTAATTATCGATTACTCTGCCCCCGTACATCACCTTAGAATGATTATAGAAGTATTGGTAAAATGAATAATCAAACGATACGCTATATTCTTGGAAATCGAATACGAACCTCTCCAACTAAATACTTTAGACTGTTCCACGGTATCCTGCTCTCCTTTGCAATTAATGCTTTGCTTAGATAAGTATCTAATATAATTGTGCAAACATTGAAATCCGATTCGTTGAAATCGTAGTTTATGTTCCAGCCGATCTTATCATATTTTCTCCTTTCCTGAAAAAAAGGGCGAACCTTATTGTCTACTAACTATTACTATTTGCGATAAGAGTAGGGGAACATACAGAAATATACTCTTACATAAAATTATTTTTCCAACTAATTGCTACTATTTAGTTTCTGTCTCACCTGGACTACAGCGTGAAAGAATGCTAGTACATAAATAAGATCTTTGTACATATGATGACCACAGACGTCCAGGGCATGATGATGCATTTTTAGATACGTATTCCGTAGGTTTAACTTCAAACCATTCGGTGGTTCCGTAACGACTAAAGCATTTAATTATTCCATCAGTTAGATAGAATATATACTCACTCGGAAATCGCTGCTAACTTTGTCAATAATGGTACCTTTGAGTGATTGTTGTAAAATTCCAATCGGGAAACTTGGCGTTGGATCCGTAGTTAGCCAAAGACGAAAATCTGGGTGAGGTTTTCGGATATTTTCTAAATGTTTCTCCAAATCCCTCATGAAGCCGAGAAGTAAGTGGCAGTTTTGCAACATTAGCCACTGTCCTCTTGCCACAGCAGTTTTCAAGAATTCTACAGCACTCTAAAAGGATATATGACAATTAATTCCAGTCTTAAGAATGCCTGGGCAATTTCATGTCTACGGTTGCTTCAGTAGGCTAAATTCATCTCCTCGTACTCTAATAATGAGCGGAAATCATTTCAAAGTTTCCTAGACTAGTAGCTGAATGTATAAATGTTGGAAACGAGGTGAACCCTAAGGTTTAACAATATCCTATTTTTGAAATTGATACAAACCTTTTCCTGCCCTTGTCCAAGCGATAAGTATCTAAATTTGCCACCACCACAGCCATATCTTTCAGCTAATTTCATCAATTCTGAAGTAGGATCAGACCCAGGGCTCAGGATAAATACAACGGGCATAGCAGCTGTGCTTTGCTCAAATATTCTGTCGAAGCTAACATTAGGTGGTGTTATGTATTCCTCCCCCATTATTTCGCTGATGTAATTGATAACACCACGAAAAATACGATCAACACGAAAGCAGCGAATCAACATGAGTTTTTCAAATGGTTGTAAGGTCCCAGAATAATTGCAGGGAAATTCCATAGATTCTGGATTATCCAGATCAAACCACTGTTGAAAAGTATTAATCGTGAAAGCGTCAATTTAGTATTTAATATCGTGTACACGTTGTATTATCGTTAATTCGATGTTTATTGTTAACATATAATGACCTGTTTCCACTCGCTCGTTTTCGTCGAAAGTTGGTTCGGCAAATTCGCAAATACTTGAGGAAAATCAAGTGCTAATTTGAGAATGTCCTCCCAGTTAGAACCTGGTAGCCATTTAGCTGGATTAGGTAAAGGAGATTTTTCCAAGGAAACATTTCCCTTTATAAAAAAGTCCAGTTCCAATTGACCGATCCTATTTACACTTTGCTCTATACGTGTAGTGATTTGGAAAGAGTATAACAATTTATGTTTTTCAAAAATTCCCACGCAACCATATTCATACACGTTTTTAGTTAGCATAATGATGATATTTTTTAGTCGTTTTAAGAGCGCTGGATCTGGAACAGCTTTTTTCAACGAATATATGAACACTTCCAAATAACTAATCAGCGAATATTGATACATAGAATTAACGGCTGCCATATCTGCTAGGACAAAGAACAAAATAGCGCCTCTTTTTGCAACTGGTCGATATCCTTCTCTAAGTTTGTTTATATCGATCGTAGTCAATTCCGCTAAAAGTAATTTTGCCATAACTTCAGTAGCGCTGGATTTTGTGTTCTCCAATGTCTGAACGAGGTCCATATTATCCAGCATGTTACCCTGGTTGGTAGCAATTTCCCGTAACAAGCTATCTTCCAATTGTTGCAAAAGGTTTTTGTTATCACTAGTTTCTGCTATCAATGTTTCTCGTTGTTCTTCAATATCTGGACGCTCAGTTCTTACGACAACTGACAACAACTGATCTTCCAGGCCCTTTTCAAAATAATTTAATCAATTTTTATATCTCATTGATCGACAAGCGTTCAACAGAAAGTTGTATAGTTGGATTTGTCAGCTCCATACTCACCGACAATGTCACCATATAATTGATGACCATCGCTTTCGCGTAGATGGCCGGATTTAACACTGGGTTCGGTATTTTTGTAGTTAAATACAACCGAAACTTTGGATCATAGTCTACTTCCTTGTCTCCAAGTTCAATGAAGCTTCGCCCTTGCACATCTGGCAAACACACAAAATGATATATAAATTCGTGTCCAGTGTGCAGATGAAAAATGAGCTGGAAATTTTCATTAACATAGAGTTTGAGGAAGATTTACTTCTTATGTTCTTCATCAGTACATTGTCGAGGACTGGATCTATGTAATCGACATCTTGAAACAGAATCGGAAATCCATACATTATAGCCATTTCTACTTGTTTGATAAAATCTGAATCGTTGAATGTAACGATTTTCAAATTATTTTTTCCCTCTCGCTTTTTCACCCAATTAAGCGCTTGCTGTTGGGGATCTATGCAAAGCGGGAATCTTGAAGCGCGTGTTGTAAGTATGCCATTCTGAACGGACAGTTCATCCGGGGGTAGTCCTTGCGAATTCCAACTGAAACGTGGACAGATATTGCGCCCTTATTTTTTGTACAAGCAATTAGGTTCAACAAGGCAACAAAAAGTAATTGTCAAATAATTTTGTGCTAGGTAGTAAAAAGTGACAAAGCAAAATGTATGTTCCTTTAACTATGTATTATGATAAAGATATCGTACCTACTAATTTCGACATCGTTGCTTAATTGAGAATCTATTTTATAAGGTTGCGTCAGGGGTATATCTTTTTCACGTATACTGTTCTGCCAATCGTTGTATACCATTTGTATTCTAAATTCATAAGAAAACGGTCCGCTGTACGAGAGAAATGCAGCAGACAAAAGACAGTTTCCTATAATTTTTTCTAATTCATCACGCAGATTTTCCAGGTCCCTTTGCCATCTAACATTTTCAGATGACAGTCCACTAATGAGCTTGTCAGCAGCCAGCAGACGTCTCTGAAGAATATCCGTTTCTTCTTGTAATCTCTGCCTTTCCTCCATCGCAACATCATATTTTGCGTTTAATTCGTATAATTGTTTCTCTATTCGCTGTAATTCTCGCTCCTCTTTCTCCAGTGCCCTTTTAGCCTTTTCTGCTTCTGCTTCTAACATTTGGACTTTATCCATTTTCGGCTTTACCTGTAAAAATATTGATTACGAATACTAAATGGTCTTCAAAGTTCATCAATTTTTAATATACGAACCTCTTTGAATACGGCACAGTAGTCTAAAACAGCCAGAACAAACTTGTAAAGACCGTAACCAGCTTTGCTGATTGTTTTCATTTGCTCAAGTTTATTAGATTTTTTAAGGTGTTGCCTAATCATTTGCTGCTGCTTCGCGGTAATTAAATCGCAATTCATTTCCTGCAAGATACGCAAGAAACTGGGATCACTCATCATCCCCTTTGCACCTTTCCAAGAAATCTCTTTGACTCCACGAATTATTGCTACAGCTTCGCAGACTACTTGCACAGGTTCTGGTGGCGTCGCAAAAGATCTGGGAATATGGATTCGGGTTGATTAGGTCAAGGCCTGAATATACACGGAGTTTAATCTCGTAAGCTCACCTAATTTCCGTAATGTCCGATTTCTCCAACTCGGCTAGGGCTAATCTTGCAGCTTCTAATGCTGGCTGGGCTTCGCTCAATACTTCTTTTGCCTCCGAAGCTTCTTTGGCGATGATTTTATTCTGTTCCTCAATTTCCTCTCGCTTTTCTATCCCCATATTTTTTTTCAATAATGCAATATCCGTGCTTTCCCCAATGGTAGATAATAGTTTTTCGCAATTTCGTGTTTGCTCCGCCACTTTGACACGCTGAACAGCAAGAATTGCGTTCAAATGTCCCAAAGTCTCAGAGGCTTCTGCGATCTTAAGCAGTCCTATATCATTTATTAATCCACTGATCAATGAGCCTTCAACTGTATCTAATAAATTCTATAATCAGAGAATTTCTCACCCCCAGATAAACGGTCGCACTGGGACATAATATACTCCTTTTTTTCAACCAGCAAATTCAAATACGTGTTAATAAAGTCCAGATAGTGTTTCGGCGTTACGTAATTTCTCCTTCTCAACTTTGTAAGAAATTCGGCAGTGTATTGCCCGATAGACATGTGAACATGAACCACATGTTGCACGATTAAATCTCTATAAGCTTCGGGAATTTTTGGATTCTGAAAATAATTTTCTCAACGATATATAAGCTAGCTCGAATAAAACAGCAAAACTGTTTTCAATCTTCTCTCATCACAACCGAATGTGGTACAACTGAAACTTACGTCTCTCAGAACCACATTTGCCACAGCATACAAAGCTTGTTCAGGCCATGGAAAGAGCCAATCTATAGTTGTGCTGTTGACAAGCCCAGGGTAACTTCTGCAGCGTCCCCGGAGGACATCTCCCGCGGGACTCATAGACAGGGCTAATCTCAAGTTTGCGATACTTGTGGAGACGAAATAAGACCATACAGATTCTCTGGGGAAATAAAAATGGGTTTAATTGACGTTGTTGTAATCGCCGTGCTGGTCGCTGTATGCTTTAATCGTTGACTGGATTCACCTGGTTATACCGTAACCAGCTTCTTTAGCTAAATTCCTACAGCTGTTAACAACCGTGTCTTTTTCTTCGTCAGTGAACAAGGCTGGGACAACGCCTGTCATTAAAATGTTGTTTACTAGTTCCAAGAAGCTTTCATCGGCAACGTGTTGAGCGGTGAATAGAAATACCACTTTCTTATTCTCGACTCCCACTATATTGTACATCTTTTTCATGTCCTCTCTAAAAGTTGACTCGTTGTACCCACGACTCAATGTAATTTCAAATATTTCACAACTCGCTGCGAATGATGCTAGACGAATGATACTCTGTTTTCCACTACCTCCTATACCGATTACTAAAACATGCCCACGATGCATACGTAGAGCTCGATGGACTCGAGTTAAATGCTCCAAAGCGTCGTTGAAGAGAACCATATTGATTGGCATATTTTGCGCATTGTAATCTTCTAGAATCTGAAACAGTCGTTAGAATAGAAAACACTTTATCCGGTCTGAACTTTCTTCTTCATTATAGAATAATTGATACGCTACCTCCATCAAAAGACTGTATATCGCTTCGTAATCGAGTAAATCTTCGTAGTATCGCGGCTCTTCTTCGTTACAAGCATTTCTGTAGTCACCAAATAGAAGTGGATCTCGTAAAGCGTACTCAATAGCTTCCGGTTCTTCTTCGAAACTTGACTTTATCTCCGACTCTATATGAACACGCATCAATTCTTGATCCTTGATAAAAAAGAAACACCCAAAAAGTGACATGCTTCTTTCTTTTTATAAATTCAATAAGTGACCTAGTCAATCCAGCCTTACCGCGGTACTGATCAATCGATCGCAAATAACTCTGTAGAATTCGTTTCTCCAAACTCTGACAAAATGCATGGCGGACGTGTACAAAGTCGGATGAGTTAACAGCAAGCCAGCAACGATTCTGGACAAGTCGCGCAAGTTGAAAATGTAGTGAAACTTTGATGGTGTCGGAGGTAATTCTGTAATCAGCATCTAAAAAAAATGGTGAGTATTGCTTCAGTTGGTCAGTATAGCACACGCAAAATTCGTAATCCGGTCAAACTTACCCTGTAAAGATTCAATGTGATGTCTATCAACTTGTTTCCTGTTGCCTGAACATGCTCAGAAAAGATTTCCAGGTGTCCACTTAAAATGCTCGAATAAATATGGCTCAGAGTACCATCGGAAGGGAACGTTACATTGTAAACAGAAAACATGGATATGAAACGTGGATCCACTTCGTTTCTTCCACCACCTGCTTTTCCCATAGCAGCTAAATAGCCTGTGGAATTTCATTGGTCATTCACAAACGACAAAATTAACTGGATTCCAGTCCCAAGATAATTGTGATACATTCGTACTCACATATATCCTTAAGGACCTTCCAATTAAGGTCTTTTCCTCGATCGTAAAGGCCTCCTCTTTCAAACAACAGCTTGAGCAGAGCAATCGGCTGCTGAGTTCCGTAAGTGTCTACCAAAGGCATATTCATGTCATCGATGAAGATGATTAACTTCTTTCCTGGTGGAGGTCCGTACAAATCCTTTGTACGTTTTTCCACAGCAGATTCTATGATCCTCTGAACGTCCATTGAAGTAGTTCTCGATGAAAAGTTAATCAATAGTTGATTCTGTGCGAAATTATACGAGAAGGGCAGTGTTAGATGAGATGATAGGAAGTAGGATACCCTCTTGATCGTTATTTTTTACTTACAAATTTATCACTGTCTAATCCTCTCAAGAATTCTTGAATGATAGCAGTCTTCGAAGTGCCAGTTTCTCCGACTAGAACGACGGGCCTTTTCAGACTGTTCATTAGCTTGACAAACCAAGTTGTTCTCAGGGTGTCAATCGTCGGGACTAATATTTCGCTGAAGTTCTTTTTTCGATCATGAACGTAATTAGGGACGAGCCATTTCCAAGGTTTCCAAATACGATTCTCAACATCCAAGACGTAGTCGAAAAGAGATCGATAATATATCGGGATGTATCCTATGAAAATAATTTACTATGGTGAAAGGAAGGGTGTAACTTTGAATCGAAGTGAAATAATTGTTATAAGCTCACGGCAAGTGGCTGGTTTTTCGAGTGTGTCATCAGTCACCATTAACCCAGATATTTTTTTTATGTAATCGTCAAACACCAGCCTGCAGTCGACAATTAACGAAGCACCGAACGAACAGTAGCATGACTGGATATAGATTGCTTCCAATAGCTCGTCTCTGTGGGCTACTTGAACAGCACGTTCCTCTTCCTCTTCAGTATTCGATATTTCTCCAGGTGCTTTAGAAGAAGGTGTATCCTCTTCTTTAGAAGGACACAGACCATCAACCATGTAACATAATTGCGTGACCTGAATAGGGCCGAAGAGAAAAGGACATTCAATAAATTTTATGTCGTGGGATCGGATTTTATTTTACGAATGGATGTCATTTAAGACATTTAATAGCTACCATATTCAGCCCTGTTTGAGGTATGATCATTTTTAATGGTACAACTTGTTGCATGTCCATCATTCCGTCTAGTATAAGTCTAAGCGATCCATGGACATATTTCTCACACATAGCTGCGAAAAATTCTCTCTCGTTTTGGCATCTGGAGTTGATCCATTTATCCATGAATGGTTGATATCCCAAGTTCTTTGGATCAACGTAGACCATTCCAGCTCTGGATACAGTAGCTGGTGATGCGTACTGCAAATCTCCAACCTACAAAATGATGTGTAAAATCAATTTTATGAGATATTCATTATGGGAAATTAGAAGTAAATTATCATAGACTACCTCAAATAACAATGCAGAATGTTTTTGCAATTTTATTCTCTCTTGATTGGCTAGGGTCAGTATCTTGTTGTCATCCATCACGGAATTCATATTCTCTATCCAAAGAGCATCTACGTCTCCGTCGAATAATATATATTTTCGTTCGTCTTTTTCTGAATCCAGGGGTTTGTTGATTTCTCGGAAAATGTTGCTTAGCAGACCGTCGGTCCAATCTCTTGTTAGAGGATCCAAGATTCCATAAAGTTCGATCACTGTACATGCCTGGAGAAAAAGGAAAATGACATCCGGAGAAATGTGTGAATCAGTCCCAGAGCAAGGGATACGGAAAGTTTAATATTGAACTATCATACCTACCTTTGGATTCAAAATATACAACTTCGTAGGTTTGTCAAGATACGTTTGAGCACTGCACAGTGTTTTTATTACAACAGATTTTCCGCCTCCAGTCGGACCAACGATCATCGTGGAGTGTCTGGTCATCATAACTTCGTACATTTGTACAACTTTGTCTATCTGCAAGTAAATGATGAGATGAATTTTTGGTAACTCATTTAATAAAGGCTTTAATTTTCAAAAAATAAAGTTACCTGATCCGGTAAGAGAATATATCCGTGTTGTACGAGCGTCCTTTCAACAGCTTCGTTAAAATCTGGATATCCCACCCTCGGACAAGCCAAACCAGGAAATAAATCTTTAATCAATCCCAAAAATAATGGAACATCATCGAATATAAATTTTGGTAAATTCATATCTCTGAGTGCTCTCATCAAGACAACATCCTCCGATAGATCTTCCGAAGTTCTTTTCAGTTGCCCGGCCATATTAAGCACAGACTTCAATGCCCGGAGACCAAAATCGTAATGTGTTTGTTTGCTCAATTGCTCACGAGCGAGAGTGTAAAGAACTGTCATTTTTTTGGCGAGGACTTTGGCGGTCAAAAAACCAGCGGAAAATAATTTGATCAAACATATCATTTCGTTGTCAGGCACAATGCAAACAACAGGACGAAACAAGGCCTTCACGGACTCTGGCAGTTCAGTTCGTCCTGCGTATCCAGGATTCATGGTAATGAATATCCCCACTTTTGAGTCCAGTAATATATCTTGACCCTCAAACTGTAAAAAAGGTTGAACCCTCACGTGTTCCCGAAATAAGTCAGAGCCTAGAGCAAACTGAGGTATTTACCATAAATTTCGCAACTTTGAGTTGCAAGGCTGATCTGATGGTCTGCAATTGAGTCGAAATTACGGATAGCACAGAAATATCGATTCTGTTAAACTCGTCAAAACATCCCCATGCCCCACACTGAGCTAGACCACCCAAAGTCTTTCCAATAGCAACGTAGTCCATCCCTTCACCGCAATTAGTTACAAAACAAATTAAACCCAAAGCTTTTGCCAAGTCTTTGGTCGTTTCCGTCTTCCCTGTGCCAGCAGGACCTAATTATACAGTCGGAATGAGCTATATCACCGAAATAGTCTACAGCCAATTGTATAAGAAAATAATTAGCTTGCTGAATTGCGAACCTGCTGGTGCTCCACCTAGCTGCATAGATAAGGCTTGTGTGATTGTTAGATAAATTCTGTCTGTCAAAGGCGTAACAACTAGTCTTCCATTTAAACCCATATATTCGTAGCCGTATTCGAATGCGCCTGTACATTGGTTTACCCATAAATTGTCCAAATCGTGCACCCAGTAAAATCTATAAATATTTAGTGATTCGTTCAGGTCAACTAGAAACATTATATTCCGCATCTGTGTTCCATGAGAAAAATTACGAGTAACAGATCAGAATAGTTTTTCGTTTATTCAGAGTAAATCCTACCTTAACTGGCTTTCCCACTCAAACTCCATCGCGTCCATAATACTATCGCGGACGAAGTTATCAATTATGTCTCGAATGTGCACGTCAATTGTCAAAACAGTATCTAATTTTTTCCTGTCATTACTGGTGAGCGAATTCCCACCCATTAGAGTCACGACATCATCCAGTTGTTGATTGAGCTGTTGCAAATACTGAAACCAATCGACGTAAAAATTTGATGAATATTAAAATATAGTCGTCAAATTTTCATATCCCACCTCTTTCATAGCTCGCTTTCTCCCCATCGCGATCTTTTTGAATACGTTCTCGGTCTCTGCAGTCCACCATATTTGATTTGCTGCGAGAATCATCATCCCTTGGAAATCCAGCATCCATTCCGTCCTCGGTCTTCTTACCTATATCATATGCGATTAGAGACGATGAATTTGTCGTGTTAAAAAAAATCTTTATTCGGAGAAATCGTTGTCTTACCTTTCCGTAGTTGTAGATAGCTTTTTTGGTCAAATATCTGTTCGACCTGCGCATTTCAGCAAGTGCCATAACCATCCATTCCTCAATTTTACCCTCGGCAGGAACCGCCGTTCTAAATTCCATGACTTCACGCTCCGCAGATATTAAGGCACTAGCGATTATTCTGTCCTGGTGATTCGGAGTTAGCCTAAATTTATCCAAGTTATCAAACATTTTGCTAACATGTTCCTGAATCGCTGAAGGGTCGCTGTTTCCCAGAATACCGAGCAGCTCGTCATCGCTGATGAAATTAAAGCGGGGGAATATTGCTCGTTTACTATTCAAATACTCTGTCAGAGATTTTTGACATCTCTCTAAACCCCAACTTAGAGCTTCAAACTCTTCCTTGCGGCCTATACGGTTGTTCGAAGCAAAAAAGGAGACATTATGAAATTCGTTGAACCTCGTACATTTCACAAAAACGTTTTTTTTACTTGCCTGGAATCATGCAACACTCTAGAACATTGAGTCTCTTAGATGTATCCATCATGGCTTGTCTGAAAGCCTTGTCAATGTCATCAAACTTCTTCGCCTCGTCAGGAAGTTGTAATCTAATATCACCACCAACGAATATCCCTTCAAGATACAACCATTTACGTTGCAAGTCTACCCATGCCTCAACAACTTCGGAAATAGTTTCCATAGATTTTTCCCACTTTTGTACCATGCCTAAAAAAGGCCCGATGAACTGAGATGCCGACATGCTCTGCAAATTCATCATATTGTCCTCTAGAACTAACATAAGATCATCCAATGGGCCCAAGATATATCCACGATCTTCATTGCCTACAATTTAAATAAGCAAAAGATTACAACCCGGGCTCGGAAGTAAATTTTTTGTTGGTGAATAATGATCGACGAATCTGGAAACGTGAAACACGGTTACCTATGTAGTGTCTGACTACCACAAATTCCATTGTTCTCCAAACATCAACGATCTCTTTAACACCTCGTTCAATAGCTAATTCTTTAACGGCATTAGTTACTATTTTTTCGGCAATGTCCTGATACTTTGCTAAATCCATAGCGAACATATTTTCCAGAGTAAATCTGTAAATATGGACTTGTAACAATAATTTGTATTCCCAAATAGCAGATTAGACAGATCATGAATGGATGCGACCAATACCTGTCCGGAGACATGTCGAAATATTTTCCAGTTTTCTCCATTAGTTCGAGCCAATGGCGATCTCTCATTGCCTCATTTTTTAACTCGACGAAAAGTGGGACAGAACTTTTGAAGCCCTTCATTAGATTGTCTAGTGCTTGACCAACGCCCAGCATCCTAACTGCTCGTGGCATTCGTCTAAACTCTTTCATGAATTGCTCGACACCATCAGTGAGTTGGTGGGGATTCAAATTGACCCACAAAGTTTTAGCCCAAACGTCACGCATGATCTTTTGGGCTTTGAAAAGCTTGTATATCATTTCCATTCCCTCGTAATCCTTTTTGACTTTTAGAAAGCGAGAATAATCGGCTGGTGGTAAGTCAAAGAGGATTTCGGCATTTACGAGATCAACTCGCTTTGCTTCCATAGCATCAATAAGTTTACCGTATTCCTGTACATGTATAAAGTTACGAATTTCAACTGGTACGTTTCTATTAAATGGTGAAATTGTCATATTATTCATTAGTGCCTTCTTACGTCCATCTTTTTCATTCCAGTCTCCAGGTCATCGCCAACACTACCGGGACCATATTTTTCAAAGTCTTCTGCAAACTTAATAAACTCATCCGTGAAATCGCGGATTTCGTCTTTAGTCATTTCACAGAATCGGTCTTTCGTTGTTTCCAACGTAGTTCCTCTGTAAAGCGCACCGAGATATAACGATTCCCATTCTTGCCGAAGTTTGTATGCCATATCCTCGTCTTCTTCGTTAAATTCTATCTGATGCATTCTCATAGTTCGAAATCTTTCCTAATTGCAATATAATAGTTCTTGGTTTCCACGAGCGTAAGATAGTACGTGCACAGATGATAACAGGAAAATATGTACCTGATACTCTAAGTATTGCACTTCAGCTTGAACAGACATCTTCTTGATGTCCGCAATCGTTTGCATCACTAGCTTGAAGCGTTCCAATCCGTTAATAACCAACTCGACGTTATTTCGCAGAGTACCAATTTTGTCTTTGAAATCATTCATTGATGACTGAGTGTTGGCGATCAGATGATTACCTAAAATTTGTTTCCACTCTTTACCATGCTCTCTGATACCTATGCAGAGCGGCTTAATGTTGACGCTGAAATAAATGAGAGTAATATGAGCTTGCGTATAGTCTTACCTAAAGTTCATAATGAAAGTGTGAACAAGTTCGCGGACTAACCGTATACTGTTGATATCATAGTAGGGCGTCATCTCATCCACCTCATCTACAATAGCTCCATAAAATGTGAACTTCTCATCGTATTGCAGCAAGGTAGGGCTTTTTGCGGCAAACTTTTCGCAAGTCTGGCTTTTGTCGTATCTCCATAAATTTCCATATTTCTTCCATTTTTGCACATATCGATAAAGATCTACGGACAATCTATGCGCAGTATCTTGAACTGATATTATCAAGTCATTTACGATCTGAAATTAGTTCACATTAACTAAATCGAGTCAATTTATTCCTATATTCTTATTTCAGTAACATTTTCTCTGATTAGATCAGAAAAGGTTCAATCCTTGGACTTATGAAGAGCATTTTTCACCTGGACCGACATTATATCCTCGAAAAAACTGAAGACGACATATTCGTTGGAATTAATCATTCTAAATGGTTTACATTCGAGGCAACTGCCCCTCATCCATCTAGGAATTGCTTTTATCCTTTCCAGCAAATCCTTGACATCGTGCAATATTATGTTATACACTTCTCCGGCAGACGGACGGAGGACAACCTCGGATGTAGAAAGAATAGCATCAACTTGAAAGACGGCGGTCTGGCCATTGAGAATTTTGTTCAAAACTTCAAGATTCCGAATGATGCATCTAAAAGTGATCAAAAATATGCGTTTTACTTCTGCCGTTGTGCAACGGAACTGTAAAAGGCTAAGTGATCGAGTGTTCTATACTTCACGTACGTTATGAACGATGTAAACAGGTCGGATTCACATTGCTCGTAATAAAGCTGCATGCTTGGCGATCTGCCCGTACTCGTACCGAGTACTAAGCTTTCCATTTTCACAAGCAATGGTCCGATAGAAGTGTAGGCCTGTAACATGGAGCAGAACAATTCCGTGCGCACACTTTCCATATCCAGGAAGTATACCTAAAAGAAGATTTCATATTCGAAGAAAGAAGCTGGCGGGTTGACCAATTTAAAGTTCAAGAATTGATGGACAATCGATACCTTGCAGCCTGGAAAAATTACTGATCCTTCCTGAGGCTGCAGTCTAGAAGAGCAGAAATTGTAGCACTCGATATCCTTGGCTATTCGGTTATAAAGATCGATTTTTAACTGATTCACTTGTTGAACGACAGAAGCCAAGCTTTTCAACAATTGCTTGCAGCCTCTTGCGTATTCGGCTATTCCCAGGGAATGCCAATTGAATCGAGTTAATCCTGGCTGTATAGCTCGCTCAATATTCAACAGAGTATTCTTCAGCATTTGAATCTACGATAGTATACAGGTCTGCTCAATAATAATCCGTACGTCTGCAATTATTTCAATTCACTTACATCTGTGGCGCTCAACTTCTCTATTATAGCATTAAAATCAGTAATCATTTGCTCCGTAATTTCCATGTCATGTTTTAACCGGTCTCTCTGAACTCCAGCATTTCTTATAGCTGCTGGTAGCTCGAAGCCTAAATTTTCCAGAAGTATTGCCTAAAAATGTGAGTATCAGGACTCAAAATCCGAGAATATAAAAAGAGCAACAAGATATTCACGTCCTTTGGATATACGTCCAATACCTCGCGAATTATGTCAAAGAGTTTCAGATTAAAATTCATATCAAATTTCCATTGAAGATCCACTAAAATTGAGTCTTGCATAAACTCTTTCCAAGTTAAATATGCACCACCAGTTCCGGCTTGCTTTTCACTCATTTCTGACAATGATTCAATCGTTATGGCTTGGCCGCGAAGTAGTCTTCCAACTTTTAAAGCCTGTGTATTAGATTTGGCACCAGACGGTGGATCTCCGTCTGCGTATCAACAAAATACAATTAAATCTCAGACTACCAATTGCGACGAAAAACTGTCTCTGCTTTGTTATTCCAAGTAAATAAATCAAGTGAAATATTCTGGTTCGAGAATGTAGAATATTATCAATCAATTACCACCAATGTTTGCCTTCGAAATATTTCTATCATTACGTAGGCCCGAATCGAACGGTCCTGGTTGATGAATAGTGTAGGGGCTCTTGTCTTGTTTGGGTGCCACAATCATCGCACCGTGCAATTTTTTATGTAATTGATTGACTATATGCGTTCATGAGAAGGCAACAAGAATCATTTGGTATTAAAAATAAAATTGAAACAGTTGACGCGGTGATTGGCAAATGATTCAGAGCTCACCTTTTTGTCCCTCACAAGGAATGATAGTCAGGACACTTTTCCTCAACGTACTTTCAACGATAAGTGTAGCGGTCTCGATCCATTGGCTGTACTTCATGTCTTCGAACAATTTCATCTGTTTGGCTATGTTCAAGTACTTTTCAAAAGCGAGAATTTTTAATCCACTATTCTTCAATTCCTTAACGCTTTGGAATTTTAGTACGACTCTTTTTAAACGGTGAAATAGCTGTCGTTCCCAAAATATTCCACCGCCAATAGGCGGGTGATACCTGAGAAGAGGTGGGTTACGTTTTCCTTTGCTAAAAATCTGTCCCACTGCCGTTATCTCTTTCGTAAATTGCTGCATCACGATATCGAACTTTGTTAATAGTTGTGCTTGAATTGCATCTCGCGTTTTCATGTTCTTGAATTTGAGGAGAGCCTCCATCGCGTCTTCGGCTGATATGAGAACGGTGAAACAATCATTGATGAAGAATTTTGCTTCATTTTCCAGAGATGAGACCTCAGCGTAAAAGGAAGACATTAAAACCTCCCAGTTTTCCTTATTGAATTCCGTGTACAAGTCGAAATCTGCTTGCTGTACCGGAACTACAAGTTGATCGACCCGCTTGATCACTCCGTCTATTTGTTCGGGATTGTTCATGATGGATTTCAACTCGGCACCAAATATATTGTAAAAATCCTGTAGTACACTGCAGATTTTATTCAAGTCTTTGCATACCCTAGCAATATATTCCGTCTCTTTGAACAGACGAACTTTATCAAATTCCCATCGAGCTCCTTTCCCAGATAACTCAATCGTTTCCCTCGTCTTCATGTATGAGATTTTCCACTGTTTCAGCATATCGTAGGCCTCGTTCGTTTTCCTGAGAACCAACTGTATCGGTTGTCTGAAATATACGGCACCAAATATGTGAAATTTTTAGGATATTCTGATGACATTTTTTCTCCAACTCTGAAAACAACGAGGATAAAGAATTCACACACAACGTTATATTGTTACCTGAACAATCTCTTAACGGCCAAATTCTTCGTTACATTTTGACAAAGTTGCCAAGATATTCGTTCGAATAAGGGGGACATTTTGTCTTCAGTGCAATAATACCGTGACAATATCCATATCATTTTTAGTCCTTCCATAAGAAGAGGTATCTGATCGGTGATAGCCTTGAAGTTATCCGATTCCGCGATAGTCTGATAACGAGGAATAAAAATTCAACGACAAGCTTGTTAGCGATAAGAAATGATATTCACTCACCTTGAAATGCCTGGTGATGGTATATAGGAACTTGACGTTATCCGAAGCTTCGTGAAAAAGCTTTAACAGGTCTGTTCGATAATAATTGAATCCGCTAGGGATTTGCGACCTTGCTTTATTCAATAATAAAAAAATTCGTTTCACCACCACCGTTTTTAATTGTTCTACCAATATCGAAAGCCCGTTTTCTCGATCGAACCAGTAATCATACTCTGCCATCGGACCATTTCCATTAGGATGTTTGCTTGTAAAGCTGTTCATGACCTACGTTTATTGAAATTACTGTTCAGCACCATTAATCTCGTACAACTTCTTGTAGGTTTATACATAATATTACCGTCTTCATGTGATTTTCCCATGATATCACTACGTCTTCTAGATGTATTATAGCTTTCGGATTTGAGCAGAACATTGCATCAGTTACCCCAGGATCCGTTAAATCGGGTATTTTGGGTATTGGCAACAAGATATCACCCTCCGTGTGCTCGAATGTCCTGATTGAAGGAGGGTTGAAGTTTTATTGGAGAGAATTATCCCGATGAAAGACACGAACAACGGCCAATAAATTTGGCAATGAATACTCAAGCGCAGAGGACAAGGGTAGCTCGAAGTGTTTGCCCGAGCTTTTCAGAAGAGAAATAAGAGCACTCAAGTGAATGAAATTAAAAATATTTTGCGTATACGAACCATTGAACGCTGTTAGTAAGACGTTCCAAAGAAGCTAGCAGCTCCTTCTTGCTAGGTTCTTCCTTCGGAACTTCCTTGGGTCTTCCACTAACAGTTCCCGACGTAACGGACGCTGTGGACTTCTCGGATCTCAAGTCCCCATCCAAATCGAAACGAGAAATTCTTTGCGAGGTGTTCATACCCTCTGACTCCGATTTTCCCTTGGAGATGACCACAGAAATTCTGCGGAAATTCGACGGCCTTGCCGTGGCTACTGCCTACGAGAAAGATAATCTTCAGACATATTTTACTCTCAATTCTCAATATCATCAGTCAATTCCTACGAGCCGTTGCTATAATTCTGTATATTAATTAACTAACGGAGATCAGCGTGCTGAAATCATAATAGAACGTCCAACAATCCTTGACTCATTGTTAATTTAGTTTCCTTGATGTCAACCTTACTGCAGATTACTTCCCCACCAATTACGGAAAACTCAATGAATCAGGAGAACAAGCTCGAACTTACCGTGGTTTTTATGCTTAGCCTTCGAGTTTTTTGGGCAAGTTCTCCGGCCTGAGTGTTGGTAGGTTCAATATCTTTGTGCAGTTCTTCGTCCATTTCTTGTGGTGATGGGGCCATCGGTTCACGAAATTGCCTTACTACAAGTGGCGTGAAAACCTGTTGCATATGCGAAAGAAATCCGTTCAATCGACTACGTAGTCTGTCGTTTTTATTTTATAATACATAAATGATCATTTCTCCCATAGACGCACAGAGAGGACAAAATAATCTGCGACTACTCACATGGACCAGAAGTTTATCCAGACCCGCCAGATATCTACCACTCATCGAACCAATAATTATGTAATCAGGCATTTCAGCCATACACTCAGCAAGGTTTTCGAAAGCTGGTACGGCATCCTCGACATTTCTCAAGAAGTAGATTATGTTTTTATCGTGCAGCTCAACGTTGTTCCCATTCAGGTGACCAAAAATTAAGTGAATTTCCGGAATTCGAACAGTTTTCTCCACCATTTTCTGCACGCAAGAACGTCAATCATTATGTCTTTTTGCAGGACGACGACGAATTAATTTGCTTTGATTTATAACAATTGCCAAAAGAGCCAGTCATCGATCCTTTGATATATTTACATTAAACTACTCGAGATTTATCACTTCATTCGTACTTTTGAGAGATTACTTACCTTCGTCATGACGTACTTATCCTCTTCGCCTGGCGGTGGCATGAAGAGTGAAGATTCCACTAATTCGAAGACATTAGATTAATATTCATATAACTGATAATCACACAATCATCAAATTGACTTTAATATAAGACACAACTTTTCTGTGACTAGATCATAATTTTTCGATTCATGAACAGATAGTCGGATAATTGATCATATCGGAAGGGGATTTACTGACTTGACGATTTGCTCTTTGTGTCTTTAGATTCGACATCTGCGCCAACTTCAGATGATTTCGCCTTATCCAATAATTCTGTTTTGCTAGCATCATCAGCGTTGACACTGCTTGTCGATCGATTGAAACCCGTCATCGTAGAATCGGCGAGACTCATTCCAGTGCTACTGTTTTCTTCTGCCTTTGCGTCAGACTTTGAACGCAACTTTCGCTTCTTTAGTTTTTTGTCCTTTGATGCTTTTGCTTCTCCAGACTTCTCGTTGTCCCCTAATTTATCTGCCTTGACTAAAAAGAGAGTCAATTAGGGGCCACCCAAGAAAGAGTCCTGCAACTTTACACGATTTTTGATCTCCCCACCCCTGGGCAAATAAATTACAATCCAAAATCGGAATTAACGGTATAAAATTACTAGGAAAATGATTAATTTCATTGTTATGTCTGGATAGGTGTTGGAGTTGAAAAAAATTGTGACAGAATATAGCAAGAAAGGATTACTGATATATAGATTTTTTTCAAAATTCCAAAAACAGAATTTTTGCGATGGACGTCACATTGAGCCATGCCCCCTCCAGGCCCTTATCTCACATGGTCACATTTCGTGAACCCCCTCGCTCCCTATAGGCATGAACGTCGTTAATGGGTGGCTCCTTATTAATTGGCTTAATGTACGGATACTCATCAAGAGAAAATTTTTCTCACATTTCTATTCCCAAGAAATTTGATTTCGAGCTTCTTGATCTCGATTCTCGAACTCACCAAAAGTTTTCCAATGTGTGATGTCAGGTTCATTTATTTCTACTAAAATTATGCTGCAGAACTAATACATGAAAGCAATGAAACCTACAAAATGTAGATATGTGCTTGTTTGGCAATCATTGTTTTAATTATATAGCAAGCGTGGAGAAAAGTTTGTTGTCGTAAAAAGTGCTTGACCAAACGTTTGGAATCTCGTACAAACAACCCCATGCAAGAACACCATGCGTAAATTTGAGAAGGAAATTATAAAAAAAAAACAAAATAGACTTTACCAGGCGCACTTTTTGTCAGCCGTTGAGGTTTCATTCGCGAGCTGAACACCGTAATTGCAGAAATCTTTGCGCGATGGCCTGTTATCGAGGTAGAGAAATATCGCTTGTAAATATCAATTTGACTAGAGTGATCTGACAATAATTGAGCTCAGAATCATGGTTGTTTGAAGGTTGATATTCTTGTTGATCAATTGATGAGTTGACATAAATAAAATCTAAACTATACGTCGATAAATGGTCTCTTACTTTCTTCCCAAACCGTGACCTCTTCTTGGACAATTTCCTCCTGGTATGTCTTGTAGAAGAAGATGACTTTTTTCTCCAGATCCATGATTCCATATAAATTTGTCATAAGAAACGTCAATAATCGATCTTCGAAGGATCTGTCATTTTTCTGCCGCAGCGACATGTAATACAATATTCTTATTGCCGAAATTCGATGTGATTTAGGGCAGGCAGTGTGAAGAAGATATTTCACTTACGTTTATAAGGGCATCGAACAAAGGACCTCCGTCTTTCAGGCCCAAAAATTTACAGACTCTATCTCTCATCCAATAAAGTCTATGAAAAAGAGAAATTTGCCTAGATTTTTTAACAATACTGAGAAAAAAGGTTCAATTCAAGAAACAACATCCATGAACAATTTCAAGCTATAAAATAGATATTAACCTGTAATCCATAATCTGCGACATCGACTGTGTGCCTTCGGTAATATTCACGGATGACGCGTACGTCACAAGGGTGGCCCTCGATTGATCGTTTAAATCCTCGACAGGATCCATTTTCCTAGTTGAATTAAAAATACTGTGTCTTCTTTGAATCGCACATACGTATGATGAATGCTTGAGTAATGAGTAAGTAATAGAAGATGAACTGTAAATTTTCTGTCAACTAGCAGAACCACAGTTACATCGACATAGGAAATAATCGAAACTCCCAAGAACACTGGCCTAAAACATTCGCATTACAGCATGTTCACTAGGACTTCAACAGTCGTGAATCATTCAGGTTAATTTTTCAACTCTTAGACTAAAGTCCTCGATTCTCGTGATAATCAAACCAGCAATTGATGATCATTATTAAACAGTAAAACCAGTAGCATTTGAAGAATTCACATAAAGTGCACAAGGTACTCACCCTGCCGCGTATATTAACTTCTTAGTAACCAGCCGAAAGAATAGGTCTAATTTATACGAAGACCGAAATTCCGAAATCGTAGCCGAAATGCCAGTCGCCCAACGTTGCTATGGAGAGAAAACAACACAGGGGTGGTGTGCTGTGGATTGTAACACACGCGAGCTCCGCGCGGTATATTTAACATTTTACATGCGCATTGAAGGTTTTGCTATCAAAAACGCGGTCAGTCCGGCAGATTTTTACGGTTAGACGGATTGTCAAACGCGGAGAGAGCAGCGCAGCATTTACTGAATTCTTGATGATAGAAAAAAAAAATAGTAATAATTAAATAAGTCGCAAACGGATTATTCAATTCAGCGGATGCGATCAAAATCCCAACAGGGCGAACGACTGCCAGATCTGCAGCCAAGCTTTTCTATGAAGAAGAATGACTGCATTTTTCACGATTTCCACGGTTGGGAGCGGCAATTACTACAAAATCGTGGAATACGTTTTACCCCTTCATCGTTGTCGAAAACAAAGATGTTTTTGGATGGTTGTCTTCGGAACATATCATATGTCTAGTCCGTTGAATCAAATACTTAAGAGATCAGGGATGACAAGGATGAACGGGAAATAAATAGCAAATTATCATATAAAAATTTATTTTTAAGGTCCATAAGACGTATTTAAAAAAATTTACAATACACAGTTATACAATATGTACAAATTCTTACTCGATATAATATAGTTCGAGTATTATAGGTATGTATACTAAATATATACGTGTAGGCTTCTGCCCCATACATGCTAATTCTACTAGGTTTTAGTCGTTTTATTAGTTGGCTTCAAATTCTCTCTCGATAGCCTGTAGAAGTTAGCGTCATCCGTCCAGGGATCCACAGGGTGGTTTTCCGTCAGAAGACCTTGAAGAACAGCATCTATATATTCCTTGCGTCCGTCATCCGAATCGAAGGAGAAACCTAATGATGGTATGAATTCTGTCTGCACAAATGTCTTGACGGGCTCAAGCGTTGTTGCGGATGGCTTCGGTGGCACAGGACTAGGCGATTCCGCTTCCTCATCGGAGGAATGGTCCTTTCCGACCCTGTATTGCTCTAGATTGGCAAATTGCTGTCCAGCATTGTCATTCACGTTGCGAAAAGCTTCGGGCGAGGCAAAATATTCTTGAGGGTTACTATTGTACAAGGGTTGACCGAAATTCTCGGTTAGCTGCTTCAGGATTTGCTCCTTCGTGAGTGGAGAACTTTCAGGGCTCTGTGGTGCCAATTCGAATAGTGACTCGAAAGACCTATTGATATCATTGGGGTCTGCTTTCAGATGAGACAAATTTATATCGCCTTGAAACGCTCCATGCTGTGCGCTGCTATCCAAGAATGGCGAATTTATGATAGAAGTATCGGTGGATTTTAGTCCAGTCTGCAAAGCTACGTCCTGGTTATTGCTGGAGAAGAACGGTCGGGCAAGATTGTTAGAATTTAGTAGCTTTGTATTCGGAGAATCAGTCTCGCTACTCGTTTGAATCTGTGTACTCAGATTCAAATTCTGATTGTTGAAGCCATCTTCAGGGTTTTCCGATTTAATAATTTCATATCCTCCAAAACCGTCAAGACCTAGCGGTGAGTCCCTCGACTGCTGCGCAAGAAGTTTGCTGATAAAATCTTCCGATGGATTGAAGTCCTCGTTAGCGTTAACAGTGAAGTGAATTTCATACGGTGAATCATTATTGTTAAGCGAAGGCTCTATTCCACTGAAGCTTGATAGCCGATTGGATTGCAAGCCGCTTGTTCCAAAAGCTTGCAACAATTCATTGACCGACGTGTCATGTTTCTCTGCGGGCCTGATGCTCGTTGTGTCGAAGATATTACTCATTGTGCTAGATTCAAAGCTTTCCTTAGAGGAGCCGAAGTTGTCATAGGGAGACGGTGAAGATACTTGTATAAAGTCATTCCTCACAGAAGATACTCTGTCGAAGACATTAGGAGTAGTACTTTCCTGATATTCCTTATGAAACGGATTTTCTGAGTATGAACCATCGCCTATATTTGAATCTTTCGCTTCGAAAACCCTTTGCCCTGTAGCTGTTGATGGCGAATCGTTACTTTGTGGCAGGTAAGTCGGAGAAATTCTGTTGAGAGAAGGAAATGGGGTTGTGGTAGGGTACGGCAGAGCACCTCGTATTGTAAATTGTTGATCGTCATTAAATCCTGCCAAGTGACCAGGCCCAATATATTGGGAATTTGGCCCTTGAGAATCTGGGATTGACGAGATCGCGGGCGAAGCCTCATTGAACGAATTGTAACCGCTGTAATCTTCGTTTGGAATGGGTAGCGTGAACGTTGGACCCTTTACTTCTGTATAGGTGTGTTCATCCACTTTTTGTTCAGTTGGAATGGGAAAATCGCTATGGTTTCTTGGTGGTAGTAGAGTCGAAGTCATACTGGGAAGGTCGGTTACTGATGACTGCTGGTAATCAATCGTTAAAGAATGTGGAACAACTTTAGAAGCCTGGACTGGAGTCTGTATTATGTGACTTGGTGCGGTATATGACTTCTCGTTAATGCTGACCACACTGGCTGATTCATCAACTGAAGCTATCGAAGGGCTTGCACCTGACAAGTAAGGATATTCCGGCGTTGATAGAATGCTACTCTGAGTAGAGCAGGGCTCCTGCGTGACTGGGAATTCAGGAACATTTATTCTAAATTCCTTAGTAGCAGAGTGAACGAAATCTCTAAATGGGCTGATCGTCGCTGTTTCCGTACTGAGCCTCGATCCAGACTCCACGTTAAAATTGTAAGTTGGTACTTGAGCATTCGGTGTCGCTACGAATTGATGCTGCGATAACGACGATGGTGTCTGGTGAGGGCCAAATGGTAGTGGCTTCTGATACTGGCCTCGAAATGTGAAATACGATGGTTGTGCTGTAGTGGGGAAAAAGTTGAAAGAATTAAATACTTTGTGAAACAACGGGCCAGATGAATCCATAGGTTTCGGAGCTCCGAAGAACGGAAGTGGTGTCTTATCTGAAGAGTCTGAAGTTTGTTTATGGCTGAAAATATTCGTAGAATGCGTGCCTGATAACCCAAGAGGTCGCGAAATTTGGGAACTGAACGGTGGTACCTTCGGCGGTATATAAGAATTGAATTTTTGTTCGACAGGTTGCATAGAATGACCCCCTGATGAGACTATAGGTGGAAAACCTTGCCCATGTGACCCAGTTGACAATTCAGATTGCGAAGTTTGAGGAATCAAAGGTGGTATCCTAGTAGATGATTCGAAAGTTTTCGATTCGTCTGTAACATCTGTCAATCCAGGAGATTGTGGAACTTCAGAAATCAGCGGCGGCTTGCTAGATGGAGAATCAAATGTTTGATCATCTCCGATAATACTCGGCCCCTGTGGCCCAATTGTTGTTCCAGATTGCGAAGTTTGAGGAATCAACGGTGGTATCCTAGTAGATGATTCAAAAGTTGTCGATGGATCTCTAGCATCTGTCAATCCAGGAGATTGTGGGATTTCAAAAATCAGCGGTGGTATTCTGGATGGAGAATCAAATGTCTCATCGTCTTCGGGAATACTCGGCCCCTGTAGCCCAGTTGTTCCTCCAGATTGCGATGTTTGAGGAATTAACGGTGGTATCCTAGTAGACGTCACGAAGGTTTGCGGTTGATCTCCCGCATCTGTCGATCCAGAAGATTGTGGAATCTCAGGAATCAGTGGAGGTATTCTGGGTGGAGAATCAAATATTCCATCGTTTCCGATAACACTCGGCCTCTGCGGCCCAGTTGATGTACCAAAGTGCGAAGTTTGAGGAATCAACGGTGGTATCCTAGTAGACGATTCGAAAGTTTGTGGTTGATCAGAAATATCCGTCGACCCAGAAAATTGTGGAATTTCAGAGATCAGTGGTGGTATTCCGGTCGGTGAATCAAATGTAGCTTTGTCTTCGATAACACTCGGCCTCTCAGGACCAGTTGATGTTCCAGATTGCGAAATTTGAGGAATCAACGGTGGTATCCCAATAGATGATTCAAAGGTTTGGGGCTGATCATCCACATCTGTCGATCCAGAAGATAGTGGAATCTCAGAAATCAATGGTGGTATTCTGGGTGGAGAATCAAATGTCTCCCCGTCTCCGGTCAGCCCGGTTGATGTTCCAGATTGCGAAATTTGTGGAATCAACGGTGGTATCCCAGTAGACGATTCAAAAGTTTGCGGTTGATCATCAAGATCCATCGGACCAGGAGATAATGGTAGATCAGAAATCAGAGGTGGTATTCTGGGTGGAGAATCAAATGTCTCTCCGTCTCCGGTCGGCCCATTTGATGTTCCAGATTGCGGAATTTGAGGAATCAATGGTAGTATCCCAATAGTTGATCCAAAAGTTTGCGGTTGATCATCGACATCCGTCGATCCAGAAGATAGTGGAAGATCAGAAATCAGAGGTGGTATTCTGGATGAAGAATCAAATGTCTCCCCGTCTCCGGTCAGCCCAGTTGATGTTCCAGATTGCGAAGTTGGAGAAATAAACGGTTGTATCCCAGTAGATGATTCAGAAGTTTGTGGTTGATCAGCAATATCCGTCGATCCAGAAGATTGTGGAATTTCAGAAATCAGTGGTGGCACGCTGGGCAGAGGATCAAACGTCTCTTCATCTCCGGCCAGCTCAGTCGATGTTCCAGATTGCGAAATTGTAGGAATCAATGGTGGTATCTCAGTAGTTGATCCAAAAGTTTGCGATTGATCATCAACATCCATCGATCCAGGAGATAATGGAAGATCAGAAATCAGAGGTGGTATTCTGGGTGGAGAATCAAATGTCTTTCCGTCTCCGGTCGGCCCATTTGGTGTTCCAGATAGCGAAATTTGAGGAATCAATGGTAGTGTCCCAGTAGTTGATCCAAAAATTTGCGGTTGATCATCGACATCCGTCGATCCAGAAGATAGTGGAATATCAGAAATCAGAGGTGGTATTCTGGATGAAGAATCAAATGTCTCCCCGTCTCCGGTCAGCCCAGTTGATGTTCCAGATTGCGAAGTCGGAGAAATAAACGGTGGTATCCCAGTAGATGATTCAGAAGTTTGTGGTTGATCAGCAATATCCGTCGATCCAGAAGATTGTGGAATTTCAGAAATCAGTGGTGGCACGCTGGGCAAAGAATCAAACGTCTCTTCATCTCCGGTCAGCCCAGTTGATGTTCCAGATTGCGAAGATGAAGGAAAGAATGGTGGTATCATAGTAGATGATTCAGAAGTTTGTGGTTGATCAGCAATATCCGTTGATCCAGAAGGTTGTGGAATTTCAGAAATCAGTGGTGGTACTCTGGGTGGCGAATCAAATGTCTCTTCATCTCCGGCCAGCCCAGTTGATGTTCCAGATTGCGAAATTGTAGAAATCAATGGGGGTATCTCAGTAGTTGATTCAACAGTTTGCGGTTGATCATCCACATCCGTCGATCCAGAAGATAGTGGAAAATCAGAAATCAGAGGTGGTATTCTGGATGGAGAATCGAATGTCTCTTCGTTTCCGATAAGCCCGGTTGAAGTTCCAGATTGCGAAGTCTGAGGGATCAATGGTAGTATTCCAGTAGTTGATCCAAAAGTTTGCAGTTGATCATCAACATCCATCGATACAGAAGATGGTGAAAGATCAGAAATCAGTGGTGGTATTCTGGACGAAGAATCAAATGTCTCATCGTTTCCGATAAGCCCTGTTGATGTGCCAAATTGCGAAGTTTGAGGAATCGATGGTAATATACTGGTAGATGGATCGGAACTCTGTATGCGCGTACCCACATTCATAGAGTCTATATTTGACACTGTGGACTCTGTAGTTTCAGGGGTTGAAGTAGACATATTAACGAATGAGTCGAAAGTGAATAGTTGATCAACAATATCAGTCAGAGGCCGGCCAGTTGATCCCGAAGGCCGAGGGATTTGAACAATCAATGGTGGTATCCCAAGGCGAGAATTAATGGAATCCGCACTCTTTTCATCTCTTGTGTTTACCGTGCTTTGAGCCTGTGTATCATTGTCTGCTGAAACACGGTCCAATTTTTCGGTGGCTCGAACAAATTGTTTCATACCCAGATTAAGCAGGTTAGAATAAAAATGTTGATAGTTCTGTTCATCAGCGGCTACATTTGAAATAAAGCTTGTTGGCTTCGTCCCCAATTGCGTCATTGTGGTTTCAAGGTTCGACCCAGAGTTCAACAACAATGTATCTTCTTTCGTTGGCTCTCCTGTCTGCAGATTAGTACCGGTTTGACTTTTGGCCTCCTTTCCATTGTTGTCTTTGCCTTGATCTGAGCTTCCTCTAGAACTTTGACGGATTCCAATACTTTCTTCAGACCGAAAAATGTCCGGAAAATTATATTGGTCTTGTCCTTCATTTGCAACAGTTTTATCAGCATGATCTGATTGTTGATATATTTGACGTTGTAAATTATTTGGATGTTCGAAACGTCCATCGTCTACCCTTGCATTATGATGATCTATCGTAGATCGTGTTGTCAGAAAGTTCACATCCCTGCCATGAGTATAGAAATGTTCGGAGCTATCAAAATATTGATCTTCTTTATTATATGATATGGTTGAAGGTCGGTACGTAGTTGGTACCGTAGGTGAGTATAGTCTTCTCGTTGTGCTGGTAACTGTTGGCACCGTCGGAGCATATGATGGTTGAAATTCATATTTGACGACTCTTTCGTTTTGCTGATAGGAGTTTGGAAAGTTGTTCTCAAGTCTGGACGGTCGCAATGTTGAATAACTATCCTGCGGATTGTAATTGGCATTTTTTTGTATGTAGAATATTGATGAATCTTCACGATTATTCAATCTCGAGTCTTGGCCCTGGTGGTTTACCTCAAAGTCCTTCGGTCGAGGATTGATATTGATAATGTTCTTCTGAGACCGAGTGTTGTCATTGAAAACGTCTTCGTTTCTTCCAAGTTGAAAATTTTTAGGAACTCCGAGCTGTTCCGTAGGGTTATAGCTGTAATACGGTTTTTCGCCAATCTGCAGTCCGCTTTTTATATTATTGCGCTCTGGTAACACCGTCATCGCGTATGCCTTTTGGACCATTTCATTGGTATCCTTAAATGCTCCTTGGCGCGAAGAATAGTAGTCTTCGGTCGATGCGCAGTCTACTCTGTTCCACCAATCACAAGTCAGTAATTTTTGTGAAAAAATCGCTCCAACTGGACAAATGAAAGAAGAAACCACCACGTCGTGACAAACATGGAAGGCCTGGCACCCAGCATCCGCGTCAGCATAGTAGCCTGAAAACAAAAATCAATAAAATAATTCACAATTTCACGCGATGGCAATGAACAGATTTGTACCTGAGTGCATTTTTCCAAGACATGAATTCGACTCAGTCACCCCGCAATGATGCACCAATGCCTAATCAATTTTATTGAAATACGGATAACAGTTACAATTAGTTTAGAAAATAGTCTGCTTCTAAAAACAATTGCTCATATTGCTACAGCAAATCATTTAAAGCCTCTGAGATGCTGGAAAATGACGCAATGCAAGACGTACTGAGGATTGTAAGTTACGACACCGCGATCTAATGGCATGATCAACACAAATCTCACCGTAGTGAGATCCACAGTTGAATTAGTGCCGTGTAGTAGCCGTGTAATTGATATGAAATATGCGGCACTATATCATTTTACAGAACGACCGGCATTGAAGAGATTAGGAACTAAAGGTCGACCATATCTCTATTTTTCTAATTTATTTGCACCTCTAACCGTTACTCTTTTGAAGCGTTTTGGCACCGGAATATGTAAAGATATTTGTAAACCACTTCTGACGTGATTCGAAGAATCTTTGTTTCCCAGCTTTTTAACACGAGAAATAAAATGCTAATTCATAGATATATGTACTGCGTGCTTAGTTTTATTACTTTACAGAGGCTGGGTGAAAGGAGCACATCCATTTTGCAGTAAAGCTTATGGCATATGAATTTGCGCTGTTCTTGTGGGCCGAAAAAGTTCCAACCACTTAAATCTGTCAGGAGCGACTTTACTTTCGACTTGCACAATAGGATGTCGCGATGCCTATAGGCGTTTTTATAAACATTTACAACTGATTTTTTGATCGAAACCTAAACTTATGCTGTACAAATTGTACTGTACTTTCACTAAAGAGCAATAATCTTAAAATGGTAATCAATAAATCTGCTCGCACGCATACTCGTACACGATCAGACAAACTATACGCGCAAAAAGTGTGATCATCTTTCTATTTTTGTCAGCCATAAAAAATTTTCGAATTTCTGGTATAGTCCGATGGCTTAACAAGTGTATCTTAAGTTTCGAAAGACTAATGACACAGGGGAAGAGTACGACTGTTTGCAGCAAATTCTGGGTTCAGTCTTATCGATGCTTTGTCAAAAACCTGTTTCAACAGGCAGTAATAATGATATGAACACCAAAAGCGATAATTTGTAGTTGTATTTGGGACACGCCAGAGGGTAATAATTCTTGTTTTCCTCCGCTCACGGTTACAAGACTCGACTTTTTTCACCTTTAGCGCGATGTCAAGGATGCGTCCCTACCTCTACTTCATAATGTCTCACGTTAGTATTTGTATTTCACTACGCGCAATCCATAATGCTGCGTTGTCGACCTGTTATATTCTTTGGTTTCCCAATAGGTCACAGGAACTAGGAATCTAGAAATTCCATAGGAGTGGTCCTCGCAGGCAGAAGAACCGTGAGAATAGATTATTGGAAAAATTCGGTGACTGATGATAGCGCGAAATCGTATATCTTGAGGTTGACCGCTCAAGGAGAGACCCTTGATTACTCAAATGTTTCTATTTAATGATTATAATTACCGTGAACCCGACCCTCGCAAGAGAACCTTGTCTTCGGCACCCTCTCGTAGACTGGATAATCTACTCCTGGTTCACCAGGTACGTTACTCTTGATATCCGAAAATCCTGATTTCACCTGACTAGAATCATAACGGCCAGCTGCCGAATAGGAGCTATCGTAAGATCCATCGTTGTCGTGATCGAAGTAGTTTCTGTAAAGTAATTACCTCCAGATGATTCGCCCTTTTCAAATCACTTGATTTTTATGGTGATTAGATTTATGCATTAAGTAGTGATTACGTCCAAATAACATACCTGACTCCCCTGCCATCGATTGCTCTTCGGAAATTGAAACTTTGCTTGACTTCGTCGAAGTTTTCCAGTCTTGGTTGTTCTATGCACAGAACGACTGTTACAAGACCTGCAAAGGAAGGAATATGATTAGAATTTTGATGTAAATATTAAAGTAAATATTTAGCTGATATTATTGATGCAGTGCGCTTTTAATTAAGCCAACTGAATCAATCTCTAATTTGGGATCGGAGCTCTCATCTACCTATAATAAGATAATAAGACGGATGAAAAATAAGACAAAACGATGAGTTAATGAGAAATGGTAGTCAGACAACAAGGTCAGCGAGTGATATTGTGAAATTAATCACCCAGTTGTTAAATGAGCAACTCTTAGCAGTTATGTAATTTCTGTCAGCCATAGTTATGAAAAATTGCGCGCATATATATCATCGGAAAAGTTTATCGTTAGTTTAAGTCATTAGGTGAAAACAGCTGAAATCTTAGGTAAACGACAGGTGAACAATGATCACTTGTTCTTCCCGGAAACGCCTCTCCATTCGCTTTGCAAAAATTGAGAATCGAACAGGCGAAGAAGCGAGGCAAAATTATGGTTTGTTACAAGCGAGAATATGTTGTAAATTCATTTTGTTCTATCGTTCTATTCTTTTGTATAAATCCACGTTGCTCGGCAATATTTTAAATAAAATGAAAAAAATGAACTTTCGAATGCCACTTTGTACTTTCGCTAGTTGAAAGTAATTCACACTAAGCGTTGTACTAATAAAATCGCGTTATCGCTTGCCTCTGAACTCGTTGAAGGCCTTTCAGTTTTTAAATCCTTGATAATAATAAGATTTAAAAAAATATATTGCTCCAGCTAACGGTGAGCTAAATGCAGATAGAAAGCTCCGACATTAGTGCATTCTGAAAATTGTTACAAAATAGTGCTAACTAGTAAAGTTTTGCATCGTAGCTGCGAATCATTTTGCTTAAAAAACTAACATAAGTACGGTTTTAAATTTTGTACTATAATCGTCAAGTATTTTTTTTTAACGAAAATTTTTGAACAAAGATGGTACATCTCTTCGGTAATACCCAAATCTGGAGCACGGGCAATTAAAATAATTTCGAGTCAATATTTTCGGCACAGTTCTGCATAAGGAGTTCACTTTCTTTTCAATTACATCACCGATTTCATTCGCGCAGTTTATACACACAAGCGAGTGGGCCTATAAACTATATTTTATCTCATTGATTGGCATTATTATATTTATAGCTGGGACGTTTACAGGATATTTTCAGAAGAAACCCGAGGAGAATGTCCATCATTGTTTAATGTACTTTCACGATTTGGCGGGCTGAATCAACTATCCTCAAAATGTGGTCCCCGTAGGTATAAAAAGATTACAGGTCGATGACTCCGTCCATCAGCGAGATCGAGGCACCGAATTGATGTGCACTTCTACGATCTAAAATTCACATAACCATCTCGAAATGGTGTTATTTTCTAAACGAAGTATATCTTTGAAGATCATGAGTCACCTATTAGTTATTTCACTACTTTTTGCTACTGTATCGGGAAAAAGAAGGGAACAAGTGATAGTAAAAGTGATAGTGAGAGTAATAGTTCTTCTCAGTCGATTTACTTCTACATAGTACTTTTCCACTCATTAGATTTATTGGTAAATTTTCTTATTTCAATAGCATAAGGCCACACGAAAGTCACGACAGCGCGGTTTGCTCTTGAATTTGAAATTAATGAACCATTTATAAAGAACAGCATGATACCGCTACGCTCTACAAAAGTTATGTAAATCATTCCGGAGCCAAAAACTTAATCAAGCACCGTGTCTGACTCCGCGATTCGCACTGAACGCACACTGCGTTAAATTCATCATTGCCACGAATCCTAATTCAATTACAAGTAAATAATCCGCGATAAACACAGAAGCAGTAACTACTTGAAAAAATCCGCTCACACTGACCATTTGTAACAACTAACCACGCTCACATCGATCACGAATTGATTACTGTTTACGAGCTCAATTTACCTAAAAAATAAGACTTACAGAAATAATGTAGAGTTAACCACATGTTGTCACGGTCTCACATGAGGGATAGTATGTACTAAAGTTTCGGCAGCCCACCAGTCGTGGAGTCTGCGATGCACTGTCCTCGATCTAAACTGAAGACCTCTTTGGTTCTTCTCACTCGTCCAGGTCCTCAGAAGGGGGATCAGCTGATTATGAGAGAGTTTACGAATGATTGGCTGACCACTGATCCTTTAGGATGTTCAGATTCAGTCGCCAAATACTAAATACTACTGTTAACTATCGTGGGCGATCACTACAGCCCACAAGACATAAAGATGTCAAAGATATACGTCCGAAGTACAACGTCCCGAGAAGGTCTCAATTTTTACATTGAAGGGATGCATGAGTCCCGTAAAATGAATTATTTCAAGTAATTTAATTTACTAAAAATTGAAGAGCATGGTTGATTCGAATTTAGATTCGTTAAACGCTCATATGTTCATTACGGCACCTTATATAACACCTTGTTTTAAGATCAACAAAATTCCATTTTATCGATCGATAATGAGCATACACTCATAAAACGTACAATATTTTGTTTTCAAGTAGAATACAATCAGTCGTTTCGGATAAAAAAAAAAGTACATTGCATATCAAATTATTTAAATATGTTCATTTATATATTGTCTCATGTTGCACCTGGTAAGACTGATCGCAAGGGACATCAACAATAGGTATATGTCGTTCAACTTTGTAAAATCCATTGTAAAGCAACATGGATGGGACTTTTTGCAAAATTTTTCGGATGTCCTTTTCCGGAGTTGTGTGTTGTGTGGGTGAGGCACGAGAAAAAATAATAATCTACGTGCCTACGGGCCTACTATTTCCGGTTTCGTAATTAATTATTATTCCCACGAAATCCTATAAAATTAATCTATGAAGTATTATATTCAAATTTAGTAGTGAACCTCTCACCGCCACATGACAATGAGTCCAGAGATCTTACAATTAAATAATTTAATTACACTTTCTATAAAAGAATTTTATGCATCGAGAGTTGAATTATCAATTACAGAGAGAAAAGATATTATACTACTCGGACAACATTACTTAATGCATAAAATCATATCTTATAGGGACAGGAACGTATGGGGGTACATTTTATTCACTTTTATCAATTTCTTACGATCAGTAGATTGTTCAGAAAATTTCAACCTCAACATCTTTTCCTTCCAGATTAATTCGCCAAAATAGGTCCGACGACGATACTAAACTAAAAATTGTGTATCCTGAAATCATTACATGATTGAAAACTGACCAAGTGACGATACACGTGATAAGAATATCGAATACTTATGATGCATTCAGACGTATCGTCGACGTGAAGGTATGTGGCTTTTATGAATGCCTCAATTTGCAGTGAATCTGTAATAAGGTATTTTCAAAAACGGTTATACATTTAAACATTTCGAAACTTCTCACACCGTAACCAATTATCCTTCAACCACCGCCCAGATTCCATAAGAAAAAAGAAATATTGAAACATTCACAAATTAGATAATACAAGTACACCGGTACATATTCTTGGGCATCAGACTACGTGACATACATTTGGGTTAAACCAGCCCAACCCAAGGCTATCCAAGGCGGGCTATCCACCTCCGAAAATATCGGCAAAGATTCTCATGTGGTTACGAGACTGCACGTATATACATACAGGACTAGGTCGTGGTGGTAACACTTTCGATTACATAAGTTCGATGACATTTTGCCTGAGTTCACCTGAGCGCCGCGTCTTCGGGCCAGTTTCGTCTTACGCAACGTAAGAAGCGGTCGAACTCGTTTTGCTCAATGGCACGAGAAGAAAAGATAAAACAAAAATGATCATTGGTTTGTCTAAAGTCCCAACTCCTTATGCATTGCATATATTAGATGAATCAAAGAACCAAATGTATCTACGAAACAAACTCTCATCTGGCACCAGCCGAAAATGGATGAATATATATTATAGTGCCTCGTTCCTCGTGCGGAAGGGTCGAAAATCATTGAAATATGTTATAATTACTTCATTCGTTAACGACCTTACAAAGTTGCGGACTGAACCGTGACGAATGATGTAAGAATGAGAAAGGATCATAAAAGGAAATGATTGTGTAATATGCATACGAGATCTGATAATCGATACCGAAACTCTGAAGAATATTCGAAATCGGAGGAACTCGCGTCCAACAATCTGACGAACTATTTTTAGAAAATATTAAAAAGTATCGAAGATGTGCCAATAGTTAACCGATAGACTCATTTCCATACAATTTCCACGTACGTAACTATTACCATTTTTTTCTACGACTAATAGCTCTGCGAATACATCTTGAAGTATTTCTAGACCCTCGGGCATGAGCCTCAGGGAATATTAAAGTTAGATTTTATAGGAAAGTACAAAGTGAGAATTATGACGAGGACATTGACGTGTTCATATCGTGTAATCCTACGCGAATTGCCCGAGTCCAATCCAATTGGGAAGATGTTCCTTTCACGTTTGCCACTGGCTCAGTCGTCCGACGAGTCCTCATACTCGCATAAAGCCGGTCACTATGTTACATTCTTCCACAAGCGGATAGCTGCTGGTACATACAAGATGTGATGATGACACTCAAAAACGGCCAGCTCATCCATCCTTTCACTGACCACGGAGCACATAATAAGCTGACCGCGCCTAGCATACAGCGATCAATGTGGCGTAAGATACACGTAATTCAAGGAGTTCAGGATTGATTGATGATCCACTTTACAAACCTATGTCGTTCACATTTTGTCATGTTTTAATTTGCGATTACAATATTGAGGGCAACAAGTTTCCTATATTATGGTATATCCTCGAAAGCATTTCTGGCTTCCGTTTCCCGAAATGAGAGGACCCGTCAAATAATTATTAATGACATATCCATATAAACGAAACGAATGTCGTAATACGAATCGTCTATTCTGTTATCTAATACTAAGCGTTTTTCATTTTACCGGATCGTTGATTAAATTCTTTGAGTGTCCTTAAGCAAAAGTTTTTTTTTGAAGGTATAATACGATTTGGGTATCTCCACAGCAGTTACTCCTACTTGAATTCATATAGTCGAGAGCGGTAACCTCGACTGAAGAACAGAATTAATATCGAATGAAAATGTATTCATTAGGAAGGTTTCGCCAGGATTGCGTCCCAGCAATCAAATTCCATGTCTTTTACCTGCATAATTAACCGATTAGATCTAAGTGGTTAGTCGGTATAGATGAGTGAGGTTTTCTAATTTGTTATAAAATCAAGGCCAAGTTTAGCGTCCGTTTCAATGCCAATTGCCAATGCTAACAGAGCTAGATTAGGCGACGAATCTATCGGCTTTCCGCGAATTTGGTGGCCAAGAAATATCTTGATTTTGTAGCGTCTGCAACTCAGAAGGTTTTTTCTCACCCCAGAGACAGTTTTCGATAAAATCTGATCCTCACGTCCCCAGTGATGAACGTTTTCTTAAACTTTTCACGACTCGTCAAAATTATATCTATTCCAACGTGATGTCTTCCTTTCAACGGTTTCTTGAATTGGTTTATTAAAACGTGGCAAAAGTGACCACTGGTTATCTGATTGTTGTGGCTTGGCGGAATCGCAGACTCTCGCTCTAGTTTTGCTAACTGCTTTTGAGCATTCAACATCTCGCTGTATCTCTTTAGTAATTTTTCTTTCCGCATTCTTTCTCTTTATGCCCTTTCCCTGGACATACTGAACGGAATAATGACTTTTAAAAATAAAACATCACATTTATAACCGCAACAAGCCTTCACCGAACAGACTTCCAAAGGATTCAATGATATCGAAAGACGGTCGATTGTTAAACTTTTGGTCGTTAAATCATGATACTTTAGTTTTGAAGCTGATAAATCCGTGATTCAGTTATTAGAACGTTTAGGGTATTTGATTTAGGCGTTTTAGATTCAGGCTTCCACAGTTGATCCTGATTGCAGGATGATTTCAAAAGGAATCGAGCATATTATCGCTTTTTTACAGTTACATATTTTTCACAGAAATATCTTTTCTTCATAGGCCCATAATTTTATTAGCTGATATTTTAAATCTATTATAAACTATGAAATCTTGCGAAAAATGATTCGAGTTAATTTATATTCATGTGTGAACAATTTATATTCAACTGGCAAACGGGTCAAGGAAGGTGAGAAGTTAGGCCTGCTTCCGAAATTCAGCATAAATACTATCCTATAAATAAGGAGAAGCAATAAATGTGTGTTGGAGTAGGATTTCGTTACTTAATTAATATCACTGGTATATTATAATGATCATACGAATTAGAGATAGTTGAGATTGATAAATTACAATGATATTCCTAATAACACGATAAACTTTTACCTAGAGTTACGATTATCAGGACTACTTGGGCCATTGCAGTTCGCCATCAGTCAACCGGTGAAATGACTTTCAATACAGTCAATTGGATGAAATTAATTCTGAAGCTGATATTTGACGCTTTTTAAAAAGTCATTCGAAATGTTGCGATTTGTTTAATTTCGTGAGATTGAACTATGCGAATATGAAAGACGGAAGCATTCGTATCTAGGTATTCAAAATCTCGAATCAATTAAAGGTCTGATTTATTTATACGTTAAACGCTCTGCGAATGCCTGTTGAAAACGTTGTAATTATTATTATCGTCCTGGTTGAGACAAACTCGTAACTGGAATAATAAATTATTGACGTAATCGTTAATCTGAGGAAACATGGCGTATTTCACTGTCTCATATTCATAATTATGTATCAAGACTCGAATTATGAAAGTCTAATTAACAAAGTTATTTTTATACTTACCAAACGCGTCACAGAATATAAGATGAAAAGACTTGTTGGTATTTGGGTGTAGAAACCAATATTTTAGACGATGTAACAAGATTAATAAATTCTTTTATTAGCGCACTTTACATACGCAATTATTCTACATACTCAGAGAACGGAAGAGGGACAAACGGAAGTTACGACGTTAATAGTTAAGGAAGCGATGGTGGGATAGGTTTTCCCCTTCTATTAACATCGAAGTGTAGTACAGATATATGGCATTATTATGCTAAATAGTTGATTATAAATGTGTCGGACATACATTCATCTAACAAGACTAAATGAATCAGTCATCGTTATTCAAAATATACATAAAACTCATTAAAAAGTCATTTTTCTGTAACTATTGTATATCTATTGTTTTAAATGTGGGTTTGAAGATATACGAAAAAACACGTTTTTAAATAACAACCGTATCCAAGGATGACCAATTCAGCTCAATTATAATCAGTTGGTACCCACAAAAACTTGGAATTACGCACAACTAATGATACTCCTTGAACTAGATAACAGAGCGCCAACGGATCAAATATATTTCGTTCTACTTTCAGTCGTATATATTATGTATTATGTATGTCTAGTACTCGATGGAACTCCATGCGTATCGGAAAGCCAATCGCAATGGTACCGGCGAAATTGCATAGTAGTGTGAAACGCCCGATACCATCAATGAGGAATGAAAAATAATCAAATAAAGTCGGAACCGTAGAAGCGCCGTTTAGATAAACCCAAAAGATTGTCTTTGAAACTCATTGCATTGGCATTTGGCAGTATACATATCTATAGGTGTATTGTATCGATATAATAACCCGTGGCTTTTCTCTATTCATTTCGGCAAGCTTTCCTGTTTACCGAAAAAAAAACCCAATTTTTTCCGTGATTAAAAATAACGACGTGAAACCTGTTCTACGTTTTCCCAACCGCTCGGTTTTCCCATACAATTCAAGGATTCTGCGAGTGTCAGACTTTTCAGACCATTATTTATTCCTTTTCCTTTCAAGACAGTCTTAAGGATGCCAAATCAGGGTGTATATGAAAAATAATCCATACGGCAGTATTATAATGAACAAAACAAGAAATGTAATATAGATGTGAATCGTATTTTGAAATGAATTTCTATAAGGATTTTTGGGAAACCATACCCGGATGCAAAGAATACTTGAAGGAATTTTCCTGTTCGAAATGATTAAAATATAATAATAATAATAATAATAATAATAATAATAATAATGCAGAAAATGGACTCGCATATTATTATAGTTAATCAATGAAATTTCACCAAAGTCCACGACGATCCACAACAAAATAATATCAAATTAATTTTATACTTTTTCCTACGTTGAACTTGACTCTTCGAATGCCAAACGTAATTGTTGTAGCACTAACCATTCTAAAATCTCCTTGAGAAGTTCGGGATCGATATTCGGATCTGTTATTACCAAAAAATAATTTTTCAGCGGTGTACAACTCGTTGTGTTTAAACATTTTTAAAACAGGTTTCTCTAAACCAAGGCAACACAAGGTCCTTTTTTGCAATGTAATACAACTTCCGTACTCGATCTGTTGTACGTATGTTTTCTTACTTAAAAATGGGTAAAACCCATAATCATCAAACCATTAATGAGATGATGTCGAGTCTAGGCTAAAATTTTTTTGTCAATTTATAATTATGAATCATTTTTTCAAAGTCATTCTTTTGCTGAAATCTATATTTTCGGTCGTATTGTTGTTATCTTGTCGATTAAAATTGTAAACATAATTATCCCTGCAAGGCCTTTAACCAATTGACTTTGGCTTTCCAGAGTCAGTTTAAGTCAAAACATGAATAAAATATCTTATTCGATGAAATGTGAAACTAATTTTTGTCCGCGTTTAGTAAAGGTAGAAAATATTCGACTGGATATTTCTTTCGTTATTAAACCAACGATCATAATGTCGAGGGTTATCAACTAAATAAAAATTAATATTTTTTAATGTATTTTATAGACGCAATTGCGTGACTATATAATAACGGTCGTTGCACGATTGCTTCTAACGAAATAATGAATAAATAACGTATAGTTTCCTCTCATTATATCCTGTGTGAGCCTCGTAGTTTACTTTTGAAACAGTTATCAGGCAAAAACGCCGGTCAGCATATTATTGATGTGTATAAATTTATTTCACCTGTCCAGCTTAAATCTATTGTTCGAATTTCACTGTTTTCCACAGTTTCCATTGTCGTGATATGAGCTGAGATGAAAATGCTCAAATATTTATTACATAGAAAGTATTACATATATACGAAGAAAAATAAAATAGACATTATTTTTATTCATTAATTTACTTTATTATTGTTAATATTTAGATGACAATATACAAATATTTGGATTTATATTCTTACAATGCTTCGTCAAAATACTCATTTTTCAAAAATAATTTTGCTAGCAAATATCATCAATCAATCGTCGAGGCTCATCCTGATTGATCGGTTATTTTGGTTCATTATTTTTCCAGAAAATTAATACATACATGTATTTATACCACCTCCATCGACCAATAATTTCATCAATCAGCTTTTCTATCCCTAGATATATTCGGTGACTAATTTCTTCGCCACGCGTTCAATTTTTTCAAGTAAGGCATTAGATGAAGGTGAACCATCTACAACAAAAATTATACTAATATACATTCATCACGTTATTACACCTTAAAATTTTATTTAACACATAAACTTTCACGGTAATAACTGATTCTATGCGGCTCATTATCCACCAATCATGAATTTTTACCATTATATCAATATCTTGTTATAATTATGAAAACGTTTTTTTTTTTTTTCCGTTCATTCAATTGAAATATACTCGCGACTTTACAGTATAAATCATGGCAAAGCCCGTGATTCGCGATGCGAGATTATTAGAAAAATCCAATTAGCTTCTGTGATGCACTACAGTAGAAAAACACTCGATCTGATTACATTTCTTTATATTAGATTAAAGAAATTGGAATCGGACTATATACCATGAATTCTCCTAACGATGGCACGATCCGTGCGCCTATAGGCAGGCAACTGGAATTACGTAATTTTCAAGTGACCACCTTATCTCTCCATGGCCACCCCCGACCTCAACGATTATTTGTAAAAATACCCTAAATACTATGTTATTTTTAGAAACAATCGTTGAGGTTGGGGGTCGCCGTGGAGACATACGGTGGTCACTTGAAAATTTCGTAATTCCAATCGCCTGCCTATAGGCGCAAGGATCGTGCCATCCTTAGGAAAATTCATGGTATATACATACCGTCTTCTTTCCGGCTTCCGACGTTCTGGTCGCTGGTAGTCTTGGAAAACTGAGGTCCTATAGGATATCCAAACACTTGGAATCCAGCAGAGACATGCTCTGACTGACTTCTTCGGACTGGTTCTCCAGAAATAAACGCTGTCTCTATGGAATCTATAGGGAAAGATTTATGGGTGAAACCTCCCTCCCAACAGGGACGTGAACTTGAGCAATGTTTTCTTAGCTGTATATTTATATGACTCCGTACTTTCCCGTGATGTTTTTATTGCAAAACAAAAACGTAACGATAATATCAAAAGTCAAATATGACACAACACGTTGTGATTTAATATTGCATAAGTGATAGTTATTCACCCTTTCCTCCGACGGAAGTTTCTGATGCTGGATCCCTGGCTTGAAGAATCCCTATCTGCTGTTTTTGTTTTAGTTGCCCGACAGGAACTTGGATGATTCCTTCTTCGTCATTTACTTTGCTTCTGTCAACGTTAATTGTTATCGACACGGGAAAGTACTCCAACACCGGTTTTATAGAATCTAAAAAATACGTGAAGAAATTTCCGTATTTAATAGAAGATTAACTAATCGAATATCACATTGTATACAGAAATTTCAGCGATTCGTAAAAAGTACCAAATCTGCGTACGAATGCTTGCCAGAATTTCTATGTTGCCGTATTTTACTAAAATGTGAATACAAATAAAATTCATCTGGAATTAGAAATTGATAATATATTTATGGGTTTTTAATTGCAGAGCGCGGGATATTCTGAGCTTTTTAAATTTTTGTTACAGTTACCTTTGTGCGCAGGTGCTTCGCTTGCTTCTTTCACTCTAATATAGGAAAATTGGGGTCCGCTTGAAATTTCTGTAAACCAAAAGCTTTATAAAACATTTTCAGAGGTAAAAAGAAATGTGAAAATTGATGTGGGATCAAAAAACTTGACCCTATCGCATTCGCCCACATCAGGTATGATGATGAATTTTAATTCATGTCAATTAATTGATGAATAATTCTCAAAATTGCTTTCCACGAAATTTGATGAATAAGAAGTAAAAGTTTTTCTTCATATTTTTGTAGTATTAAAAAAAACAGTTTGGTTCAATTTGAATTTCACTGCTTTCGTCTGTGGGCAATGAAATAATCTAGCTGCTCGTTTGAATATCTATCACCTGTAATAGTAATATACTAATAATAGTAATGCTGAAAATGATAGACTTACCATCGCCGTCATCCAGCACATGTATACTCTGGGGGTTCTGGTCTTCTAGTGAACAAACAAATATGTATTTACCTTTTCTTTTGAAACGAACTCACAGCGATATATTGATCGTAAGGAAAACTGTCTGCAGCTTACCATTCCTAGTCGAAATTAACTTCTGGTGTGAAGTATCTAAAAATGATGAAAGAATTTTCGCAACTCAAAGTTATACAGTTTATCCCCTAAAAAACAAAAAATCACATTCTTCCGCAGAGCTATAAATTGCTGTGTACAATAAACTTGAGAGAATGATTCCGACAATTTACATACAACGCGCTTTCTCACTCAACGCATTTCAAAACTAAACCGTGATAAAAACAAAATGGGTGCATACATCTATGTGGCAATTCATTCAAATCCAATAAAAAATATCAATACACCGGAAACGAAAATAAAAAGAAGATCAAAAGGATGTTCAGCGGAGCAGACAGGTTTTCTGAGTGAAAAAAGTGACGTTTTTCGGAGCGTAAAATCTGCCTCATCAAACACTCATTCAATTATCAAATAAAATGCTTTTCAAATATTATACACCTATAACAGTTCGAATGTCATACTCACTCGCCTGACTCACAGAAATGAGCACTAAAACTGAGAGTAGCTTATGAGTCCACATTTTGGTAAATATAATTTGAACGCTGTATAAAAGACAGTCTCAAATTGTAAAGAACTACTGACGACCCAGGCGTAAGGTTTGTCGGATTTATAAGCCCGGATATTACAATCTGTGAGCGTTAATTTTCTATGACAATGGAATATATTGGATATGGACCATGACAATAGGTACCTATTACTTTTATTACTAATTCCGAACTGTGATTTATTACTTGTGTTATCATAGATTCAGAATTCGTACGATATCACAATTGAATTGTAGATCTGGCTATTAAGCTGTTTGGCACCTCTATGATCTCCACCCCCACCTGAGCATTTCGTCTCTTGCAATAGAAGTCGGCTAATTTAAAAACCGGCCATGTTACATGATTAAGATTTTTATAACACATTTATTCACAGTTAGGACGCTAAAAGTCAAAACACAGTTAATTATTTTGCTTGTGTTGACTGACTGGATGATAGCAATGAATAATTTTATTGTCATCTTCATTAATGTCTTAGAGAAAAGAAGAGAAACCAATATTTTTATGGAAGTATATGACGAGATTTTACAATATCGTGATATAGTATTATAACTTTACGATACCGCAGATGTTTGGATATTCACTATTGTATAGTTATAAACTTTTTTTCGGCAGAAAATATTTCTATTATTTAATTATAGAATATTCCTTAAACTATGCAATGGATTGATAATTTCGATAGTTCGACGAATTTTATTTTTGATACCCATAGATATAAATTACTTAAAATAATTGAAAGACAGCTATTTGAATCGTCAAATCGTTATGGTCTTTATAGACTATATTGAATATTGAATAGCAGATCTAATTGATATAGTTTGCATCGAGTTTCAATACAATCATCAACTATGCTGTCAAAAATAAATATATGGGGCTTTCCATCCATTATCGCCCACGTTCGACCTCGAAATTTTTTTTTTTTTTTGCTCAATTTTCGCATATGTGTAGTACTATAATTCCTCAATTTTGATATTGGTTGAAAAAAAAAGAAGATCTCAACCGTCCACGATGGGTAGGGTATCAAAAAATCAAGTTTCGGACGTAGAATACCGGTGATTTTTTCAGAATTTTCGAAGGATGTATTCTTTTCAGAGTTGGCAATATTTATAAAAAAAAGAAAAACGGTTCGCGAAAAAATTGAAAAAAAATCACAGATGATCTTTTAATATAGTACTACAACATATGAAAAAATTGTGCAAAAAAAAATATCAAAGTCAAACGTGGGCGATAATGGATGGAAAGCCCCATATAATAACGACCGGTAGTACAGTCAGAAAACAATTATCTTTTATTCATCGTGGTTTCCGAACAAATTTACGAGGTACAGAGAATTGATTACGCTGATAATATCCATATTAAAACAGCAACGCAAGTACACTAGGATAGAGTGAATTTCTTTTCAAATTGAATCGATATTAAAGTCATATGAGATACACCAAAATTACAAATGTAATTTTCTGTACGATATTTTCATTGTTTAAAACGCTACTCGAAGAACCTTGAAAACCCTCTCAATGAATAAACTGAGAAACTTCCTATATATAATATAGAAAACAGTTCATCACAAATGAGGTTTCAAATCAAGAGCGTTTAAAATATGATGATATATGGGTAACATGCGCAGAATATGCTGCGTGAAATAAATTATGCGCTAGTAGCTAGCGTCATCTATTGACTATAGAGGTAACTCAGACATTGAAAATTGTTTCATCTGTTATTTGAAGTCTGAAAAAAGTTATGTTGATACTGGGCGTTTTAACGCTGTTTATTACTTTTATTTCTAAAGCGACGTAATGACGGTGTATTCTCAATAGAAATAATTATAAAATGAAATTCAACGAAAAAGAACTCGCTGAAGCCAGCAGCGGAACTGCTGATCTTGAAGGACGACTTAATCATAAAAGAGCACACAAGTCAGGTTAGTAAACGCACTTATCACCAGCCTATTATCAATAAATTTTAAACAATTAGACCTCAACTTCGCGTAGTAAATATAAACCACGTAATCCTCGCGCACTATCAACCTAACAACGATAATTAAATCGACAAATGAAACGATCAAGGCTGTGTCCACATAACCTAAAATATTTCATTCAATTTAATTTGAAGAATTCTACTACTTTGACAGAGGAAAAAGTTCGGTGTATTTATCTGCTCGCGTTAATTATTACGCGGAAAAGTTCCTTTTTTCATCAAACTTGAGAAATGAATTGAAAAGATTGAATATTTATGAGATTGTGGGTAACAAACAAGACCAACATTCCTTTATGCTCGTTTAATATTACCCGACTTTTTACAGGTTTTAAGGAAAAATGGTTCAAGCTGAAATCCAACCTACTATTCTACTTCACAATCAACGAACTTGGTCAAGTTGAAACGAAGCAACCATCGGGTGTCATTCTATTAGAAAACTGCAGTATCAACTCAGACACAACAACAGAAGGGGCATTTGCGTTTAGCGTATCATTTAGAGATGAACATGAGAAAAGACACGTATTCACTGCTCAATCTGAGTCCAAAGTTGAACAGTGGGTAACTATATTGAGACAATCTAGCTACGAATATTGGAGGTCTAGACTGATCATGTTACAGGAAAGATTGTGCCAGAAAACTGGCAAAGATCCGCTTTTGATGTACCCAAGAAATCAAGGGGTAGTTAGAGATCAAGCTTGGGAGAATGTCCCGAGCTTCAGATCTCATGTTAGACATCTGAAAACTTCGGTCGTTACTTCCTCAGGGCTTAATACCATCAACAGGGAAGTTAATCTGATAGAATTTTGACGATACATCAAATACAAAGCATAGATCACAGCCATTTCAATGCTCAGACTGTTTGAAGGAGAAAACTAAGAAAATGAAAGAGAAATTTATATTTTTCAATACAATTCCTTGGAATTCCAAAGGCCTTGTGATCTATCTACTAAATCACATAATTGTTAGAAAATTTTAGACAACTATTAGGCAAGAGTAACGCTTGTGTATCTTAGTATTATGAGAATTAGTTTTTTTCGCATTGTTCTAATAAGTGTATGACAATATGAATATTTATACAGATATGATAGTAAGAAGGGTGATTGGGCAGGTTTTGTCCTGTTGCTCAACTGATACCAGTGTTTAATTATTTTTAAGACTTCGAAATACCTATATTGCTGAAAACAAAAAATGATAATAATCCATTAGTCAATTTGAAGCTGATCTTCATTTGGCTTTATGAGGTATTTTAGAACGATATATTTCTCTCTTCGAACTCTAAATGAAATATTTTATTCAGGCTAGACAATGACTAATTTACGCTTGATATTGAAGAATACGTTTTTTTTTTTTTTTTTCAACAAAAGAATCCTATTGATGCTGTGCCTAGTTAATAGTTTTAGCCCTTGATAATCCCGATACCAAATACTCGTTTTATTTATTTTATGCATACATAACTAATACGAAGACTATATACTCACAACAAGCCTGTAATTTAAGAAAATAAATGTATTTTTCTATAGATTCTTGAGTTATTTATAACAGATGAATCTAATAAGCTTTTGAAATCAAGCGGCAAAGCAATGTAGATCTAGTAATAGTGATATTCTTCAAATAGAAGTACATATATAAATGATTATACATAAAGTGTGTTAATATTGTGCAGAGAATTGACTCGAGTAATCGAGTGAAGAAAAGTCACATGTATACCTATAGACAAGATAAGATACTATTAACTTTATTCATTATGCAGGGTTAGTAAATGGGGAATTGATTTATGTTGCTAGTTGTACCAAGCAAAATAATGTGACTCGTTTCTACGCAAGCTCGGGTTATCATATATTTTCTTTTTTGCTTGAGAATAAAGTTCATTCGCATACATCAACGTTATCGTTCAATAGGAAAATCAATTGACCCATCTATGTATGTTTTTGAAACTTTTTAAATCGCTGGGATATAGAGAGAGATAAATGACAACAACAGCCAAAATATGGTCAATAATAATTCACCAATGATGGTACTTTATTCAACATTCATAAAAATATACAATTTCGCAGAAAAAAAAAAGAAGAAAGAATCCAACGAACAAAACACGTGTACGCCTGCTGACCGCAACTTTCACTACGTACATGTTTGCTTATAAATCTGATCAAAGAGTGCCGTGTTTGATATATGGCAGATAAGAAATAACGAAATTCCATCGCGTGATATAGATCGACGTTATATTCGCTAATAACGTTTTAATTGCGCGATAATAAAGGCGGAAGGAACACGATTAATAAGAGGAATACTATCGGATATGTATACATGTTCGAAAAATATTAGTCATTCATAATATATACTTAAATGCGATCATCAGTTCTACTGGTTATTGCGCTTTATGTTATCTAAATAAACACATGTAATACGATATACCTATATATTTATATACACACACATACCGCCGAGCTTATCATTATTTTTATTAGAGATCACAATTTACCGGATAATTGAACCCTGCGCGTTGATAAGTAGAAACATGATAAATATGGTAATCTTATAACTATGCTTATATGGTTCACTGATCATATACCACTGTTTCGGGGTACTGACCCATTCCATGTATTTATGTTATCGCTACTAATTCGTCGCCACGGACGCCCTCAACAAAAAAAAACTGGTTTGTTATGTGTTTGAAAACATTCTACCTATATATACAGAATTTTAGAATTCACGTATTGAAGCAGCCAGATGATGTTTTTTCTAAAATTTCTACAATGAGCTCGGGGCTTGGAACAGGCAAAGTATGATACAGCTGATCAGTATTCTAAAAGTTTAATCATTTAAACTACGACTTTCGGTTTTTGTCTGATAATTTTATCGTTAATAATATAATACCGCATCTATTAAACACATGGATCATAATTAGCCACGCGAAACTTTCTGATTTAATTTGACAGCATTGAATAAAGATGACTACAAATAACGCGCCTCATTGTCAATAAATATTGGCAGTATTTCAACGTTGATAGACGTAAAGGATTACGTGGTTGAGAGTAAACTGAAAACAGCTTTTTTGTTCGTTTCTTTTTTTCTCCTCCTGTCATCATTAATACTATGCAATTATAGTTTTTGCCATACTTCACGTAGTTCAAGGGCATAGTACAAAAATATTCAGAGAAGACATTCCATATCTCCGAAGATTGTCGCCTGACATACCTACCTGTACGCAAATGAACAAAAAAACTACGCTATCGCTGGCATCATGATAATAGAATCAGTATTTTTACATTTTTTATTATTCATATATTGAAAGATACAAGATATTCGAAGACATGATAGTGTTGAGAATGCATCTGTTCCCTTAAAGAACTAGTATTAGTTCAATGTTGCAATATATATGGAACAGAAACGAAAACTGCAAACCATGATAGTAAGAGAAACTCGCACACCTGTGTACATATAACATACATAAATACAGTCCCAACTTTGCGTTACAATAGACTGGATGAATAGCCATGTGCAAAAAACATTTGGTTTGACGAAGTTGATAACGCGCGGAGAATATACTATTCATTTGTTCAGTTTATTCAGTAAATAAAACTTTCCGCATTGTATGTCCACCGCTTAAATGTTTGATTCTGCGTATTACCTACGGGTATATACATATTTTTGCCCCCACACGACCTTAGCCTTGTTAAAAATAATTCTGCTCGATCTATAAAAGCAATACGAAAATTCAAAGTCATTTGAAAATACGTCATGCCTGATTGCCCGGCGTTACTTCGCGGACAAAACAGATACATTTGTTGTTGTTCAGACGAGGTGTAATTCCCGTAAATAGAAAGAATCAGTTATGTGTGTCCCTCCATAGAAGAAATTAGAGGTATTATTGCGGTAAAAAACACGCCACTATACATCAGTCATGTCGAACGTCAAAAACAACCGCCTACCTAGCCCGAAACGGTACTAACATAAAAGTCGAGCCCACACTCGCAAGTCGCAATCTCTTTTTCTCTCATGAGCTGTATATGTACTACATGACAACATAAATACGTCACGGAACTGGTGATCGTTCCCATGACGTCACAGTTCGCATTTGCCGGTGCCGCCACCGGCACACGTGGACCACCGAACGTTACATACGCATACAATAAAGCGACTATAATCGTCTATTATACTGTGTCATACGTGAGCGTATAACTCGTGTATCAGGTGGCGGCATTAAGTTTGAACGAATCGTCCATTACTGTGATTCATGAGTCCATATGAATGAACAATTTGTACAAAACTGAAAAATGGCACGTGAACGTGGTTCGGAAATCTCGAGATATACGGTATTCGTGATTCGATAGACTCTCGCGATAGTCGAAAGGTAGATAGAAGCGCCTGCCTCGGTCGAGCCTCGAGGTCTACAGACCCGGTGAAGGGGAAGCAGCGTCGAACACCGAACATAGGGCCGTCGTCGGCACGGTAGCTGTGCCTTCAACAACAGCCTAGGAGCCTACACAACGCCAGTTACATTGGTGCGCGCGCCGGTGGCGCGATTCGGTGCGTCACACCAGTTCCTCCCGTGTCGCCCGGGCGAGTGAGACGTGCGTTGGACGGGGCGGTTACTATATGCCACTGACCACCATTCTAAAATTTTTTTTCACCCCTCACGACATCAAAGAATAAAAAAAAACGCACACCCACTCGTCCCACCTTCTCCTCTAACTCACCTGATATATTAAACACATATATTTATAGCGAGCGACGCTGGTGAGACAGTCGTACGTCTCCGGTGCGATTATAATTTTCAGTGTGTTTACTCGGAGTGGTGGTATCCACCGAAACTAGAGAATACAGTACCAGGAGGGTGCCTGGTGGATCAGTGCTGCGTGTATTAACCAGAGGGGTGACATGGGGTGGAGTAATATTTTCAGGCTCGTAGTAGCCGTGTTTCCATTTGTTATTGCGTTAATAGCAACTGTCAGCATCGTCGACGGTTTTTCTACCGAAAGTAAGTCAGGTGTTTCTAAATATTTGACATTAAACTATATTTTGATGGTGTAGGTGATTTTGTTGATACACAGATACACTCAAGATTATGAATTGTGATGACGAATGACGATGAGTATGATAACCCGATACTCACGCGTGTTTTTACGGTACAAGACCGGCTTACATAATCATACACGTACACACTGAGTTGAAGACAATTAGTAGCTATCTTCCAATCCCTGCAATCATTGAATTCATCGGTCTATTCCATCTATCAATACTGTCATAATAAAAAATTTGTGGATATGTTGTCGTGTAGATAAATGGATGAATATAATACAGGGACTTGATAGATAAAGCTAACTGGGCCAGTGTCAAGATTAAATAACGTTATAAATCTCAGTCCGTATAGTCGACTTTCAATCGTTCTTAACACAATCAACGATCTCCTCAATAACTTATCATATTCTGTTCTCTCCGATATTTTGCCACGATTAATTCATCGGTTTTTCACGTAGACGCGTCAGGGGACGCGCAGCAAACACTTGCTTGGATATAACCATTTGCCTCGCGGTTGTATTATTGACGTGTCATCGTTGCGTGAAATTTTCGAAAGTATCCAATGTCAACATTTCCACGCGCCAGTCGCGGTCATGTGTCGCTTAGACTAGAGGATATGCAAAGTGCATCTGTACCTATCTCAACCCTTTTATTCAACTGTAACACAACGCATCAATTTTAGGAAAGAATTTAAAGCACGCGGCGAAAATTACTCACCTATATCATATGAATGATAATATAGCGTTATTAATCAGTCGATTTGTGAGTCATAACCGGTCCATCGATATTTTATTAATAAACACGTATACAGATCGTATATATATATGCTAAGATCCAGATATGTTGTCGTCCGGGTATTTCCTTCAGGATATCACTATTTATCCGCGTAAATTTCGATTACTCAAAATCTTTGTTACAGTAATAATGAATTGATCTCTTTGGCCTGTGCGCAATCATTGAGAAATATATATTTGTAAGTTTTTAAAAATAAACATCACGACATTCCGTGTGTAGTATATGGATGTAATATATTTCTTCGAAACTTGTGACAGTATGGTAAAGCGAAAGACCGCTCTTGAATGGATATGATGGATCGTAGAATAAAGAAATTTCATTTTAGTGAAAGGGGTTCGGCGCGTGAGATGGATTTTTTTAATCACATTACCGGATACGTCTAGATCCGGAGTCTCAAAGCGGCAGATTGAAAGTTAAAAACATAAATCGCGTTTATTAATACATTAAATTTCGTAATATTTACCTGCTCGTAAAAAAAAAAAAAACCAGTGATTAGTTGAAGAAAAAGAAATAGAATAACATAATTAATATCTTACTGTCTTGAGATATATCTATATACAAACGTTATGCGTTTCGGGTAATTGACCCCGCAGTGTATAATATCACTACCGGCAGTTTAAAATAGATAAAAACAAAAAGGTACACTATTTACGTACATTTGTATAATTAAATCAAGGTCACATACGTCAGAACCTAGCTCCGATGAATTCCCGCGGGCGTCGAGATAAACAAACGTTTGGCAAACGTTACCTCCGCAGAGGATATTCTCAATCGCGCAGTAGTATGTTCTTATAGAGATTCGCAAGAAGACATACTGCATACGTAATTAAGGACTTGATCGTTGCCTCGTCTTGCTCGTCGTTTAATTAAATATATGTATATATATATATATATAATTTTCATTATTTTTATTAATTTTCTGTATTTTATATCATATATATAAATCAACGATGATATTTTCAAATAGACTGTACCAACTACGAGCTGGAATTTATGTCAGTCGCGCGCGCAGTTCAATTCACTCTCGCTATTGTAGTACATAATACAAGTTTCAAAGCTTACGGCACATCGGGCTCGCCAAGATTAGACAATTTAAATCTTCCACTTGTCTTCCGCACGTATAAGAAAATACTTACCCGTATATACTAATAACTATATATAATACATATCCCGTACATAATACGCATAATATAATGTCAACACTCCTCCGAGCCAAGATCGTGTTCTCATATTATTCCCGATCTACATACTATAAGGTTCATTAAATTTTAAGGTGAAGTCGCTTGTCCCCTTCGACAATATCGGTGCGGTAATGGCAGATGCATCCCAGTTACGTGGGTCTGCGATGGTGACGATGATTGCGCTGACAATTCCGACGAACATCCAGAAGAGTGCAAGTGTGAGTATTCTTATTATTATATACAATAAAATTATTACTATAGTCTATATATAGCCACATGCCTAATTCAAATGACTAAGATATTCTTAATATCTTTGATATAAGTTACGACACATTATATGTTTAACGTCGTGAATATTAGATCGCGCGATAAGAATCTGCGAATATTCATTACTCGCAGAAAAATAAGTGCACTCTAGTTCTATGAGCGATTATACATTTTTGTCAACTACAGATAGTATAATAAATACTCGTTCATTTTTGTCGTAAATATTTGGTTCTAGTTAACTAAAGCACTCTCTGCAGAATTAGTACTTAATATTTGTTCAACATTTACTACAGAACTTGGTACTTATATACTAATAGGGTACGCTTTGGCTAACCGCGCAAGTTCTACAGGTAATTCATATAACTATATCTCTGCCATGAGTGCAAAACCTGCAGGTAGAATTAACACTCGCGGGACGAATAAATTACAATTAAATTTTGTCACACCTTTGAGCAAAAGAATTATTATTATCATTATTATTATTATTATTATTATTACACTAATAGTAAGAGAAAAACGGTGGAAATAAAAAATTCTGAATGAAACTCACTGAGATATTATAGTAAAGTGTAGATTATAATTCTTAAATAATTACAAACTTGACCACATATAACGTTACGTTTATGATACGTTATGGCAAATTGCGTGTAGAAATACCGCAAGGATGTAAAACGTTCGCGTATTCATGGTATGTTATCTGGTGGATGACTAGATATGTGTAGTATAGCTATATACAGAAGTTAGATAGAATCTGCAACTCACCTCGACACATCATCGATTCGTATTTAAATTCAAGCTCATTATCGGCACGTCATATACTACGGAGTAAATCAAAAATCGTATTCTCTGATAACGTTCACGACGTTGTATGTATAGAATATATATATCATCATGATTATTATTCTAGATTATGATATATAATACGCATATTGAAAAATTGATCAGCAACATTTACAACTATATAAAAAATTTGATAAAAGATAGGTAATATTTATATTGTAAATAAAAATGGACAGCAGAAGTTGTTAGATTTTTTTTTTTTTTTCTTTTTTTCTTTTTACAAAATTCTAGTCATTTAAGGTACATTTTTTCCTATTATTCAAACTGTGAATACGTTCTTGAGATTAAGCTGTTAGATAGCTTTGGAGGATTATACACTTTAGTTAGATTAAGTAATTGTTTATTGGAGCAGATTGAAGCCCGTAATTTCACCTAACGTACTTGTAGTCGAGAAGTCCTTTTTATAAATCGGTGATACTTATCGAAGGTTTGCAGAGAATAGAATAGAAAAAGAGCAAGAGAAAAAAAAAAATGAAATAGAATAAAATACGACCAGAAGCACATTACAGCTGACTATATATCGAACAGGTAGATACGTATACTCCTAGATTAAACGCCAGCACGGCTAGTGTCCCTCTTATCATTCTGGATAGTAGATACTTTAATGAGAAAAGTTTTTTCTGACTCAAACAGCAGCAACCCGCTTTATCTGAATTCTATAACGACATTGAACGTCGTCTGTACCTATAGCGACTGAGAAACTGAATCTTTTAGTTCGATTAAGCTGTGGGAATAATGTTTTTTCTTTTACTTTTTTTTTTTTTTTTTTTGGTTCTTCTATTTTTCATTCCTTTTTACTTTTACTCACAATCAACAGAATACTCTGAAGTTATTTTAGCTTTTTCATTAAATAGGGTATATAAATGTATGAAGCTGGCGAGGAGACTTAATTTACTTTTTTCTTTTTTTTCTTTTTTCTTCTTCCTATACCTACGTATAACTAAAATATTCCAGGAGTGATGGAACAAAAACTGTTATTTCCATTTTTAATGAAATGATTTATTTTCTTTTTTTTTTCTTCTTGTCTTTTATACTTAAATTTTGGTAAAAAATTTGGCTTTAAAAGTATTTAATACGTTTCTTGGATCTATAGATATACTGTTAAGTTATTTAGTCTGAAAAAAAAAAAAAAAAAACAGATTTTCCGACTTTGCTCCTCATTTATTAATCAATTATTCAGACAACTTTTCATAAATATAAAGCGAGTTTATAATCTAAAGACGTAAATAATCAATTAATATCATGTAGGTCTAGGTATATAACGATTCATTACACAATTAATTATTAGTCATTCTCATCCCATCGCGAATTTAATATTGAGATGAAAACAAAAAAAAAAAAAAAAAAAAAACATCTAAGAAACGACAAATGGTATGATTGAATAATAATTTCGCATCGGAGAAACGTTGACTAATAAAGAATTCCGTAAATTCACTTTTTCTCATCTTTTTGCTTTGCTATACCTTTCCCATATACGTTATAATATAATTTTACCTATTTCACTGGCTTAGATTGCTGGATTTGGTTGATATTTCAGAAACCAGTTATATACGAAACTTTCAAACTACTAGGTCGTGGATAAGGTGGTTCGTAAAGAAAAAGAAAAAGGAAAAAAAAGTTGATAAAATGTGCGTAGAAGATAAATACTTTATATGCATTTTATGTACTCGTACGTAAATCTAATACATCCAATATACATATCATACCTATACCTATACCATTATAGTTCCGCTTATCATATTACCTATGCAGGGACATAAAGCTGGTATCTATATATACCATACGCATACATACATAACCATAGCTTTCGTCTACTACCGCAACACAAAGATAAGGTGGTAAATTTCAAAAGGATGCAAAGTGAAGAGTAAAGAAAGAAGAAGTATGTAGAAGAAAAAAAGAAAAAATAACTACCCAAACGGGGATAGCGGCGCTGCGTCCCGAGTATAACACGAGATGCGAACGAATAAGATTGGCAAGAGGCGAAGAACGCGGTCTTATCGATCGCGAGTAGTTGGTCGGTTGGTTGCCCGGTCTGTCTGACTGACTGACTGTCTATCTATCTGTCTGTCTGTACGTATGTATGTCTGTCTGTCTCTCTCTCGGTCGGTCGGTTGGTTGGTCCACGTCTGTACCAACTAGTATATCTATGTACCTACCTACTCGCTATGTGCTTCGCTTTTAGTACGAATACCGTGCTGTTGCAGGCGTTATCTCCGGGCACAAATTCCCAGCGCGAATACGCAAACCGCCTTTTTATTTTATTTTCTCTTCTCTTTTTTTAATCTTTTTTTCAATTGTCTCCCTCTACAAAGTCTAGACTCTAGATATAGAACGTATAACTGGGCTTTAACGGCTTTATATATGCGTACTTTCGATTTTTCAAACGTCAATTATCGACAAATTTTCCCATTAATTTATTGTTCCCTCGAAAGGTCATCTCCCGAGGTAAATGGGGGAAGAGTAAGGTCGTTAAGGTCATTTGAGAATACGCGGAGAAGATTGACTCGTTGCTTCACATGTACCGAGCCGAATCGGGCATCAATTGGTTCTAATTGGTTGTCTTGGCGACAGACGACGCGCCCTTGGTCAGATCAGTCCTTCGATCGTTCGAAAAAAAAAAAAAAAAAAACTGCAACAGACGAATATAAATATATCTGAGATATATTAGTTTTGATTAGAAAAAAAATTAAAGTAATCAATAAAATATGAAATTATTTTCACAACCTGTGATATAGTCTATAATATGCTATGTGAATGCTTTCAATTTACTTTTCCGATACTTATACATGGGGATTGAAACTTTATTTTTCTTATTTTATAACTCTGCATTTATTTATCCTCATGTATGAATATTTCTATACGTATATGAAGATGAAAATAGGGAAAAGAAAAACCGACGAAATCGCCAACGAATCGATCTTTGCGACTGGGTTGCGCGGCGTAGAAAACCCTGGAGACGCAGGAACCTCGCAGTTCATTTTTTGCAAATTTGTTTTCGTTAATTAGAACTGTTTTTTTAGCCGTGAAAATCATTCATTATATGGGCATTTCTAATTAAGGGTTGGAGTTGGGAGAATGTATTTTTACCAGCCTGCACGAAATTTGGACTAAGGTATTTTTTAAAACGGTTATTTCCGAAATTAAATCGCGGAATTTGATACCTTCCCAAAAAAATGCGGTAGAAAAGAAAATTGCAGTTAAAAAGGGTCCTGCTTGCGGGCTCAATATCTTCGTTTTTCCACAAAGAATCAGATGATCTAAGTCGCACGAGTGTGTTCTTATCTGGTTTCTCCCAGGTTTCGATCGAAGATGTACTTCTGCTGGCATTATTCGCGTGGCACCGAGAGAAACTTGGGAAAAAGTTAGGGCCTAGACTTTAGCAAGAAACATATGTGAATGCTCACTTCTAAAAAAGTGTTGTACCGTAATTTTCTCACAAAAATAAAATAAACTATCCCTGGAAATTTGTGGCCGGAAAATTAATTGTTATCTGAGAAACCCCTTAGATCCCTAGGTGGGAACGCTTAATTAGAAATGCCCATAATATGTATACCTATACGTATATAAGTCAGTATTCAATATACGCATATACCTACATAGGTATAAAGTGGACAGTTGATTTTTTTTTTTTTTTTTTTTTTTCATATTAGAAAAACGGAACAGGGTAGGTACATAATATTTATTATCGTCACATACACAGGTATGTTACTTCGTTTAATTCGAAGTTCTCGTATAGCTCCGTTCATCTCCCACATGCATATAACATGTACAAATTTCGTATCAGGAGGGACATCGATTTTAGCTGTATACCTAATTAGAAAAACCGTTTTCATTAGCGCCACGTTTCCACTTTGCTGACCCTCGTTTATTTGAATATTAAAAGCCTAGGTACTGGTTCGAAGAGGGTTTTTAATTTACCTTATTTTTCGCTCTTCTGTAGTATTATGCCATATACCTATATATTAGGGTAGTCCTTAATTACGTCATACTCGAATTTCAATGCTCCCTGCATGAGCCAGAACGTCTCCAAATATGTACAAAAGAAAAAAAAAATGTAATCAAAACCCCAGGTTCCTATCTAAATTCTAAGTACTGCCCCAAACCCTTCGAACTTTCTGATCCAAATAACACACGGCTTTGGTACTTCGGGATTAATTTTTACTTCCTATCGCATTATCGCTTCAAATAATTTCAAACTCCGCACACTTCTTACCTATAATCGTAGGTATCCGCAGAAAATGTACAAATTTTTAACGATCAAATTTTATTCATCACAATTCGGAGATAAGAATCCTTTTTTTTTTTTTTTTTTTTTTTTTTTTTTTTTTTTTTTTTCTGTGCGCTGTAGCTCAGAAAATTATATCGTTGAAAATCTGTCAAATTTTCATGAAATATCTACTACTATAGGTAAGGACTGTGCCAAGTTTGGGATTTTTCGAAGCTATAGTTTAATGGGAAGGAAGAAAATCAACCGAGAAATGTCAGAAATTGTGTTTTATTGAAATGGGAAAATTCAAAGGCTTTGTGACGGTACCTAGAATTGAGATATGAACCTGGGGTTTTGGTTACATTTTTTTTCTATATATTTCGAGACCTCTTGGCCCATGGGAGCATATTTGGAATTTGAAAATGATCAAATTAAAGACCACCCTAATATATATGTACGGATTCATACTATATTCTATAGATAAATTGACTATAGCTAGAAAAATAATCGCACTAGTCATTTTCACCGCCGCATATCGTAACCCGCAGCTTTATTACGAATGAAGAAAAACCAACCGACTTTTCCATATTTTTTTCTTTTTTTTTTCCTGTTCGTCTTTTACTCGGCTAAATCACTCGCGATCTATACGTACTCTATAAACCGTTCTATCTCTCGCGTTTTATGAACTGAAAATGTACACTACGGTAAGCATATAGTCAATATTGCGCCAGGTAGGTATAAGGTACAAGCTAAAACAGACGAAAAGCTCCAGCCTTCAAACCCCGAGGCACTCGAGGTCGGATTGGATAGACGTCGTTGATTCGTTTTTCTTTTTCTTATTTTTTTTTTTTTTTTTTTCATTTTTACTGAATCGCATCGTGCGGTTTCATCCCAGGGTTATTTATCCTTGCCTATGGTAGAGGAGGTACTGCAGCGCCACAGTGGCGCGCAAGGTTTGCCCGAGTTGCATCAGTCACTGAAAGCCAATTCAGCCTTTGGGTTCGTTGATACCGGATTATTATGGTGAAAGGCTGCCGTTGCAGAGCTCCTCGCGAACTGCGTATAGGGCGTATACGTCAGACGTTCGTTGTTTCTGGTTGTCACATTGGCGTCGACTTTATTTCGCTGCACATACCTGTACCATATTAAATCTCTATAAACTTCATCGTCACAGTTTATCGTTTCACTCTGAACCCAAAATACGACAAGGCGGAAGAAGAAAAAAAAACAATTTCAGCACATAAAAAATTCATTTATTAGCTGTCTGGATTATGAGAGTGAATCTGTCCCTTTTCCATCTCTCTCTCTCTCTCTCTCCCCATCCATATATATGTCTGAAAAGCTCGAAAAGTAGAATCTGCCGTGATCTTTAATTAATAACGAGTTTCAATGTACGAGATTAAATCCAGGCTGAAAACTAGAGGGAAAAGACAGTCGCTAAGTCAACTATTAAACGTGTAGTATCTAGGGCTTTATATATAAGATGTGGCTAAAGATTGAGAAGGTATTCTTATACGAGTAGGAAGCCCGGTCTACGACATCAGAGATTGCTATGAAAATCTCTTTGACCCAGCTTCGCATACATAGGCTGAACCTTCTGGCTCCAATTTGTCACCCTCAGTTGGCTCGTTTCACTTCTTCGTTAGTTCCATTCCTTTTTGTCTCTTTTTTTTTTTTTTTTATTCCTTCTATGTTCCTTAATTTAATTAGCCAAACAATTTCGCACGCGTATACATGCGATGGAATAAAAGAAACACACACATACATAGGAGAGACGAAAAAAGAAGTAGAAAAAAGAATTGCCAAAAAATAAATGAAAAAAGAAAGAAGGAAAAAGTAAATATAACAACTGATTATTTGAAAAGTTTCCGAATTCTTTTCCTCACTGGATTTTAACCGTCACGAACAGAGGTCACGTATGGGTCAAGGGTACGATGAGAATTTCGAACGTTTTACTTCGTCCCTCGTCCTCATCCTCCCCATCCTTATCCTTTTCTCTATCTCTCTCCCACTTTATAGTTGGAACGAACTTTGTGGACAAACATTACTATGCGTGTGTAATACATGCACATTATTATACCTTCACATGAATACACTTCTCCATATAAATGGAACGGGTAGGCCCTTATCAGTTCGAACCGTTGCCAAGTTTGGCTTTTGAATTTGTAGGACAGACGATGGAGATGGGAGACAAAAGTATGTCAGATTCTCACAAGCAGCATGACCTTTCGTCTGCTTGGAACTTCATCGAGAGCCTTGAATTTACTTAGATTTAAAAATAATTTTATCTCATTTATTTATTTTTTCAACAATCTTCGATATTCTTCGATCATTTCATTTAAAAAAAAACAAAAGTTAAAAGAAAAAACCGCTATGCCTTCTTCACAGCTTTCATATATTCTCAAATTTCAGTAAAGTTGATAATCTAAACTCTGCAAAGATATAATCCTATATGCTATACCTTGCATCGTCAGAAATCAGCTGCGTCCCAAAAGACCCGAGCCCCTAAGGTTCGGAGTTAAAGGATTCTAGGACTCTGAGAATGACAATAAGTTGTGCCCGCATCGACCCTTGCGGGATCGGAAATCCTCGTTCGCAAACAGTTTTTGCAATAAGTGCAGCGGTAGCAGCCGAGGGAATGTCTCGTGTGTTTTCTCAGTTTTTTTATACATCGCGTCGTAAGTTAGTGAGGCAGCGCGGTATAATTCAGTAATAGAAGATAAATGAAAATGAATAAAGAGTTTGGCTTGAAATTTTATACCACGCAAATGAACACCGGCATGTTTGATTCGGACGTTTGACGTCTATGGATCAGACCACCTTCCGTGCTTCCGTGTACCGACATATGTAAAGACACGTTATAAGTTGACTCGAGAAGCGAAGGGAATGGATAAGAGGAGAAGACGGAGGTGGCAGACCAGTGATTATATCAAGCCAGTAGTTTCTGGTCATAAGAATGTTGCTTCCATACGCAAGAGCCAGTGCTGCAGTTCAGACGTACTTGCTTGTCCGCCAGTCTGTAAGTCGCAGTATAGACTGGCTCATTTTCTCGCTCCCTACTCGTCGCCCTTCTGTTCCACTTACTTCGAATCGCCATTTCGTTGCCCCGTTAATATATACTCGTATGTAGTTCTTTTCGTGGCCTCACGACTCGCTGGAATTCCACGAAATACGAACCTCGGCGTAAACGCGAGCGGTCAAAAAATTCCATCGCTCTTTAGCAAACGGTTATTCTCACTATACAATGAAAATTTCACAGCTTTTGCGAGTATTCTTTCGAGCGGAATGACAAAACCAATAAAAATGAGAAGCTTCTTCCTATTTCATCATATTTTTTTTTTATTATTATCATCGTTCATTTTATTGATTCTATATACAGCCGAACAACTCCGACAGTGAGTAGGGTTCAAAATGATTTACCCATTTTTCAAACAATTTTTATTCAATTTAGACGTGAATTTTTCTGACCCTGAAACCACCTCCGTCACTGCAACTCGACGAGTCGGCAAATTTTCTTATTCTTCTTTTAAATCGATTTTTACGTCTCGACTATAATAATAACGAATCAATTCAATGCAATTTAGAACTCCCCCAAATAATAAAAATCGCTCGTCACACTTGCCCCGCGATTTGTCCTCACGCTATTATCGCCATCCGATGGACCCGATTGACCCGTATCGATTCAGATCGGTCCACCGTTCATGGAACATGCATTCTCGTGCTCCAGCCGTCTAGCCCGATAATCGGTCCCTGGATCCGCAGAAGACTGGTATATATAGAGGCGAGTTACCGCCTTCACGAGTTTACAGCATCCGAGACCTGCTCCGCGTGCGGCTCGCCAATTCCGTGAAAGATACTCGCGCGAACGTTAACTCTTTGATCTCTGATCTCTGATCTTTGTCCGTACGATTGCTGATATAAAATCAATCGATATTTGCCAATAATTTTCATATCGTTTATATAACAAAATACAAATATTTTTCGGGAAATATTTCAGCCCGATAAAGCGGGTATAGATTATAATTATGCCGCGAAAGAGAGATTGGCTAATGTTAGAATTGTGGTGTTTGGTGCTGATGTTTAATACGGGTCAAAGCTCGACTGAAAAATCGATTTTTGACGCGGCTGAAAATGTTACAGCGACCAAGGCCTGCACGAGTACGGAGTTAATGTGCACCAACGGACGCTGCATACCCGCACATTGGCATTGCGATGGTGAGACGGACTGTCCTGATGGATCAGACGAAAATCCCAGCGTTTGCAGTGAGTATTTTTTATTTTATAAAATTTCGATAGTATAAGCGAGGAGCTGGTCTTGTCGGTTCTTTCCCCTTTGTTCAGCATATAGAAATAATGGAGACAGAATGAAACTATCAAAAAAGTAACCGCCTCTCGTCTCTACTTCATATTGCGAAGAGCACCTACTCGTCTCTGTTTTCATATATGAATTGAAATAATTCATTTCTCTATGGGTGACACAGTTCTTTTGAATTATACGAAAACTAGGGAAATTCTATTTCCTTTCACCTGAAACCCTGCGGATATAGCTTGGTGTTCGATGGTTCTTCAAACCGCGAGAGCAGAGCGAAACTTATATTCAAATTCATCTTCTTGTTCTTTGCAGAAAACAAAAGAGCAAAGAACGGATAATATCAGCCATTAAAACTTTTGATTATACAAAAATATAGTGTAATACACCATTTTCTTGCCAATTTCTCGTTTACTTTTACCATAACCATTACCATAAGAAAAATTTTCGCAATCTTATCTTCTCGTCTGATGCAATTTGCATTATCGCGAATGTTTCTCCCAACGGGATGAGTTGTTATATATTAGCCGAGATAAGGGGCAGTTCCCGGATATCTGGTACACTAAAAACGATAATGATAATTGGTATGCACGCGATTTCGAACCATGCTGGCATGGGAAACGTAGGTACGAATTATCAAAGCACTTTGAACCTCCGTTTAGTCTCGTCTAATATAACCAAATAGGGTGTCTTGTCCAGAGAAGTATTCGAGATAATTAAATCATATGAGACGACGGAGAATTCACGTGTCCTCTAGACCTTCAATTCGATTCTCATAAAAAGTGGTTCGTCTCTATGCTAATATACGTTTTATATGAGTAGGTATATAGGGTATAAGAAAAGCGAAAAACAAGAAAGTGAAGATCATATCTGCGAATACTACTTTTGATTTATTGCTAAAAAAAAAAGGTTTGACGAAAAATGTTTTCCCTACTTTATAATTGAAATGTAAAAACTTGTGAAAAATCATGAAATTCGGTAATTTTGATAAGAATAATTTCGAGACTGAACTGAATTTGGATAATGCTGTAAAGGTTGGCGAATTTTTCATCCATTATGCGGTTCAATAAATCGTCTGGTCCAACTTTTGGTAAGCTGGTCTATCTTCGTCGACTTTATTCCGCACGTAAATAAACGCGCTAGGCGCGGAGGAAATCAATCTTTGAAAGCTTCAGCGTAGGTATAAGAAAGGGGTGCAAGAAATGGCTTTACGTTATAATACATCCCTCGCGTCTTACCCCCTGCTGCCTTCTCATCATCAGCTAATCTACCTACTATCAAAGTTGGTCAATGTTCTAGCGCACGTGCCTAGAAACTGTAGACTGCTCTGTGTGCAAGGTTTATAATATAATATATTGTTGCCTCGGATATTATAATATATGCTGAAACTATTTGCGTCGTGATCGATTGTAGCAAGTATAATGCTGACATCGCCGCTCTCCCGCGTTGACCTATTATAATTGCATTGAATATACACTCTTGTGCAATTGAAAAGAAAGAAAAAAAAAAAAAAAAAAAACGAAAGAAGAAAAAAAAATTAGAAAATTGATCGAGATGCGCAATAGATGTTGATATGCGAGTTCGCCGACATAGTTCACGTATCGTATGATAATTAAATGACAAAGGAAGTCTATGAGAATCTAGTGCGTATCAAGATACGATTTTTGCATAGGCGAAGAGACTTTGAACTCGTATTTATATCTTTTAGAAAATATTTAAACGGGTCGAAAAACTCTGACTTATATATATAATACTAATTTTATGAAAATATCTTTGGAGATATACTGATACTCTCATATCCGAACTCTGACCTCTGAAACTTGTGCAATCATTTGATAGAAATAAACGACGATAAAAGTGAAAAGAATTTATGCAGCAATTGAAAACTCCGCAGCCGATCGGTGCAATTGATAAATTCTAGATTTATGTAAGCAAGGATCATGCTCTACTGAATTATTATTTCATACCAGACGTCGAACATAATCTTACCCAAGCTTTTACAAAACTTAACTTCGTGTATTAACAACGACTGATTAGTATTATAGGTACGTCTTACGAACTCAAACATCTAACCGAAATTTTCAAATTGTTTAACAGTGTTTCAGGGCTGATTGTTACATAAATTTTAGGAAATTATTGACGCGTATAAAAATATTGTTCGATATTTCTACGCTGGGGTTTCAATAAATTCATACTTCACGTTTTTCGATAATTGGAAATAGTTTGTCAACGCTAAACGTACTGTGTACAAAATTTCATTATTATATCTTGAAATTGGGTAATAACTTCGCAGCACGTCAGTGATATACTCTATTTTTCTAACAATCGTATTTATGGCTCAAGCCTAGTCGTCATTCGACGATATATATGTTCGTTGCACTGTTGCAGTTCACAATATTGATCTTTGACAATGGTCATTAGATCATTTGCTAGAAAAGGTTATCACGTTTTTTTTTTTCATTTATTTATTTATTTATTTATTTATTTATTTTTATCTTTTGATTTATTGCTCTAGTTACAAACTTCCAGTTTGTTATAAAAACGATAAAATAAAAATGAGAAACTCGGTCGCGATTTAAACTTTGTTTTAACAAGTAATCAGAATTGTTGTTAAACTCTTTAGTTTAGTTCTTTAGCGATTTATAATAATCTTTAAAACGCTTTCTATAATAAACTTGCAACAGCTCACAAGTTAGCAAACTATTGAACAAACGGTTTATCTTTAATATAAAGTTGTTCAACAATTTTGATTATTCTCAACACTGCAGCTATGAAGATCCGAGGATCGAAAAAGCCCATATTATTAAAAAGTTTCTAACAGCTTCTCGAGACACGATTGTAATAAATAATTTAATGATAGTACATAGCTTTTATTTTTACTAAGATCGATAAGGTACAGGATACAACCTTTCTGACCCTCCGTTACACACGATACCCTCTCACAACTCACACGCAGTACTTTACGATTCATCTCTAGTACTCCGTTCGCGATCCTTCGTCAAGATTTTCTGGTACCCTTGCAAGCATTCGGAACAACATTTCGGTTGATTGGTATGTCGGTCTAGGTATTGCGGCGAAAATGTTTTGAGGTAAATTCGTATTCCTGTAGTTTTTTCGAGCATGAATCTTCGGCTCGGAAATAATCAGGGTTCATATCGAGCAGGAAATGTGATACGTTATTTGATCATGGTTATTATCTCTTAGCTCGGGCTATAGTATCTTCGACTTTATTGAGCCTCGTGACTTCAAAGGAGATTCGTCTTTAGAGCTGAGGAAAAGTACTGGGGCTAGAAGAAATTGATACGTGGATGATTATCGTTGATGAATCGTATGAAAGGATATGCCATTTTTTACAAACATAGATTCAAATTGATTACGAGCAGTTAGATAACGTGGTTTTTTATCTTTCCTTAATAATTTTCGAAAGGTTATCTTATTTGTATTAAAATAAAAATTTCTCAAATTCATCTGAAAAGAATGTTTTTTTTTTTTTTCTTCTCTTCTTTCTTTAAATTTTATGTGCTCACTTATATCTTGGAAAATCAGGACCAAGGATAAATTTAATTAGTATTGTTAAAAATTGAGTAAACGTTAGAAAATTATCAAATAAATAAATAAATAAAACGGAAACAAAGGATGATTGCAGAGGCTCGATAAAAGTTTGGGGAAAATTTTAGGGCGGTACTGGATCACGAACTTGTAATTAGGATCGTAGAACCGGTGCAATTAACGACGACGGTCCTCGACCGTAATAATTAGCGACGTAGCTTTTCTCTCGGATTTCTTTTCGTTTGGACAGTATGCTATCCACGTATAACAAACAGTCTGACCTAGTGGACTGAAATTTCGCGTATAAGTCCTGAAGTTTACTGATGTCTCAATTTTACTCCAGTAGAATAATCAGGCACTTTATTAAGTCAAAGAAAAAAGAGTTAGAAAGACCGGCATCCTTGACTCGATCTCTCACCAGAATCAAATTCATAGTTCGAAATGCTCTTATCGGAGATTATCTCAAAGTTTGAATGCCTGACCTTCGAGAAAAACGTGATACTTGACCTATAACATTCGAGAAAGGATAGGCCATTCACTGTAAGAGCTAAAGGATCTTGAAGATTCCTCGAAAAACGTTTTCGGCAAACTGACCACGCGCACTCGAGATTATCTCGAAGTTGAAGTGATCCATTTTTAAGAAAAATACAATGCTCGAATCCTTGTTCAGAACTCCGTTCACCGGGATTTCGAAATTATAGGACTCCAAGTATAGATATATGTGCGGCTGCTAGTATTTCTAACATTTTTGATATTGAATCTTTTCCGACAAGTCTGACGTCCGGTTCTTAAATTAAACGATAAATTTAGAAATTTTTAGGTAGAGATTCTGCATCTATGCAGAAAATATCCGATAAATAAAATCTGCGAGTTTTTGAGACGGTAAAACTTTCGGGCGATCGACCAAGCCGAGTTATCTGTACCCTGATAGTAATTTGATCGGCCACCCACTGAGACCTTCGCTTCTGACGGTCTGTTATTCTCAAAGGCGTTGAATCTAGGACTCGATCAAATTACCGAGCCACCGAGGTCCTCGTCGCCTTGGAATCGCTTCAATCATCCACAGCTCGATGAAATTGTAGAGATTCACATAAGGGTTGATATCGATGTGGTAGGCGTTAGAATGTATCTGATATTTCATGCCATTGTGTATAGGCTTCCAAAAGAATAACATCTTCTACCCATCTATCAACGTTACAATGGTTATACGGCGTAACTTGTTATTGAAGCCATTTTTACATATGCCGTTTCATGGCACAGGACGAGATACGAGGCAGAAATTTTTGCAGTAACGAAAAAAAAAAAAAAAAAAAAACTATAAATGAATTCGATCTATACATTGGCCAGTATCAAGGAGCACGTGTCCCATAGCTTACCGAACTAATTGGCACTTATTATATGGTGATTAATCAGTAAACCATCAAGGGGCTTTTTGTCTACTTTGTTGAATCGCTTGAACAAAGAGTTGGTCTGAAATCACAGTTACGAGTGACTAACTCTGGATTGGTGATTAATTATCGGCAGAATAGTTGGCGAAAATAAATCGTAAGGGTCTTGTGAATTTTTGATAAATTTTAATAAAGAGAGCTCGGATTTAAGTGGATTGGAATTTTACCCCGGTCAAGCTCGATAGTTTAATCTTAATATATTCTTAAGTTTTGACCGACCAGGAAAGGCACCGATGTCTACCATTTCTGTTCGCTTATTACAGTGATTTGCACTGAGTAACAGACGTGTCAATTATTTCAATTATATGGTCATGCTCCGGTAGTTAAGGGGCGCCAGTTTGACCGACTTTCTTGCGTAACCAATTTGCCTTAGAAAATCATTTTTCCCTACCCATTATCGGGGCACAATCAATCATTCGCTTTTATATACTCACCAGACTATCGCGTGTGAAAATATGTCACTTAAAATCACATTGTTCTTAAACAAAGGTGCTCGACGCGTCACAATTTATTTCTCCTCGTCATTGCATTGATAAAATGGCGATAAGTTTATCGCTATACTTATCAGTGAGATTGGGTTTGAATTGACTTTGTTTTTGAATAAATATTTTCACAATATAAAAAAAAATTTCGGCTGCAATTCGAATATATACGGAGTGTTTGAATTTATACTCAATGGAAATAATACTCGCTTCGGGTGTTTATTTGCAACGAATAATTGCCATTTATAATAAAATAGGTTTTAGATTGATATATTTTTTTTTGTCATTCTTTCTACTTATATTTCGTATCGTTAGCATCTAGAACGAACCACTCAAATAAAACTCGAAGCTACACGTTCTCTAGAGAATTCATCACACTATATTATTGTATAAAAGTTTCCTTGGGTAAAAAAAAAAAAAAAAAAAAAAAAAAAAAAAAAAAAAAAAAAAAAAAAATGATGAAACGAAACAACCAAGTTTATATCCATTAGCGAATAACTTGTTTCCAACGATAAAGTGTGCTATTTTTTTATGTGTGGTTTCTTTCAAACTATATGAAACGATCTATGAGCATTCTTTTGGTGTAGGTGACTATTCTCTGATAAAAATGAATAAGTTTTCGATTACGTATCCACGATCTATTGGTAGTGTGATATATAGACTTTCTTACTCAAAGGAATGCTTCATCGTTATTGAAATAAACGTTCAACCGAATACCCGATTAATAAATGTCATGAAAAGGGGGTCGACCATGCACCGCATCGGAGTTTCAATGCAGTCCTGGAACCTGTATAACAAACACATGGGTATGCGATAAGCACGAAGACTGTGTCAATGGATTGGATGAGAAAAATTGTAAAAGTAAGTTTCATATAGGTTTTATTTCGAGGATCTGGCACATTTCGAGAAGCAGTAAAGTTCGCGTGAAAACAGGACAACGGTGACCATCAGGAACCAGAAGGAGATAATTTGGAGAATGAAAGATACACTGCGCTCGTCCGTGTCCTGCCCGTTCACTTAGATCATAGATTGCATATTTCTTCGCGATTTAATCATCCGTTATTTTGGTACTCGGACTTATTCGTCACGAATATCGACGATATTTGAAAAAAATTTCCTCCCTGAATGGAAGTTCGTCATGAATTGATTAAATTTTGTATTAAAATGCAATCTACGAATCTTCACGTGAATTTAGTTGTAGAATCATATATCATCGTCGGATCGACGGAGCTGCATGAATACCTGCATATAAACATGGTTTTATAACATACCTATCTCATCTCCCTACGCCCTCGGCGTTTTAGGCAGCAAGAATTGCACTGCTGAACAATTCACGTGTCGCGGTGGAATCGGAGAGTGTGTGCCGTTGACCTGGATGTGCGACGAAAACCCGGACTGCTTCGATCATTCGGATGAGACTGACTGCAGTAAGCTTAATCCTGAGACATGGTGGATGAGCATGCCCAAGTATCCTAGTAAATCACATATCACAAGTCACATTATTCCTTTAGAAACTAATCCAGCTACAACCTAACCCATGCATTTGCTCACGTAAGCAACATATCGATTTCCCGCACGCCACTTAGTATAATCAAAAGCTGTGCTTTTTTTTATTTATTTTCTTTTATTCATTATAACTGCTTTACTTTTGCTCTTATTGTTGTATGTGTCCTCCGCACGGAACTGGAAAACTTCGGTGATAAGCAATAAACAACTTGGGGGATATTTTCGATCGTATATTCTAAAAATTAATTCATTTTTTTTTTTCTTACTTAAAACTATGCGAGTAACATTGGGTTCATAAATGAATATTAAATGTCTTCCGATAGCTGTGATCAATTATACGTTAGGTTTCTCACATTAACGTTCTACGTATACATAATTCACGCAAATGGATCGCCTGGGGAATTCAACTAACTATAAAATACGTGACTATTGGATTGAGAGTTCACCATCAGATTATATATATATATATATATGTTATATATAAATTATAATTATGTACATCATATAGTATATAATATAGTATATGTGTAACGGGCAGACCAGACGAGCAGATCTTTCGTTCTGAAATTACTCTTCTTACTTTTTTCTGCATCGTATTATCGTTGTCGACGTTATCTTTGATTTTCTGATTGTGAGATTGTTTTATGCTGTTCTTACCTGCCTCAAGAAATGAAGCCTGATTCTTTCTCGCTAAATGCACTGTGCTCTTCTATTGTTTAAAATATCACTGACATATTTTTATTCCATGTTTTATCAGTTTATTTCAGCTTCCCTATGCTTCTAAGATGTCGTCCACCAGTCTATGGTCCTTTTCTTCCTATTTGCACTGTTCATTCTCAATCTTTCTCTCAGCCTCGAAATTCCAAAGCTGTTATCCTACTGGTCTTAGTCTTCCTTCTTCACAACATCGAACACTATACCCACTCTTCCCGATTCCTTACACGTAGTCGATACATGGGACTATGTTTCGGTGTACAGATATAATATTTATTTATGCAAAGACGTTTTGTCCACCTTTTAAATAATGGATCATCTTTCCGAGTCTTCCATTTCCCATACACGTGACAAGGGTCGAGAGGGATTTTCCAATAAATATTTCAGACCTAAGAAATCGTCCTGCATCTTTGAACCTGGACAAATTTCATACTGTAACGTCTTATCTCTGTGTGTAACGTAATACGGCTGTAAGTAGTGTAGCGATCGATCTTCGGTACCCAATTTATTTTTCATCGTGGATCACAGTCACGTAAAATTATTTTTTATACCTGCATCAGGAACGTTTGAAATATTTATATCCCTCTACTTTCTTCATTGTTTATTTATTATCACGAGCTCGCAGTTATTCGATTTTTAACAGAAAGGCGTTAACGTGTTAAGAATCAAACTTCGACAAGAATAAGTTCAGAATGGGCAGGGAGGGTGCTGTCCAGTTTGTTGAAACTTTTCAAAAGATAAAAGTAACGAAACTCTATATATATATCTTTTGAAACACAGCTGCTGTGCACTGCCATAACTTTTTCTTTGCTGCTTTGAACGGATAAAATTTTCGCCAACTTTATTCTTTGTAATACTGATACCGTTAAGATTTTATCCTATACGTAATAATTCATCCGTTTATTATATCCTATAACGTTATTACAGTATACATAGACCCTTGTCAAGTAAAATACCATCAAAAGTTGGAGGTGGACATTTTCGTTATTTCCTTCACTAAGCTAAAAAATTCTCGAGCTTTCAGCCGCGACATTTTGAAAAGTAACTTCTCAGAGAAATAATATGTATAGAGGATGATGAGAACGTAAATATTCGCAAGAGTCATACATATACTCAAGAGATGATCGTGGGCGCTCTATACAGATAATTGAATGGAGAGTCTGCAAGATTTCCGTGTCTTCTTTGTATGAATACGAGATCAGTTGAATGAGGCTTTCACGAAAGTTAGCCATAAGCAAAGAATTCATTTGGCTCAGGAAGCTGGTTGATAATCTTTTGGCTCTTAAAAAGATATCTTTTTTCCATACGTTTGGCTTAGGCACAGATTCTTCACTGTTCGATATCAACGTTGTTACCAGGTGATTCCTCGCTTACATCACAGTGATGTAGGTGGCGGACCGTCAGAGCACAGAGTTTATATCTATATATATCGTATATATATATGATCATATATCTGACGGTCCGCTACCCAAATCACTGCGATGTAAGCGAGGAATCATCCGGTCCAGTTGAACGATAATTAATTAATTAAATTCAATCCGAAGCTATTAGTTATTAGTTGAAACCGGATATTTTCATACTGCCTAAACCCTCCTGACCACAATTTTCCACAAATCCCTTAAAGCATGCAATATTCTTAAACTGCAATATGAACTACAGCTGATGCATTCATGTGTACAAACTGTTACTTATTGAGTCTGATACAAATGGTTCTCCCAAAGTTCATCATACATTCAACTAATGAACAAATATCAGCACTCAAATACGACGGCAAGATATTTTCGTTCAACTGAACATCTGATTTTAAGAAAAATACCTGTTTTGAATCTCAGATGATACCTGTCGCGCTGATGAATTCACCTGCGAGAACAAACACTGTATACAACGGGGCTGGGTATGCGATCATGACGATGACTGCGGGGACAATAGTGACGAGAAAGATTGTCCACCAACCACATGTCAGCCTGGCACTGAGTTTGCCTGTTCTCAAAATTCCTGCATCACATCTAGGTGGCGATGTGATGGAGATGCGGACTGTCCAGACGGTTCTGACGAAGTGGGCTGTAAGGATCGACCCCCTGCACGAAACATCAATCACTGTGCTCCTCATGAATTTTCATGCGGTGATCACATCACTTGTATACATCAGAGCTGGGTATGCGACGGTGATAAAGATTGCCCTGATGGGGCTGATGAATCGACAAGTAAATGTCGCACAGGAACTTGCAGACCTGACCAGTTTCAATGCTCAGATGGAACCTGCATATCAGGTAATTGTTGATGAAAATTTAATGATTGTTTCAAAGTATATTTGTATTCCATGCAATTGTTATGTAATTTTCTTGTTTGCAGGACATTTGTACTGCAATAAGATCAAGAATTGTCCAGACGGAGGGGATGAAAAGAACTGTACAACGGCAGACATTGTTTGTGATCCATTTAAACAATTTGACTGTGGTCATGGGTCTTGCATTCCTCTCAGCAGCGTATGCGACACAAAACCTGATTGTCTTGGTTGGGAAGACGAGCAACCTCATCTTTGCGGAAAGGATGAATGCAAAATAAATAACGGCGGATGTTCACAGATCTGCGTTGATCTTCCAATTGGTTTTCGATGTGAATGTAGAAATGGTTATGAATTGATAAATAATCAAACTTGCGATGGTAAGTTGACCATTAAAGGATTATAATCGAAGGAATTTGACCATTCGATGTTATTTTTTGTACTGATGAAAAACAACCGCCCCTATTTTAATTTCTCTACAAAATTTAGATATCAACGAATGCATGGCACCAGGCAGTTGTTCGCAGTTATGTTTAAATGAAAAAGGTGGTTTCAAGTGCGATTGCATTGATGGCTACAGAAGAGATCCTCGAGACTTGACACGCTGCAAAGCGACCGAGGGTCATGCAAGTTTATTATTTGCAAGACGTCATGACATTCGTAAGGTAGCTCTTGACCGTCAGGAGATGACAGCGATTGTAAACAATACTAAAATGGCCACAGCTCTAGATTTTGTCTTCAGGACTGGTATGATTTTCTGGAGTGACGTAAGCGAGAAGAAAATATACAAGTTAGTAAAATTAATTGCTTTGATAGTTTAATTTGAATAATGAATATCAAAGACGCACATCGCTGACCTAAATCTATTTGATTATTATTTTTCAGAGCTCCTATTGACGAGGGAAACGATCGAACTGTTGTGATCGATCGTGATTTAACAACGTCAGATGGACTTGCTGTAGACTGGATCTACAATCACATATATTGGACAGATGCAGAAAAAAATACAATAGAATTAGCAAACTTTGAAGGTAACATGAGGAAAACTCTCATAAAAGATGGCGTTCAAGAACCAAGAGCAATTGCCGTCAATCCACTCGAAGGTTGGATGTTCTGGACAGACTGGGGTGACAATGCTCGAATTGAAAGGGCTGGCATGGATGGTTCGCATCGTTCGGTAAGATTCAAAGTAGATCTGCACACTGCAGTGTCCTACCAGAAATATAATATCAGATTCTCATCATCTTTCTACCCCTGTTCACAGATAATCATCAGTACTGACGTAAGATGGCCAAATGGATTGACACTGGATTTAGTTGGGAAGAAATTGTATTGGGTTGATGCGAAACTGAATTGGATTGCTTCTTGTAACTACAATGGATCTGGTCGACGAACTATCTTGTATTCACCCGATCTTCTCCGACATCCATTCAGCATAACAACCTTTGAAGATCACATTTATTGGACCGATTGGGACAAGGAGGCTATTTTCAAAGCGAATAAATTCACTGGCAAGGATGTTGAGGCGATAACTTCTCTCAAATCTGTTCAACATCCTATGGTTGTTCACGTATATCATCCGTACAGACAACCAGATGGGAAAAATCAGTGCCAGGCAGTGAATGGGCACTGCAGTCATCTCTGCTTACCTGCACCAAATATTACTGCAAAATCTCCACTACTTAGTTGCGCCTGCCCAGATGGACTAAGGCTTTTACCAGACGGTCTGATGTGTGTAGAGAACGGTAAGTCGGAATGAAAATTCATAAACGAGGAGCTGGCAGCAACTAATTGCTTGGGAATGCTATTGTGTGTTTTATCTGGTAAAATTTCATACCAAATTAGGTATTGCTACAATTTTAGTTTAGTCACAGTCTTTATTTTTTTAACTTCAGCCATTTGGCTTATCACTTCCTTTATTTTTTGATATACTGAACGTGATTGGTCTGAATATAATCTCTAGGTTGAAGATTCTGTATTTCTTTTTATTGTCTGATTATAATTCATCATTTAAACCTAATTTCGCAATAGTTCCAGAAAATTTTACATTTATTTAAATACTTTTTACACCTGTATTATTCAATATTTACGTTTGCATCGATGTTGCATGAAATCGGGGTATTCCAGTAACGACAACGGTTGCACCAACTACCCAAGAGGTCACCGTGCCATTCACCAAGCTTGAACGTCCCAAGATACAAGTTAATGAAACTAGTAAGTATCAAGTTGTGCACTGATGAGAATGCTGTCTAGTAAACTATCAAAAATCTTCTTTTCTTCACGATTACCATTTGGAAATGGCATTAAGCAATCTTTAGTAATGAATTCGAAAGCTATTGAACTGATTCTATGTCTTTGAATTGTTGTATGGAGATAAATTGTATATATGTATCTAATCTTCATAAATTGAGCCATTAGTCCTTTAAACTGTAACGACAGAAGTAGACATCAAACTTCAACTGAAATCGATTTTTAGGCTCAACTCTCAACCCTTTCTAAATTTTATCATATAAGATGCATGAATAAGGTTGATCCAGTCTTGGGCTATAAAGCCGCAGCACGATGCATGTCATGGTTTATTCAAATAGAGCATCTCAAGCATCCACTCAGAATGTACTATGTATAACTGAATAACATTTACATTCATAGAAATGAATATTCTCAACAGAAACTTTCCAATGCTCATTATTTTGTAAATATAGGATTGGAAGCCAACTGCTATAATCAACAGTGAAGCAGTCTGTACCTACTTATACCCTTAAATCTTCGAATACAATCCAAATATTGTGACACGTCTCTTCATTGTTTCTAAACGTAAACTTCTCAATTTCAATAAACAGTTATCTTCTATAACCATAGTTTGGTTCTCAGAGAATATCGATCCATAATCTATGCAATTACCTGAAAACTGGTTCTTGCTATATCTCAAAGACCATGTTCATTAGACCGGTTTTTTTTTTAACTTTTTTTTTTTCTTTACCTCGTACACTCTTAGAAAAGTGAGTTTTGGGTGCAGAACGAAGCCTCGTGGAACCGGAGCCCGGTAGCTCAATTTTGAAAGGTGGCGCACACGGTCTAAATTTTTCCCATTTGATTAACACAAGATTCTTGCTACACAAACACTATAATCGAAATATCTCGAAAACTATGCAAGTTAGGAAGCTGTTCTTGGTCTCATTTTGTAGGTAATTGAATTCTCCACAAATAAAAGTTTGATCTATGTTGCATCTGAAAATTAAAAAAAAAATTATTAAAAATTTATTCATCAAATAAAGCTCAAGTTTAAGCTCCGTACCGAGTACAAGATCAATTTCTAGCTCTAACATAGATCAAACCTTTTTTGCAGAGAATTCAATTATCTACAAAATGAGACGAAGAATAGCTTCCTAACTTGCATAGTTTTTGAGATATTTTGATTAGAGAGTTTGTCTAGCAAGGATCTTGTGTTAATCAAATGGGAAAAATTTAGGCCATATGCGCCACCTTTTAAGATTGAGCTACTGGGCTCCGGTTCCACGAGGCTCCGTTTTACACCCAAAACTCAGTTTTTCAAGGGTGTACGAGGTAAAAAAAAATAAAAAATTTAAAAACCGGTCTAATGTTCATGCTCTATATTTATGGAACTGGAACTTAACCAGCTTAATATCTTATAACAGGGCCAATAAATGAGACAGAAGGTAGCAGAGGAAGTAGCATTACCGAACAGGCAACCGATAGCGGTATAGTGGCAGGAATTGTCATAGGAGTAGTAACGTTGGGCCTTATTCTTCTTGCTCTCGTCGCCTTCTTATGCTACAGGCATTACCTCCATCGCAATGTCACAAGCATGAACTTTGATAATCCGGTGTACAGGAAAACGACTGAAGATCAATTCAGTCTGGAAAAGAACCGATTTCCGCTTCCTGCTGCTACTGTTGGCGAAGAGGTAAGTTGTAGGCTTTTACCTATGGAACTATATTAAATAATTCGATAAAAATACAATCACGAACTTTGCGGGGATAGCAAAGCTCATGAAGTTAATTTAGAATAATTTATATGCTTGATCACCGTTCGCCATTTGGCCATAGTATTCTTTCTCCATATTTAGCAAACTATAAATTTATGGGTTTCCTGACATTTTAAGGCACAGGAACCGTTAACGAGCCCTGGAACCAATGACTACGTTTAAGATTCACTCGGCCTGCCACGGGGCTTTACAGCAGGTCAAGAAGCAAGCAAAAATCATTGAAAAATCAAAAATAATCATCAAAATCTAAATGCGATTGTGCAAATTAACACGCCTGCCCAAATGCCCAAATGCCCGCCCGCCCACCTGCCTGCCTGCCAACTCAGCTGTGATTATGTTTACTTTTTGTACTGTGTTTGTTCATTTGAAAATTGATAAAAATCTTGCGCCATTTGACATAATTCGTCCGCATGAGTTCCACTTTTCCTGTTGAATGTAAAAGGAGAAAATAATTATGGCAAAGGAATCTTTTATAATTCGTCGTTTGCCATTAAATACTGCAGTTAATTCATATCTAATAATAGACACTTCAAAATCATCTCTTAGATAACAACATACTATGATAATGAACAATCGTTGAGTTCTGTGCGGGTAATCTTTGAATCTTCAAAGCTACGTGGATTCTAGATAATAAACATTTGGTAATTGTTCAAATTGTAGAAGAAAAATACTTAAATTTACGGTTGTTCGAACTTATTGTTCATCTGAGGTAAACTATACTAATTGTGATTATTTACTAAGTTATTAATTTTATGCCCAGTTGAATATTTTTCTTACGAATAGTCGATGAATTCAAGAGTATGTGATGAATCTCTAAAGAGATGAATATCTTCTGCAGTATAAAGCAAACGGTTTTCTCCTTTTAACTTTGTTGCAAGGAGGGAACGAGCGGTACTTGGCACGTCCAAAACATATACTTAGCGACTGCTCATTTCGTGATGAGTAGCTCATATCACAAAAAAAAAAAAGAAAACCCATTCTAATTAGAATCTTTTAGTTAATTGTCGTAACGATTACGTATTAGAATTAATTAAAAAAGCAAGATAGATGTAATAAGAGCGGCTCAATGACACTAAGTGTGACTGTACGTTTGTTAGTTAATCGAAGCTATGGTAAGGTTCTCGACCTACTAAAAGTCAGTGTACGAGTATGTGTATAGAAATAAAATCTCGAAATAAGAATTATACTTATTATTATTAATATTATTAATTATTATATTATTATATTATTATATTATACTATTGTATGTGGGACTTTTGTGTTTAACTGATAAATTTTAGATATCTCAAGATATTTGTCAGCATTAGAAGTCCGACGATTATAGTTGCACGATAGTATAAAACATTGGCAACATTTTTGATTACATTGAAGAAGAGATAATATAATTCATAAATTTGCTTTGTAAGTAAAGTGATACAAGTAATGAGAAAAATGAAAAAAAAAAAGAAAAAAAAACTACGTGATTGACAGAAATATTAGAGTTTGTTTCAGCCAAAGAATTTATCAATATTATAGCTATTGAAATTAACTTAAAACATAATATTTTTATTATTATTTAAAGAGAAAGAAAACAAACAAGTAACATATTATTCATTCCCATATAATTAACACGAGATATTCTATAAATTCATCAATCAATAATTCTCATTCTAATATAAGTATGTTAAATTTATTTTACCCTAATATATTATATATATAACTAGGATATTCCTAGTACATACGAAAAACGATATGACAAGCTCTTTATACTCTGTTCGAATAATTAAGAATCAAAGCATATATTTCTATAGTATACGCTGCACCAGCACTTTAAAGTGCAAATTTATCTTTGATATAGTTGAAGCATTAATTCTGCAAGATGCGATCAAACGAACGAAAGTAAATGCGTTGGCATAGTTATTGAGTATTCAAAAATGTGCACCCAGTGAAGGTGGAGTCAAATTATGGCTTAGCTATAATAATTGATGCTCAAAATTTGTTTTTGCCTGTAGCGCATCGTGTCTCATTGTTTGAAACGAAAAACAACTGTGTAATGCAGTTGTTTGCCTGTTAGTTGTTATTTTGATGCATATATTAATGGTATTTGGCAAATTGGATAAATGCGAAAGAATGAAAGAGTGGTAAATAACGAAATTTAGCAACTCAATTTTAATCGATTTAATTGAGCAAATGTATATGCGTGAATGATTGAAATTTTTTTTTGTATGAATGATACGGCATGTCCTAGCCATTTTACCCGCCAAAATCGTGTCAAACATTGTTTCTATATATATACATTATTATCACTACCTACGCATGGGTATGTATGTATATACACACACAAACCTGTATTTATATATATATATACACATATACATATTATTATTATTATTATTATATATAAATAAATACATAATAAATCATACTATTGTAATTGTCATATTATATTATTATCGTAACTATGTAAAATGTAAAATTTGTAAATAAGTGAAGAAAAATATATGTATAATGAAATACAATGGGGTATTTAGATACTATTATTATGCTTGAACACAACATATTGTTACATAATAATGCTATAAATATAATCAATTTTAATATCGACGATGAATTTATATGGTAAAGGATTCGTCAAGGCTTTAATTACAATATCTACGGTATGCATATGCATATTATAAGTATATACTCGAGACTTCGACTGTTTCTATAAAATTATAAAAACCACAACGAACTCGGTAATGTAAAATTGTGGATTATTTATATGTAGGTAATGGGGAATGATAATCATCGAAGGTTATCGATCACCTCATTAATTCGTAAGTAAAAGAGCGTATAAATATGTATATTGCGTTTGGAATGATATTATACGGAACCGTCCAATACGCGGCATTTCGTAATGTGAATAATTTTTTTGTAGAATCAATTTGCATTGCGCAAACATCATGGCTTGTAGTAGATCATCCATCTTCTTTTGATTAGAAAAACTATAGATGCATTAGAATAATTGGCATATACGAATTACGATTAACGCTAGCAAATAATCCACGTGTTAAACGTTTCAGCATTGCACATGGAGTAAAGTAACAGTCAAAGGTCTCCGTGTTTGGTTCCTTCGTGTTGTTGAATAAATTAACAGAGAATTCTAGAATTTGAATATTGAATAAACGATTTAGAGTCGTCCAAAGGTCGAATCGTTAATGACTGTTCTTCGGTCGAGGGTTTTGCGTATTCGGCGGAAAATATAATTTATTCAAATAAAACCGCTTTCGAGTGGACCTTTTTTTTTTACTACGTCATAATCCTGCTCACAGTATCGGCCAATCGCGGTTAGACGACGACTACGCCACTCGTTGGAAGCGACTCTGGTTGTTTCAGAGCCAAGCGTGAACTGCTGACTACCGAAGTGCCGACAGTTTCTTCCGGAATCGACGCAATGGAGGTAATTAGTTAACATAAATATTATAAAATTGTTATTAAGTTCCTAAATTATTCTCTGTATTATCTATTATGCTCTATTTTAGATCGAAGTCGTAAGCGCTAGTAGTTCGAAGTCGATAACGACGGTGAACGTAAGTAAGAAAATATCTGTATAGAATTAATGAATAAATTGCAAAATCGACGATAAGAAGCCCTTAAACATACCGAAACTTACTCATTATGAATTAAACCCAAAGGTTACACCTGACACTACTATAGCAGAGATAAAACAACAGTTATACAAGCTGAAAAAAGCACCTTACCCAGGACGGCAAACTCTAAGACCAGAATCTAAGGGAAAATCCTTAGCCGATACAGAGACTGTGAAATCACTAAATCTTAGGGCTGGTGGTAAGTTATACTTCAAGGATCTCGGCCCACAGATTGGCTGGAGAACTGTATTCCTGGTAGAATACGCAGGACCTATCTTTGTCTACTTATGGCTGTATCAGCGCCCTTGGTTATTCTACGGCAATGTCCCAACATCCAAAGTCGAACCAGTCGTGGAGTAAGTTATTATTAGCGTTATTTGAATAGGGAAATTGAGATAGAAACATGGGATTTTGAATAAGTCCATAGATTCAGCTCTATATTTATAAGCTTTGTACATTCGAACTCGACAATGAATGTAATTTTTTGTTGTTGTTAAATTTAGCTGGGCGGCGATCTGTTGGACGATACATTATGCAAAGCGGCTTTTTGAGACAATTTTTGTCCACCGTTTCAGCCATGGTACAATGCCGCTGCGTAATCTATTCAAGAATTGCTCATACTATTGGCTGTTTGCTATGTACGTAGCTTACCACATCAATCATCCATTGTATACTGCACCGGACCTATCCTTGTCTTATATTGGACTTGCCATTTTTGCTGTATCCGAATTGGGCAATTTGAGCATACATTTGGCTCTAAGAAATCTCAGACCTGCTGGAACTACTGTTAGAAAAATTCCAGTCGCTACTGGGAACCCGCTAACTGCTTTATTCAACTTTGTATCTTGCCCTAACTACACTTACGAGTTCGGAAGCTGGGTCGGCTTCACTATAATGACTAAATGTCTTCCAGGTTTGTTGCGAAGCTCATTATTATCTCTTATCCAATTTAGCGTATAGATATGATCACCGAAATCCAGACTTAATTCAACAATAATCTTGGAAACTGTGTAATTTCACATTGACTCACTTCAACTTTTAGGAAATTTAATAAAATCGATTTTTTCATGTTTCAGCCGGCATATTCGCGTTAGCTGGAATGTACCAGATGTCAATGTGGGCACTGGGAAAGCATAGAGCCTACAAGAAGGAATTTCCCAACTATCCACGCAGTCGGAAAGCTATTCTACCTTTAGTTCTCTAATCAATAGCAGTACTGCGAAATTTGACATGATAGATGTCTGAAAGATGATAACATTTACCACTGAACTCTATTATAATACTGGAACGAGCGCAGCCTATGTATCCCTTCAGCGAGAAACCGTGAGACAGAGATAGTTGTGGTCGAATGAAGTTGGTACGCTCTTGTCGCACTCATAGCAATTACCAGCGACTATCTCGCATGAAAACGTTGATCGCCGTGACAGAGAGAGACGGTTGTTTTTAAACCTTAGCCGACCAACTGTCGAAATCTCGGTGGACCGATATTTGTGCTCAGTCAGTAGATATTTTGTGCGACAAGTGCGTACCAACTTCAAGCACAACCTTCTCTGTCTGACGCGTCAACCGCCCCCCACTACCGCATCGCTCGTTCTAGTATTATAATGGAGTTCAGTGATATTTGCACAAACATCTTATATTGTTTTTTCTTTTTTCAAATTTATTACCATGACGATCTCTTGTGTCACAATGCATTCCTCAGAACTTAGTTACCGTTACTGTTTTTGGTAAATAAAACATTTTGCAATATTGAATAAACCGTTTTTGTTAACTATTTAATTATAGACGATGTTAAATCACTTCAGTCTGTTAACCTGACATCATTCTAAAACATCACATTTTCGAATTAGTTATAACTTTCTAATGCCCGGTTGCATAAACGTGGGTTACCCGAAGGTTTAAATAACCTGTAGGTTACCCCACAGACACTACCCGTTCAAGCATCACCGGCTGCTGGAGATGAACAGCGATTCATGACGGTTGTCAGATGAAAAAAAGGTTGAACGGGTAGTATCTGCAGGATACCCTACGGGTTCTTTAAACTTTCGGGTAACCCATGTTTATGCAACCGGGCATAAATGTAGATGTTGACTTTTCTAATTCTAATCACTAACTTGATTCAAATCAATCTCAGGAATAATCATAATTTTAAATATCTAATTCTGACTCATTATTATTCAGAGATATACAATCTGATCGAGTTATGTACTGTAATTGGCTGCTTGAAAATTATTTACCTCATCTGATCGAGCTCAAATACACGCTTCTGCCATTTTATTATGCAGATTATACTCAGCTACGTGATGTAATTGATCAGAACGATAGATTGTTTGTATTCAAAACGGCTTTCTAGACACCTCAGGGCTATCAGAAGGTAATTTGGCTAGAAGTCTCTTGATATCATCTTTCAATACTTGAACCATTTTTTCACAATCTCGCATTTGAGATTTATAATTGTTTTGCAGCAGTACATGACCATGACAAGCCTGTGCTAGCTTTTTTCTTGCTTCTTTTGGATTCAGCTCTTTACCCGTTAATCCCAACAAACTCTCCATGTCCGAAATGTGCTTCTGGGCCCCATTAAGCTCTTTTCTCAAAGCATTCAACTCTACTATCAACACCACGTTTTCTCCCATTATTTTATCTATATTTTTGTTACCACCTCCATCGTCATAATGAACTTGTTTTTGCAGAGATTTTACTGTTCTTTCTAAATGTTCTCTTTGCCTCATGAATTCGCACTGTGCTTCTAAATCTGCTGCACGATTGCGCAGAAATTCTTCTTCGTCGCTGTATCTATGGTAGAGATTTTTTACAGCTATTTTTAAAGCATTAGGCTCCTGTATCAGATTCGCTGTATCAAGTAAGTCGATTCGTATCTTTCTCAATAGTAGTTGAGATTTTCTGTTTCGTTGAACCTCGGCTTGAATTTCATTTTTTGCACTGGATAGCTTTTCTCTCAATTCATACAGTTGCAGTTCTAAGCTAACATTAGTCTTGTGAAGGTTCACCAGTTCCGTTTCCATATCTTGAATTTTTTCTTTTAGATCTTTGATTTCTTTGTCTCTAGGTTCTATTTGGTTCTTCAATTCGCTTATCTTATAGTCCAATACAAATTTGAACTTCTCTAACTCCTGATTGTTACGTTTGAGTTCAGAAATCTGTCGTTCTTTATCTTGAATCGTCATGTCTCTCTCAGCGATCTCTTTCTTTAGATCAATGACATCTTTTTCAAGACTTTGTATTACTGTTTGGAATTGAACTAGCTCACTCTGCAAATGGGTCATATGTCTCTTCAACTCATCAATTTCTTTCTGGCTAGCGGTAAGCTTGTTTCGCTGTACTCCGATTTCTCCAGTCAATTTCAAGTTGTTTTGTCTTTCGTCATGCAGCAGGGCTTCATAATTAGTACGAACTTCAACTATCTCACGATCTGCATCGTCCTCTATTTGTCGTTTAAGCTGCTCATGTACACGAACTTGATGTACCATCTCTTCGTGTGCTTCTTCAAGTTGTATCCCTTTCTCATGGAGTTGGGCCTCATACGATGTAGTTAATTTTTCTAATCCAGTAACCCGATGGTGCTCGAGTTCTTCCAAACGTTTTTCATAATTCTCTCTCATCTTATTGTTACGTTCTTCGAAGATGTGATACTTATCATATTCGGTAATCAATTTAAAGTCGTAGCTAATCTCCATCTGCTGCATGGCTTCTTCGTGTGCAGCCTTCATTCTAACTATCTCCACGTTGATATTGTTCAACTCATTGGTGTGATCTTCCTGCAGCTTATCAATCTTCTCCTTTAGTTCCTCTATAGCTTCGCAATATCCTTGATGAACATCTCGTAACGTGTCATTGTGTTGAACTTCTGTTTGTCTCATATGATAGGCGTGTTCTGTTTCTAGCTCTCTCATTCTTGTCGAAAGGTCTTTTATTGTTTGTATTTTTGTCTCTAGATCACCTCGGCTGATTAGTACCTCTCTACTGTACTTGAAATCTTTTTTTATTTGTATTGTTTTCCCTTCTGTAAATGATACTTTCCAAATACACAAGGTCCCATCGACTCCAGTAGAGACCATCATTTGTTCGTCGTAGGAAAGAGCCATCTGTAAAGAAGACAGCGCATAAGTACATTATTTTCTTAAGTTGCTATTATGGTCTTGCTCAACCATACCTTTGTAATATTATTACAGTGAACACGAAAGTCTGCGTATTCCATTCGATCTTGTAGTGGACATTTCAGTGAGAGAATCACCCCTCCAGGGCAGGTAATGAACATCAGTAGATCTGCCTTTCCCAATACTATAAACATGATCTGTTGTCCTGGTATATTGTATTCACGCACCACCTGTGCCAGCAAAACATATTTCTTAGTTATTCAATAATCAAATGTACGTAATGCTAATGTTTCTCAACTTTTTAGCATTCTAATTTAAAGCCCAATTGGTGTATTACCGTGCTGTCCTTGATCTCTCGTAATTGATTATCACTGCCGATGCAAAATGACGTTATTCCATCGGCAGTATTCACTACGCTGCTTAAAACGATGCCTTTCAAAATAACTTCAGCACATCGCTGACCTGTAGTCATATCCCATTCGTAAATGGCACCCTCTGATCCTACACTTATCAACTTTAGGTCTGATTGGCTCCACGTCATAGCTTCGATTCTTCCTGTGTGACCTTTTAGAACAAAGGGGTTTCTGAATCCAATTGTAGTATAAACTTGTATGATATTTCCATTCACAGCAGCAAAAAGATGCCCATTGTAGCTGAATGCTACATCTTTGCAGTTTCGTATTGGAAATTCTTGCATCGGAACAAGATCGTCGATGAGTATAATCATGAATCTAAGTTTGTCACTAAAACCAACAAGACAAAAGTGACCCGTAGGGTGTATAGCTACACTATAAATATCTTCCATGTACTGCTTCATCATGACTAAGCTTTCATTTTCATAATCCCACATCCGGACAGTACGATCTGATTCACCGCAAGTCATAAAGATTGGCTTCCAGCTACACATCGATAATCCAACAATTGGTCCATGGTGAAGCTGCTGCCCTAATGGCTTCAAAGCTTGTGGTTCAGGATCGACATTTATATCAGGACCCCATAACTGCGCTCTAAATAACTGTGACCATCCAGTAGTTACAACCAAGCGATCGCAACTTACATTTACATTAATGCTATTGATCTGATAAAGTTCTGCGCTGTCTTCTCTTGATACTTGTGCTGGTACAACGTAGATGTTTCTCTTCTTGTACTTGTGGGGTCCTTCCTTCTCGAAGAGGATTATGGTGCCGGAACCAAACCCAAAAGCGAATCCTTTTGCAAATGTCACTAAGCAACGGACGTCATGCTCCCAAACCCCATCATCCCCACCTTCTAAGCTGGTCTGAGATCCCGAGACTTGCATGACGTATTCTTCTCGAATCTTTAAATTCATGGTCACAGTCTCAACCATTTTGTAAATGTTTTTCAAGTCACCATTTTCCAGGTAAAGTATTCTGCCATCTCGAGTACCAGCGAGAAGTCTATCAGTGTTTAACCAGGCCATTGAACATATCAATAAATTGTCAGCCTTTGCAAAGCCATAAGGACGCCACACACTTTCTGATACAGTTAAAAATTTGAAGCAATATGGACCACCAACGGCTACAACTCCAAGTTCCCCGGGATTGCAACTAATTACTTTGACAATAGCTGCAGGATTCTGAGGATTCCCAACTTTAACGCTGGTTTCTACCTTGCCTTTATCCCAATTGTAAAACAGCATTGTTTGATCTGGTTCACCAGTTACAGCTGCTAAATACTTGCTGTCGAAGGTGAACGAGACACTTGTAAATTTTGAAACGCCTGGTGCATCGTAGGGGATTCCCAGAGTTTTTCTTCTCTTCAACGAAGCAATGTCGTATACAGAAATACTTGGCTTCTCTCCTGTTTCGCATACCGCGACAAATTTTCTTGGGAATAGAAACCAATTAATTTTTTATTGCTTTAAAACCCGGCGTTTCATAAATTCCAGCAGTAGACGTTTTAGTACTTACTTATTTGGAGCAAGGGCAATGATATTCACCTGACGCTTATCTGGTAAACGAATCAGCCTTTGTTTTTTTTGATTAAAATTATGGACAGCAAGTGCGCTGCCCACAGGGTACAAAACTTCAGCATCTGAAATATACTGTGCATTGCCATATATATCTGTCCTCAAGCCATAAAAGACTTTAGATTGCAGAAGTGGTATTGCCATATTGATAACTGACAAGTCTCTCTTTCTTTTTATGAATCAACCAAGTCAAACCTGAAGGAATATTCTCATTTTACATGATATCCTGGCAATCAACTAGCAGATAGTTAGTGTTGATCAAGGTTTCTTAGCAACCAGTACATTTCAAAGAACACGAAATTAATCAAAGTAGAGTATGTATAAAAGTATTCTTACTCAAGTTTAGAATACATATTCAATTCCTAACATTTTGGTATGATTTAAAAAAATGTTTCATTTAAATTCATAAACGATTTAAATTTCGTGGGTACGTACATTAAGCCCCGATGTCATCCGTTGTGTATGTCAAGTGGCCGCATTGCAGGCGTCCGATTTAATACCATTAGGCCATTAGGATTATGCATGCCTATATCTATTCACATATTCATTTTCCGGCCAAAAATTTCAGCACACCTCCTCGGGTCAGATGTTTTCCTGATTCCAGGAGCTTTTTTCGACTCAAAATTATTCGAACTCTTAAAAATGCTAGTATCGATAAGCTATATAGCGACGTGCATGAAGCAGCCTCTATCGATAGACCACTCTTTTTCCCCCACCAAAAATTTCAGAACACCTCCTCGGGTTTTATGTTTTCCTGATACCAGGAGCATTTTTCGACTTAGATTTATTCTAACTCTCAAAAATGCTAGTATAGATAAGCTATATAGCGACTGCATGAAGCAGCGACTGCATGAAGAGACTATTTTCGGAGTGATATTTCTGGCAGTTGAGACTTTTTTCGGATATTTCTGGCAGTTGAGACTTTTTTCGAGGGTCGTATGTCTGGCAGTTGACACTTCAAAATTAACTCCTAAAATTGAGGTGTCAACTGCCAGACGTACGACCCTCGAAAAAAGTCTCAACTGCCGGAAATATCACTCCGTTTTCTTAAAAATGATAGTATAGGTAAGCTATATAGCGACTGCATGAAGCAGCGTATGCATGCATGTGTCGATAGGCACTCCAAAAATTTTAGAACACCTCCTCGGGTTTTATGTTTTCCGGATACCAGGAGTATTTTTCGACTTAAAATTATTCTAACTCTCAAAAATGCTAGTATAGATAAGCTATATAGCGACTGCATGAAGCAGCGGATGCATGCCTGTGTCGGCACAGTACTAAAAAATTTTAGAACACCTCCTCGGGTTTTATGTTCTCCTGATACCAGGAGCTTTTTTCGACTTAAAATTATTCTAACTCTCAAAAATGCTAGTATAGATAAGCTATATAGCGACTGCATGAAGCGGCGACTGCATGAAGAGACTATTTTCGGAGTGATATTTCTGGCAGTTGAGACTTTTTTCGGAGCGATATTTCTGGCAGTTGAGACTTTTTTCGAGGGTCGTATGTCTGGCAGTTGACACTTCAAAATTAACTCCTAAAATTGAGGTGTCAACTGCCAGACGTACGACCCTCGAAAAAAGTCTCAAGTGCCGGAAATATCACTCCGTTTTCTTAAAAATGATAGTATAGGTAAGCTATATAGCGACTGCATGAAGCAGCGTATGCATGCATGTGTCGATAGGCACTCCAAAAATTTTAGAACACCTCCTCGGGTTTTATGTTTTCCTGATACCAGGAGTATTTTTCGACTTAAAATTATTCTAACTCTCAAAAATGCTAGTATAGATAAGCTATATAGCGACGTGCATGAAGCAGCGTATGCATGCATGTGTCGATAGGCACTCCAAAAATTTTAGAACACCTCCTCGGGTTTTATGTTTTCCTGATACCAGGAGTATTTTTCGACTTAAAATTATTCTAACTCTTAAAAATGCTAGTATAGATAAGCTATATAGCGACGTGCATGAAGCAGCGTATGCATGCATGTGTCGATAGGCACTTCAAAAATTTTAGAACACCTCCTCGGGTTTTATGTTTTCCTGATACCAGGAGTATTTTTCGACTTAAAATTATTCTAACTCTCAAAAATGCTAGTACAGATAAGCTATATAGCGACGTGCATGAAGCAGCGTATACATGCCTCCATCGATAGACTACTCTTTTCCCCCACCAAAAATTTCAGAACACCTCCTCGGGTTTTATGTTCACCTGATACCAGGAGCATTTTTCGACTTAAATTTATTCTAACTCTCAAAAATGCTAGTATAGATAAGCTGTAGAGTGACGTGCATGAAGCCGTCTATGCCGGACAGATGATGCCTTATTTTCAGAGTAAATTTTCAGTCAGTTGAGACTTTTTTTCGGAGTCATATTTCTGGCAGTTGAGACTTTTTTCCGGAGTCATATTTCTGGCAGTTGACACCTCAAACTTAACTCCTAAAAATTAAGTTGTCAACTGCCAGAAATACGACTCCGAAAAAAGTCCTAACTGCCAGAAAATGGAGTGATTTTTCTGGCAGTTGAGTTTTTCGGAGCGATATTTCTGGCAGTTGAGACTTTTTTCGGAGTCATATTTCTGGCAGTTGACACCACAAACTTAACTCCAAAAAATAAGGTGTCAACTGCCAGAAATATGACTCCGAAAAAAGTCTCAACTGCCAGAAAAATCACTATTTTCTTAAAAATGATAGTATAGATAAGCTATATAGCGACGTGCTTGAAGCAGCGTATGCATGCCTGTATCGACACAGAACTCTTTTCACCCCGCCAAAAATTTCAGCACACCTCCTCGGGTTTTATGTTTTCTTGATTCCAGGCTGATTTTTCAGAGTTATAAAAATTTCGGGTCGAAAATCGTCCTGTTGTTTCACCTATCGCTTACTCGAAATAAAGAGTCGTATAGGAAGAGGAAAGTGCAAAATAACGGAGTAATTGATTATTAGGTATATTATATCTGAGAATTTATTACTACATCATCGATACAATATTCATTGTGAAAGTAATACAGTACAGTTATGATTGTCTCTTGAGCATTAATAAAATATAAACCACATTAGTATTGAAATAATATACTATCCCTAATATAACTAATTTTCCAAAGGTTGAGTCCAATATACACTCGTTCGTTGCAATTGAACAAAATCCTTGCTGTACGGAGATATTTGAGCTGTGATCCAGACTGATAATCAACTATAACATAAGGACAAGTATTATAATATCCCCACCATTCAGTAAATTATTCAAAAAATTAGACTATTTTTGTCAACGAGTAGATTGTCAATCTGTGTTCCAACATAGGTTCGAAGTATTTTTATCACGATGTTATAGCGCGTGATAGCGCGTCAATCTAGCCCCCATACAAGGTCCTTGACGCCACAAGGGCCACTGACCCTACGACAGGTGTTCTTATCCCAGGTCAAGGCTCCTCCGTCAACGAGTGCGAAATGGTATTGCCATCTCGCGGTTGAAGTGTTGAACCATTTCTGCCGCAAACATTTGTACGCCTTAGCATATGCAATCTCGACTTAGAGGTTACAAGAATGTCATGCAAGTTGCATACCAGAACCGACGTCACGCCAATAATATATGGCGTCCGTGATTTAGCGCACATGGCGACGATACTTGTGGTGGGGGTGGTTTATCCTGGTTGGTGACGAATTGAATAGCTGCTTTATATTTTATTATGCAGTTATTTGCTCATTTTTACTCATTCAATTACTTGTTGACTATCCGAAACCCTCCTGAAGAATAAAAATAGTTGATAGTATTCCTCGATCAAATGAAGATGTCGGTAACAGCCAACGAAGAGGTCACGGTGAAAGCTAAATCTGATATAACAGAACCAGATAGATGTAAAACTTGTAAAGAATTATGTGACGCTTACGAAAAGCCTGCACTGAGTTGCTCAGGAGTTTGTGACGGAAAAGTACACATACGATGCTTAAAACGTGGTGGAGTACCCGGGCCGTGTATAGGAGATGTATTCTTCCAATTTATTTGTTCAAACTGCAGTTCATCAGGAGAGGAAATTCTCACGAGAGATAAAATGTCATGGTTAAATATCATCGTTCTAACACTGTATAATTTACGAGAAAAATCAAACGGCATTAGCAAGAGAGGATATTTTCATTGGAAGTCGGATATCAGCACATTCGTCGATCGCAACTGGGAGTATTTGTTTAAAAGAACTGTGTAAGTTACTTATACTGACCTTTTTCCATACCATATAAAAATGTTGAGATTCTGTTCCAGAAAGCGAAAGAAAAACTGGATAGGAACAATATCTGGTACCTTATCTCACTACAGCGGAATATTCTTCAAGTCGGGCACAGCTGAACTCAACGAATCCGGCTGGTGGAGGCTCATAGACAATGATCCTCCTCAGGTACTTATTGCCAAGAGTAAGTGGCTATGAAGGTCTAAGAATTAAGAAATCAAGCTCTTGGATGACGGGCAAACCTTTTCCTTCGAAAGTCCTGGATGAGGGATAGGCTTTTGATATACAAAAGTAGTTCCCATCTCCGCTACAAACCTTTTGACCTCAAGACCATTTGCTTACAGATGGAAAACTTGTTATGGAACGTAAGAAACCATTAGGCGGTCAGTCCAAGGCAGTGGCTAAACAACGAAGTAGCCCAACACTTTCTGAATCAAGTATTTCTGTTGGTGAGGACAGCAATTATGGGGGTGAATCATCGAGGAGTCAAGGACCTTCCATGTACTCTAGAGCTTATGTTCAACCCAGTGAAACATTATCAGATTTTCTACTGGCTGAAGATGATGTGCATGGTGAACATTGATTGTATTAATTATTCAGGAAATAGAGCTGGGAATAAGATGATTATTCATTATTCATTATGTTATATGATTCATGTTTCACAGATATGGACATGCTGGACGTTGACGATGGAATAGAATTGAATGTCCGCCGGGAACCACCGTCATTGACTGATTTAATGAGAGATTTTCAGTATCAAAGCTATCAACCTTTCCAATCTAATAATAATCACCTCACACTTCTGGATAGCTTCGCTCCAGATTGGGGAATGAACATAGGATCCTCTTCGGATATCTTTGGAAATCATCATAACGTTAAAGACAATGAAAATGATGATAATAAGGAAGAAGATGAACCATACGAAGAAGATAGTAATGATAGCCTTAGCTCTTCTCAAGAGCAGCCACTAGCATCTCTCTTCAATGTTTCAGAAAAACGAGAATGCCCTTGGAAAAGGAACAACGTCCCTGGTATAGGATCTGAACAAAATACTTAGAGAAATAATTTGATATTTGTTTTTCAATATTTACGGATTGAGATTTCTCCAAATTCATTCAATTTTACACGCAAATGCTAAATTGTTTCAGCCGACTGTGAAAAGAAGATTCGAATGAGTGATCAGGAAGAGGCTTACATTTTGCAAAAAGTGGATAAACGTCATCTAGAATCGGCACCACCTGCGATAAGACGTTTGTACAGAAAACTTGCAGTACGGAAGTTGAAAAGAGAGCATAGTTTGCCTATTTTTGACTTGGACAGTTTTGGTTGCAAACCAGATTCATCCCAAAAAAGTCGTAAAGGAAATAACAGAGTTTTGGACCGTTTCGTTACCGAAAACTTAGGAGGAGTTTACGAACAAAGGCTGCAAGGCTATAACGAACCAACCGCGGTTCACAGTCCGTATACAAATCGTATCTTGAAACCTTTCATCAGAAGAGACACGTCTTGCCGACCTCAATGGCTCAGATTAATGGAAGAACTCCAAGTTAAGGCCAATAAAAATAATCCAGGGTGGAAACCTCAAAGTATAGCACCCATAGACTATTCTTATGTAAGACCACAGCATATTCCCGCAATAAACAGCTTGTGCAGTCAATTTTTCTGGCCTGGTATTGACTGTGAGTGTTTACTTCAATAATTCAACAATTCTAAACATGCATACATAATATAAGGGAAATAAAAAAAGGTGTGTAGTTAACATGATGAAAAATCGAAATGACGTTTGTTTCAGTAACCGAATGTCTGCAGTATCCAGATTTCAGCTGTGTTGTACTTTACAAGAAGCTGGTTATCGGATTTGCAGTTTTGGTACCAGATGTAGGATACAACGAGGCTTATATTTCGTTTTTTGTAACACGACCGGAATGGCGAAGAGCTGGAATTGGTACATTCATGCTGTATCATCTGATCCAAACGTGCATGGGTAAAGATGTTACTCTACACGTGTCTGCAACAAATTCCGCATTAATATTGTACCAAAAATTTGGCTTCAAGGTTGAAGAATTTCTACAAGATTTTTACGACAAATACATTCCCCCAAACTCCCGAGACTGTCGTCATGCTCTCTTTTTACGATTAAGTAGATAATTAAGAAAATATCTAGTGTTTATAACAAAGACTCTAAATGTTATTACAGTTATTGAGGTAATACAAAGCACTATCAATCTACTACACTATATTGATTCAGGAAATTGCAATCGTTAAGTTTCCTAGTTTCAATATAGTTTCATTCAAGACTGATTATTCTGTTATATTATTTCTAAAAGTCGTTTATCAAACTATACCTATATAATTTGTAATACAGATAAAATAATAAAATGAATATTTACAAGGCTTGTTTCATTTTCTCTTTTTTAATCATGGAAGTAATGTGTGTGGCAGAGTATAAATACTCTCTAATCGTGAGATAGTGAAAATTATTGTCAGCCACTAGCTCGTATTGCGTTTAAAACTGTAAATGATGGACAAAGCTTTTACATGTGATATTGTTGCTCATTGTTAACATTATCGAAAGTTTTGTTATTAAAAAAGATGAAAAAGGCGTAATAGGCTTGAGAATTGCTTTTTTTCTTTCTTATTTCTTATTAGCAATCAAATGACGATAACATTGTAATTAGATGCGAGTGCGTCATACGCATATTGCACGTATAATTATTTGTTTCGACGTTAATAGGTTATGTTCATCTATCAGTCACCTGTCAGATCTTGACATGTCAAATTTTCAGTCGCAAAGCAAGGATGGAATCATATAGAAAACTATTGGGAAGAAATATATTCGAATAAAATAATAATAAGAGTGTAAATAAGATAAACGTGAAAATTGTCGGTGAATATTTTCTGTCAACGAACGACGTTGTGACGTACGGAAGTTGATGGAAGGTTGGCTGGCTGGCGTCGAGCCATTTCTCGAAAGTTCCGGAAAGTACTAGACGGAACGTTTGTATATATTGGCCGCGCAGCCTACGCCATACTTTAGTGCATCACAAGACGTGAAACGTACAATACGAGAGTTACATCTGCAACATATTCGAGTTTATTGAAATTACGACCAAAGCTAGTTCAGTGATTCAAGTGTATTTGGATATTCGATAGAATCAACACAATCAGGATATATTATTCCGAAAAGTAAGTTCTCGCGTCAATTATTTATATAAATTTTCATCTAAAAATTGAAAACAGAAAATAGCTTCGCATCTATCTTTTACCTCGTGCATATATACACGACGTGGAAAAGTAGGAGAGGCCCGTGATGATCGTATACATATATACGAGAATGGCAATGGCAAAGATTCTCAATCCACTTCGATCGTCGAGTTTATTTTTGAGTTGTTTGGAATCGCTATACACTCTTCGATGCTATAGGTTTCATCATATCCAGAAATAGACCGTGTAATACGTGGGTGTGTAGGGCCCGCTGTCCCCTCTGTGGTCTGCATGTAGTGTATCGTCTGTACCCAGGCACGGACGACCGTAGAAACTGTATTTTAAAATTCACAGACTCTATGTACCGTTATTACAATACGTTCTAATCGAGACTATAAACGTAATGGTCAACAATATTCATTTTTATTACCAAATTTTCTATTTTTAAACACTTTTTTTTTATTAATAACTCGCGTCTGGTTACAGCTACTGTAAAAATTCTCGTGAAAAAATATCCTTGATCGAACGGTTCTCGTAGCAAGGTCGTAAATCCGAGGTTATAATTTTGCTCAATTGAACGGTTTACTTTCTGTGAGTTGAAGCCATGGTTTGAGCTCTTTATAAGGCCCTGCAGATTTTATGACATTGAATTATTCATACTCGAATTATTAACTCGATTCTCTCACTCCTTTTCAATTGAACAAATATCTTCGTATATTGATCACTTAGAGATTAATAAACTTCCTTTCTAATTTTATAAATACTTGTAAGCTATTGCCTTGATGAATTTATTCACTATTTCGTTCTAATTGTTGTCCTTCATTCGTAGATAGTCACACTTCACGATTTACTCAAAAGTCATTGTCATTCTCAATTGTATTAAAAAATCGATCACTTCCTGTTGGCTTAAATAAATCGAGTATCAACAATGTCAGACTTAATTTTATCTTCCTTGATATAATACACTTGAAAAGAAAGAAAGATTCAATAACTAATTCAATACTTCGGAATATTTGTCATCCAATTGAACTCAGGAATTTGTTATAAATCAACAATCCTAACTTTGAGTTTGAACAATTTGTTACAGATCCACAAAAGATGGGAAAAGACTACTATAAAATCCTAGGTATAGTCCGAGGAGCAACTGACGACGAAATAAAGAAAGCATATCGTAAATTAGCGTTGAAATATCACCCAGATAAAAACAAAAACGCAGGTGCTGAAGAGAAGTTCAAAGAAATAGCAGAAGCCTATGAAGTTTTATCCGACAAAAAGAAACGAGATATCTTCGATAAATATGGTGAAGAAGGTCTGAAGGGCGGATCCCAGTCATCCGGAGGTACATCAGGTCCCAACGATCCAGGATTCACATCCTACACTTTCCACGGGGATCCAAAAGCCACGTTTGCTCAATTCTTTGGCTCTGCTTCGCCGTTCCAAACCTTCTTTGACTTTGGCGGACAGGGAGGGAATCGCATATTCGGTTTCCACGACGACGATATGGACGTGGACGATCCCTTCAATCTGGGAATGGGTCCGGCTAGACCGGGTGGTCCTGGAGGAGCGTTTAGATCTCATTCGTTTAACTTTGCCGGGTCAAATCCGAACAGAGGAGGCAATAAAGATCGTGCGCAAGATCCACCGATAGAACACGACCTCTACGTCACCTTGGAAGACATAACAAAGGGTTGTACAAAGAAGATGAAAATATCTAGGAGAGTCGTGCAGCCTGATGGTTTAATAAAAAAGGAAGATAAAGTTCTGACTATTAATGTTAAACCGGGTTGGAAGGCCGGGACTAAGATAACTTTCCAGAAAGAGGGTGATCAAGGACGTGGAAAAGTACCTGCTGACATCGTATTTATTATCAGAGACAAACCACATCCTCTTTTCAGGAGAGAAGGCAGCGACGTTAGATATACTTGCAAGTTATCTTTGAAACAGGCCTTGTGTGGTACTGTAACTGAGGTGCCGACACTATCTGGGGATAAAATCACTTTGGATTTATCGAGGGAAATAATCAAGCCTAATTTGGTAAAGAGAATCCAAGGCCATGGATTACCTTTCCCTAAGGAGCCTTCGCGCAAAGGAGATCTATTAGTCGCATTTGATATAAAGTTTCCTGAAACGTTAACGCAAAGTGCCAAGGACATACTTTACGATACTTTACCCAATTGATTGATCAACGTCTATGGTCAATAAGTAATATCAGCTAACAAGTAAACATACTGCTGTGTAAATCCGTAATCGATCGATCCTAGAGACTATAGAGACTCTTGTGCGTTCCAGTACAATAACTATATATTAAAGTTCTAGCACTTTTATTTAGCATCTAGGATACACGTGATCGACAATCTTGACTACGGCAAGTTTACTTTGGAATAGAAGCCGGCTCGTTTGAAATAAGAAATAAGAAATAGTTAATATTAGATGGAATGTTCCGCAATGTATTTTGGTGATGGTTTAGGGGAGCTTTTAAATATCCCTTGAATCACGCTTTAATACATACCGGATATGAAAGGCCTGTAGAAATGTTCTCTTTACCTCATCATTTGGCGAGCAGCTTCCGTAAAATTCATCTATATTGTGTGTAAAACATGCGAACATGTTTTGCTAAATGCTAAGTTATGTGATTACGTTGCGAGTGTCCTATGGGTATGAGTCTGTATTTACTACGCTATTTATGTAATTATATTATTGTGTTCGTACTGTGGAACTGTTGGTATGTATGAATGTGTTTATGTGTGTGCCTCTGTGAGAATGAATTGGAAGTGCGATATTACAAATATAAACTGCTCTGTACTGTCATATACGATATAAGTATCAAACAGTTATTGTATGTGAATAAAGGCTACCTATTTGTAATATTAAAACTATTAATATTCTTTACTTATGTATAATTTAAATTCTAATTATTTTCATTTCTTAAGTTTTAATTTTACAAGTTGGTTAATTATTTGTACACTAAATAAAAAAAAAAATCATATGTCCAAGTTAAGTTATTTGATATCCATGTGTTGCATACATATTTCTCCCTATGTATACCCTATATTCCTTACGTCTCACTTTTCAAACTCGCATAGCTGTGTCTGTGTCCGTTTTAAGATTTTCTCTATGAAGGTGTGTCTGTTGGTGAGGATAGCAGCGAGACACTCCTAAAATAGTCAGCCGCGACGATGACATCATCCGCCTACCATTCAAGATGCCCCTCACCTCTTTTCCCCCCCAACTCAACGCTCGCACTGTGGCACAGATATTTGTATATTGGGAAGCTGGACCTTAATATATATTCCTGTATCTCTTCATTTATTGGGATCACTGTACACATATTCGACTGACATGGAGGATAATAATAGCGATAAATTACATAAAAATAGCTGGAGGTCGGCAGTTGAGGTATCTGGCCCACTCAGGGAGATTCTGAGAACATCGTGTCGAGGTCAAGCAGCTTTTTAGCACGAGGTTCAGAGACTTGTGCTTCTAATATTTCTTCTTTAACAGGCTGTGGCAGTTCAATGTAATCTTTGTCTGTCCAGGCGTCTTCATCCAGATGAAGATTAGTATCTGGGGACAAGGTTGTTAGTAGTGGCAAACCATCGGGACCCAAACTCAAATATTTAATCAATTCTTCCGAAAGTATGTCTTTGTCAGGCCGGGCATTCTGTGGTCCTAAGTTTAGATCTTCATCCATCTTGTGTTTACCCAATCCTTTTCCAAAGTGAAAACTATCTGAAAGGCAGTGGTGTCGACGACAGAAATAATTAGCACCCTGTTCAGAGTGACACCACGTACCATCTGGAAAATACGGGTCAAGGCCAAGATCGTTCAATTCTACACGTGGGGTATAATAACTGGTACCATCCTTGCGACGACAAAATATTGCGCACGCCATCCATGGTCTTTCTGGTTCATGAGGAGCCTGTAATCCGCTACCTTGGCTGTCTAGTTCTGGTAATCGTTCGCTAAATATACTGCATTTCATCGATCCGTATTCTGTTGCGCTCTTTCGCTTCTTCTTGCAAAGACTCTCATCTTTACAAAGCAAAACGTCGTAGCCAAATCCTTCGCAGCCAGATGCTGTATTTTTTGGTGCAGGATTATTACATATTCGTCTTCTGGCTTGGGCTCCTCTCGCACCCTCGATACACCCACTGTGACATGATTCTGTCTTCCACGCACTCCACCCGCCTTTTATTACCGTTGAGCTTTCTCCTGGTAGAGAAATTTGTAATTTTGAAATACACTCCCCACCTTGACATTCTCTTCCCTCGGCGCAGTAAGTTCCATCCAGCGCAGGCCCAGCGAAGTAGTAGCCACTGCGATGCGGACTCTTGCATTGTAGAGATTGGCAAGCTTGGGATAACGTAACTACTACTGCGTCCTTATCTCTCAAGAGAACTTCACATTGTTTCTTTGCAGTCCAATGCCTACCGGGTAAACCAAGGTATTTCTTGTGATTCAAAGCTTTGTCATTGTTCGGTTCTGGTACATCCAAAAGACAGTTTTTTGTGTCAATGAGTGTTCGGGCAACGTCACGGCTGCATTCAGACCAAATAGTTTCTCCTTGTGTACCCCTGCTGGGCGACATAATGTATCCATCCTTTGGACAAGAATTTCCCGTTGAGTCATGATGCATTCCCAAGCTTTCAGTGAAACAAGAATGTTTAGTGGATTACAATACCATTTACATTATTATACGATTAAACTTGGGAAAAGTAAGGCATAGTTTATATTTTTGGAGCTTAAGAGGTCTTAATAAAAATATACCGAAGAGTTACAGATAAATAAAATCCAGTATATACTAACTTGTGCCCAATTTCGTGAGCAGCGATATAAACAGAAGTGAATCCTGCAGAAGGGTAAGGTTTTCCAAATACGTTAGTGGTACCCAACTCAGCGATAACACAGGCATATTTGTCAATACAAATTCCTCCGACTGTAGCTAGACCCATTGTTACGCCACTTTTTTTGCCATCTTCAATAGCGTAAAAATCTAGCCCAGATACATAGAGACCCATATCCCAGTGATTTGGGTGGTCATCCCCAGATGGATTATGAATTTTAGCATAATTACAAAATGAGTCCAATATACTGCCTCGTTCTCCATTATAATGTGGAAGATCAGTTGGCTGCCTTTGCATGAGGTCTAAACGAACTAGTGCTAAGTCGATCTTAGCACCTAAAGAAGGATGATGGTAAAGTGCTTGAACCCCATTTACATAAGCTAGTAACATGTCCCGCATCTTTTCCTCGTCTCTATCCATGTATGATGAGAACAGTTTGTAACCAGCTTCATCAAAGAATACTGCTAATTCTAATGTCAAGGATTTGCCGACCCTGCCCCTCTCTGGTCTGAAGAATAGGTCATAATCTGGGGCAATATTGTTGTTGTTGAAATTTGAAAATGCAATTGGCCGATCCTGAATGTCTTTGTGTAGCGCTATAGGAGATGAGACAAAAGCTCTCCTGACAATATGTGGTTCTTTGAAAAGTTCTCCGGAACGACCCTTGATAGGATGATCATCAAAGGACCAAGGATTCTCTCTGTGCAACGGCGTTATCTCAAGCGTTACATTTTCCAAAAAGACAAGTCCATGCTATCGCAAAATTATTATCAAATACAATAATGGAATACAATATCTTGATCAGCAATAGAAATCTATCTGATCCATTGATATCACTCTGATATGAATAAGCATAATCTTATATTGACTTGGTGCGTATCAATAAGTGATTACCACCTGACCTTCCAAACTGAATACTGACCATTGTACGTCGATGACAGACACTGATAGCAGCAGAAATTAGATTATCTCTATGAAGATAATGACAGGGAGCTGGTGCGCTTAACTCCGGTACTTCTTCCAGTATTTTGTCTTCTCCATGCCTCCAAACTTGGAAGCTTGGGGCCAAGAGTTTATCATTTTTGCGCAATGTTAATTCCACTTTCCGTCCAAATACCGTGAAAGTCATGGGAACCTAAACGCAATGATTTATCACTATTAATTTCTCTCTGTACCTATGGACACTCATCAAAAGTGGTATTCAAAACGAAAAGCACTATAACATCTTTACATACATTGATACAGGCAATAGACGAACCATTCTTAAATGCGTTAAGATTTGCTATTCTGCGCATTAATTAAGGAATGTAGTAATTTGGCAAGATTTATCACATATTAATAAGACTTTCAGATTTCTAGGATTCAAATTTTGTGTACACTAAAAGGGGGGGCATACCTGAGCTTCAGTATATGAATTCCAAACTGGTAACAGAATAACTTCCACATCTTCTGGGATACTATCTCCCAATACAGTTCTTGACAAAATAAGTAAGAGAATACTAAATTTTAGGATCATCCTGCTCGATGTTGATTTCAAGTTCAAGTGTCTGTCGAAGTGACGGAGCTATATATTTATGTGGAATTATGGTGAGCCCGCAGGTCTAATCATTGTCATGGAGACCATTAGGATGCAAAATGCATGCTGGTGCCTCCATTAATAAGACAGTGACCCCAAGTTATGAATAATCGACTTGTTCTACAAATTTCCTGAAACTTAAATATAATACAAAAGTTGAAGCGAACTGTTGTTGACGTTTTATAATCGAATCTCTTTTGGTTTTTGTATAAATACGTACTAAACGATACAGAACTCTAAATTCTAATAATTAAATAATATTTGTTAAGTTGTATAACAATAGAAATTCGCCTAATTGTTAAAACTTAAGTTACTTTTGTATTATGTACAGATATTGTTGTTTGATTCTCGTCTGTGAAATACATATACTCGTCTATGCAAGCCAGTATACAAAATTACGGTATATCTATTGTTATATTCGTTCTAATTAATTCACCCGCACAAAGTATGTGACTTCCGTTAGAATGAATAACGGCACCGATAAGGCACCCGACATTATGCTTATGCAAGCCATATAAATCAAAGATTATAAGATTTAGTAATATTGTACTGAAATTATCCAGCTTTTAAACCGATTTAAATCAGGCTCACATTGTATACAAATTTCTCGCTGCCTATATACCATGAGTATTCGTGGATGCGGGTCACTTGATGATGCTTGACAATGAATTCACAATGAATTGAACACAGATTTATTCAACAAGTGACCCGCATCCATGAATACTCTCTGTATATGTGTATATACATACATATATTTGTATATATGTATGTATGTATAACAATGTGAATGAATTTGTACATAGGATAAAGTATTTATAAAGCTGGTATCAAATATCTAAGTCGATTTTCCTTAAATCTCGTATACCTATGTAGTCAGGATTGATGATTAATAATAGTTTTTATATTATATTATAGTATATAAAAAGAAGGTGAAGGGGTAATAGAGAAAAAATCGACGTTTTGCTTGTTACAAAAACCTTAGTATTAAAATATTCCAATAAAAACAATAAATAATAATCATGATCAATAGTAATAAAATTAATCAATAGATTTCGGCAGTGTATGTAACATGCTACAGTCGGCAGGTGACTACATTACAATAACTATATATGTACTGTTGTATAGGGGGTTATTAAATAATCATTCGTTAATTACAATTATACGTTACAAATGAAGCGCTTTTTACATTCATTGGAAATACATAATTTTCCGTTATTTTGTTTTTTGTTTTTGTATTTTTCCCATCTTTTTTATCACACTTAGAGTTACTTTACAGTATCGAAATGGGAGTTGGATTTTCTCATAAATCATTTTACTTCATCTTTACGGACTCGGTGTACACATTGTAAAATTTTCTAATTTAATCAATTAAGTGTCCAAAAAAAAAAACCAAAATAAAAATTTTTGAAAATAAATATCGATATTGTATAACTGAAAGAAAGAAAAAAAAAAGTACGAGCTTATCGATATGTCAATAACTATAGTACACTGTATAAACATAGATATTATTAAATTATTGCCAGAAGATTTCACACAATTGAATAATCGCAAATATATAAGCATCATCCAAAAACCAACACATTATTCCTTACATTATTACCTATATTTGACATAACTAATAAATAGCATCTCTCGTGACCACGCTTAGACCAGCTTTGCGAACATCAATTCCCTTTTTTCTTCTTAATCGTTTCAAATTATTTATATGACATATTTTCTGTGTCGACATAGCTGATATCTCCAGAAGACATTTAAGTGAAGTTTTTACGTTCAATATTATTAACTACTAGTAGCCATGAGGCTTACCTTAAAAATTGAATCATTAGAATTAGTAAGAAAAAAAAAAACTACTATTAAAAATAGAAAATAAAATAGATTTTCACCAGCTATGTCAACGCAACAGTGTAAACATGTCAAGCATGCACAGTGTTATACAAAGTCCCGGGTCTTACCTATAACTTATAGATTATAATATGAATATACACTGTTTTTTAGTATTTTCTGAACAGAAATACGGCTCATAGATACAGGGTGAAAAATTTGAAAATCTTACAAAGACACCGTCGGCTTGAATGAAAATATTTGTCAAGAAACCAGTCTACTTTCGCATACTTTAATTTCTGATTGTATTATAAAAAGCACTTCAGTTGTAATAGGTGGGCTGATTAGGAATGGGTTAGGATTGATCGCCGTTGGGAGGCCATTGTCCAGAACTATGCCAATCCCAGTCCTTTCCCTTGGGGCGAAACTTGCTAGTTCCCCCCGAATTATTCCAATCCCTATGGAAAAACTTTTTTTTGAAATGGTGCCGCTCGGGATCGGGTTGTTGACGTTGGTACTTTAGAGGTACCGAAGAACTGTTATTATTAGCTGGTGGATTTGGGGGACGTGGACTGGTTGGTGAAGGGGTTCGAGGAGGACCTAGAGCCTCATCAGGGGAGGGCACTACAGGGGGGGGACCAGTCACTGTACTATCCGAGCCCAAACCACTATCTGGACTCGTATTTACTCCTTCCGTTGATCTCCTGCGTTTGTCCAATTCGGTCGATGCAAATGCAACTAGTCGGTCGAACCCCGAGGTGATTCGGTCCTGCCAGTCAGCCTCTCCATCTGTAAGGCGAACCTAGCTCAACCAGTGACACCTAACTCTGTCTACGATGATCTTTCATATTTTCATAAAAATAAGCCAATGCCAAAATATATCTCCACCACCTTGGAAGCATTGTCCCATGAAGTTTGCTCAATCGTTACTACGCAAAAGCTTTATTTTTTCATGCAATTTATTCTCATGGTAGTCAATAAAGAGAGTGACTCGTTTCATTCGGTTTCATAAATAAAAAGAAGGAAAATCCATCTCAATCATATGTAGATTTTGGAAATAGCAGTTTTAGTAGTTAGTAGTAGCTTAGTTGGTTGTTTAATAACGACAAAAATTTAACTATTCTTCAAGTTGATTCGGCAATGTAAGAATGAACTTTAGACATCGATAATTACCCGCTCTAACAACGACAACCTCTATCTGAAATATGACACACATTAGAATGGATAAGAAAAAAGTATTTTGTTCTATGTTCTACGTAGTTCTACTTATGATACAAGTTACTTGTGCGTTCTTCAAGTATTCCGCTAACCAAGTTCCTCTAAATATATGGCTTATTTTCATGTGAATATAAATGATCAAATATTGATGTGGAAATTAATACCGAATACGTATAACATGTGCTAGAAGCTAAGTGCAATAAATAGTGAGTGCAAGAAATAAGAGATGAGGTACTCAGAATGTAATAATAAAGGTTTGGAACAACCCCTGCGGGAGACGACTCACCGGCAACCACGCACCAACCCAAAGGCAGCCATTCTTTCTGATTTCTCCCTCTGTTCTGTGCGTCTCAATCTCTAACAAAACAAGCTTCAGGGGTTGTGAGTGAGATTGAGTGTGTGACAGACAGAGCTAACCAACATACAGCTACAGTGCATCTAACAAATACATCAAACAACAACAAAAATAAATATAAATAAAGATTAGATACCAGCTCCATAAGTGATACTTAGATACGGTTTAACGTAGATTATAATAATTATAAATCATAAGTGTGCAAAAATAAAAATGAATAAGAAATGTAGAACAATGCACAGCAGAAAGGAAATACAATTCAGTCTACCAAGATTAGAGCAGAGTGTTTAGTAGAGAGTTATCGATACAACAGACCAGTGATAAACTAAGTAGAGATGAAATTCTTAATTCAGATCAAACAGTCGAGTTTAGTCTCATCAAAATACGACCAGATAAGACTTACTTTTAAGATTACCTCCTACATGCACCCTACTCGTATAAAATTTTATGCTTCCGGTCTGTTGCTTCTAAATTAATTTACATACAAGGTATCCCAAAATCTTTTAGCGTGCAAATTGGTGTAGACTTTTAGGTGGCTGTTTGTTCAATAGAGTGAAAATCAAGGTCATCTTATCTTGAGCATTCAGAAAGCCATTTTGGCAAAGTTCTGAATCGGCACTTAAATTTACAGATTAGATATCCATGTGATACTGCACTAATCACAGTCTTGGATAGCAAAGACTTCGTGCTTTGATTAATGCATTATAACATATCATTAGTTAGATATCTTTCAGTAAATGTAATTTGAATTTATGTAATTTCAAAGCAAGATTGATTCCCGAATAAAAATGATCTGAAAAACGCATTTTACAGTATTTTCACACGATTTATGAAACCTTGATATTCATCCCATTAGCTCTTAATACTCTTCACTCTTCAAGATTAGCTTAAACATCAGTCATCACACAGTCTTCACTGTTGTTGCAGCAACGACTGGGACACCATGTACATTCAAAATTTCTATAGGATAAGTTGATTTCAAATAATCACTCACCGTCATCCCCTGCTGCGTTTCGTTGACGTTGAGTTGTCATTTGTGGTTCGTCAACAAGGGGTGTCGAAGTATTTGAATGGGGTTCTACCGAAGGACTTAAAGGCGCACCACTTGTGCTTACAGATGAAACTGGCGTTTCTGTTTTTATCGTTACCACCGAATGTGATTGCGAAGGAGCCCCGCTACCGGAGTTGCTACTGCTATTCCCACTTGCATAACGTGGGTACGGTTGATACCTACTGATAAACGAATCTTACATTGAAACCCATAATATTTACATCCAAAAAGTTTTCATTCCTGGTTTTATGTCATAGATAATCTAATATAAACGAGTACTTTCTTCGTATGAAACATTTCCTTTGTTAATTATTATGTAATTCTGAGTTTCCGCAAGCGGCATAAACTCGCAATTGATTTTCAGGTGGGATCGAATGATCTAATAAATTAAATAATTGTAATGTACCTTCTACTACTAACAACAGATGGTTCACTTTTGATACTACTCGTTGTGGTATTATGATTATTGAGTATCCGTGCGTGAAGAGAAGCAGCGAGTCCTTCCACAGGTAGCAATTCTCCATTGGCTGATTGAGAAGTTTGTACAGAAAGAGAAGGATGGGATTGCGTGGGAATTTGGGATGGATTATCAGTAAAGTAAGACTCATGATAAGGCTTGATATCAGCTCGAGGTAGCTGGACTGGTGTGTACCTGGAAAATGTACAAACCATTAAATAAACCTGAAAGATTTCATAAATACAAAACATATAAGCAAAAAAAACTATATCCGAATAAAAGTGAAGCTAAAAAAATATCAAATAAAATTATTCTCAATCTTCTGCAAGATAGCGAAATTGGACCTTACCTCTGCGGTTGCGTTGTGGGTGTGTATAGTACAGATGACCGCGTGGCAGTTATCGGAGTAGAACTTGTGGTTGGAGTAGGAGTAGGTGCGTAGCTAGCCACATGTGCCAAAGTTGCTAACCCAGCGTCTCCTTCCGCACTTGCAGGTCTACTAATAGGTGAATAAACCGCTTCTGCCCGAACCATAACGCTCATATCAACTGCAGCGTTTATAATCGTTTGATTGGAGATCTCTAGTGTTCGCTCAATTTCACCGCTTACTAAATCACCAATCGTTCGGGTACCGAGCATTCCTCCATTTCCTCCTCCGCCACCTCCTCCACCTGGGCCACCACTGCCACCGCCACCGCTACCGCCTACTGCTCCGGAACTTCCTCCATTTCCATTTCCATTTCCATTTCCATTTCCATTTCCACCTCCGGCTCCACTTCCACTTCCAGCCCCGCTTCCACCTCCGTCCCCTGGTGGAGCGGCGGTGCTACCTCCTCCTGTTGTTGCTGGTGCCGTCCCTCCTGGTATTCGAACATCATGCGTTGATTGTCGACTATCGATCGTAGATCTTTCCGATGTAGTTAAATGAGAGGAGAGACGCTCCTGTGAAAGATGTCTCCGAAGTGCAAGCTTTGCTGGAGAGACCTGGAACACGTGTTATAATATTATTTTATTGCAGTAGACTATTTGAGAGAAATGATTTAGTATCATGAGTATTATTTGAGTTATTACCTAATTCATAACTGATTTGATACAATATGTTGGAAATGAAGTTTCCAATAAAACAAGTAGATCTTACCTGTGTATAATCGGGAGTAGTTACATTTTGTGGGAGTGCAATTCGTTTCCTCTCTGGTTCAGCTTGTTGCTGCATCTGTTGTACCTGCAACTGCATTTGTTTACTTCTATTCTGTTGATCCTCGTTCAGAACACTTGTGATGATACTTTTTAATCTATCTTCAAAATTAGCTACTCTTGGTGGTTCTTGGCCTTTGTTTGACGATTCTCTGTTGCTATTAACTTGAGATTGTACGGAAGAAGATGGGGACGAGAAGCTGAGTGTAGCTTGAGGCAATCTAGCCCTGGCAGTGGTAGCTGTAGTTGCATTTGATCTATTTGGTATCCTACCGGCTTCTATCTGTCTTCCTGTCTCTAAGATTTTTTGGGCTAATATTTCGGGATTATTTTCCTGAATCTTCGCTATATCAGGAACGTCCGGCCACTCCTGAGACCTCGAACGTCCTTCTCTACTTTTACGCGACGATCCACTTTTACTTTGTAGCGGTTGGTGCTGATTTTGTTGATGTTTAGAGCCAGCCGCTTCACGCTGCTGTTGCTGAACTATCGCAACTGCTTGTTTCTCGCTGCTTACTCGCTCCAACACATTCAGCTCATGCTCCAACTTTGAAACCTGTAGCAAAATACGAAGAGAAAATATAGATCGAAACTTAGAACCAGTAGAATTGGATTCGATCCCTGATTTGCAATGTTGATATCCAAGTTTCGATTAGAAGTACATGATATAAAACTGGCAACAGTTTAATGTTACATATGGTGTTTTCTGGTGTTTCAGAAGCAGAGAGATACTAATGAAACCTAATAAATAAATCCACGTATATTTAAGAATGAATGAATGCAGAAATCGAGCCATTCAGTACCTGGGAATGTAGCCTCTTGCGTTGTGATAACGTAGCAGATATTTCTTTCAATATATAGTCTTGGGTTAGAGATTGTGGTGGGTTTGAAACACTATTGGTGTTGGCATGATTGTTGTACTTTTCTTGGAGTTCCTGATGTCTAATAGCTGTGAGTCTAGATTGTTCAGCTTCCATAGAAGAAACCTGGGCTTGAAGTTTGCTAGCTTTAGCTTGCAGCTGCTTATGCCTCAAGACAATCTCCTTGGCCTTAGCCAGAAGATCACCTGGAGAAGTGGCATTTATTCCCAATTCCGTCATCCTAGCTTTTAACAATGCTACACTGTCGTCAATCAATACTTTTATCTGTTTCTCAAGTTGGGCAGCTCTTGATTGAAGCTTTGAATTTCTCTCACGCTCCTTAGCAATGTCTGTATTCACAGATATCCTATACGCCGGTGTCCTCATCGATTCTAACATTACCATAAATTGGTCCCTGCAATACCCCAACGTTTCAAACATTTTACAATCTTATTCCAACGAGTTTAAACGACTAGTTAATAATGAATCTGCAAATAAATATCAGTTACATACCTATAAAGATCAAGAAGAATCTGCAGAGCATAAGGAGTAGCAGATGGGGCAGCGGGTATACTGAGTTCTTCATGAACCGAGGTAGAATGTGGCTGCAGAGCGAGAGAAAGTGAAGAAAGATGTTGATCAACGCATCCCGGTGCAGGAGGTGGTTTCTTCCCAAGTGCTTGAGGGGAAGTGCTAAGTAAAGTTTGACTGTGAAGTAAATCTAGTCCCGAAATATTTATAGCCTTCTTAGGCTTAGCTTTCTTCACGCCTCTACCTCTCTGTCGACCTCTAGCCGGAGGTCTAGGAACTCCATTGGTGGGTTTTCGGTTTAATTTTCTACGTAGCTTAGAAGGCTGTCGACGATTCTTTAAGTTACTTTCTTCTAAATCAGAATCACTGTTTGTACCTAATTGCTCAGAGTGATTAGGGCTGTCGAGTTGCCTGGAAAGATCTCTCTTGGCCCTGTCACCTCTCTCATTGCCTCTATTTGACGTTCTACTACTATGGCTGGCAGTGATACTTATCACAGAATCAGACTGTTCCATGTCTATTCCCCCTGTCTTGTTATTCTTTAGCCGATGAAAATATCTCTCAAGTTTCGTTCTATCGATAACGTGGAGATAATACGACACAGGCTTGCCGGTCCATGACACGGATCCTTTCAGTGGGGACATCTCAGACACGTGCATTATTGTACCTATATCTGAAATTTCAATGTCATTAATATATTGCCGCGCATCGTAGGTCTGACAACAAAGTTTTCACTTAGGTAATACAAGTTTACACACATCGTACATTCTTTCAGTTCTGTTCAGTTCAGACCGCCGATCTACCTACCACTAAGATTACGGTCAGTAATGCGGAAGTTTAACGGACAAAAAGACTTTGATGAAACGATTCTTGCGCCGTCCCGCAAATCAGCAAAACGTTCTTTAAGCTGATGGTCTACTGTTGGTCCGAACGCAAAATTGTTCACAAAAACAATTGTGGCTCCTGTTATACTCTCTCGGTGCTCATCAGCCAGAAAGTCTCCCTTGACCAGACGATATTCTCCGCAACGTTTTCCGTACCAGCTCAACCACTTGCGGAAATTATGCTCCATGCTCTGAATAGGATTGATGAAAGAGATAAGATAAATGTTCAAATGAGATATTTTTACAGAAAGTGAAATAAAATATTTATTAAGAAATAATTACACAGTATAGAAGATTATACCTGCGCATATTTTGACGGTACGTCAGCTCTTTCGACACCAATGCAAATTTTACATGCAGTAGCGGCAGCCATTTGAAGAACTACCTGACCTACGCCAGAACCTAAGTCAACAAATACGTCATCGTCGGTAACATCGATTTGATCAATCATTTGGCAGACAAGTTCGTAGCTTGTTTCTCCGTAGACTTCTGGCGAAAATGGTTCATACTGATTTAATTTGTCTGGCTCCACTACCGCTTGATTATAAGTCTGCTGAAGTATGTGACGAAGCAAGCCTCGGCTTGGTCTTTTATTCAGTCTTTGCATTGGTAGACTAGTACCTTTTTCCTGAAAATTACGGTATTACTATGTGGCCTTTTTAACAAGATTTAATAACATAGCATAGAACATAAAGTTTACTTTGAAATTAGTTGATCAATTATTACTTTTTCATGTTCAGTCTCCGTACGATTTTTGAATATTTTTTTTACATACAAGTAGGTCATTGTATGAATGTTAAAGTCAAGGCATGTTTAAAGGTAAGGTAAGTTTGAAGGTAAGTTTGAAGTTAAAGTTCATGTTTCAGTCATTGTATGAATGAAATAATTACATAAGCGGTTGGATAGCGAAGGCTCAGAAGCTTAACTTGCGTTAAATAAATAATAATATACAATAGAAAGAGAGTGATAGATATACAGTGAAATCCTAATTCAAGTTCCCATATGAAGGGCCTTTTTTTCTAGTTCCTGGAGAAAAAGTTCGATATTCTACTTACAGATTTGAAATCCGCTTAGCCTGTAACTCAAGGAGATACATTAAAAGTCTGATATCAATCTGCGATGTCGAACTGCGTCAGTATTTCTTTTTTGCAGACAGGTTCAATCTTATAACTTATGCAGCTCGTAGGCGCATAAAATAATTGCAGAATTGATACGAGTTGCACATTTATCAGTAGGTAATCACGGAGTCTGAGATAACTAGCATAACATTTTTCTACTACCGCATAATTTTATATGCCTTGAGAAAAACCCATCTCTAAAACAGCTTGAAGAGATGTTCTCGAGAAGTGATAGAAGATTGTTGTGTAATTTTTTTTTATAGAAATCTGTAGAATTTATTGCTAGCAAGCTGTAATGAATCTAGCTTCAATTAGCAAACTGTTAGTTCAGTAAATGATTGAGGTCGTAATATCTCACTTCTAAAGTTACCAAATCCAAGTTGCTCCCTGCCTTACTATTTTTCCATATGTATGTTGAATTGATGAAATCAAATTTACAGTTTTCTCGACTTATAATGAGCATGAAATAAAAGCTTATTCTCCAGAGAAACATTAAATAGGGATTTTTCTGTTTAACATTTTACCAAGAGATGAACTGAACTCACCAATTGAACCCGACTATCAATAGCTCTGTTAAATTTGTCGCATAAATTTTTCATGCTCTCATAATTATGTGTATCATAATTGCAAAGTATATTGTTTTCCAGAGGCATTTTTAAGTCCGGTAGATCTTCGCATACCCATCGCATTGTTTCCACAACATCTACTGCGCCGTCGTGACGATCCTGTTATAAAGGGCATCCAAATTAATAAAGTATCTTATAAAAAAAAAAAAACAATAAACAATAGGATTGCAGAATATTTATTTTATCATAAGATACGCCACAGCTTTAATAATTCTTAAACAAAAAAATATGTTTACAGTATTATTTGTGCGAGCTTGTTCAGTAGATATGAACAATCACTTAGATTATGAAGTCAGAAAATATTTATCTCAAACTTCCAAAATGGCAAAAGAAAGAATTTGTCACTCATCATGCGACAGATTTATATTCATTGTAATAAAAACTAACTGTAGTTGAAAATACTTCAATTTTTTTTTCCCCTCAGCTGAACAGTTAGTAAATATAAGGATTCAGCCATGTTTTCGCAGTTCACGAAGAAGGCTGTAGAGATATTGTGATTTATTTTGGGCAATAAAGACTCCCGGGTTTATTGACACCGTCATATTTTAGTGAAAATTCGTATACATTTAGGAGTTTACAACCAGGCTTATCGTTTAGATAAGTATTTTTGTTGTATTATTTGAATACAGAATTTCCAAAAATTTATTTACTCCAAAATTTGAGCTTGAAATAACTGAAAACGTATACCTAAGTGAAATACAGTCACTAACATTTTTTGTGAGACAAATATCTCCAGTCTTAAAAAAAATGCTTTCTCAATCGATTCTATAATAAGAAAAATAGTTAAGATTAATTGTTAAGACCGATCTTAATGCCTAACATATAATGATAGCTGCAGCTATAGCTCTATAAGTAATCCAATGTCATTGTGTGCGAGACTGACCTACATTTAGCTTACTTGTTTACAAATGCATGTGCATATCATGGCTAATCTTAGAGTGAGTCGTAGTAAATGAAACATATATAAAAAACAACGTAGGCATATTGAAAACAAATAATGACGCTAAATCTGATTGGACGATGGGTTTAAGATGGCAAAAATAATAAAAATATATAATTGTCGTGTACATTATTGTAAAAAAATAATATTAGAAAATATATTTTCGAAAATAAAAATATATCAAACCCAAATTATTATCTTTGTTGATTTTCTAACCTATGTGTAAGAAGAAATGAAGTATTTGGTGTACCGAAGTGCAACCGGTGTGCTGCGATTGATGACAAAAAATGAACTTATTTTGATTGATTGAAAAAAATTGATAGCTAATTTAAAAAGCAAGAAATTAAGAGAATGTATAAATCGAGATGAACCGTGATTTGACAGGTGTACAGGTTAATTATAATACAGTTTATCTACCTATATGCACACATTAAGGATCTAAACAAATGAAAAATTTTGGTCAATTAAAACAGTGAGATAAGAAAAAATATTGTAAATAAAAATGATCGGTAAAAATTGCGGGAATTTAAGGCCGTTGTAGAACTAAGTAATTGTATAATTATCGAATACTTACCGATCCTGACCCGGAGGTAAGAGGCCACTGATAAACTATGGGTTCAGCTCCGGCTGGAGAGTGTAATCGTAATTCCATTTTTTGTCAATCGAGTAAAGTTGATAATGTAAAAATGCTTGTTACGTGACGTAACCGCCCAGAGTCCCGTTGGCGCGCGAGCACTAGGACACCAAGACCACGTAGAAGACGCTCGCGGAGCCTCTCCGCTTCTCGACTTCTTTCCCGTACATTAAGAAAGACGGTGATGAGCAACGCTTTGAGCGTGCAAATGCACGAGAACTATGCCGATTTTGGAATCGCATGCAATTCCAAATGCGGAGAGGACCAGCAAAATAAACTACACGACACAGTGCACGGTCCCGCGACAGAAAACACAAGTGGAATGGAGCGGAGCGGAGTGGAGTGCGTTTGGGGGGGATGACGACATCAAAACATGGCGTCATGCCTTCCCGTCCGTCCGCGACTGTGTGTCTTTCATCTCTTTCTCGCTCGATCTCCTTGTCTTTCATTATCCCTCTCTCTCACTCTCGCGTCTATAGATACGCTCGAGTCTCTTTAGCCTCTCTTTTCTGGACGACGACCCATTTGGATTCGTAAGCCTAGGCCATAATCCGAAGCCTCTACGCATGCGGGATAAACTCGAGTCAAACGAATCAAACTCTGCGAGACTTCGAGCTCTAGGCTTAGATTTTACTTTTCGAGTATTATTTTTTGACAAAAATATATTTTTATACTTTATGATAGAATATCGAAGTTTATAAATATATTTCAGATTTTCATATTGTTTATTTACTTATTCTTCTAACATACATCGTTACTTAATTTATGGTCAATATTATAAACGAAAAATTATCCTCGCTTTGTTATTGTGAAGTATTTCTTAACCTCAGTCTAGCCTGGCTGTCATTATAAAAGAAAAGACCAGCTGCCATGGGGAGGAGGCAACTGTGGCATGGCTCTTGTCACGTAGGCACCCTTGCTACTAGTGTCATCTTTCAGGTAATTTCTCAACCTAGTGGTTTCTCGCGTAAATTTTGTAATTCAACATTTTATTCAAAGGATCGGACGCACGAAACTAAACGTAAACGTTCATTCGTTTTTTGATATATCTTAAATATAATATACATAAATTTTCAACTTTGTTAAAATCTTATACAAAATCTTATACAACTTATACAATCATACCTAATCGCTCCTGGTTTATAAGTTGACTACCTAATGTATTAGTAAATTAATTGATTAAATAAAAGACGATAAACCGAAAGAAAAAGAACGCAAAAAGAATTTCGCACCTCGCGGAAACTATGCACACTATTGAGTTACGGTATCGCTGCGTGACGTGTGCCTCTGTGTTCCTTAAAAATTAAATTTGTAAATAAATTTTATTAGGTTAATTAGCATTCTAATATTATAACACGATGTCGGATGAACTGAAGTTAGATCACCGAGCAAAAAAACGGATTAAAGAAGTAAAGCGAAAAGCTAGACCAGGTATGCATGCATCATAACCTAATTTATAACCTATTTAATTTAGAAACACGATATGGGCGTGTAAATCATTTTGATTACAACTAGGTGAATCTCGAGCATTTCTCGATCACAATTTCCCTATTTTAGTCTCAGACTTCATCGGCGTGTGAAGAAAAAAAATAATAATAACTGCGGAGCGCGTGGGTCGTAAAAGATCTAAAAAAATAAACTAAAAGAAATTTGTTTTCTTTCACTTGCATATTATCTGTGCAGAACTTGGCGATAAAATCGCCTGGTCTCACCATGGTTATCACAAAAGATTTGCCACCTTTTGGGAGTTTACCGACAACGTTGACCGTATCGACGAGACTTCGGTAACACCGTCAGAATTTATAGAGAAATATGAAAAGCCTTATAAACCTGTAGTGATACGAGGAACTCAACGCGACTGGAAAGCCCAGCACAAATGGACCATCGAGGTGAACTAAAAAGCCGGTTTTTTATAATATTGAAGTTATTCAATCCTGTAATCGAATAATTTATTATGTTTGTTGTACAGAGGTTGGCGAAAAAGTATCGTAATCAGAAGTTCAAATGCGGAGAAGACAATGAAGGATATAGCGTTAAAATGAAGATGAAATACTACGTTCGTTATATGTTGAATAATGAAGATGATTCCCCGCTTTATATCTTCGATAGTTCATTCGGGGAACATCCACGCCGTAGAAAATTACTAGAAGATTATTCAATTCCATTATATTTTCGAGATGACCTTTTCCAGCATGCTGGAGAACACAGGAGACCACCTTATCGATGGTTTGTTATGGGACCTGCGAGATCAGGTGAGAATTTACGCGGAAATAAATTTAAATAATAACTTGTAAGTTATGACTAAGCGTTTTATGAAGAAACTTAATGGATATTTATGTGACTGTGTATATAACGTTACTGAATCACATCAGGTAAATTATATTCAGAGTTATTCACGTCAGATTTCCCTTGGGTTCATAGTACAGATTTTTATTGAAGTCATAAGTTTAATGGACTTTGGGTGAATGAGCGAATAAAATGAATCATGGCTGTTATAAGGGATCTGAAGCCTCAACTCTCATATCTCTTTGAATCGAATGATTTTCTTTGGCCCTGGTGGAAACAGATATCAATAATTCGTGTTTACGTATGTAATGTTGGAACAGGTACAGGTATCCACATAGATCCTCTGGGGACCAGCGCTTGGAATGCGTTGATTTCAGGCCACAAACGGTGGTGTCTATTTCCCACTCATACACCCCGTGAACTTCTTAAAGTTAGCGCAATGGAAGGTGGGAAACAAAGAGACGAAGCTGTTACTTGGTTTTCCACCATTTATCAGCGAACCAAGCTGCCCTCATGGCCAAAAGACTGTCAACCGACTGAAATATTACAAGGCCCAGGAGACACTGTATTCGTTCCGGGCGGATGGTGGCACGTTGTTCTCAATCTTGATGATACAATAGCTGTGACACAGAACTTTTGTTCGCGGACAAACTTTTCTGTTGTATGGCATAAAACGGTAAGAATTGAACTACTCACGGGTAACTGTTTGTACTTATGAGCAAAATTTTTACTACAAAACTTGTTAACTTTGTAAGATTTCGATATTCGTCACGTCAAACATCTCATATCCTTGTAGGATCAATATAGAACATTAAAATCAACAGTGTCAATGACCCACGTCAAATATATTATCGAATATCTAATATTTGCATGTGCTGACGTAATGATGATAAGAGAAAGGCGTTTTGATGTTTTCAACAAGCTTCATCATTTATTTGTCATATTTTCGCTGTTTCTTTACAACTTGAAAATTGGTATACCTATACGAATATTTGCAATAATAAATGTTCCTACGGAAATAATTAACTCGGTAGGGTTGAAAACACAGCGTAAATTCATCTGATTTATAATTTATATCTGTTTATATCTACCATCCATTATCTTATATTAGTTTTTTGATATTAGTTAAGGCTGCTGTCGTGTGTTGCTAAACTGTAGGTGAAACGCCACATCTATAGAATCAATGGAATTGCCAAAACCTATTATGACATGGTTTGCTATTATGCTAACATTTGAAGTTATTCAGTAATTCATTCAACTGATTCGAAGTTTTTAATTTCACAAAAATGAGTTCATTCTTACTGCATATATATCTTATTTTGCTTCTTATCAATTCTTAATGATTTTCTGACCATATTTCTGATGATATGGTATTACCTTGAACTGCTATGCAAAGAAAATTACTCTACTGTTCCTTTTTTCAGAAATTTCCATAATCTAAATATCAAACACATTTGTCCCTCTGATGTTGCGCTTCACCTACATATATCAGACATTACAAGCAAGTACATTATATCTATTGAATGAGTGAAACTACTCATTTATAATATCATATTAATATTTGCAGGTGAGGGGGAGACCGAAATTGTCACGTAAGTGGCACAGAGTGCTAAGGGAAAAAGAGCCAGAGTTAGGAGCTTTAGCTGCTACTATTGACGTTAAAGAAGACACTGGAGTAGCGAGTGATTCTTCAAGTGGATCTTCTAGTAGTTCTTCAAGCAGCAGTAGCAGTAGCCAATCAGAAGACAGTGCTGATGACAGTGGCCAAGAATCACTCACCGCGCACAAGAAAAAGAAGCGGTATTTAGAAAAGATTCTAGATTTTCAAACCATTTCTATTTTCTTTATTCTAGATAATAAAATCAGTGATAAATCATCTTTTTTCAACTATGAAGGCTCCCTCGTTGTACTGGAGAGATAGGAATGAGTATTTTCATTTATTTATTTCAGAAGAAAACTAAACAGCTGCCAACCCTGACAATATCGTATCCTTGGGACCTCCAGAGACCTCAGACTGTACAGTATTATGCAGCAATTATTGTTTGTACCAAGAGTAAATATTGTAATTATTATTATTACCGTATCCCTGTTCATAATAAAATAAATGCTAGATAATACCAAAACTGTTTTAATATTTTTGAATAATTTTATACTTAGTACTTATTAGCATTAGGCGTAATAGGTAAATTGAGTACCTAATTTCAACATAACTGATACTACATGGTGTGGTCTATTGTCTAATTTATTAATGACAATTTAACTAAAATCTTAAATACGTATTCGATAAGAAAATACTGTCGTTAATCGCAATGCTAAATCTATTCGACGTTCGATAGCTGCTCCGGGCTATGAACTAAAAAAATCTGTTCGATACTCATGATTATTGAATAAAATTACGTACATAGAATCGCAATATTCTATTGATCAAATATATAAAAAATAATTGACTACAAATTTACAATTAAAGAGTAGCTTCGCTTCAGCGTCTGAGGGAGTTGCTTCGTTGTCGTTGATCTCGCTTGTAGTAGTGCCATAGTTTCACAGTACCATCACTTCACGTTCGTAGTATCGTTTGGTAGCCATGCAAAGCATTAAACGTAAAAGTAAACAACACATATGTAAAATAATAATGATTTCATGAAATTATTATGAGGATGAAGTCATTTGAATAACGTTTAATGAATATTCATATAATTAGCTTGAAATACTGTAAAGATTTTTGGCTTGAAAATCCAGCTGACTGATCCAACTATCAGCCGTTATCAAATTAGTTGAGTAAATATCATTGCTTATAATTTATACGTCAATTAAATTTTCCGTAACGTGTTGATAATTCATTGCCGCTGATATATACTTATAAATTCGACTCTAAGGAGATCAAAATATAGTATACATTGAAGAATTTAACGCGACCTTTGATCCAACAAGAGAAGTTTATGAATTTTGAATATTAAATTTAACTTCATTCAGAAGTCATTCAATTCTTTATTTGAAGAGTCATTATCATGTGGATAGTAGTTATATTAAAAGCCGTAGCGCAGCAATAACTGTTCATCAGTTAAGCTATCAGATAGATTCAATTGTTATGGTATTAATACAATGAAAATATGTTGCATTTTTTCATTGATTCAACATTTTGGTATACGAAAGCAAACAACATGCAGATCACGAAATAATAATAAAACTGAAAAAGGCGTAAAAAAATAACGAAATAGTACATGTAAATAAAATAAGTTAAAGCGAGACTGTGGACACAGACATTGTAAGCGAAGAATCAGGTATTCGCCACAGCTTCACCTCGCCGGAACTGTAATCAACATCCCGCACCACGTTAATCTAATTCTTAAGTAAAATATCCTGGTGAGATTGTGTCCAAAATGAATAACATTATATGTTAAAAGATCATAGGACCATGTTCTCTTCCATTTTTCTCGACAATTTCACTTCGTGTTGGATAAACTTTGGACACAATCCACAGGGAAATATAAAGTACATTACGGTAACTCACTTGCAAGCTGTGAAGACGTGCTGTTGATTCGTAACAACTGCATTGATAGCTGAACTGTGCGCCCTAACTTCTCCCAAGAGACTGCATTCTCCAGATTGATCACGTGGAACTGACCATGCTCTCAATAAACCACCACGACAACCAGAGACCAGAACTGAACCATGATTCACCGTGCATAATCCCAGGACCCAATCTTTGTGGGCATTGTTTAATGACTGAACCAATTCCATTCTTTCAAGATCCCATCTTTTGATGCACATATCTCGAGAGCCTGTGGAATAAGGTGGAATTAGAATTTCTATTTATAAAAAATAGTGAAGGTGTTTAATCCAAGTGAAATTTGCATACCAGAGAATAATGTCGAGCCATATGTAGCTAAGCATTGTACTCCGTCATAGTGAGGTGGCGCAAGGCTGACTGATTGTCCAGACGTATTAGGTTCAACTAGTGCTATCAGGTGATCTTTGCTTCCTGTGATTACCCTACCGTCAGCAGCAACAGCCAAACACATTACTGCAGCGGTATGAGCGGTACTTAATCTCCCGGCGTAAGTCAGCTTTCGTAAATCCCATATTCTAACTTTGTCACTAGTAGCCGTGTACAGTTCTTTCTCATCCAGACTGAGCGCGACATCGTTGATTGTTGTCTCGCCAACAGGAAGTTGGAGAGTTCTAGAAGGTGTTGACAGAGCCAATGGACCACTCTGAGCTTGACCCGATGAAAATAACGTTTTTATACACGAGTTTCCAGATCGTAGATCCCACACTTTTACATAGGCTGCAGAAATACTGAAAAGTAGGCGATGTTCCAGAGAATATTTCACCGCCACAACGTTATTTGGATGTCCACTCAGGGTCAGACTTTCCAGTCCAGTTTCCAAGTCCCAAATTTTTACAGTTCTATCTATGATTTTAAATCGTTTAAATTAACTTTATGAAGTTTGCAATTTTACCTTATTTCACAAACTTTCAATCCTCTACCTTTTGAACCACTGAAGAGTCGATCATTAGTCGCGCATATGGTAAGAACAGCCTTGCTGTGTCCTTCAGCAACGTGACTACATTGCAAAACTGCCCTCGGTTGTGCCTACAAAATAAAAAGACGACTCAATTATTTTGTCAAAGTACTTGTATATTCTTTTTGAATATTTGGAGAACTAGCTTCTGTCAGTTATTTGTGAGAATTATACTCGCCTTTCCCTGGTATTGCGAGATGACTCCTCTAGTAGGCTGAGGGTCAGAAGGCAAGGGCTGCCTACTGGCAGTCAGCCTTGAGAATACATTTTCCTCTCGACTATTGAATCTTCGATACGCTGTCGGCGAACCAGGAGGTGATGATACATCCGTCAGTCCTACCTGTTCCCTGGTTAGGTTGTTTGTTATGTTAGCGCGTTAGTTAGTCAGATTAGATGCATCCCAGGCTGATTACCATGCTTTTCTAGATCAGGGTTACTACTCATGCAAGTGCAAACGATTCAGTTTAAACCACGGACGAATTCCTTTTACGAGAATTGCACACTGTTTTTTTGCCAACTGCAGAGAGAGATATGATATAAATTAAATTCATCGAGACTACAGCTTAATGAACATATACATAAATTCAATGTCATTGTGTAATAAGATTTGGTGTCGATCGTGTCTTTATTAAGATAAAAACTAATATCTTTTTATTGAATTGTGTGATAGTTCAATGAAGAAGAAATGGTTGAAGTTGAAGAGTTTATTGTTGTGTATTGATTAGCTACAGTCTACGAATTTATTCGATCTTAAATTATGTTGAATTTTTAGGATAATCTTAATATTGCACAAAAAAGAAACCTTGAGTCGTATTAGAAATTACCGAGTACCAAGTTCTCTGTAAGATATTAATTGGATATTATACTATGGGAGAGTAATGAATTTTGAAAGTTATTTTATTGTGGAAGTGTGTTAATTACGTTAGTTTTTCTTTGGGCAAACTACTGTATTACAAATCAGGTTTGACAATAAATGTAATTCTCAATAAAAGATATTTGTCCGTGAGTGTGACTGGGTAGTTTATTGGTACAAGTTTTTTTTTTTCGTAGCATATGAAAACTGTATGCTTATAGTATATATTTATTATTGTAATGGAAGAAATTAATGGATTAAAAATTTAAATAAAAAAAAAATAAAAAATGAGAAGTTAATCAGTACTTTTTACAAGAAGATAATAGACCATAGATATAGGCCCTTTTAACGATACATATTTTTACGTGTAATATATACATAAATATATATGTGTGTATATATAAATCTATAGAGAATAAATATGTATACGTTTAATGCTACTCTATTTTGTAATTTGTTATAATTTTATACTTATTCATTTTCTGAAGGAAATACAGTTGAAATCAGTGCATTATACAAGGCATTTAAACAGAGATATACAAGGAGTGCAAGGGCAAAGACGTGTTGAACCATTGACACTCACATGGAGCCACCTCCTGGATGGAGGGGTCGTCGCAGAGGCCTTGGTGAGGTACTATCACGACGGGCCAACGTCGGTGAACCTCCCACCATTCCAACTCCATATTGACTCCTAGTTAGCACCAATCCCCTGATTTCATAACAACATATTAGACTTTCATTTCTGACACAAAATTTTCGCAAATGAAATGAAATTAATAATCAAAGGACCAGACGTCTGAGTACGCTGATTTCAAATCTAAAAATCTATGAATGCAATTGATCGAATGATAAGAAACAAGGTTTTGTCTAACTAATTTTGATTGGCGATACTCACTTCAGACTACCAGGAGCACTGGGAACTCTTGTGAGCGGGTGATTATGATTTTGGTTTTGATCCTCGTCTATTTTCGTTGTATCCGAACTCATGCTAACACCATATAGTAATTCCTGTGGTTGTGTTGTCCGTCGTCTAACTTTGTTGCTTCTCTGTTGTTTTTCATCGCTTCCAGATATTACTTGGTTGTAACTATCGTTGCTGGAAAAAAAATAATTTCTATGAATACTGCCAAGAAAATTTTCAAGCTTTATTTATAGTTTTATGTGTAGCGAGATCAAAAACTGTTAACTTTATCTCTGTTTTATTTCTGTAAATGTGCCTCTACTCATATTTCAGACTCACTTGTCAGGAGAAGAACTTCTTGAACTAGGAGGGCTGTAAACTGCGGAATTATTTTGATGATTGTTCGTCAGCGAAAGCAGATCTCTATCCCGAAGCACGTGTTCAAGTAGTTGGTGTTGGACATCGCTTTCCTGTGCAACTTGGTTCAATCGAGTTTCCATATCACGAACTTCTGATTGCCTTTGAGCAGCCATACAACTCTGTTCAACAGTAAATGCTAACATTCTTTCTAACAAGTAGCGTGCTTCGTCTACAGATTTGATCGTCGAAACTAATGCCTCAGCACCTGGTTCTGTCTCACCCTCAACTTCTCCCATTTCAACCATGTCGTGTTGACATTCAGCTATGCTGTCCTGTAATAATATTTTTCATTAGTAAACAGTTGGAATTAATAATTGCAGCATTATCCTAAAATGTTCAGACTTACCTGAAGATAACTAATCTTGCTTTTGACGTTATCAATCTCTTCGTCTATGTCAATTGTGTCACCATTTGTACCAGCAGCAATAGCTCTTCGTTTTTGAAGCCTTTCTAAATCCCTACCTAATTCTTCCCTCTCTTGTAACAGTCTCTCCATCTCTCTTTCGGTTTCAGCTGCGGCCTGTTTTGCCAATGCCTGTTTAGTAATAGTTCTCTCAAAAGTTTGCCATCTTTGTTTAAGAGCCTTTGGACTCTTTTCTTTCTGTGTGGTTCTTCCAGCTGCCTTTTGGCTCAAGCCTCTATCCCGTTTCCTTAACGCCGTAACCTCTTCTTGTTTCCGTCGTAGCACAACTTCTTTCATTTTTTTGTCCGCTTCCAAGCTTCTGATCATATTTGCGTTCTTGCGGCTTTCTTTACGGAGCTGCGCTATCTCCCGGTTACGTCTCAACTCGTTTTCTTTATGTCTCTGCGACTCTTCCCTCATTTTGTTCAATAGCTTGACCTTGGCTCTCTTCATCTCGGCCAGCTCATTCCTTAATCCCCTGAGTCTGTTCTCGCTCTGGGATTGGCTGCGTAACAATCTTGCATGTTCTTTTTTGGCAGATTGAAGTAAGCGAACCTCTTTTTGCATGGACGATAACTTTCGCTCGTATTCATCTCGCAATTTTTTCACCTTCTCAGTTGGAGGTGCAGGGTGTTGCTGCAACGATGACAAAACCTTGTCTCGTTCTTCAGTTGTATTTCTAATACGAGCTTGCAATTGAGTCAGTTTATCCTCGTAATGTTGTTTCATTGTGTGCAGCCTCCTTTGAGATAATTCTAATTCCTGAATTAAACGCTGCTTAACGTCTATGTCTGAAGTAAGTGCTTCTAGCTCTCGCCCCATGGCTTCTTCCTCTTCGTCTTCTTCTATAAAACATAAACAAAAACTTAGAATAACATAGCAGCTAACTATTTTCCAAGAATCACAAGACTTTGTTAAAATCCACCAAATCTTACCTTTTCGGTCCGAATCATCCTCAGATTCATCCTCACTCATTGATTCCTGGACATTATCATTCTCCTCTTGGTCTTCATCTTCTCCTTCTACTCTAGGACTGGTTTTAGAGTTAGGTCCGTGTTGTCCCTTCAGTGCTGCCAGAGTATTTATTTCCTTCTGTAGTTCCTTCTTAGCATCTGCGAGAACTGAAGAAGACTCGCTATGAAAGACATAGGACGGCTCTCCGTATGGAGTAGCTGCGTTAACCTGTAGAGGGAAACACCCATTAGAATGAAAACGAACCATACATTCAAATTCACGATCTTTATCACAGATTTCTGAATATTTTACCTGAAGTTGTCGCTTCTTTAGCTGCTGATACATTGCCTCTGCTTCCAGCAGCCGGGCTCGTAGCTCTTCAATTTCTTGCAGATAGCCTTGAACCAGGCTGGTGAGATCGTCACTTCCACTGCCTCCAGCTGCTAGCCAATGACCTGCTGCCTTTTCTGCTAATAGCAGAGCGTTTTTCGCTGTAAGAGCTTCTACAGTTTCGGAGAGAGCTTTGACTCTTGTTCTAAGGCTGCCCAACTCGCTGGTTAACATCTGATTCTCATGCCAAGCATCGTTCATACCATCTTCACCGACTACCCTCTTCCCTGTAAAAAGTTTATTGAGTTGATTAAGTTGGAAGAAATTATCATTTTCTTTCCCACATTTGAATCAGACTTGTTTTCTCGATATTTGTATACCTCTGCACAGTTTTGTTCGATAAAGCTTTTTGAATTCTAAAGTAGTTTCATTTCCGCAAGCCTTAGATCATTAGATATTGATGTATTGATTGGGTCTACTCACCCTGCCTGTATTCCATTAGTTCAAGTTGAAGCTGTTGTATTTCTCTACGTAGTGAAGCAATCGTTCTAGAGCTTTTGTCTTGATTAATGGTCACCTTATTCTTAATGTTCCTGGCTCTGTTTGCATATTTTAAGGTACTGAGTGTTTCCATGAAATCACGATCGCTTGGAGAGACGCATGCGATCATAACGGTCTGACTATTTCCTCCCAATGAATCCTGCAGTAGTCTAGTCAGTTTTGAATCCCTATATGGAACGTGAAGAGCCTTTTTTGTCTTGTCACCAAGCGCTGAGATGACGTTACCGAGAGCCAACTGTTAACGGAATAATAAGTATTCGGATTTGTAGACTTCTTTCCATTACTACCAAGGAAAATTATTTCATTTTACTTCCCAACGTCATAGTCCTTATTTCATTCTATATTTACCAATCCGCAGTTAATAGAAATTCCTTCTTTAGCTCTATCCCCAGTAGCTCCAGTTCTTTTCAGTCTTTCCGATCCCGCCAAGTCAACGAAATGGAACTTAGCAGTTAGGGTTTCAAATTCGCTAGCAGGCTCCGTCCCACTCGTATCAACATCTGCATCAGGATCTTCAACCTTAACGCATCTTTGCTGTTTAACATGCAGAGTAAATATAGCATGCGATCTTGAAGACTGTGTGTTCATCTGTGTCGAACCAGTCGTTCGGGACAATGCTCCAAGCCGAAGACACTCCAATGCATCCTCTGGACTAGTAACATTCCTCGGCTCTACACCAGCCAGATGAATACTTCCTGTTGTATCCTCGTGAATGCGAGCCCCTCCCCTTGGACCACCTGGCTCTAACAAGTCTTTCAACTCTTCGTTATATAATTCAAGGAATTGTGCCGTCACCTGTAATAATCATTGAAGTTTTGATCTTTTGTACAAAAAATTATACAAATTAGAGACGACTGAGTCTGCTTAAAGCCTGTGGATCGTGTAATCATAATGAATTCAACAAGATATCATCTAATCTTGTTATTAGTCTATAAATTTACGCCATTTTACCTTAAACTCCGGCGGCATTTGCCCACGTTCTCTGGCCCGCTCTTGTTTTTCTAATATCCCGTTGTACAAGTGCGCTATAGCTCTGGGAATAATGCCTATCACAGTTTCGTCTACTTCAACATCAAAACCTGTTCCCATGGTGTAAGTTTTGCCAGAGCCAGTTTGACCGTAGGCAAGAACAGTCGCGTTATAACCATCTAGAGCACCGTCAACCAGACGTGCGACGCATGCTTCATATATGGTGTTCTGTCCGACGCCAGTATCAAATACATGGTCGTATGTAAACGCTTTGTCTGGTCCAAGGAAGACCTGAGGCTCTCCTGGAGGCACCTGAGTACATACTCTGCACATGTCGATAACCTCGCGAGCAACCTGAGGCCGTATCCTAAATAAATAATTACAGGTCATCTGGAAGCTTGTATTTGATGATAATGTTCATTGTTCAGATAAGTAGATAGCTGCATTTTCTGATTGCATATTGAATATCTAATAATATATTTTCGAGGGAGTTGATATGAGGGAATTCAAATAAGTAGGAGTTCAATTTCTTGGCTTATAAGTCAGAGGGGACAGACGATTTCCATTCATTCTTAGATCAGGAATTTATTACGCATAACAGACGTAGCGGCTAAGCCTACACACCCGTGTCTTAAAAGGAGAGATTATATTAGTAATGTAAACATGACAGAGAGACCGAGTATAAAAGGTGATGATGAAATCATGTGATTATGCAATTAGTCTATGACGGAAACTGATAGTAAACACTAAGGCCAGATGATACTAGATCCTAATTATTTCGTCTATAGAACTTTCTTTGAGTTGGAATGAAACTGCTAATTGATGTTAGGCAATTGAAAAATGAGAGTTTGTTTATTCTTTGCAATCCCCTGTTTCGTAATTTGGGTATGTTACGTGTATAAGGTGACCAGTTCTTAGGAGCTTGCTATTTCGGAAACTGTGTGTATTATGGAAAAAAGTGCATTATGAAATCTATTAGTATTTTAAACTGGTTTTTAGAAATGATGAGTCCTTTATACTACATGAGAAGAATAGAAAATATGTATTGTTATTCGTAGCAGATGATGTGTTCGGTTGAAAAGGAGTATGCTGTCCTTGAGTAGTAGGTAATTACAGAATCTTTCGCTTTATTGAATGAACAGTTGGTGGGCCTTGAATTTTAAGTAAGACTAGAATATTCATGTATGTGGAAACCATGGGGAGATGCCGAAAATGGATAATCTTGATCATTATTCCGATCTTGTTATGCGTGTATAATTTATTTAGCTTTACCTAAAATGAGGTGAATATTTAATTTTTTAGTTTTTGATGAGATCAGAAACCCCCTTCTTTATACAGTGCGACGGTTTATATGTCCACTAAAATAAGATGAGATCGAAGATTTCATACTTTCGGAATATCAAGATTTTTCATTGATACTTCCAGGGCGAGATTTAATTATGCTGAAATATGGGGATTCGGTTCGTCGTAGCTGAATACGGACATTTCGAAAATGGAAATAAATAATAAAAACCATTTCTAAACCAAACAAATTATGAATAAAAAAATGTCCTTTCAAAGCACCTACGTTAGTTTCCGACCCCCCACGCAGTTCCGAAAGTTATCTCCATTTATGCGGTAGGTACAAAGTGTGAAAAAATAATTGACTGCCATTTAACCCGACCAAAACAAAATCCCGATAGATTTTTTTTTCAATTTTGATAAACATACCTTACGGCCACTCGTACGCTGGAATCATCACACATCTTCTCTAAATTATTGTTGTCGGATATCCGACCACTGACAGAAATTAGAAATCAGAAACAACTATACACTTCCCTAGGAGATTTCGGTAGAAATCGAACCTCCGATGTGTGTACCCTATTCGACGCGTATTTCTTTTTTTATTTTTTATTTTTATTTACTACTCTTGTCTTTTTTCTTTATTAGCACAAAATAGTTGCCCGATTATTGGGACTTTTGTTTCAGGACAGTTTGCGCATTTTTTTTTTCTATTCAGCCTTGACCAATTGATTATTAGCCCTCATAATTAACTAACGTCTTCTCCATTGCTTGGACAAAACTCTCTTATCGTGCATCGCGCCACTTCAACGCATCAACTGATTTTACTGCTACTAGTTTTCCAATGCAAGGCAGACATCTTCGGCTATGGCATACACAACTAGCGTCACCTAACTCTTCGCTGTTACACTACGCTGAACATCATATTCGCCGCGTATCCTGACTCATTTGTTTTCGAGACTTGATGTTAACGACAAATTTAATAACCTTTAATTATACCGCATTTGACTTTAGCGCTTCGGTACCGCGAATATGAACAAACCGCATCGTAAGTCAACTAAAAGTCGTCGAAGTTCTAGCCGTAGTGTGACAAGTAATTTAGGAGAATCAGGAAATAATAAAGACGTCGGAATAACGAGAATTCCACCGTCAGACATTCCGTCAACCAAATGGCGCAAGATTATTGACGATGAAGAACAATATTTTATAGTGAATTCAATTCGGGATGAAATAATTTGCAGTGCAATGGACGCAATGTATAATAGATACCTAGAAAGAACGTCATACGATTTCGTCGTGCACTGTTCCCATCGCGCATGGGTGAAATTCTTCAACGTAAGCCAAGCCAGTTTGAATTTCATTTTGTTTTTTCCCGGTACGAAATACGAGGAAGTTTAACAAACAGTATATTTTTCTCATACAATTAATCATATCGTGTGACAATGTCGAGCATATTTATCTCCGCCACAGTTCATAAATTTGAAACATGATTCCGGAGAGAATGTGCAGACGATCGCCGAACATTGGTCATATGACAAGGCGCCGGATCCGGTGCCTCCAGACCCATGGGGATGCCGTAGAATAACCGTGCATGAAGAAAAAATTCTATCTCAAGAATCTAAGCCTTGTACAGCTCCTTGTTCAACTAAAATTAACGTCGCTCCTGTAATAACAGTTCCTTCTTTCACCTATCCATTCCCTGAGGCTGAAAGTAGACACGAATCATCAGTTAGTAGCCTGAAAATCTTCAGTTTTCATTCCTCCAATTGGAAAAGTTAAGATTACAATGTCGAACAGATGTTTTTGCCCGCTAAAATTAGTCAGGGGTTCTCATTATCGCGTTGATACTCGAACGAAATAGTAAAGACCTGCATTATCGACGCATTTATATCTGGTCGGTAATCTTACGGAGACGTACCTTATCTTCAGATCAGTTACCTACCGGCCGTTCGCGTTCTACACTTTTACTGTTACCATAACAGCATGGCGTCTCGTGTTGTGGCAGTTGAAAAAAATGAGCATCTATAATTGAAAACCGGTACATAATCCGCTGATGTTATTGTCAAGTGTTTAAGTTCAATAGTGTTACTAGTTTTTACACCGGTATTAGGCATTATCCTTCGTGTTTTTCCTGACCTTTCGTTAATCTTAGAAGGGTGAAAAGTAAATTCAAAAGTTATTATATTCGGGAAATAAAGATCGAGTTGAAGTGTTGACAAGATGAAAAAATCCTTTGGCATAGAGTTAACCTCACAATGATACATTTCGAACGTTTCGTTTCTTTCTTCTCTTTGTATACCTATGGATTAAACGTTTTTGTTTCATCGAACTATCATGGGACATCGGATAAAGATGAATAGTGTAGCATGAAATAAACGTGAATTAAATCGAGATAAAGGCATGCTTAAAGGTAAAATGTGATGTAAAATTAAAAATATAATAGGTTAGTGTTCGGTATAGTTCGCGAAACTCTTTTCTGAACAAATTTAACTCAATAAGTTTTATTCAACTTTGTGGAAGTAGAATTTGGAGGAATTGACCGAAAAAGAACAAAGCTCAAAACCGGATATAATCACGGAGAGGCCTTTGTCAAGTCTCGGTGATAGGACTTCGTTAACTTCGTTAAGCCAGCGACAACAATCTATATTCACACGTACCATCTCCATGGCCAAGGCTGATCTACCGGTAATAATACCCAATGGTCCCATACAGTTGTTATAATTAAGTCAGACAAAAGATGGTTAGATAGGATTTTTTTGAAAATAAAATAAAGACGCACAGAATATATATATATGGGGCCGCACTCCACATCGATGTCTATTTCGTCGCCGCTTTATTTATTTTTTTTTAAATTTGTTTTAATTTTTTTCTAGTTTATATAATAGAACTTTTTCGAGCTATAGTTTGTGTCAGTGAATTTGTGAGTGAAATAAGAGTCGATGTATTTTTCTGTTTTTTTTTTTTTTTCATTTCTGACTTCAAAACCGAATTTTCTTTCATTTTAAAGTATATATATATATACACAAGTGAATCACATGAAGAAATGAGTAAATATGAAATTACAAGGTGCCGACATGGCAGTGTCAACGAGAATTCAAAGACACCACCCACGTAAAAGAAAAAAAGTTCCGTATAACACCGGAAGCGATTCAACTTCCCGAAAGACTTGACCCTGAAACATTACCGCCAGATAGGTGAGTTTTTGAAAGATTTTATCTAACGTCGTTCTGAAGTAACAGAAATGTTGACTGTTCATATATTTGTCGAAAAGTAAGAAAAAAGAAAGAATAAAAAAAAGAATAGGAAGTATTAGAATCTGTGTCCGTCCATGGAGTAAAGTAGAGAATATTATTGTTTTCAATATTATATTATATCGCAATGTGTACAGAACTGTATAGAATAGAGCTTAATTGATCGCGCATCAACCCTCCGTAGTTATTTATTTAATTAATTATTAGATGGATACTGTGATGTTATAAGTACGGCAAAACGGGTAACGACAAAGAGGATAATGATTAGTGTTCTCTGTCGCAATTATGTAATTACATAATACGTGTGTCGTTCGTTCGGAGTAATAAACAGGGGGGGTAAACGACCTGTGAAGTTTTATAAACGGTAGACTAGATGGCGCCGCGGTTTAGTTTTCTTCTTATGAATACTTCATATGACTTTAGAATTTCGTATGACATAACTACCGGCGAATATCAGATATTATGAAATATTAAATATATATATATATATATAATACGAGTTTTTGAACACTCGTACATACCTACATATCCTAGCCAGAAACAACTAAACTAATACGAATTATGTGTCAGAAAATTAAACAGCGGTTGGCTCATAGTCGAGCCAAAAACTTTATTGTATCTCGTAAACTGAGATGATACGAGGTTGCAAGTTTCTCATCTCTGGTACAGAAACTACGAAAGGTTAAAAAAAAAAAAAAATAAAAATAAAAAAAAAATCATTCTATACTTAGTTGGCCCTGTAAAAATATATTTATACAATACCCACTATAAAATTTCTTTTCTTTTTAATCTTAGAATGTGTCTGCCTCGGCATATACATACACCTCTTAAATATCTCATATCTAATTCACTTATCTCTCAATGAAAAATATCATAATTTTTATCAAGAATACGAGCTTAGAGCAAGGTTGTCTGCGGGAATCTATACGACTAATATTGCATCACCTGTGTCTTACACGTGCCCAGCTGAATATGTAATTTTTTTATTTTTTTTTCCTTTTTTTTTTTTTTTTTTACGTCAAAATTTAACGAGCTTAGAAAAACTTTAAAGTTTTAAAAATACTCGAATCTCTGTACGCATACGCGGTGAAGGAGGTTGTTCTTATCGAATTTTCTTTATAATAATGAGGCTGGGACTTGGACCGCATATATCCTGCAATTAATTACGAGTATACATATATACGGGAAACATTGCAGTCTTGAATTTCTGTGGTACAAACAAACGCGATTATAAAAGGTTGGGCGTTAGGGAAGGGGATGCGATAACATGTACTGCAGAATCTGAGCTGTGCGATATGAACGAATGTATATATTCATCATCTCGTTACTGTTTGTCTTTCACCATCATCAATTTATATATATTTATATATACACCTACATATCCATATAGGCATGTATGTACTATATTCAGAATTTATTTATCGCAAGTGAACGACCTTCAATCTTCGTTCATAGATAGTAGCAGCCAGCTTTATCAGCGCCTCTACGTCTGGCAAATAATTTTAACTCTACACACAGTGTCACTTCCCTGCACGATAATATCTTCCTCGCCTCAGCTATATTACATATATCATATAGGTATATATATACGCTTGTTGCTGCTGTTGCTGCAGTCTCGCAAACACGTATGACGTAAACGTCCCTCGGGTACATGTGCATATTCGCATATTATACATAGTACAAGCAATATGTCTACCTCTCCAATTCTAATATATTAACATAGGTATATAATAGCAATCAGCTATCACTGCCTATATGCATTATACATACGTACAGATTTGCAATACTTTGCGACAATTGCAACGATACATATATTTTTACACACACACATATATACATATATATATATATATTATTATTATTATCGCGTTTCTATATCTTCAATCAAGTTTATGTCGTTTTATGTATTTATCACGATTTACTGCGGCGTGGTTCACAAATAACTTGTTATTCAATAATTAATTAGAATGAACGGCGCTCGCTCGGTTTTATTGACGAAACTATATACAGATATATGCCTAACCGCGATATTTACTCGCCTGATGTAGGTAGGTAGCTACTAGCTAGGTAAGTTAAGGTATATAAGATGTTTGTCTTTGATATACATTTATACATGAAAGTGTGTGTTCAACTCCCTACTGCATACATAGGTAGATATCACAGTTGTCTTAATTTTGGCGCAAGAGTTAAACGGCGTCGAGACACCTCCTCCTCTCTCCTTTCCTCTCCCTTCATCATACCCTACACTTTTTCACCGAGCCAAAAATATATTTGGTAAAAAACAACCGCGCGACGTGTTAAATAGTATATCTATGTTATTTCATACATATACCTATATGTTATGTTATAACTTATACATACATATACTTGTAGCTGTATACAGAAATTTACCTAATTATTTCGTCAGCTTATTTTTAAAATTTTTTCTTACGAAATACATATGAGGTTCCAATCATATACTTATACGAAACCGTTATTTAATTGTTAATTCTGCGATGGCAACAGCTGTAGGAACTCCTCGCGAATGTTCACTTCAGACTCGTAATATCTATATGCATGTCTATGTGTATATAAGACACACGCCGAGGCATGCTTTGCTATGAAATAATTTGCCTTCAATGTTGATATATTTTTAGAAATATAATGTAAAAATATTCGAGGAAATGGTCGGTGTTAAAATTAAAGAACTTTTCGTGTTGGCAATAATTCAGGTTTTAAACACACACGCACACACACACACCATTTGATGCGTGTAATTTTTGTAAAAATTTGAAAAATGTCGGAGGAGCAAATTCATCTTGAAATTTATCTGAACGATGTTATTGAGAAATTAACATCTACGCTCAGTTTTATGCACACCGTTCAATGCCACGTGACATCCGTTGCCCTTGGTATAGTTTTGAATCAATCGTAAATTCAGATAACGAACCGCGTCTTGAACAGAAAGAATCATTGCCTAAAAGAGAACAAAGCCCCGGTTGCCGCACGTCGGCAAACACAACTAGATGCACAATAATACTTCGCGCGTGCGACGAGCTTACCTGTCAGATACGCATCTTCTTGTGTCACGTATAAGGAGTCACGTGGCAAAATTCTTTACTAGATGATTCAAGCACCGGAAAATAATCTGAACTTTAAACCATTCAAAGGTAACAAGAAATTTACGGACGAAAATAAAGGTATGAAAAGTACGAGAGCAAGGTAAAGGCAAAGATATGTAAAAAAGGTTGAGGCGAAGCTATACAGTCCGTTTTGATCAGATCAGGTATTCATTGAAATTGGAAAAAAATTTCTTCATAAAGTATTATTATTGCCTCGTGTGACTTCAACGAGATACAGTGAGAGATACGCGTTTCTACATTCACAAAAAAATCGAAAAATATTAATATCAGCTTCGAATAAGAGGTGACTTAATAAAAAAAATCTGTAGTTCTCTGCTATTGATCTCTAAACATTTTTCTTATTTTTAAAATCCAATCGATATACCTTTATCACTTATATATCTCGAGTTGCGCTATTCTGTATAACATAAATCGGCGATTATCGTCGTGAGATAAAAAGTCGATTCAGTATCCTGATTATTCAATATACTGAAACTTCGATTATCGGTATGAACGGTTCGGGGTTTCGCCTTAATTAAGAGTGACGTGGAATTTTTGCAGGAACAAATCGTCATGTTCATATAGATACCTCGATTCCTCTAAAAAGGTTCAACAATGAGCTCAGTTTATTGTGTAAGACCTAGGAGGTACCTACGTAGTAATGTAATAAGTGATTGTTATCTCATCACGAAGCAGCCATTCGTCACTCACGTGCTCCATCATCGACTCGATCTTTCTTTACGCGGAGGTCTTGGGCAGTTTTATCGGTGTTGTATGTAGCAGAACGTAGGAAGGTATAAGGTATAGGTACGAGTACCTATATGCACCTCGCCTATACTCGAGATTGACTTAATCACTGGGCGCACCGGGGTTTGCAAATAGCATTTGATTGGAACGATTGAGTGAGCTCTGAGGGGTAATACACAGATCCCTGTGCAGCGCAGGCTTTTGGTGAATAAAAAAATGTCAATCAACTTTTATCTTCTTATATATACGACGTTAGGTAAAGGTACCCGGAAACCGGATGACCGGATTAAGATCAGAGCGAGTAACCGAGCCGCGGGAATTACGGATATAATAAATCCCGCAGAATCTCTGACGTTGATTTTTTCGAATCTTGTTTTTCGCAAGATTTACCTCTTCAACTTTCGTGTATATGTGGGTAAATCTGAACCTTGTTCCTTCCACTTTCTAACCGTAAATAATTACCACCTTGTCAGCAGTAGCAAGCCGAGTTACAAACCACACTGAAAATTATTGACCCCTCAACTGTCGAAAAACACACTACTACCACATAAGATCAGATTGAATTGGAGAGTTTTATTCGTTCGGGTAGAAAAAAAAAAAAAAAAAAAAAAAATTAAACAATTAATTTCACTTCTTGCTCGGAGATTGAAAGGAAAACGAACTGCACGGTTACATGTTCAATTTATAGCTTTTAAAGAAATGTAAATTATATACGTATATAGATATATCTTTCTATATATATAGGTTGAAACTTCGTTTTTGCAAGTTCATTTTCTATTGTAAATATCGTTTGGCCCCACCGCGCTCTTTCCTTTTTACCCCCACCGTTAGATTTATCGCGATGGCCTGAATTCGCTGACACGTTTCAAACTTTGACGGATGAATCTGAGGTGGTAGCTACATTAAACTGGGATCAGTTACACTCCGAAGCTTCTGTACCGATCGAATGCCGATCACACGTCGAAGCTTATATCTATATATATATATGTATATCGTCCCTATATACTATACACTATACTTCGATACAGGAAGATTTACCCCTGGTTTGGGATTGATGCGTAGAAAAATTACTGACAGCGTTTACAAAGAGCTCCCATCAATCTACCCCTAAAAACCAGATCGTAGATTGCCATAGTTTATCGGGGTTTGTGACTGCTGGACCTCCGCTCAGCGCGGAAATGTACAATCGTATAACTCCCCTCGCCCCCCCATTCATTCCGCGACATTCCAATCGGGCTTTTCCCCAGTATAGTCTTTTTCCTCTAATTTCTCAATCAAAGTGACGTGATCCGCTTGGAATGCGAATCTATCAATCCTGCGCTACAGGGGGATTAATGCCTACACGAATACGTCGTTTGCTGATACTCGGCGTTTCGGAACTTTCGCGGATTTGCGGAAATAGGAAGTTTGTTTTACTGAAAATAGTGATTACAAGCCCCCGACCGCGGTAAAATCTGCTGCACCGATCTTCCGAAGAGATCTAGCAAATATTTGACAACGAAAATTTGTATAAAGCCAGCACTGCGCCGAGGTTGAATCTTTGCCAGAAATTTGTAAAAGTGCAGATTTCTAGGAAACCACTTATATTTAGATAAGTATACTTAAGCTATAGCTCATGCATAGAAACATCTATACACACACATACCTCATCTGTGTATAACGTACACCAATAATTGACCCTCGGAAGCTGTTCTTATATACTACGTCTTACCTATAATAGCTGAATGAATCTAATCCGTTCCCCATTGCGGTAGTCTTTTGAATTTATGCGGAACCGCCGCTCAGCATCTTTCAGCCACGGCCACGGACGTAATGAGATTTAAATATGGCTCGTATCTGATTTTCTGAAAATATTCTCAATTATTCCTTCGAATATCGGCAGCCACATTATACCAAATGACTATAAAGTCCATAGGATGTACAATATAAAGGTAGAAAAATAATTATACCCTTTACGATCTTCTGCTCAGCTGTCCTCTCATCAATTAAACATTTTTTTCGTGATAATAGTTTCCAAAAATATTCTACAGTCGGTGAATTTTCTTTACCCAGCTATACCCACCGTTCTCATTTTTTTTTTCTTTTTTTTGTTAAAAAGGTTGAATTGACGTCACGTCTTGAGGTACATAAGGTGATTGGAATATATGTGTCTGTACAGGACGACGTTACCTGCCCGGTATAGTTAGTTCGTTCGTTTCCTACAGGTCTGGTATATTCAGTGTTCTATTTAAGTCCTCTACTTCTTTGAAGTCGCGGGTGGGTCTATACTTGAGTCTTGGACGGTAACCTGTAGAGTAGAGATCCGAATAACCATTCGGCCGTGTCCCTGATCATCGCGGTCACGTCCATTTCTGTGTCGTGTAAAGTAATTTGTGAATGAAGTCTTCGCAGGTTGACACTGGCTAACTATAGACTCACGACGATATACAAAAGCCGGCTGATCGCTACTCCAACCCTATAGGAACTAATTATTATGCCGCACCTCGCACTAAATCGTCTCTGACCATAGCCAATATCTCAGCCTCTCCCTACTTCGAATTATATCATTATTCACGGTGTGATGTTATCAAGTTAGGATTTGAAGAAAAAAATTTCATCGATTGCAACGAAATTATCAGAATTCTGAATGTGGAATGGATAATGGTCTAGTTCCAGTTATTTTTGAAAATAATCAAGAAACTTCGTTTCCTAACATATTAATTCTTCATTGAAGCTACATTTTTCTCATCCCCTTCGCAAACATCTCGATCAATTCATCCAGAATGAAAAATTGTTCGATTTATTTCTGTACCAAATTCCTGATTCGTTCAAAAAAACCTATACACGAACAGATATTATATAAAATGATAATTTCAGATCAGTCTGATGTACAGTGTTCTCGCGATGTTTTTTTGGCGATGTGATGTACCGACTGATGTCTGCATCACGTCAGTATAATACCTATATCGTAAATCAACTGTCTGTGTGTGTGGGTAATGAAAAAAAAAAAAAAAAAAAAACTTCACAATACTTACCGATAAATACTCAGATACCTATACTACATACGCGTGTATAAATGAAAGTATAAATACCTTCACACAAAAAGCCACGAATTTATCAGTGTCAATTTTTCCCGGCCCCTTGTAACCCGATATATCTACTTAATTTTCAACCCATTTATGGTATTAATGTAAAAGCTAATTAATCGAAGTTATCTCATTCATGATCGTCAGGCCTGTTTGTTATACACAGAGTATAAAGGGTGGGGGTGACAGTACATGATCAACCCACTCCACCAGCGCGCGCGTACCCGCGGAAGATCAATTGACACTTGCGTTATCACTGGCTAGTGTCACGTGCGCTCGATCTATTCAGCCGGTTCGCTTGCCTCCTTATCTGATTTATAGACCGAGCATGAGAGCTAGGCAGCAAACAAGCCGTGACGTAATTGTTACTGAATTATCCTTGGGCATATTACTTCTTCTACCCAGAGTTAGCCGGTCTTCTCTGGATCTTCATCCTGCCTCCCTGATATAATATACTATGGGTCTCGCTGTAGCACCAGTGATGATTATCCGCTCGCGCTACCGGCACCGTACAACAAACCGAACAGATTTATGGATAAATAAATACCTACACCTTGAACACGCCCTTTCTGATCCGAGCTCGACGCCCTCGAAACCAAACCGCAGCTAAAAATAGGTGAAGGCCTCAGGCCGATCATCGTACTAACATATACCTATACACGCAATCTGGATCGCTACAAGAACCGAGGCTTTACAGAGCCGGTAGATTACACTGTATATACTTACGTGTATGTCACAGAATGTTCAGAGATGATCTATAGCAACGCGCTTAGCTACAAAGGATCGTCGATCTTTGATGATGAGTTGAAAATATCGTATATGATAGGAGAGAGGATCCAAGCAACGTTTATACGCACATTGAGATACAATGCAGACGAGAAAGCATATGATCTTGGATTATTCCCTTTTTTTTTTTTTTTCTTTCTTTCTTTGTACAAAAGAATTGTGGATTTTTACAAAAATTTATGCCTGACTAGTACATGATAGAAAATTGGAAGAACGTCTTTCTCTGCGTCCTGTCAAAGGGTGCGTGCAGTAAGTGATGAAAATTTGTGAAATTTTTTTTTTAAAACCCTCGCGTCTTAGTCCTTTGAGTTCATGCTCAAACTTAGGCACCTGCAGATCTGTAGAGGGACATGGGGCAGCTATACTTATGCGGGATAATGGCTGGTTTTGTATACCGTAATTTTTCAACTGCTCTCTTGTGAGTCTCGTCCCTTGGTTGAGTTAGCTGCGACGTCTGTTACAGGGCTTAACTTTTGGGTCGTCGTCACAAAAGACCCGTAGCTTCTTTAGACCGTGAAAATGTCTTTTGCTGAGTAACTTAAAGCATGCGATTAGCGTGATAATTACCAACATATGTATATTAATGCAGAGAAAAAATAACAAATTAAAGTTGTTTAACGTTTGTGACCGACTTAACGATTCTTGTAATTCGCTTTTCACATCATGTCATTTATATTTCTATACGCAAATTCGTTAACCGATATACGTAGCCCAAGGCGCGGGCGATGGGCTGCCACTTTGTGCGGTAGATGATGCGGATCGAGCTACTATACTGCAAATATAAGCTTTTAAGTGGTTTAATAACTATTCGGACGTTCGATGCTTTCGGTATAAGTGCCAGCTGGCAACTTTGAGGTTTATTGGGAAATAGATATTAGCAAATATCGTATGCTTTGAGTTCGACGATGAAAATACACCCGAGTGAGTTTCTCGTTCGTATAAAGCAGCGATTGCGCGATTGTCGCTTATAGCTACGGTGTGTTTTGCTCTGTTTTCCTTTGTTCAGCTCCGTTTTGCTTCGCTTTGCTCCGTTATCGGTTTCTGTGAACTGCAAAAGGTGTTTACAATCTTACCTTACCGCGGCTTACGCTCACGCCGTTCCTCTCTCTTTCCCTCGCCTGTCGTTTCACAAATTTATTCATTTTCTCTGAATCCTTATACCTCAGCAGTTACGCCGCTCAATTTTTCCTTGAACTCCTCTATAATAACACCCTACGGGCTCAGCCACCCGCGACTCTCGGTATATTTTCGAAGCGTTGAAACGCGAGCGTTCCTTGAATCACAAACCTCACACTTCCCTCTATACCTATGTATACGTCCACTTGTTTAGATCAACGCATATGTATAATCATTTCCTCAGTTATATGATTGTTCAAATTAGTAAACCTAGAGCAACACGTACTTATATATTACAAAATATACATACCTATATTCCTGCATGCTGGTATAAACACATGGACTACATTTAATTGTCAGAACTCTGCACAAGGTCGTCGTCGTTGGTATAATCTACACCAGTCACTAGTTCACTAGTTTATTCTTAAGGTATATAATAATTATTTCAAGGTTTTCACGAAACAGATTAACAAATAAAAAAATAAAAGGAAACTAAAACATTGTAAACTAACAACTTTACGAGAGGAAACATGATTTTTGTCACGTAATAGACAACTCTATTATTTTATCGACCTAATTATACATATATACACAATACATATACAATAATATATAAATGATCAGCGAAATGATCATTTTTTCGAAGAATGTCGGACTGAACGCGTAAAAGGTGAGAATAAACGGATGAAAAATGTAATAATTAAATATATTATTACGTCAGATGCATTCTGCACCTAACTATGGATATTTATGTATATGCCTAAGCGTATATGAATGCGATATACATTCACAAAGACATTTTAGGTAGGTATGTATATAATTGAGGCAATTATCGCATTTACGGTTCAGGCGACGCTCTTACAATCAGCGACATAGAACTCATTCAATTATTATAATCTTCTGCCAGAACGTGGGAGACCGCGATCTCAGATAAAGAATTATAAATGTCAGCCTACTTCTATAGAACGAACGTGCAGAAAGAGTGAGAGAGAAAAGGAGATGAAGAGAGACGAGCAGCGTGCCAACTGCAAACGAAAGTTAAGAATTGTTTTTTGCCATTTATGCGAGGATGAACTCCGGAATGGAACGGATCGTAAATTCGTTGGATGTTATACCGTGTATATAGATATACGGAATGATATAAATATAGGCGTGTGTATTCACGTTGGAGCGTATCAACCACGATACTGTATATATAGATATATTTAGGTATATCCGCGTATGATACGGAGAGACTTGTGAAAGTATAAGGAAGGAAGGAAGGAAGGGAGGAAAATTTTGACGACGATCTCGGAGGGGCTCTAAAAATTTCGCTGGATTGTTTCATCTCGCATTTCCATATACGCGTATTGTATACCCATACGCGGGGATCAAGAACCGCGAAAATAAGAGGAAGGAATATATAGCTTTGAAAAAATATGCCCATGTCCTCGAGCTATCGGAAGATGTGTAAGAGATTACGATTATATTTGAACAGAAAAAGATAATAATAAAAAAGAAAAGAACAAAAAGAAGAAGAAGAAAAAGACAAAAAATCTAGGTCAACTAGGTTGCGAGACTATTAATGAAGAATTATCATTTGATAGATATATGTATGTCGTATATAAAAGCCTCGAGTCTTTCGTCGTAGAACGTGACATCGACTTCCGGTTATTGCGCAGAGTAATGTCAAAGTGCTATGAAAGACTGAAACGAATTGAATTCATCGTTTCCACTCCACTCCACTCGATTCCACTCCTCTATGCTCTTTTCTTCTCTTTAATTATTCTCATTATAATTTTTTTTATTTTCATCGTATTATCGTTAAAATGAATGATCGTAGCCTGCAGCAGTAACTTTGTGTGAAAAAATAAAGAGAAGAAAAAGACAAAAAAAAATAATGTTCATTTTATTTAAAAAGATATAAATATAAGTTCTGGTTTGGTGGTGAGATTGAAAATCTGTCAGGAACAAAGACAGGGTTTTGGTGAGCAGCAGTTGTAGTCCTTTCGTCCTTTGTGCTGTACCCTAGGTCCGCGATGGTGATGGTATATACCAAGAGGGCGGGTCACACAGTTGCAGCCCCTCAACGCGCTATACTCTCCGTGGCGCGCGTTTACCAATGGGAAATAAAAGTTTATCCTGCCCAATAAAAAGCTAAGCACCAAACCATTTTTTTTTTTTCAAACATCTCTCGGCCAGGGATCCAGCAGGGGTGAGAACTGAAATTATTATCATTATCATTATTTTTACCATTTTTTTTTCTTTCTTTTTTTCATTCTTTCTTTCATTCTTTCCCCTTTTACACAAAGAGCAAGTCCACACAAAGCGGCCATCCTAAATGTAATTACAACTTGATCCAAGATTTGATCCCAGATCAACGGAGATGATGAGCTGCGGAAGCTGCTTATGCACAAGAATGAAAAAACAAAAAAGAATTATGATATACATATATCTAATGTATATGTATGTATATATAGGAGAATTTAATTGTTTTATGTAGCTGAGTTAATAACGTGTTTAACTTCATTTTTTGTTTTTTTTTTGTTTTATATATCATTTTTTTTCTTCTTCCTGAAAAGCGGAGAATATGGTTCGATTACTGTCCGCTCGCGAGCTATCTACCACATAATTATATAGGTAGGTAGGTAGGTGCCTACCATACTCTGCCGTACTATACGGTTGTTTGGTTAATTTGGGTTAGGATAACGAGTATAACGGCGTCTTGCTCGCTCTCCGAGTGCAGACCGTTCGAAAATACGACGAGAGTCATACGTAAGAGAGATTTCTGACACGCGATGTATAGGTATGTATACACGTACAGTATATTACGTATACATGTATAGGTAAATAAATTTACGCGAATGCAACCGCCTATACATACATATTGGCGTGGTCCGTATTTCGATGAATTTCGAAAAAAAAAAATTCGGGACGCCCCCTGGATACCTTGAAAATAAATAGAAAAAAAATTCCCCCAAAATTTTAGCTCTTAATTTTAACATTAACACGGGGCCCAAAATTCGGAAAATATAAATGTAATTTTTTTTAACCAGTTACTTTTTTTCTCGTAACTCCGATAAAAATCTATGAAATGATTTGAAATTTGACCCAGTTGTTGCCTATACTGTAAGGAAGAAACCCTGAAAATGGCAAATTTTTATGTTCAGTATTTCCTTACATATCATAGGTCGATAAATATTTAATAATAATAAAGAGCCCAAAAAATAATAAAATAGCTAAAAGTTTGAGGGGATTTTTTTTCTATATATTTGCAAGGGGTCCAGGGGGCGTCCCGAATTTTTTTTGAAATTCATCGAAATAAGGACCACCCCAATACATATATATACCTATATACACCTATACGATTTATACAGCCGCACACAACTGTAGCAGGGCAAACCAATTTTAATTCAATTCGGAAGCTCCGTTTACTGTGCGAATTCGTATACTATATGTATACCTATATAAACCTATAAATACTTCAACCCATATATATATAACATACGTATGTTGCTTTTTTTTTTTTGTTTTTCCACGTATATAATACGTTTTCTTATCTATCCGTACATAAATTACAAATATATAAATAACAAATGTGTATTGTAACATGTATAACTCCGGGTTGGTAGGGCGACCGGAGTTTGTAGCGGGGGGGGGTGGTGTAAATTTATAATATATTGGTATAGTTCGTATCGTTCCCCGTGACTAAGAGGACAGGTAAATCATTTTTTATTAATGATTATGTGGCTTCTAAGCCCCCTCACCTTGTTGCTCCTAGCTCGGAGCCGTCTCGACTATTTCGACCTCTCGGCGCTGCGCTGTTACCAAGGGATAGAAGAGGACAGCGATTTAAATGCACCGGGAAAAGGAGAAACGGATCGTAACTTAGCGCGGTGGGAAGCGAGAACGAGTATCAATGCTATAGGTTATCGTCGTCCCTCTTTACTGTCAGAGGAAGAAAGATCTATACAGAAACACTTGGCCGAGACGAGGATACTACTATTATGGGGCATTGGGGGACGTCTGCTATAACAGTGGGGCAGAAGAGAGAAACGAGATGCAGAGAGAGATGGGAAATAGAGAAAGAGAAGGAGATAGAGAGAGAGAGAGAGAGAGAGAGAGAGAGAGAGACAAGAGGGCTTGGAGCCTGTTTCGGGCAGGGGCGACGCTACTAGACCAGCTTTCGTGCGCCTCTACGTTTGTATGTATAGCATCCGAGGCTCGGAGCTGACGCAGCCTTTGTGTATGGGACTCTAACCCAACCTAACCCTCACCCTAATCCATAGATCGCAAAATACTCGCGATTCATTTTTTTTTTTTCCCGTAGCTGGTTTCAATGTGACGCGGTGATTAATCGCTCGACGGTAGTTTCGCGCTTTTGAAATACCAATTTTATACTTTAGAAGAAGATGGAATAGTTTTACTATGCTGAAAATATCTGAGACCTTTTGATTCCGATCTCTTTTGAAAATGATGATTTCTTGTACTTTTAAAATACGTACTGTTGATTAATTCATCTTTTTTTTTTTTTTTTCTCTCTCTTTATTTTTCTTCGCTACGGTAATTATTGTGCAGCTATATCTTGCTTGGATTATCATGGATATAGAAAGTAATGGAGAAAAGTTAGGGGAGGGGAAATCTCTATACGTGTTCTCGAATATTAATTAATTGTATGTAATCACGGGCGGGGAAGTAGTTTATTGAAAAGGTTCTTTATTGCAGTAAAATGACAATAGTGCCTTTGTCTCTTATTCTGTTTGAGCGGTTAATTAGAAGAGACAAAGTTTAACGGAGACGACCCCGCTTTAACTCCCTATATAACGAAAATTCTTGACAAGTAATAATCACCGAGAAACTTCAACTTTTTATACACATAGCCATGTACAAATACATATACACGTTCTCAACCAGCAAACTCGTTAATCACGAGACAATGATTATTTATAGACCTGCGTCATTAGTCAACTAACAAAATTAGTTTGAGTGACATATTTCATACATCCTTAAATATATTAACGCACTACCGAGGAAACCTCAGGTCAATCTGTTAAATAATTTTCTTTTTTTCTTTTATTTAGCTAAAGAAGAAAAAAGAAAAAAAAAACTTTGCTTCGTTCTCATTTTTTTTTTTTTTTTTTTTTTTTTTTTTCAAAATTATCTTAACGATGTTGTTTAGTGAGTAACAATAACACCGAGATAATCCAACGTCAGTTCAGTTCATCGTGAATCAATCATATATATTATAAAAACTAAGGATAATGTCGATATATTGACCGAACAGTACAATATTGATTACAAAAAAAATTGTAAAAAAAAAAAAGTCTCCCTTCCGCGTGAATAATAATTCTATTCATTTCACTCAAATATCATTCCCTGTGTTAAATGAAAAACCGTTAACACCCAATTTTCTCATAAAAGGAACTATTACCTTAGCCATAGAACCATAGCCATAGTAACTCTCCACGGTATACCATCAGCTGTTCTCTCATTCCGGCGCAGTAGCCGTTAGACTCGGGCAGGTATATCTGTCAAAATCAGCTGATCGGTATAGCCAGGCATGCGCGTTGCGCTCGTAGTTACTGTGCAATTCTATAGCTAGTATATAACTCGAACTCAATCCGTTTGAATATATGAATTGAAGTTAGCTTCGAGTATAATCTATTAGAAATAAAATCTCCATCTACTTGTATGAATAGAATGTATTATAAATGATCTAACCAATTAATTAATAACCGCGATGGATAATAGCTCGCGTATAAATTACTCTTACAATATTATTACCCAGATATATATACCTAGACTGACGCACATAAAAACACCAACGAGTAAAACCATGTATAAAAAGAAATAAATTGATGAAACAGTAAGGGTACAATAATCACCACGTTCTTTGACGTTAATTAAGGTGTCAGTATATTCGTGGCGTAACACTAGCAGCTCTCATCATTTCTATCAATTTTATTTTTTCCCCGTCTTTTTTTATTCATATTTTCGTCGTCAAATGATAAATTAATTCAATTTTCCTTTTTTTTTTTTCTTCTTCTTCTTCTTCTTCTTTGTTTCTTTTTTTTCTCCGTGCCTGCAGGTTTTTCTATACTTACTCGCTGTACAGTTTCGTAGTTCAGTTATACTACTTTCGGGCGATTGTTTGACCGTGTCAATGACCCCTTGGACAACGAGGCGGGTTTTGACGGGACTAAAATGTATATCAAGTTATAATGCTTGTATAGTAACGTACGTAGGTTGGACTTATATCTGGGACATTATTGGGCACTAGTGCCTCATGTCTACGCTCCTGCGATCCCTCGAACAACTCGTATAGTGCGCGTGGCGCGGCAAACGAACGAACGAACGAACTAACGAAAGAGAGAGATACCACGATAGGTTCTGAAAGATAGAGAGAGAAAGAATCAGAGATAGTGTCGGAGAGAGAGAGAGAGAGAAAGCGATACCCAGCTACCCGGCTACCCAAACCTACGGGGGCCTCTTTGCCCGTGTAGGTGAGATCCCGCGGCAGGAAAGACCGTAGAAATTTTGTGTAAGAGCGAGTAGCTCCTACCGATCGTTGGGCGGCGGGCTAAAGCGAGAGGGCAAATCTCATCCATGGAATATTCCGCTGAACTCTGTCAGCGATGAGGGGGGAAATGTAGCGACGTGAAGAGAGAAAGAGAGAAATACTCGGTATGAAGGGACGGGGCTCGTGATGGGGAGGGGTTGGAGGAGGGGGGGAATATACCCGACACACATACAACCGCGAATTTTAACCGTGAGGAGAGGTAGGAAACGTGTGTTACACCGTCCGTCCGCGTGCGTGTGAATTGAATGGGTAACAAAAAATATATAAAAGAGATACATACAAACACTCGGATACATGGTGACGGTCCCCACGACGTGTAATGGGACTTGAGATTCGCAGGCTTAGGGTTGTCGGTCTTGTTGTCCTTCTATACCTACTGAATCAACTGCAGGATAGTGTAAGTTCAAACTTTGACACTATCGAATTTGTTCGTACTCATCAAGCCAGCAGCACTATGTCGGTACAGAAGAAACAATAAATTGAAAAATCGTATATTTTTAAGAACGAATTTTCACACGGAGGAAATCGTTTTGATTTCGATGTACGAAAATCGGATGATCAACAAATTTGAGAAACTAAAAAGAAGCATTTGAAATTTTTTTCTTTTTTTTCTTTTCTTCTTCACATTTTTTTTTTTTTTTTTATCATCCGATTTTCGTTTGTCCAAATCAAAACGATTTCCTCGAGTGAAATTGCGTTCTTTAAAATATTCCTTCCGATGAAAAAGCACGAGTATACGCGGCTTTACGTTAACTTAAAGCTAAGAGTCAAATCGTTATCATTATCTATAGGCATTTCTCGTCTCTCGAGTAATTTGGCCTAGCTGGCTCCTTGCCAATTGACAATTTCCCAGTACTTTTTTGAAGTTTTACTAAGCTTTTACCTAGATGCACGCATACCACCACTACTACTACTGCTACTGTTACACGTAGTAACGTAGACGGTTTGTTGCGGTCGGTTGATTTGTTACAGTATCGCGCGCAACTGGTCCGGCAGCGTTCCAAACCCGGAGGGACAATCAGCGGTGATTGATGTATGTACAGGCGTATATGTCAATACCATAAAATCAAGGTCAAATTTTTAAAATCTAAGGGTTGACGTATTTATTTGCAATTTTTAAGTCTGCATCGATGGGGATGGGATCATTAAATAAACTTTTTTTTATATTCTACACACAAGCATATCTATATCTACATGCATATGCACTTGTGAACTTATAGATAAACGTTAACGTCTATACAGCATCGGGTATATTAATTCCTTGCTGCGCTAGTCTTATGCAACCTTGTTAACCGATTACCGAAGACGAGTGTTGTTGACCAAGCCTGAAAATGTATTCGATCGATACTCAACTAGGCATCTACCAGTCGTCTAAACTCTAAGCTGATAAAAAGAGAGAGATCGTGATCCGCGAGTAGGTGTATCTAGGTGTAGGTATATACTAGACAGATAAACCTATAGCAACGCGCAATACAATATAACAAGATCTCATCGACCACAAGGAAGACTTATAATTGTCTAGAATTATTATTATATCTAAAAAGAAACTTATCTAGTTAACGTTCGTAACTAATTATCGTCCGGTTTATTTTTACAAACAATAATAACAAGAAGAACAAAGACAAGAACGAGAAAAAAATATATATATATATCAACGAGACGTGCGAGGTCCGGCAGTAAGTCAGTGGTAACAATTTGCTGACCGCATCTCTTTAGTTCCGCAAAGTCCTTTTCGTTTATTACGAAAAAAAAAAAAAAGAACAGTTTCTCGTTTGTAATTTATCTCATTGCTCAACACTAATTCACCTTACGATTACATACAGAGAGATTAAAGCGTTGGTTTACACTCAGTCAAAGCCAACTCGGCACACTCCAGGTTTTTCGTCTGTTCATTGCAGGCTGGCCCATTTCTTTTTTTTTTTTTTTTTTTTTTTCGAATCGATGTCTTCCGAAAGCGAATCAATTCAACCAGAGAAAAAATTCAGATGATCGGCCTGCAATAAAAAGACGAAAAACCTGGAGTATGCCGAGTTGGCTTTGACTGAGTGGAAACCAACGCTTTAATCTCTCTGTATAGTCAATAAATAGTTGCATTAGTCGAACCCAAGAAACTCCTTGCCATATATGTATATGTATATGCATATGTATTCCTTTGTGTTCCACTGACTTACTTGTCATCGTTTAGTAGCGCAACGAGTGAATAATGAATCGTTACACGTTGTGTTAAATCAGATCTATATATCTACGTGTATGTGAGTTGGAAGAGAGATAGAAAAAAAAAACGCGAACAAAGAACAAAAAAAAAAAAACTTGACGAGAAACTGGCTCAGATTCATCGATGCTTTTCCGTTTGATTTTCTCGTTTGACAAGCAAGGAGGGGGTTTGATGTCGCATATATGTATTCAGGAACGAGCAGGATTAGTCCTCGGAACCAGCACTTCAATTGAGTCGAATGAATTGAATCGGGTTTAGTATATATACGTATGTATATGTATAAAGAGGAGGTGCGCCATTCGCAACACGCAATTGCCGCGGTCGTATAGCTCACGCATAATAATTTGAGTGAATATCACACACTGTGTGCAAGGGAACACAGTCGCTCTTTGTGTTCGAGCCTCTGGCATGGTATATGGTATGGTATATTCCGTATACTCTATACTGTACTCTCTCTCCATTTCTCTCTCATGTCTCTCTTACTCCACGCACATGCGTGCTACTAGCTTCTTTGTCCGTCCTGTTCGTTCGTTCCCTGGCGTATATTTTCAGAGGCAGAACTTCTCCTCTTTTCCTCTTCACCTCTTCTCCTCTTCTATTTTCCCCTCTCACTCCCCTGCCATAAGACCATTCTCCCTTTTTCTCCCTCCGCTTGTCCATGTACTTGGACTACCACATCGAAATCCTACCTAAAACTCCCCTCCTATCCTACAAACTGATATCTTCTGCAACCGGAACAGTGTTTTCTTTGTTTATAGAATCAGTCGACGAAGCAATGGTTCTTGATCGACGTGAATCGGAAAGCTGTTTGAAGAGGATGGATGCCATTTCAAAATGTCCCGAAGCTGAACCCGAACCTTTAACCCTCCCGATACTACGTGGGGTAGAATATTCTTTGTCTTTGTGGTTAGAGCGGAATAAATCTCTCATTATGTTTATAATATATACTTCGAGTATAGTATAGTATAATAATTACATAGAAGGGATTATCGCAGCAGAGTAGAAATACTTTATTGAAAATTCATCGAATTTATATTCGCCGATCTATTGTCACATGAGATTTATAGAAATTTATAGATTTCTATCAGGAATCATTATAATTCTACCTACTTCCTGTGTGAAACCAGACTTTTGGCAACTTGAAACCCCTTCGGTTTAGATACGTTTACAGACCCCCTCCTCGCGCCACCTTTCGATCGACACCCTTACTCCTAGTCGAGCTACGTAATATCCAGTTAACTGAGCGACTGAAGTTGGAGGAAACTTTTATGGTTGTTAGTTGTACGAGAATAGATGAAATTTTTAGTTTATAGATCTAATGCAGGTAATTTCAGGGTAAAATTTTCAAAGAAAATATATTTCCGTTTTGATCAAAGCCTTTTAAATTTCATTTTTGTTTTTAATCATTTTATTTTTGGAAAAATGATCATCACCCGGTATATCCGTTTTACACGTATTTAGATAAATAAGACGCTCTCGTGGGTCTCGTTTTAAAGCTTTTAAAACCTGAGAGCCTCGACGCGGGTAGAAACGAAAGCATCAGCGTCGACCTGTTGACGACCAGACATAGGCATCTACCTATAGATCGAGCGTGTCGAGTTTTATTAGGACAGTTGACACACATCATGACACAATGTCAGAAAAATTTCGAGCCTTTATTAGCCGGTAGGGGGGGCCTTCCTTAAACCATTATAAAATTTCGATGTAAACTTCAGGTAGATATACGTCTCTGCACGTAGAGGCATATCGTTCTCGAGTTATCGATCTGTTGCCCACGTAACAAAGCTCGGGGCGAGGAGCTGTTTCGCATCGAGATCACGTTTCGTATCTTGTTTCCCCGATTATAGTTTGATACGCTTAAAGAAACTGATCGCGGAATTCGAGGAAGAAAAGGACTACCTACCTATCGCCGATCTACGATATCGTAATTTAAAAGAAACAAAGCGTATAACTTAAAAATTTTTCTTTTCTCTTATTCCTTCGAACACACATTGAATTTTTTCCTTCTCTTTTATCCATAAAATAATATGAAATCTCGTTATTTATACAAATATAGGTATTGTAAAATTAACGCATACTTATATATACAAGGGTTGGTTTCTTTGTGTCAACCGGGTAAAGACTGGGAAGAGGCACGTTATACCAATGTGTGGAGAGACCTGCCGCGAAGATGGGGGATAAAGGGAAGATTTAGCTGTGTTTACGAAGCGGAAGTCTTTGTTTGTTTTTTCAAAAATATATTTTGGGTGTCGTTAATCATATACATAATTTTTGAACTATATAAAAAGCCCGTTTTCTCTGGCGGTTCACTATAAATATACACATATGATACGTTCATATATTTTTCTCTTCTGCAGCTTATAATTTTCATTCTTTCTCTTTACCAGTTTATTTCCATACACCCATGCATATATATCTACATTCTACATCCTACATACAACCGGGGTACAAAACACCCTGCCTTCAAACTAAACTTCCCCCACGCGCATTACACCCGATGCGTCACACAGCTACGTCGCTCTATTTGCTTTACTCGAATTTCGCTTCCTTTGTCTTATACCGTTCAGAAATTGGCCCGCGTACATCCTGCGGTTCCAAAACTTCTAAGGATACCGAATGGGTTACTGGAGCAAAAACTATAATAGCAAAGATTTTTATCTCTCGGTAAAAATCCGCGCGACATTTTAACGAAATTTAAAAAATCGCACATTTTATATATCTATAATTATATACCTAGATTTACGCAATAATATACTGTATGTACCCAGTAGCTAACGAGAATGGCAATAGTTAGGCGCATAGATAAACATATCGTATGTATATATGAACTAAAGGTATATATTATAATATATTATATATGAATATATATATAACACAAAAGAAAACGCAGTCGAAGCGCGCGGTGGCGCGTAGATTAATCGATAGGACCGCACCGCACCGTCGCTATATACCAGAGGGTGAAATTTTCCGCTGATATCGGGAACCAGCTGCCCTCCTGCATGCCTGCGGGACTGAGCTATCGATTATTCCATAAAGCCCACTTATCGTTCTATACCAAAGCCTCGAAAAGCGTTGGCTATAGTTTAAGTCTGTACTGAACGAAATTCGCTGCTATACCTATACCTATGTGTATGCATACATATAAGTGTTTAGGTATAGGTATAGGTCTAGGGTACCTACCTTTACGAACAACGGGACACCCGGTACGCGCGCATTTATGTTCTCTTTATACATATGTATATTTACTTACAATATATTTACTCATACATCTGGGACACGCGCGTTTATACATATATTTATAACTTGGCTGTATATATTCACACGTATAGGTATCGTTACCGTATATATACTCTCTATACCTTTATGCCCATATATAGGAATATAGACGTGCTATGTGTGCAGTACAAATGTGCGTAACACGCAAGGACCTTCCTGACCTAGTCTTTCATCTCTTTCGTTGAGCCCAGCGTGTGCATTTATTACACGTATACCTACTGGAGTTGCAGGCTTGCATCCGTTTCTGCTCGAATTTTACTTTTTTCTTCGTCTTTTTCTTCGTTCTCTTCTACTCGTATAGTCGTCTCGTTTTAATCAACGTATTCTTTTTCATGTGATAAACTTCCTGTTTCTTCTTTACTCGGCTTTTCTTCGGATTTTCATCTCGAAAATCATCTTTGTATTATACATAATTCGGACTCTTAAATTACCGACAATTACCGTATTTCTTCGTGAAGAGTATTTAGCCTTATCCTACCTACGCGCGTGGTGTCAAAAGCACGGACTGCACTGGTGTAAAGACTGGGGTATAAGTAAGGCTTCTTTGCAAGTTATAGGTACCTACCTATATAGCTGGTGCAAGAATATATAAGGTATAAATAAACTGTAAGTAATTTTGTCCGGGTGATAGTCATCGAGGTTTACCTCTTCTCTCCATCTCTCGTGTCTCTTCTTCTCTTCTCCCACTTTTACGTTCGTCTTAGCTTTTTGCAAAGCCTCGCTTTATTCTTCTTTCTTTAATCTTAGCCCATCCGCGTCAGTCCTTTGTCCCACGGGCAGAGAAGTACCTACTTCCAATTCCAATTTCCACTCTGCCACTTCTAAGTTCACCCTTATAAACGTCACTGCGCATGTTCAGGGAGATTCTATACCTTCGTATATCTATATACTCATACATATACTTATACATATATATATTTATATATATATATATATAATAGGGATAGATATATATATATATATATATATGTATGTACAGTGGCGAACCAAGTTCCCTGGCTTTGTTACCTGATCCGGAAGTCAACTCGAAATGCCTCCTGCACGTCCGCCCATTCGTCCCGTTGTCAGCTGTCGAATGCTAATTGCGCGTTACAGTATAAACCTACTATATACCCTACTTTACGTGGAAGGTAGACCGTGCAGTTATAGAATTGTTGACAAAATGTATGCATTACCCGGTAATTCAGGAAATAACTGTTGCACATCATGTGTCATGACCATCCCGACGATCCAAGCCTAGATATACACATTATACCTACATAAAGAGCTTTGTAATCGCCGAGGGGTGACCGAAGAGCTTTTTGCTTCTAGGTTATTAAAACATTTATATATATTTTTCTTTTTCTCCTCGATAATGAGGTGTTAAAATTATCACAATTATTTGCACACAATATACGTTTCATTGACGTGGGCCAGAGAAAAATTCCGAATTTGAATACTACCTTCCCACAGTTATTAGGAAGGGTAGGTATTTCTCCGATTATCTACATAGCAGATATCTAAAACTTTGAAACTAAGAACACTGAAGGATCAAAATTCCGAAAGCTAAATATGCGAAAGGCCAAACCTCCTGTACTTGAAATTCACGCATGTATTCATTCGGTGTTTAATAATTCGGCCTTATTGATCCTATCGAAACGAATAGGTGTTCAAATTAATCACGTCGAAGATATCGATTGAAATAAAAGAAATGCGTTTCCGTAATGGGGGTCTCGATTAGAATGAGCTATTTTTTGTCTTCACATCTTGAAAAATATACCGAAATTTTCGGTATGGACTTTCGGTTTTTCAGACCGTTGGAAACTTCTTTGTAAATTCGGAACTTTGACTCGGGCCGATTGAAATTTTCATATCAATTCGTCAAAGTGATATGGAAATATTGTGAGAAAACTAATACGGTATAGATATATATATAAGAAAAAGAAATGAAAATAAAAATAAGCTTAAGCTTAAACCGTGTGGTTACTCGGGAATTCTAAGGATGGTTTTAATCAACGGCAAAGGAAGAAAAAATTCACCCCATCCCTCGTTATTTGTCTCGGTTTTTCAATTTTGCGACATTTCAATGCGAAGGGTTTGGCGAACGGGAGAAAATTCTTGGAAGTATAGAGTGAGGACCGAGTGGTGATTACACGTTTGTTAATTGATCGAATCGACCAATTCCACGTTACAGCAATTACCAGCTCTACGCGGGGTACGCTGCAGACAATATACCTTATACTGGTATTTATTGGCCGTCGTTGAGGTCGAAGCAAAAAGGTGTGCAAAAATGATGTGGGGAGGAAATAAAATAAACGGTCGTGAAACACAAGAGGAAAAGGACAAAGTAAAGGAGAAAATATAATAATAATTTGTTCACATGAATTAAAACCTCTTGACAATACAAAAGCACGCCGGATAAATCTCCCTGACAATAGAACGAGACGGCAATTCAGTTTTATTTTAAACTCCCTGGCGCTTGCCTGCGTTCCGCAATCCCGTTCCTCAGCCCTGACCTTACACTACCGAAAATTTGTTAGGGATGAAGAGGCAAGATTAAGACCCGTTTTAAACCCTTTTAGCATTTAATCGTTCTTTGCTGAACTAAATTCTTGGAAAAAACGCAGCTGGTTATGGGGTGCAGCGAGGATGGTGAAATATTTTGTGAAAATGTGGTTTTTTACCAAACGCAGATCGAACCGAGCTTCGAAGGGTTGATAAAATGGAGATGACAATAGCTGCCGAATTTATCAAGCGAAGTATATTTTGTTTATTTATTCATTTTTTTATCCTCGAAGTTGTAATTGATATTCCTCGAGATGTGTGGAATTAGTTGAGTGACTGAGAGCCCTGCAAGGTGTTCAAGACCTTGGGCTAAGAAGTTTACCAAGTCTTGGTTTCCCTCCTGCTTCTCCACCGCCTCTTCCTTCTTGGTTTAGGATCACCTGCCAAAGTTCCCACGTCTCGAAGATATATTCGTTGCACAGTGGCCGTTGCTAACCGTCGATCCGAGCCCCTGCACGTCACATTGCCGATGCACTTGCATTTCTGTAGGAGGTAGCTTGGGACCGGTCACAAAGGGCTCGGAAAGATGATGGTGGAATACGCCGTATGTATTGTGTTTCGCGCGTATATAGAAAAAGCATAAAGGCACACTTGTCTCACGCGCGATTCAGGCACGCTTTAGACACGTTCCGGGATCTTCCCTATACCTATTATGAACGTCGTACCTACTTTGTTATTCTTACTACAAATATATTCCTCTATCTAATATCTCGCGTAATTTAACTGTACTGAACAGTAAGCTTGGGCTCTCTGTATAGGTACATATCAGGGAACCAACATTCCCATACGATTCTAATTGGATTTGATTAGATTTGACTTGATTTTAGCGTAGTATATTCAAGACCTGAGAACAGAATATTGGACTAAATTTCGAAATGAATTGAATCAACAATGTCTAAGACACCCTTGATTCGATGATATTTGCAAAGCCTGAGGCATCGGATTTCAAAATCCTCCTAGTGTTACAAAAGTCAAGACATTCAGTCCGAATACTTATCTGACTGATTTATGGGTGTGATTATTTTTCCTCTCAACTTTTCTCTTATAGTTTATAATTATTGTTCTCATCTTATAACCTTCACTCCAGACCCGGTTAAATTTTTGAAAATTAAATTCAACAAAAATTCAGGCTCCTCTCTCGCCAGGATAAAAACTCTGCGTAATATTCTGAACTGCAAAGTACCTATCCGTAAACGGGGGGGAAGAAAACAAAGTTTAGTGTCATTCCGACCGAAATTATAACCCAAGAAACTTTTTGAATACGTAAAAAATTCAGTTGCGTAAAAACCGGCGAAGTATAGGGTGACTATAAAAGTTGTGGAACTGTTTAAAGTACAATATGATGCAAAAGACCAAAAAATCTATTATTACTCTGCTCTGCGAATTCGTACAAATCGTCTGTTCAGGCCGCCTTTAGTTTTCCTCCAATTTTTCTTACAAAAGTAAAAGGTAAAAAAAAACCTTTTCGGGAGGGCAGATGCGAAGGCAGATCTCCCGTGGTGCCCGGAGAAGATATTTTTATCATTTACTATTCAACATGTGTAAACGAATACGTGTGCCGCTCGCATATTGTAGTACCAAAAAGTTTCCAAAGTTGAAAAGCTATTTCTTTTTTTTCTTCTCGTATTCTATTTATTTCTTTACCTAGCTAGTAGATAGTTTCTTAAAACACTTAAATACGTTCCGAGACTCCTCTACGTCCGGACGGTAGACTTTAGTTATATTATTACGTGACTTATAATAATTATAGATCTGCCAGTCAATCAAAAACAGACGCTTGCCAGCGCCAGCCACAGTAATTCTATTATAGAACACAGCCGATGGAGAGAATAGTTTATTTTTATTCGTTTCTCTTAGCGTTGCAGACCGTCAATTATATTACATGTCACGAAAAATCTCAGGTCGTTAACTTCCCCCGTGCAAATATCAACCTGCATTACATCAGTTATCGCAAAATTTATCTTTTATATTTCGCTTTCTATGATATCAGCGATAAAAATGTGGGAATAAATTTCCCTACGAATAAAAATGGGTAAGTAAGATAGTCGGTATACTATAATATAATGCATGCATGGGAGAATAACAAAACAATCAATTCCAGGATAACCGCAACCGAGTTATACACACAAAATCATAAACCAGCAAACAAGACTGACTTCATTTCCCGCTCGACAATAGAAATCCATAATAGGTAAAAGCAAGCTGGCCAGCAGTTGATGCAAACAAATATTTGCCTCTGGATAGCAGAGATAAGAAGGCGCGAGGGGTTGGGCCGATAGTTTCCTACGTAAATACGTGGGTGAATATAACCTACATACATATGTGTATGGTATACGCATATATATGTATATATATATAGATATATACATAAAGGGATGCATGAAAAGGTTCCTTCTATACCTGCAACTTACAAGGCTTCCACATTACGTCCCACCCAACGTCCCAGACGTCGTATATATACGCGGTCGTCCCCAAGAGTTTCCATTCTCTATTTTCCCTGCGGGAGGGTTGGCGACGACGAAGCCACAGATTTGGTAAAATATTTGACAAGGACAAGGGTCTGGTGACGTCATCGTATAGTAGGTATAAGGTAGTAGGTTATACCTGCGTACCACTCTCTTTCGTTTTCTTATACAAACCCGAGAAAAATTCTAGCTAAATATATACGAGGAGTTCTCTGCGAAGAAGGCAAAACTCCTTGTGTAGTATATGTAGCTAGAAATTTGAGGGGATTTCTAAGAACTTGATGAAACAGGTTTTCGTGGGTGCGCCTCTACACAACAAGGGTCAGGTCAGTGCTATGTAGAAACTTTTAAACTCTTTCTCCCGAGGATGGAACTCAAACCACTGTATATACTCCGGGTTTTACTATAGCCACAAATAGATTGAAAAAAAAAAAAATGAGAAAAGCAAAAATCATCGCTTGTTAATTTTTTTTCTTTAAATTGTAGTTTTTTTTTTTCGTCTTCTTAATTCGTTCTTCTTTTTGTTCTGAGCCAATGAATTATTAAATTGACTAATTATTCTCTGACAATAATTAACGAACGAAAGTATTTACATCTGAAATGTATATAATTATGTACATTATATTATATACGTAATGTATAACGTGTGTAGATTTACATCGACAGGCTATTATACATGTGTCAAGTTTTTCACGGTATACTAGTAGTGGGAAACTTACGTACGTATGCATGTATGTATTTATGTATGTATCACGTTACATGGGGTCTACATAATTAACCGGTTGTGCATTCGAGGTATAGAGATTTATTTTTAAAACCGAGAACCGAGACCTTCGAATTATTATACCAGACGGGAGCGAGTCTATAAGATTATTTTAGTGGACAATCATTCATGTCATATGTTGGTATGGATATGGATACGTATTCATGTGGGTGTTTGCTCAATCGCAAAAGGATATCGAAAAACGAATAAAGAAAGTGCGAAGAATGAAAAAGAAAGAAAAAAAAATGAGGTAAAATTATTTAAAAAAATGACTAAATTAATGATTGAGGGTGACAGTAATTATATTTTGTTGTGAGTAAGGTAGATCCAACGTTCGTGTAAATCTGTCCTTCTGGAAGATGTCAAAAGTTTATAAAATTTATATTTTCATCGTAAAAACTTGCAACTGCTATCTTTATTTACGTCTTTATTTATAACCAACACCGTCTTATACAATCAGATTTTAAACACTTCTGTTTTTAATTTTAACATAAATATCTATATATCTATACTAAAAGCGATAATTTTCACTGACGTCAATCCACCGCAAACGAAAGCTTCCATAGATATAGGTAAAACCTAGGTGAATATTATTTGCCAAATATTCTTGAAGTTATAAAAGAAAACATTTTCTATACCTTGATTCATAATAACTTAGATTTATACGGTGCGATTATAAGTTCATTGTCATAATAACTGATGCACCGAATATATAAGATCATTAAAGAAACGTCAATCAATATTGATATATATATTAAGTTAGCGGGGGGTTGAAGAAAAACTGATCTATTAATAACTTGTATGAATTAATTTTTAACATGCGATGGACAAGTCAGAGGTCGAATACTGACGCATATATGTTTCTTGACTCCGAAAGAGTTTCTCTTTGTGGACTATACGTAAGTTATAAACATTCGTATATCCACATATGGAATAAAATAAAAATAAAATAGAATCTTTTCACATCCTCGTCGTTTGAAAGACCTATAGATTATCATATCGTATATATATAGTATGTATTCGGAGATTAAAGTCTGTATCAAATGACAAATAATATCAACCGCAAAACTTACGATCGTAAAAGGATTCCGTTGTTACTGTGCAGCCTGTCTCACGATTGTACAAATATACACGTATCGTCTTTGGCATAAGTCCTATGATACAGAATATATGTATCTATAGACACTAATGCTACGCTAGAAGGTATAACGAAGCGCGATTAGTTTACAAAATCCATAAATCCCTTCTAGCTGTATATATATATATATATATATATAGGTATATTTATATACGATTCCAAATGGAGAGACGAGCCTATGACCTCTTAGTCTCGGATTCAAGTCACGATGCAGCAAGCTAGAAATCCGTCTTAAACTCAAACTGGTTCATAGGAAGCATAAACTTAGAAGTAGACGACAGTAAAAGAAGTCATATGAAAATGATGATCGTCTCTCGTTCCTAATTCACCGCTACCACACTTCACGCTATTGGTATCTATACCTAGACACGTATAAAAAAGTTTAACAGTTTACGCAATTAAAATACTATAAGGAAGTCACACGCAAAGTCCGACGCGTCGATGCATAGATATATGCACTTCTTTGATGGTATTATGCAAGTCTTGTTACTTAGCGTTAACGAGATATATCCTATACGTTCCCCATGTCACGTAGGCCTTGGCCTCATCTTCTCAACGCCAAGGTTCTTCAAGGTTGCTGTAATGGGTTTATATAGTTTAAAGAAATAAAGCCGCGGAAGTAGGACTGAAGGGAAACGAATCGAAACACAATGCTGGGTAATAATAGAAAAAAAAAAAAAAAAAAAAAAACCAAACGTTAATATGAAAAAAAGTGTGTAATATATGAAGGTACAAGACGAGGTATTATGTATATTGGAGTACAGAACAGCGCCGTGGATGGTTCTTGTTCGTGTTTATGGCTACGGGCGCCAGTCTTCGGCTCAGTATAGGTAATTTTTTGTTTTTTATTTTTATTTTTATTTTTATTTTTAATGTGTTACGTGTGTGTGTGTGTGTATGTATGAGTATAGGCGTCTCCGTACATGAATGTCGGGCTTCGTCCAATCGGGTTTTGTATTGTGTAATACATTTGGGTGGCTCAGGTGACCGTGAGCGTAAATCGTTTTGGCCTCGGGATACACGCATAAACGATCCTGTTTCTCGTTTCGTGCAAAGTATACATACACGCGGTATGGGTAGGACACGACATACATACACCTATACACACTCAGTAGACTCTTTCATGCGTGAAAATAAACTGCTTAAAAACTAAACCCTGAACTTAACAACAACAAAAAAGAGAAGAAATAAATAAAAAGAGAAAAAAGAAAAGAAAAGAAAAAAACAGAAAAATTAACTTACACTTTTACGTAGATATACCTATATCGGAGTTTGACACACTTTTCGTGAAATGAAAAGTTGCTCGGTCTTTTAGTATCTGAAAAATGTTAAGATATCCATATAACTTATCGCTAGAAGTAACGCAGTCTTTTTTAGATTTGTTTAGCGTTATAACGGCAATCGGCTCGCGATCTTTAACGACTATGTATTCTCCTCACACATACACGATATGTACATGGATAAAGTTAAATAATAAACACTCGAACCTAAAGTCCAAAGGGTAAACCTTTTCGGTCGACTTTGAACGCGGTTTAACCAGAGGGGTGCAACACTTAATTATTTCTAATCTCTTCCGGTTTTCACTCTAGTTTACTGGTGGTTTTAACGATAGAAATAAATGGTGTTCACCTAATGGAGTTAGGGTAGCTGGTATGTACCTATCTAACCTCTAGCTGAGGTAGAGATTTAGGCTTTGGATTTAACTCTAATGACGGCAGGTTTAAGGTTTTGTTTTAAAACGAAAGATGAAGGGGAAGAAGAAGAAGAAGAAGAAGGAGGAGAAGAAGGCAGTACCTAAAACTCTTTTGGCTGCAGTACCCAGTGCGCGTCTACGTATTTGACGGTAAAAAGTTTCAGGCTAATTCCATAGAACGTATCAGCCAGCCCTAATTGTACCAATCTTGGTAATTGTCGACGTACATACGTACTACGCTCGAGTTAATGATGCCTCCACCGACAACATCAACCAACCGTATCACGTAGAGCTCTACGGAACCGGTCAAATGTCCGGAGGGACGTACGCGGAGCAGAGGCAAGTTCTAATTCTTCCTCTAGTATAATTATGGTCTTAGTTTGCCGCGAACAAGTCGCCTGTTTTATTATGGCTTTTATACAGCTTTTACAGCCTCGATACTTCACAGCGTTTACAGCCGGGCATATACGTGTGGCAGACATCGTCTATGGAATATTTAATTCTTTTAACGTATGGTATGGTATATAGGTACTATATGGTATGGTATAAAATGACAGTTTGTCAAGTTGGAACTATTTTTAAATGATTCTCACCTTCGACAAACCCATTGGCAATATTTACACGACTCTCTTAGTTGACGTGTGACGATATCACGCATCGCGTACTGCCTTCCTAATCATCCGAAGAAGACTAAGACCTGTAAATGAATACTATACCACATATATCCATACTCGATGGACGTATAAAATGAAAATCATTCGTTAGTATAGGTACGCCGAAGTAATTAACGGGGTGGTTTATTACACTCGTATACAGTAGCTATTTAAAATTTTTCATTTTTATTATAAAATAAGAGTGGTTAGTGGGACAAGTGTGAGTTTACAAACACACCTACCTCGCGTCTTTCACAGCGCCTGGGCATCGGTGTATAATCTTCTCCGCTAGACATATATACATATGCAAGCGCGAAAGGAAATGTGAGTATTCGCGATTTCCACCCAGAAAAAGGCAAAAAAAAAAAATAAAAATAAATAGGAGAAAAAAAAAACGCGTAGAGTTCTCTCATTAAATATAAATATATTATAATATCGCATGGCAAATCTCGCGAATTAAATTTACGTTAATTAATTCCTGTACATAAAAGCACGAGACAAACAACATCTAAAAATTATCGACCGTCTGGTTTATACAGCTTGTATATAAGATTTGCGAGTGAAAAGTAAGAAAGTAAATAGACACCAGTTACAGACGTTGCTTTTTTGATTACACTTTAAATTAGAACCTTCGTCAATTGACTTTATTTATCGCCATCTACCTAAGGCTACGAGATCTGAAATTAAGGTTTATATATCTCCCCGTTTATGTATAATATAATCTGCTAGTTATGCAGTGGCAAGAATCATCATAATTCATTTTATTCTATTTATTATTATTTTTTTTTTTTTTTTTTTTATTCACAGTCGTTAATACTGCAGAATGCGAATAGTAATTGTGCTAATGCATAGGCGTACCTATAGAGTAGCTCGATATTAGTTTAAGTTTCATTGGCCTAACGAGGTGGTATACCACCGTGATGTTTGTGACTTGAGTTATAAGTCAAAAGAGACTTACTCCCGAGTAGAATTTTAATTTATATATCTCGTTTGTATGGGAGTGTGGCACTTGCATTTGTTTTTCTTTCGGTGCTGTGCGTGTCTTTCGTGTTGCGTGCATCCGTGCGTATTATAGTGCGTTCACTTACATTAGTTTTACAGGTACATACATATACAGACATATATCTCTTTATGGTATTGATAAATATAGGCACGCGTATACTATGTATACCCGACGTTATCCATGTACATATACATATATGTAACTGTGTGGGAATGTGAAATTAACAATTAAATTACAATTGTCAGGAAAATGAACCCAGCCTTTCTCTTTTTGCCTTAATTGGATCGTAAATATTATCGACCCTTCCGCGAACCTGAAACGATACCCTTTATTTAACATCATTTGGCATTAATGAGCTTTAAATTTGGAGAGAATAAATTTTCGCAATTGCCATAAAAATAAAAGTAAAAAAAAAAAGAGAGAAAAGAAAAAAAAAAAAAAGAATGAAACCACGCGTTGTGTATCACAAATGTAAAATTACACAGCAACGTAAACATATAATGTTATAAGGTAACTCGATACTGAGGTGAAGTTTAAAGTTTAAGCGGAAGGATGCCATGGTTCCCCTCACCGAAATGTATAGCTGTACGCTTCTCTCGTTTGAAATTTGAATAAAATTACAAGGACGTGTGGTCTCTTGATGACGCGGAGCAAGAGTATATTAGTCTCTCGGTGTATTCAACGCTGCGCGAACTCGTTACGATTAAATCTTAGAGAGAATCTATTAACCTAACTTGACTATGAGTATAGAATTAATCTGATCCTCTAACCCATGGTGCTGCACCGTATAGATATAGAGAGAATAGAAGAATCCCCTCTTTAACGAATGAAGGAAATTGTTTGTCTTCGGGTTTCTACCACCTGTTGAACTTCTACTCGAAGATCACGGGCCTAAACGTAAGAAATTGATGCTACCGTGTCGTCGTCATGGTCTGTTGTTCGCCACTCTAATCTACGACGAAACACACAATCGTACTGCCGTAGAGTCTCCCAGCTCGCTTTACAGCATAAAATACTTCGAGAATCCATTTCGAGTGCGATTTCGAAAAGTGGAACAAATTAGTTGTTTATTTCTTGCGTATAATGGTGGAGTGAAACGTTTCTAGCGAAGAAATTAATCCGATTATTGTATAGTATAGTATACGATCCGGGCCTAACCCCCCGGGAAACATGTTGATGAAAACATATAAACAGCTGAGAGGCCTCGAGAGAAAGTCAAGCAAACAAGTATCCAAGCGTTATTATACTACAGCTTCAATCTTTAGGTCAGAAAAGCTCTGGGAAAGTTTTTGTTCATTTTCTTTTTTGTTTTATTAATTTTTTTTTTTTTCCTCAAGATTGGATATCTTTGTAGACAATTTTAAAAGTTAGGTACAGAATTAAGTCTAATACTTCCCTTCGGTGAACACTCTAATCAACAAAAACGAGAATCTTCAACGTAGGTAGTATCATTGAAATTCATGTAAAGAAAAACAGCCCATTATTAAGCCCCAGATCCTGCGGAAAGCTCTCGCAAAACTTTTTCTTGAACTCGTAGTAATCCTCCTCGACAATTTCAAACTACTTGAAGTAGACTAATATACCTAGACGAGAATGCTAATGAACAAGAATACAACGTTTGCGAAGTATGAATTATAAATTTTGAATTTTTTTTTTTTCTTTATTCTCTTTTCAACGTAGAGAATACGATTCTGAATATACCTATGCATTCGATATATCCGTTCGTTGGAAAAAATTATAGTAAATACCTAGGAAGAATTGACCCATTGCCGAATTATCCATTGTTGATCAAATTTTTGTCGAATGATCAATAAATGAAAAAAGGAGAAAACTGAAAACCTATGGAACATTTTTCGCGGTGTATTTCGTTCCGAATCTCGTATGTCTCAGAATTTTTGTTCAGAGTTCTTGTTCCGATCCCTAAAATCGTAAGAAAAAAAAAAAAAGAAAAGAAAACGTTCTAAACCCTCTTTAGAGATGTCAACACAAGGTTTCCCCCTCTCTCTTCTATTTTATGTATATTTTCAACTCGATTAACGGTCCCCTGGTTTGGGCCTTGCCTTACCTTGCTATACGGCCTACCTGACAACACGAACTCGCGCTTACAGGAGTATCACGATTTGATTCCTTATCATTATGCCATTAGTGTACTCCGCTCGCATACATCGAGGAGGCCAACCAACCAACGAACCAGGCGGGCAGGCAGGCAAGCAAGCAGTGATTCGTCTTCGCGGTTACGGCCAGGGTATACGGTACGAACGTGCGCCCCCACGTCTTTGTGTTGCCCGGGCACGTTTGCTTATGAAAACAAGTTAACTGGTGTGTTACATGCGTCGAGATCCGTATGCCCACCTCTTCTGCAGTTAGCGTGTATATTATCTAGCTACATGTTGTATAGGCTCGCGTATGGATACGGTATGGGTTATAGGTATACTAAACGTAAACCATACGCACATAGATACCTGTATGCATGCATACATGTATATCTATAAACTTGAATCTATCTATGCGTATATTTGGTTTACGCGTGTTTGTTTATATACAATCTACTATCCTAGGCATATACTCTGCCAAGATATCTAACCATCTATCTATACCCCGAGCAGACAGAAACTTACGTGTAAATACAGGCGGGGAGCTGGATATTCATGCGTATATACGCACAGCTAAGAGACACGAAGAAACTCACGCACGTATATATGTATATATATATATATTATATAGATATATATGTATGAGTTTATGTATATACACACCTACTGCGAGTATAGGCCGGTGTCACGTGTTGTTTATGCGTTCTACACACGCTCCGCCCCATCGCCTGATCTCTATAGAGATTCTCAAGTAGCACTGGGCTCGAAAGATCGCGATGAAAAATACAGTTATTAGAAAAACCGCTAGAGTTTCATATAGTTCAAAAATTTTCGCTCTAAGTTTCGGTCTAAAATAAAATGAAAATAAAATGAACCAAAACCTATTATAGTAGAAAGAAATCAATCAAAAAAAGAAAAGATAAGAGAAGCTTGAGCCAAGTCTGATAATGGTTTTAACTTCGATGAAAAAGAGCTACGTAATTTGACCAGACTGCTTCCGTTTGATGCCGAAGTAGCGAGCGGGATCGTAAAGATCCTCCCGTTTACTCCCGGTTGGTTTTCGATCGGAGAGCCACTGCACCGGAGTACATAGGCTGTACGGTGTTTTATTTAGCCGAAGTGTCCGCGATGAAGCCAGAGGCCAGCCAACCAGCTAACCAACCCAGCAAAACCTTCTCTCCTACATTCGATGAACGTATAGCGCAACCAGCTCTAGTGCGTTTATACTTGTGTTGCGTGGGTTTGCGCGTGTGTAAGTTATCCCCCTTTCATTCCCTCTCTTTCTCACTCTCCATCTCTCCTCCCTTCCACCCATGATCATTGCATCGCCCTCTCTTCGCGTATCCCTACTCTTTTTTACAGAGGAGTATATACCGTCCTTTTTGCTCTCCCGTTTAAATAGGCATTTCCTCTTTTCTTATTTCCTTAACATACGCGATCACCCACACAATCTGAAAACTCTCTTGGCGCAAGTATACGAAGTACCTAACTCACACAGGGCTTTATTCTGACACGTATACCTATATAGTATCTATATATGTATAAACGTTGGGCTTGTTTTGTTTCGCCGCTTAGCGTTTTACCCTCTAGCTTCGCTTCGCTTCGTTATTCTGGCTTCGTGCTGCATTGACTTGCACCAACTTTCATGCTTCATCGTATTTTCGACAATTTTTTTTAATTTTTTTTTTATACCAAGACCAGCCGTCAGATATACTATGAAATTTAAACACTACATCGAGATCCTTTCATTATACCGCTTCTCCTCTCTTATCATCAATTACTTTTCCAATCGATATCAGTTTCCTTTTTAATCGCTATATCCCATCAGGTTTTCTATAAATATATGTACTTTATCTTACGGTGTTATAAAGATCGACTTTAATTTTCATTTACAATACAAAATCTGCGGATTTATATATAAGCCGCATAAAGTGCAGAAGCGACGTAAGAAAAAAAAAAAAGAACAAAATAATTAAAAATTATAAAAAAAAAAAGAAAAAGAAGAAAAAATGCTGACCACACCTGGGCAGGTAGAGATTAATTCTTAAGTGCTTAGCAAAAAGCAGTATCCGTCGGTACGACTTCCCCTGGTATATATTGGGCGTCTGAGTACGCGGCTGTCAAGTGGTTTAACCACTCGACGATCGGCTGACAACAAGCGAAAATCCCCACGTTTCTGACTGCACCACCACCACTAGCAGCAGCAGTAGCAGCAGCAGAGGAGACGCGAGCGAAACCGCACCGCGGATGTATTACCGCTGAGATGGGTGCCTACATCGAGACCCGTTTTTCGATTTACGACTGTCAAGATAATGGCCGTGTCTCTGCAAACAATCGCGAGAAGCAGACGGAACGAAGCACGAGTAGGTACAAAGGCGACTCCGAAGGCAGGCCTAAAGAGTAAAGACGTACAGATAACTCGTTGGAGATCAAAGAGTTCCGCTCAGCAATCTGGGATCAGTCAGAATTTCAGATTACCACACCAGATAGGCGAGGTACTACATAAGTGCAAACTCGTGAACGCCTTAACAACACGCAACTTGCACTACGCTCGGTACACACGAATGGTTTTTACTTTTTTCAAGATTTTTTCAAGAAACATTCTGCTCGTAATTGTCAAACGCATATATAGTAAATTTCGGTGAAATTGATCCGACAGTTATCGAACTGTGCCACGATGAAATTTCAAACTATTATACTTCCCACAATTCATTTCGGAACCGTGTTATATTTTACCGAAAATCTCGTCGCTTCGAGAAGTCTTTCTCTTCATCCATACGAAACCCCTCGATCGATTTTTCTGGATTTTGTTCGATTTGATTTCTTTCTTATTCTCCCATCTGCACTAGATTGAAAATTGCAAAAAAGGCATCGATTCGTCGCGCATGGGTAAATAAAATTCGATTTGAAAGAAACAAACGATGCGACTCGGAACGAGTAAATAACATGATGTACATAGTTTGACGTATACACGGAATTAGGACTGTATTTAATTGTTTCAGATAAATAAGTTTCTGAGTGCGTTGTTGTTAGGTATAAATATAACGCGTTAATGTACGAACAACGCGTTGCTATTGGTCGATAGAAAAGCTAAAGCCCGGGTCTGGTCAAGGTCTTTGAAATTAATTATCGTCATTAGCGGACAGTGGTATAGTACGCCCACAATGTGAATATATTGAATTGAAACGGTATATATATATATACCCATATATCTATAATATACATATAGTATATATTAGGCTGTGTCGAAAATGAACTTTTCTTTTTTGTATCTGCTCCTACCACTCAAAAACTTTAGGTTTTGACATTGAAGAGATCCTCGTTCAAGGAGGGCGCTGTAGTTTGAAGTTTAGAGGTCGCTCAACGGGGATGTAAGATTCCCATCTAATTAACACGTAAAAAATATTGTATTTCGTCCAAAATGATGTCCCAAAAAATTGGCGATGTCTGTCTTCCTCGGCTTATTTGAAAGCATGACTCATCCCCTAAACGATGGTAGGTCCTTTTTGAAGTTACCTTGTTCCAATTTTTGCCTTGGGGACTTTGTAAACTGGAAAAAGTGACTATTGTGGTCAAAAAACGAAAAAAAATAAATAAATTCAAACAAAAACGACCCACCATTACTTGAGGGATTAGCCTATGCTTTCAAATGAGCCGAGAAAGACAGACATCGCTAATTTTTTGGTTACCTGACATCATTTTGAGCGAAAAACAATATTTTTTACGTTTCAATTAGATGGGAATCCTAAATCCTCATTGAATGAGGACCTCTTGAATGTAAAAACCTAATTTTGAGGGGTAGGAGCAGGAAAAAAAAGTTCATTTTCGACACACCCTATAGTGTATATGTATAGACTCAACTCTCTGAAATGCGCTGAAACATTTCCCAGAATCCTGCACCAGCAACACGAATGGTTCGTTATCGATGCAATTAGCTGCGGGTAAACGAGCCTCGATCATTAAACACGTCATTGGTTAGTTGATTCGTTGTGTATGTTCCCTGAAACACGTACATTATTTGATTATATGTATGCTCAACCTGTGTGTAACATGCGTATGCGTATATATTGTGATATGTTGTGCATGCGTTCGCCGGATACTTATGATGATAATGATGATGGTAATAATAATTCGCTGCTTCGTCCCCGAATTCCCGAAGGCAAATTTCGGTAAACTGTTTGGAGAAATGCGATAGGATCAAGAAATTCGAAAATATGATGTGGCTAAGTTTAGATTGACTCTAAAGCGGAACACGAACCTAGGCGATCGGAGTTGTATAGGAGTTCGTTCAGCGTCGAGACCGCCTAGCTCAGGACACGCTCGGGGTCGGGATAAAGTTTATTCAAAGATGTTTTTTCAAGACCTTTTGCCCATCGGTAGATAATTTTGAAAATAGAAGGGAAATAAGAAAATGAAGACGAGAAAAGAGACATATCTTATCTCACGGAATAGTGAAACGAACTCGCCTTTGTACTCATCGGCTTTTATTATACTATGCGTGGACGTGGAGTATACATACTATATACACGTATTATCGCAGAAATCAAAGTTTAAACTAGACGATGCATGTATGAAGAAAATAGGAAGAAGGAGAAGAAAGAAAAAAAAATGTTGACATTGTTTCATCACCCTACGCGTATATCTCAGTCTTGATCTAGCTCTGTTATTCAGATTATGGTGTAGGAATGATATCTAAGGAATTATAAAGAGCGTTGAAAGTTCGTGAGAACATGTGTGCCGATTTGTTGCGTGTTAGCTGTAAATTATACACCTAGTTCATATACCGGTATCGAAAAACGTAGTTAATTAGATATACCTACCTCAAATTTATCGGCTTTTGTATCAGCTTACAATTAGGGCAATTAACGATGCTTTAACATCGGGGTTTTAGAACGAGCGAAGCAGGCTAATTGGTAGATTAATCGATGCCCTCCAGGGTTGCGTAATCTTCTAGGAAAGGCGTGTCTTCCTATCTCTTTGTTTACCTGTCACTTGCTTATTGATCTATAATCAACGATATTATATTAAAACTTCTCGGCTACAGTTATACCGCTGTATATATCTGAGAAAAATATCTACCCGTTACGTATCTCATTTCGTAGTAGATCTTAGAAAATTAAAATATTTAAACAAATTTTATGATCAAGGATTTCCGCGGGGGTTAGACGTAATATTATGGATAGTAAACAGTCTGTGGGCGATCTACTATCGCCGGTTTCCACGCATCGAGCTTCCATATAGATACGTACGTACATACATACATACGCGCTTATACCAGCCATACGCACGTGTTTATTTTCTATGCTGCTCACACTCGGCCTCATACGCTAGCGAGAGAGGCGTGCGCCCACGTTCGCATTTGTTTTCCTTTCGTATTTTTACTCGCCATGTGCCTTGCTCGTGGCACCGGCGTATAACCTGCTGTTCATTCCTACTACTGGCTGCTGCTGTTCCCATCAGTTAAGTATATGTATACTAATATGATTTGAACCACATTTCCCCTCTCTCCGAATAGAATTAGAGAAAAAAAAAAAAAAAAAAAAAAAATAGATATAGAGAAGAAATTCAGGCTACGCTCTACTAAAAAATTTTGTAGAGTTTGTATCACCTCGTATATCAAAAATAGAACGAAAGAGATACAAAAATGAAAACTTTTCTTATTGAATCACACTTTATGTATTAATGGTTTTTCTTTTCTTTCCTTTTTGTTTTTTCAATTTTATGTAGGTGTTAGTGTGATTGAGACATAAGCTCACAATCAGTGTAAATATGAAATACGTTGCGTAACTGATAATCAGTTAATTAACAGACACGAAACGTGCAGCGGTGTTAGAGAAAAATTTTCATATGCTTCCGCCTCCGCCGCCGCCGCCACTTTACTGCTTCTTTTTCGGTAGATAGCGCGGTGTAAACAACGCGCTTCGATGTTTGCGATCTGAGTTTACCGACAAAACATTGATAAAAATGTTTTATTAAATCCTTAGTCTTCAACAAACATAAATCACGGCTATAAGTATACCCACAGCTATAAGCGGATCCCTTTGGTTCTATACAGAAAATTATATAAAACACCCGAATTAAACCACGGTGATATATATAATACACATACTATGTATATATATATACCTATACATTCGGAAAAAATCATCGGACAGTGGTGCCCTCGAGCGGTAGTTGACTAAACACCATACCTATTTGTGGAACAAAGTACGAACATAGTGAATGAAAAATTGTATAAACAATTGTAGAAACAATGATAAGTTGACCCTTCGGATGTCAGTCTTTCTTTTTTCAAAGGTCCCTACTTATAAAATACCTTTAAAGATTCATTTAAATGTCGTCTTCTTTTTTTCTTTGCCTTTTTTTACACATTAGAGTTCTTTAACGTCGGCTTGGAAAGCACGTCTCGAAACGCGTGGGTGTCGGAGAGGCGTGTATTATTTTTATTAAGCATTAATTGTTATCACTGCTATATACAGAGAGAGGGAGGGAAAGAGAGAGAGAGAGAGAGAAAGAGAGCTCTCTCGCTCGGTGGTCACTTGTCAGATAGTTATAAGATGCATCCTGTTGTAGAAATATCGTTGACCTCTGCTCAGGGAATCTTGCATATTATAATATGTTCGTATGGCAGTGCGGACGTAGGAAGTTGATAAAATAAAAATAAAATAAATTATATATTATATCGCGAGAAATAATTTCATATATGATATTTTAATCATATTCATTTACGTGCATAACTTTTGACTTTATTTATTCATTTATTTTTTCATATTATTTTTTTTTTTTTTTTTTTGTTTGTACGATAATCGCATTACGATTTATCTAATCGCGAGAAAAATTTCATTCACCTATAATACATTCTTACGATTTCACAATAGTATACCTATGTGTATAACTATAAAATGATTAAATAAATATATATGCGAGATTTACCTATGGCGCCTATGCCGCGTGTCCCACTTTACATATTTCATCAACATACGTATTTCGCTTCTATATAAAACGGGAGACGCGAAATAAATAAATAAATAAATCTCATCGCCCACCGTTTTACCGCGAGACTGCGGCCTGCCAATTTAACCGGTTTACTCAACTATATATAAACAATTAATAGCACAGGAGGCATTAGACACGTGGCGCACCTATTTTCTATCTCCACGTGTAGTTTATACAAGTAAACATATGCATATACGTATAGTATGTAAATATCTATTATATGTGTACAGACACACAGTAAATACGAGAGAAGAAACTACGAAAGCGTTTCGTTCGCTTCACTGGTTGACGAACGGACGGCGACGCAACAAGGACAACTCCTTTTTCCCAGCATCCATTATTTCAGGACCAAGAAATAACTTTGTACATTAATCTGACCTGATATAACAATTAGAATGAACCGATTTGAAAAATGAGCGAAAAATTTGGAATTTTCTCCATTTTTTGTTACATCGACGCCCTTTATACTTCACGAAAAGATATTCTACTCGTCATTCTTTCCTCCTACGTAAATTTCTTTTTTTTTTTTTGTTCTTCTCTATATTTCTTCTTCTCTCCACGAAATCTAGCCCGAAATTCGTATAGCGCCGTACCGGACACATGATCAACAGGCGAGATTTCCCTGAGGCCGACTTCTAAAGTCGTAAAACGAAGTAATACTATGGCTATACAGAATTTAGACATTTGAAATACAAGACAGCCTAGCTCGCTATGATCGTTAGGTAGTCTCCCGACCCTACGTTACACTTATACCTATATATTTGTACGTACGTCTACTAACACCCTTGCAATAAACTCGGAGAAGGTGCACCGACGTAACTAGAAAATTTCGCGCCCTAAAAAATTGGCTTTAAATTTACTCGAATTGTTATTTCTTATCAAATTAAAGGACTCCGGTATGAGTATCGAAATAAAGTCCAAAAATATCGACTCTTTTTTTCAAACTTACACTCAGATCTCTGGTAGATGGATAAAGCTATTAATCCAACACTTTTCATTGTCTTAAAATTATTTTAAGCTACGCTTGACGCAAAAACGTCAGAATTACAAATTAGTATCCATTTATCAATTTCCTAGAGAACTGAGTTGAAAAATAAGCTAATTAATTAATTTTTACTCCGTTAGTAGCGACTGAAGAAAAAATGCTTTTAGAAAGCGATGATTTTTTTGCGAAATATTTTTTAGCAGTTTCGTAAAAAAAAAAAAAAAAAAAAAAAAAAAAAATTAGAAACGATACTCCACAGCTTATATACGCTACTGTTAGGAAGCGTGGGTTTTATGTAATAAATGAATATATATATCAAAGTATTAGTAAGTTTGCATTTGTGGTGCGAACGGCGCGTCCACGCGAACGTAACAGGCCTAATGTTCTTTCGATATCAATCCCTCGGCTGTCAGCCGATCTTATATGGTATCTTTGCGTCAGCGTTAACCTTCGTTTATGGTGTCGTCACGAGCCTAGCCACATCTAATTTTGATTGATTTAGTAGCGAAATTGCATATGTGATATATAATTTCGTTATAAAAAATCAATCAAAACTATCGTTGTTTTCGTATACGTCAAATACGAGAGTCTTCTTAAAGTTGCGTTAGAAACTTAATCGACTTAAGTATGTTTTACTGATTTGCGAAAATGGCTTTGACAAAATTCCTCGCTGTTTGTTCCGATCGGAGAAAAATATATTTTTTATATTGCTGACGTGCGAGAAATATAAACTCTCTGTTTTTCGTTCACAAATATCAAATGCCGCACGCAAGGAGTTGTTGCCAATTTTTTACAAAATCCATATGGTATTAGCTTACCGTTATATTAATATCATGTATCGCACAGGTATTATTGGATTTAGAGATTTACATCCAACGCGTGATGATCATTCTATAACGTTTGCTTTTTTATACTTTATTTTTTTACCAATATACAATACTTTCAAACAGTTCTTTAAAACTCGGTACACCTATGCGTATGCGTATGCATATAACCATTTGTTGAAGATATTTGAACGGTTGTTATTACTTAAAAATATGATACTGAATTTCACACCATGCAGCATAAACCGTATATATAGAATTTCGTCATAACTGAAAGAAAATTGTTGTTCAAGATAATTTTCTTTCTTCATTTTTGTTCTCATTCCTTTTTTCCTTAGCCCTGTAAATAGCAGGTATGTAGCACATACTTTCTTTCACGCGCAGTCGCAATTATCTTCATCTTCGATCGTCCAACGAAGCGGAGAATTGAATCAATTCGCATCAAGGCGTTTGTGCTACGCTATTTTTAAAGCCAACAATGACTGGGTCAATTACCAGCGGCAGCTGTCACCCAACGATATCTTCGATTCTCTATATCCATCGAGGCATTCATCTCTGACCAATAAAGTCATTATTACAAGTAGTGACAGAAAAGGTTATCGAATTATCGGAAAAGAAAAATTCTTCAAATTTTTACATTTAACGATAAAATTGGAAAAAAAAAAATAAAAAAATAAGAACAAAGAAAAACAGCTGGTCAAACAGAGTCGTCGAAAAAACACTCCAATATGGACGATACATTATTCTCATATACCGGATTCAGCAGTTGTACGATTTGTTATGCGATACTCTTCACTTTTCTTAAAATAAAGCGATATACTATACCAGTGATTTTTCATGCCTGCAGTATACACGAATGCTAACACATGTCTTCCCTCCATGGGCTGCAATCTTATCGTTCAATTAATTACTTTCATTTATACAAGGAGCAAAGATTTACTGGAGCTAATAATAATCACACGAGTGTTCAGTCTTATCATTTGTTGAATATACGTCATACTAATCGGTGATGTTTATTATCAGAGGGGAAAGAAACCTTATCGTTGTCGCGATTATTTCTCAATCTTCGAGTTTTACCTTCCGGTCGATTGCATGCACATATTCAAATGGGAATTGGCGAAATTTTTATTACATGATTATCATATGGCTGTGTTGTTCAGGCGTCAATCTTTAATCTTGAATCTTGATCCTAAAAATAGTCTTATCGAGCCTAAGGGCTACGTGTACTTAAGTCAATTCAAGGTTCGGCCAGACACGATACGATCGTCATGGTCGTAAAACAGTCAGTTGTTATTCCTAACAAACAAACTATATACTTGAATGTCTTCAGCGACGCGTATCGTGAGTATAATGTATAAATATGTACCCACTATACATACGTGTACCCATGTACATACGCATATCTACAACGTACGTATAAGTAGTTATGCTTATATACACTCATTATTGTATTCGTGGATCGAATAGCTGGCGAGGCGCCTGAGAACTTGCGAGAACCTTACAACTGCGAAGTGCCAAGAGAAAACAATGGGGAGCAATCAAGACGCGAATTTTCAAACGTATTAATACACCGAATAGAACGAGAGAGATGAAGCGAGGGACCGACCTTACACGTCAGAATTCTTCATTCTTTTAACTTTTCATTTAAATGAATATACATGAGAGTTCTTATGAAGTATTCCTCCATCTCCAATCGTCTATGAAGTCTCATTGAAAAAAAAGAAAAATCTATTCTTTTTCCAAAGTTCTGCCTTTTTTCATCACAGTTCTGAAAGAAATCATGATCAAGCCTAATTTACAAAGCTCTCTTTGTCAGTGAGACTGATGCGATAGTTATCACAATCTGAATTTTGAGAATAACAATGGTAATTCTGGACTCAAGGTTTTTGTAGGAAATGGCATCGAAATTCAAGGAAGATTCGTAAATAGTGTTTCGAATCTTTGAATTTGACTATCTAACTGAAAAATCATATGTAGGGTACAGCTACAAACCGTTACTACAAGAAGCCAGACGAAATATGAAAATTGAACGAAGGCAGGTGTAAAGGGTCATAAATTTTACCTGAAAACAGCGCTCTGAAGATATGACGAAGAATCTTTTGTTGGTTGCGGGTTTCCCGCCTCCTAGGCGACACCGAAAATCCGCATTTGAAATCGATACCTATCTCTAATAAGCCTGGAGGCATCGATCCATTATATTCGGGACAGGTACTCTTCTTCCGTGCAGGTTGAGACCCGAAAATTCAAAGTATATATAGGTATGTATACCTTGGACAGGTGAATGTATTGTTAAACACACTGGGGTATTACCAGCCCCGGGTTCCATCCCTTAATATCTGAATAAAATAGGTATTTTAAAATTTGCGAAAATCTAATTAGCCTGCAACTATAATCTGAAAACAAAGCGAAAAATTAGCAACAAAATATCGACGTAAAAAAAAGAAGAAGAAGATAAAAAAAAAAAAAAAAAAAAGGAATTGTCGCTTTTTAGTGGCACGAGAATCTCAAATAGATTCACAGCCGTCGTCGGGTGCTCTGCGAAGTTTCGAAGCGATAAGAGTCGTCCCCGCTTCTCTTCACCTCTTCAGAGCTGACGGTGTCGTGTAGCTAGCTGCAGCGGCTATACTTGTTTGTGGCTTATTCTAAAAATAGTATCAAGGGTGGAAAGAATTGTGGTAATATGAATAAGCAATTTTTTTTTTTTTTTTTTTTCAATTTTTTATTATCATTATTAATTTAAGTGCAGATATAGCATAATCAGATATCTAATTTAATCAATGCGTAACGTCATCCCCGTATATACCCCTTAGCACTGAATTGCATGCGAGTTAAACAGCCGAGACGAATAAAATGATAACGATTGCCGTTACATACGTTATACATACGTTGTCTTACGTGGCCTTCCATGGCCTTGTCACAGACAAATAATAATACGCTATCGTTATCCGTGGGACGCTGAGACGTCGGATAGATTATCATTTATCACGGTGCTCAAATTACTGATATAGGTATAGGTATATATTTGTTGGGATATAAGTGCTGTTGAGAAAACATGACCATTATTATTATCATCATCATTAATAACATTTCTTATCTTTGGATAGTGTGAGTTCTACTAAACAGTAAATTGTTCATTTACATTATTTTTCGCCTCGTTGTTTAATACCGAGAAATTATAACCCAACTCATCATATAGAAATCCTAATTGCTACGAGAATTAGTAAATAAAGATTATTAATCTACGAACCTGGATCTCATACACACGTCATACACATACGTAAATGTGACGGAATACACGATGCGAGAAAAGCGTGAGCAATGTCACGTTTGCCAGAGCTCGACTACACTCTTTAGTACAAGTCGATAATATTTTGTTTCGTTACCAGTGTAGCGCCACAAATATATATTTAAATATAGGTATATACACGGAGAGAAAAGAAACAGGGTCGCCGTAAGGTCTGTTATATCTTCGCGCGGCCATTTATCGCAATCATGACTAATTTTCTGTGATTAACTCATTACCCCTTATCTCTAGGCGCCTACAGTACATGTATTTGTGTAAAAGTTATATTACGAAAGTTATTTTTCACCAAACGATAACCCCCGTCACTCTTCGCGTTTATTATGTATCTGCATACCGCGTATAAATATACTACAATAAATTATTATTATAACGAATATATTCAATTAAATTGCTGACAATGAGAGGAGACGAGAGGAGTTCGCGACTCGAACTCGACCCAGCGGGTGAAAACCGACGTCAATTGATTCAACGTTGATAAATAAGCTGTTGTTATAATAGTCTTTTTACCAAATCGGTATTTGTTTTTTTTTTCTCTTGTATTTCAATAATTTTAGACTTTGAGACTTTACACATCAGTGATCGATCGTTCTCATCTATAATTCCTTCAATTCAAAGACTTATCATGAAATATAATGTATGCCGTATCATAATATGCCTGAGACAATTTCTTCAGCAATGATTTAATCCGGCGTTAATCTGACGCCTTAAAGTATTACAGATCGCCTAGGCGACGACACTATATGCCACCTTTTACACGTGTTGAAACGTTAATCTTTAGCTGTTGCTGCTGTTGCTGTTGCTGTTGCTGTTGCTGACATTCGGTAAACACTGATTAATATGATAATGTAATCGACCGGTAGCAGTATGCTCCGATGATGAACACAGATGCACCACGGGCGTACCCACAAATTTGTTCTTCTTTTGCCCGCAGAAAAGTTACATTTTCATACAACAGCTAGCTATGGGGTAAATTCCGATGTCCTCATGAATTATTAGTGACTTTTAATTCGCGCACCCCTTCAGCTTTAATCATGAAAAATAAACATAAACGAAAATTATCTTTGAAGAAAGTGAAAAAATTAAGTAAACACTTTTCGCCCAGAAAAGAGCTGATCATTATTATTCTCTTTCATATCACTTTATTCAATTATCATTATTCTCGTCGTCGTATTTTACTCATCAACGCAAGTCTTTTTTTTTTCTTTTTTCTTTCTTTTTTCTTATGTATAGAATAAAAGCTGTATAATTTACTTGTACTTTTGTTTCAAATCTCATGCGATTTTGCGGTATACCTTTCTTTTTCGAAGAGTTGGACGACGTGTGTGAATACGTGGTAGATACGCGGGTATATGTGTTAGGAATTGATATTAACATGAGTAAAATTGGTACAAAATGACTGGATACGAATTAAACCATTTGGGTGGATATATATATATAACCCAAGGCTGAAATTCGACGGGGAGACGGGGGATTATTCTAACTTTTCTCTTTTCTTACGGTTTGTCAACAACGATGTTTGCCAGGTATTCACGAGACGGTGAGTCCACTCGTCGCAAAACGAATATCTGTGAAACTGAACGGAGCTTTTCACCTGGTTAACCTCTGCACGTTATATCTATACATATACATATATAGGTGCATACCTATGTATATACACAAATAATGTATAAATGTGTTTGTACGTATATACCTATGTACTCAAAGGCTACCAAGAACTCGTTCGTTCAATGGATGCGGACGACCGAATACTCGTGAAAGGGATCTCTTGACCAAGGGGGAATAAAATCTCTCTCTCTCGCTAGTTTCCGAGAAAAGGATCCAACCCGAAGCTTTTTCCAGGTCGGAGCGTTTTCTTATCACATCAAATATTTGTTTTGTTTTTTTTTTTTTTTTTTTTCTGTTTTTTTCACCTCGTTTCGCTGTTTTCACAACTGCGGTAACCACACATGGGTAAACTGAAAAAGTTTCTAGAAATATAATAGACTTATGAGTTTCTATACTTCACCCTAACGAACAAAATTCAACAACATAATCTCCTACGGGCTTGAAAATAAAAAATTAATATACATAAAAAAAAAAAAAAAAAAAAAAAAAAAAAAAAAAAACGAAAACCAAAAATACGGATCTATATGTTCATTCTGAAATCTAAAAGCACAGAGACAGGCTGGGAAAGAGCTTCCACGAATTATAATAAACATCTGCCTAAAACCATCACAGCGCAACGCAGCGAAGAGGTTAAGCTAGGCTAGGCTAGATTAGGTTAGGTTAGTACTCCAATTATCCTTGGCAAGAGAGCGTAACTACAGGCAAGCTCGAAATAGCATTGGTTGGTTGGTTGGTTGGTTGGTTGGTTGGTTGGTTGGTTCTCGGTGGCTGTTCGGTTGGCTTGGCGTACACGCTGGGTGCTAAACGTTAAGCATTCAGCGGTAAGGCATATGACGTGGTGCGTCAACTTTATACCGCATATTTGTAATTATTAATTATGAATCGCTTGTACTTTGTTATTCCGTGGGTCGCGGAGCGTGAAATCAGGAAGTAGGCACTGCTTAGTTTTATATAGGTAAAGATTTTCTTATACTTCGCGGCTCCGTGATTTCAACTCGCATTATATTACTTAATGCCGCCTTTTAAATTATTCCTTCATTTTATTGTCAGGCTATAATTGACGCAAACTTCTTACAGCTTATTAGACTGGCATAACCCAGCGAGTGGTCGACTCTCAATCAATTATTATATACCGTTTGATGTAGTCCAGAAAAATTCAAGCAACATAAACTACAGGCTTAAATAACTAAAACAGTTCATTTTCCCAAACCTCTTACTACTACCACATTCCATTTTTCAAGATACGAATCGGCACCGAGAGGTGAACGACTCTTAAGTTTTTGTGTATAGAGATCAGACTCTTTAATATTCCAAGATCACAAATGATCCGTCGAGATTAGAAAATATTTCATGCTATTTGATAACGTTTTCAAAATTTTATACAATCTCAACTATTTCAAGGATTTTATATAACCCTGTAATGTAACACCCGCAGATTTCAAGAGTGGTTAAACCCCCCTTGAGGATACGATTAAAATTTCAGAGGCGACAAATGTTAAATCCAATTCTACTCACGTTACTCGAATAAATTCGAATGTACATTAAAAGTAATCTACGTTGCTACTATACAGAGAATGGAATTGGGGTTGGAGTAATAGAAAAGATAATTCACCCCTCGGGACAATTATTTGCCCTGATGAATTTTTTTTACCCCCCCCCCCCACACACACAATTCCAGGGTGAAGACAATTATGTACATAGATGTTATATTATTTATCAAAAAACCGTTGCGTAATTTGATATTACCGCATCAATCTACCAACTGAGCTTGAATATTCTCCGTATATACATTATTATAATATACATACCTATATACATATAGTTATGTACGACAAATTGACATACGAACAGACGGGCGCAGTCTGCTCTCTTTTATACATCATATACCGTTACCTCGGTTACCGTTTGCAATGGTTAAGCGTTTGCAATGGTTCGTTGGTCCGGTGGTCCAGTGATCCAGTGGTTCAGCTACAGCGATTGCGTGGGCGAGTGCAAGCTGTACCTATACTATCCGCGGCTTGGTCTACGCACGCACGAGCGCGCTTGCTCTTACGAATAAACCAGATTTCAGTCGACCGACTTGATTGAGGATCAAATGACAGCCAAGGACAAATCTATCGGGCTTATTAGTGCCGCCCTGTTTAGTTGTATATGGTATAAGTTATATTGAGTTTTAAAACGATAGAAACCTGCGGGGCTAAATAACATCGATTCAGTTTATTATTCATCGATATATTGGCAAATTGAAAAAAAAATAAAAAAAAAATAAAAAAATAGATATAAAAATTATGCTTATGAAATTCTATACGTAACTATTACGGTATGGATTTGTTCACGTTGGATGAATAATAGAAAGGTGATCATTTCCCGAAGGATCGTCGACAATGACCTTTTCTTAGAAAAATCGTGAATTTTATGGGTTACGTTCCTCTAATTAACGGGACGATGTGTATTTCTGGAGTAGGATTTCGGTCGACCTTCAAATAACATAAAGTAATTAGAGTAGTGTACAGCACCGTTGACAAGCGAACGTAATTCAATTTCTTATTCTATTTGAATTTATTTCATCTACTTTATACTTTTAATTAGTCTAATTGGCGAAACGAATTAGACGTAGTAATGTATCAAACAGCTTTTACTTTCTGTTGTTTACTCCGTCGTGAAAAATGTATTCATACATATACTCGTTACACAAAATCCTTTTGATAAATATTAAACATCCGGAGTTCTGAGATCTGATAAATTCATCTGTCGCTGTGAAAATGATAGTAGCTACATCATAGGTACTCAACGGTTCTCGATACCGATATTCTTCCAAGGCTGTGTAAAGTCGACGGGCATGAAACGAATCTTGCTCCTTTTTAACATATTCATATACTGATTTGAAATAATACAAATATCAGAATGTTTATATCAAGGAAATTTATTGCTTCGTAAACAACATTTTATCGTTAAATAGTATTTATCAGTAGGACTTCTAGAGTTGTTCCTATCACTGAAATAGTACGTAACAGAAATGTCATAGATCATCTCTTCGCGTAGATATACATATTCCACACGTATGTATTATTTGTAAAACTATTTTTTTACACACTGCTGCAGATAGTTGGTTTAATGAAAAACATTAGTCTATAGTAACATATTTATGACGTTATTTATCAGCAAGACATTTACAACGTTATACACATTATAATATAAGCGTGTATAGAGTGGCTACTGATGAAGGAATTGAATAAAATGATGTACCAACTTGACCTAGCATAAATCTGTTACATAATGAACGTATACATATTATGAATATATTTGTGCTGCAGTTCAGTTTAATTGATGTCGTTTTAAAGGTCGTCCAACAAGTTGTTGACCACTGCCAAAATAGAAGCTTTTGAAAAGTTTCAGTTTTTAGAAATCCTCTCCGCGGTTTGAATATACGGTTAAACTTATCTATTAGAATCTTGTAGAAAACATAGCGAGACGTCGGACATCGGGAGTAACAGCAGTCAGTCTGTCCGGGTGTCTACTTCGTTGTACGATTACGTAATACTGGATTGTCCCACGATTTTCGAGCCAACTTCAACGTATTTATATCGATGCCGAAATATGCAGCTCACTCTAAGATCATGCTTTAAATTCACCCTCGAGAAACGTTGTATTACGGTACCACGATATACGTCTATACTATAGAAGAACCGAAATTTTCTATGATGAAATTTTTCAACATCATATCGTATATATATCTGAAGATAAATGATCTTCGGAAGTTAATAATTATGTAATATCAACGGCACTCTAAAAGTGTTTTTTTCTTTTTCTAATTTATGCCGAAAATATCAGTGCCAAAATGAGGAGCTGCTTCGAACCGACCACGAAGTATGGCAGTATAATTAGCCTATAAAAATAATGAGTAATTTAATCAATTCTGTAAATGTATTGTGACGAACTTATGATAACCTATTGATCGTGTTGTTGAATATTCTACTATAAAGTATAAACATCATGATGATAAAATAAGGTCTTATCATATCGCACCAAAGTTGCTGACGCAAATTCCATTAATCGCTCAAAGCAAGACTCCTAATTATTATCGTGTTTAATTAAACGTCTCTAATACAATCGCGATCTACTTCTTATTTTCTTGAGATTGTTGAAACTTCTGGAAGCAAAGACATGTGTCATTCTTTCGATAAATTTCGCCAATTCACCCTCGTTACAAAAACAGACGTGAGTAAGTCATCCAAGTAGCTCTTGATACAAAATCAAATCATGAAATGACGTGGGTATCGGTCACTGAATAATATCGATTACGATAAAAAAAAAAAAGATAAAAAAAACTCGCATATTATTACGTTTTCTGTTTTTTTTTTTTTTTTTTTTCTTCTCCTCTATTCTCGGATGTTGAACAGGCACGAGGATGAAATTAAAATTACGTGGAAGGTCCGTGACTGTGTATTAAATTCGTTGAAAAAAAAAAGCTAACAAACCTTGTCTCTGCATGTGTGTGTAAATGTAATGGTTGAATAAATGGTAATATATGGTTGAATATAATAATCAGAAGATTGTCTAATCACTTGTAACTTTTGGCGTATTATATCAGCTGGTATATGCAGCACGTCTAATTCTACAAAACGAGTTCATGCTAAACTGCTGGGGGACGAGAGTCTCTCCGCCCAAAGGTAATTATCGAGTCAATTTTGTTTACGAAATCGCTGATTACATACTTCGAAGGTGTCAGCCTCAAGTTGTTAGCGCCGTACTACGATCTGATTATTAATAATAACGGTGGTGTACGAACGAAGGGCCGAATAAGAGAGCAGCTCGAGCTCCAGGGTATGTCGTGTCCCTTATGGACGCTGATTTCCGGCCTGTCAATATTTCATTGAAAATTATGTGTGTATACCTGCACTCTGCTTCTATACTTGCTTAGGGTATACATAAGTATACAACGTATCCCGAACCGACTTATACTGCAGGCCGAGACGCGGGGAGAAAGGTAAAATGCCCGGAAGGTAATTAACTCCTTAATTACATCGTATAATTACAGCGTTGAGATGTCAGTATAACGTGAGGGGCGATTAAAGGGCGCAGGTCACGCACGAAATGAACCTTAAATCAAGCAACACCAGACTTCGTAGCCTCGAGTGTTTTCCAAAAATTTTTTTATCCTCTTAAAAATAATAAACTAATCTCGAATACGCGTATTGGCAATCGTATAGTTTCTCCTCGAATTTCGAGACTGCTTCATGTTCTCTTTTTAGTTTCAAGTGAGAATATCCTCGTGATATTTAGGTAATACTTTCGATCAAAAAATGAAATAACATTTTCATATATATTTTTGTTTCGAATACTGCAGCACCGTAAACTCCGGGTAAAATGAATATCAATCTCTACGTGTATAAGACTTTTTTACCCCGGACAGCGAATAGTATATACGTTGACGATGAGATACCGAGGCGAAATAGATAGGTATTAGAATTCGATTCCGATTTCAATTTCAATTTATTCCAATGCATGCTTCGCACCTTTATCGAATGCCAACGAAACTTCTCGTTCGGTCGTGTCCCTGGGCGATATAGCTGACGAGACAACGTCAAACCAAAGTCCGCGAAATTTCAGTAAACGATTCCAAGTATTTCGCACCAGATACGTCAGAACTTTTAGCGCGAAAATCCCACGAGCTATGATCTCTGTCTTTTATCGAATAAATTGAAGAAATTCTCTCCTTGTTTTATAGTATAGTTTCAAGTGTATAATACAAGTTCGACCGTGTTAATTGCTTATACTTACAATCACCTGGTCTCGCGGTTTTATATTTTTTATTTCAATCAATAATGGCGTAATTCAATATTAACGGCAGTAAGTTTATCGATTATTATCCAATTTCATCATTTCTATAAAATCTAAAAATAGGATTTGACATTTTTCGATATTTATCTCCTTTCGTCGAAATTCGAAGCTGAAATTTACTCCTAATAATATAATAATACCTCTGATGAATGGAATTTAAAGTTTTAAGGTCACCTAGATATGTGTATTATTAAACGAAACACCCTCTGTGCAATATACGTGCATTAAACATGTAATGTAACCACGACAGTGGTGCAGCTCAAGCAATTGGTAATTGGGTAAGAATATGAGTGAACAAAAGACTGACGTTATACTACGAGATGAATCGAACCATGACGCGTTTGAAATGACGATATTTTTGCACCACATTAAGCCACCAGCATGTATCTAACTTAAAGCTAGCTAGCAATTGCGTAATCTCTCGCCGTTAGCTTACTATAATTTGCTTACTAGAGCATTTGGTGAAGCCGGCTCTGACGCAACTCTCGTACCTTATTACGAGAAAATTTGTTTACCGTATAACAGCGAGGATATAATGTAGCGGAAAATTCGGCAAAATATCATGCCCATCCTATTCTATGGCAAAAACACGAAACAAGATAAAATGAGTGAAAGACCATTGAGGTAAACGCAGACACGTGTGCTTTTGCATACGAGGGTCAGTAAATCTTTGCTGGCAAATTCTGGTCAATAATTTCTTTTTTTTAAATAACCTGGTATGAAGAAAAACGACAGACAGGCACTCGGCTTTTTTTTAAAGTGCCTAGTGCCTCCTGCAGAAACATAAATGTTTTTTAAACGTAGGCGAAATATACATTGACCATCGATCATCTCTGCAGTCGTAAGAACAAGAGAATATCCTCCTCATTTATTCGTTCAACTCTTCGTTTCCGATCCGTGCGGAGTCGAACTCGTTGTCTTATCACTAAAGATTACGTCTAGGTTTTGGTAAAGTCGAAAATGAAAAAAATTAAAAAACACGGATCGGGTGTGAGGAACACGAACATCTATACCCACACGTAATGTGTGCATGCATGTGGGGTATTCCGTCCCAATTCGACCACAATTCATCTTCATTTCTTCTTCATGCCTATACTTCGAAGCTTTGAGTTCTTCGTAATTATATAACCACGCTGAATTAGCGGCGAGGAAATTCGGTCGTTAAGAATAAAACCGAGTTCCTCGAAGCCGGGGTTAGCTTGCTTACGCGGTTCCTCCCACGTGCAGGAGTGAATGAAATTGTGACAGACGTCGAGTCTGCCAACGATTGCAGGCCGGTAATCAGGAAAGTAAATTGGTCGGTGATCGCGCGACGTCGACACGAACAAGAGGAGCAACCCGGAGCCTAGAGTTGACCGGGACTTTGGGCTGAGAGCTAGAGGAGGGCGTGTGGCACGACACGCACATGGACACGGACGCGGTTTAGAGAAACCAGCAACGCTTGAGCAAATGGTGCTTTGCCAGGTCTAAAAATTGTTGGAAAAATCCACGACTTGGCTGGGTGACAGACCAGAGTCAGTAACCCCCAGCAGAGAGAGAGAGAGAGAGAGACACAGGAGGAAAAAAGAGAGTATCAAGACGAGCGCGCAGCATCTCCGGGAACAGGTATAGCACCAGCTTGCGTATACCTATTTCCCTTTTTTTAAGCCTCGCGATTCTCACCGGGAAATCCGCACTTCGTCGGCAATGAACAAGAATACACTGTGGATATGTATTCGAGGAATTCTCCGCTCTTTGGTATGTCGGTTTGTTGAATATCGCATTTTTTTTTTTCCTTCCGATTCGTATGAGTGTCGGTACGTAATGCGGAAAGATTCATGGAAAGCCTTAGATAATCCCAAGCTGTATAAAGTTACACAATATAGTATAACATCGCGGTTACATTATTCTTGACGATTTCTTAAAAATAATCATTTATTGTAAACGCGAAGACCTCGGACTATGAGCAAGAGAAAAATTGACTAATGGCTTTGATTGGTAGGATTCGGGTTATTGGGGGACTAGCTTAATGTCATTAAAAGACCGTTTCATTTTCATACGATGTAGCGAGGAATTTGTTGACTCGCGTTATATTGAGATCAAAAAAATATATCCATAAATCAGAACCTGAATGTTTTCTAATAGTCAATTTATACAGTCAAGTTTGCGTGTACATATTCTTGACTCTTTAAATTGCGACAGGTGAATAATGATATTTTCTGATTAACTTTCTTCAACGCTCGATATTTTCCGTCGTAAACTTTTTCTCTTATATTATAGGTACCTACCTATGTATCTGCGACCTAGAATAGAATCGGTGTTCAAAAAATGAGGAGAAATGTGAACGGGAAATAAATAAAATGAAAACAGGATAAGCAATTGAATGAAGGAGTGTTTTTCTTATCGGAAAAAGTGGAAAGGAAGAAGCGTAGGCGTAGATACGACGTATACTACCTATGTATTTGTAAATAGGAAACCAACACCTGTAGGAATATAACAAGACAAGAAAAGACAAACAATTCGTATGCCACTTCGATTATTTTGCCTTTGGGCCAGAACGCGGCTTGAACGGTTCAGATCTGCGAGGATATACTGACACGTGTCTGTTTGTGTATTTATATATCTCTCAGAGCGAATTTGTACAATCGAGCGAATTCTTTTGGCTTAAATATATAATACAGGGAAAAAAATTCCGAGCCGTCATTGGCGTATTTAAATTTGAACAATCGTCAACCCCCGCGCTTAAGAATCTCTCGAAAAACTATTCGCCGAATTAATTAGGCATTTTGGCAATATTCCACGTGCTCTAAAACCGCGTAACTTATTCGTCTAGCTGGCGTAACGAGCACCTGGTGAATCCTCGTTATTCCGAGTCTGCCGGTCGCCAATCGACAAACCTTTTACGTAATCTAACCGGTTGGGTATGGCTAAAAAACAATTTTTCGCCGAGGGAGTGGGTAGACGTAGATAACTATAACTATACGCGACTATTATTCGCTACTTTGCCCCCTTTATACCTACACATCGAAGGATCAGAAAAAGAGGAGATTCGTTTCGCGAGCCGGTTACATAAATTATTACACAAGTCGAGGAAGCTGCGATCAGGAATGTAGGGAAGGAAAGAGCCCGATCAAGGTCAAGAATATGGAGAAAAGAGGCGAAATCAAAATCGCGATTAAAGCCCAAAATTTTCTGATCCCAATTTCAGGCATTTAGATTTTATTATTAACTTATTGCATGCGTTACTTATTGGAGTAATTTGTCTTATTTTTTTTTTTTTTTTTCTACCCGCCCGCAACCTCCTGTACCTTTAAGAAGTCTCCGGTATAGGTATAACGTTACGGTTTATCTCTGAAATAACTTTTTTTTATCTATCTTTCGCACGGTTCTTTTTTCTTATTTTCTTTTATTTTACGCAAGATCATTTTATTGCGCTGTTTACGTGTCTCCGACGGAATTGGGTTTCGAAAATCACCACACCTCGTCGATGTCCAGTCCCTCCACATCTATGTGAACGACTACGGCATATGTATATCTTTCCGATGTATCTATATAATATACGGGTCACACCTAACATCGTAAAATTGGTAGTTTTAACGTTGCTATAAATTCTCGATGGTGAAACGATCTTTAATTCTTTTCTTTCACTCCCTTTCGGTGAATTAGAAAGGTCCGAAATACCGATTCTAACTGGCAAGTATATAAACCGCGAATAAAACTTCGCCTACATTCCTATTATCTAGAAAAATCTTTTACTAGATGACGCGATTTATTTCCCAATTTTTTCACCGCAATTCACCAAATCCTCCTACTACAGATCATCCGATACTAAATCCGAAAATAAAATACTCTGCACGCGATAAGTGAGAATAGTAAGTATGCGAAATTATTACGATAACAACGTCTAAATTACACCCGGTTAATTACACCTGAAAGTTAACCCACAATAAATGCGTTATGTGTCATATAGGCGCTAGTATATTGATACTTATATGTAGTAGGCGAAAAATAAAGTCAAAGACTCGACGGTTGGAAGAGATATCGTAAAGACGGCCTAGATATATGCGTATATAGTCGCAAATTTTAACTGAGTAGAAAACCTGCAAAGTGTTCCGCTGTAAACATTATAAACATAATTAATAATTACACATAATTGCACTTACATATTACTGCAGCTAACGTTGCAAACTTATGTATAGCTATATACATATACTATAGGAGTAATCTATGAGTCACGATCGCGTCCTCGCTTTCCCCCGCTAGGCGAGGCTTACATTATAAAAATTATAGATAACGGTGCGGCTCGGATGCGGTCTTTCTCGGATAAGCGGAAAAGCGGTTAGATTTAACGATAAAATACTGACTATATACCACAGACTTTGGAACGTTTCAACGTACGATGACAGGACAGACGTTGGCTCATTTCTGCATATATTTACAACTCCGCTTTATTCTGCGGTTCTATAAACTCTTGGAAAATTGATTTCCGAGACTAGTTCATAACCACGACGGGAAATAGGAAATTCTATAAGTTATGAAACATCGAGACGTGGCTCCACTCTAGCGGAGTCATAATAGCTCACTGCCGCGTCTATAGTCGCAGCTAGACCGAAAATAAAAATTATACCAAATTTGGTAGAATAATCTGATTGCGAGTATAGGCACAGTCTCAAACGGCCAAATTTTACGCTCTCTTATCTCAGAAACGACACTTTTGTTCAGTTAACTGAACGCCAGACCCACTCTTGCAGGAAAGCATGACAAAAGTTTAAGAAAAGGTCTATTAACGAACCCTAGCCGTGTATTCTACCTAATTATAGCCCACCACCTGACACTCGCGACTTTTCCGTGTCGCAAGAAGTTCTACGGGCCTCCATAACTTCCCCAGACGTTAATGAACCTCCTTGAAGAGGATTCCCAAAATTGTACTACTACCGCAGTTATAGGGCGCGTTGCGTCTGGTGCGGAAAACCTCGGGGATAATAATAATCCCCTGCCTCGTGACTCGCGGACTCATCACTTGGGTCTAAATCCCTGAAACTGTATGAGATCCGATTCTAACTGTACCTACAAACTAATCTATGTGAAAGTACCTACCTTAGAGACTTCTATCTTCCTCACTGACTGACTGGTCCAAGTCCTGAGGCATTTTCTGTGAGAAAAAGGAGGCGAGGATGATAGGTAAAGGATAGGTGTGGGTCCGCTGTAGACAGCAGTATGTGCCTTGAGCCTTCGTCTCGTCCTATCTTAAAAGCTAAAACAGAAAACTCGAGTCTCGAGGCGAAGAGCACTGCACTGCAGAGCACGAGATGTGAGAAGGAAGGTATAGGAGGCCAAGCTATAGCAAGGCAGGAAAGGAGTCGGATGGACAGGCAGAGAGAGAGATAAAGAATGGAGTGAGAATGGAGAGAGAGATTTATTGGATTCTAGAAGCCAGGACCCTTGAGAGTAAAGAATATACAAGTACGTAATGAGATAGGATATAAAGATTAAAAATAGACCGGGAAGAGAGACGCGAACTAATTGTGATACTGTAAAGTAAGTGGGGAAAATAGGACGGAATAAAATGAGGCAGAGATAGATGAATATAGACAATGGCGTAGCTGGCAATTGCGTTACAACAGTACTTGTAATAGAGTTCCAAGTTATATACGTAAGGACTGTTTCATCATTGAAGTAATAATTTAAAATATTTATAATACAACTGGCGACACTAACAACTTGCGGTCTTACTCTTTGACGTAAAGGAGATTATCGGATGGCAGGACCTCAGATTTATCTCTACAGAGAAGACTGAAGAAGCATTTCTGATGGTATGAAGCAAGAAGATCAGTGGGAGTGAGACAAAGAAGAATGAAACAAAAAGAAGGAAGAAGAAAGACTCGTTTACCTTCGTTCTCGTAACGAAGCCCTGCTTCAAGGAATCATGACTCGTGCCCGAGTAATCATGCGAGGCCAATGGTACCATTGTCCGAGCCCATTATCTGGGGGTACCTTTGGGGCCCGTTTGCAATCCTTTCCAACATAATCGGGCCCTCTACTCAATCACATTGGTCATAAACTAGATCTGGTGCAATTTGAGATGAAATACTCTTGGTATAAGTAAACCGAAATATTATTCGAATAAAATAATGATGTGGGTGATGTGATACGTCTATACAGAGAAAAGAAAAAATCTGTGTACCATATTTTGGGTGGAAAATCTGATTCGGTTCAGAGACGCACTTTCCTTGTTATAGCAGATGGATCTCGTTCGCGAAAATTTAGTCTCCAATTTTATTCGCTACGATACAATGCGTCTGGTGTAAAAAATTTGAAACAACGAATCCGAGAGAAATTTGCAAAGCTATAGTTGAATAAAAAAAATAAAAAAAAAAAAAACAAAGTGACCAAAACAGAAAAAAAAAAAAAAAAAACTGGTCTCACTCTCTGGCTGCGATCCAGTACCTGGTCAGGAGGTTCGCAACGGCTAGATCTCTCCAGGAAGTCCGGACCGATGCCCGTTTCTGTGTCTCCATTTCCGGAGGTACTTCAACAGCTATACTTTGAATTTCTCTGACATTAAGAATTGTTTTTTTTTTAATTTTATTCATGTTTTCTTTTTCATTGTTTTATTCTTCATCAGAAGGGATTTTGGAAGAATCTTGGCGAACGCGTTACGAAACACGAGTGACATTTTTATTCGTCACAAAAATTATCTTCTCTTTCGTGCAAAAGTCTCGTATGAACATTTTGCGGTTATTCAGAGGTATCAGGTTCGTAGGTAATAATACGTTTCGAAATTGGGAAACTTTGCGTATCTTTTACTGGAAACGAATCATATCCTTGAATGAGAATTATTCTAAGAATATATTATATTTCGCAAGAATATATATTTGCTCATCGAACAGGAAATTGTGACGTTGTAATAGTCCGTTTTTTCAACGGGATTTACCACTTCATACATGCTTGCAATTAGTCCACTCTCTTAGACGATGAAATTAAACTGAACTGAACAGTTCTTAATACCTAAATATCAACTTTTCAGAACCTTACCTATACCAAGAAAATTAGCATAAGCATTCGGCACGTAATAATTATCATCCAAGGCGTAAGTCAGCTGATCACAGATATAATGACGATAATCTCATGCCTGAGAGCTTAAACTGTGGGTATGACGTGGGGCAGATATGTAGGCTGTAGAAATTGATACTCTAATTGTTCGAATGATCGCAATATTGCATCATAGTAATTTCCAGAATTACGTTTACTGTGTCAGCAAGGTTATGCTGATCATTTTTCCGGCCTATTTACCGTATCTGATTCTCGATCTTTCCACTTTCCTCGCCTTGCGGACTTTCGTACAGTTTCAAACGAATTATTTTATTAATTTTTTTATCTTTTATCTTGACTTGAACTCCTTCCGTATGTTATTGCGGTCATACTGTTGCGAAGAAAACCTATCTAAGAATTTACTGTAAGATATAAACTACAGATTCATATGTTGGGATAGCTCACTTCCTTCGTGTGTTTAATATTCCTACAACTTTCCCGTCTTCTTTTTTCCGTGACAACGTCAGGGATTTTTACTGACGATCCTCGATTAAGGTTCGACGCCAACCCTATTCCAGTAAATTTTCGTTTCCAAAGTTGTCTGAAGGTCTAGTAGGCTGAGGTAAAGGGAGATGGGAAGGAATCTCATAGTCAAAGATTTGTGTCAGATTCCCTGAGGGGCCTGGGTGGATTTGGGGCCCCGCAATCAAACTGTCTGAGCAAATTTATGCGGTTAGGCCTTGCTTATAATAGTAGGTTTATCTCCTAACCAATTGCTACCAGCATTCGTGAGTCCCCCAGCTTGGGGCCAGTCCGCGAGTTACAACTTACAGTCGGTAGCACGTACCGGGGCCTTATGCCACTTCTATCCTCTCCCTTTTCCCGTCCCTTTCCCCACTACGTCTGGACCTCTCTTATTCCTCTCTCTTCTCTCTTACCTTTGCCACCATCCACCTCGCTGATGGTCCAGGGAATAAGAAGTCACGACCAGTTTCCTGCCCGGTCGACCAACTTTGAATGTGATTTATGCTAATTTGGTAATTACAGTTTCGTCTCGAATATAAATATGATGGGTGTCAATTTATGAGGGACAATGTTTCCGTTTTATTTCTCATTTTGCCGTTTCTTATATTGCTCGGTTTTACTGGTTTCCATTAGTATTACCAGGCTCAGGCTCTTGGTACTGCGATAACGATTTATACGCGTAAAAACGATCGGTGAGTGTTATGAGACGTATTTAGTCTAAGTCAAAAGCACGAGAATTCCGTACTGAATAAAATATACACACATCGCGAAATATGTATGGTCATGTTGACTCAAGCCACGTGGAGTTTTAAGAACTGAACGTACGACAAAAACATGTTTTTGCACTAGTTTATATAATTTCTTATACCCAATAGTCACCTGCGAGTGTACATTTTTTTTTCTCTCTTTTCTTTCCTTCTTTTTACAGTTTATCGTCGTTTTTTCTTCGCCTTGACGGTTTGGTCACGATACAAAGTGAGTCACCGAATCCTCCACGTGTCTCAATAATTAAAACAACACAGTTCCTCGACTTTGACTCATCGTTCTGCAATATTGACTTTGAAACGAACCACCGTTTTTAACCCACACTTATTCATCAAATGAATATTTACATTACGCTTTGCTAACATAATTCTATACTATAATCTACATTGTCAATTAATTCAGCCATCTGACAATCAGTGAATTGATATTACCTTTGCAAACTCTATTTTTCAATCCATCGCATACCTATATCGCGTGTCAACGACATAGATGGCTTACATACGTATTGAAAAACGGCACGTGCGTCTATAGTCTCATGTTTTGCAAATATATATATATATATATTTTTTTTTTATTTTGTTTTTTTCGAGGACGCTAGGCGAGGAACGAAAATAAAAATTGCTAATACGATTAAAGGATTCCATTTTCTAACCCAGTAATCTCTTTCTGCTTCTTCTTTTGTTGTTTGTTTTTTGACAATCGATGCGGTTCACGCCTACGAAAGAAGAAAACTACGATCGCTAATGTAGCAGCGGCCGCTTAGTTGGACACTGTGGTTTTCCATGGAGGACAAAAAGAAAAGCGAAGAAAAAAAAAAAACTGTAGGAAAGGAGACTACAACGCTTTCCCGTTTACTATATACTAACAGAGCTACGTAGTGTAACTCGAAAATCGAATAACGTAAAGAACGGAACTTTCTCCGTCTCCGAAACGTGAGACGAGGTTAAAAAAATCTGTCTAATAGGATTATAAAATAGTATAAATCTCGTAAAGATCGAGAATGGGCATTACTATGGGCCACAGAACCTCGACTAGTCTATAGAAACGATCTTGGGTGCAGCACGAGCGATCCGGCCCCGCCTCTTATCTCGGATCTGTGTTGCGGTCCTCCGCGAGCGAGGCCCAATAAAAAAGAAAAAGAAGGAAAAGAAGAATAAGAAGGAGAAAAACACAAATAAGAAGAAGAAGAAGAAGAAGAAAAAGAAGAAGAAGAAAAAGAAGTAGAAGAGCGGCCAAGAAAAGGACGTGAAGAAAAATGAAGAATAAAAGAGAAACGGAAAAAGAAATAAAGAAAAAGGTCAAAAAGGATCTGGCCCGTAGCTACCGGGCATTGGCCCCCTTCCACAGCTAGTTCCTCGTACCTCTCTTCGTTCCCCTTTTCAGCATCTTCGTGGTCCACCCGTAGATGGTGGATCCTCAGACCTGGAGGCTAGAGGCCGGAGATCGAGACTCGACCCGAACCTGGAATACAAATCTGCACGTGAAGTAAATAATTAATAAGATGATCTCAAACGTGGCACCGGAGTATCAGATTTCTCGTCTTATTTCAGAGTAACGATTTCAATCGCGTATATCCTACAAGCTGCAATTGAATTTCTTCTCTTCTTCCATTCAATGTGTTGTTTTCCTTCATTTTTTATTCTCTTATTTTTTTTTTTTTTTTTCATTTAATTTAATTTTTATTCATTTTATTTTCTTTACGCAACGCAACGTTCAATTAAGGGCAAATGGGCGGAGAGGCAGATCACTCAGTTTCAGTTCGAGACAAACGAGAACATAGAAAGTATAGAGTAATTGGCAAGCGCGAGGGAGACGGACTGGAGATGGAAGGACCGAGAGAAAGAGAGGTATGATAATATCACGGAAATCTAGGCGTGCGGTGATCCAACCTGAACGGATGAGTCAACCTGGACTGACAAGACCAAAACTGAACCTATTATTTTCAAACTTTTCTCCTAAATTGAGTAAACTCATGCCGTTGCACGTGTTAAACTGACCTCAAAACCATATATGAGTATAACTATACATATCACGGTGAAAAGACCGTGGCATGGTATTATACATTACAAAACGAAGGGACAGTATCTATTCTGTCCAACGTTGCATCAAGATTTCGATGTACCGGTTTGGGAACACCGAGTCTCCGGCTCTGACGATCAGATCGGGAGATGATATTTACTGGTTTAGCTTCCGTGACAATCTTTCCCCTTCCTATAATCCATGATTCATATAGGTATATTCTTTTTTTTTCCAGCGTTGTATTTAATCGCATTAGCTGACAAAGTAGGTACCTTATACATGTCGACGTTATCGAGATGTAGGGATATTATAGTACCGGTACATACAGGGTTCGGGGGAATGGCAGCAAGTGTTTCGTGATGAAAAGAAATTAAAATGTCTGGTTATACTCGTTCGTAATTCTTCAAGCGTTTAAAATGAATATAGACGGATGATTTTAATCGTGGAATAATTTGGCGAGGAACCTTTTGAGCTGGTTGATTATAAGAAATGGTTACGGTCGGAGCGAATGACTCATCGCGCTTTTACTGCAAACTACGGACCGTAGTATTAACTACGTCAGATAGTTCTATAATCGTAAAAAAGATAGTTGCGGTTTGAGTCTTGTAGATTAGTCAGTGTCTAAACTTGCAAAAATTATCAGCACCCACTTCTTTTCAAACATTTTTTTTTCCTTAATTTTTTTTGTTATTTCTTGTTTATTTCTTTCTATATATTTTTATTATTTTACTTGTGGCAATCGACGGTCGTTAAGTTATGCCTCGCAAGTTACGTAAAAGTATAAAGACTTGCTTTTGAACTCATCAGCGCTTACATCATCCGGCAAAACAAACGCGGCAAAAAATCGAGTCTTACGTTTCCATAAAAATAATCGGATCTGATATCTGAATATTTGTATAAATGACAGAACGGTTCGAAGGGGCGGAACGAAAGAAAAAATACACACATGTATGTATAACAATACATTTGGAACAAAGTCAAACGAAAAGAGGAACAGGAAAAAGGAACACGAACACGAAGAAGATGAAGAAGCAAAAAAAAAAAGGAGAAAAAGAAAAAGGAATAGAATGAGTAAAAAAAATACACAAAAAGAAAAAGAAAAAGGAGAAGGGGTCGGCTGGTTCTGGACTGTTGTAGTATTGGTCCCAGTACCATCACGAACACTGCCACAAAATAGGCTCGGACGAGATGGGACGGGACGGGACGAAGTTGTTGTGATCCAAACCTGTTATGGCTGCCCGTGCACGTGGGCGTTTTGAACAAGGAGAGACAGGAGAGAAAGAGAGAGAGAGAGAAAAAGAGAGAAAAAGACCAGCTAATAACTGGTTTTGCCGAAGACAAGACCAAGCCAGAGGCTGAAGGGTTAGAGCTGTGGAGAGGCAGAGAGAACGAAGGGTAGGAGGTTTCTAATGTTCTTCTTTTCACTACACGTCATGACGAGCAAGAAGAAAAAAGAAAAAAGAACCATTAAAGAACCTCAAGATTGGTCGCTGCTCAGAAAAACTATTAGCTACATGAAATATAGAGTTACGTATATATGCACAAAACCTCAAGAGCCCAATTTTCTTTGGTCAATCTTGACTGAGGTCGTGATAAAGGAACTCGTGCTTATCCATCGAATTCGAAAATCATATCATATCATATGATTCGCCGATTCATTGTGTCGTAAAAAAAACAAAAACTGAAACTCGTGCTGGTGAACATACTTCCCGTAGCATGATTTTTCAATTGGTTGGAAAACCAGAAGTGGGTATGGCATCACCTCAACTGCATTATATATATATATATGAGATATCATCTTCTCGTATGAAAGAAAAAAAGAAATTCTCGAATGAAATTAACGTGCGAAATTTGACCGTATACTAAACCCGTGATCCCCATCTCCGTCCGGTTGGCAGAGAGAAAAAGAAAACCGGGTGGAGAAAAAAAGTAGAAAAGAAACTGAACAAATAATTACTTTAAAGTAATTTCAATCAAGACTGTGTGTACTAATGAAAACGAGCAAAAGTTGTGGGGGTACAATCCTCTCGGGAAGTTTCAAATTTCGAGTATCTTTTGATATGAAAATATGAAAATAGACCTGTCTACATATCGAAACGTACTATAACACAATTGCCAGCTGAAGCAAGGAGTGATTCTTTTCATCAATTTTCACTGCTGCACATATCCCACATGTGACGATAAAAAATTATAACGAGGTTCGAGGTGCGTATTGAACGTTGAACGTCAAACCCGGTTTTAACGCTGCAGGGCGGCTGTACCGACTCTGAAATGTACACGTGTGTCATATTGCAGCTCTCATATATCATACATGATATATTACCTACATTTTTATAGAAAAGTTGTACTCTCCGGCACAAGGTCCTGCAACTACTCTTACAGTAGAGGTGCAGCATAAAAAAAAAAAAATGAAAAAAAAAAAAATAAATAATATATATTGATAGTGAAATTTCGTTTTTCTGTAAACTGCAGTGAGGAACTGTTTCTTCCCTAAATACATTTCTCGATTAGTTCGCTATATGTTAATCGAAATTGGCGTATGGGGTGGTTGGCAAGGTTCTATTTCTGCTCTACGTTTCTGGCGAGTTCAACGTTTCACCTAGAAAAATAAGAGAGCAAAGTATATAAATATATTATGTATCTATGTACGCGGAGGATGAAGCGAGAAAAAACAATAAAAAAAACGGAAAGAAAAAAAGTTAAAAAAACGATTTACCGTTATTTCCAGGAAACCGCTTATACCGCCGTCGATTATAACTACTGACGACCGATGCTTTTCACTCCGTATAAAGGAAAATCTACTCGATAAAAGATTCACTCGATTCCTGTAAGATTTGATTCGGTACTTACATGACTTCCGTGCAGCTAATATTTTCTTCTCTTCTCCTTTGCTGCTATGCAACGTATACTAAAAGGGGGACTGAAGAGACACTGAGCTCCCGTTTGATGTCACAGCTTGTCCGCCCACTTCTTCTCTTCTTCTTCTTCTTCTTCTTCTTCTTCTTCTTCTTCCTCCTCTTCTTCTTTACGGCGTACAAATATATTGAAAACCCTTCGGCTCACGCGATATTTTATTATTCATATTTGGTCGACGGCTTCTGTATATTAATTGCGCAACGAAGAGTTGCATATTGATTAATCTCGTTTGGGGTTTATTCTCATTGTGTTTTTTAATGCCATAGAGGATCTGGACTGCACCCCGTGCACACAGTATCACATCGTGGATATATACCTATAAGTGCGGTGCGGAGAGTTCAAACCTGTCAGATAAATTATCTAATAACCGACTACCGATCGTTTCCAAGCGAATATCCTTTCTCGTGCAAACTAGTTTTCCCTAATGGGCGATACCCCATTGGTCAGACTCCATTCTACAGCGAAATACGATTGGTTGATTCCGCGAGAGATCGGGAATCACCAAATCCTCCTGGTGCAGATACAACTCCTCGAACGAACCGAGGAGTCACGTTGAACTCCTTCAACCGGTTTACTCTCTGTCTCTCCGTTCTTAATGCATATCGTTGTCTCTTTCCATCGGCTCCTTTTTCTTCTCTAAATCCAATAAATAAATCCCGTCTCTCTCTCTCTCTCTCTTTCTATCTTTCTCTTTTTCTCTTTTTCTCTCTCCTCATCTCACGTGCAGTACCCCATACACTATCTCCGGCTTAAATCATACCTTATGTCCCATGGTCCTTTCGTTTGTTCCCTCCTCTCTCCTCCTTTTAACCACCTCATCCACCCCAGCTATCCTGTTCTTGGGACCGGGCCGAATCGGGCTCATAAACACCGTGGCCCTTTGAAAAGATATCTTGATGCGAGGAATATGTGTATATATAGATATATATATATATATCTATATGTGTGGACCAGAGTCGGTCAGGGGCGGCGTGGAGGGATATTATAGGTAGGAAGAGCCAGGGTCCAGAGAAGTGGATGGCACCCACATCGCGGGTTTCACCTGTACGTACTTACCCACACATAAAGATGATTCACCTATACGCATATGTACAGGGTAAACGAGTGTGTAACCTCTTCGCAACCCCCGGGACAACCGACCGTGACGTGTCTGTTGTCGGTGTGAGATCTGCCTCGCAGTGGCGTGTTCCATGGTACGATTTATACGCATGGATCTGGAGATTGTCTACGAGAGGTTCACCTATATCCGTATACATGGGGTTCAGGGAAAAAGATTTCACTCCGTTTTAAATTCAATTATAAATTTTATCATCGTCAGTACAAACGCTGTGAAGATGAATCAACTATACCCCTGTATACTGTTGAACGTAGTTTATTTATCACGTTAAATTATCACTATTGATGAACAATAATAGGTTATTAGAAAGGCAACGACCTCCCATGTTGAACAATCATTTTTTATTTCGTTAGAATTTCATTTATCGTTATAGAGATTCAATTCATTTATGATCCCTATAGCTAATTTTTGTGCAGACACCATGTAGACTCGTATGGGAAGTTTAGCCTTTTCAACGAATTGGAAGAGTGAGTGGAAACAGCCTTATGCAGAAGTGTGAAACGCGGCAGTGGGTAAAATCTGTTATTTTATTCTAATCCTTTCATGGATTTTTTTTTTATTTTTTTCAAACAAAAAGACGAATTTTAATATCTTTGAATCTTTAATATATATACCCACACGAAGTCTGTGGGATGAAGCTAAACCATAATATGGAACTTAAAAACTGTCCATCATTCACAGAAGTGACAGCGAAATGGCTAAGAACTTTGCTATTTTAATGCCGACACCCGCATTTGTAAAGTACGTCATAAACAAGTGGAAATTAATTGTCCATTCAAGGTTCATTCAAATTTGGCTGACTGAATAAATTTCGCTTAGAGATATCGTTGAGCGATTAATCTCCGTTTATATACTATCTACATACAAGCTTGGTATATTCTATAGCATTGCGTGACGACCATACCAACCGACAATAAACAAACCCTTTTTTGATTTGCTAATCTTAACTTTGTGCTAATTTTCTGCGACCGAGATAATATCGCCCGATATATCTGCGTTGACTTTTCGATCAACTCTAGTTTGTATATTGAACAGCAGTTTTCTTTCCTTTTTTTTTTTTCAATTTTCAATAAAAGCCAATTACTATTTGCTACAAAAGCAATACCTATCTACTTGTGCAACATGCTCGAATACTTGTTCTTTATAATTGAAAAGAAAGTCGCTCAGACGAGTGTAAATTGATTTTCATTTACTGTGCGAATGATTTTTATCTTTTTTCTTATTTTTTTTTTTTTTTTCTTATTTTCTTGTAGAGGATTAATCAAGTGTGAATGTTTCTGTTTGATCGTCAGTATCATTGATCAACCTCATTATCATTTCCTATCGATGTAGAAATGAATTGAGAAAAATTGTACCGTAGATAGTATAGTATGCATGCATCGATCTAACGGCAAGCCTATAAGCTTGCTTTGATCCTACCTCTCTTTGACGAGTGAAGTGTGTAAATTGACATCCGGTGAGAGTTCGTCGCACCTAGATAAGCGCTATCGACGTTGAACCTAGAAACCTGCAAGTTTCACAGACTCGAATCTGCATTCGAATCGAATATCTGAAACCTCGATCGTCGTTATTCTGTATCTCAGGAAGTGATACCCGCAACGATCGTGGAAACTTTCGACTATTCTATACGCATACCCATATACTTTATATAAAATATATATATATTATATACATTTGTATGTATATATATATGTATATATATATATATATATATACAGCTGCCAATATGGCAGCGAAATATCCCCTCCGTGGAAACTAACAATAAGTCAATGACCAGCGATCAAGCGTTCTAGCGGAATCAACTTTCGTCGATCTGATATGTTTTCTGCCGCCAATGGCGCACTCGGCACTTTTAAAGGCACTGACTTACGTCGATTTGACTCAACTCAACTTTCTATATACCTACGAACCATCGAACGGTTCGTATCGCGTCGAGAAAATATGTACATACGAACGTCATCTGCCAGTTAAATTTCTATAAACAAATTACAGTCTCTGGTTTCTTTTTTTTTTAGCTTTATTTTACTGGTTCGTTGACCTGATATCGAACATCTTTATTCATTTAAAAAATAACAAAAATTTCCAGCTGTTTTCAACTTGATGTTTCATCGAATCATTCGACGTAACGTATACGTATAGAATGATATTCTTATTCAAATGTTGCAGTAAACTACTTTCGATTAACCACAACTATTAGCAAATATTAAGTTATAGAATTGTAATCGTTTGATTAATTAACTACTGGGACTTGAACTTTTCTGTTTTCAGACTGGACATAAAGTACCTTATCATCCCAGAGCACGGTACGAATTCTGCGCATAAGAAGAGTAAAACTCGTCCGTCGTCGCCGTTTAAAAAATGAATGATAAAATATGTAGGAGCCTCCGCGGGAGGAGGTAAGGTAAATCAATTCAATTTATAGCTTATGTCTTTGTTACGACATAGAATCAGCCCACGTATTTCTGTTAGTCTTAGTTAACGATCTTTATAAATCTTTAATAACATCGATAAGTTGTATATATATGCAATATACATGTACAGCATACATGGATGTAATATATATATGTTCTGGTTGATAAAAGCCTTGGATCTTAGTTTTTATAACAATAAAATCCGGGAACGTTGATTGAATAATAAAATAATGGAAAAAAAGAAAACTTGCCTAACTTTTTCCATAACGATTCCATCCAATACCCCTCTCACATACATAAATGACCCAATCCTAAAATTCATATCGTTTCGTCTAACTTTCGATCGATCGTTTACGATACTTATTACATCACCAATTCGAAACAAGAGTAGTTTATCTTTTGTTCATTGTGTCAAGCGTTTTCCTGGATGTATCATTCGGTTCCAATCACTACATGCCTACATACAATGAGATTTTTCTTTCTGTTTTTCTCTGCTTTCGTTCGCCATTCTCCGAACTATTATAATAGAAATTATTCTCGTTTACCAAACGCTCCTAACTAATGGAGGTACCCCAACACCGTAGGTAAGCTTACTTGAGACAATTCCACTGTGTATAGAACTCTAGAATACACAGTTTAACACAACAGGCATAAATCATCGTACTATTACTTATATAGCTATCCAGCTATCTCTGTGTATATATATTACACACATTTATTGACGTCCATTAAGACCTCGTACCGGCGCACGTTTCTGTACGACAATAGTATACCAGTGTCTTGAGTCATCGGTATGTACCGCAAATTCCACCTTATAAATTTAAACGTTTACCGGAAATATGTCAATATATACCACACCAATGCGATACTAAATTAGAATTAGAATTGGCGAATTTGAATAAATAATTGCACAAGTATTCTACAACCTGTCCTATACCAACTCATATATGCCAATACCAGTACCTTGGCCTTACAATTAGTATAACGTCTCCATATAGGCTCGGTTGGGTTTATACGTATACATACAGGGTGGCCATTTAACGTGCGACGTTTGAGAAAATTTGGAAAAATACAAAAAAGATCTAGCGAATTAGTGTACAAAAAAAAGTTAAACAATAACGTTGACCCTTGTTAACAAAATTGGGGTTTCACTGCGTATCCGTAAGACCCGACTGTTAAATTTTTTAGATTAGTTCAAAAACGACCACCCTGTTTTATTTCTTTACCTGACTCAGGCAAAATTCGACCAAACACGTGTTTGGGATAGTGTATAGCTTTTGTCCGACTTTTTCGACGATATCTATTCAGCTTTCGAAAAAGTTTTCCATCCTATGATTGACCGTGGACACCTAACTTCTTCACGGTTTAATTTCCACCTGAAAGCACAACGAAATCGCATGTGCCTCTGCGTTTAATTATTCGCTCTACTTACCTGCGTTACTCTATCTATCTAATCGGTCTGGCTGTCTGTCTATGTCGATATTTTGATACTTATTTAAAGTTTAGATTTATCTTTTATGTGTAAACAGGTAAACGGATTATGCAACTAGATACGAAAAAATATATATATACACCTTTATAGAAAATCAACACAGCCTGATCTCGAGATTAGACTCGGATTCAATATATCTCTATATATTATATAAATAAAGTGCGCTACGATTAACGATAAGCGATAAATTTTATTTATAGAAGATCGGTAAATTTCCTGTATTTATATGTTAGTATCTGGTAACAATTCTGAACGATAAATCGATCTGGGTATAGCTATGATGGTTGAGAAATAATAGATACCGTTGATGAGTTACTATAGACAGACGTTAGCGTCGACATATTGTTCGATGTCGGTTGGTTCGAAGGGTTCTTCAAGCTCGGATTTAACTCAAGGCTTTCAACTTTGCATCTTCCTTGTCCTCACCGACATTTATAATATATCTCGACATGCCAGCGATAATAATTTACCAATATTTTTATCAATTGAACACCATTCTACCTTTAGAAATAGTCTCGAAGCTAGAAGTGAGAATCTAAATTCATTTGGCCTTTTCACACTATCGTTTCACAAGCATTACATGTCATAAATCAATTGTCAAAATTCATTGTCGAAAATTGACTACAACTTGACTCCATACGTCACAAGTTAGACAGTGAACAATTTGTTCCTCGACTATTTATACCGGCTAGGTTTATATTTAAATCTCATCCATCAATGAACTTAATTTTCACGAAGAGACATAAGAGTTTACACTCCGTTGGTCGTAAGTGCAGCTCAAAGACGAGCCATCTTCATTATAGTTTACTGTAATGGGATGATAAAGCGAAAACTCATTACCGCATGAAAAAAGAAAAAAAAAAAAAGATGAAAGATAAAAGAAAAAAAAAATGGTGTAAAAGAACTCCTTGCAGGGATTTTCAGTACCATAATCTACAACGGGTCTGTAAATGTATGCAAAAATTTAATCACCGCGCTGTGTGTGCACACTCCACGTCTTATCGAAGGAGTGTATACCCGGGCATTACGACCTTCTGGGTTTAACGCGTCGATTTCATTTGTTTGCCAAAGATAAGTAGTTAATAAGTTTCTATTGTTTCTTATCGCGGTTAAGCAACGTCGTGCCCTCCTCTTCTACTCGATTGCTCTATGTAGTTTATGTATTCGTGTGTACTATGGGTACGAAGGGGAATACATGTACAGATTTATACTACTAGGCGAGTTCTCTGCAGTCCATCTTTACCGCAGAAACTCATACGAATCAGTCCGAGCAAATAGAGAAGAATCGCCAGTCACGAAATTAAAGAATATACTATGCGGGTATAGACGTATAGGTATAAAAGGTGGATTGGGAACGTATTTCAGATTTCTTTCATCTCTTGTTTTCTCAATTATTTTTGTCCGTTCTTTTTTCTTCATCCGCGTCATAGTCGGCCCCAGATTTGTCGTGGGCCTCAGGTCCCAAAGAGCTCTGAGTGCTCCGTTCCAAATGATCTCAAGCAGAAACTTCGCTTTCCAAACATTAACCGGCGAGGCGAGCGGTTCTTAAGTCTAAGGTCAGCACAGGCTGTAAAAAGTCAAGTGAGGCTAGGTTAACGAAACGAGAACACTGCCCTGCCTCTATCTCCATCTCCATCTCCATCCCCGTATCTTTCTCTTCCTATCTATTTCTCTATATTATTATTTCGCTAATAATTCCTTTACGGTCAAAGATATAATACGTTGGTATACGTGTGCGTATATGTAAGTATTGAGACTTTGAATTTAAAAATCAAACAATCTGATTAGAAGTTAGACGCGCGATCGTCGTCGACGAAACGTCTCGCAAATCAGCAACCGCGACTAGTAGCTGACTCATTCAGTTGTTTGCGTAACGCAAATATATACCTACACGTATTATACGTCTGCGTATGCCTAGTCATATTAATGTTAAAGAAATATTACCATACATTCATGTAGAGTATGTATGTATGTATGTACGGACGTGTCTACCTATAACATGAAAGAGAGCAGCGCGCGCACGATTATAGACTTATGTACATACCTCGGCATAGGTATATGTATACTAAAACAGTAGTCACTTTCAAATGCGCGAACGAATAATTATGACTCTACTTAACGATTCTAGAAGCATCGCGCGATGCTCGACCATTGCGAAAGGGTGGAATAATTTATAAAAAAAACATCATTCAGTTTTAGGTTATTTTTTTCATCTTAAATTTATTCAAAATTCATTTCCTTTCTATAATATAAATAATGTAATAATTTTTTTTCAATTTTTAGATAATTCATTTAAGAAAATTATTTTATTAAGAATTGTACTGAATATTAGTAAAAAGTGAAAGGCGTTTATATTCAGATTTGAAACATAATCGAAGTTCCCATTTAATGAAATCTCTGGACATCAAAGACCCTGGAATACGTCGTAACGTATTTCGCCATCAATCTTGCCCTAGAGTCATAATAACGTACGATTTCATCAAGATGCAATAATTAATTTGTTTGAAAATTCAAATCAAGTCGATCAAAAGTTGGGCAAAAATGTTCTTTAACTTGTGGTATACATAGATATACCTATAATCCAGGTATGGGCATCTGGTATAGGAGCGTTGACTGCCTGGCCGTGACCCACATCTATGGGCTTACCCTTCTATGCTATGATCCTCTATCAGCTATCCTCCACGCTCTACCAGTAGCACGAGTTGCAAAGGCTAAGTAATCCCAGATCGTTGCGGCAGCTCAAGCTTACCGTAAGTAACGTAAGTATAGCACAAGGCAGGCGCGCTCAGTGCTTGATCGCTGCGAGTCTTCCGCAATAAGAAGAGGTTCTTCAAGCTTATGTATCAGTATGGGTACTTGCGTTGGGAGCACCTAGGTGTGTTATTCTTTCTTGTCTTACCGCCTACCTACTCCCCGCCCTTGGCCCTCGTGGTTATTCTCGATCTGTAGCTGTGGGTATACCGAGTTAACTTTCGAATGGTACCCCGTTAAATAAATGATAAATATACAATACAGGCGAGAGGTAGTGATTAAGGGTATACCTATATAAGCTATGAAACTGTATGGACGGGAAAGAAACTAGCGTAAATATGAACTGAGGTTTATCGCTTTCAGAAATGAGACGTAGGCAAAGATTTTATTGCATTTTATTTTATTCCGCCTTTCTGTTACTCGCGGAACCTTTTTGCTATTAGTTTCGCAACGCGGAGCCCGAGTTCCCTGGCAGTAGTCAAAACACCGCTATCATATATACGCACAGTTTTATACCTACATTTATCGTATATATGTATAATGTTTGTCGATAACTACATACATATATAAATGTGTATAGCGTATAACTGAGATTGTTGACAAAGCATTATTTCCGAATGTATAAATACAATACGAGTTTAGTCCGAGCGTTTGAATTGATTCCAAAAATTGTAAAAATAATCCTAGTTTTTTTAATACTGCAATGAGAATTTCGAAGTGGAAAAATTCAATGCAGCGAGAAGATTACGAGTGGAAAAATTCACTCGATTACGAAACGAATCACTTCTCGGGATCTTTACTCGCGGGCTCAAAGAACAGGTATATCTTTGGTTGTTTGTGCAAACGAAATATATAAAGTCTAATAATAGCTAACTATCTGTACCGAGATGATTGTCGAAAGTGTATTTGTTCGGGTGTTATTGTATGCGCTGACCACTGCTCCGTGACGTATTCTGGCTATGAGATGTTCAGCAAATTTAACGAATCATTATTTATCGCTCATTGTTGAAACGGATATTTTTTAGATTCTTATCCGATTAGAATCAAGCATACGCCTTATAGCTAAAGGACTACCATTCTACCTGTATACGTTAATTTATCACTTTTCGATGATTTATCAACGCTTCAATTCATCAAAAATTTATACAGATAACTGCCCAATGAAATCGCCTGATGTAATCAATGATTATTCAATCAAGATTAGTTTATTAAAACGATCTTTCATTTCCAAGGGATAACCATCTCAACGACTCCACGGTCTCCCACGCCTTGCAGAAACCTTGAGCCCATACAGAGATGAGAAGACTCACAGTCTTCACACTCTTATTACCCTTCTGTATAATTGCGGATAGATGGTAGATATTATTCACTCTTTATTGCGACACGTAATCGTCGTTAATTTGCCAAATCTTAACCGCAATCGTGGGCATTGCGAAGCGATCTGCATGCGGTTCCTCAAGATCGTGATTACGTACCCTTTCGACATTTCTTTGAATATAAATTTTCAAACGCTTCCCAGGCATTGAAGCTTCGCAGTATTTGATAAAGTATTGCGTAGATATTTCTTCTGATCATCAAAACTGAGAAAAACGACAAGGCGAAAGTATACCTATATGCATTCACGTGATTAATCCCGAATTTATCACCCTTTCATGTCGTTAAAAAACTTTCATTACAAATTGCAAAAAGCACAGCTGGTGTGAAAAGTTTAAGAATTCCATCGTTATTTCATAACGACTTTGGCACAATGCTATATATAGGTATTTCGTTCGAATCTATTAGTTTAAGTAATTCCAATTCTTTCTCTCTCTCTCTCTCTCTCTCCACGTGCGTGAGGTAGAAATTGGCATTGAGGTACTGAGCCGGCGATTCTTTGTGAAATGGAAGTCGCGATTTAGAATCAACAAACAACTATACATATACCTACGCGTATTGCTCACCGCCTCGTGCCGATTTCACGATAAGGATTCGATCTTAGTGAAGGAATGCTAAGGTGTGGATGAGTGTATATGTAATACGTGTAACGTACAGAGCTTGAAAGATATTGATACAAAAGTCAAAACTGTAGAATCGTGACATCAGTTAGATGCCAGCATTAGCTTAGAACTCCGAAGTATACCTGGGTACTAGTTTAGAGATATACCTGCCGACAGTCACTTCATCAATCACTCGGCAAAGATATAATTAATGATACGATTATAAGTTGAAAAACAGAATTTTTTACATCGAGGTTCAAACCGTTGCACGTGGCTTATACAATAATTAAATTCGTCCTATACTTATGCACATACCCATTCAACGAAGATATGTCGTCATCTTAATCAAATTTGCATCTATATCAGTCAGGGCGATTATAAGTGCAGAAAAGAGGAATGAATGTTTTCTAGCCGCAAAAACTATTTTAGCATTCTCGTTTTGGATATAAATAGTATGCGAAATTCATACCGGTAGCTTTTTTTTCTATTTATTTATTTATCTATTTTTTTTTTTTGTAAAAGTTCATCAAAAGCTAGGAAAACCGTTGACACAGGTATAGAACACCATTATATGTACTTATACGGTTATGTATAGAATCAAGTGTACGATTGCGGATCAGACTTTTACATTTTTTAGAATCGAGTAGATTTCCTGTTTCCGGTTCACTGAGAACAATAGGTCACCGCGTCTACGTTTGCATTGTCTCTACAGAGAATTCTGCTTCGATCGCGATTTTACAACTCGACAATCTCCATTGTATAAACACTCGTGTCCCTTCTCTGTGTTGTGCACTCTGTGGTATAAATAGGTACATACATGTATATATATACATATATATACATATATATATATATATATATATTTATTTCACAGTTATATAGGCACATTACATATGTAGTTATATATTTACTGCACAACGATATAGCACATTCTACATATGCCCTATATATACCCTCGCATGGAGAGTTTTATTCTGCTGTCATGAAACCGAAGAAGAATCGCGATTTTCATACGACGTATATTCATGGTATTCGCGAGTCAAAAATCAAGAAGACTAATGTGAGGCGATATGACAAGGTACTCTATATTTGAAGAGCAATATAGAGATTACACGCGTGTTCCGGTATTTTAAAGATATGTACAGGTGTAGCAGTCCTGGATATTATGAAATCATATATATTATGTGTTACATTTATACAGACGAGAGGGATGAGACGTTGAAAGGGTCTCGGAGGACAAGAACTACGATAAATTTCAACGAATTTCAAATATTAAAAAGCCTGAGGCGAGTGCAGATCACAAAAGGTTGTTATACTACGCCAGTGACATTATACAGTTTCATAAGTTACAAGACAACGTTAGTATATCTCAGACGGTGTATTATTTCCGAGACGTTTAATTTATTAAAATCTATTCAAACTGTTCGTAGGCTGGTATATAAGATAATCTCAACAAGGTAACCGCATCGTATACTTTATATCTATAAACCGTTTCCCACTTCACCTACTCGACTTTCTGTGTTTTTCTTCTTCTATGCAGCACATATAGGCATACGTATATAAAATCCTGTATTTAATGCGAAAAACAAGAATCGTCTTAAATCCATTGACTGACGTCAATTTTTACAATTCTTCCATTCGATTTGGCCGATATTCTTCTCCGTCCGTGACCCTGGGCCTTCGTAAAGTCATTCCTGTAACTGGCTCACGTAATTCTTTAAGCTAGCTCGTGCGGTAATCGCGATTGAATGCTTTGTTCGGCTGATCAAAAAAACTAAAAAAAAAAAAAAGAACAAATTTCTCAACTCTGCGTGACTGTTATATTACGAAACAGGTCGAGTAATATTCGAGGTGGGTAAACAAAATGAACGAAATGAAAAATGTATATATATATATATATATTTCGTTAAAAGCACGTCTTAGACACAGTATAAACGTGAACAATATAAGAGCCTCATCGGAATAAACGAGCGTTTTAATCCTGTAGGTAGATAGAGACTTTAGGGACAGTAAAATACATACATATATACCTCCTACTCGTAAGAAGGAAGTCTGCTCAAAGAACTAACGAATAATGAAACTATAATATAGTATAGCGTAATATGAATCGAAAGAGTTAATGCACTCGAACTATTGAGCTTAATATATGCGTAACAATTATTTTTAGACTCTGGTGTACAAGTTGCAAGACCTCATCAATTATGCAATGGAAAACCTATCGTAACTTTTACAATGTACCTTTGTACATGCATTATTTATTTATAGTTATATATAGAAGCTGTAATGCAACAAGGTGCCCTTAATAATTGTTAAAAAAAAAAAGTATAGTGGAAAATAATTGCGATGAACTATAGGTGCAGAAAGCAGAGGTAAGGTAAGGTAAGGTAAGGTAAGGAAAGATAAGAGGGTTGATTGATAAATCATTTTGATTATTATTAAACTTTGTTTATTTTTGTCACTCCTACTGTAAATATTACAAATTAGAAATAACATCACATATATAATATATATAGTGTATTATAGTACTAAATACGAAAGATATTGCGAAGAGTCAAGTGATACTAGACCTATATGTTTAGAAAATTGGATGCGATCGGATAACACCAAATCGGAAAATTTCACCGGTTTCAACCGACGACAACATTTATTTTAATATTAGATATTATTGTGGCCCGCGTTAGCTCTACCTATTATTTCCTCCCATCTTTTATTCATATTGATAGGCATGAGATCGTGTTGTCTCTTTGGTGTTTTCGCGAAATACTTTTATTTTTGCCCTGAAGGGGGTTGGGGTGGGTGAGAGAAATATCCATTCCTCCAAAACACCTCTAACTTATGGGTTATTAGTTTTTTTTTTTTTTTTTTTTCGAAATAGAACCAGAAATTTGGTTACGATACAATACTGTCACGAATTGTGTTATTTATTATTCTAGTACCAATACTTTGAGATATTTATCGAAGAACGTAAAAAAAAAAAAAAAATTGTGTAAATAATATATACGTATTTACATAAGTTAGAAGTGCAACAGCGAAATTATGCTTCCGAGTCTTCAGTTGACAATAGAATTGTCGATAAAAAGAAATGAAAAAAAATATAACAATAAAAAAAAAAAACACGGAACCACATAATTTCGACAATAAACTTATCGAAGAGCCTGCAATGCATACAAGAAGTTTGCATTACAAAATCCAGCTTATTTTCTCTGGGCTTTTACATAGATTCGGTTCTGTCGATTTTAATATCCGTAAATCTTACCGAAGGTTTTACGGATATACGTCAATCCACATTAGTTGTGTTCATATAATATAGGCGAAGCCTAAAATCGTATGTTAATATACGCGCGCAGAGATCGAAAGTCTGGACGTTGCTATTGCAAACCTCATATCGCGTCTGTGCGTGCCTATGCAGATATAAATACTTTATCGTAATATCGTTGTGTGAAAAATTAAATATTTTACATATATGTATATATAATATATATATATATACTTAAATATATATATATATATGTATATTAATTATAATTTCTTGTATTCTTTTTTATTAATATTATCATTATTTTAATTTTTTTTTTGTTATTTTTATTTTTTTTTATAGAATTTTTAACTCAGTATAAAATATAGACAATAGCATTCTATAATCTGTTTCCAGATAATCATCATAATGATATAAGATCACATTTATTGAAATATCGGTGGCGATCGGTTTGATTTCTACCAATTTTAGATCTTGACAAATCAAATCGACGATGCACACCGACGATAAACTGCTTAGAATCATGTACGTGTTTTTCTATAATTTAAATGGACATTTGTTTGACTTTGATGTGAAAAATTTAACGTCTAACTTCCACTTCTACACATGGTAGAATAAAAATTTTTGTGGAAAACGAGAATTTTTTTTTTCTTTTTTTTTTCGTTATTGCTTTTTGAAATGGACTGAGTGATCGAAAAGCCGCACATTCATCGGACAGCTTTGAAGAAAAAAAAATTATAAAAAGAAAAGAAGACAAGGATAAGAAAAAAAAAAAAAAAAAAGTAAATTTTTTGACAAATAAACAGAGAAGAAAAGAAAAACTTAAAACTTATATTAATCACACTTGCTTTTTTTAATATCACAATACCAGCAGCGGGTCCGTCTGTATTATCAACTTTTCCCAGCGGCAGATAATTATATAAAAAAAAATCCGAGATTATCGTACTAAATGTAAAAAAAATTGGAAAAAAAAAAACAATAAAAAAAAAAAAAAAATATACCATCTAACCAAAGCATTCGTTCGTTCGTTACTTCGTTCGTTCGCTTGCTTGCTTGCTTGCTCACTCGCTAACTATCTAACTATCTAACTCGCTCGATCGATCGAACACCCCGAAATTGTTTCTTTCCGTTTTTTTTTTTTTTTTTTTTTTTTCTTTTTTTTTTTTTGACACTGGTTCGTTTTATTGAATCCACAGGTACGGTTTTAAAAACTACGCTAAGGACAGTCGGCTACACATATAATAATAATAACAATAATGATGTTCATCATTATCAATTGGAAAACGAAAAATGAATTGACACTCTATGTTAGACGAATGTCTGATTTTATGTATCACGTAAAAAAAAAAAAAAAATAAAATAAAAAAAATTACAAAAAAAAAACCATCGAAATTTCATCGCGATGAATCGAGAATTTCGTAAATTTGAAATGACATCAATCGTATGTATATTAATGCGGGATTCGTAGCAGCCGTTATAAAATATTCGTAAATTTTTATATGAGAATGAACGATAGATATTATCAATGGTCCACGACCTGCACTTGAAGTAACTAAACCTATACCTACTTATACGACTAATATAATATAATATAATATATATATATATATATATACATGTATATATATATATAATAAAACATCACTTTTACACTACATATCACGTGAAATTTGTTAAAAAGTCTTAATGATGCATCTTCCTTAACGAAGACATTTATACCTCTCTTCTCAGAAGAGCTGCTACTACTATAATTTGTATTCTCTATCACAATATTATACTCCTAAATATTAGATTAAATATGTTTTCCGAATAGAATGCAGCTGATTCGTCGTCCTTGGTTCTAATTGGTTAAATTAACGGCTATTAAAGACATATTTATAACCTTTTGAGTGTGACGATTACCGGCTTATTAATATATATATATATATTTTTTTTTCTTTTTCATTCCTTTTTCCTTTATTCTCTAACCCTTACTAAAATATTATATATATATTTATATATATACATATATAGATATATATCTATGAGACGTTTTTTTTTTTTTTTTTGTTTCTTTGTTTTGCAAAATGTTTAGTGTTTTTTGTTTTCATATTATACCATTAAATTTTCAGCTGCAGTCTCTCTCCTCTCTGGATTTCCGTACATTATCCTCATTCCTCTTCTTCCACTTCTTCTTTTTGTTTTTTTTTTTACATTTTCACTTTTTTCTTTTTTCATGGACCTCTCCTTATTTTTTTTATTTATTTATTTTTTTATTCATTTTACTTTTTTCCTCTTTATTAAGCGCTGCTCGTAGCGATGAGAAAATCTTCAAATGGTTAAGACGTGTGTACGATGAGCTTCAAATAGCTTGCACACAAATAGCTGGCACATGTTCTTCAAAGTTTCTGTGTCCATCATTGATATTTCTCAATCATTGAGTAGTGGGTCATTTTTCAATCGATCTCAAATTGTTAAATGACTCTCAATGATCCTGCTGGTAAGATCGGTAAAGTTTCTTCTTTTCCAAAGTGAAATCCCTGCTTATCATTATAGTTCCACCTCGGGTAAGGTTTCTGTAAATAGAAAAAAGACATTCCTTAATCATATATATTTTTAAATTGAAATCCTTTCTTCTCAAATTTTCATCTATCACAATAGACTAGAATTAAGCCAAAATATTACTTACTTAAGAAATTGTGGCAGTAGAATATGCCACGCCGTATGATCTTGTTTTAGAGTTAGGTATAACTCAAAGGTGGAAACTGCGCTGGGATCACACTGGACTCTGGAAAGCCTTCGGCACAGATTGTCTGTTTCGAAGCTTATGAACAGTGTGCAGCCTCTGCAATAAAGATAAAAAAAAAAAATTCATTAATATAAATTTAAAAGAAAATCAGAGAGAATGTGGATGTGATTTAAATGTAGAAACGATTCCTGGTTATTGGAAGGAAAAAAAAAAGAACATCAAGTATGAATAATCACCTAAGACCACAAGGCTCGTTTTCAGCCATGGCGAGAACGTCCTCTGCAATTCTTGGGAGGAGATCTGCGGGTAGTAATACTTCGCCGCAAGCAAGCTGAGCATGTTTGGCTGCCCTGAGTTCAACTTCTAGTCTTCTCGCCAGTGCTTGGCAAGCACCGTCCAACTCTTCGGTTGCATATCCAGCTGTAAATAAAGAGAATAATAAATTTTACAAAACTAAAAAGTGAGGAATTTTTTTCGTAAGATGATCAAGCAGGAAGTGATGTTAGTTTTACCATATCAATATTCAATTAGTTGGTGAGGAAATATGATAAATAAAATATGTTTGATTAAATTTTTATAAAATACGAGGGCAGCTAGAGATTATTACGTAGATTATTCAACTGGGTTGTTAAACTTTGACAAATAAGTATTTTAAATACGTTTAGAATACGTTTCCGTGTTAGTTAAATATATTGCGAATGAATGAATTTTATTTTATTTTCTACAATTAGAGAAAAATTATTATTCTTCTTTTTTCTTCAATGTTATTATGTTTGTGCTTTTACCCTAACCTGAGTTAATTTATAATGAAAACTGGGTCTACTATTATTTCGATTAGTAAATATTTGAATACACGTTATACGTGTGTACGAATATAGGCCGGTTAGCCGGGACACCAGAAGGTCAAATTAACATGATGCAACACAACCCGCGAGTGTACACAGATAGCTAAGTATATCACGTAATAGTGAGTTGATAACCAAAAGTTTGAAAAATCGATGAAATATTTATTGAAGTTTAAATGAAATAGTTAACAACTTTTTCATTCGGAAGTATTGTGTAGGTATCTGATCAAGTTCATGTGCCACAGCTGATCTGGAAGATCAGCTGTGTGCCGGCCGGGTAAAAATCCCCCCTGCTAAGAACCGGGCGCACAGAAGAAAGGAGAATTTCATTTCAGAGAATGTTTCGAGACTGGAGTTTTCACAATTCAAAGAAATGATGATGATGATTATTAATATTATGACGATGATAGGATTGAACATAGAAAAGGGAAACTAAGGCGTCGACGATTAGCTGTGATAACGTACCTCTATTGTTGCTGAAATTTACGTTTACCGGACACGGTAGCACCTCCATATTAATAAAATATTTTTTTTTCTCTTATAAACACTTTTATAAAAGAAAATCCACAATGATCGGCTTAACTGCCGATAGAAAAAATACAATATTCTGGTATGTTCAACGGAACAAAAGATTACGTTACATGAGCCGGCGAAGCTTTTAAAGAAGCCACACAACCATCACTCACTCGTCTTTCAAACAACTGATTCGCCGGCACAGATGACGCGGTTTATATACCCGACGTTCCCCCTCTGCCGTCCCCCCACCAAATCGCCTAGCAACACCGGCTACGTGATGTCGCGCTCGCCTCGCACTTACTTCCCTTCGAGAAATGTCGTTAGTTCTCGGTTGTGCTCGGGTTTCAGGAAGGCTCGCCCATGCCCATCGCCCTACTAGTTTTCCGACACAAACGAAATACATACGTACTACATACATCGTTCTTTCATTCCGTACGATCAATTCGATTTACAATTATCTTTGAAAATTTCTCTTTGATTAAGCCAAAGCGTATGAGTGAATGTTCATAAACCGAAGTAAAGCATCACCCGCGAAAGATTACGAATCAGTTTAAACACTAGAACTAACATCACAGCTGAGATAGGCGACCAAGTCATGGTTAGACACCTGAAAGTGACGATGTATATCATTTTCTCGTCCGTGCATTGCTAGTTTCTTTGTTTCGTATACATAGGTATAGCGCGACGTGCGATACATGCATGAGGCTACATTTACCTCCGCTCGTACGTTGCTCGATGGTAGAAAATTGCCAGTGCAATAATGATTTAGTGCATTACCTACTGTCCAACTTTGTCTTAGTATTCAGCTTGTATAACGAGAAATAGATCGATTGTTGGTAGAAAGAAATAAAAAAAAAAAAAGAACAAGGAAACGATCGCGCTAACGATGAGTACATTATACATACAGCTGCTGTGTTCTATACACCTTATTCGATGTATAATGTGTTCAGTGATTGCGGACTGTTTCATTGTCCGATTCGTACATACATACATACATATTACGCATAAATGCATTATACGAAAGCTGTTCTACGGTAAATACTTATGCATGCTGCTGTAGAAACTATATATAGGTTTACAGCCGGTTCCTTCAATTCAAGCGCCGATTCTGACTAATCGTGAAACTCTGATATAGAATACAATTGAAAATCTCTTAAGTTTCGCTAAACATATAGGTACGAACTGGTGCCCCGTCATCATATATATAAATGTAAGTCAATATAGGTTTATTACCATACCGGTGTATCTCGTATCGACCAGTAGGTAAATATTATATACTCCGTTTGTTGGAAGTTGGGAAAAAATTCTTATTCCTGAATTGATAACGAGTCTGAAAATCTTATGGGCAAACTAAACCAGCTATAAGCTTGATTTTTCTTATGGGGGTTTCGGCCGGTCTCTCTATATGCTATAATAGTAGCTTCTAGCTCCGAAACACTCTCCCTCCCAGGAAGTCGTCGTATTCGGCAACAAGTCCGGACCGGTCTCAGCATGCGGTGATCTCGTTTGTGCTCAGAGCACTCTGGTAGGTCTTGCCTCGGTCAGGAATATAACAATAATAATCATAATAATGATAGTATTAACAGAATCTATCGCCTTTGCACGTGTAGCTCATATCTCTACGGGATTTAATCAAGCAAAAGTAATATTTTGAATGTTTCGTGGATGAAAATTGCTCGAACCATATGAAACGCGGTTGGTTGAACTGCGGCAACTATACCTACACGTTCATATAATAACGTATCCATATACCAGATCTGTAATCTCTGTGTCGTTATTGATTTTCTTTTGTATATAAGACCTTGGCGTTTACACGTTGTTTAAAATCATTTTCTTATAAATAACAGAATGATCGTTGCTCAAACAATACTTAAACGTAGAGATACGATCTGTATCATTAGTGCATTGAAACGCGTGTAGATTGCCACATTTTTTTTATATATTTTTTTTTTTTTTCTCTTTGTAATTTATCATTCGCACATGATGTTATAGTGAAGATTTTGCACCCGTGAAGAATAAAGACCTCCAATTTCATCGTTGCCAACAAAGATCCGTCGTCGAACAAAGGGAAAAAAAAGCCCATAAAAATGTGCCTCGAATGTTGCGTAAGATTCTCTAAAAACCCTTCCCAAACTAATGTACCTATATACCTAAGGTATATCTATCCGATAAGCGGGATAGCCGAGCGACGTTATTAAACTGATCGTTCTGTTGCATCAGATTTCGCTCTTTCTTATACCACAAGCGCGCACCTTCCGCGAGCTGGTCATGACTCACGCAAAGTAGTAACACGCCACTATTGAGTATATCGTAATAATTTTGATAATCAGCGGAAGTGGCGGTTTTTAATTGCCGCGTCAACATATTTCAAATCAGCTACACGTCGTCTTACGACGTTCTGTGTTTCACCTAATCACAGAACAGGCATTCATGCGTATCTATACACAAATGACACATGATATATAGAATTTTCTCGAAGGCATAGCTGGAAAGATCGATGACACTTTCACAAACAGGCTAAGAAAAGTATTTCTAAACGACAATAGAGAATCTCATGATCCTTTATCTCTCGTTCCACACGACTTGTGGGTGGGTAGAGTTGGTATAGGTACATATTTTATAGAAAATCGAGAGGTCAGATATAACCACGCAAGGTGAGGTCAACGACTGTACGAAATGATGCAATATGCAAAAGTTGGGAAACCAGAACCAGTGGTAACTGTAACTATAGTATTAGATGATTCTGGTTCAAAATGCCGCTATACATATGGCATGATACCGTAGGTGGATGTGTATATATATGTATATATATATATATATATATGTCCATTTTATGTATATGATACGTATATTTGCGTTGGTCTCGTGAGTCCTACGAGATATAAATATCATTTGCTATCAAGTGTTTGTTATAAAAATAATTACCATTTAATTCCGTCAAGTGTGACCGCGTTGACTGAACGCGCTTTCATGCAGATATTCGCCTTGACAAGTATAAATAACAATTTTAAACGTACCAGCTTATATTATAACAAGGTTAATTAAGTCCTATGATCGTTCTGTACAAGCATTAGCATATTTATAAGATATTTTAATCGTATATCTATGCGCATGTATACGTCTATCTTATGCTGCAGTAGTCACAAGCGGCGATTCCAAAATTCCAAATATTATATGTTATTATACAAGAACGTAAAGTGGAGAATCCAACAAAGCGCTCAATAATTAACATATACACTTGCTTTTTCTTTTTTTTTTTCTTACATTTTCGTAAAACGTTGTCTGTGCTAGGAAAATAAAAGACTTAACTTGTTACCACGTCGAGAACTCCGCAAAACAAAAGTAGCTATAAAATCATAAATTATTATGTATGAACTATTATACATACCTACATGAACACATACTTAAAGCTTGAAGAAATTTTCTGTACTGATGTGAAGAATGGATCAATAAATAGTGAAGCAAATACGAGTAGCTAGGTAGAATTGAGGAACGGAATAAATTAGCGACTTCGTTTTTTAAACTAAAAAAGTAATGACGATTATGCCGACTTTCATATCAGCTTGTGTGCGATGAATAATGAGCAAATATAATTAGAATTATCAATATAAACCTACAAAGTCCAGCCTCTGATAATTCTAATTTTTGAAAACACCTCGACAAACGAGAAGAATCGCATATTTATTGTTTTCTAGCTGTAATCATTTGACATATTGGTACGATAAATTTTCATTGTGTTTAGACAAGTGTCAATCAACGGAGACACCGCTACGTTCAAACATTGCGTATACCACTGACAGGTTGAATATTATCAATAATAATAAAAGTGATAATAATCTGTCATTCGCAGGGCAATATTAGATAGGTTCGAACGAGAATATATCAAATAAAGGCTCATAAACGATTGAAAAATTATTAGTTGATCGGTGTGAATTTATTATATTTATTTTACGGCTTTGTGTCAGAATCTGTACCACAAAGGTCTAGTATTGAGTGTCGACAGAATCATGCATCAGCTGGGTAAGCAGCTGTGAGTGCAGCTGATCGGCTAACATAAACCGAATCGGACTGCTAACGACATCCCGTAACATTTGTGTGAAGTAAAATCGAACCCCGCGGAGCTTTTATGCCTATGAACTATTCGACGGTACATAGTATCTTCGAAAAAATGTGAGAAATTTTTTTTTATTTTCAACGGGATAATCGATAGACAAGTATTTTATTATTAAATTAACCCCCAGATTAATTATTTGCGCTACTGTAAACAGTAAACTATACAGTTTGCCATATATCTTGGAATTCTATCGATAAAAACGAGCCGCACTTGACCGAAGTGGAATCGGTCACTTGACGACCAAGATTATCTTGTTTAGCAATCGAGCTGATTACTCGGCTGAACAGTGACTCTCAAACAAATATAGCTCGTATGCTTTAGGAGAAATTACATTCCGTGCCATCTAGTGATTGGTCTGTTACTGAACCGTGACACATTCAGAGTATTCAGTCGATGAAACAGACCATCACAGATCACACAATGGCCGTGTTCCGATATTCGCTTGAAGCGCCGAAAATCTAGAAGGAGAGAGACGGAGCTTGGGGAAAATCACCAAGTGTGACAGAGACACAAGATTACTGACAGCGCTTCAAGCTGATATCGGAACGTACCCAATGTTATCTAAGCCCCAATCTTTCAAAATGTCTCCGCGGTGTGACGTGTAGTTTACTTTGAACGATCCACAAATTAAAAAAAATGGAATATTTTAAAAGCGGACTCAAGTCCGTTCTCGGGGCACCTCCACCCGGGAACCAACCCTCTGGTGCTGATACTGTAAGCATTTTATAAATAATTATCAAAACCCATAATATGAGACAGGTAACCAATATGTGCTGTCAAAATGACATATTTTATCATTCATAAATACCTATTTGGTTCGCGTAACCCCTTCTTATGTACAATTCATCATATAGTTTATGTCGTATGATCTTCCCCTTGAAAATGAACACTAAGCCAAAGTTCTTTCATTGTTCCTCGATCAGTTATCCCCCCGGCGTCAAAATCTGTCTTCTCCGTGGAATTTTCCCACTCAATGTACATTTTGATCTTCCTCGCACGTAGGCAAAGCTTGGAATGTTTGATACAGGATTTCATGGCCTCTATGTGCTGCATACATTCAATCAACTTCTATATTTGAATAGGATTCAATTTCTTTTTTATTGTATTGTAGATTGAAGTACTTATTCGCTTTTCAAATACAGGTAGAACGTCTTGTGGATCGTTTACAATCGTCGAGTTTGTTAGATGATAGAAGAGACGCGTGTCGTGCGTTGAAGGCACTCTCTAGGACTTATCGTGTCGAGGTTGGAGCACAGGCTATGGATGCCCTTAGGCAAGTGCTTGAGATGGACAGAACTGATTGCGAGATAGTAGGACTGGCTATGGACACTTTATGCAATATTACAAGCCCTGAAACATTTGAAGCAGAAGGTGTGAGATGAAAGTGAATTCAATGCTTGATTGGATTTCAAGCTTTTATGGAATACGATGATATTCTAATGTTCCTGACTCTAAATGGTTCTTCTTTCAGTCGAGAAGCATGGACCGAAGAATAAGATCGGAGAACAATTTACAGAAATATTTATAAAACAACCGGACAGTGTCAGTCAGGTCTTGGCTTTCCTAGAGGAATTTGACTTTAGAGTTAGATGGCCGGCGCTCAAGCTAATGACGCATTTATTAGGTAATAGACCTAAAGATATTCAGGAAATAATTCTTGTCAGTCCAATGGGAGTTTCTAAATTAATGGATCTTCTCAGCGACAGTAGAGAAGTGATTCGTAATGACGTAGGTGTATTTATATTCTTCTGATGTTTATCTGCGATGAATATTTCATCCTAGTATTTACTACAGCATAAACTAAATTATTATTTTCAGGCATTACTATTGCTCATACAATTGACTAAAGGAAACGCAAATATTCAAAAAATAGTTGCATTTGAAAACGCATTCGATCGTATTTTTGATGTTATATCACAAGAAGGTTCCGCAGATGGTGGTATAGTTGTAGAAGATTGTTTGTTGCTGATGTTGAATTTACTCAGAGGGAACATCAGTAATCAAAACTTTTTCAAGGAAGGTAAGATTTTACTTTTATATCTAATATTCATACAGTTTTAAGCTCATCTTTTATGTTACTATAGAATACACTGTAGAATCACTGGTCTGAATAGTAGTCTTTTAATTATCTAATTGTTCTTTTTTTTCTACAAGTTATGTTTCCTAATGCTTAGAATTGCGTTAGACTCACAATTAGTATTTCAAATAGGAAATGAAAGGCTTGAGGATATAAAAATATCTAAAAACTTTTAAAGCCTTATTAAAGAAAATACTTATTATCAGTCAACTAATTGTTATTGCTCCAACAGGAAGTTATATACAGAGGCTGACACCTATGTTTGAATTGCCACCTGAAGCTGATGAGAATCCGCTGGGTGGTTGGAGTCCACAGAAAGTCTGCAATGTTCACTGTATGGTACAAGTTATCAGAGCACTAGTTGCACCTGGTGGTCCGGCACAGGTATAACATCTTCTAATAACACATTAAGTAGCCATTTAAAAGAATACTTTCAGAAGAATATAAAGTAATGATGTACTCGAGGATTATATTAAAAACATCACTTATTTTTACAGGCAACAGCAGCTTGTCAACGAACGATGAGAGCTTGTGGACTATTGCAGGCCTTATGCGATATATTAATGGCAAGTGGGGTTCCCGCTGATGTATTAACAGAAACTATAAGTGCAGTCGCTGAAGTTATTAGGGGAAATGCTAGCAATCAGGAATTCTTAGCTGGCGTTATGGCACCTAGCAGCCCTCCGAGGTAAACAGCAAGTAATTAAACATACAAAGTTCATTATTGAGCTACATTTTATGTGAAAAGCATTTCAGATACGTGAAAAAATTGGTTCTTGTCTGAAGGCTTGTTTTTTAATGCGCATACGTAGTTTATGTATTCAATCATTGTTGTGATCAAAGTGTATGTATGAGATATACGAAAAAATGTCTTGTTCAATTGACACATCTTTTTATTTCATTTTTAGTACATGCAAGGTCAATTTTCTGTTCCAATAGGCCTGCTATAGTGGTCTTACTGATGTCTATGGTTAATGAAAAGCAGCCATTTGTTCTACGCTGCTCTGTGCTCTATTGCTTCCAATGTTTCTTGTACAAAAACGAAGTGGGACAAACGCAACTTATCCAGACCCTCTTGCCACAGGGTAACGAAGCACCATCGCTTACAACAGGTGGGTGCAGCTTGAAATTCTATACAAAATATTTTGAAACCAAATTGCCTTGCCTTTATTTAGGTCTCTTTACCCCAGCTAATTTATCACTCGTTTTTCAACAGGACAACTACTATGCGGTGGCCTATTCTCATCAGATCCATTATCAAATTGGTTTTCTTCAGTTGCATTGTCCCACGCGCTAATCAATAATTCTATCCAAAAGGAGCAATTACTGAGAGTGCTTCTTGCAACAAACATTGGCAAGCCTCCAGTCACGTTGATGCAGCAATGCGTTATGCTTCTTCAACAAGGAAATAAAACTCAGTGTAAGCTAGGACTTTTGATGCTGCTTTGCAGATGGGTTTCACACTGTCCACCTGCTGTTAAAGCCTTTTTAACTATGGAATCATCGGTTGCTTACCTAACGGCTCTTTTGTCATCTCAAGAAAACACAGACGATTTACAGGAAACGTTACTTCAAAGCATGTGTGCTTTACTACTAGGCTTATGCGTACATTTCAATGACGACAGTGTGCCTAATTATACAAAGGTACGTTTTTATCGAGGCATATTCTTTCCTTTGAATCATCATTTAAAATGTAACTATTTGAATAATACAAAGACTTTTCATGTTACAGGAAAAATTGTGCCATTTGATAGAAAACCGACTTGGATTAGAAAGATTTCAAGATGCTATTGGTGGAATAGCTAGACACGAAGTTTATTCGAGAACTCTGAAACACCCTCAACCCTCGGCAAAGGATCCAAATGAATTGCTATTAGACCACGAGTTCTGCAGATTATTGAAGGTCTTAGAAGGTAGTATGATTCTGGATGCAATTTTCTTTGCTATACAACAATCTGTGACCATTCTTTAATCCAATATGATACAAATAGGTGTGATAGTAAAATCCGTATTGGACGGAAGCAATCCACAAGAAGGCAAAGATTCCATTTCAACATTGTCGCCTTCTGATTCTGCCCTTGTCTCACAGTACAAGGAACTTATTAGGGAGCAGGATGCACAAATCCACAGGCTTAGTCAGACGAATGAAATTTTAACCAGAGAAAAACGAGAATTGGAGGTATCTGTTGTAGTCCTATGGAATGCTTGACTACATTTTGCTAATTATTAAATCTTGTTACTGATTGACTGTCTCATTCTTGTTTACAGTCTCAAGTATACGAACTGCAGACTTCTGTTAGTCACTTGAAAGATCAAAATTTAGTTCTACGTGCAGCTCAGACCAATTTAACAGAAGCCAAAGAGCTTGTACCACATGCAAACAATATTGATTCTACAAATGTAGAACTGGAAAAGTACAAGAATACAGTTAGGGATCTGGAAAGCAGACTAGCCGAATGTACTCTGAATTTACAAGAGCATGAGCGAAGAGAACGTAGTTCAAACAATAATGAATATGAAAGACTGTTAAAAGAAAAATCACTGGAACTTGATAAATTAAGAAGAGATCAAGAAGCTCTGTTAGAACTATTAACGGATCTAGACAGTAAACTGACGCAGTATAAGGAGAAACTTGTTGCATTGGGTGAAAAAGTAAGTTCGAAGCACCCCTTCTGAATCTTTATTGAGCCCAAAAAAGACTATAGTTGAATAAATTCAGTTGTACAAAGCTTTGGGTATGTAGCGAGCCACTTTTTACATCGTCTAAAGAATTTTTACGATCATTACTGAAGTTTATCATTGGTATATATTTACTTATACTGAATAAACCGACGATAACAGATTATTTGTTGAGTTACAATTGATATATATTTTCCTTTTAGATTGAATCAGACGAAAGTTCAGGGGAACTTGATACGGATGAACAACCAGAATCCAGCAACTAGCATGCCATTAATAATTGTTAAACTTTATCGCGGGAATAAATTTAAAACCTTTAAAAAAACAAAAAAAAACGAATTCTTATTTATTGTATCGACGCTTTTTTAGTCGATGTAAGTATATCTAATTAGGATTACGTTCAATACACTGTACAAAGTGATTCAGCTCGATCGTGTTATATTTTTAGGATCGATTATTTGTCAAGACCTGAGACTCGATGTTCTTCATCATTGTTATGCCATGTTATATAGTACAAATCAGCAACTTCGGAGTATATCTACTCTGAAAGTACTAGATAGTGTCCAGTTAGCGTAGCCCCCTGCAACTCGCATGCCATTTGTGTGATTTATAACTCGAGATTGCATATGCTGAGGCGTACAAATGTTTGTGTCAAAAGCAATTCGTCTATTCGACCGCGAGATGGCGATACCACTTCAGACCCTGTGGGGAATTATTGAGAGTTTGGGGAGTTTAGGAGAGATAATGAACTTACACACAATTACTATATATAAATATAATTGAAAATCTTTATTTTATTTGAAATATGAATTAAAACGTTATAAGTATAATGTCGTGCGTTTCAACGTGTGTCTCGTCTCTCGTCTCTTTTCTTCCTGCTCTACTCTATCGTCGCCACACCTAACCCGTAGCGAACCAATCGTTCATGTAGCTGCCGATAAAGTAGCACGCCACAACCCCGTTGGCGGAGGAGCACTGACCTAGGATAAGAGCAACTGTCTCGGGGTCAGTGGCCTCGTAGCGTCAAAGGGTTCGGGAGATGACTGTAACAGGCATCTTATTATGGGACTATTCCGAACCTGCTCACCTGTATGCCACGAAGCAAATAAAAAGATTCTAATTTTTAAGAAACAATTGCAAAGTACATGACATTGATTGGCAATGAATAATATTGAATCGATGCTGCAGCAATAAATTCCCTGATATATCAATAATCAATTGCTCCGTCATTTGACACTTTTCACTCTTTATCACAAGCGAGATGGGGGTGCATATGTTAGATATACGGAATATGGTCGATTATTTTATGAAAGAATTAGCTTTATACCTTGACATTCAGTGATTATTTCATGGGATTTGCGAAGCAAATGTTCTAGTCTAAGTCTGAAAAAGGAAAACTTCTTTATATTGTTTATTAATTTTAATAAATCTCAGATTTTACAACAGTACTTTATATTTATTCACTAAAAGTTGTCATGTTCCGAGATTCGTAACGCTCACTAAAGTCTGTTTTGCATGATTCAAAGACAATTTATACTATAAATGATTGGAACATGCAATGCATTATTTTGTGGCCGAACAAATCTTGGATGCATGCAGTACTGTTCTGCGCTTATGTATAGTCGTAGATTTTTACTTCATCTATAATAAAGTGAATAATAACTTAGTAGCCTATTATACAATTATCTCAACTATCGGGATGCCTGGCGTAGAATTCTGTTACAATCATGTCCACATTTCTTTTCATGACTGCTCATTCCCATACGCAGTTTTATTACAGTAATAAGAAGACAACCCACATGGTAATTGGTTTTATTATAACAGAATCCTATACTATGTACATAAATAAGTCAACTCAAGTCTACTATAACTGTGCCTGACGTTGCTTTATAACAGCCTGTACGCATTTAGCCATCGTTGGCGATGCGCGAGACACTACATCGGTCATGAAAAATTCATCCAATGACTTCTGCTTTACATCTAGTGGATTTGATGCGAAATTACCAGATTTCTGAAAAAATTCAATTCGTGTTATATCACGTTATATGTTATGTTAACTCTCATCGCCCTCAATTTGTTCTTCAATTCATAACTAACAGTAATTGATCAACATACCTGGGATAATTCAAGGGCCTGAGCAAAAAAGTTTGCTGGTTCAGTATCCCCGTATCTAACAAGGTGTGGGGCTACCTCCTCTAGTCTGTTGCGTACATCGTGGATATCATCGTACGGTAGTCGGGCTCCAATGAACTATTGATTTTGAAAGGCGTTGAGGAATTGTTCCATGTATTGTAAATCGCATATATGAGTAGTCAGATTATTACCTCCGATAAAGCTCGAACGATTTTCCAATCTGGACGCGCCATTCCTGGTGGAGTAACTGCGGTTCCAGTTTGCTGAGCTCGACCCTCTGTATTTACATAACTTGCGTTCTTTTCTGTGTAAGCAGCTCCTGGTAGAACAACATCCGCGATAGATGCTCCTTGATCGCCGTGGCTTCCTGGAAAAACAAACCAGCCATTAAACTTTTGTCAATTTTTCTAAAATAGCTCAAATATTGGTACAGGAAATACAAGTTTCATCGAGACAATAAATCAGCCACAAACCAAGATAGATGATGAACGTGTTGGGAAAGTCTTCTCGTTTTATATCGGCATCATCTGCTCCTAACAAGAAGAGAACTTGTGGTTGTTGGTCCTTGATGTCTGCCAGACTAGATCCATAGCCAAGATCTAGGGCAGCAACTTGCGAAGCATTGCTGTGAAGCACATTTAGCACTTTCCAATCTTCCGGGGCCTGTAATGTGTTTAGAATTTATTATATCAAAATTTATTTTTAGAAGTCTGAAGGCAGAAAGAAGTTTGATAATTAATATACCTTAATGGTTTTTCCCAAAGCGGCAGCCAAAGCCTGTGTTTCACCGAGGATTTTACCACCGTCACTGCGGCTCAACTGTTCTGCGCCTAAGATAATAAGCGGAGCCTTTGCATTCTTCAGAGTTGCAGAAAATGGATGTGTGCCGTCTTTCAACTGTGATATAACTTCAGCACAATCTCCAAGGTGCTGTAATTCATGATGTATAATTTAATTTGGAAAAGAATAAGGATTCATAATATTCTTGATTGAATTTTAGATAACTATGACTGTGAATGCTTGATGTGTAATTTTTATACCTCATACTCGTATGTTAAATCAACTTCAGGTCCAATCAGACCGATAGTTTGTTCGCGATGAAGGTAAGCTTTTCTGAGGCGAGTGTTTACCAGAGGTGCCTCGAATCTGGGATTGGTACCAATCAGCACTACAACATCAGCTTCTTCAATGCCGGCAATTTTGTTATTCAGTAGGTAGCTGCTTCTGAGATCAATCCCTGCTCCATCTTTTGGGAAAGATTGTTCTGTAGCCAACGTTTCGCTACCAAGTTTGTTCAGTAAATCTTTTACTGAAATCAGAGCCTCTGCATCGGCGAGTTTTCCAGCTACCGCAGCAATCTTTCCACAAGGAGCTTGTTGTAGAGATCTGCTTGCTGGTTTATGTTCGAAAATCAATAATATCAGATTATATATTCACAAGCTATTAATACATTTGATGCAGGTGTTTTTACATAAAAATTATGTCACTCATTTATAGACTGTAATTGTTTTTTTGATTTTCTTGTACAATATCAACCTGTGACTGAAAAATCTCACTTACTCACCAGCGATTAGAGCATCTTCCCATTGAACGGGTTGTAATTTGCAGTCTATTTTCAGCATAGGAGTAAGCAGACGTTGACGCTTAAGACCATCACATGCAAAACGAGACTTATCCGATAGCCATTCCTCGTTAATTTCCTGAAAAAAATGGAATAAATTGAAGAATTGGTTATTACATAAAAACAAATTACATAAGAATCAGAATCGGATAGCGCACAGCCACCTCATCTGGTTAGGATTATTCCTCCGAACCTCATTGAGCCTTGGAAGAACTCTGAGAACTTCACCGCTTCTTGTAGAAACAACAATATTGCTGCCTACGGCATCCAGCACATCGATACTATCTGTACGACGAGTCTCCCAAGGACGTGCCATAAAAGCATAAGGTTTGCTGGTCAGGGCTCCAACGGGACATAGATCAATGATGTTACCAGATAGCTCAGACAAGAACATCTTCTCGACATAAGTTCCTACCTGTTATTGTATTGCAATATTTGATGTTATCAGATACACAAGTATGAATTATTCAACAGTATTACTCTATTTTTCGTTTATTGTTTGTATTCGTAATTGTAGAAATCTTGCCTGCATATCAGAGCCGCGTCCAGTTGTTCCTAAATCATCGACACCGGCAACTTCGGAAGCAAAACGAATACAGCGAGTGCAATGAATGCAGCGAGTCATGACTGTCTTGATCAAAGGACCTACGTCTTTATCTTCAACCGCTCGCTTTCCACTGAAATTAATGTCTACAAAACGGCTTCTGTCATTACCAAAAGCCATGCTCTGATCTTGCAGATCGCATTCGCCACCCTGATCACAAATTGGACAGTCCAATGGATGATTGACCAATAAAAACTCCATTACACCTTCTCGAGCCTTGCGTGTTAAATCAGAATTCGTCTTTACTCGCCAGCCTTTCATCACAGGCATAGCACAAGCAGCTACCGGCTGGAAGTCGATAAAATTCATCAATTTGATAATAGATTAGCTTATAGTTTGCTATAACTTGTTAATTAGAATTAGAGAATTGACAAAAGCCACCTTAATTTGCTTCTCGATCTCCACCAAGCACATTCTGCAATTACCAGCCACTGCGAGACGCTCATGGTAACAGAATCTCGGAATCTCAACTCCGATTTTAGCAGCAGCCTGAAAGAGGGAAACAAGTGTGTATCTTTTCTTTTAACTATTCAGAATAGAAAGCCTTTGAAATGTTACCGGTACTAAAAGAGTCAAAATTTGTATCTACAAGTCAATAAATTCCAAATTCTATGCATGATAGTTACGCGAAGTGCTCTACTCATTCTTTTCGGCATTTCTTTAAAGCTAAAAGACAAATGAGATAGACCCGAATCTGAAGAATGAGAGAAAATACGTTGTTACATAATAAAGAGTTTATCAATTATATCAGAAAGTAATTAAATCCTGGATATTTTTCCCGATAAATAAATATTCAGAAATAGAAGACATGTATCGTCAACTTCAGACCTATTTGGCACAATTTGAGCCTAGATTGCTTTAGTCTGAATGAAAATGGACATAATTTTTATGAATATAAGAAAAACAGTCTGAAAGTGAGAATTCGAATACATTTATACCTGAAGTACGGTAGTTCCTGGATCAACCAGAACAGGTACGTCGTCGATGAAAACTTCGATCTGTTCTGGTGGGGCTTGGAGCTTAGTGGCTGTAGTGTGAAGTCCAGCTGTGCCTAGTCTGCATCCGGACAGACCCGCCGCTCTTATTAAAGGAAGCCTCAACATTTTCTAAAAATCAATCAACAAATCATTTTCGTTTTTGTTATATAATAAACAGCACTTTTAGATGGTAAGGTATTGGGCCTGATGTGTTAACCTAACTCAATATGTTGTAACTGAATCGATCTAACGAGTTAATGATTTGTTTAAGGTAAGAGGTGAATCGTGTTGATGAGCAGCAGTTTTTATTTTCATTTAATTGTAAATTAGATGAGAAATGACATAAAAAGTATTAAACAATCAACGAAATTGAGAGAAACGGAGCCCCCTACCTTTAGGTGTCAGGACTGTCGCCTCTCAGAGCAGACGGCTTACGATCATTTATCAAAATGGGGAGAAATTTTTCAAAACAATTATAACAATTTTTGGAAAATAGGATAAATGTTTATGGAATCAAATCGATATGAGATAAAGGTCAAATAAGGAAGCTAAGTTTAGGAACTTATATATACAAGTATAAACTGCGCAGAATAAAAAGGTGGAGAATAAAAGTAATGCAGAAGTCGATTGGTATTTGGTCGGACAAATTTGTCCAATATTATTTACTCCCAGTGCGCATGAGATACATACTATTCATATATAATGATTTTTATAACAATTCAACGAATCGAGGATAAATTTTGCCGAATAAGGTTAATTATTATTCCATAAATTCTATATTCAATGATTGTGGTAGCGTATAACCAGTAGCGAACGAATTTACACTTGGCCTTTGACAAGCCGCGATCTCATTGGTAAATGGCAAAGAGTTAACCGGATGTCCACTGTGTATAACAAGTCAAGTCTTCTCTGAGTGGGATAGGACCTTTTTGATACCCAGCTCTCTCTTCCGGCGAGTAGACTAGAGGGGTTGACTGCCGAAAATTTTCGTATAATATTTATTAATAAAATATACGCTCACAATGGCCATTGGTGATCTTAAGACTGACAAGGGTTTAAAGGAGCTTAACCGTTTCTTAGCCGACCGTAGCTACGTCGAAGGGTTAGTCCATTATACATAACTTTTTCACATATTTTAATACACGTGTTCCACTTGTCGGCATGTTAATACCAACCTATCCTTTCTCGGCATTTTACCGTCACTCTTGATTCAATCTTTCGCCGAAAATACAACATATTTTCGATTTTCATTCTGACATATGTCACGTAACGTCGTCTGCCAGATCATCTCATTGTCAATGTCAAAGCCTTATCTTTTTTTACGACGTAACAATGAAAACGCATATTCGACCGTTATAATAAATTCATTATCTCGATCCAGCGAAAGAAAATATCTCTTTTTTTTTTTGTCTTTTTTTTTTTTTGTCATATTTTTGGTTATTTAAGTTTCGTATCTTAATGCAGATGGCAACCTTCGCAAGCTGATGTAGCGGTATTCGAAGCTTTGGGAAAAGCTCCGGCAGCGTCAAACCCTCATGTCCAACGATGGTACAATCACATAAAATCCCACAACCTTAAATCTCTTCCGGGCGTTAAGAAAGTACCCGCAATATTTGGTGAGAGCGAAGCAGTTGCGCCTGCTAAGGCTGCGCCAGCTAAGGCTGCAAAGCCTGCTGCTGATGACGACGACGACGATCTAGATTTGTTTAGTTCTGACGATGAGGAGGACGCGGATGCTGCTAAAGTTAGAGAAGAGAGAGTGAAGGCATATACCGAAAAGAAATCTACGAAACCCACTATTATTGCCAAATCTAGTATAGTTTTGGATGTTAAGCCGTGGGACGACGAGACGGATATGAAAGAAATGGAAAAGCATGTCAGATCAATTTCTATGGATGGTCTTGTCTGGGGAGCTTGTGAGTATCTAACTTTTCTTCTTATGTTTTATTTCTTATGTCATTCGGCTTCTGTTATTGAGATCATTGATGTTTTCAGCAAAACTGGTCCCCGTGGGATACGGAATAAACAAGCTACAGGTCATGTGCGTAGTAGAGGATGACAAAGTTTCTGTTGATTTATTAGTCGAAGAAATCCAGAACTTCGAAGACTTTGTACAATCTGTTGACATCGCAGCTTTCAATAAGATTTAAATATCTTCCTCTACTTTCTTCGATATTGAATTAATAAATATTAATTGTTTGTAAATACAAGTCGTTAATTTATACACCTCTAGTTATATTCCGTAATCAATGTTTCCTATACACACTTATTTACTTTCGCTTAAATTATTCATACCTATCGTCAAATACATCTCTTCTTTCTCCACTCTGTATACAATACTTTCCAGGTTTTTTTTTCTTAGAGGTAAGGAAGGCGGCTTCAATATTCATTTGAATAATAACATTCAAATGATTTCTGCAACTACAGTATGTACTGCGTTGATGTCGTACTATTGATTAGCAGTTTAGAGGGACATTAAATATTTAAATGTAGTGCCATGCAGGATGGTTATACAACCTATGACACACATTGATGTGATGGTATCTTGCGTGTTGTCAGATATATGATTGAATTGATAATTACTTTCGCGGCAAACTATGTATAGGTATACAAGAGTATGAGTTTATGTATTAGCAAAATTGTAAAATTTGATAGAAATTGATCCTGCTTTGGGAATAAAAGTACAATAGACTTTTATACTATTGTTATAATGATTGATGTAAGAAATAATACATTCGGAATATTTTATCGATCATATTATATAACAATAAATTCTAGCGTATAATTCAAGACATTGCGGTACTCTCGAAATAGATAATTGTTATGCCACCCATAGTCGCTTGTAGAACTGACCACGACGAATAAATCGAGTTACCGTAATAATGAAGCTATTGATTGCACGGTAATCTGTCTCAATCCATGATATTCCATCACGTTGACAAGTTTTCTACATTGTCATAAAATTATCATTGTTGAAAAACTCTACGTCTATATTATCTCAACGGATTCCTAAATAGGCTAGTACTTATTTACGAATATATCTACTCGCCAAAATTAAATCTCAACTAGGTAGTGCGCTAGGATATCAAAGTTCGTCGACCCCTGAACCTCGCTATTCTCGATGATATAGGTACTATACATTCGAATCATATTGGCTATTATGGCATCTTGATAAATGCTTCGTACGAAACCTTTCTACCTACAAAGTTCATTCCCTGGTTAGAAGCGGCAACCTCAACGGAATCTTTTGGAGTAGGGATACAGAACGTATACCTATGTGGTGGGGATATGATGTTGACCGACGTGCGCGGGGCGGGTGACTCGTGTTGAGAGCAGTTTGCCCCGGGGGGTTTGGGAGGACAGGCGAATGATCAATGATGATTTGAATAAGCGTATGGCCTGATTGAATAGCAGAGAGCAGTAAAATAGTGAGGGAAACCGTTGAACGTTTACGGGAAATCGGAATTTCCGTATATCGTTAAATAAATAAGTCAACGTGTTAATCGGTGGGTTAGAATATAAATAAACTTGTTTTATTAATTGTTATTTTATAAATATATATTCATTTTTCATTAGGTTACAATAACTGTATAAGAATGTAAAATAATTCTCTTAGTTGATATACAATCTGAGAATTGATTTAGAGAAATGAATCTGCCAACAGGTGTTCGAACTCTGCCGACGATTTAACAATGTATAAAATTAATCGAGGTCAACATATGTCGAGGAATAAATTTATCAATTCTACATATTATAGCGCGGTAAAATGGACCGATTCGAATTTGACGCGTGTGACGTGAGAAAATACCAGTCGAGTCGCATAACCTCCTGGTTGGCCGATTGGTTTCTAGTTTCTCCTAACCGGCGCAGTGGGATCCCCTCCCGTTTGCGCAGTAGCCCGATCAGCCATCTTTGTCAAGTGGTAACCTTTGTTGATTTGTGAAATGTGACGCTGTTTTACTAAATAATTAGTGTTTGTGGTATCGTGGTATTAAAGTTTTGGTGATTAAATAACTATCGGATTACACATGGGCCATAATTGACAGGTAATATATACTTGAACAGAGTTTAAAATCACACGAAAACACCTAGAATTAGTTTCCGACGCATACAGGACAGCGGGGACAGCTATCTCGTCCCGTACGCAAAGTGTCCACGTTTAATTCCCGACCGTTTCACAACCTTATGAAAATACCTGCGTCATCGGTTGAAAAACATAACTAAACTATGAAGTATACGGGTTTCGAATACACGCTTTAATCTTACAAAACTCATTAAATATTATTAGAAAATAGTGTCTAAAGATAAATCGTAACAGTATGCCCAAGATGGCTGCCCGTCGGGCTTCGAGAATGTTGTTCACATGCCTAACTACAGTCGTAATTGCATTGTTAAACACATCCAACATTGTCGCAAGGTCGCTTAGACCGACTCGACACATATCATCTATAGTTTCGATTGATTTTAAAGCCTGTAAATGAGTTAAAATCTAGCGCATCTCGATCTTCGCCTTTTGGTAAGCGACGGGCGGCGGTTTCCCGTCCCGGTCAGGTCGGGGCTCGCCGCGCGGCAGCTGCACCTTGGGTGAGAGCCTGAGAGGGGCCAAACACCCGGCCTGTCTTACCGGACGGACGGAGAGACAGACAGACAGACGTTCAGCCAGTATTTTATTTTACTTAATAAGCTAAGCGTTCAGAACCCAGACTTTATTGTCGTTGTTACCCGAAGCGTTCGCGCGCCACTTTCAATCCTAGGTCAAGGTGGATATCTGCGGTTAGTCATATCCCGTATCAAACCATCACATTCAAATTATCATTAGGAATATTAACTGATTAGCATAATCCTTGTCGTTGAGTCGTTAAATTAGTGAATGTTATTATATCATCAGACGCGTTAAGGAGAGATTTCATGAATTTTAATACATGTGTCGTAGTGTAAACAACATTGCGGGTAAGAAGATAATATACTCTTTGACTATTCGACGCGGTGGGAATTATTTCCTAAAAGAAATAATCATCCTAATTATAATTAACAAAAACTTGATATAATATACTGTGTTTTTTTTTTTTTTTTTTTACTGCATGTCACGGTATTCGCCTTTCGTCACATGTCTCTTACTTTGACGTCGGTATTTTTTGGCGGGAAAACTTACCTATCACTTATCGTATAAAATTGTTATCGCGATAATCTTATCCCGGTAACATTACTCAACCATCTATTTTTGACACTAGTAAATATATTTTGTAAATTCTTCTTAAACTCAAGTAAAATGAATAAATCACCGACACGATGAGTTGAAAATTTTTGTTTTTCTTCTAATTTCTCATACATTTATTAATTTATTCGTTGAAGGTTCAAATTTTAATCCCTGGTTACTATGGCCACCCCATTCATATACAGATGTTTTATATTTACCCATACGCTTCCTGTTATATCTACCTACTACTAGAGTATTTTCGAATTATACTATACGCTATATTAACCGAACTGAAATACACAATATATCTAGGCGGCGATCTATTAATATCCATTCTATCTGGATTATTTAACGAAACGTAATATAACTTGCAATCCTTTGGCACATTTGAGTCAGATGTTATTAGATGCGAATTTTTTCGTTACTTAAATTCGACGTATATTAAAAATGAAAAGATAAAACGATTTTATTTTATTGCGGATGAAGGGAAAAATATTATTGTAGAATCTAAGTGTCTGAAAAAGATTGAAAAATGATCTCTGTACGTCAGATTATCTTATTCTTGGGTAGATATTAACATCAGTCTCTTTCACAATCCGATTGACAAAACTTAGTCCGAAACAACCAGATGCTATAATTATTTTGCTGTGTGGAACAGAATTAATGAATCTTTCAAACTCCGTTATACTATATATTTCTGGAATGAAATAATTCTCGGAAAATTATAAAACAATATAATTTAAAAGGTTCGATCGATGATTGCTATTTTCATTAAATTTCGTCACTCAATCGTCGCAGCTAGTGGGACTTGAAACGAGTTATTCAAATCCCGATCGGCAACCACAAACACATACATACGCGTATAGAGTATATATGCGTTAGAATGAAACAAAGTTTATCACACATAAGCCGGATAGCAAAACTATATATTATTAAAAACTTAACAAATACTGATAAAATTGATGACCTCGGTAATAAATATAACTAAAAAATGATCCTTATTCTTTTTCCCACAGTTATTCCTCCTAGGGAAAAAAAAAAGAAAAAGAAAGAAAAAATTAGCGCGTGTTGGAGTAAGAAAATAAGAATTAAATAATCGAGAAACGTCGTGTAAAGACGAATGGTTCGAGGTGGTAAAAGAGAACTGGTTTGACATAATGTGAATAAGATTGAGTGAATGCGGGACCGGTGCTCAATAAGAGCCGAGTCAATTGAATCGCGAATAATTCGCGACTCATTGTCAGTACGGAGATATGGGGGAGCCTGAGTCCGCGGACACGTGGTCGGCGTGGTTTCTTGACGCAATAAGAAAGATACGTAGTCAGAAACAGCGGCCGAGTGTCGAGCGGATTTGTCACGCTATACGTCAACACCATAATTATCACGAGGAAGAAATCGGCGAGCATCTCGAAGTCGCTGTTAAACGTGGCGATGTTCTCAAGGTGTTCAACAAGGGACAATCATCGTACAAAGATCCGGGTGGTTTACAGTCCCGGCCGCTTAAAGTATCGAAATCAACTGACTTGAGTAAAGTATTTGGTAAAGCGGTCAGGGAACTCGGAGAACGGGAGGGTTCGACTTTGAAAAATATCGAAAAATATATTAGACAAAGTCACACAGTCGAAGAAGATAACGATGGGGATCTTAGAACGGCGCTAAGATTATCAGCTAAACGTGCCGTTGACCGGGGCTTCGTCCTGCAGGACGGGAGGCTGTTCCGGCAACCGGATAGACCGCCAAACACAGGGAAACGACTCAGCGAAACTGCCGCTCATAATTCATCGTTAGATTCGCCGGTAAAAGTGAGTATCTCTTTTATATAATTGATTATTGTGTTTTACAATTGATTATAGCATTAGTATACGTGATATTATTTCATGTATGATATATTCTTAATTGCAGGATTAATAATTCGTATTGATATTTATAGAAATGAATATACTAACGCATTTGCGTGTATACTTATCTATATAAATGTATCTATGTAGAGATTAGTAGTGGGATAAATAATAATTAATGTGCGATTCTTTTATCGATAATATAATTGCCTTTGACTCATATTCGCGCGCGGCAAACGGCTGTTAGTTATATTAGAGGCGTAGTAGTTAGTATATGAGAGAAACCTTATTACGTTATTTAGTTTTCATCTTCTTTCTCGAAATTTTTACTTTATACTCCAAAACTTGAACTCATATATTGATATATATATATAATAGGTATATAACTGGTTACGTCATGAATACAACTCGAACAAATATCTCCAGTTTATAATATACCTATGTATTACAGTGTGGTACGCGACTATGTTCATAATCTGCGATCGTATTTGTAGCTATTAAACTACTCTATACCACAATAGTTAAACTACCGTTGCCAAGCCGGTGGTACCAGCTCGCTTTCTATCGAGGTTTTATTACGGGTCAAATCTACTACCGACAAATCTATAGAAGAACTGTACAAATATGAGGTTTTATTATCATTAGTATTATTATTATCATTACTACTGTTGTCATTAAAAATGATTTATTAAAATTCGGGAAAACAATGTTACATCTTTTATTTTCTTCATTTTTTTTTTTTTTTTTCATTGCACTTCTGGAACGAAAACAGTGTATAAATTACAAAAGAAAAAAGTGATATAATTGTACGTAAATTTCGAGGTAACTTTCTTTTTTTCCTTTTATTTAAAGAACTTTTTATTCGCATTGTAAAATGATTCATTCATTATTAAAATAAGTTAATTAATTGTGTTGATTCTGTTTTCACCAAGTAAAATATGTTCAAACCATTAAGCGTTGAATCAACCGTCTTTATGTAGGGATTGAAATTGAAATTCATAAAAATAGGAAAAAATAATTAACGAGTATCGTTTTTTTTTTTTATTTAGAAAAGTGTTCAAAAAACGTATGAGAATATTATAATCTTGTAGTATAGTAGTACAGCGTTTATTCTCTTCTTGTGGCTAGTTGTTGTAAGGTAACAAGACGATACGGGCAAGTGATCACCCCATCAGTACCGTGGTAGTCGCTCTTGCACCTTCCGTTAGCCTTCTTTGATGTTATCGCGTTTCTTTCGTCTATAAGAACCCTGAGTTTTTTCTCTCCCTTTTTTTTTTTTTTTTTATTTATCTTCACTTATAATTTATATTCTCGCTTGAAAATAACTCGTGTAAACGAGGAAAATCTTTAGCTGTTAGGAATACTCGTTGCCTGCCTCGGGATGGTCGTATGTTCATGCATCCATGACGAGATACCAAATCGACCGGATTATTTACGCGGGTTATATGTAGGTATGTTCCACGAAGTATGTAGGGCTTACGTCATTTTTTTTTCGAAGAGTGGAATTCTTTTTTCTTCTTATTTTCAATTTTTTTTTTTTTTTTTCCAAGTTTTTCGAATCCTATAAAAAATTTCTATGGTATCATTCATATATCAATGTGCCATGATATTATAGTATTTTTTTATCATTGTTATTATTATTATTTTATATTAACTTCTGCACGCACGTGAACCCACACATTTTTTTTTTAAACCGTAGCTTTTTTTTTTCATTCTTTCTTTAGGCACAACTGTTTTTCTTCTTCTTTCATCATATACATTACTGATATACATATGTATCTATATGCCTGCCTATACATAAGTCGAAGAAAGATTATGTATGTATGTAGACAAAGAAAAAAGGGTAGCGTAGTAGTTTTTTTTCGGCTACACTCATTTCATTAAATGCGCGGCTTTCTTTCATTATTTTTTTTCTCGTTTTTTTTTTTTTTTAGGTAAAAGTTTTTCTTCTAATGTATTTTCAACGCCTTTCTCATTATCATCATTATGATTATTATTATTATTTCTATTTTTTCTCTTTTCTATTTCCTTTCTGTAGGTACGACGAGCGCTCTAATTATTATCAATGAATTAGTTTTCAACGCAAGGCGGTGTTTATATACACACATATATATATATATAGGTACTTCAGCGATGTAAAGAAACGAACGAACAAATAAATGAAAATGAATTAATCTTATACTATATATACCCATGGGTACGGGATAAAATAAATGAATGAATAAATAAATAAGGAAAATAATAACTGAATAAAATACCGATGAATGAATTGTCGTATATTTGATTATAATTGTATCCTAAATTCGTGTCTTCCGTGTATACCTATATACACTAACATATAAAATTGGAATATGAGCTAACGCTACGATTGCTATCTACCGCTGTTGCTCTCATTCGCGTACTTACATGATTAGCACGAAAGGCAGCTATAATAATTCGCATTACTTATAGTATTCAGGTTAAATGCTCCCGTCTCCTCGTAACAGTTTGAGAATTGAATAATATCAACTATTTAACAGGTTACGAACCGAGAATAATCGACGGATTTTTATTTCTTGATTTAATTTTACTTTTATAACTCCGATTTATATACATATACAAATTTATTTCAAACTATATATTCATATTCCTCATTTACTCACTCGTATAGTATATACCTATAAACGATTCACTAAATTTTCTTCTCATTTCGTCACGTTGGTTATATATTCAGACACTAATTTTTCAAACCAATTTCTGTTTTTTTCCCCTTTTACTGTGCGTGATAACTGTGGAGTAAAATTAAACTCAACATCCATAACCACGTGTTATACCATCTCGTTTCTTCCGGAGCTATACGAAATAAAAAAAAATATTCGAAACAGATCATTACATTACATTCGAATTCCCTTATCCATATATATTATATGGTATATCTATTATATGATAAAATTTTGTGAGTTTGAATATTAGCAGGAATTAAATTCAAAGGGAGGATCTTTAACATCCAAATGTTTTATGTATTTTTTCTTATTTGACTGAATACACCGATGTAGCGATTCCTCCCTTCCTCATATCGCACTGGCTAACGCTTACATTATACCAGAAAACCAGACTTCCTATTAATTGATTAGTTTAGAGTCTTTCGTTTCCGCTCACTTTTCCGGAATTACGCGTCTAACAGCGTTTATATAAGTATATATATATATATATTTACGGATTAAGTTTCAACGTAAATAAATTGTATAATCATTTGATTCACAAACCGCAACAAATATATTTATTCCCAATTCATAGTATTATATACGTAACACCTATGTAATGAATTTTTTTTTCAACTTTCGTACATTCTTCGCCATCCTCTTATACATATTTCTCAAATAAATATAAATTTTGACAACTTCTTTTCCGCGTATCATTTCAGCGGGAAATATAATACTCGCTCGAGTATAAGTGGGTATTTGTACGGAATAAGGTATAGCGGCGGAGGGGTGTCGGACTGTTACGGCGTGATCGATTACCGCCCGACTGTATATTACGCATATAACATATCGCGCGTAACAGTATGTGTTATAATCAATTATTACGAGCCTTCGAGCATTTTATATGCAAATATTTCACGTTTTATAGAAATCCATATGTGCGCAGAGTTATAAGTTTCTTGCAATATTTATTTTAAACTGACAAAATTGATTCTTTTTATTCTTTTGTATTTTCAATTTTGTGTTTCTACTAAAAACGAGTTTCCTTTTTTTTCCCCAACATCTAGTTCTTTTTCACATACTATACTCGTCTATGATAAATATCCTTGATAATCTACAGGAAAAAAAAAAAAACAAAGGAAATTCATCACCCATCTACTGTTAGCATTATTGTTAACTTTTTTTTTCCTTCTTTCTTGTTTTTCAAGAGCGTCAGGTCTCTAGAGTCACACCAAGTCACGCCGACTGCCCACGCCTCGATGGGCCGAGGGTATCTCGGCCGACTTCCGGTGCCTCATTTACATATCGTTCCTTTTATTGATCCGTCCTCCCGTTGCATTTGCAAAAAAAAAAAAAACGTAGTTTTTTTTTCCTTTATTCATTCATTTATTTGTTTATTTATTTGACCAGGTTACACAGCGTGTGACCAATACCTATTCAGCAACGCGGCTGAACGACGTCGAGCGTCGCGTCGCGTGTCTCGAACTATACCTACGTTCTGCAAGTCCCCTGAACTCTATACGATACAGTCAGAAATTTATTAGCTATTTTTTTAATTCAATTTATTCTAACGAATTAAACCGATTCAATATTATCAAATGAAAACTGGTTTTTGCAACTTAAACGATATCTAAACTTCTATATGAGACTTTATAATCGTACACGTACAGTAAAATGGAAAGATTTCTCATGCATGAGGGGAAAGTGCGTGCACGAGTTTCCCGAGACTCGAAAGCTCGTTTTTATCATTGCTCTTTTTTTATTCTTTTTTTTTCAAACACATATGTATATATATATATATATATATCACCGAACTACCGAGAATCGAGCAACAAGTTGTACAATTCAAATTCCAAATGGTCGAGAATATCATCTCGAGAAAAAAAGGATAGCTATGATCCTGGGGCGCGTCATGCGATTGACAATGAACTATAGTACACATTTATCGTTTGAATCAATTTTTTTTTTTAGAAAGTTATTCCTTTTCTATATTCTCAGTTATACCGTATACCTATAATATAGATATACTACAGCTAATGTAGTATGCCGAGCAAAAAGAACAAACATTAGTCTTTCGTTGTACATAGCTCATCTCATCTCATCTCATCTTCTTTTTTCTTAAATCTTAGGTCTCTTAGGAATAGGTATATGAGTGCTATACACAACTTTCCAAGAAATAATTTCAGCCCAAACATATGATAATAACAGAAGAATATACGCTGACATTTCAAAGCTATACGATGGTGTTCGAACACTTGTATGTACAAGTGAAAGCTGTACCACGCTTTATCGGTAAAATCTGTCGACGAACAAGATTGTGTATAATAATAATTCTTCACGGATCAAATCAGATTCGTATTTTATGCGATTATTTTCGAACCCTGTGCACTACTCTAAATTAAATATTTTTCAGTTTACCTAATTAAGCATGTTAATTCATGAATACTGATTCGTACTGATCATTGAATTTTATATCCTCAGTTTATAATTGAAGGAAATTGGTGAAACATATGTATATGTTACAAGAATTTATTTTGAGTCAGTAAGGCGTAATGCAAAACAGACACGTTTAGAAATGAATGAAGAGTTGAAAGAAGATAGCTGAAAGATGTGTAGTATTATATCTAGTCATCGTATTCATCATATACATGTATATATATATATATGTATATATCTTGCTACTGATAAGATAAGACTATAACTTAATGAAATTCAGCTGTGCTTTCGTCTGACAAACGTGTCAGAAATAAACACAAGATATTCATGATATCTTCCTCTAGTTTTCAAGTTATTCTGCCCGATTATATACATAAAATGTATTTTTATTACGTGACCGATTTATTTTAAACACACAAAAATTCTTCTCTCTGTTTATATTTCGCCGTTTCGTTGAACGATACGTCTTCCTCGACTAGCTAGCCTTTTTTTCTTCATTTTTATTACGTTTTCCCTTAAATCACTCATAGCTATACGCCAGATGCGAATTATTTTCAGAATTCACGAGCTTGACTTGAGGCATATTTTAGAACGAGTTATCAGTCAATAAAGATATGAAATCAACATTCAAAGTTGAGCAGAACACTGCGGAATAAATGAATTGAAACTAATTCATTACAGCCTGAAATGGATAATAAATATCAACAATATTAATCTCTTGTCATTCATAATTTTTACGTACTAGATTTGTACACGATGCAGATATCTCCATGCATCTCAATGAAATTCATATTAGTGAAAGTGTTGAATCTGTTCAATATAAAATTCGAATTTTTAAAGTTAGGAATAATTTTTACCGATTTTTCAAACACGTATAATTATTTATTTTCATTTTTGAATTAATTTCTTCTTTAGCCTCCCGCACCTTTACCAATCTGCAAAGAGTGTCTTGGAACAACGACAGCTGGTAATAATAACAACAGTAAACGTAACGCGGCCGAGAAATTGAGCAGATGTAGTATATGCGGTGCGGCGCTTCACAACTCCTGTGCACCTTCAGAATTGTCGATTCTTGTCGATCGAGGTACGACTTGGTGCTGTGATGATTGTTCTCCAACATGCGCTGGCTGCAAATTGGAACAAGAGTCTCAGAATTACTTAGTTAAGTGTGCTGGATGCGTCAAATGTTATCACCCAACGTGTCTGGATCCTGCGTTGGACAAGAAAAATAAAGCACCCTGGAGGTGTCGGCATTGTCAAACAGCTCATGCTCCCAACACACCAAAGGAAGATAGTAAAAAACACAAAACACAAGATGCATCTACTCCTGGAACTGGTACACCCACTAGCACTAGGAAAAAACTCAGCAAGATTCGTGAGAATAGAAAGTAAGTTCAATTTTTTATTCAATTCAAATTCATTCGGTATACCGATACACATAGTTACAAAATTCTGAAAAAATGTGTACATAACTACTATTAAAATACCTACAATATGGATTCCACTTATGTTTTTATCAGATTCACAATTTTAATTCTTCACACACTTCATCGATCACAAATTTCAGATGTAAAAACCTGATTTAAATCGAACCGGTTGGCTCTTTTGGAATTTTTTTTAATTTTATAGACTAATATATAAAGCATTTGGTTTAATTACAGATTAGAAGTGTCGCGGAAGAGCTTGGCAGGTGCAACTCCAGCAAAGAAGAGCACTGCGGCCGCAGCTCTGGTGGAGAGCTGCTCGGACGGTAATGCGGGTGTTGTCTCTCCCTGTCAACCAACCCAAACTCCTTCTCCATTACCACAACCCCCCACCCCACTCGCAGGCCAGGGTAGGCTGCTTGAAGAAAAGAACGACAGGATCTCTAAAGAGAAGCAAAAGTTCTTTAGATCAAGCGCGTTCAACGCGGATCACAATAAGCTGAAGCGGGTGGGGGGCGGTGATAAGTCTAGGTCCTCTCAAAGTCTAAGTCCTAAATCGTCTCAGAGCAACGTTACCCCTAAAAAATTCACCCCAAATAGAAGGGTGCCACCAGTGTCTAGCAGCAGCGGCAGCGAGGTTAGCGAAAGTGATAGTTCTGATGATACGGATAGCTCTGATGACCAAGATAATGACGACGCAGAAGGTAGTTCGAGTAGTTCGAGCGAATCTAGCGATTCGTCTTCCTCTGACGATGAGGAGGAAGAACAGGAAGAACCCCAGAAATCATCGGGACCTTTCTCTTGTGATCTTAACGAAGATAAACCTTGGGGCTTTGCTGCAGCTGCTGCTAAACTTAACGTTGAATCACCGTTTTTTAGCAACATAACAAATACCTTTGGCGCTTCGTTGCCTAAACTCGATTTGAGTAGTAAGCCTACTTTCGGATTGAACATACAACCAGCTGCAAGTCCTTCGGATAGCAAAAAGAAGCTTAAAACTACCCATGACAACTCAAGTTTTACCTCTGACAATAAAATCAAACCGGGTGTAGGTCAATTGAAAGGGTTATTCGATGGGCTTAGTCACTTCTTTTCAGCTCCAACAAATAGCAGGGCGAGATCAGGTGCTCAGGCTCCAAATTATGCCCCTGATAGAAGAAAAAGGCCTATGCCTGAGGAGCGAAGCAGTTCTAATGCTAATATAAAATTGAATAAAATTTCTAAAGGGAGTCAGAAATGTAAACAAGAAGAGCCAACGGGTAGCACGGGGAAAACTGAAAGGAAAAAGACTGAAGAGGTGGGAGAAATTCTCAGAGTACCTAGACCCGGTATATTCACACCTTCCGACGAGTGTTTCTTTCGATCTGATTCACAAGATTCCCAAGATTCGCAAGATATGCAAAAGCAACCAAAAATGACACCCTCGAATCTAGTGAAAACCGCTGTTAATAGCAAACGACATGAACAGGATAGAAAAAAACTGTTGAAAGGTGTCGACGAATCTCGATACCTTAAATATGGCAGCATGGTATCGCCTTGTTCGTCGCCTTCAAGTCTAACGAAGAACGAGCAGCACTTGCGAAAGAAACAACTGATCACGGAGGCCACCCAGACTCGCCACCCTGAGCCCGCTATCCTAAAAAATTCACCTGGCAGCAATCCCAGCCCAAAATCAAATCCAAAACCCAACCCTCGAGCCTGTACTAGCGCCACCACCACCAACACCACCACGACACCCCGCGCGACACCCTGCTCCACCAAGAAGGGTAAGAGTCTACCCCACCCAATCACTATCCAAACCTGAAAAATGCACCCATTCGCGACTTCCCTTAATCTAATCCTCGCTCACCACCGTGGATGTGTTGGCGGTGTGGTGTGGTGTGATGTGTGTGTGAGATACTCTCTTTTAGGATAACGTGATTGTTCTAGGGTTGAATTGAATGAATATATTAGATAATCTGCTTTAAAAACATTGGTAACAAAGCTCAGTCATTAATAATTGTCAATAACTTTGGAAGTAGAGATGTTCTTTATATTGAACAATCATGTTCTTACATACGCTTAACAAATCCATGGTGTAATTTGAGTAGAGGTATATAAATCAAACATTATTTGCATTATAGAATTCAGATCAAACTTACAATGAAAGATAATTCATTAGATCATAAGTCTTTACAATAAATTAACATATTGTTATGCCTCCACTTCTTTTACATTGTGAAAGAACATTCCACATTTACCGCATGTTACTCTATTATTCTTTGGCACTATGGTTTCTGAATATAATTATTGTGATTTGTCTCGTAGAAAGTGTAGCATGTATTATTGCTTTAGGCGCAATAGCTCCCAGTGCAGGTTGTCTTTTGCTAAATATATGCGCACTTATTACGGCAACATTGAGTAAGATAGTTTTTTTTCTCTCTAAAGGCGAATTTTCGTGTATCAAACACAACTCGTTTTTATTCAATTCAAAAATTCCGATACAAGGTTTAATATGTTTTCAAAAACAATCTGTCACCTGAACTCGGCACTCTCCTAATGCGCGAGCCATTCCTCCTTGTCTGTAAAGAAACTCCCTTTCCTTCCTATTCCATTTAACAATGCATCCAAATAAAAGGCACTGGGTGGCATTTCACTCATTACTACCACCATCACCCATTCTTCATCAACAGGGCTACTACCTGCGGTTGTTGATATCTACCAGGCATAATTTATCGCTCCCCAGTATTTTTCCTCCGCTCATGACCCCGAGTACTCAACATTATGCCAACACATTTCACTTTCCTAAAGCTTAGCTTTGTTACTCACCATTAACACCGTTATTTTTATTATTATTTGCACCCTGTTTCTTTAAATATTATTTTTTCACACATAGTAACAGTATTAATTTCATGAATGATATATTTGTTATATAACATGTTGCACAATACCGTAAATCAATGTATATCACCAGACTTTATAGATTCAAAATCTTTGTCTGATATCAAGGGGAAATCAATTCGTATATCTCCCAACAAAATTTTTGCTTTTTTCACTAGTTTATCTTCGTATCTGATGCAATTTAAATTACGATACAGCTAAAGGTTGATTTTAAAATACAATTTTATTTTTTGACTTTGAGCAGCCATGTCTTGAAAGTTATTGTGTAAAATAATAATTTGCGCATTATAGAGCATTAAAGAAACGCTACAAACTTCTAAATTCCCACACATTTTTGAAAACATTCATTTATATTTTGCAGACGAAGCTATCACAATCCAGACACTTCCTCCGGGCGTTACACAAAAAGACGTCGACCTATTTAAAGAAGCTAGAGAACGAGCTAATGGTCTCACCGTCGTTTCTGATGAAGGAACAGACTCTTCTGTGAGTCCTGGTGGCACAGGACCTGGTGTTGGCAGCAGAAATCCTGCAGCAATTGTCTTTGGAAGATACGAAGTAGAAACTTGGTATTCCAGTCCGTTTCCCCAAGAATATGCAAGATTACCTAAGCTTTTCTTCTGCGAATTTTGTTTGAAGTATACCAAGAGCCGAGCAGTGTTAGATAGGCATATGGATAAATGTCAATGGAGACATCCACCTGCTACAGAAATATACCGATGTAACGGTTTATCTGTGTTCGAGGTGAGTTTGACCATTTTTCGCTATCATGAATTGTAATCCGGATGAAAACTCTACTCTTAAATCGCATTTATCTTATTTGGTATTGTACAAATAATTCAGTGACAGTCTTCTTTCTTACGCTCTGGTTATATTTTTGTTTCAGATTGACGGTAACGTGAATAAAATTTACTGTCAAAATTTATGTCTACTGGCCAAGCTGTTCTTGGATCATAAAACGCTCTACTACGATGTTGAACCATTCTTATTCTACGCAGTCACAAAGAATGACAAATACGGTTGTCATTTGGTGGGATATTTCAGTAAAGAAAAACATTGTCCTGCGCAAAGGTACAATGTTTCGTGCATAATGACTCTGCCCCAGTATCAGAGACAAGGATTTGGCAGATTCCTTATAGAATTTAGTTATCTCTTATCAAAGGTTGAGGGCATTCCAGGTACTCCTGAAAAACCATTGTCGGATCTAGGCAGAGTGTCTTATCACTCTTTCTGGAAAAGTGTTGTCTTAGAGTACCTGGATTCACACAGAAAAGATAAAGATATAAAGCTAGGAGATATTACTAAAGAAACTGGAGTATCAGCTCACGACATCGCCATGGCAATGCAGCTGCTTGGTTTCATTAGAACAGTCAATTCACCTAAAGAGGAAAAACCAAAGGTAGTAATAGTGGTGGATTGGCATAAAGTCGACGTTCATATGGCTAAGGTCCGCAAGAGTTCTCGAATCAGTTTGGATCCGGACAGCTTAAGGTGGATTCCATTACTCAGTCAAATTCCTAATCCGTACCAAAGTCCCGAAGAAGGTGGGGAAACCGGTTCAGAAGGTTCGCCGATTCTGGAGCCTAAGCCCATTCCCACGATTGTGGAGAAAATCCAGAGGGTGAAAATCAAAAAGAAGCCACGTGGAAGGAGATCGGGACATCGAAGAGCATCGCCCTTAAAACCTAAGTCTGCACAAAAAGCAGTTCATCATAAAGAGAAAGAAAAAGATAAACCAGTAGTTAAAGATAGACGGAAAGTTGTGGAAGTCGAAGAATCAAAGATGAATATGGAGGTGGACAGTAAAGAAATCTCGGTGGCACCAAAAAATACGAAAAATACTCCGGCAGTGAAAAGTTCTCCAGTTATAAACACTCCCAAGGCTACTCCGATATCAACTTCGAGAAGAAGAATCAGAGCTCCGAAAACACTCGCAATTGAATCACCAGTCTCAACTCCTTTGAGAAAACGAAAACATTCCGAAAAGACTGAACCTGAAGAAAAAGAGGAGAAGGTTGAAAGTAGCAGAAAACGTACTCGTGAATCTATAAGGGAAAAGGAAAAAGAAAAGGAGAAGGAGAAGGAGAAGGAAAAGGAAAGAGAGAGGGAGAGGGAAAGAGAGATAGAAAGGGACAAAGAGAAGGAAAAGGAGAAGGAAAAGGAACAGAAAAAGGAAAGGGAAAAAGAAAAGGAAAAGGTAGAAGAAAAAGAAGTTTCAACAAATGAAACAGCGATAGAAGTTCCAAAAAGTCCTCCTAAAGCTGCGACACCGCCTTCACCAGTGCCCACTCCAAAGCCTTCAAAGAAACAGAGCAAACTAGACGATATTCTGTTGAAAGTAACCAGTAGACAAACGAAAAACCTTCAAGCTAAACAAGCGAGAGAGAAGAAAGCATTAGAAGATGCCCAGTGTAATGGAAAGGAGGAAATTAAGGATGTCAAATGTTCGCCAATGTCAAGACGCAGTAGAGCCAAAGCTGCAGTTGCTGAAAGCTTGAAAATGCCAGAGCTAAAACCCGAAGCACCTACGAAGGGCAGACCAGAAAGTCCTATCATACTTCCACCTTCGCTATCGCCTCCTCCTGAGGAAGTACAAACTAAAGCAGCCAGCAAGCAGATGACGATTCCTGAAATGTTTCCCTCCAGGCCAAGCAGTGTGAAGGATGATAAGACGGACCAAGTCGAAACACCAACAGCTACAGATCAGCCTGAAAGTGAAGTACCAACCGGCAGCCCTGGTGAATATGAGGGAGGTGACGAGGACGAGGGAGAAGAAGAAGAACCTCCACCAAGGCCAAAATCAATTCCGCAACAACCACCTTTAACGCCGCCTAGTCCAGCAAAGGAAAAGATTGAAAAGCTGGAGAAAATTGTTGAGAAAGAAATCGTAAAGGATAAAATAAGTAAAGAAAAGGAGAAGCAGAGTCCAAGAACAGCTGAACCAGAGCGACCTACTGGCGAAGAATCCAGTGACACCCCTGTAGAGTCCCACAAGAATTCCGAGACTATTGCCAAAGTCCCAGAGGTCACAACTATGGCTCAAGCTCCATCTCCGATCAAGGAAAAGGTTCCAGATAAAGTAGAAAAAGTAGATCAAGAACAACCTATTCCTCAACAACATAATATGTGGGAAAAGCCCAAAGAATTAAAGGATAATCTCACACAGGGCAAAGCTGATACAACTCTTTCCGAAAAGAAGGACGTTTCAAATAGTAATGTAGTGGTAATGGAAACACAACCACCTACACCTCAAGAAAAAATTGGACCTGTCTGTGAACAGGATACAACACACCATCTTCATACACACCAAGAAGAAAAACAGCATTCTCCTGAAAGTGGGAAGACCACACCACATTTGGAGAATCCTGGATCGGTCAAGAGAACACCCCCTTCTCAACCTGATCTGCCTTCGATGGGTGTCTATACTCCAGATTCCACGACTAATTCCGTTCATTCGCTGCACTACGGACAATGCGACTTGGATGTTAGTCAGCTTGGATTAGAATCTCCTACATCAATAGCTAGTGATTTAGCATCTCAAAACAGCGTAGAAAGGCCTCCAAGTGCACTTCCATCTATGCCTCCATCTGCCCCAGCCGCTATTCCAACACCTGTGCAAATCACTGCACCACCAGTGTCAGTTAATATTCCGCCACAAGTACAGTACTCGGATTGTTCAATGCCTCAACATACACCGCCGGCACATGTGGCAATTCATCCTATGCATCAACCGCATACACCACAACCTTTGCAGCAGCCACGTACACCTCAGTCACATACTCCCCAAAGTATTCCAACCCAGAGTCCTCAACCAATCCCTCAAAGCCACACTCCGCAACCTCATTCACAATCCCATACACCACAGCCATTGTCCCATACGGTGCAAAGTATACCTATACAAAGTCCACAACCTATGCCACAAAGTCATACTCCTCAACCGCTACCTTTACCTCCATCACATACGCCTCAGCCAATGCAATTGTCTCTGGGAGGCCAACAGCAGGGACAAAATCAGAATATGGCGCATAGCCAATCACAACAACAACAGCAATCTGCGCACCAGCAACAACCTCAACCACATAGCAGTAAGAGAGCAAGCGGATCACAGACTCATAGATCGAGATCTACTCAACAAAGGTCTCATCGTGCTACTCCGCCAACTTCTCACACTCAGAGCTCTCAACATACGTCAGCCCACGTTAGCCATAATACTATTGCCCACACACATGGATCACATTTACCTCCGCAATATCAACAGACTTCAATGACTGTACCGCCGATGCCTCATCCACACTCACATACACATGCGACACATTCACATAACATGGCTGTTATTTCTCAAGGGAATTATATGGCCGTAGCATCGCAGGCTTTTCCTACACAAAATACATATGTTATTCAACATCGTGGCGGCAGATCTGGTGCTCCCACGCCCTGTACGACAGCAACGAATTTTTATATTCAAGCTAGCACAATGCCTCCACATTCGCATACACCTGCTCCACCGTCACTGGCGGGATCTGGTAATCATCAAACTACTAACTCTTGTAATTTAGGTAGTTTAGCAAAGTTACAGCAGCTCACAAATGGCCTGGAGATGATACCTCCCACCCCTCCACCGGCTATGAACTTAACACCACCTCCACCTATCCCTCATACTATGACACCGCCACAAAATTCGAGACAGCTACCCACTCCGCCTCAAGTACCTATAGGGTATGGTACGAATTATTATAATGTAAATAAAGCCCCACCCGGTACTCCTGGACCTTCGAGCAGATCTGCTTCGAGACCATCAGCTAATTCAAACATGGGATCTTTGAGCCAAGCTTATGGAAGTGATAGCCTTTATCGACAACCATTGAACCCTAGCGGTACTTGCCCACAAATGCAGAGCGCTGCTTCTAGAGTTAGTCCAAATGTTGCATTGGACCCAAATTTGTATGGCTACAGAGTACAACCAACGACCGGTTACATGAACCAAGCGGCACCACTTGGTGGGTTTATGAATCAGGCGAGTCAGTTACCAGTAGGCGTGGTAAATGTGCCTGCACCATATTCTCAAGACCCGCACCAACAAAACCCAGCAGCCGTATACACGACGTATCACAGCTACATAAATGGGGGCCTTATGCAACCCCTTAATGGCACAATGAGACCACGCTAGCCTTAGTTTTAACTTCTGGCTTTTTGTTATCATAATTAAAACGAAAAAGAAAAAAACAGAAAATTTGTAATATTCAAAGCTTATGACAAATGACAAATTGAGTGACGAGGATTGATGATTTTTTTCATCACAGAACTTTTAATGTGTAGATAAAAAAGAAATGAATAATAGGAAGTACTTGGAATTGAAACGTACCTATTTTGATTGAACTTGACCAAATTGTGAGTTTGTAGGGAAAGAGAAATTTCGGGAACTAAATTTGTCTAGTATTTTTCTGAATAAACTTTGAAAATTATAAAAATAGCCGAGGGAGACCCCACGACAAAGTGAATACATATTTTTAGTAGGGCATTTTTCTCAAGGTGTTACGTTTGTGTATCATAATATTTATATAAATACTTATGAATAATATTCTGTTTGATATTATCGATTGTTGAGCATTGTTGTTTACGTTTCGGGGCACGCTGTACTTTATGTATCATAAACTACTTATTACTATTAATACCTACACACAATTAGACACACATAATTATATTTTATTCTTATCAACACATTCACTCACAACCGCTATTGTATGTAATATTATTAATTAGAATTGCGAGGGCACACTAGTTCCGAAAGGATTGTGACTGTATAGTTAGGGCTGTTCTGGAAATCGTCCCAACCTGATGTGGAAATTATTTTTTGTATTATTGTGAAAAGTATATTTCATATTTTAAACTTTGAATGTGTGGTGCTCGTCCATGTATTTTAAATTTATATTATTTCCATTGATAATTTTCAGAATAGCTCGACAAATATATTTATAATATGTATACATATTCAAGTTAATTTTTTCAGACAACGGACAGCGAAAACAAATCGCTAGTGTTAGTTTAACTTTAAGTAATACGGAAGGTCTTTAAAATATAGTGTAAAGATACATCAATATTTATTGTACATAGATATAAAAAAATACTAACAAATAAAACTAAAATCATAAATAGTTTACACAGAGTATTTTATTTATTTTTTGTAAAATTACTTATTCACTTACCTAATCTGATAATTCAACACATTCAAAGGTCGCTAAAGATCAAAGTATATAAATACAATATAGATCGATTGTGAAGTTTCAAATTATCAGTATACTTTTATATAAGCATCGTGGTAAAAAATGACAACAAGAAATGTATTTTTAGATTAATCACAATCTTTTAATATGAATAAGTGAGACATTTGTAAAATGAGGAATTGCACAAGGTGTATTTTCACTTGAAAATTGTTAAAGTGAGTTTTCAATCTGTTATTAATGCTTTGTGCATCTTCTACTATTTCTTCTTGCTTCTTTTCGCTTTTTCTCAGCTTGTGCTAACTCAATGTATTTCCTTCTCTGAGTGATTGACATTTGACACCATAATTTTCCAGCTTTTCGGGCAACTTCTACCACCGGCTTCTTTGGCCTTTTTCTTTGCATTCGCAGATAAAAGAGAATGAATGGATTCGTTGAGCGGGCAAGTCTAGAAATATCAGTACAGTTTCTTTTCTTATTTTTCTTGAGACACCTACGGCCACGCTCTTTTGATGAGTTTTCATCTGTGCTAAAAACAGATACTGTAAAGTACGTTTTTTTGTACTACAAACTCTGACCTTACCCATGACGTCCTTTTCTATCCACCTTACATGGTGTGGATACTTGACCACCCATTTTATTTCAGTCGTTCTCTAAGTCTCCAAATTCTTGTAAGAAGGTCTACTTCACTAGGTAATTTTGGTCTGTCCCTTTACAGAAATTCAAAGGACAGCAAAATATGATTATGACATTTATACAAAAAACGATTTTCTCTTTTCTATTTTAACAAAAGGCAAAACATTTGCCATTTCGTTTCTATGTGCTCAAAAGTTTTCTAGTCTCTCATTTTTTCATAAGTTTACTATATCAGTGTTTCGTCAAGCCTTTATAAAAATAAGTATCAATAGGTGAATGGTCGAAAATGAATAATAAGAAATCCGATTAACATTCAAGGTGATTATATTTAGCTTGATAAATTACAATCTTAAATTCGTCTATTCAGATGAGTACAATCAAAATGCTTAAATCAAATTTAATAGTGTAAAAGAAAGTTGCAGTTAATGATCAATCCTTCCTTACACTAAAAAACACAATATGATACCCTCATTGGCACTTAGGAACAAAATTTCTTCATAAATAATTAAATACTGATACCAATTTTTATCAAATAATAATTTGATAATATGTAACACATACCAATGCTTACTCAATTATTATAACTAGTATAAATTCAAGGAACACCCTGATCAGATAATCATTTGCCAAATATCTACAGCATTTTGTCTTTTTTAATGTTTTGGAGTTTCATTTTGATTTCATACTTTCAAAATCGCAGTTTTAATACTACTAATCAATCACATTTTTTATTTTAGAACCGTCACAGTCCTACTGAATAATTAGACATCGAATAAGACACGTAGAATCTTTTACAGAAAAAAAAATAACAACAGTTTCTTTCTACAAAAAATAAAAATTTACCCAAATTATCGTAAAAATCTTTTTCGGCAAATTTTCTAATGAATAGTCAATTCATCCGCCGACTTGAGCGTCTCTTTTTGATTCTTTGTATTTGTTATTTTTTCGATCAGTACAATAACACGCGTTTTTTTGAGCATCTAGGTAACTTTTACAACCCAACGTTGTAGTGCCAGAGAAGAAGAGTTTAGCTGCTGTTCGGCAAGCTTTCACAACGCTTACGCTAGTGGATTCAAAACTATCGCAATACTTATAGAGACAGCGTTTGAATTCTAAATCACATTTTTCTTTATCAGAGTTACAGGTGTCGTAACAGATATCGTGCGCATTGCAACAGATTGTGATTTCGGGAGTTTCAAAGAATTCTTGCCACACTTTCTGCAAGAAAAATTATAGTAAACATATCAATGAAGAAATATGAGTGAATTATAAATCTAAGAAAATTTTCTTACTCAATGCATGGGTGAATAATATTCGTTATCATAACGCAAACTATACATCATAAATACATCGAGGATTAGTCTTGTGAATAGTTGAATACCTCTAATCCCAGAGAACCACATCCATTGCTTTGTGGTTTATGACTCCAATTCTCTTTCGGTTTTCCTCCTGCAAAATTATACGTGAAGAAATATGGAATATCTTATATGGTAGCGACTGATAGTCTAAAATCGTTGCTGATTATTGATTGAATCTTCGGTAAAAGTCACAATAACGTTTGATTCATTTCGATGCATGCATGCAAATTTATAGGTTAGAATCGTGAAGGTAACTTTAATAATTGTAAAAACGTATTTATTACACGTTACATGTATACCTCCGGGACAGGTAAACGAGCACGAATCTTCAGCTGCTGCATCAATGACTTCGTGGACGTCCTTAAATTTCCTTGCGACTCTGAGAGCGTCTTGAAAGAAATCACCGAATATTGTCTCCGCGGCCAAAACCGCGTCGCGAATATTTCCCAATAAATCCGCCCCATAACCAGACCACGCATAAGTTAGAAAAGTCAAAACGTATACAAAGATTTTTCTGTACTTTGAGAAACGCATTTTTCATCGATAATGACCAATTCAGACTGATATAATTATCCCTATTTACACAGAAATTGCGGACTATTTTTAGCTGGCCACTTGTCAAAACGTGGAAATTACGGATATGTTACAGTTGTTCTTTTTTCCATTTCGTTGCCAAAAGCATTAGCCACGTATTTTTCTAAAATGTATAATTATTCTCATCAAATTTATCAACAAATTTGCATAAATAATTATCAGCTATATAAATTATTCTAATATTTCATATTATAGAAAATATATTGGTCACTAGTATAGTGACTAAGCGATTGTTCATGAGATTGCATGAGATGGTGCAACATATTCATTTCCTGTGTAAAAAAGAAAAGAAAAAAAAAGGCATAAAAATTGACAAAGAAATTTTTTCTGGGAAAATGAATGAACAATTGGTATTAAAATAAGGAGAAATGGCTTTTTTATTAATCTTCACAATAATTAAATACACATATTCGAGCACATAACATATTTGAACATATATAAATTCTGAATTTTTTTTTATATGAGTAGATAATCGTTCGATGAGCTCAAGTTAGAGTTTTTTGACAAGCTCACCAGTTTCAAATAATTTCTTAACGTCGGAACCTCCTCCCAGACATTCACCCTTCACAAAAACTCTAGGTACGGTTTTAGCGCCAGTCATTTCACCAAGAATTGTTTGAATGTCATCGGCGTCTTGTCGCAAATCTAACTCAATGGCTGTGTACTTTTGTTTGAGCTTGTCGAATACCTAGAAATTTATACATGTTTGTTAAAATCAGTATACATACCTTGTTGATAAGTAGCTTAAATTTAATTTAAGAAAATACGGTATTTGTACCTCCTTTGCCATTTTACAGTAAGGACAGTAAGTCTTGGAGAATATCACAACACCATCAGAGGCGATTAGCTCGTCAACAAGTTCGCGTGTCGCAGGCATGATTTCAGATTTGCTGGAACCTAAACCCATTACAATGAGCTAAAGGAATTTTAATTGTCAACTACCATATTTCTGTACTTCTTGCTGGTTGATTTTTTCCTTTTAAAAAGTTTTTGTTGAAATAAGGAAATCGTTTATTTCAAGTACCTAAATCATCTATATCGTCATACACGTAATCTGGACTATCAAAGTCTGTATCAATATCCCCCATCTTAGTTGATATGAAGAAATATATTTTCAAATTTTTTTAGCCACGACTAATACGAGTACTGATATTTTCTTATATTTTAGTTTAATTTACTGACAGAACAACGTGAATTTATAGAAAGAAAGCAATTAGTGATCCGGGTCGACAGATATTTTATATATTTTTTGTTTTTTCTTTCTACCAATTGTAGAACTGCATATAGGAATAGTTGAAAGTCACATAATTCGAAGACCGTTCTTATCGGTAAAATAAATATAATAAATAAGAAGATTTTGATGATGTTTATACCTATATTGTAAATAATTCGATTCTTACCTATTAAAATTCGAAGTATACGTCGCAAAATTGCGGCGCTATAAGAATCTTTGATCGCTCAATGACTCCAACTAGGTGTGTAGTGTAGATCCGGATCGTTGGAGTGTCTGAAACTCAACAAACTATGAGATGATAATTTGTAATAAAAATTTTCGAGTTTCCGAGTACTTATGTGCCAACAAGTAATAAATTTCCCACTCGTCGAACTTGTCGAATGCGCAATGTATGTATCCTTGCGCAAGCGTATGCAACATAGTATACATATGCATGAAGCCTAAATGGTCAAGTTCTATACACATTTTCTCTATTAATAGTAAAGATGGCACTACGGTCGATGAAATCAAATTTCATATGTCATTGACTTTCTATACGATACTATTTGCTCCTGTATATCGTGTTGGAAGTCTTGACATTTGGCGTTATCTTATCGAGTTGTGTGAGAGAATTTTGTTAAAAATGATGTAAATCAGGATTTAAACGCGAAGATGAACATCGGGAAGATGGGCTGCCCAGGAGGCGGCATTTACGTGGTTGAGGGTGAGGTCAGCCTCCTTATGACAGCAATGAAACGTGGTGCTCGATGGTCTTCACATTCCCATCAGGTTAGTCAAGTCACGTCAGCTGATCCACCTTTTTAATTATCTCATATTTAATTTACCTAATTCCATCTTAGAAAAAATAATAATATATTCCATATTTACCAATGGATCAAAATCTCATATCAAATAATATAATTATCGTTTGTATCTTCCTGTTGTTGCCATATGATATTCAAAGTTTCTCTTATCTATTTCATTTTTCATCTCAAACAAAATCAATTTCGTAGATAAACAGAAAAGTTATTTTCATTTTAAAATTGAGGATCCTGATGTTTTATAATTGCTGTATAAAATAGAACAATTTACGAAAAGGTGATAATAATTGATCGCTGGTTTATCACAACTTTAAAATTTTATTTCTTTTATTACTCTTCAGATTATGAATTATTATTCTTGTTTTTTAACTTTGACAAAATAATCTGTGTAAATATTTCAACCAGAAGATGTTCCATCGATTTCAATAACAAGTTATCAGAAATGTGATTGTTATTATCATCTTGATTAAATTATCAAAGCCACTTCATTCCTATAATGAATTTCACGTAATGTATAGGATGAAGATCAGGATGCTTTGATGAAAGGTCTAGCAAGTCTGAAAGAAGCGTTAAACGATGCAGAAAATTTATCGCAGCTTGATCCTGGCGTATTTCTTGCTCCATTTCTTGAAGTCATTAGATCCGAGGAGACAACTGGCCCTGTTACAAGTCTTGCATTATCGGCAGTTAACAAGATTATATCATATGGCCTCATTGGTAAGCATGTATCTTGTATGTAGCATGCATATCATATTTTATCCATTGAAATACGATATTATAAGTTCTTACTTCAAGTTAAAAGTGTGAAGGATTCATATTTCCACTTATTCACATTCACATTCCAGATCCTGATCATAGTGCAGTTGCTACTTGTGTCGAATCCGTAGCTGACGCTGTAACTCATGCAAGATTTGTGGGAACCGATGCATCGGGCGACGGGGTTGTTCTTATGCGCATTTTGCAAGTTTTACGGGGTCTTATGCTCTCACCTGCAGGCAACTTTCTCTCAAATGAAAGTGTTTGCGAGATTATGCTTAGCTGTTTCAGGATATGCTTTGAAACAAGGCTCAGCGGTAATTTGAAAACTTATTTGAACCCAGAAATGTACATTTCTTTTATGTATAACATAAATTCAGAAGATAAACATGTTGTTTTAGAACTGCTCAGAAGAACTGCCGAACACTGCTTGAGAGATATGGTTCAGCATCTATTCATCAGATTACCACAATTCGCAGATGATACGAGGGTTCTCTTGAATATGAAAGTTAGTGTCTGAGTATAGGAGCTGTTGATGGAAATATTGTATTTTTTTTGTATTATCTTCGCATGCCAAAGGCTAAAGTTGAAGATGTTCTTATATTTGTATTCTATGTTTGACTTGATTTCAGAAAATGAGAACAAACGGCATGGAAAGTACTCGCACTAAAAATAGAAAGAATAAAACTCATGTTAAACAGAAGTCAAAATTATCTCCCGACGATGAGGAAACAGATGCTCAACTTCTTAGCCCTGTCGAAAGAGTGAGAGTTGGTCATTTGGCTACCACGCCAATTACGCCGGCTAGTAATATTGTTGATATGCAAGGATCTCTTGATCGGGGTACACCGGAAAGAGGAGAAGATGAGAAAGGCGAAAATAAAATGAATTCAACTAAAATTGAGGGTAAAAGCGAAGAACCTGATAAGAATCAAGCTAATACAGAAACTAGTAACGAGCAGGATAGTCTGAAAGACTCAGTAAAAAGTGATGAGTCTGCTAAAATTGAAAATAAGGAAGGTCTAGAAACTGAAACGGGATTGCCGACTGAAGAAACACAAAGCATAGATAAAGCTGATGGTACAAAAATCGTTTCTAATGAGCCAGAAGATAAAAGTTCTGCCCAACAGAGCCCAAATGATGACCAGGGTACATAATTATCATCATTAGTATGCATTTGAAATTGTTCTTGTATTCCACCGAAGACTAAAATCGATAATTTGCAATTTCAGCAGTTAGTCCAGTTGAAGAAGGAGAGAAAGCTGTGAGTCTTGTACAATCACCTGTCGGAAGTGTGGAAGACTTGTCTGTAGATGATAATGGTAATACAAACAGAGAAACGGGATTACCAAAGATAAAAGTTGAGATAGAACCACCAGAAGATTACGTAAATACTCAGGGAGTCAGATTTACGCCTCTTCAGCAACTAGCACCGTACGGAGCTCTATGTGTTCGAGAACTCTTTAGATTTTTAGCCTCCCTTTGCAGTCCACTCGATAAACAGAACACCGAAGTCATGATGCATCTGGGGCTTAGCTTGCTTCAGGTAGCACTTGAGGTGTCGGCAGATGCTCTTGCAAATTTTCCCTCTTTACTATCACTCGTTAAAGATGATCTATGCAGAAATTTGATTCTGGTAATTAAGCACTTATCCTATTGTGTACATAATTCAATTATTTTCATATTCAGTCAGTGAGATTTGTTTTCAACCAATGCAGATTCACTTAGAAATGTTTTTCCACTTTGATCCAGCTCCTAGGATCGGACAGACTCTCAATCCTTGCAGCAGATCTTCACGTTTCGTTTTTGTTGTTTGAATCATTAAGAGAATATCTCAAATTCCAAATGGAATATTACTTTACCAAGTTAATGGACCTTGTGAATTCAGATTCAAATAGAATAACCTACGAACAGCGGGAGTTAGCTTTAGGTAAGTTTTCTCTCAGCTCAAACAGCAGCCCAAATTTAGCCACTAATTTCCTTTATTTAAACGAATTTATATTTGCAGAAGCTATAGTAAGACTGTGGCGGATACCTGGCCTACCTGCAGAATTATATCTCAATTTTGATTGTGGATTGTATGCTACAAATCTTTACGAAGATCTAACAAAACTTCTTTCAAAGGTAAAGCAAATTTCAAGTTTGAGTTTTTTAATATTAACTTCCTGCATATTGATATTATATTTATATCACTTTGGTTCAATTTAGAATGCGTCTGCAGTATCAGCCGGTATGCACAGTATGCAATTGATATCCTTGGATGCATTGATAATGTTGTTTGAAGGAATTGAATCCAGATGCAAGGGAGTTGAGGAACAACGACGAGCTCCACGTCATCTACCGTCACAAAATTTACCCACTAGAGAGGAGTTGCTTGTCACCAAAGCTAACAAAAGAGTAAGTTTCAGATATATCTGAGTATAATCAGTGGAAATTTATCGTTATCATAACGCAGTAAGCTTTCACAATTTTCTACAGTGGCTAGTCCTTGGGACAGAACAGTTCAACGAAAAACCAAGATCTGGAATAAACGTGCTAGCAGAACGAGGCTTGTTAGGTGGTACACCTGGGCACCCAGACCCGCAAAAGATCGCTAAACTTTTAAGAGAGAACCCAGGCCTAGATAAGAAAGAAATAGGAGAGTACATAAGCCGAAGAGACAACAGAGCAGTTCTGGAATGCTTCGTAAAGAGCTTTGATCTTCGACAGACTCGCGTTGACCAAGCTCTAAGGCTTTATTTAGAGTCATTCAGATTACCAGGAGAAGCACCTCTCATATCGCTGCTGCTAGAGCATTTTGCCGAACATTGGCATGTGAGTCCGATCTATTTTCACATTGGAATTTTGTCCTGAAGAACTTGGTACCTGTTTTTTGTTTTCATGCATGTTTTAATCAATTAATTGATCAAGATCATACATACATGTGTTTCAGACTAGCAATGGAGAACCGTTTGCATCTGCTGATGCAGCATTCACTTTGGCCTATGCCGTAATAATGTTGAACGTTGATCAGCATAACTATAATGTCAAACGACAGAACAACCCCATGACACCAGAGGAGTTCAAGAAAAATTTAAAGAAAGTTAACGGCGGTGCTGATTTCGATCAAGACATGCTCGATGAAATGTACACCGCTATTAAGTAAGTGTAAACGAAATTTGTCTTGAAAATTTTTTGCTAATCTTACAATTTGACTAGTTTTACAAACTATTTAACGTGATGAACTTTCAGAAGCGAAGAAATAGTCATGCCAGCTGAACAAACTGGGCTAGTGAGAGAAAACTACTTGTGGAAAGTCCTGTTGCGTAGAGGTAGCGGGCCGGAAAGTACCTATTTAAAAGTCGGCCGTGGAGGTGAACTTGTTGATAGAGATTTAGCTCTACATGCTTGGGCTCCTGTCGTTACCGCCCTTTGTCGAGCGTACGACAAAGCTCCGGACAGGCGTTTACAGCACAGAGTAGCTCAAGCATTTCTGAGGCGAGTTAACACAGCACTGATAATCTCGTCTCGATAAAATCTTGATTATTTCATCAATCATTCTAATTAGGAATACTTTCCTGTCCACACAGATGTGCTGCAATTAGTGCTCATTATGGAATGAGCAGTGATCTGGATACCTTAGTAGTCAGCCTGTGTAAATTCACTGGTCTTGCTACTGGCGGTGAGCTTGAACAGCTTGTTCTCCAGCTGGGGGGCAGCGGTCGAAGCCAATTAGCTGCACGGACACTCTTTGAAGTAACACATCGGCATGGAGATGCATTAAGAGCGTCTTGGAGAAATGTGGTAGATTGTTTGCAAGCTGTGTACAGAGCCAGACTACTGCCAAGAATCCTCACCGAAGGAGAGGACTTCCTTGATTTATCAGGAAAAGTATCGCTAATTCGAGAGCCTACTACACCTAGAGCACCTCCGGCTGAGCAGGGACTATTATCGAGTCTATACTCGTACATTGCACTAGATGCTCCTAGAGTTCCACATCCTGCAGAGGCTACTGCTAGAAAAAGAGCTACGCAATGTGTAACTGATTGTCGTCTTGAATTGATTATTGCAGAAAGCAAGTTTTTACAGGTAAATATAAGTGCTTGGTTCAATATATTTGCTTGGATCAATGTAACATTGATTAAATTGTGAAATGTGGTGTAAACTTTACAATATTTGCTCTTCTGCTCTTGCTAGGTTGAGTCGCTTCGGTCTTTGGTGGGAGCGCTAGTTGCAGCGAACCCTCCTGACGAGGATCTTTCAGTTTTTTTACTCGAACTTCTCCTAAAAGTTACAATCCAGAACCGCGATAGAGTAATGTGTATTTGGCCAATTGTACAAGCGCATATTGAAGGATTGCTGACAACAGCAGCTCGAGAGAATCATGCTTACCTGCTCGAAAGAGTCGCTGTTGGAATGCTGAGATTAGCCATTAGGCTGTTACGTGGAGAAGAATTAGCTGGTGCTGTCTTACCACCCCTGACACCATTGACTCATTTACCTTCTGCAACTACCGCGACTTTAGCGAGACAGCTTGCTTACGGATTATTTGAACTCTTGAAAACAGGAGCTGCTAATATCCATACGACAGAAGATTGGAAAGTCGTATTTAGCTTGCTAGAATGTGCAGGTGCGGGAGCTTTGGCTCCAAAACATTCAAATACAGTCTTAGACGACTTTCCCAGTAGAACGTCCGTCCTGGATCCAAGACCTGTCAGTCCGGTGCCAGAATGGGTATTAGTTTCTCCGACTGGCACAGAGGCTCCTTTACCAGTCACTGCCGATACCATAGTCTTGGACCGGGATCTCCATGATCACGATCCAGCAGCTCTCGTCAAATGTTGTGAAAGTCTTGCATTTTTAGTAAGAGATGTAGCGCACGTTACTCCGTTTAACTTTGAACTCTGCGTCCGCTGTGTAAGAACGTTTGCAGAGGCTGTTTTGATTGGTCCAGGAAAACGGCACAAGGTTCAAACGACCCAGGAAGAACCAGCCGGGTACCAGCAAACACCTATTCAATTATTGGACCTAATGCATACGCTGCACACAAGAACTGCCCAAGTATTTCGTTGGTGGGCTGAAGAAGGCGGCGCTGCGGAAGGAGTTTCTTTGTGGCCACAGGGATGGCGACCATTGTTGCAAGGGATAGCACGACTATGTTGTGACGCTCGTAGATCTGTTCGCACATCCGCTGTAACTTATCTCCAGAGAGCTCTGTTGGCTCATGATTTGGCACAGCTGGCCGCAGCGGAATGGTCTCAATGCCTTGAACATGTCTTATTTCCATTGCTGGCTCAGCTTCTGGGTCCAATTGCACCCAAAGATCCCATAGGTGTAGAAGAGACTCGAGTACGAGCAGCAACATTACTTTCAAAAGTGTTTTTGCATCACTTAACTCCCTTGCTGACACTACCTGGATTCTTGCCATTATGGCTAACAGTCTTGGATCTCTTAAAGGCATACATGTATGCCGATAATAGTGAACTACTTTTCGAAGCTATTCCAGAATCCTTGAAGAATATGTTACTGGTTATGGCTTCAGCAGGTGTATTAGCTCCCAGCTCAAATCTATGGTCTCCTACATGGCGAGCAATCGACGCGTTCTTACCCAATCTAAAAGCCGAACTTTTCCCAGAGCCGGCGCCCCAACCACAGCAACATTCTAAGCCGCAAGTTGTCAACTTGGTTGGGCAGCAGCAGCCTTCTTTCCCGAGTCCTATTGCACCACAACCGGATATGTCTTCTCCAACACATTCTCCACCTCAACTTGAAGCCGTTAATGAAATTGTTGTCAATCCAGCATCGCCAGACCCTGATAAATTGATATCTGCTAGTACAGTTCCGATTCCAGTGCCATTGCCATCTTTTGTGACTGAAAACAAGGAGCCTCAGCAAGTTATTACCCTTGTTAATCAACCAGCTCCTAGTGTAGCTAGTCCAGTGGCTGTTCAACCGATGGCACAACAGGGATTTGATTTCACTCACACGCTAGCTCAGCAGCATAGTTCTGAACATCAACAACAGCAACAGGTTGATTTTGAACATCAGTCTCATCAGCTACATTATCAACATTCAAAACCAGAAGCAGAACCACAATATTCTTCTTTGATTCAAACGAATGTTGATAACGAGACATCTCCAGAACATAACGAGCAGCATCAGACCATTAAACAGCATACTGAACTGCAGTTTCCTGTGATCCAGCCACCACAACCACAGCCACAATATCTACATTTACAACAACAACAGCAACAAATTCGTCAACAATTCCAATACCCTGGAACTGCCAGCCCAATTCATCAAGTGCATCAGGGTTCTCCTCCTGTTGTAAGAAATATTCTCATATCTTAAGTAGATTTTAAAATCTGCATTGCACATTGGCTTATTTTGCCCCATTGGCAATTAGGTTTCAGGGCCAAAGAAGTGACTTGAAATTTATTTCACTAAATTATATGATTCCAGATATCTGCAGAGGGACCCTCATCGGCTACTGTCTTTAATTCGGCAGCATATTTTACAGAAGATCCCGCGGCGGATCGTCTCTTTGCAGTCACCACACCGTGACCGCTGTACATTATTTATGTATATTGTATCATATAAATGTTACCTCTAAGTTTTATCATATCCTCGATAAGAAATTTACAGGTATTAAAGAAAAAAATATTAGGCAATTCAGTATCTTTGGCTTGTATATTTGGCACAGCGATATATAATAATAACAATATTAATTATACAATAATAATTCTTTGTATATAAAGTTCTCTTTGTCATGGCACTTGGTGAGTAAATAATTATACAGAACGTGATTATAACATATACAACTTGAAATATATATAACTATATATGTATAAATATTGAAAAATACGAATTTATACAGATTAAGTGGCCCGCGGACTGGACCTAGTTTATACAGAACACATAGATCCGCGGGATAGGCTTCACTCCATGGATCTCACCTCTGACATTAATTTTATAATTTATTATTAATTTCTCTTTGGGATCTCAGCCTGGAGATACGAATTGGAAGGAAACAAAAGCTCATTAATGATTTTTAAATCTTTGAATGTAAATGGATATAGTGCTCCTTGTCAATTCTAAGAGCTGGTATTTATTTTTAAATACCATTTTCAATAATTCAACATTTTATATGTATATCAATGATATTTTTAGATTATTGGAAATGTTGTAGGTACACAATTGGTTCCTTCCTATTTGATACGATCCAGTCACACGTAAATAGCTTACCGAAGCACCTTGCCTCCTCTCCGGAGTTCCTATGGCTCTCTAAACTTAGCCAGGCTATGAATAGTGCGAGAAACAACAAATATAAGATCAACCGCCCCTTTACACTATGTTTCAGTTAAGCGTAAATTTATAAGTTATGAGTAAAAGGGATAGGTAACTCATATAGGTATGATGGCAAGGATGTTATTTTGTCTTCACTGTTCAACAAACAACAGAAAATTGTAAATATAACTTCTGATTTTCATTTTTGATTCTACTTTGAAACTCATTGATAATTTAATATGAAACATACGTGTAAGTTTCTCAGACATTTTTCATTCTCATTTATGTAAATTGATATCTCTAGTTATCTATCCCTTATGTAAGTAATAGCAATTCATGGCTTAAGTACACGATCGTTAATGTACGAATGTGTAAAAAAAAAAAAAAATAATGCGTAAATAATTATTGCACACGCCTGCAATAATATCCTAGTGTCTTACATTTTTCACAGAGATGTTGCGGGTGTACCTTGCTTTGATCGGACACGTCCAAGCCATCTGGTTTTTCCAGTGGGCGCTAGAAATAAAATTATTTGTTTTATCGGCTCCATTAAGATCCGGATTTTCGTTTAAAATTCCCACAGAGAGTTGGCAGTTACAATCGAAATATTATATCAAATTTTATCGGTACAACGAATTCAGTAGCTCGTTTTTTTTTTCGCAGTTATAATATTACGTCAAGAGAGAGAGAAGAGAGAGAGGAGAGAGAGAGAGAAAAAAAAAACTATTACGCAGTTCAATAGCAAAGTTCAACCATAAAGAAAAATATATTAGCTCGGATACGTAACATTTTTCTAAAATTTTTCTAATATTAATATTTCACGGAGAGAGTTTGAATTGTTGAAAATATGTGAAATTTTACAAAGCGATTAAATTAATCCTATTATATTTATTCTATCGCCAAACGATGACGGGTAATTTTTCCAATCTAGGTATATAACATACGTACACAAAAGCGCGTGTGTATTTGAGTAACTCTAGGAATTGAGCGCGATATATAATTAGCCAGCATTTGCCAGTTTACTCAGCACTTAACGCGTGCGGGTAAACGCTGCTATATAGGATGATAATTTTTAGCCTCTGTGTCTCGCGATGTCTTCGTTTAATTATAAATAAATAAAAAAAGCCCAGTTTAAAGCTCTTTCGCGGAAGCATTACAATGAGCTAAATTAGTCCGTCTACAATGTGAAAATATTTTTTTTCATTTTACGCGACACTCATTCTATCTTTTCGGGATAATTTTGATCAGTGTTCATCGTTATCAACGAATGTTATAAAATTTTTAATGCTTTTTTCTACTTGGGGAGTTAACGAGCTAAGGGAGATTCGTGTGGAAGAAAGTATAATAAAATGACTCACATTGACTTGATTCAAATCGTAAGCGTGCAAACAACATTTATACCGACACATACACCAAAGTTGATTAAAAATATCTATAAGCGCTTAATTAACGAGACAAATAATGAAAATTTTGATGCAGATTATTCGTAAATTAATTCGTTATTCGAGATACTGGAACTAGAGACTTATTGTATAGATGTGTTAATAATAATTATAAGTTAAATGGGGATGTTTCGAAACTTACATATAGGGAGGGCGAGGGTGAGAGCAGCACGTGAGACGGGGATGTAGCTGCAGATGCGACCCCGAGACTCACCTGCTTGTGTGGATAGACGTTGATGTGACACTTGATGCATTCCTGTCCCATATTGGCCCAACTGTTTCCAGACATCCACTTGCGTTTACATTTTGGGCACTTATACTCCCCGAAGCACCTCTTCTTGCCCTGATACGGCGTTAGACCCTCGCCCTTAGGACGTGCCTGCAACAAGAATTCGAACCAATACTAACAGTTCATGTGAGTAAAAAGCACAAATTTTTAACACATTTATTCATGCATTCATGAATTACTTTAAATCTTATCAAAACTGCCTTTCGTCATTTTTGCTGTTGACTAATTATAACGATAACTAATCATCCATATGGTGGATTTGCCGAAGGGAAAAACGTAGAATATTTATGAGAAAGCCAGTTTTTGAAAACAGTATATTAGATTGTGGCGATCGTAGAAGAGGAATGATAAAAGATCAGAGGGAAAACGTATGAATCACAGTCACAGTTGTTTTTCTTAAAAGTAGATAGGCGTAAAAAATAAACTTGGCTCAAGAACCTGGCGAGTTGTTTTAATCCAGCCAAATCGAATTTAGGCGATACGTGTTCGAACGGGTTGGTACTGTAACGCTTTGCACGCAAAGATGTTACGGCCCCAAGATAACTTGCCAAATACTATAATCTGGGTAATACTTGGAAATAAATTTTATTCAAATTTCCAGAAATCTCAGTGACTATTTTCTATCACTGGTCATTGAATAATTACAATACGATATAATGTATGTATAGTGTGCTGAAAATAAACTCAGGGTTCAGAAAGGATCGCGCGTCATTTTCCACGAGTTTTCCGCTGAATGCGTTTCTTCGAAATTATCATTTTGCCCGAAAAACTCCCAGGAGATTAGTAGACGGACTTTTTCTTTTATAGAATTTCGATGTTTGTTTCGGTCATATTATATGGTGAAAATATGCTGCAAATGCTATTTTAACGACTGCACGTATATACATCCGATTGTTTAGTTTAAAATAGTGAAATGAACGTACATATTGATCTTGTGAGAGAAAAGCGCGTTGCGATTGCATTCTGTATTATGTATAGCGAAGCCATGGAAGATTGACCATTGAATCATTACCACAAACCCGCATATCGCGATTACGGCCTATTTAAAGACGTGGGTGTAAGGCAAAGCTATAGAAATATATACCCACACCAATTTGCGACAAACTGGTTCAACTGGGACCGGCCAGACCTTTTAATCTACATATATTATATATATATAATTTATTTGTATGTATTTGAGGTAATTTATATTGACACTGTAGTTGTGCGGTATGAATGCGGTCGGTGCGTCCGGCCGGCACGTGTTTGTGGCTATAGGAGATCTCGAGCGAAACGCGTGTCAGGGTGTACAAAGCGTAATACTGTAATATAATGGATAGGGTCAACGTTTTACTTTAGACTTTAAAGGCTCGAGATATGTGTTGAGTTGTCATCAAACCAGTCGCGAGATGTTTTGCTCAATTAAGCGGTAATTTGAACGACAAACAATATCACCCCGGAGTATCATGCGTGACGTAATACGCGTCACATTCACATATATAATTCTTAATCGGTATATGCTCCGTAGAGCGTGTTCACTTTACAAATGAAATAGTCTAATTCCTTCGCCTCTGCACTCGAATAATTCTACATACTTAATAATTTCTATGCACCACGTGATAAGATGAAAATTTTATCCAGCAATAGATTTTTAATGCATTAGCCGGTGCTTCCTGTTTACATTCAAATATAGGTATAGGTGAAACAATATTTGACGGAAGTTTAGGTTTACATACTTGAGGGCAATCCTTGATGTAGTGTCCCTTCTTGAAACACAGATGACACAAATAGGTGGATGGTGGCCTTTTCGTAGGCTTTCTTTCCAAGAGACCAAGTTCCGTAAAATGTTCAGCTAGATCCCCAATGCTGTCTGCTAAGCTTCCGGGTCCTATGGGTGCCGCTGGGCTGACTGCATTTTGGTGCAAATAGGTTTGGGACGTAGCAGTTGGAAAGTTTCCCCATACTGCGGGAAGAAGTTTATTCTAAAAGACGAAAAAGAGTTGTTCTCATTTTTTTGGCGCGTCTTATAGTAAATGGTAAAAAATCAAACCTTAGTAGACTAGTGAATTCTACCAAGGCATCCTTGCGACTACTCAATGATTGTCATCGAATCCCTTCAGAAAAATCATGTGTGAACCTACATTTCACTACTATAAGTTTCGCATTTCAAATGATTTGTTTACACGCTTCTGAAAATTGGCAGATCAATTAAGAATCGATTTACAAACGACGACTGATGACTGTAAAGTTGAATTTGCTTTATAAAGTGATTGAAAAATATGGCGTCTGGAACGCGCGTGTCAGCCAAAAGATACAGATATCATATCTATGTTGTGGAAGATGATCTCACCTCTTCTCACACCTACCTATATAGAAGAAGAGATCTTGTGTATACATCCCTACGAATATTGTGTATGTATGCAGTATGCATATGATGTGATTGGCAGTTGTATACATTTACGCATACAAGGGAGAAGAGATTAAAGAAGCAAAGGGCTTGGTACAGAATGAGCGGAAACATTAGGCGGATGATGAGCTGGGAGCATTTGCGACTTTGTGCTTACTCGAGCCAAGAATCCAAGACTTTGGCCAACTTATTTTTACCACCTTTATCCGAGTCTACTGCGTCTAACGTGAATCGTACGCGATACTCACAATCAATGTCTTTTGCTGATTTGATCTTACGTTTGCGTAATTCATTTCTAAGGAAGTCTTCGTAACTGGTATTCCTATTTATTATCACACTATCTCTGTCGTACGTACATATTCCTAATTGCTGTCTTTACATATCAGAATAACCACGCAAAATTCATTGAAAACAAAGAATTAAAAGTGCAGACCGAAATCGTAAGGATACGAAGACAGAGAATTGGAAAAGTACTCTTAAATCTTTCATGGATGTGAAAAGAGCTTACGCTTCTTGCCTGATCCTGTGGCTGCGGAGGATTCTGATCGGCAATCGCCAAGTATACCCAGTTAAGAAGATGGGGCGGATAGTGAGGCTGTTGGGACGTCACCTGGGACTGAGTACCAATATTTCCTAGGCCAAGGCTCACACCAACGCCAAGACCGTTTGCCTCCTGCAGCTGAGGATGCTGCAAGTGTTGAAGAGGCGGTCGGGGATGACAGGCGGCCATATTTCTTCAGCCGTTCAAGGCCGAGGCAATCGTTGCCGGTGATGAGGTAAAATCAAAATCTTATATTGACTGACGGGCATTTCCTCACTATAAAAATACCACCAATACCCTAATACCAAAATATGGTTCTGATAGTTTCTTTATATTAAAAACGCACAAAAGAAGCACGTGCAACACCACTTCCTAGATAACTCGCCACCCGACAGCCTGCCGGGAGCGAAATGATCCCGTTGCTCTCGGAACACGCAGCACCTACACATGCACTAGTACACACACGTGGATATCCATCCGCGTCACCTCGTGCGTGCATGAGTGCGTGCTTCTGTGTTCTTATACACGAAACGCAACTTCGGCCAAGCTACGGTTCGACCGCGATGAGATACCCCGGATTCGAGCCCTTACCAAGTACCCAAGTACACTTCAAAAACTAGACAAAACCACTCGACGTATTCAATTGCATGAGTTATCGTTCGGATTTTTACCTCCGTCGGATGGTCTAGGAGGATCTGATATGAAAAAATTCATGTTTCCGCACAGATTTAAAATTACTTCAATTTTTGATGCTGGAGCTTGTATGCATTCGAGAAATTTATCGACTGTGAGAAAGCTGCTTCTATGAATTGCGAATGGGGAAAAAATGTTAAAGCTGCACTCCCACGGTACAATACTGTACGATATTATACCCGGGGATTTTTTTGTCACGGTCAAACTGTAGCCTGGGTTCGGTGTGAGAGCGAGTAAAGATCCCCGCCATGTGGTACGTCTATTTCAGTGCCTGCTCGCCGACAGGCATACCGTCGCAGATCCTATGTCCCGTTCAACGGTCCTCTGACGTTGCATTCAGACGGAGTTCCCCGTTTTCATAACGCGCGAACTCCAACAGCATCCGATCGTCTTAATGTATGTGCATAACATGACTTTGTCAATCGTCATTTCCTCTCTAGATCCAGATGGTTTTAGCATTCTGCATTCATCTACAGACTCTGGACTGAATCAGTGCGATGACACTACTATATAGGAATGATATTTAGATCACGAATTTTATTCTGGGTCAGAACTAGGGGTGAAGAATTACCCAGCTTCATCAGTCGTTGAAGAAAACCATTAATTATAGTTAACAAGAATAGGGAATCAGCTCCCTTCTGCCCCGATGTAACTGCTCTAACCATAGTGATGCAACAACGATTTAATTGAACTTGATTGATTGTTTGTTGCAGTGAAAACGCTACGGCATTTTTATCATCGTTACATTGCTCTCACATTCTCTTTATTATTGTTCCTATTTTTATTCTTGATAGTGGCTTTGTTAATTTGGGATTCAGCTTCTCATAGATTTTGATAAATCGATAAAGAACGGATGCATACAAAAATAATTTTGCGTAATGCTATATACGGTCAAACATTAGAATCGTGAATAATATCCTTTTCTGTAGTTCAATTTATTGATTTTGTAACTCAAGAAATGGTTAATTTCTGGAAACTAAAGCTGACACTAGCTAGAATTTTCATATGAGAAAACTATTTCTCCAGACTTGGAAGGCTAGCAATTACGTGTTTCGTTATTACATATCATTGAGGCATAGTCCTTAATGCAAATGAGTAAAACAGTCGGTTGGCTGTAGTCGTCGAAATCTTGGCTACTGCACCAGCTATCGTCTAGGTAGAAGAACTGTTTGACATTTTCCATTCAACAATGTAAAGTTCCCGTGGAAGCTGGCAACGCGAATATCACTTTGAAGTTACCATTCTGCAATCGCCATTCGCAAAAGCTTGATTCCTGCGGATGACGCGAACATCGGCGAACACCCTATAACTTTGATACATTGAAGAAGCTTTGACAGCTACAAGGTCAAGGTGTTGGATCGAATCTTTTCATTCCGCGAATGTACAACCGGTGTGACGTCACATCGTATTCTCCCTATCCCAAACGAAACGTATAGAAATTTTCCTTGCTATTATATTCAATTAAAGTCGGTGAACTCAATCTATAAATATCCAACTTCCGAAGCTTCTCATGATCGATTAATGATGCAGTATAAAAAAATTTCTTACCCTACCGGTGCGCTAAAGTTGAAGCAAACTTCAGAGCTAGAAGATTTTCGGCATGATTTTAGAGGCGTGAATTAGGTGTCGCGTAATCTTCGATAAAATAGCCCCGATATAATATTTATAGGTAAATCTCTGTCTATAGAAAGCAATTTCCAGAGTAATTCAACATCATTCCAAGTGGAATTTGATAATTGTTTGGTCAAAATCATGTACAGCATCATTGCACAGGATTGAAACAGAAATGATGAACAATGATGATTGATATCAGTGGGAAAATAAGAAGAAAAAGTACCTATTCCACAAAAAGTAATACAATTATGTTTCACGCAGCTAATGTAAGAATAAATGGTACCAGCCAACGGATTGACGACGTAGTCGTAGGTCGCGACTAATTCGTCTGTCAGTCGGTGGTTCTAGAAAGTCGTGGTACAACCTTCCTCTGCGACCGCATTTGCAGAACATCCCCTTCTTACCCGGGTACGGGATTGAATTCGCAGTGGTAATTATGCCGATATACCTGATATGCCTAAGAAATTCCGGTGGTTCATTCTAAGCAACTTAATTTCTAAGCAATAGATCAAGAAGTCGAAACGTGGTCATTAATCTCAATGAGAATTGCTTTTACAATTTATCTCCGAATCGGTCCCTCTGGTCCCGGTAGCGATTGGTCGCGACATACCCGGAGGAAACCTAGGCTTCTTAATTAACCACAGAATCGATAGTTATATCGATGGACGTCGCATGGCATTTGTTGTATAAAAGCCAACGTCGACGGAGCAAGCTTGGCCAGCTCCTCTTCCCCCGTTCTTTATAGCTCTAACTAACCTGTTTACAATCGATAAATTTATTTTGGTGACGTGCGTGTGACTCTCCAGCTCGCCTGTTATTCTTTGGTGAACGAAGGTGGTGCACCCTGACCACATCACCAGAGTTCGGGATCAAATCCGAAGAGCGCGTTCAATCTAGGCATTTCGCCGTTTGCCGAACTGCGGGTTCAACTTTGACTTTCGCCACTAATTCGTGACCTTGAGAAAGTAGCAGGTGGAAGTTGGTTATTTTATCCACGATATTGCGGTACTAGAGCTGTAGAGACGCCGTAAACTTTTCGCTGACGTACCGATATTCAATGTAGGAGTGAGTCGAAAACTATTGTACAGAATCGTGTGTTAAATTATGGATATGAATTTCGGGAAGAAGCATTCTGTCGGATCCTTGACCTTGCAACTTTGAGGAAAGTGATCCACGCTTTCGAAGAACACGTGTCAACACTATATCGGTTTGTGAAAGGGTCATAAGAAGTGTTCAGTGAAACTGCGATATCGTATGATTCGGGATGGAGGATGTTGGAATGATTTTGCAAGATAAGCTCTCGTTTTTCAATTTAACCTGCGATTTTTCTAATCTCGAATGCTGAGTATCTGGGAGATCTGGATAAGCTGAAATTGTAAATGTTTCAAGTTTTTCTATTTCCGTACATGAAAAGATGTAGCCTGAGTATAAATATTCAGTTCCGAAATGTAAGATCTTTCGCGAACCATATCGAACGTCACGAGTCACCACCGAAATATGAACTCGAGAAGAAATTATTTCTGATGCATCACTTCAGCGATAGCTTTTTAGATGTCTAATTATAAGTCGAACATATAGTTACACGGATTACAAGCGGAATGGAAAAATACGAAAGCTTGGAAATTGTCGGCGAAGGGAGCTACGGCGTTGTTATGAAATGCAAACATCGGGATACGGGGCAGATTGTCGCGATCAAGAAATTCTTGGAAACCGAAGAGGATGTTCACGTACGCAAAATGGCACTACGAGAAATTCGAATGCTGAAGGTAATTATAATGCCGTTAATTCAATTCGCTTATAATTATAACGATCAGAACTCCTGAAAGAATACATATGGCATATAATCACAGGAACTAAGTTCTGATCTTATTAACGAACGCTATTATACTGATTGCGCGTGTTTTGCGAAAGAGGCCAGTTTATAAATGATTACTGAATAGTAATGTAACGCTACTTCTGCTCTCCCTCGGTCTTTTATTGCATGCTGAGATTTTATTGCATGCTTATTGGTGATCCAGTGTGGCTGAAATTACCCTGATACTTTAAGTTCAGACTTTCTAGGGGACGGTTTATTCATAATCGATTACCTATAAGCGTAAGGATTTATCTGGTTCCTAATCTGACTAATCTTTTAGTTTGGTTTCCTTTAAAACTGCAAACTCCTATCATGAAATAATATTCTTCATCCCTTTTCGACACCCTGTATGTAGATACGTATATAAAAACCTATACGATCAACCACGGGAAAGGATGACATCGGCCAGAAGACGATAAAATTTTTAGATTAATGTAAACTAATAAAAGGCTCATAACCCGATCAGTCTAATAACCGAACCACTTATGTTCATTATTTATATCAGATCGAAGTCAAGATGCAGAAATATCAGTTACAATATTGAATGTATTGATTTTTCTCAAATGTCCTCACAGAAATTGCGTCATGTAAATCTGGTAAACATGATCGAGGTGTTTCGTCGTCGAAAGCGATTTTACCTGGTGTTCGAATACCTGGATCACACTTTGCTAGATGAATTGGAGGCTGTAGGATCCGGCCTTGGAATAGATGCATCTCGTCGTCACATCTTCCAAGTTCTTCGCGGGTTAAACTACTGTCATATGAACCACGTGAGTCTTGAACTCTATACCACATTGTAGACATAGGGTCGGCACGTAACCGGACGTAATAATAATCAAATAACAAACAGCAAACAGATGTTCTAGATTTGTCATCCAGAGCGACGCGTGGCTTTTTGTTATTTCCAAAAAGAAAACCCATATTGAATCGAGGATGCTGTTTAATATGCTTGAAAAATGTCACGTTTTTATCTTCATTCAAAATTCCGAAGATGAAATGGTCCAAAAATGGCCGTTCAAAAATTGAACCTAGTATCTCCATAAGATCCTAGCTCATGCTCCAATTTGTAAAGTTTAGATATTTTCATCCAAGGTTTCAATCCTCATAGGTAATTTGTTGTGCGACACTCATTATTATTGGAAGATTTCATGGAAGGTGTAGATATATTATCAACTAACAGTGGGATATGGGTGCGGTTATAGTGAAAATAAATACTTTTATTTGTAACATCGTCGGGTGTAGCTTAGTTTACATCTTCATCCCACGCTGTTAAACAGGCAAGAGATGGTTTAACATGGGTTAAGATGTTTCCGTCTCAAATCTCTGCAGCTAGCAATACAGTACAAGTCATCGCGTAGGTTCGGATTAAAACTACACATGCGAGTCAAGTCAAATATGGTTTTGTGTTTAGCTTGATGATACGTACTGCATATACTACATAGGCGACGTATGTATGTATGCACGCTAGAACCGAGTATAAAGGCCTCGTTGTAGCCAAGTGATGTAAGAATGCTTGGAAGAGCTGTTCCTCGAAAAGAAATTATGATACGGCCAACGAATAGCCGATACTTCAGCGCGAACCGCGGTCTCATATATGTTAGTTTTCAACCAACAACGGCCGATTGTATGTATATCGGTTATCAGGACAGAACTATCGCCAAGAACTAGCAATCTATTTTATTTATCTGAATTTAAATTACCCATTTTATTTCCGCTCCGTATATTAAATTGAATAAGAATTATATGTATAATATTATAAAATAAGAAATGACAGCTAACACATGCATAGTACCAGCCATCAGATTTGTTTATCTTATATGGTCATCCATCCTGCGCTATGTTATTCGTTGATTCGATGTAATCTGAAAAATATTCATCGTCCTGTATGTCTGAATCATTTATACGGTATATATTCATGCCTGTGCGATAAGAGTCAGTTTTTCTCTTCATGTTTACATACTTGAATTAAAAAAGTGTGCAGATATTTGGGGAATGAGAAATTATATTTATGCTCAAATCACGAATGCAGGGTTTATTTTATTCGAAATTACAACAGATCATGCATCGAGATGTGAAACCGGAAAACGTCCTGGTCTCTCCAAACGGAATTGTAAAACTATGCGATTTTGGTTTCGCCCGAATGTTGCCTGGGTCGAACGAATCCTGTACGGATTACGTGGCGACGAGGTGGTACCGAGCCCCGGAACTCCTCGTCGGTGATTCTCGATATGGTAAGGGTGTCGATGTTTGGGCTGTCGGGTGTCTCTACGCCGAGGCTATAACTGGGGATCCCTTATTCCCTGGGGATAGCGACATTGATCAGCTGTATCAAATCATGAAGCTTTTAGGTGAGCCACACTCTGTTTAAAAAGTCTTTTGTAGATTAGGAAACTTTGGTATATGTGCTGATAATTGAGCATTGCAGCGGAACCTATATACTTGATACAAATTGTCCTTGAAGTACCTTATTAACTTTCGCATCTTACCGTGCAGGCAATCTTTGTCAAAGGCATCAGACAATCATATCTCGAAGTAACAATATGCGTGGTATGAGACGTGTAACAGCCGACATCGGTACGATTGGTAGTGTTCGACCACTCCGATCAGCTTTTCCATCTTGGCCAACAACAACGATAGACTTCCTCTCGCAGTGTTTGAGAATGGATCCCGATATGCGCCCGACGTGTGCTACGCTACTAGACCATCCCTTATTCATGCAAGATTCTTTTGCCGAACGTTTTTTAGCCGATCTTAAGGAGACTATAGCTAAGGAGATTATGGAGTCTCCTTTTACTCAACAGCGGCTTGAATCTCGGAGATTGACTGCTCTACCGCCTGAAAGACCAGACAGAATTTGCCATAGCAGCACTGGAAGGTACGCAATCGTTTTTCCGTGTACCCGGTTTTTGACTAGTTCAAAAAATCAATTTTTCTACGCGGGTTTTCATTCTAACTGTATAATTTTCATTTTCTTTTTAATCTCGAGTCAAAATCGGATACCCTGCCACCAGGTCAGGAAATTCTAAATACACCCGAATTTCAATTCAGGTGGCAAATGACCTTAATACGCGGCGGAGGCACGGGCAACACAATGTGCCAACCGGAAGTTGAACAAGCGAGGGAATCCGTAGGCTCGATTGAACGACCGCCGCTTCTTGCAGTAAATCGTGCCCGAGAGCCTTGTTATTTTGGACCAGTTTCTGTAGTTCCGAATACGACTTATATACGACGTTTAGAGCATCGGGGTATCCTAGTCCCAGGTACGAAGGGCTGTTCTCTGCCTGCTCTAGCTTCGAGAGAATCTAGCCATGCGAAAGAAAACACAAAAAGGAAGAGAGTCGATCTGCCGCACGTGGACCGTTGACATCACTAACTGTGAAACGCAATTATAATTTATAATTCGCGTTATTGTATGACGTATGGTATACAGCCTTGACGACATCGGACAGCTGCCATCGATTGGATAAGCGTGATTTGCACGATTTTTTTTTTCTATTATATCCCTGAAATAAATATACCGTCTATGCTATGATGCTAAACGTTTTCGCGAAGGTCGTACCTGAACACGTGTGTGTATAGGTATATTTAAGTGCGAAACGTTTCATCGCGCATTCTAATCATACTATTATTTTTTATTTATTTATTTTTTTATACTCTATGGGAGTAGTTATGTCGAGTAATATTCTCGAACACTAAGCGTATGTGTATTAGAATGTTCAACAAAATTTACCCAATTTTTTTGACCTCTCAATTCTGAAATCTTTTTTCTTCTGACCGATTTTTTTTTTACCTTAAAATCGACTTATTCGAATCATAAAAAAAATTATTGAATTTTTTTTTAGTTTGTGAATACTCGTGAATGTATGTCATCGACGCGCTTATAATATGTGCGCTATTACGCGAGTTTAAATAAACTGCAAGTATTTGCTCTTCAAATAAATCTGAGATAATTCATTTGTAAATGGGTATAAATTTTATCATCTGTTGTACATCACGATGTGGGAAGATCCTGGTGCTAATGATATCTCCAAAATTATCCTAACGATATAATTATCCTAACATATGATACGTATTCATTAAAGCAATCACATTCTTTAATTTCATTTGACATCGTCATATTCGAACTATTAAAGCGGTAATACTTTTGTATCTTCCGTATAATCATATTTGTTTCTCGATCATGTATAAATTAATTCGCTTCATTTTACATTAGATGATTCATGAGAAATAACATAAAAATAAAATTAATTAAAATTAGTTGGAGGATCCACACGATACGTTATAAGTCACGGCTTGTGGCTATAACGATAACATAAATTTCTTTGATGTATAAAAGTATGAGTTACATATATATATATATATATATATATATATATATATATATGATTTCGAGAAAAAATTATATAAAGACGCGCCTACAATACGTAGTATACGTAACTTATGTGTAACAACCCATCGAATGATAGACTGAACGAGTTTAAGAAATAAATGGATATTATATACTATGTATAAATCAATTGTTTATTATTTTATAATCTATGTATAAATATGCGTTATTAGAATGCGATTACGATCAAATATTGAGCAAATGTTATTATGATATAAATTCACGATCCCTACACTATACGTGTTTTGTTAAGTCTCTCCTATTTATTTTATTAGTTTTTTCTAATTCCGTTAAAAAAATGGTTCCTTTTTTATTAAAGGAATTCCGATTACTATGCTATTGAAGATATAAATAGTATGTAATTTAAGTGAGAGTTCGTGTATATATTATATACATGTATAGCCCGCGCTGTGAGTTTTCTACAGATCGATAATTAGGATGAAATATTGATATTTCCAGTACTTGTACACACAAAATACGTGAAAATATGCAAATACTATAATTCTATAAATATAACGCTCGTTATATATCCGGTATTCCGTTGCTGCGTAACATTTTATTCTGTCTGATCGATCTAACATTTTAAATAGCGACGCTATCGCCACATATTTACCACCTAGTGGCGACCACACCAACTCACATTCGGTCTCCCATTTTTAAATATCATTCAATAATCACGAATAGAAGAATTTTGAATCACATTCCACAGGATCTGAACAGGTCTATGATCTTCCACGTGTCGCCATATGTGACTGTACTTCAATAAAGGTAAGAAGTATTTTATTTACATGTTATAATCCTTCAAGTTTTATCTCATATAATTGAAAAACGCTATAGGACATCCTCGATCATATACATATCGTATATATACAATCATATGTTTACTCAGCTCGTGAGTGCTTGTTTTAGAACAGCCACATATTGTATGTTCTTTGATTATATTACGCTAAAGAATACTTCGCAGAACTCCGTATCAACTGTATATCATATAACAGTCGGGCTGGTCAAGAATTACTGCATCTAACCATAGGAAGTCTCGTTATTCATTCATATAGAAAATAATCCAGGGTTAAGATGTTCAAGCGTTTGGTCTTATCCTTGAATAAACCCTTAAATATTAACCGGGATTTTCATTCCTCAAGAACACTGTATGTATACATCAATGAGTTATAATTCATATTAATATCATATAATCAGCCAGTTACGCTAGATTTTAATAATCTATTAATTATAACTCATCATTTGTATAGAAATGAAGCTGAAATAATAGACGGCAAAAAGATAGCTGGTGAAATTTTACAGGAAGTTAAACAGTCCGTTGATTTTTGGGTAAAATCTGGTAATCGAAGGCCTAAATTGATCGCAATACTTGTCGGACAAGATCCTGCGAGTAAAACTTATGTGAACAATAAAATTAAGGCTGCAAAGTCTGTTGGTAAGTATAAAAAGAAGAAAGGAATAATGAAAATGGCATAATTTGTTACCCCAGCTTCACTTTGACTTAGAAAATACGAAACATAATCATAAATGTGTTTAAATTTTTCCAGGAATAGATAGCGAAACAATATTGTGTCCACCGGATGTTTCGCAAGCTGAATTAATAAGAAATATTCAATCTTACAATGCGGACCCATTGGTAGATGGGGTGTTGGTACAATTACCTCTACCAAAAGGTCTGAACGAGAGAGAAATTTGTCACGCTGTAATACCGTCCAAAGACGTAGATGGATTTAATTCTGAAAATATAGGAAACTTGAGCTCAGATAGAAGCGGTATTGTCCCAGCCACAGCGTTAGGTGTTAAAGAGTTAATAGTCAGAACAAAGATAGATACTTTTGGAAAGAACGCTGTTGTTATCGGAAGATCTAAACACGTGGGATTACCGATAGCTCTACTGCTTCATGCGGATGGAAATGGTATTCATTTAAATTTATTTAAACAGAGATTTGTAACTTCTTCGAGGCTGAATTGATTGAAATTATTGTTCTCTTTTCCAGGTGAAACCGGTGCTTTGGATATGACGACAACAATTTGTCACCGACATACTTCTCACGTAGAATTACAAAAATTTACATTACTAGCTGACGTATTAGTTGCAGCAGCGGGCGTGCCAGGTTTAGTTACTAAAGAAATGGTCAAGCCTGGAGCTTGTGTAATAGATGTAGGAATAACTAGAGTCAAAGATTCGAAGGGAAATTTTAAATTAACTGGTGATGTTGATTTTAAAGGTGTTAAAGAAGTCGCCGGACACATCACGCCTGTGCCAGGTGGTGTTGGTCCTATGACTGTAGCTATTTTAATGCAAAATACTTTATTTGCAGCTAAGCGCAATCAAAAAGGTAAACAGTAACATTGTTTTACTATAAAATTCGAATTTGTACTTAGATGGTTTAATAGTCATCAATTTGTAACTCCTTATGCTGTATAATATCCGTGGGATATTTTTTATCCTATCATAGTGAGTTTATCAATTATAAGTATTTTACCAGCATTATTCATCTAGACTTTATAATATATTGTTATAGCCTAGTTTTGAGATCTGTTATAAGTTATGGTAACTAATGTAAGATATAATGAGTATTGTAGATATTGGGGATGGTCAAATTTATTTTATATATGTATAGGAGTATTTAGTCTAAGATACAATATGGTATTTAATATCTACAATTAATTAGAGAACAGTTGATTATTCGTCAACTGCAATACAGTATTGTTTTTTACAAGTATTGTCCAATCGTTTTACAATATTAAATAATTGAATAATATTTATTGAAGCTAATGAAAATGATGATGAATAATATCTATACCAGTGGTTCGTGAACTGGTTGCGCTCTACATCTTTAAAAAATATTCAAGTTTCCCTCTCTCTCTCTCTCTCTCTCACTATATACATACATAGTTCTCCTCTTAAATTATCAAATTCTACTCAAGGTGCGATATACATGACAATCCATGAATTCGAGTCATAATCTCAAAAACTAGTTCTAACATTTGAGAACCACTGTTCAATAGATTATCTCCAGGTCAATACCCCACCATCGAAGTCAAGTGTAGAATGATGTCCTTGATGGATTAGAAATGGGTAGATCGACAATATCGCTAATCATATTGCGAAGGCTGTTACAAGAAGAACGAAAGCTGTTCTATACCCAGAAATCACCAATGTCTACCTCTTCTGAATCAAGTTCAGAAAACAAAAAACCAAAAGTGTTTATTACAAGGCCTGATGTACCCGCTGTGGGGTTAGAGCTTCTAAAAAAAAAGTTAGTAACTATATGAACAGTTCTGAATTATCAAATTTAATATTACATATTTGGAATTGAACTATTTCTCATTAATTTTCAGATGCTCTCTAGTCACTTGGGAAAAAGCGATACCAATCCCTCGGGAAACATTGTTAAAAAAAATTGTCGGAGTAGACGGAGTCTTTTGTACCCTTTCTGATAAAATAGACGAAGAAGTCTTGGCCGCAGCTGGACCTCAGCTTAAAGTAGTCGCTACAATGTCCGTTGGCTATGATCACCTAGATATCAAGGCTTTAAAGGAGCGGAATATCAAAGTTGGTTATACCCCTGGCATACTAACTGACGCTACTGCAGAATTGACCGTCGCATTGCTCTTAGCAACTTCAAGAAGACTTTTGGAGTCGAATAAAGCTATACTGAGGTATGAATACGTTGATTGAAACTCCGAAACAACGAAAATGATTACCTGCTTAATAAATTGGTCCAAAAATTGTGTAATTCTATGTTACATGATGTAATTGATCAACAAGTTTTCAAATTCGCTTACAGAGGTGAATGGACATCCTGGGCTCCAACTTGGATGTGTGGACCAGGATTGCGCGATTCTACAGTCGGAGTAGTTGGGCTTGGTCGAATCGGTATCCAAGTAGCTAAATGTCTCAAGAGTTTCAACGTTGCTGATATTCTCTACACTAGTAGAACCGAGAAGAAGGAAGCGGCGGAATTTGGCGGTAGAAAAGTTCTGATAGAAGAACTAGTTTCTAAAAGTGACTTTGTTATAGTCACATGTGCCCTCACTCCGGAGACCAAGGGATTGTTCAATGAAGAAATGTTTAAAAAGATGAAAAAAACAGCCATCTTTGTCAACACTAGTCGAGGTCCCATAGTCGATCAACCAGCTCTAATCAAAGCATTGAAAAACGGTACTATCAGAGCGGCTGGACTCGACGTTATGACTCCTGAGCCTATACCATTAGACAGTGAACTTTTGAAAATGGATAACTGTGGTGAGATGTTAACTAATTGGCTTCATTACTACTTCATATATTCAATAGTCCATATATAGTTCGCTTAAATAATTCAAATCTAAACTGTGTATTTCTGTTTCAGTTATCTTGCCACATATAGGGAGTGCTAGCTCTGGGACTAGAGATGAAATGGCCAAAGTTACAGCGCTGAATATTTTGGCTGTTTTTGAAAACACGAAGATGCCTTTACCCCTTGAGCTGTAGTAGTTTTATTATCTTTAATTATAATCATACATAGTATATTGAATAAGGGTATAATAATGTTATTATGTTCCTCGCTACATCCTTGTGCCAATTTTATTATTAAGCTTAAAATACGTTGAAGTATAAGTTTTGCGAACAGGAGCAGCAACTATAACGCTATATTATAACAGATTTATACTCTGTTGAGAATATTTAAGGAAAGAAAAACAGTCATCTTAATCATATTGAATATTTTTTATTGTACTTTTCTACTTGATAGACAGATGATCGGTAGTAGTTGGGAACCACTGTAGAGTTTCAATGGCTGATGCGCATTTGAAGTATAATGTGTAAAAACTAAACAAACAATACGATTACTTCCTGTCTTGTAATGACATAAACAATTAGATTTGATTATTAGTATTGAAAATGAATAGTGACATTCCTTGATCTAAAAACTATCAAGGTTTTACTTAATTAAAAGATATAACTGTGTCCATCAAGAGGTGACAAACATTTTCTAGGTTATAAGTGAAGATTAATATATTATCTGCGATAAAATGTTTAAATTATTTATTATACTAGGTACGTATCATGGTTTTTGTACATTTCTAACGTTTGATTATAATAAAAAATAAATCTTCTATACCGTTAGAATAACGATTATTTTAATTAACCTATTTCATCTTTCTCTTTCTCACAGCTGTGATATGTGTTGTAAAAGCCCAAGAAGTATCGATAGAATCCCAACTTCCAGATATTATTGTTAATGAACAAGAAAACGAAATTATCCAAGGAGATACTTATGTAGAAAAAACCGACGAAGATGTCGTAGCTATTGTAGATCAAAATGGCCAAGATATTGTCACGTCCCTCAGCGAGGTTGATGATCAAGTAAAAGTAAACGTAACGACCGAATCTGTTACTCCAAATACAACAAAGGTCAATTGTCTATCAAACAAGGAGTATGGGCCAGTTGAGGTATAATAAATTGATAAAAGACACCCCGGATCTTGATTTTGAATTTTTATTGTTTCACATCTTTGAATCCTTAAAAAGCTTTGGTAAAATTAAGCTACAATTGTTTTTTGATTCTGTTTGATTCAGACAGGATTTTAGAATTTATGATTCATTCCAGTCCCCAGCGATCCGTCAAGATCAAAATTCTCTCTGTTTACAGATGGTGAATGCTAGCAGACTCATGGAATTATTGATTCTTGAGCCTGGACCAGGCAATAAAACGAGAAGTGCGAAAGAAGGAAAACAGCTGCCTGGTGTCTGTATACTCGTTCTTTTCTACGCTCGTTGGTGCGTTTTCAGCAGTCAAGCAGCACCCCATTTCAATGCTATACCGAGGGTATTCCCGCATTTGAAAATGGTCGCAGTAGATGCAATTAAATATCAAAGGTGGGCTCAGCTGTTCTAACTAAACAATGTATCCGCTGTTTTTATGCGAAGCTTTTTATATTGACTAAAATTCTTTCTAATTATTAATTATTAATTATCAATTTATCTTTTACAGTTTTAATACACAATATGGAATAGTCGGTGTTCCAACATTGATGCTTGTTCACAATGGAAAGCCTGTGTCAAAATTCAACGGGACAGAGTATACAGTGGAAAAGTTTCACAAATTTATTCTGCATTTAACGAATCTTGAATCAACTGGTCCACCCTATCTAACAGTTGCTGAATTCGTGGGTCCACTACCAAGCACACCGTCTAATGAGACTGATTATTGTCTCTTATTATCATGGGCATTTATCGCTGCATGTTCGTTGTATTTTACATCAAAAAGCCGATGGTGGCGTCAGTTTGTTGAGTTAGTACAAAATACATGGCGTGAAAGTAACGCTCAACATGAACACACTGACTAGTAGCTCACACCTTTAGTTATCAATGAAAATAATGTATAATAGGTACGAATAACAGGTATTTTATTTCAATAGGCTGTTTGGATTGAGAAAAACTATCATTATATTCTGATAAAGCTTCCCTACAAACGTTGAAATTGTTTTGATTATCAGTTTAAAAAAGAAACATCGAAAATTTATTATTATTCATTATAGGATATCTGATATTCCTGTATTTAGGCATTAAAACCTTTTTTTTCAGATAGATTTTTGAAGTGAAAATTTAAGAATATGTGAACTAGAATGTAGGTTGAAAAAGCATCCATTCATATTTTTACGAAATAGAAAAGTGCATTCAATAATTCACAATTTTAGATAGCAATAGTAATCTCTTTATTGAAGAAGGATGATGATCTATAAAAATGTACAAAATTTTCTGAATATAGTTCATTGAATTTAATCATAACTATTCATTGAATCAAACATTCGGTATGCTTAGTATTTTTCTCGTTTCATTCATATAGGAGACATTTTGTGATATGGGTTTGAAATGCGCGCCATGCGAAGTAATAACAATACTACGTAAATCGCAATTATTCAAATTTCGATAGAATAATTGCGATAGGATTTTTCTCTGCAAATATACTGCAGTTGAATAAATAATGGGATATCTGTATGAATATTTTTGTATGATTTGGTGAATTTGAATGAAAAATTCTACCTGAAAAACTATAATTTGACTTTATTTGTATCCGTGACAAATCTCGCAGTGCAATGGCAGACTTCGGAGTTCACTTATCATTTCCCTAACTTCATGATTGTTGTGTTCATCATTTGTTCGTGCTGAAGTTTGTCTCCTATGAAGAGTAATATACATCGTTGCGATAAATCGGTATTTTAAAAATAATATCAAAGCCGTAATAACCCGCCCTTTAAAACGCCTTGTTTTCAAACAATTTTCAACACTACATTGACCGAGATGACACGATTCGGTACGTCGACAAGTTCACAAAACTATAAAGATTTTATAATATCTTAACACAACGTCAGGTTAGGAATTCCTCCAAATAATTTAAACTAAGATAAATATTTGGATTAGGTTATCTAAAGAAGACAGGTTAGGTTAGAAACCATCGAACCCCTTCTTCAGCTCAAATTAGAGTAAGTTATGGGATCGATGAGTCTAATATGTCCGATGTGCTGCGGGGAAACATTCAACAATCCTCAGTCCTTAAAGTATCATTTATTAAGTATTACGGACAATCTATATTGTCCCAGTTGTTCAGACCGATTCGATTCCGTATTAGCATTGATTCAACATTTGGATCGTTGCGGTCAATCGCCAGAACCAGAAACAGAAACAGAAGTTTTAATGGTGAGTAAAAAGGGGAAAGAAAAACATTCAATTTCTTTTTTGTTTTTATATTTATTATTTTTTGTTTTTTATCACCGTTTATCACAGGAAGCAAATGTGGAACAAATCAATGAGAGTTTCCTGGATAGTGTCAAGGACGGAGATATCATGATCGTCGGAGAACCCCGTGCTATTCAAGTCGGCGATAACGGTGAGAAAGTTTTTTCAACTGATTTAATAAATTCTAGTGTTAAAAGATTTAGGAAATAATAAGATAATAAAAAACGAGCTCATTCACTTATTTTGCATGTTCCAACATAAATTGTTGTTTTATTGTCAAAATTCCCTAAAGAATAGCTCGGAACGGTCTTGGAAATATAAAACAAAATTTGGGTATCAAAAGTTGTTTTTTCGGAGCAAAATTTGAATAGTTTTGTTTCACTCTATAACAGGAGAAATCAATGTGGTGGAAAAAATGGATGTTGATAAAAGAAAGTCTGAAACTGTTGCGTCAGTTTTGGAAGCTAAAAGCCGATCTACTCCGTCTGTAGTCGATGAATCTAATCCTAAATCTCCGACTCGACAAGCATTGGTAGAACTGAAGGTAATCAAAGAGGACACTAGAATCGTGAATGAGAAAAATATCATCACTATTTTGCCTGCGGGTTCGGAACTCCTCGATAATGATGATAGTAATTTGATGGCTGATGGTCATTCGCTTATGGAGGACGACGACACGGAGGATACTAATGATGGAGGAATTCTCCAAGTAAAGCAAGAAATCTGCGAGGTAAAACTGGAAGAGGTAACACTAAATTTTTCATTTATAATGCATGTCAACACATTGACTGACTTCCCTGAGCCTATCGGTACCTTCAGTATCTTTGTTTTCTTGGCAAGACATGCAAATAAGTACACTGACGTCAGAATTTTATTTATGTAAGTAAAAAGCCATTGTATTCATATTTATACTTGTGACAATCGTATGGATGTACTGTAGTTTGATTTACTGCATTACTCTATGAATAATTCAATTCATCTTTCACATTCTTTCAACTGCATAATTCAGTTTCATGCAATAACTACTATTTTTTTTATTATTCATAAACGATCAACAGCATCTAGACTCAGTTTAGTACAGAAATCCTCAAATTCCGTGGTTTTCTTTAGTTAAATATAGAAAAGAATAACTGAATCTGGTCAACTATATTTTTCAATAATCTGAAATCCACTTCAAATACAAAAATCAACTTATATGTATTCATTATTCTGTTTCCTAGTTGGAGGCTGAGGCATTGTACAGCTGTAGTAGTTGCGGCATGAGCTTCAACTCAGTTTTAGAACATATCAAGGAGTTTCACGATGGTCAAGAGGTAGTATTAGAAATGGCGGAGCAACAGTTAGATGAGCTGCCTGTACCGGCCTCGATTACACCGCTTGAAGAGCCGACATCTGTGATAGCAAATCGGCAGCGTCAAATGATGAATACTTTAAGAACAGAGGAATGTGTGGACAGCGAGGGCAGACTATACACCAGAAAAGTGGTTCAGATTGAAAGATTTTGGGATCGGCCAACGTCTTCGCTTCCACCTGCTAAGGCACCGATGATTGAGAAATTCTTTTCGAATGTGGAAGGTGTGAAGGTAATTGAAACATTGAATATAAAAACTACTTAGCTATTCGTATTCAGAATTTCTTTAATCTTTGGGCATTTATAACTTCCAGGTCAGAGACAAGAACCTGCCTACAGGTCCAACACGGATGTACCGTTGCAACCAGTGCCTTGAACATTTTCCAAAGTTGGGAGACTTTAGAGTTCATGTCTGTCTTCATGGTAATAATCAATGTGGCCACTGCGATCAAGCGTTTGCGACAGCCAGGGCATTGCAGCTACACATGAAGGTACATGATAGCGAATCTGATGGGGTCCAGCGTATGTTTGTCTGTTCTACTTGTGGCACAGAATTTTCGTCTCACAAAAGTCTACGATTACACTCTCGAATGCATGCACCGGTGAGGGCGAGGCATGTTGACGCTCCCGAAGGCACTCACAGTGCCACCTTTACTTGTCCTGAATGTGGTATGATTATTGAATTTTATTAAACTCTATTTTCATCGCACCGTGATATTCAAATGTTCGTTGTAATTCTATTCAAGATGATGTATTAACAATAATATCGAATTCTGATTACAGATAAAGTTTTATCTGAATCTTATCGAGTAGCACACATGGCTCTACATTCGGGTGGTTCGGTGACCTGCAGCGTGTGCAATCGAAAGTTTGATTCTGCAGATAGTTTGGCAATGCATGCAGCAGTTCATACGGAGTCGAATCATTCCCACTCACCGACACCACCACGAGGCGAGGGAAGCGATAGTACAGATGCCCAGAAACCTTATCAGTGCCAGCATTGTGGACGCCGATTTGCTAGACCGCATGAAAAAGTGAAACATGAACGCATACATACTGGCGAGAAACCGCATGCTTGTGAGGTGCGTTTAAATAAACCAAGGGATTTGAATTGATTCTGGTCCGCCTTTTTTGTTTTCCAATCTTGCTCTTCCAATGCTTGAAATTCGAGTTCTTATACGAATTTATACGGGTTTATTTTGTAATAATAAATGGATTATTGAAAATAACATTAATTGTTTTTACAGGTATGTGGCAAGACGTTTCGCGTTTCTTATTGTCTGACTTTACATATGCGAACTCATACCGGAGTTCGTCCATACGTTTGTCAGCATTGTGGCAAGAGATTCAAAGCATCTTCTGTTTACAATCATCACTTGCTTACTCATGGAGAAGAGAGAGCATACACATGTCCGTACTGTCCAAAGACTTTTAAAACTCGAGTACAACTTGCTGGGCACAAAAATAGCCACACAAAGCCGTTCAGATGTACGGAATGCTCGAGACCATTTGCCTCATTATATGCAGCTAGAGCGCATATACAAACTCATAAGAAAGACAATAATCTTAAATTCAGTTGTTATATCTGTGGAGCTTCTTACGGCAGAGCATTTGCGCTTAAAGATCATTTAAAGCAACATGGCCAGGACGTACTAGCTCCTCCTGAACCTGCAAGAGAAGAAGAAGTTCCCGATGGAGATGATTTTCTTCTTGCTGAAGAGGAAGTAGAAGATGATGAGCTTGTTATTCCTTCACCTTTACCAGTTGCTCAATCCTCAGAGGCAGAAGATTCAGATTAGGAATATTGTAGCTAGTGAAAAGTTTATTTATGTTTATTTTGTCTAAGATGCCAGCTAATAGTTAGGTAGCAACAGAGTTTAAAATGCGTACTCTACTTTGGCCTACGTCTTTGTAATAACGTTGAACGTAATTACTTAATCACCTAGACTAGTATCTGGCAGTACAGGACGTTAAAAAAAAAAACTTATACCCCCAAGTTGATACTTTGATTTTATCACAAAATAGCTAATTCAATGTGATGAGCTTCGCTTAACGTCGACAAAAACGTTCTTCATTAATTCTATTGAAAATAAGAAATAATTTAACTTTTTATTGATTATAAGTTATTATTTTGCTGTTTTTCAAAAAACTTACTACAGTGCCGAAATTTTTAACTTATTGAGCACAGATTAATTTGTTTAAATGCAGTAATATTTTTTGCGTTTATTATTTTTGCGTTTCATTATTCTTTTTATTCTAGTTTCAATTTCTCTACTGTGAGTGGAAGACTTTATAGCTTTACCGTATTGACAGTTAGAAATGATCGAGCCATGTTTTTACACAAAATTAGGTGGTTTCAAATACTAGCAGTTTTTTTTTTTTTTTAATTCAACATTAAATTCAATGCAACTTTAGGTATAAACTTTTATAAAATTTAGAAATAATAATTGGCCCTTGAAAAATTTCTGCATTGAACAGCCACGGTGAATGACTAATAGTCGTACATTACTTGTATATTTGATTTGCTTAAAACTCTTCAAAGATTAACTAGTTGAAAGTTCAGAAATGGTGAACTATTTGACCTAAAAATGTAGGTCCGACTGATTAAGGAGTAATCTTATAAGTACAAAAGGTACTGCTATAATAGTGCAATCATAGGAATTAATATTATTTATTATGAATAAACACGTTCTGTGAGTACTATATTAATTAATTTATTAATTTAAAAAGATCAATATATAGAAACAAAAATATAATAACAAGCTTTATTATATAGGTCAATCTAAGGGAATATCTCGGTCTGTGTACATGTACATAAAAGTATATCTGTAATTATTCAAATACATGTATACTGAAACCTAACGTACCTTAAAATGTACTCACTAACTCTGCCAAATAAAATACTCTAGTAATATATATTGCCACCAAAAGTGAAAAACAAAAACAATTTCATATGTAATATCATGTAAGGTGAATAGGTGTAATATGAGAAGTCCAACATGCATAAATACACCTTGATATTTTTAAAGTGTTTGCAATACAGTACTACTAACTGGAGATTGAAAAAGATCCTTTTTCATTCAAATGTTGTCTAGTGGATTTGAAAGTACGCCATTTCTCATAATTGAATTTATTCATCATCTGTGTACAAAAATTAATATATCTGAAAAAAATTGCCGTTGCATTTTGAAGACCGGCGAATTATGTGAAAAATTTATTACAAAATCGGAGGGGCTCAGGGTCATGGGTTGGTCGAATTGGCATGTAATACCCCATATATATCTTACATCATTCAATTCTTCAGACTCCTGTTTATATTTGGGGATAAAAAATGACCCTACGCAACATGATGAAACATCGTATCCTTTTTGAAATCGAGTGGTGAATACATCAAGTATCATGATAAAGCATATGTTATACACCTTTCATTCGACACATCTAGCCAGAGAGCACTGTAAACAATCACTCTATCAATGGCTAAAGTGCCACCTGCTTCAATCTGATAGATCCTCTGAGATTCATTATTCAAAATAATCCAGTTTTGGCGGTAGTAAGGTCCCAAGTGCAGTGACTTGAACTCGATCACGCAGAATTTAATTACACTAAGAAGCTGTTCGTGAAATGTGGAATACTACAGCATATCATCTCGTGCATCGATGGAATCTTGAAGGTCCTGGAACGGATGGCACTGATAGAATCTTAGATGTGAGATTAATTTGATGTTATTAATTATGAAACTGCATTTGGGATCTTTGACTTTGATATTTGTTGAGATTTCTGAGTCGAAAATAAAACATCTTATTTAGAGGATGGTGAAATGTTATGACATTAATGGGTTTTATTAATCTAAGTAAATCATTCGCTTTTTCAGTACTCCGACATTGACACGTCGCAGTATTATTTTCCTAATGCAATTTGGAACGTGAGACCAACGTGGGAAATAACAGTTAAGCTAGTGACTTTACTTCCTATTGTATTCTTTGGAATACTAGGAAATAGTAGTCTCATATACGTGATACTACGTACACGTTCTTTCAAAACTACCACTAATCTTCTTGTTGCAAATATGGCATTTGCTGATCTGGGAACTCTCCTGATGTCCCCATGGATGCTTCTCGGCGATGACTTCTTCCAAAATTATATTTTTGGAGCCATCGGCTGTCATCTTGAAGGATTTCTATCAAATGCTTCAACATTAGTTGCCGTATTCAACTTGAGTGCCATTAGCTACGACCGGGTGTCTGCCATTGTGTTAAGCTGTTCTGGGAAACTATCCCAAAGGTAGTTTCTTCCAGATATCATTATTCCTTAATGTGTAATCAGCTAACTTTGATAAACCGACACACTTTCAGAATATCAAATTTATGTTTAACTACTGATTGATTTTATTTTTCAAAGGGCGGTCTATGCGCTGATATGTATGACCTGGTTGGCAGGACTAATAGTCACTGCACCCTTAGCTTTCTTTCGCCACTATAGAACACGGCAGTGGATCAACTTTTTACAATTATACTGTACCGAAGACTATGAAAATGTCGCAACCTACTGGAATATCTTTGTCGGTGTTAGCGTATGCGCTCCTTTGGCTATTATGGCTGTGTGTTATTCAGTCATTCTTATACAGGTGGGTGTTTCCATATAATCCATTCTCTGTAAATATACTTATACTTATCTAAATAAAGGAAATGATTGTTAGGCAGAAACGTTTTATCAATAGACAAATATAAAACTTGTATTTTACAGCTGGATAAATATGAAACTCTTGCTCTAAAGAGTAAACATCCCATTGCAGTCAAGTATAAAGGAAAAGTAGCTGCAATGTTGGGACTAGTTGTTCTAGTATTCATAATATGCCGAGTCCCATTCACGGTCTTCATTCTACAGCGGAGGAGGCTGTTACAGGGAATAACTGACCCGGAATTTGTAGAAACAATACATCAATTATGGTGAACAGCCCCGTTTATCGAAGACATTAAATATCTAAGTTCTTATACTTTATTCTTAGCTTCTATCAATCCAAATAATAATCGCTATCACACTACTGGCTTCCACGCATATAGGTACGCAAGTCGTTATTTGCTGTTGTTTAACGCAGCTGTTGATCCAGTCTTGTATGGTTGTACTAGCAGTTCATTAAGAAGAGCTCTATCATCGTGTCCAACCATAGCTTGGATTTTACGAAACCGAAAAATGAACTGTGGGAAAAGATGCGAGTCTAATTGGCAAAACATGCCCAATAAATACGGGACCTTAATTCCTCGATCTCCGTGCTTATGTCCAGATAATCAACAAGAACCGCTACCTAACATTTCCTCAAAATTTCAAATCTAAATTTATATATATATATAGTATATATATTATTAATTACGTGGATCAATGCGGTTTAAATAATGTCGACAAATAATATACAAGTAATGCAATACAGATTTGAGTTATAATTTATTATAATGGTATAGTGATAATGCAGTGAACAGTATTGATGAATTATCTTGATAATTCGAATCGGTATGTAAATAAATGATTTACATAATATTTTTTAAACGATTATTGATTTATTGGTTTTCGCTGATCAGGAATATGCATTTGATAGGAAAAATCAAAGTGTCTCGTTCCCGCTACGATTCAGAATATTAAAAATTTTAGTATAGTGCTGCGCTCACTCGGGAATCCCCATAATTTGGGATTCCTAAATATCAATCGGCAAATACGGTATTTACGTATTTGCTTTATGCATGGGGAACTACGTGCATCAAGTGTTAGGCGTGTGAGAAATTAGGAAAGGGGAAGAGGCAAGCTTTCTTTAAAACAAATTACGTTTATTTTCATTATATTTGAATAAAAGTTGAATTTGGAATAGATAATCGGATAATATATTGTCTTATCATTCCCAAAATATAAAAAACAGCGCTCAATATCGCGGGGTGAAAGTCCCGCAATTTTAAAGAAATAGGTTATGTTTAAATAAACTGTGATTATTCCCTATAAATTAACGACACGATGGCTGTTGTTATCGAAACAACAGTGGGTGACTTTACAGTTGATTTGTTTACCGATCAACGTCCACAAAGTAAGTCGAATAACAATTTCATTCACATATACGTTTAATTTTATTCCTTAACCTAAAACCTGAAAATCTTTATCCGCCTTCATCCTATTCGAAGATGAAACCAAATTAAACAGCGAATAATTGTGTGATTAATTTCTTGTTATAGCATGTCTCAATTTCTTAAAACTCTGCAAGATGAAATACTACAATTGGAGTCTGTTCCATTCGGTACAAAGCAGCTTCATAGCACAAACTGGAGACCCAACTGGGACAGGAAAAGGCGGAGAAAGTGTATACGGCATTGTTTTAGGAGAGAAAGCTCGATATTATGAAGCAGAACAAATGCCTAAGATAAAACACGACAGAATGGGATTAATATCGATGGTTAATTGCGGCAACAATATGCTAGGATCGCAGTTTTTTATTACTCTTGGTTCCGAGCTCCAGTCCTTAGATGGAGAGCATTGTGTTTTTGGTGAAATCACCGAAGGATTGGAAGTTGTTCTTAAATTTAATGAAGCAATTTGCGATGGAGATTTCAGACCCTATCAAGATATTAGAATTTCACATACCATCATCTTAGAAGATCCTTACGACGATCCAAAAGGATTAATTATACCAGATAAAAGTCCTCAACGTACAAAGGAAGCCTTATTGGTAAAATTGATGTCTTCCTTTTCGACAATTTCTAACAGTATTTATCACTTCGATCGTTTTTCAATAAATAATATTTTCAGAGCGATAGAATCGGAGCTGACGAGGTTATCGATGATACTGCAGGCATGACTGCTGAAGAGATAATAGAGATGCGTAAGGATAGAGAGGCAAAAGCACGTGCTACTATTTTGGAAATTGTAGGAGACTTGCCTGATGCTGAAATGGCGCCGCCTGAAAATGTTCTATTTGTTTGCAAACTAAATCCGGTAACGGGAGACTATGACTTGGAGATTATTTTCGGTAGATTTGGAAAAATTGTCGGGTTCGTTACACCGATTTCATATTTGATGATATTTATGTGCTGATTGAAATGTTAATTCTTTTGATTTATCCATTTTATTGATTGATTTCAGATGCGAGGTGATCAGAGATCGACAAAGTGGAGATTCACTTCAATATGCGTTCATTGAATTTGCGGAGAGAAAGAGTTGCGAGGAGGCTTATTTCAAGATGGATAATGTCTTGATTGATGATCGCCGAATACATGTGGATTTCTCCCAGTCAGTATCTAAAATGCGCTGGCGAGGTAAAGGAAAAGGAATTCAGTACTTTGATGATAAAGATAAGGTGAATCAAAACTACGGTAACTCTAAAGAAACTCACGACAAGAATGGCAAAGGGAAAAGGGGCCAAGATCAAGTTAGAGACAGAGAGAGGAAGTGCTCACTAAGAGAGGAGAGTGAGAGAAAACGACAGCAGGATCATAGAAAGGAAGCAACGGTGAATGAAAATTATAGAAAAAATTACAGAAACAATGAGAGACGATCTCGGGATAGAGAGACAAATCGTAATTTCTCAAAAGGACGAAATGATTCGCGAGAAACGGGAAAAAATTTCTACAATAAAGGTAGAATGGAAATTGATAGGAGGAGGAAAGAAGAATTTGACAAAGATAGATGGGAGAGAAATGTTAAACGAGATGATAACTGGAGAGGCAGAGACCGGAGGGATGATATCAGGTATAATAACAACGAAGAAAGAGGAGGTGGCAGAGACAGAAGGTATAGAGAAGAAATTGAGAGGAATAGACGGATACCTAATATGAGGAGAAACGAGGAAAGAAGAGACCGAACTAACGATAGATGGGAAGAAAATCAGAGGAGAAAAATGGAGAACGATCGTAGATACAGAAGCGGTGTTGACGGACAAGCTAGATACCGAAATGAAGATGCAAGGAATAAAAATGGTCGGGAGCCTACAATTGATGATAGAAAAAAATTCGTTGAAGAAGGCTTGAGAGATCGGCCGAAAGAACCTGTGGGTAGAGAAGTCCAAAAGAATATTAAAAACAAGGAAAAAGAAGTGGTACCAGAAAAGCACGGATCGAAATCACGAAAAACGAAGAGTAGCTCGTCGTCTGAGGACTCGTCGAGCGACTCGGAATCAGATTCGAGTTCTGAATCTGATCAGAAACGCCGGATTTCAAAGAAAAAGTCGAAAAAAAGAAGGCATGATACATCGTCAGATGATTCTTCAGATTCTGATCAACCTAATAGTAAAATTAAGAGGAAAAAGAGACATAAGGATTCCTCTGATTCAGAGGATAGCGAAGACAAGAAAGCAGCGAAGAAGAAGGTGGAAGTTCAGGACAAGAGGAAACAAAAGTTTAAGAAAAAACCAACGAATATTGAAAATGCTAAGAAGAAGCTTAAGCTGAGGGATAAAAAGGTCGAGGATATTAAAAAGAAAACTAAAACTAAGAAGGGGAAAAAGACGAGAGTCACCTCGTCTTCCGAAAGTGAATCTTCAAGTTCAAGCTCAGATAGTTCGGAATCGGATTCTCACAAGAAGAAGAGAAAATCTACGTCTGCAAAATCTAAGAAGATTAAAAAATCAAAGAAACCGCGAAAACAAAGCGAATCAAGCTCAAGTTCTGACTGACGGTGATGAAAAATAGGCGCTAGGTAGTTAATCATCTGATTGATTCTACCCTATCATTATATCTCGGTATGTTTAATAACAGTGGGAAAATCATACGTAATATATTAAATAACGGGGTATTGCAATGGACTTTTACACTGTAGGTACTGATGCCCGTTATTTCGCAGACTACTTAATTGGACATTGATACACACACCCCGTACACCCTGAATAACAATAGATATCAAGATTATGTAATATTTTTATGCAAAATACTATAATATTAGTAAGAGGAAAATAAAAGAAACATTTTTTATTCTTAATCGAATATCGTCATTTTATTAATCTTGCGGAATAACAGCATCGCTGTACAATCTAGAGTATAGAGTGAATTGGAATCACCTGCAAAATTAATAAAAAAAAGAATCTAGTATTTCCAAATTGCTACTTTATCGGTTCTCCGAGTTCACCCTAATCCGTTATAATATTTCGAATATTTGAAAATTATAAATTGGCTAAAAATACTTTTATTAATTCTCGTCAACTTTCTGTACATTGTGCCTTTCGTGTTCGTTACATGGCTACTCGCTTTCAACTAATAGTATGAATTCAGTAAGTAACGGCTATAGAGACAGTAAGAATCCTGTGAAGCATAAATAATCTGGTGAAAGAATTCGAAGGAGAAGAAGGACGATGAAATATTCCTCCAGCCAACCCCCGTTGAACCCGTTTCATGAATGAAACCATCCCTTCGCATCAACAGGCGTTACTACGACGCTTCGTCGATCGATCCGGACTACCGGGAACTCCCACTCCGAAGCCCCGGTTGCGGACTAGAGCTAGGTATGTATGTATGACATCGAGCATCCTTTTCAAGAATCAACCGATGACGTCAACGCCGCGGATTGCTGCATCCCCGCACACGCCCCAAACCCAAATACGTTTAGAAATTCAGGAATTTGAACAGCCCGTAAATCAGACCGAACAATTCACAACTTTTGTCGGATATTTTTGGTTGATTTATCATTATACCCGAGCGTGAGAAAAATTCGTAATAATTTTATAATTGATTCGCAGACCGATTATAATAATATTTTCAATACTGCGGAGTTTTAGAAGATCGCATACGATTCTTTTTCAGATGTTGGAAAAAGGCGATAATTTCTTTTCGTACAAATTATTTCCGGTATCAGAATCACGTAGGCTATTGTACTATAGATAAAGAACTGAAGAAATCTGAACAAAAGACGATCTTGTATTTGAGCCATGCTTCATCAGTTCGGTGAAAAGAATCTCAAAAAGTCTGACTTATCTCGCGTTAGAAACACGAACACTATGATCACCGTCCCTATACCATTGCTATAGATAGTATACATAGGTATATCGCAATTCGCGACCCTCCCTTTTCCTGTGCTTCGATTTTGGCTGGGCGCTAAAATAAACTTCAAATATTATATATACTATATATATATATATAATATGAGAGAGGAGAGAAATACTCTACGGCATCTCAAGATAGGAGTTTCGTTCATCCCTTGCGATGACGCGTGGGCGTCGCGGGCGTCGTGGGCGTCACGGGGCAAGCCAGGTGGGGATGGGTTTGCGGGGGTGGCTGATCGACCGCCTCGCGGTCCTGCGGCCGTGGCTCCCGCGCCAAGCCCTGCCAACTATCACTGCTTCCCGGACCGTCAAAGCTTCAGGTGGTTCGGCTCTCTGATAAAAGCAACCCTTAACGACAGACAACCCTTAAGACAGTCTAAAGAAGACTACTCACGATCAGCAAGGCGGCTGCGTCGAGATACGAGTTAAGGCTTCTACAAAGGTAAAATTTGCTTTTGATTTTTTTATCGTTCTTATTATTTTATTTATTATGATATGGTTTAATATTTATTTTTCATCAATATCTTCAAAGTATTGTCTGACTTTGATTCGAATTCAGTCTCTTTTTCCTTAGTAGGATAGATTACGATATGGAATAAAATTTGTACCAAAAGGATTTTTACTTACTGGAAATGATGTTGAATAAAAAATGAATTTTTAGTCAATATGTAATGACTAGCTAGTACCTAGTTGACGATAAGGGTTGAATTTGAATTGTCGAAAGATCAAAAGACAAATACCTTGAGATTCATATTTACAATCTGGGAAAAAAATTGTCGAAGAAAATCATGTGGGATTCGAGAATTTTTTCTAATATTCAATTATACTATATAATTATTATAAAATAGTATAAAATTCTGAATTGCAGTGCAGTTGCACGTTTTATACGTATAGCTATATAGCAGAAAGACGGGGCCAACAGATTTATGCTCCGCACTTGTAATTTTACTTCTTAAAGCCACTTGTTATAAAGGGTCATAAATTTCCACCTGAATACTTGATTGCTTATTACAATTTCGGCGGCATGATGTCCCTATCGAATATGCAGAGGATTAGGGAGGGATTTACATACCAATCGAAACAGTCAGAAAATTTCTCGAACTCGTTATCAAAGAATTTTCATTCTTGTAGCTGATGTATCGTGGAGCAATTCCAAAGGTACGGTCTGAAATGAATATACGGATTCATAAAAATTATAGCTACTAAAATTTAAATTCAGGCCCACCAAAATTACACGCCGCATAAAAACGGGTAATAGACAATCAGCGGTTGAACAATTAGGGGCTTTACAGAATTCAATAAATCGGACAATAATTAATCCTACGAGATAATAACTAGACAAAGGTTGTGACATTGGCAGTCGAACTTTATGGGAAATTTCGTCTTTTATATTATTCATTTCGGGTGCTATTTTGAGAGCCTAATTCTGACGCAGGTATAACACAGGTATATACGTCACGTCACAGTTTATCGATCAATTCATTTTTTTTTTTTTTTTTTTTTTTTTTCATATAAGCACCGTCGCATGTTCCATAAATCTATAGTATAAATATCTATAGATTAGAGATATATTAGCACACATTGTAGTATATGTATACAAAGAGGTATAGGCACACACATTTGGTATACATACAAATTTGATATAACTTATAGTATATGCGATTACTTTTTGAGAGGTTTGTGTACCCATCTTAAATAATCCTGATAAAAGGATAAAAATGAAATTCAAATTTATCAAAGCAAACAAATTTCTCAGTTTGAAAAGTAATTGTTTTTCGAGTTTATGTCAAGTTCGAGAAATCAAAATCTTCAGTAATGCGAAACTACACTTATTCTTTAGCGTAATAATTGAATCAGGCACTTTTTCAAGATTGCACGAAGTTATACGCCTATATTATATATTTGCGGATCGAAAACAAATCGTAATATCAAGAACTGGCAAACGCCCGTCGGTAGACAGACTCGATTATACAGGACAATTCTTGTCACGAAAACCATAATTCAGGGTACTACATCAAAGAGATCAAAGCGATATAAGTTCAGAATGTACAAATGCTTTGATGTTGGTACAGCTTTTGAATAAGAGATGTTGAGATGCATTCCGGCGCCTTTGGTCGCCCGCAGATCGGCTGGAGCTGACTAAACAGTGCTTGTACTACTTACTGCCAATGTGTTTTACAACAACTGATTTAACTACTCGCTATTTATTTTCATGCACATTGTTACATTGAAGTACCAAGCATGCGTAGCAGTAAACGAAAGCCATCTCTAGGACTCATGGCAAAGGTAAACGAAGAAGTTAACTTTTGCCAGTAGTACAAGCAGCCGTATGGTCAGCCACGGCTGGTCCACGAACGATTGATGGCAGACGAATGCATATCGCATTAAAAGTAACTATGCAGCATATGACATTTTGTCATAGAAATTCTTAGTTATTGATTATATTCATATTCGACATGTTTCTATCTTGAATATCGATGTAAATTAATATCAATTTGTAGCGGCCTGCGTCTATTTGATTATATGCTGTGAATTGGAGAAGAATATGACTAATCACATCGGTCGTGATATAATAGTTTACAGAGTAATATAAACACGGAATTTGTTCCTAAACGAACAAGTCGTTTTCCTCGGTTTATTGCTTGGAATCGGACAATAAAAAATGACATAAAATAAGACCCACGTAATTGACAAACGGGTGCTTATTCACGAGTAATAGACCTTTGAGCGGTGTATAACGATATAATGTTCGCATCGTTAACTTGGCAAATTAATATTTAAATAAGCCACACCCTTTGCAACCAAGTTGACGTTGTCAGCTACTAACAAGCACGTATACCTCCTTCTCCGAACTTAGCGATCAGAAACCCGTGGCAAGCATCCAATTAATTTTTCACTTCATCGCCCAGCATTTGTCTCAAACTTTGTTTACTGTTGGTTTACTCTATATTCAAAAACGGTTTAACCATATTTCTTGCCTCAACTTCAATAAACTCATCGTACGGTAAAATATAATATTCTACCTATCCTCATAGACGTATATGCATTTAAGAAACATGAAAGTCTCATCAGAAAGCCATCTACAGGCTATAACGTCTGATATATTTCATTATCTGAATTGGCAATAAATTAGTTATCATTAGTTTTTTCTATCACATATAGGGGCAGTTTATTGTTCATTTTAACATTGTGAACGTATAGAACAAAGAAGGATTCTGTTGTTCTCATCCCATTTGGCTTAGATCGCGCCAATTCAGATGAATTTCTTTTTTGTGCAGATGGTTTCAGCGTGGCTTGGAATTTTGGCCATTGGCCTTTCGACATTGATGGCTGACGCACTGTCCACAACATTAATGGAAGATGTCCAACGTGCAGATCAGGCCTTACGGCCAAAAGGTGCGTGACCCTTAACAGCGAGATAGTTCATCGACCGCGAAACTGAGAGATCTAGTGATACTAATTCTATTGTAAATTTTAGCGAAACGTGCTCAAGAGTTACTTATGTTTGGAAATCAGCAGAATCGTCAAGCTGAGAACGTGCCGGCAAGCCTGTTCTCGCCAACTGCTGAGAAACGTAATTTACTTTCGATTTTATTATTCGCGTAATAACTTTGCTAACTTTTGCGCTTCCCCTTTCCCATTATTAAAAATTTTCATAATTACTTAGGAACACTCGGCTCGTCTGGATTAGAAGAAATGAAGAGCTCTTTCCCTGCGACGGACAAATTTAGCCGTACTAAGCCGCTTGGGAGTGTGATGCATGAGGCATACGAAGAGAAACATCTACCATCTTACTACAAGGGTTACCAGTGAGTAAAATTCATTATATTATACTCGTAACTTGTAAAGTGCTTTACTATTACCTACAGTGTACCTACTACGTGCGTATATATAGGTACGGAAAAATACTAGACAATCAGTTGGAAGATAACGCGCGTAACTGGCTTGAGGACAACACCCGCACCTGGGACGTTCCTGCTTATCCTCGATATTACAGCGTCGGGGATGACCGTCGCAAAAGGTCCGACAGCAGCTCTTTCCCAACTGTATCGACACACGCCCCAGTATCAACTTCAGCTCCTGCTATTACCGAAATTCCCCAGCTACCCGTCGCTCAGATCAAACGAAGGTGAGTTATAATTTTTTTTTTTTTGTTTTTTACAGGTAATTCTTCCTTTTTTGCATTTTTCGGTTTTAGAACAGAACTGAATGTATTTTATTTGGTTCCGCGACTTAGTATGAATTATGAATTAACGATCTTATAACGTGTGACGATGGTGGAGGAAATTCACGAAAGATTTTAGCGTTGACTTATACCTTGTCATTTTGGATTTTTTATGAGCTTGAAATATCGGTCTCTAAGATTAACGGCTTCAATAGTTGTCGTACAACTTTGCAATTCACATCAATACAGCTTTCAACGTAGCTTTCTTCCTGTACCCTTCGTAACTCTGTCTGTCACTGTGGAGAAAGTTTTACCATGTAATTTACCCCTTCGTAACTTTTGGTGATTTGATTTCCAAGGCGAGAATCCCAGGGTTTTATCATTCAAACGAACTTTTCGTGGTAACTATATTCCGATCATTAAGCTAGCTGTGAGTTTCTAGCTGAATCTTAATTGTCTCAGCTAGCGTCCTAACGAGTGAATAAGGTCGAGATAGATGAGCATATGAACACGTACAATAAATCCCATTAATGCCAGACAAGAAATGGCCCAGACCCCAGACGACGACTTACGTATACATAGGTATGTAACAGCAAATCGTCTACGAAATACCAGGAGAAATACTACGACACTATTTCAATGTAAATTCTTGCCTCACTTAAATGTCATTAGGCAAATACGAAGAAGAGAGAAAATGTAACTGAGAAAAAAGCTATTCTGGTAATAAGGGTGGACGTGACAAGCGCTAGCAAAGTACCGACGATAAACGAATCATTTGCATGTATACGAAGTTAGGAAACCCTTTATATATTGAGTTACAACCCTCGTGAGCCGGCACTTGATGTATGTACCATACATGCATATACTGTAAATATCTTCTTTTTAAAATGAAATTCAAATGAATTCAGAAAAGCTCTTCAAAGAATTCTTCAATTCCGGACCATCAAACGCCGTCGGGTATTTTTTGTTTAAAATTTCAACGTCTCTTGTGGCTCTTGGAATTTTAAGTCACGTCATGGCAAGAGCTGACATGGCGTTTTTTTTCCTTATCATCTCATTAGTTAAGAAGCTCGTCGTTCCCCTGTTACCTGTGTTTAACTTGGTAACATTATCAGGCAATGAACACCTCGTGAATGATAAATATGTACTTGTAGCATACGTCAGAACCCGGTGTTCCCAGAATATACGCTCACCTATTATAAAATGTTTTGGACACTTTAGTGCGATGGTATCGCATGATGAGAGTTTTGCCGCAGGTTACCAGGCCACCTGTAGCGTGGGTGCGGGGGGCAAAATGGATCGATGTGTTTTGTTATCTGGATAGGGTCGTCGCTTGCGCTTGCGAAATGGTTGGCATGACGGTTGCCAGGCAACGTTGATCGAGAGAGAAAACTGCGAAAGAGAAGGGTGTTTGTGTAAGACGTAGAACCGGTGAGCTTTCGTTGCCTATAGTAGGGGCGAGGCTGTTGCACTTCCGATAAAGATTGAATGTACATTTATACGTACAGAGTTCCATCGAAAATAGAAATACAACCCTTACATACCTATAGCCCTGACGCAAGTCCCTCCCACGAATCCATGAATCTTAAGAAAGCCGGTTGACTGCGTGAAATTTTCATTCACCCCCTTCGTTACGTCACATTCTATACTTATAACCCCGTCCTCCCTTACCTCTCAAGTCCCAGCCCAAACCCCTCATAGAAACAGGGACGTCGATCAATGTTTGTTCAAGCAAACCGATATCCTATTGCCAAACCAATCATAATCTGATTAGTCGGAAAGTTTTTTTATAGTAGGATAGACTACCAGATGTGTGTCAGCTCATTCAGAAGTTGGTATCTTCCGATGAGCAATTCGTACCCTGAACCGTAACCCAAAGTCGTTTGAATGGGTCGTTACGTTAGAGTACCCCTTGAAATTAATGTTTGCTAAACTATATAGATGTTTAATACTGGGATGGTCCGCACGAATGCTGCGGCTGGGGTGGTATGGCGCCAGTCTCCATCCTATATACATGTATATAACAATGCGGATGGGAATGGGACGGTCGATATTTCTCCTGAGTGTACGATTTAGAGTTTTCCAAAGGGGTTTGGGAGAGGTGCCTGTTAGGGATGGGAAAAAGCTGAATGGATGTCCCACCCTCGAACTGGGTCATCTACTTTGCGGCCGGGCTTACTGTTTTGGCAAATATCCAAAGAGCGAGTCAATGCGTCACCAGGACGATCAAGGACGACCCTAAAGCTGGGGTAGGCTTGTATATTGACCGGCCATAACAATTTTCCAATTCTACATACAGCTATGGGTCCCATGAGTTATACGAAGTCGTCGAGAGGGTTCAGGGCTTTTACAGTATGACCGTTGTTCTCGATTGTACGAATATATCTCACGAACGAGTTCAGCCGCTGAATTGATTGTCCGCCCACATTTACCACAGTTTCATAATTTACGGAAACTAATTATAATATTGCGATCTACTTACGCATATAAGTTTTACCTACGACCTACGTGTTGCTAGGTGAAACCATTATACGTCCTCCTAACACGCGACGATAAAAGGTCACGTCAATATTCATTCCTGATGAAAATCTTTTTTTCACGACACATATATTACAAACTGGCAACTGTAATAATTCTATAAGCGAGGCTAATTGTGTTAGGAATATTAATCGATGTAACAGTTTGATGGCATTGATTTTTATGTAAAGTTTCGGCTTCTCTTTTACCTCACAGTCTTCCGCTGTACCAGGAACCTCGCTACAAACGCGATCTAGACCCTCAGGATGTTCTGGCACTTCTTTCTCTCTGGGAGGCTGAGCGTCGAGAAGGGTAACGATCACATTTAACAAGAGACAAAAAGTTTTCTTACTTTTTCAAAGACTTACTTACTTCAAAAAATTTACAATCACCTTACATGGACATTTTTACGACTACAGCAGCTGGCCTGGATACGACGCAGACGAATATGATAACGGCGATGACGACAACAGCATCGTTGATGTCGACGATGAAGACCCTAGGAATGGTAAGATCAAAGCTTTATTATACAGCTGCTGTCTTATATATTTCTAAAAAGTCAAACAGTCGTCATAATTTCTTCGATTTGCGCCGAATAAAACAGGAGCCGCTTGGTTAGAGGGGCCTGTTTACACACCCCGACACTTTAGCGTAGGAGGTGACTCCCTTGCATCTTCTGACATTGGAATACCTCGCTCACGTCCTACAAACTATTACGACCGATACGGTACTCAGTTTGGACAACAATATGGTAGTGCTCTTTACGGCGCCCCTCAATACGGGGCTGGTTACGGCCGGAACGATTACGCCCCGGAGAAGAGGTTCATGGTTTCCAAGAAGCGATCGCAGGTAAGTCGCGAAAGAACAATAGATAATTTTTTTCCAAGTTTTCGTACTTGACGCGTTATAAATTTTGTATAAATGATTAAGTTTGGCGATTCATTAGCGAAGAAAGGAACGCCGGGTGTTGTACTATAGTACATATTTTTTTTTTGTTTTAAATCTTGTTGCTCTGTAGTAAATCGTTCTGGGATTGAAGATGGGTAATTATCTGTTTGGTACAGGCTTATAGACCTTACGAGGGGAGGAATGCCATGGTTGATCTTGCTGAGCTGTTGAGGACCCGTGCACAGAATTATGGTAATTACCCGAACGACAGAGCTGAGGCCAGCTACTATCATCGTCTCAATTTGTAATCTTAATAATTTAATCTGAACCTTACGATAATCCAATGAGACGAACCGATTATTTCAGGTTCATATACGTAAAGGAATTATTTAACTTGGTATCAGGTGAATAACCGTCAGTTGATATAACATGAATAAAATGTTTCGTTTCAAGCATCTATATCTTGTGTATCTATATTTCCTGTTATACCGTCAGACAGATTCTTTCATCTACGGTACTTACTGCTGAATAGCTATGAAATTGCAATCGATACTTTCAGAAAAAAAATCGTCATTGCAAAGCCCGGTTTTTAGACGAATTTGAACTGCAATATAAATGACCAACAGATAAATTGTGATACCGTATTACATTTCATAGAAATTTAATCCATCAAACGTTGAGGATTTTTTTTTTTTTACTTCCAATGAACATACATTTATGCTTTTGGAACCTCCAGCGAATTATGTAAAGTCAGCAAGATACTGGAGAAATATATTGAGGTATAATATAACGTTTTAATAATTGTTTTCTCAATCTGTGCTAGAAGAGAACTTTATTTCAAATGAAAATGACCGGTTCGACTCTGTACTGGAATTGAAAAGAAAGAGAAAAAAAAAGGAAAAAAGAATGAACAACCGCCTTGTTTCAAGTCAAAGTCAAGCAACTAACATATCTTACCAAATCACTGTGCTAAAACGCCTACAAAACCATTAAATTGAAAGTTTGTATTATAAATATCTACGAGATTTGCGGTAATCGTATACAAGACTACATACATATAATATATCTACATAATATAACGAGATAAACGTGTGTATTTAATCTATATATGGTTGTATCGTTATGAGCTATGGTTAACTGGAGATCTGCACTCAGACTATGCAAAAAAAAAATTCATCTACCTCGCAAAAACACGAATTAAACTCTACAATTCGTGGTAATTTTTTGGTACTCTGATCTGATAAATTTATCTCGTTTCTTGTTACATAAATCCAAGTGCGACAGTCTATGAAAATTTTATTTTATTTCACGGGAAAGACCAAACATTAATTAAATCCTTACGATCGAGCGAAATATTTGAAATAATTTGTTTTCACATGGGAAGACATCGGCGAGGAAGGATCGGGTGGTGAAATTTAAAGAGCTTTTGAAATGGAATTAATCTTGACGATTGTTAAACGCGATAGGAAATTCTCGCTTTATATTTTACTCGCTCGCTGGCCAATTTTCGTGATAAGCGTTTGATAGTGATACGTGGATCGTAGCTGATGGACTTTTTTTAGATCTGAAACGCCTATATTATTCTCCAGTTAACCATGGGGTAGGGAATTATGATAGTGTACCAGATAGTATACCTATATTGTATCATCCAACTGCGTATAGTGTTTATGTCAGAGTGAATTTCGTTATAACGCTGGAATTGGAACCATTGCAGGAGAATTACATGATTCAATTTTTGCAATCAATTATACGTTTAAGTCAATGTGCTTAACTATGCAACGATGCGATCTATCAATTATGTAAGTTAATAATTATTGTGAATTGCTCATTGACAGGACGATATGGTCAAATTTTAGAGCCCTGGAGCTTCGTTTGGTTGGTGAGACAGATTATTTTACGTAAACTATATCGCCTTCAAAAATTTGTAGAGTTTCAAATTTTATTTGGAAAATTATTCTTGACGCATGATCTTATAACTATGGTGGGTGATAGCTCTGTAAACCTAATGAACCTTCATTGGCAAGTTTTTTCACGAAAATGAACACGTGTATACTTTACTAAAGTCTTTTGAAATAATCAAACGTTTAAAAATCTTGTAAACTTTACTCTGAATTTTCTAGCACGATGACGAGTAGCTCACGTTGCATTATGAGTACTAAAATTTATTCGAATAAGATATATAATTATACTAACGCAAGCAGAATAAATTCTAATTTCTGTAAGTCGAGAAATTTTGCAATTTAAAGTAACTTTCAATAAAGATTAAAAGACTAAGTTTTGAAATTATTCTATGGGAGTATAAAGGAGCGTTCGATCTTCGATGGCTAAAATGCAATCAAAGACTAAGGAAGATCTTGAGGAAGTTGTTCTTATATGAAGGGCTTATTTTAAATGTGCTTTCGTCCTTTCGATCTTAATTCTAATTACCTTATATGAACGCTATGTATCTTTAGTCGAATTGCGAATTTTTGATCGATGCGAATAATTGATTGCGTCCTAAAAGTGAGAGATGCGCGGTGATGCGGTATTCCAAGGTGCTACTCGGATTGTAATTTTTCAGAAAGTACGGGAATAACGTGGATAATTTGATCGGGGCTAGTGAGCAAAACCGAGATAAATAATGTAGGGACAAATTTCAAGCATATAAATTGAATTTAATAAGAAAGTTAAAAGGATGTGTCTCCCTTGGTTGAATATAACGAAATCAATTACTTATCGAATTCAATTACGTAGCCAGTGGTTGTCCTACATTAACTACGATAATCTACTTAGTCAGATATATGGTCATTTATATATAAATATATATTAATACATTCATTTATGTATACCTATATTATAGAATATAATGTTACAATATAATATATTATAACATATATATAACTTTATCTCGAAAATATTTTTCAATCGGTGGTGCTTTCGTTCGATCAATGTATGATTAAAGTGTAAAGAGGATGAGAGACAAACAATAAATGATTATATTCTATGCATGCACTCTCCGACTTTCCCTGCATTCATATTTAATTTATTTCCAATATTAGGGGCTCCCTGATGGGATTATTTTATTTACACCAAGGAATTACTGAGAAACTATTGATACGGATTTGCCGGGATGTTGAACAATTTTTTATGCACCGCAGTTAATAGTGGGTATACCTGAAAATCATTTTCAAAATAATTTCACAGATGATTCAATGTATTTTTATTCCGGGAATATGAATTATATGTTTTGTGCTGTGGAAGGTAAGGAGACACAGTCCCAAAGCACAACAAATAAACCAATTATAATTATTGGTATAGGAAGGGTAGAAGAACATATACATAAACTTTCGGACAGATATTCGGATAGATATTATTATGAATTTGATTGATAACATTGATGTTATACCCATATTATTTATTCATTCCGTAAATTCAGTTGAATGATAATAGAAGGAAAAAAGAAACGCTTCCCGATTGTTATACTGCGCCTCGAAGACTTAGACTCTCGCCAGCATTCATGTTGTATGATTCCTTCAAATGATACTTAATCTCTTACTGTAATCAAACGCATCTCATAATACATAGCGCTTTTACTTCAATCATAACAAAAAAAAAAATACATAATAGCAGTGAAGGCAATGACCAGTACCACCGACATAGTCGAGGAAGTGGCTGCGTCTAATTCTTCGGAATCGCAGTCAAACAGAAAACTTATGCACGCCTGTATGAATCGTGATGTCGCGATGGCTAAACAAGCTCTTATGCAAGGTGCAAATATCAATCACCGGACATCTAACAACATCACGCCACTTCTTGTAGCCGCTGAACAAGGTGACGTCGACCTAATCGTCTTATTGTGTAGTCAGCCCAACCGCATCATCGATCTGCAAGACATATCTATATACGGTTAAATGAGAAATATCTCACTTGGACTTTAATGAAGCCTTAAATTCGATGGCGGTTATTCGTATTATATATTGACCACGATAATGACTGATGTTATACAGGATCGACTCCTTTACATTTGGCCGTTCTCTTCGGGCACAAAGAAGCAATGATAGAGCTATTGAATAGGGGAGCGTTGACGAACTGTTATGATAATCTTAGGCGTTATCCTCTTCACTTCGCAGCCATGCATAGAGACGTGGAGGCAGCGAGAATTCTTATTAAATTTGGCGCATGGGTTAATATCTATGATGCGTTTTCCGAGAGTCCACTCTACTATAGTGTTATGAGAAGGCCTTCCGTAGCCATGGCAAGACTCCTACTGGCAAATCGGTACCCAAAACTACCTCATTGGAGGACCCATTCAAATCTAGATACAATATTTTGAGATAAAATACACGTCGTGCAATTTTCTATAACTAACAGGGCGTCCTCGGATCCACCACCAAGAAGTCTGGGCATGGGATTGCTCTTGGAGGCAGTTCTGAGCGTTCGCGTTAATTCCGACTTAGAGGCTATCAAGGTTTTGATTTGGTTTGGAGGAAATGTGAACGTTACAGACCCCGTGGCCTGGAGAACGCCTCTTCATTTAGTAGCGATTAACGGGAATTTCGATTTGGCTGAGTAAGTTCTCAAATCGCGGGTAGGTTTTGGGATGGTATAAAAAGGATTTTGAGTCTCACTTGATTTGCTATAAACTTATCTTCCGAAATCAACCGTTTACTTATCATATGCATGTATCATGACTCTGAGTTAGATGAAAATGTATTTACGAAGAGCGCAACGAAGCGTTAGGTGTTATTTTCAAGGATGAACGCGCAAGGCATCCAACGAACCGTTAAATTTTTGAATTAGTTCAATATTAATTACAACTTGAAGGAGGATTTCGCGTTAATTTAAATTGTTGGTTTCAAAGCCGTGGATGTAGATAATGCAATTAATATTAATCATACATCAAGGGAATTGATTTTTTTTCTTAAAGCAGATTATGATGATCTGTAAACTCAACACAGACTTGTGATCACCGCTTTTTCGAATTTCAAACTTTCGCAGGTATTTAATCCGACATGGAGCAGACTTATATGCGAAGAATCGAGCCGGACAAACCCCATTGGAAGTTGCATTCAACTATCATAATCTGAAGATAGCTTACTTGATCGAGGAGAGCCGTAAAATACAGTCAGCTAGCTATACAAGTCAAATCCTTGAATCTACTGAAGGTTCTGATGAGATGATGCGCAATCGCATATGATAGAGAACGAAGTCTTTAGTATAATTACCGCTGTTCTGGTCATAGCGTAATAATAAAGTGAGTAATTGTAGGATGAAATCGTACATATAAATCTTGGCATTTTTACGAGATATTAAAACAGCGAACTGCAACTTATAGTTTTGAACGCGAAGTCTGATTGTAGGGTAGTTACATACAATATAGATTGAAATACAATTATAGGTTCAATTCATACATCGATAACCAGCGTGTGATATAAAATATTTATTGTGGGGTAAATGTCAAATCTCTTTATTTGCTTCGTGGCAGGTGAGCAAGTTCGGAATATTCATTTTATAATAAGATGGCTGTCACAGCCGCATTTCATTGACGCACTCTTCGTATGAACCCTTTGAGGCTATGGGGTATGAAATAATATTTCCGTCAGCCATCACGCAGTTGAATGAACTAACTACTTTGGCTGTAACCATCTGTGCGCCTTAGCATATGCAATCTCGAGTTAGAAATCACAACAACGGCGTGTGGGTTGCATTCCGTCAGGCGTGAATATATTTGCGGCAAAAGTAGTTCGTCAATCCAACTGCGAGATGCCGATACTATTTGAGACCCCGTTGGGGGAGGAGCACTGACCTAGGACGTTGCCTAGGATAAAAGCACCTGTTGTGAGGTCACTAGCCCTCGCGGCGTCAAAGAGTTCGCATGGGGGTTGCGTTGACGGGCCTACAATTTCTTAATAGAAATATCTCAAACACGGAGAAGTGGTCGCAAAATTGACAAAAATAGTTTAATTTTTTGAATAATTTACTGAACGTTAGAGTTATTATAAAATTTGTTCTTCTGTTACAGTTTGATTACAAGTCCCCGTCAGAATCTAAACATCTTCGTGTAGCAGGGATTCTGTTCAGATTTCGATGAACGACTGTATATCGAAGTCAGTACCTTTGTAAAATATTTAATTTCAATACGGATGTAGTTTATATTATGATGACTTGTCCATCAGGAAGTAAATAAAGGGACTCGATCAATCGCGACGCATACATATTTATTTTCAAGAGACAATTATAAATTGTAAATTATTTCAACAGTGGATATTGTATCGATGCTATAGCAATAAATTCTCACAAATACCTAAAAATCATTTGTTTCGTTATTTTACACTTTCCCCTTCCCACGATTTTTTATTTCAAATGAGCGATAGGCGAAACAGCCTATGACACACGAAAGGAGTCATTTTGAGAACATCTGATCCAACGTGAAAACATCTGACCCAAGGAGGTGTTCTGAAATTTTTGGTGAGGGAGAAAAGCAGGGTATCGACACAGGCATGCATACGCTGCTTCATGCAGTCGGTATATAGCTTATCTATACTATCATTTTTGAGAAAATAGTGATTTTTCTGGCAGTTGAGACTTTTTTCAGAGTATTATTTCTGGCAGTTGACACCTTATTTCTAGGAGTTAGGTTTGGGGTGTCAACTGCCAGGAATATGAGCCTGGAAAAAGTCTCAACTGCCAGAAACATCGCGCCAAAAAGTCTCAGCTGTCAGAAAAATCGCATCCTTTCTGGCAGTTGAGACTTTTTCGGAGTCACGTTTCTGGCAGTTGACACCTCAAACTTAACTCCCAAAAATAAGGTGTCAACTGCCAGGAATATGAACCCGGAAAAAAGTCTCAACTGCCAGAAAAATCACTTCATTTTCTGGCAGTTGGGACTTTTCTTCGGAGTCGTATTTCTGGCAGTTGACACCTTATTTTTGGGAGTTAAGTTTAAGGTGTCAACTGAGGGAAATATGACTCCGGAAAAAAGTCTCAACTGACAGAAAATTTACTCTGAAAATAAGGCATCATCTGTCCGGCATAGGCGGCTTCATGCACGTCACTCTACAGCTTATCTATACTAGCATTTTTGAGAGTTAGAATAAATTTAAGTCGAAAAATGCTCCTGGTATCAGGAGAACATAAAACCCGAGGAGGTGTTCTGAAATTTTTGGTGGGGGAAAAGAGTAGTCTATCGATGGAGGCATGTATACGCTGCTTCATGCACGTCGCTATATAGCTTATCTGTACTAGCATTTTTGAGAGTTAGAATAATTTTAAGTCGAAAAATACTCCTGGTATCAGGAAAACATAAAACCCGAGGAGGTGTTCTAAAATTTTTGGAGTGCCTATCGACACATGCATGCATACGCTGCTTCATGCACGTCGCTATATAGCTTATCTATACTAGCATTTTTGAGAGTTAGAATAATTTTAAGTCGAAAAATACTCCTGGTATCAGGAAAACATAAAACCCGAGGAGGTGTTCTAAAATTTTTGGAGTGCCTATCGACACATGCATGCATACGCTGCTTCATGCACGTCGCTATATAGCTTATCTATACTAGCATTTTTGAGAGTTAGAATAGTTTTAAGTCGAAAAATACTCCTGGTATCAGGAAAACATAAAACCCGAGGAGGTGTTCTAAAATTTTTGGAGTGCCTATCGACACATGCATGCATACGCTGCTTCATGCAGTCGCTATATAGCTTACCTATACTATCATTTTTAAGAAAACGGAGTGATATTTCCGGCAGTTGAGACTTTTTTCGAGGGTCGTACGTCTGGCAGTTGACACCTCAATTTTAGGAGTTAATTTTGAAGTGTCAACTGCCAGACATACGACCCTCGAAAAAAGTCTCAACTGCCAGAAATATCGCTCCGAAAAAAGTCTCAACTGCCAGAAATATCACTCCGAAAATAGTCTCTTCATGCAGTCGCTGCTTCATGCAGTCGCTATATAGCTTATCTATACTAGCATTTTTGAGAGTTAGAATAATTTTAAGTCGAAAAAAGCTCCTGGTATCAGGAGAACATAAAACCCGAGGAGGTGTTCTAAAATTTTTGAGTACTGTGCCGACACAGGCATGCATCCGCTGCTTCATGCAGTCGCTATATAGCTTATCTATACTAGCATTTTTGAGAGTTAGAATAATTTTAAGTCGAAAAATACTCCTGGTATCAGGAAAACATAAAACCCGAGGTGTTCTAAAATTTTTGGAGTGCCTATCGACACATGCATGCATACGCTGCTTCATGCAGTCGCTATATAGCTTATCTATACTAGCATTTTTGAGAGTTAGAATAAATTTAAGTCGAAAAATGCTCCTGGTATCAGGAAAACATGAAACCCGAGGAGGTGTTCTGAAATTTTGGCGGGGGAAAGGAGTGCCTATCGATGTAGGCATGCATACGCTGCTTCATGCACGTCGCTATATAGCCTATCTATACTAGCATTTTTAACAGTTAGAATAATTTTAAGTCGAAAAATGCTCCTGGTATCAGGAAGAACACCGACCCGAGGTGTTCTGAAATTTTTGGTAGGGGAATGAGTGGTGTATCGATGTAGGCATGCATACGCTGCTTCATGCATTATATATTGAATAATACTAGCGTTATTTAGAGTTAAAAAAATTTCAAGTTGAAATTGCACGTGATATCTGAAGAACATCTGTCCCCAGGAGGTGGTCGCAAATTCGTTAGTAGCTAATAATGTATTAAGTATAATTACCTACACCTCTCGTGTGGCCACCTATCGCTTATCTGAAATAAAAAGAGGTAGGAAGAGCAAGGTGTAGAATAACAAAATAATTGATTGTTATGTGTTTATAAGAATAAATTTATTACAACATAATCATACATCATTTATTGTTGAAACAATGTACTACATACTTGGTTGTAGGTATAGACGATCTAATGTTCAGTACAAAATATTTATTAAATATGAATTTTATATTTTTCATAACGTAAAAAAATGAATCAATGAGTAGTAGAAAAGAAACATAGTCTTCGTACGGACACTATAGGAAATTAATATTTCATTATCAATGCCGACAACGTTAGGATTTAGTACTCAAAGATATATGGAAGTTATTTGAACTATAGCATTTGCTTAAGTAGAAAAAAAAACATCAGTCTGCATTTCGGTATCACAGGTACTTGGTTTGAAGTCACGGCAGGTTTTATCAGCGGCGAAATATTTCCCGGGAATAATTCTCTGCAAGGTCTCTTTCTAAGTGTGAATAGTAGTTCAATAACTCTCGTCAATTCGTTCAACTCATTCGGTTCGTTCTCTATGGTACTCTGCTGTTTCACAGAGTTTCATTTATTTCATTTTCGCACAGCTCTATGTATTTTCTTTTCCTTGTGGAGAGCTAACTTTTCCTGCTGTAACACAAGTACCATATTTAAATCCGGATACAACACAGGAGGATGAAAAAATAGGGTATGATTGACGTTTGTCAAGCTAAAATAAAACAATTTCATCGAATCTGCTATGTTACAATTATATTCTTACCTCATAGATCATAGATGAGTATTTTCAATAATTGCCTCCATAAACAGCTGGATAGACGAGAGCACAGATATGAGTTATCGAATTTTATTTAATGGACACCGATGGTTACGTGATTTTATTTCACCTTCGAAATACACGGAAAATTTTAAATAAAATAAAAATATTTTTTTGGTACTGAACTTCTGCAGACTTCATGTAAACGCACTACAAAAGATTAATGACATGTATACCAGCTCTTGCGAAGTTAGAGTTTCCAGTCGGTAATCTTAACAAAAGAAAAGAATTTGGTACATCGGATGTTATCCGGATAACTGAAGGAAAAAAAAAAAAAAAAGAAACGAATATGAGTGATTATATGATATTTTATATTATTTTAGTGAGCGTATCCAGAAGATACAATTGGAATATCGAACACTGCATCTCTATCGCAGAAAATCCTAATGGACTGTAGTCAAATATGGTGTCAACTGATGCGTAAAGATCTGTCAGCATTACAACTGCCATAGCCAACTCGCTGCAGGGTCTTTTTACAATTTCGAACAATATCTCAATCAATTTCGTTACTTCTCTCAAGATATTTGGTACGTTCTCTGACGCGCCTTTGTTTATGAAACCCTGAAATGTAGTGGAAAATTCCTGCAGCGCTTCATTAAGTTTCTTCCTACTTTCTAGAGCCAATTTCGCTTGTCTCTGCAATATAAATAACATTTATATTGAGCCACAATACAGTGATACATTATCAATGAACATATTATGTGATGCAAGAATTAATCAGTAAGTGGTGAATGCAAACTTTCCACAAGGTGAGACAGATTCAGATTTCATCTAGAATAACTGTAAACAACAAGAATTCATACTCCAAATCTATGATCTCAATTGTTACCTTATAACTAGGAATGTCGGATAATAGAGGCCAATTTCTTATGCAAGGGATACATTTACAGTCGATGATGTCTCGGCGTTTGAGATATTCCTGTCTTTTGCTTTTTGTCATGATAGTATAACGTAGTCCATTGTTATACGATATCTAAAATCAGATTTCGTATAACCGTAGATTAATATTAAGTGAAGGATGTTCGTTCCTGCTAAGTTGAGACATTAGTGATATGTTTTCTTGCTGATGATTCTGTGATTTTAATCATGGGTCTGAGTTATATAAGATTGCAAAGCATTGTTTATTACCTCTTCACCTTTCTTGATGGGATAGGCAGCATATAAGGCCAGGCGGTCTGCATAGCATTGTCTAATTGTGTTTGGATCACATGAATGATTAATCAGACCGCAAAGAGCCATCAGTGTCTGCCCATGTTCATAAGCATTGGAGCGTTGAGCTGCTCCATACTATAGAATCATAATATTACATTGAGTTCATATGAATTTATGAAACGGACAACACATTAGAGTAAAAACAAAAAGAGAAAGAAAGAAAGTTGAGAACATTATGCTAGTTGAAAAATATTCTAGGTTTCATAAGGAGTCCCTTGGTGCACATTCTGAGGCATGAGTAACTAGAAAATTCTGAAGAGATTAGATAAAATTTCGTAACTGTGCTACAGACACAAATCAACTATTAGAATATAAGCAAGAATTCTGAAGAGTTTCTTCTAAACGATAATTTAGCTTTTTCATCTTACAGAGTGCGTTTTTATCCAACCAATATGCACATGTTTCAACATCAGCTTCCCTACAAATATGACGTCTGAATTTTTTGCCAACGTATCTAGGGTCAGTTTTTCTCCAAAGATTGTGCTCTCTCTTGCCAGAGCGCAAATTGTTAAAGCTGCCCACAATCCTCCAGCAAGTCGCTGCTGCGCATCACATGTATCGGCATTATTTCGTAGACTGCAAATGCTGCGGTACTGATCACTATGCAATTTTTTATCGTTAGAAAACCCCTTAGTACGTGGATCTGAGAATTTACATTACAGAATTGAATTACTCCACCGCTAAGAAAAATTTGGTGAGGGAAAAAGTCAGAGTTCAAGGCACTTGTATCTAATTCTAATTTCATAAATAGAAAAATAAAGTTGTGTGGAATTTTGAGAATGACTTATTTCACCAGATCTTTTGAAAATCCAGAGCTGTTTTAATGCATAGAAATTCAGTAATCAAAACCGAATTCAAGACAAATATACTATGATAGATTCTACTCATTCATACCTATGTTATAATCCATGTCAACAAGTTCTTGTCTTAATGCGTTCAGCTCCGTTCCCTTCTTCGTTGCCATTATAGTCAGTCTCATACTGACCCAAAGTGAATCACTGACTTCAAAACAGCGCAGCATTCCGACAACGGAGCACTCCATCTCATGGTATTCATTCCAGGCTTTATCTTTACAAGCATCTGAACAGAATGCTGCGTGAACGCAATATTCACATGGGATCATATTCCATGAAACTTGTAGACAATATTCGCAGTGTGTATGAGCACATTTAGGAAGTAGTTTGAAGCAGTATGGTTTTTCCACAACAAGAACTTCTCCCGGTCTGATTTTCCGAGTGGCAACAAGGCACCGACCACGTTCCTTTGAATACTGAAGTGCAACTGCATCGGAAGCACATAGAAGTTCTGAGTTCGGAGTATGTATCTCTGGCAATGGATCTTGAATTAATTTTTTTGGGGGTTTAATATCCGTCTGTGGATCTGAGATCAATTTAGTCAACTCTCTTTCAGTTTCGTTGATCTTATCTGTGCTCAGAGTCATTTTGTCAAGCCAAACCAAAGCCTCCTGGAACGTAGAATCGGCACCAGGTCGGCCTAGTATCATCAAACAGAATCCTTTACGTCTGTATAATTTGCTTTTCAATTTATCTGGGTATTTTGATATAAGGGCTCTGTCGATGTCCGCAATGCACTCTTCATATTTTTCTACTTTGAATAAGGCAGCAGATCTATTTGCATATGCCAGAGCCAGTTCTTCAGATGAATCAGCAGCATACATAATACTTTCTGTGTAAACTTGCACAGCGTCGTAATACAGACATTCCATAAAGCTCTTATTTCCCTGTTCACGCATTCTTATAGAGTATTCAGGAATCTTGTGTTCGCACTCAGAGTCAAATAATGTAGCGGAATGTTGGACTATGAGATCCAAAACGAGTTTGAAACGTTCTTCGTCATTTTTGAGCGTATTATACTGATGCAGTAGACTTTTATTCAGAAGAAGGCCAGAGAGGAATAATTGCCTTTCCGTACTTGAATTTACGTTCATCTTGAACATATATCGAGTGTTATGGGGTTGAAAGCATGCAATAGCGGATCAAAAATAACGAAAAAATGAAAAACTCTTTGATATAGATATTAAGATAAATTCCAATTGTCAAAAACTTGTAAAACTTACTTAGGCAGCAAGAAATAAGAGACACATTTTGTTACGGATGAAATTGACCGTATTTAATGACAATAATTCGAAAATTTGACGAGGTGTAGAGTAGGTAATGAAAACAAATTATATAAGTCAAGAGTTTACTCTATATAATCGCGGATTATACAGATATTTATGGATACGAAAGATAAATCTTCCAACTAAGATAAGCCTAGGCTAGACAGCCCTTTTCAAATCAGCGGTAGGCCCGATTTAACGATAATTTTCTGGATATGATTGCTGTTAGTTTTATCAGAATATCGTGACATAATAAATCAGAAATAGCCTTACCTCTGGTTTTCTTGGAGTCATCTTCGAAAAGCAGATTGACAATTAGATTTTCCTATGAATTAAAAGGAACTTACAGCGCGATGGTGCGCAATCACGCTGTGGATGGTACCACCTTGTGTAATGTGCTACCATGTGCTACTGCTGAGAGTTGCGACGTACCGGTGATTCCTGTATGAACTTGCAAGCACGTGTAGCCAGGCTGTGACGTCATCTTATCATCACCAATCAGCCGAACAATCGCACGGCGGGTAATATGAATATTTTCGGGAGACAACATGGATTAGTTTAATGTGAAGTCTTTATTATTACAGTAAAACCTCCGGTACCGACAATGCATACGAGCGATGTAATTTTTGAATGTTATTCAGCCATCAATAGGCTCGCTAGAATACTTATGGATTATTTTTTCGAGGATAATTTTATTTTTTCACAAACAAATACAAAAACATGTTATATAATGATATAAAAAGTACGCTGTTTCATATTCCGTTCTACACGCATGAAAATATGCTTCAGCTAAGTAATGTGTCAATCTGACTAAGTATAGTTAGGAATATAAAAGTATATACTATAGGGCACTATTATGAAGGATCAATCTTTTCAAATCGAATTCTGAAAGAATGAGAACGACAATAAATACTGCTTTTCTGAATTTGATGGATTGGTTTGTATGTAGTCAAAGATGTCGTCAGCTGTGGCATTCAAGTCTTCCAGCACTGCGACCGCTGATGCTAATTCTTTGCAGGGTTTCTGTGCAAGTTTGAACAGTGTTTCAATTAGTTTCAGCAATTGTTTCAACATATTCGGCAGGTTTTCTTTGATGCCTAGCTGTATGAAGTGTCCGTGCGTTATTGCAAACTCTTGCAGAACTTTTCTGATTTTTTCTTTATTTTCTGAACCTATAGGCTGGCTCTGGAACACAAATAATAAATATTTCATTTATGATGTAGGTAATTTAGATTTTGTGAACTTATGAAGGAATGAACTTCGTTGTTGATGAAAAAATTGTATCATGGTTTAAAACTTCATGACAAACTCCACGTGATTTCTATAATTAGTGTATCTATATTGTCACCTTGTAGCTGGGTAAATTGTCTAACATGGGCCAATTTTCTATGCAAGGAACGCAGTTGCAGTTGAAGTTCCAAATACTCAAACCTTGCTGTCTTTCGCTTTTTGTCTTTATAATATAATGAGGTCCATAATTGTCGAATATCTAAAATTGAGAATCAAATACATAGCTCATAAATTTAGCTGAACTAAATAGCTATGAATACGTCATAAAACAGCGTTTGATTACCTGTTCACCTTCTTCAATTGGATAGGCAGCATATAAAGCCATGGAATCAGAGAACCATTGTTTTAATGTGTTTGGATCGCAGGAATGATTGAGGAGACTACAAGCAGCCATTAGTGCAACTCCATGTTCGAAAGTGTTGTTACTACGAGCAGCTCCAAACTATGAATGAAAAAGATCACAATGACTTAATATTATTTGAAACATCACAGATAAATCTAAACATTATGCTCAGTGGACAAAATAATAATGATCTTGAACAGAATGCCCGCTGTATGTTTATAAACACATGAGTAATAAATGCGATTGACGATTGCTTGTGTGCAAAATGAATTAGAAAAACAATGAAGCCAGTCATGGTCGAATAATAATATTGGAATTCAAGTTTTCGAGCAAAACATATCTTCATAAATGTAAAATACGTACACTGTGCGTGTTTATGAAAATAATATATGCATGTTTCAACATTAGCCCTCCTACAAATATGACTTTGGAATTTTTTGCCAATGTATCCAGTCCAAGCTTTTCCCCAAACATCTTAGTCTCCCGTGCCAAAATGTACATCGTTAAGGCCACCCATAGTGCTGCAACAAATAGTTTTTCCGTCGAACATTGGTCGACATTACATGCCAGAGTGTAAATGCTGCGGTATTTGTCACTGTGAAATTTTCCTTCAGAGCAACAACCCTTCGTACGTGGATCTAGAAATTGAAATTATGGATTATAATCATAATTAGGCAGCTGCTGGGAAATTTTCGATTGAAAAAAAATATGGATTCATGTAGATCCCAGATATTCTTACCCATGTTACAATCAATATTCATCAGCTCCTGTTTCAAAGCATCTATCTTTATTCCTTTTTCCGTAGCCATTATCCCCAACCTCATACTCAGCCACAGCTGATTATCGACATTGAAACCAAGCAAGGGTCCCACAACGGGGCATTCTATCTCGTGGTATTCATCCCAGGCTTTTGTTTTACAGGCTTCTGAACAGTAAGCCACGTTAACACATAGTTTGCATGGAATCATAGTCCACGATACTTGCAAGCAGTATGAACAGTGTGTATAAATATTCTCAGAGGACAGCCTCATACAGTATGGTCTTTCGACAGCAAGAATTTCGCCTGGTTCAATTTTTCGAGTAGCAACAAGGTGCCTGCCAAATTTCTTCGAATACTTGAGTGCGACCGCATCAGAAGCGCAGGGAAGTTCTGAATTTGGTGAAAGTACCTTGGGTTCTGGAAACTGCATTACATTATTTGCTGATGGTTTCAAAACATGTGTCCGTGAGGCTGAAATCAATCTTTTCAGTACGCTTTCGATTCGATCAATTTCACATTGACTCAGATTTACTCTGTGCAGCCAAATTAATGCTTGCTGAAACGATGAGTCAGCGTCAGGCCTTCCTAGTTCAATTAAACACAATCCTTTCCGCTTATATATTTTGGTTCTCAATTTTTCTGGATAATTTAGATCGAGGGCTCTGTCGATATCATCAATGCATTCAGCATGCTTTTTCAATGCAAATGAGGCTGCAGATCTGTTCCCATATGCCAGAGCTAGTTCTTCAGATGAATCAGGCGCATATAGAATGCTTTCAGTGTATTCTTGCAAAGCTTTGTAGCAATGACGAGCTGCAAAGCTCTTATTCCCATTTTTACGCAATTTTATCGAGTATTCAGTATCTTTCTGTTTGCACTCAGAATCGAATAAGAAAGCAGAAAATTTGACTACTGTTTCCAATGCAAGGACGAAACGTTCCTCATCAGTTTTGAAATTTTCATACTTTTTGAACAGGTGTTTGTCTGTGAAAAGCCCGGAAAGAAAGAACTGCCTAATAACGTTCAAATCTTCCGTCTGAAATATAAAAGTCGAGTGTCGGTAAACTAAATATGGGAATTGTATGCATACTGTACAAAATAAATATTACAGGAATCGGGAATCGGAAACAATGTATCGAGTCAGAGAAATAAATGAGGCGGCATCGACAATGTAATCGGAAATATTGTAAGTTCAAACGGAACTAAAAGCTCGGCATAATTTTGATATATGATGAATAAACCTGCTGATGAGTAGCGTTCGAGTTCGGTCTAGTAAATAACCGCCAATACAATTGCCGAAATCTCTGAATATCGCGAATGCTAGTAGTTCATTAGCTAAAATATCATGACATGATCATATGGAAATGAACTCACCTCTGGATCTAGTCTGTTCATTTCGAAGAAACTGATTTAGATACGCTTGAGAACAAGTACGGTTGCGATCGTAAGCAAGTTTTCAGTTCAATTTGCACAAAGAGATGTTGCGTACCGGTGATTTCCGGATGGATGTACAAGAAGTCTAGTCGACTTCATGACGTCATAATGTCATCGCATTATACGGCCGTTAGCAGCGTGGCGGCTAATTTGAATTCAAGCATAAATGAGACAAATAGCGTTGAATAGACATAACATTCTAATAATTAGAGCAACTATTGATAGGAAAGACTTTTATTTATATAAATTTATTTATTAGGGGGATTATTTTATGTTTAATGAATCTGCAATTGGTCTTCGTAATTCAGGACACTAAATTATAATTCTGTTTTGCAGAATTTTTTATACTTGAAGTGATATGTAACCTAATACGTGATTTAATATTAACATTCCAGTAATACGGTAATGAGAAGTCATATTGTTGTAATTATAACAGATATCTATTTATACTAAGAGTATCAAAATTTCATTGGTGTGTACTAATACGATGTTTGTAGTATAAAAGTATTTATAAAAAAATGTTCGGTAATTATTTCTTCCGTTTTTATCTCTTTGTAGGTAGAATATATAATATTTATTTTAATACTAATGTAAGGCACAATGATTAACTAGTTCATATATCAATATAATTGGCAAAGTCTGATTTCAAACGAAAACTTAATATAGAAAAAGATAAATGATCAATATTTCATTTTTGCGATAGCATGTATTGAAGGGTGGAGTAAAATGTTGAATGTAGTTTATTTGTCATCGATGGACTGACTGTTTCATAGTTGAATATGATATTGGCTGACTGGTAAAATTCTCTTAGCATCAGGACAGTATCGACCAATTCTTTGCATGGTCTCTGCGCCAGATTACAGAGTATTTTAATACTTTCAAACAACCTTTCCAGCATATCTAGCGTGATCTCTATGGTGCCTTTTCGCAACGAGTATCCACAGGCAACGTACAGAATGTCTAAAGTTATGCATATTCTGTTCTTATTCGATTGAGACATTGGTTGTTCCTGAAACATAAATAACATTGGGAATATTAAGATGCAACACAGAAAACGAGAGAAAATTATTAGGTTTCATGAATCTCAATATTAGGATCAGTTTAGATAAAAATTAAACTGTTTTGCTAATGAAAGAAGTTCGCATATGAGAACGATGATTGAGCTGACAAGAATATTATGATTGCATGTCTAGTTCTGCTTACATAGTGGAAGTATAATTGAATGTGTGGTTTCAACATATAGCGAATTTGGTTTTCTGGTTCTGGTTGTGCAGAATCTTTGTGCTAAAATGATGGTTTTCTAATTTGAACTCTGATATCTCAGAACACTTTAATGCAATCAAAAACTTGTTGGCTCGAATCTTGTGTATACGCTGTACTGCAGCATAATATTTGTGAATGTTACCTTATAGCTGGGTAAATCATGCAACAGACCCCAATTATTTTTGCAAGGAATACATTCACAGTTGAAATTCCAATATTGAGTGAGTTTCACTCTATCAGCCTTTGGCATATCATAATAACGTGGTCCATAAGTGTCAAATATCTGTAACGAAAATTATAAAATTGCATATTTACCATATTAAATCATATTGGTTCCATGAATTCTCAAAATACCTCCCTTACAACTGAAATAAGACTAGATGTGCCGTTGCTTCAATTTACTACAGTGATGAAGCGGGTAAAACTAGGAAAAATAGCCAAACGATAATGTGAAAGATTGTTTCATTACCTGTTCACCTTGCTCAATAGGATATATAGCAAATAACACCATGCGGCCAGAATACCACTGTCTGAATGCATTTGGATCACAAGAATGATTGAAAAGGCTACAAAGAGCCATAAGTGCATTTCCTTGCTCAGTCATGTTTCCGGAACGGGCTGAACCAAACTAAAAGATCATAACATCACTCTAAGGCCCATCCCTAGTCGCCCACCTCCTTTTGGTCGAAACGTATCCCATTTCGATTATTATCCGAGCCCAGGTGTGAAAAACGCAAAAAACGCCAACGCTGCGCAAATTCAAATTCAATTCCGAACACATACATACAAAAAGATGTTCGTTTCATGCGAAGATAGAGTCTACAAATTGATTTTCCGTAATTCATCGAGGAAATCAAATTCGAAAACATTCGAATAATGTAAGAACCATCTGTAGGCTCTATTTTCGCATAAGATGAACATTTTTTCGGACGTATGTGTTTGGAACTGAATTTGAATTCGCGCAGCGTTGGCCTCTTGTGCGTTTTTGACGCCTAGGCGCGGATAATAATCGAAATGTGACATATTTCGACGAAAAGGAAGTGGGCGACTAGGGATGGGCCTTAAGTTCATATAAGGGGATAAAGAATGGTGCAACAATATGAGAAATAGTAAAATGAGTGAAAAAATGTCGTCCAATACATACACTGTGCATGTTTACGCAACCAATATGAAGTTGCTTCAAAATAAGACCCCCAACAAATACTACGTCTGGATTTTTCGCTAATGTATCGAATGGTAGCCTCTTTCCGAACATATTAGTTTCCCTCGCTAGAATACCAATTGTTAACGCCACCCAGTATGCTCTACCGAGTATTTGTTCTGGATATTTCTTGTCAATATTATCCGCAAGACTGTAAACACTGCGATATTTGTTGCTGTAGAATTTTCCATCGTCAGAAAATCCCTTGGTACGCGGATCTAGGAATGCACATATTCAATTATTCATATTTTAAGAACTCAGTTGTTGAGAAATGAAGTCATGATTCAAAATATTCAGAGTGTATTCCTCGCCACAAGTGAAATAATAAATATCAGTTTTTTTTTTTCAATTAAATCCTAGCAGACAGACCGATCATAATAACCGAACTGTATAAGCTGTGATCAATCATATATATTCACACCTTTGTTACAATCAGCTCTCATCAGTTCTTGTTTTAAAGAATCTATAGTCTTTCCTTTATCTGTTGCCATTATGACTATGTTCAAAGCAGTTCGAAGCACTTCATTCAGTTCGAAACTATGCAAAAATCCGATAACAGGGCACTCGACCTCGTGGCTTTTTTCCCAGGCTTCATCTTTACAGGCTTCTGAACAATACGCGACGTTAATGCAAAATTTGCATGGGATCAGAGTCCATGATACTTGCAGACAATATGAGCAATACTTATAAACATTCTGAGGAATTAGTCCTATATAATATGGTTTTTCTACAGCCAGAATCTCTCCGGGTTTTATTTTACGCGTAGCAACAAGGTGTCTGCCAAATTTATTGGTATACTTGAGTGCAACTGCATCAGAAGCACAGGGAACTTCCGGGCTTGGCGTAGCTATTTCTGGCGATTGGTGCTGCTTTACTTTTCCTGGTTGTTTGATAAGTGGATATGGAGTTGAGATCAATTTGGCTAGCTCATTCCTACTTCTATTCATTGCAGCTTTGTTCAGATCCATTTTGTTGAGCCATACTAAAGCCTCCTTGAATGCAGAATCAGCGCCTGGCCTACCAAGCTTCGATAGACATAATCCCTTTCTATGATATAATTTTGATTTTAATTTATCCGAGAATTTGAGACTCAATGCTCTGTCGATGTCGTCAATACAGTCTGGATATTTCTCTAGTTTGAACAAAGCTGCAGATCTATTTGCATATGCTAGAGTCAGTTCTTCGGATTGCTCAACAGCGTACACAACGCTTTTGGTATATTCTTGCACAGCTTTATAATACTGGCTGATCTTAAAACTCTTATTACCATCCTCACGTGAGCTCAGCGCCTGATTAGAATCTTTCTGTTTACATTCTGGATCAAATAAGGTGGCTGAATGTTGGACTACTGTTTCCAAAGCAAGTAAGAAACGCTGTTCGTCAGTTTTAAGCACCCGAAGCTTGTCGAGGACCTCATTGTTCGATATCAATGTTAATTTAACTGCTTGCCTACAGAGGTTTAAATAATCACTCATCTGAAACATGTAACATGTGTAAGTTTAATAAGACAGTTATAGAAATTAGGATTTAAACAGTGAAAACACTGTATAGCTGATGGTTTTGCAATCTAAAACGTGATCAGGAAGTAAGGCATGATTGTATACCTATGTAAAACAATGCAACAATGCAAGAATGTATCAAAGTTTTTGAGTTAGCTGTAACAATTTCAACCTAAATATGAGTACAATGAATAAATAAACTCTGGCTTGTAGGCAAAGCGTATTCGAGTATTTGTTGATTGCCTTTGCGTTGTAAATTGTGCAGTAAGAACGATTTCGCATATTTATAAATACTTGTATTATTATTTCTAGTATAATTATATCGTTATAAGAGGACGCAAAAACAGCCTTACGATTTGTTTCCTTGCGTTCTTGTTAAATAGCAGAGTTACATATGATTTCGACTAGATAAATTACTTCTCAGAATATATGCTGTTGTAGGACAGATACGCCCAGTTCTGTGAAGTCAGGGATTCCCATTCCCGATGTAACGGAAAATGAATTACTGTCTTAGTCAAACTCGCGATTATGGGAAAGTATTATCATTTGATATAGTATATTTGGTGTTATATAATATACGCATTTGAATCTAAAATGATTTATAAAATGAAATAAACTACGGACTATTCGCTTTGTTGTGTTTATATTCAGGCTATGATGTCTTACGCAGTGCGTACCGTATCTTTGAAAAAAGTGGAGAAAAATGCAATATTTTGTTTCATTTTTTTATTCTTATTTTATTCTATTTATTTATAGTCATTAGCTATTATGTATATTATTCGTTTCCTTCATTTCATGCTTCTGATTCTATCGTTGATAACAACTTCAGTTTGAGTTGTTTTTTTAATTGTTTGTTCATTTCTTTATACTGCTAGTTGAGATACCCCTTCGCGCATAAACTATCTCATTGAAGAATACAGAGAGCTCGTCATACGTCTAAATAATGAATGAACGATAGTGGTTCGTCGAAAGAATGCGGAAATGCTGAGGGAGGTATGAATGAAGAGACAGTAGTTTGTTGAAAGAATGCGGGGGGAAGCCAAAGAAAAGATGAATGAAAATATAGCGATGATGAACGAGAAAGAATGCGCAGAACCCGAAGAAAGAATAATTCTGAATGAAAAGATAATGGTTAGTTGAAAAAATGCGGAGATCCTAAAGAAGTATTATACATGTCTAAATAATGGATGAAAAGATAGCGGTTAAGCGGAGAAATGAGGAGAAGCTAGGAAAAAGGAACATAACCTGTTATTACAGTAATGATCGCATCAAAACTGAATCGAAAGAAAATAAATTCAACCCAAAATGAATGGAATGAATTTAAACATTTATTGAAGTAGAGTTGCAGCTGAAAAAAACCGATATCTTTATATTGTCCTTTTTCTAGTTCCATTTCGAATACAATATTATTAGAATACAAACATAAAGCGTAAAAATAAATCAAGGTTTTGAAAACCAATTATAGTATTATATTCATTGTATTGAAAAAATGTTTGAATAAAAAGTTTTTAATCATAATTTGTTGTTTTTTTTTTAACAGTTATAATATAAAAACTACTTGTCTGAACAGAAAAGGCTGCAACATTTATAAAACAAGCTTCAAATTCACTTAGACTGTTCGACAAGTAATTATACCTGAATTAGTTATAAAAAAAAAACGGCCAAAATTCAACCAAGCAAATTTTACCAGAATTCTCGCTGATCTGGAAGTACCTTGATAATCGAACATGGATTCACACAATTGGATTACGAGTTAGATTGTATAATTTATATCCATTAATGTGATATTTTTGAAAAACCTTAAAACTAACGGTTTAAAGTTACTATATTCTATAATCTCTGCGTCTTATTAATACACTAGATATAAAAACAGTACATGCTAATCAATGCATAGGTAATATTAATAATAATAAGAAATAATACAGATTAATAGTATATGGTATCAACCTTTAAAAACAATCGAGAAAAAGTTAGAAAATAATTTTTTTTTTATCAACTATATAAATGGATTTATGAATAGTATAAAAAATATGTTGCTTTGTTGCTGCATACGTAACGTGAATTGACAGAGTTAGGATTCGGTTGATAAATGTACAGTAAAGATAATATATCATTATTGAGAGAGCTGTAGCTGCATAGTTAGATAATACAGCGAACGCGATTTTACCAATTCAGAGAAACTGACTGGTTCATAGTCAAACATGACATCTGCTGCCTCGTAATAGTCTTTCAGCATCGACATTATCATCAATAATTCTGCGCATGGTCTCTGAGCAAGTTGAAACAGTAGTTCGATTGTTTCTAACAATTGATTCAAGACATCCGGCGAGTTCTCTATGATACCCTTCTGGACTGAGAAGTTGCGTACTCTATATTTTTGCATAGCTTTATCCAATTTGCTTTTATCTTGTTGACTTATTGCTTGTGTCTGAAATATAAACAACATTCAGAATAAGATTGAAGTCCAAATATAAGAGAATATTCCATCAAAAGTAGAAAATAAGAAAATTAATTGTACACGAAAGAACTGTGAATCTGAAAACTTCATACTAATGATTCAGTAATTTTATAAGTCACATCAACATATGGTTACCTTGTAACTAGGCAGGTTTTCCAACAGGGGCCAATTTTCTATACAAGCTCGACATTCGCAAGTAAAATGCCAACGTCCTCTGAAATATGCCTGTCTTTCGTATTTTGGCATCTTAGTAAAACGTGGCCCGTAATTGTCAAATATCTGAAATTTAGATTCATATATTCTGTATAGTAAGTACATTCATTTTTAATACGGAAACAGCCATTGGTATATATCAGGCAATGATTCTGTGGAAACAAGCAAGGGAAATATGTTGTTACCTGTTCGCCTTGCTCAATTGGATAGGCGGCATACGTGGCCATGTGGTCGGCGTACCATTGTTTTAGTGTGTTTGCATCACAGGAATGATTTAGAAGATTACTAACAGCCAACACTGCATGCCCATGTTCGGACTGGCTTATACAACGAGACGCTCCAAACTACGAAACGAAATAAACATCAATAATTCATTTGGCTTTGATAAACACATAATGTAAACCAGCTAATAGACCAAAAAGAGAAACAAATTATACCTAATGGCAAGAAGATTGAATAAATTACCAGGAGCAAACAGAAAAATTGTATTCGACAAAATTTTCATTGAATTCTGTTCAATGCAGTTAATGATGTAATTTTAATTGACGTAATACGTACACTCTGCGCGTTTATGAAAATAGTGTTTACATGCATCAGCATCAACCCCCCTACATATATAACGTCTGGATTTTTTGTCAATGTATCGAGGCTCAGCTTTTTCCCAAACATCGTAGTTTCTCTTGCTAGCATACAAACTGTCTGGGCCACCCAAAGTGATCTAATAAACAGGTCTTGCGTAGAGCACTTGTTCACATTATCCGCTAGACTGTAAATGCTACGGTATTGATCACTGTGAAATTTTCCATCATCACTATATCCCTTCGTTCGTGGATCTGAAATATCACAGGTTGGAATGTAATTGCTAACAGCTATATTGTTGAGAAAAATATAATCATTTACATCGTATTTTCACTATGATAATCGATATTATTATCGGTTCTCAAAGTTCAAATAGGAATAATTCCTAGTTAATGATACCTGTGTTACGATCCACGTTTCTCAGCTCTTCTTTCAATTCATTCAACTTCGATCCCTTCCGTGTTGCCATTATAGCTGTTCTCAGACTCAGATAGAGCACGTTGTTGAATTTGAAGTAAAGCAGTAGTCCTACAACGGGACATTCCACCTCGTGATATTCACCCCAGGCCTTATCTCTGCAGTCTTCTGAACAGTATGCCACGTTGACGCAAGATAAGCATGGGATCAAATTCCAGGATGTTTGTAAACAATACGAGCAGTATGAGTAAACATTCATAGGAATTAGCCTCGAGCAATATGGTTTTTCTAGTATCAGAATTTCTCCAGGTTTAATTTGCCGAGTAGCAACAAGATACCGTCCAAATTTCTTTGAGTATTTGATCGCCACTGCGTCAGAGGCACTGGGGATTTCTAGACTAGGCGTAACCATTTCTGGCAATGGATATTCCATCTCAGTTGCTGGTGGCTTTGAAGCTTTTCCCGGGTCTGAAATCAACTTCTCCAACTTGCGTCTGGTTTTCTTCATGTCTCCTTCGCTCAGATCCATTTTGTCAAGCCAGACCAAAGCCTCCTTGAATGCAGCATCGGCCCCAGGTCTACCCAGATTTATTAGACACAGTCCCTTCCGTTTGTATAATTTTGTTTTCGTTTTTAATTTGTGTGAGCATTTTTCATTCAATGCTCTTTGTATGTCCGCAATGCATTCTGCATATTTTTTTAGTTTGAATAATGCCGCAGATCTGTTAGCATATGCCAGAGCTAATTCTTCAGATGAATCAACAGCATAGACAATACTTTCGGTATACTTTTTTACGGCATCGTAATACGCGCAAACTGCAAAGCCCCTATTACCACTCTCACGTGAACTTGAAGAGCGCTTAGAATCCTTCTGCTTACACTTCAAATCGAATAGAACAGCAGAATTGCGAACTATGATTTCTAGGGCAAATTTGAAGCGCTCTTCATCAGTCCTACACTGCTGCCCACTTCTATCAATCACATCTCTAGTTACAAGCCTGGAAGCAAACTCCAGTCTGTAATTATTAAATATTTCGTCCATCTGGAACATAGAATTCAAATGTTAACAGACTTGTATAAATACGGAATGAAAAACTCAATCACGTAGAAGCAAAATAATTTCACATAATAATGTAAGATGTCTGATTGACAGATTTTATAATACGTTAATGTTAGCAGTAGAATACCGTGACAATAAGTCGTGATTAACCTCAAGCCTTGCTCTTCTGTGTTCTTGTTGAAACCAGATTCTCTAATGACTGCTGCATACGAAACTTATCAAAGTAATGTACGGCGTGACCGAACTTTGAGGGGGGGATGGGGGGGGGGGGGGAAAGTTCCACAGTAGTCGGGAATTCCCGTTTCTCACGTGGCGGAAGACGATACACCACTGACGGCTGAAGTCAAATTTGCGACTGCAGGACGTAGTTTGGAAAAGATAACTGAGTGACGTCATCTGAGTCGTCACAAATGATTCATATTTTAGTTTTCTAGTTTTTTTTTTCTCTATGCGAGGAGCGACATGAAGACGATATGACTACATATTTTTTCTAGTATTGTTAAGCGAATAAAACCACTGATTTATATACAATAAAGGATGATTGAATGAAAACTTCGGAATTATAAATGTATTTCTATATTTTGTTACAGTATATCTGATGTTGGATTACATAACTACTTTCCCTAGGGATATAAGCCATTAATACAAAATATGTTAATTGATTATTATTCTAATTTGAGATACGATTTAATGCTGATCAATTGAGCATTATACATGGTTATTGTCATATTTTACCACATTCAAGCGACTACCAAAATTCAGTACGAAAAATTTAACGAGAAGGGAAAAGTTTGAACCATCGTATTTCATCGTAAGAATAGTATAACAAATACTTTTGTGTACGAATATTCTTTATGTATTCCGGTCAAAAGCCCGGAAAGTATTACTACATGAATGGATCAGGCTCCAACACGGGAGAGCAGCTCTTAAAGGTTCGCCTGAATCGATACTGGGCCTGGATGTAGTTTCATCATAGAACTTATATTGCCGGAAGGGGAGTAGAGCTATTGAGCTGACGCCAACATGTTGAGACAGAGATATATCTTTTTCCTCTTTCGCAACGTCCGTCTTCTCTTGTCGCGCAAGCTCACACCTCCCTAGTCGTAGCCATTCCTAACCTACAACGGTAACCACGAGTACCATTGTCAGATTGATTGCTTTGATGTTAATTTTTAATAGCATATTAATTCATAACCATTGTCAGTAAATGTATAACGAAACTATTTCTGTGATACATAATAGATTACAAGTTTACGCTAACCCTAACCTGTCAATCTTCGCACGGTATTATATTGGCGAGGGGTATGCGTAGAGAGGGGAACTGGCCATTGCGAAAGTAAAGAGAGATATATCTCTGTCTCAACATGTTAGCATCAGTCTCCACTTATTACGCAAATAGGCTACTCCGCTTCCAGTAGTATAAGTTTTGAATTTCATATTCAAATTTGCCTGATCCATGAGTAAATGCGGCGTCTATTGTGTATATAATTCGTTGGCAAGTTCGAGATCAGTGGGGGATCCCCATTTCCGATATGAGCGAAAGATGATTCAACTGCTTCAGTCAAACTTGCGATTGCATGGCGTGGTTTTGTAAACAGAAATTTAACTAGCGTAGTAACGTCGTCATGTCTGCGATCTTTGAATAGGAATCAGTGATAGGTAGAGACTACGGGGATTCCCTTCCCTCACGCACTAGACTTAGACATGATATGTTATTTTTGCATTACAAAAAGTCAGATCAATGTTCCAGACGCAAATAGATATATCTATTTGAGGAAATAAATAAAGAAAAGGATTATGTTTAATAGCATTCGGCATGCCCGATGCAGAATCATTTCAAACGGTTTTAGATTGGCTTGATGAAATGTCTTTGAGCGATGATAAAATGAAGAAATTAAGAAGCCAATTGAAAACCTTCACTTCAGCTTTTTTTTTTTATTTTTCCTTTTCTTTTATTTTTTTAAGAGTGTAGGAAATCCATTAATTAATAAAAAATTAATAACGTAATTGAAATCATAGTCACTTTTAATCTTAACTTCGAATTAATTTTATTGATAAACAGCATCTGAAATGAGTAATATGTGATACATTATATGCATCGCATATTTTTTAGAGTACAATTTAATTTAGGAACATCATTTAGAGTACAATAATAGATTTAAGTATATATTTGTATGAGTTCTGAGCACCAACGTTTTCTTATACTTACATAGGTATATATTCATGTGAAATAAACTACTAGTAAAAAAAAAAAAATATTTCGTCTTTATTTCTTAACATAACGGTATAATAAATTTTATCGTGTTTCGATATAAGGCACTCAACAAGGCATAATGATTAAAGTATGTTGAAAACTCCTCAGGCTCCTGATACACTGTGATACTTTAACAAATAACAGTTTATTCGAATACCTAGGTTAATTGTTAGAAAACTGTAATAGATTTTTACAGTGATTGAAATCATAGAAAAATGTATAAAGGTATTGACATTTGTTTTCTACAATATATTTGAAAAAAGTATTGCCGCAAATATATTGTGACTGATACTTTTCAGAAAGTACTTTTCTTCCATAATTCCTCTTACAGTGAAGTAACCAAAGCCTTTGACTAGCTGGTGGTGAAAAGACTAAGATTTGCTCTGAAAAAACAAAGCAAAAAATATAATTTTCTAATGCGATTAAATGATAATCGTAACAGTTTATGATTTTATGTTGTTATTTACCGTATATGGTTTCTCCGGTACATCAAATCTATTGCCTTGTAAAGAATAGACATGCTTTACTGTCTCCACAACGTTATTTAGGTCTACGCATGGTCTCTGTGCAAGATCATACAGTAGTTCAGTCATCCTCAATAAATTATGTAGCATATTTGGTTCACCCTCTATTTTGCCTTCATAAGCAAGTTCAATATATCGATTGTGCTTTTGGAGAATCTTATTTAGCCTGGTCTTAGTATGTTGATGTAACGGTTGCATCTGAAACATAAATGGCATGTTTCGTGTTTGATGTTTACGATTATGTGGATTATTAAGAAAATGTAGATCTATAAATACTATGGTACAATATGTTTCGGAATGAGCTTGTCGAAAAGGGTAAAATTATTTTTAAATTTAGGAAAATCAATAAAGTCTCTTGATTCTTACATCATAACTGGGTATTTGATCATATAGAGGCCAATCTTCTGTGCAAGGTTTGCATTGACACATGAAATGAAACTGTTGGAGAAGTTTCTCCTGCCGCTCTTTCTTGACTGTCATAGCATAGTGTTGTCCATAATTGTCAAATATCTATAATGAAAATATTATAATATAGCGAATGAGTAGATTTCTATTATTTTGATGAGCCTGACGAATAGATCAAATTTATAAGTTAGTAAGTTCAACTTTTAGTAAACTTAGTGATTTTGAAACTATGTGTCCTCAGTCATAATATTTCTTGCAAAAAGCGTATAATTGTTTGATGATCGTATAACACAATCGCAATTTTCATTCTTTTAGAAATCAACTTCTTGCTAGTATTGTGAATAGAACGTTGTTCGGGATACAAGATTTGCGACCTAGTAGATCCAGTTCTTATTCGATTACCTGTTCACCTTTCACAATGGGATACAATGCGTACAAAACAATATGGTTCTGGCGGGACTGTCTTGTAACGTTCGGATCGCAGCTATGATTGATCAGACTATAAAATGGCATCGCCGCAGCTCCACGTTCATAATGTTCAAGACCACGAAGCTCACCAAACTATGAAAAAAAAGTATCATTTATATAAATTATTTATTCATTACATAGTGATTTAAACAAAAATCATATGAGAAGACAGTCAATAAAATTGAATGAAAGACGAAATGTATGAAGCAATTGATTATCACTCGATATAATCATACCGTGTGAATGTTACTGGGGATTATTTGCTGGTGCGTCAATATCAGTCCTCCCACAAACGTGGCATCTGGGTTTTTTGCCAGCGCCTCAATATCTGCCAATGGTTTTCCTCCAAATAAGTTACTATCACGACCAAGTATATATGTTATCTGTGCTGCATTGAATGCTCTGCCAAAGAGGTCCGATGCCGAACGTTTATCAGTATTTGTAACCAGACTATAAACACTGCTATATTGATCGCTGTGAAATTTTCCATCAGCAGAATATCCTTTGGTGCGTGGATCTGAAAATTGTTACGGGTGCCAATGTTAACGCAAGTAAACAAAATGAATTAAACAATAAGTTGGATGTTATAAATAATCTTCTGCAAAAAATACCTTCAGAGCGGTCAATTTCTGCGAGTTGTTTTCTCAAGGCATCAAAGTCTTTGCCCTTTTTTGTAGCCACAATGGCTAGTCGCGTACTGAACAAGCCTTGCATATGTAATTGTAAATTCAACAGTATTCCTAGGACTGGACATTCCACCTCGTGGTATTCATCCCAAGCTTCTTTTTTACAGGTTTCCGAACAATACATAGCGTTAACACAATATTTGCATGGTATCAGGGCCCAAGATACGTCTAGACAACGCGAACAGTGTGTATAAAAATTCTCTGACTTGAGAAATAAGCAAAATGGTTTTTCTACAGCTAAAATGTCTCCCGGGTTTATTTTTCGAGTGGCAACGAGGTGTCTGCCAAGTTCTTTTGAATACTGTATTGCCACTGCGTCTGAAGCACAGGAAACTTCTCGATTAGGTATACCTATCTGTGGCATCGAATGTTCTATCTCGTTATTCGATATCTCTACAATCGCATAGGGAGCTGAAATGAAGTTTTTCAACTGGCTTCTTAATTTCTTCATTTTATCATCGCTCAAAGACATTTTATCAAGCCAATCCAAAGCCTTTTGGAATGATGATTCTGCATCGGGCATGCCCAATGCTATTAAACATAATCCTTTTCTTTCGAATAACTTTGTTTTCAGTTTGTCAGGGTATTTTAAACTCAGAGCCTTATCGATGTCGTTTATAGAATCTTTGTACTTTTCCATTCTGAATAATGCTGCAGATCTATTAGCATGTGCCAGAGCAAGTTCCTCTGAGTTATCCATAGCGTATGATATACTTTGAGTATATTTTTCAATCGCTTTGTAATCCCATCCACCGATGAATATCTTGTTACCTTGTTCTCGTAGTTTTGTTGATTCCATAGCATTTTTATGCTTTGATTCACAGCCGGGCAACACATCATGTTCTTTCAATAGTTGTAAAGTAAATATTAGCCGTTCTTCGTCGGTTTTGAGTTGACCAAATGTATCGCATAATTGGTGATCCTCTTTTGCCCTCACTATCTTCCAATTTAAGTCATTTAACAGCTTGTCCATCTAAAGTAAAATACAGTTATGAACATTAATGGTATACACATAAATGAGGTTTTTATTTTTCTCTAGTTAAAAACTCAACAAATTTCCAAAATATCTCTATAGTGCTAAAGCTTTCATGGACGAATCCGAATAACTCATCTTACATGTTACAATCATTAGACTACATGCTCTCTGAACGATAAGTCGAATAAGTAAGGAAGAGTAAGAGGAAGAGTAAGCTTTATTTGGCGCTCTGGGACAGGTCCCCTCAAGCGCATTACCGATGCAGCGCAAAGAAAATCATACAAGTAATTAAGTAGTAATAGTAGCAGTAATAATTACCATAAGTATAAAGAAAAGAAAAAGAGTAAAATTAGATAAGATAATATAAAAGGTTAGATAAAAGAATGTAAGTGAAAAAGTGAGTTTAGTTTAGTCTGCAGACAAGTTCAAAGAAGTACCCCCATTTGGTGACGTGGCTATAAGGAAAACTGCAGAAAAAACCTATGCCGGATACAGCAAAAAAGAGAGAGAGAAAGAGATGTTACAATCATCAACTTATCAATTATTTATCATATACTGTATAATGATTAGGGTTTTGTTTTCTCAATGAACATTGGAATTGTTAGTTGTATCAAAACTCCAGTCATTGACTATATTATTGTCAAATAGTTATAATAATTGTAAGTTTCAATTTTGTTCAAAACTCGTTCATTATACATACATATATGATCGTACGGGTGAGGGAGAAGCGTAACGAGGATTTATAGTGCTTGAATATGAACCGGAGAAGCAATAACAGGTATTTGCTCAAGAAGATTATTAGAATAATGGGAGATTTAATTGTGGTAAGAATTAGCCGGGAAAAAAGAATATACAATATTTTTTGGAAGGTTTGCCTAACCTCAACTCATACGAGCGACGGCACCTCTTTTCCTTTTCTTTTTAAATTAGAGTAGAAATAGTCTAAGATAACTACTTTACTGAACTCTCATGTATCTCAAATGACTATCCTGTGCGAAAAACACATGCATTCATGTTATGAAGATTAAACTCTGTGACCTAACCTAGGAACGTGTTCTTTTTTGATTTGCCCATCGTACGGATGGTAAACTATTTAGCTTATATTTTTGTGCTGATGATTTCGTGATGACATCCTGTGGCCTGGATTCGGAAGTTCCTCGTCGTGACCGCTGCTCACTGTATGTCATCGTGACATAACGATGTCGTTAGCTAATCGAAAATGATATCGATCCTTTCTCATCGATCAAGATAAGCGCGTAAATTTGAAAATGAAAGACTCGTCGCACTCGTCGCTAATTTTTTAAATTCATGCGCAGAAAGAGCTCACAATAATCGTACAATTACAATATAAGGAATAATTGCTTCGGGATTTCTTTATCCCATGCTACCTTCTTCCCAACTACGGTAAAACCTGAGGAACATTTTATACTTATAAAGGCTGGTTATACCTAGTCCTCTATGTCAAAGAGTTATACTCTTTGCTCTATGTAATCTATACGAAATATAAAACATTTATACGCGTGACACGTGCGCGCGTGCGCAATACTGCTTTATTCCAGGGTCGAAATCCATTTTCTATTCTTGTGTTTAACTCGTAATCCCTAGACTTCATTTGTTAACAATTCAAACGTCTTGTTCCCGAAGCTACACTCGGCTTACTTGTTAATAGAAATTTAATCCGAATCAAAATGTCGATGTATACAACTCCAATATTGTATTTGAATATGGGTGGAGAAATGTTATACGTTTTACAGCAGAGATTAACAGCTCAAGGGATTGATTTTATCAAAAGCACTCAAGGCCAGTCAATCCATTGAACATGGCACAAGCACTTGTATTATGCATACACGATGAATAAATAATTTTACGAAATCTACCCACATTTCACATATTTTATTCCTCTCACGCTTTTCGATCACGAATGATCTGCCGATTTTTTTTTTCATTTTTTCAAAATTCTATTTTACAGTCTTAGATGATGTGACAGCTGCATTATTAAATCCAAAAATATTATCGACCGTATTTGAACCAGCACCACCAACAAGCATTTCCTGCATTCGATCTACATTGGAATGTGTAGCTTTGTCTTCAATCATGAGATTGGACAAAGCAAGTATGAATAAATTATTTGATTTAATGATTATGCTGACGAAATATCAATTGACTGTTTGTACTGGACCAAGAGAAGTGATTCTTCTGACTCTTAATCATATTGATGCAATGAGGGAGATAGTCATGGACGAAAGTGCTCATGAATGTATAAACTTGGTGCATCACATGTTGGTCGATGTAAGAGCCATTCAAATTTCGATGTTAATAATTTTTATTGTCATTTCCAAACAGGAGTTAAACTATCGAATTCATATGTTCAATTATAGCTGTATGGTAACATGACCATGGGCCAAGTTTGGCAAACCAGAACAGATTGCTTGAAGGTACTCGATGAATACTGTGTTAGAGTTTCAGTTCTGTTGAGACTGGGTCTTCAAAATAGCGATGCAAGCTTCAACGTCAGGTCTTTGGAATATAATGAAAAATATACAAAGTATCAAGATATGCTTGATGGTATTAAGTTGAATGATACAGACTGCGAGAATTGTACTATCGGATCCTTTGCGCTGTTCGGAAATCGCCGTACTGTTCTTGGGAGAAATATGTACGTGATTGATAAAACATTTCTCCAATCAAAGTACATATTGGCTATTTTAAATCAATCGATGTGATTCATTGGGTTCATAATGACATACCTAAGAACACATGTTCTATCATTATGAGTAGAGTAGCCAGTTTGAATATTTTCGCGAAGTATAATCCATGATATTTCCAGATACTCTTCTTCGTATGGGCAAACGGAACAATTTACTAGAACTGAGCAAGAATATTCAAGAGACTACGGAATTAGAACAGAATTGAAAATGCTTGAGGCACAATTGGGTGTTGAAGAAGAAGCGAGTGAGAAGATATTTAATTTGAACTTATTAACAGAGGATAATAATCTTATCGACGACAAAAACGATAATTTGAATGATTTAGAGCAAGAAAATAGAGCAGAAGCTAATAATCCACGGGTTACAGAGAACCCAAGTTCAAATAAAGACTATAAGAATAGTTTGAACAACAAATATGCAGATTTTGATCTAGGCGAAAAGAAGACTAGTATGAATTTATTAGAACTACTCGATGAAATTGAATAAGCGTTATAATCATCAATTGTTGTCGTGATTTAAAAAAGTATCCAGTGATAGTCGAATAATACAGCTAACTTCGAAAATTACAATTTCTTTGATAGTCAGTAAAGAATTTCTTAATTGGTAGTTCAATAGGTTTTAACTAAGTAAACATACCGTGAAGATTCCTGGATGCGGATCACTTGTTGAATGAATCCGTGTTCAATTCATTGTGAATTCATTGTCAAGCATCAAAAAGTGATCTGCATCGACGAATCTTTGCGGTATATTTTTACCAACAACAGAAGGTGCCCGATTCTCGAAATTAAATTACTTACGCATAATTTGTCAGATATCCTAAAGTTGAATGATGTATGGAATATAATCATTATTAAATTGATATGCATGCAGTAAAACCAATAAATTTAGCGAGTATATCCAAATAAGTTTAATCCTTCTCCTGTACAACATTATAAATCTACATTACATATCATCAGTATGTGCATTTCTGTTCTAGTACTTATGCTAAATTCGTTTAAAGTAAAGGAACCAGCACAAACAAAATTTTATTACTTTCACATCTCTGTTAATAAAATTTGTCATCAAAGTTTGATAATAAACAGTCAAATTCGAGGATGTCTTACACAAAGTAGTTGGGTGAATGATTATGGTGTATATTCAGGTGTTGGTTTTTGCTTTCCCATGCTACGTACTCATATAACCCATCCTATTTTAGTGATTTGATTATTTTACCGACTCTTTCGTCATATCTAAGACATATTTAAGTCCAGTTTTACCATCGATACTTAGGGTATTTAAAACTGCTTCCTGAAAGTTGCTAAAAGGCACAAGCCTGGCTGTTGGGGCCTTCAATTTCTTCGCAATAAATAGCTGCGCTAATTCGTCATACATTTTCTTACGTTCCTCTGACTGAGCATTAATTTTCGACCATTCTGATGCCCAAAAACCTTTCACCGTAACATTCTGCAAAAAAGTGAAGACGCAAGTTCGTTATAGTAGAGCAAGAGATTTTGTAGACATATTATATTCAACATCAGTGAGGCACAAATTAATGTATCCACTTAATACTGAAAACGAGTGAAATACAAAATCAACTAAAACACAAAGATCAGAAAAGCCACCTTGAAAATCAGCGCAGAGGTTGGTACAGTGACTGGTTCTCTTGACATGCCTCCATAAGTAATCATAGTACCATTATGATCCAAATGCCTCAAAAGTTCAAGCGCACTCTTGCCGCCTACACAATTAAAAGCTAGCTTTGGTCGTGGTAGATTATTTTTGAAGATAGAAGTTGTGCGCATTTCTTCTTCGGTCAATACTTCTGTCGCCCCCAACTTCATCAGCTCATCCTAGAGAGAGACAGAGAGTGAAAAGATCTTCGATACAGTAACAGCTATGAAAAGAAATGCGAATACTGAATGATATCAAAATTGAAAAAAAAAACAGAAACGAACACCTGTGTACCTTCAGTTTCAAAATCTGAGGCCTATCACGAACGACACTGACGTTCTGAATACCCCATATTTTACAAAGTTGTATAACGTTTTGTCCCACAGCAGAATTTCCACCGTTTTGAAGAACCGAATCACCTGGTTTTAGGACTCCGTAATCTTTAAGCATTCTGTAAGCTGTGCATGGGTTTACACTCAGCATACTTGCCTCGATATTCCCTAACTCTTCCGGGACCTGGATAGAAACTTGTGATAATGAATTTAACAAAGCTTAAGCTAAGATACAGAAGTCAGGATCAATTCCATCCAAGATACGAACCTTTATTAAATTCTTTGAATCGTAAACCGCGTGTGTACACCATGTCCCACTTTGGGTACTGTTGGGGACTACTTTGTCTCCTATTTGTAAGTTTTTGACCTCAGATCCAACGTCTAGTATTTCACCGACACCTTCGTTACCAGCTGTAGCCGGCAGCGGTGGTTTACTAGGATATTTACCCTGGATTGTGTTTATGTCTGCTGGATTTACCGGCGCAAGAAGCCATTTTACAATAACCTTTGAGGATATATAATGGGTAAAAAAAAAACGTTTTTCTACATTCTGGGTATTTATTCTGTCTTCTTTCAGAAATTGAAAACTATTTAGTCGTTCTTTATCTGTTTACTACTTGCCTGGTTTCCCGTGGGTTTTGCTAAGCTTTCAGTTTTTATTGAGAGAACTTTAACCGGTTCTCCATACTCTTGATAACGCAATAATTTCGACGTAATATCGCCAGAAGTTGTAGTCATTAATCGGGTTTTGATGTGATTACGATTTATCAGAGTCGTTGATACCGTAATGCAATACTTTCTAACCTGTAAAGCCATGATACGATTTTACGTCGAAGAGAACAAATCTGGGAAAGGATGTCTGTGCTAATAAGCTATCGAACTTTTGAAAGTGATTCTAAATCCCAATCAGCATTTCGATCGCGTCTCGTGATTGTGGCTTATTGGGAAGGTTATATCAGTTTTTTTTTTTAAAGGTTAGAAAATTAAGCTCGCCGACTAGCGTACTGCTCAATCGACATCTGTCAAAATTTCAGAATCGAATTTCAGCCGAAGACTCGCAATCGAGATTTTCGGCCACGCGGGTAAATTATGAATGAGCGGAGCGTAAACTTCTCAGAATGAATTAGCTTATTAGAAAATACTGTATTATTGATTAAATAAATATCCGAAATAGTAGTTATTATAGGGTTGTAAATAAATTAAATTGTCGAAACTACGAATACAGAATAAAAAAATGCTGCATGATTTGTGTTTAATTTTGATTATAAATGAGGGATGTGTTTTATTTTATAATAACTAGGATATAAGTATTCGAATAAATAAAGCCGATAAATAATTACCTAACATTCATTATAACATTTTATTTGATTCTCATTAATAATAGTTGTTCTTACAGGATACATTATAACATATCGTATTCTAGATTTTACGGCTTATCAATTATCATTGAAGTAAACTACTAAAATAGACTTGACAAAATCAACTGCTTAAGCCTTTTCAGTGACTGGGATCATCGCCGAAATTTAATCGATCATTTTTTTACGTGTTTGAGGTCCCAGTCCTAATCTTCTAACAAGCGCATGTTGAGAAATAAAAAGCTACGTATTCTAGCCGCTAACTTTTTGACTACTATATTATAATTACTGTTTTTTATTTCTAATTATTTTCTTATTTAACGTCATTTTCAGTATATTCGGAGTTACGGGAATAGTTATTTCCCATATCTCGATCAAGGTCTTTACCGTGATCATCTATCTATAACTTTTTTGTTTTGACACAAGAAACGGAAAGAAGGAGAAATTTTATGTAAAAAATCTAACTGTAGAATTGCGAGCACGTAAAGACGTTTAGGGATGCGAACGAGAAAATAAAGATAATAGAATCGTACTGTAATTTGCAGTACGTGGGGGAATAATAATCTTATCATTAAATTTGGAATCTTATTTCTTTCACTACATAAGAATGGAAAATAAAGAAAACTAAATTAAACTAGAAATAAATGTGGCAGGGTGTTAGGTAGTTTCTTAAAAGTAGTTGTAGCTATTGGAATAAATTAGAATTCGTTCTATTGAATAAGTGTTTTTAAACGGTAACTAATTATATTTAATAGTAAAACGAGTCTCAAATTTCTTTTTAGTATAACTGCTATTTTCATCTCTCGGCATATACCGAGATAAGTTTCAACTACAACGCGACTGGCGATGAATCAGAGATCACTAAAAATTAATAAAACAAACTTATCGTATCTAATTATCGACTTTAAATTTATCCGCTTTTGCTTTGCTGCGCCGTACGATTTCACAATAATGGAGAACAAATAAGTTGGTTGACTGATAATTCGCTCGTTTCCTCATTAAATTGAGTTTGAAATATACTAATTATGAAAATTTGATGGGAGTTCTGTGGGAACTTAATTATTAAATGAATTTACCGTCTCTGAGAAAGGAAACAGTTAGGTATCGCATATAAATATGATGAAAAAGCGAAACTTGAAATGAATATGTGCTTCTGATGACGTAATTAATGATTATCATCTGATCTCTGATCTGTTTGTCCGAATCGCTTCTATATATTGAACTTTAACTTTGAATACACAAGATTTGGTACCTAGTCTCTAGTTCATTTATAACGTTCTATATAAACTGTCTACAAATTCTTACGTAATAGTAATTGTATGTGATATAGGTATATGTATATATCATGATTATGTAGGGTAAAGTCGGCGAAGTTAGACCAGTTGCGAAATTCGGACTCCGCGATTTTTCAAAATATAGTCGATGATAATTTTTGAAATTTTACACATCATCTAGATCTGGTGGTGCCGAAAAGCTGAAGAGTTTAGTTCATTCTCGACATTTTAGACCAAAGTTACATCATTCCACAAGTTTCCGAATTTTAATTGAAGGGGTGAAAACACATTCCGTCGAGGTCGTTCAGAAATAACGACCAAACCCTCCTGAATGGATTATTTTTTATCTTTTTTTTTGCGTAAAAGGTACCCACAACTTTGTCCACCCCATGATTTATATGAAAGAATGTCTACCCGTAAGGTACTATATCTTGTTCTTGAAAAAGGGAACGTCGAAACGCTGAAATTGCATAAAGTGGTTCTATATTTTAGAGCTGATAAAAATTAGAAAAAGATGCTGTAAATTTGATGGTCCATCTTCGCACACTTTACCTTATATATTTTCCATCACTCATATAATTGGAAATTATTGCCAACATTTTGTGTATACACGAACCGTACGTTGTACATTCCATCTACCCAGCACAACTACAGGTTATTTCAAAAGTCACTTCGGAAATTCGACAACAATCTATTGAATCATTCGATCAACTCATCAAAAATAGAAGAAACATAAAGTTCGCCATTGATGTTAGGATTTAAATATCGTCATTCGATTTGAACTAATCATCGCTATTCGCAAAATGAAATTGTATGATGAATTAGATTTTCTAATTGTAAGAATAGTTTGGTTTTTCCATCTTGTTATCATTACATTTGCACATCGTATTTCAGCTTCAGCTTTCCATTGTTTTATTTTAACGTAGTGACTTTTGAAGTAGCCAACATAACGAGTAGTTGCTTAAATTGACATATTGGTGGCAGCAGATCTTTGGTTACCGTTGTGTTACCTTGCCTCGTGATCTCTTTCGAGATTTTGCACGAGAAAATTTCACAACCGTATTACTTTACTACGAGACTCTATTCACACGGGGTAATAATGACTAGTGTTTTTGCTCGGGATTAGAAAACCATTTATTTTCAATCCAGAAACTTTTCCCTCGTTTTATATCATTCTCAAACCGTCAGGGGCCAAGTTTTTGCACTGATTGATACAGTTAGATAATTTCTATACCGAACGATATTCGAACAGAGTTATGTAATCCTTTGATATGTGATTTTACACTAGACGCATGATCTTTTAACATTTTTTTACGCTACATTCATTATTGCCGCAACGGGCTTATACAATAAAATTGTAAATTGAACAGGTATATAGGTACAAATGAGCTGCAGTCACAAGTACAAGTACAAGTACAAGTATTAATGAAGATGTATCTAGGCTTACCTAAATTTTCCGTAAATGAGATGACTGATGGAAAATCTCTGCCGCAAATAACGCTATTTGTAGATATTTTGCTGACATAGGTATAGTGTTTTTGGTAGTATTTTAGACAAAATTTTATCGGCACATGAGACGTAAATAACTTAGGTAAAGCCACAATCGTGATCAACGAAGATTGTAAATGTCCCAAACTTTACAAACTCTGTTCAACACCGTCATTATATTCCCAGTATCAATGAAAATGCAATTTGTTACTAATTTAATTATGAACAAATAGCATTTTCCGGTATTACAGTATAGACTAGTGAATCAAAGTACCTAGAACGTTAAAAAAGAGATAAAAATTAATAAATTTTTATAAGATGTAGAAAAATTGCCTACGACCATGTAAATTTGCGCATTCATTTTTGATATCGTGACAATAATAATTAATTTGTGATCGGTTCATTCATTGTAGTAGAGTTATAAAAAAACTTTTCTTTTGATTTTTGCTGAATATTAAAATGTATTCCTATAGTATGAATAAATTCATAAATTAAGAATGATTAACATATTAATTATATAATCAATAATTATATATATTTATTTAATCAATATTTATAATTGAAAATCAATTTACTGATTAGAGTTTCTTTATTTTACAGATATACTGCAAATCAAGGTTTAGATATTTATTCTGCATACCTATTATAATATAATATTCAGATAAACGTCTCAATTATAAGTGTTCTACATATAATAATTTGATTTCATCAGTTTTCTTCATTTATTATTGCACTTGTGCCATTGATCCCGATGAAGCCTACAAAGTTTTTTGATTAAAGATCACAACTGTATTATAGATCATTAAAAAAAAGTTCGAAAATAATTATCTCGAGAATTTTACGTGTGACATAAGGTTGGCGTCATCCGTGTCAGTGGCACATGATGCGGGTTTATTTTTCATTTTTCGGTTTTCATTTTTCATTTTACATTTTTCGTTTTTTAGTTTTCATTTTTTATTTCCTGCAATACCCCGTCCGACTTATGCATATATGTTTATATACCTATATATTTGTATACTATGTATATTACGCTGACGCGGACTAGTCCTCTGTATAATGACTAATTATTAATAATTGATCTCTTAGGCTAACTGATAGAATGTAAATGTTTTTAACGAGTCTCAATCACGCGTTAAGTGTATTTACATCTGGTGTAACGATCATTGTGCTAGTAGCCTTATTATTCCGTTTCAATTTTCTTATCATTATCGATATAAGTATATTTGTCATATTATTTATTATTAACTTTATCTATAATATAATATGTATATAGAATGATTTCTTAATAACGAATTAACGTGGCAAGTCGCGATCGCTGCTTTTGCCTGAATAATTCACTAATCCGAGTATATTACATCACTCGTTTATGTTCTTTCTAAACATGCGACTAGTCTTAGGTGAGTATGGGACCGCGTAAATTGACTTGGCCATATGGCGAAGGGGATTGTATCTATACATATGGATTAGTGACGTACCTTAGAACTGATGAGAAAATCGCCAAGTCCGTTGTCAGTTATAGAATTTCGAAAATCGTACCCTTCCAATTATAGTGATTAGTTTAGGTTTTTAGATAAACAGTTTCAGAAAATTTCATTAATTGGCCAAAGAATTTTTCCCACAGACAACAGCCTTGACCGAAGAATTATACTGGATAAAAACATTGTTCAACGATAAAGGTAGCGTTTGCATCTGTACTTCAGGAGCAGATACGATGCAGTATTACATATGTATGAGAAAAAATGCGAAGAAGTCATGGAAATTTGAATAAAAATATTATTTACAACGAGGCGTATATGGATCCATGACAAAAACCACGATATGTGTTCGACGATTGAAATTATCTCATCATACTTGAGTAAAAAAAAAAAAAAAAAAAACTATTTAGCTTAATATACCGTTTAGACTTACCCATCAATTTTTCTCCTGAGTTACAGACACTGTACACTGCACTTGAGAGAATTAGTACGCTTTTATCATTCTTATTCATACATATATCTACTACTCGAAGAATGTCTAGATTCAATTTAGTTTCATTATTCTGCAGCTAATCTGCTTTACTATCGATATATTGTTAACTTAAGTCAGTATAACTCGATATACGATGGGTTACTAATTTTGGCCGCTTCTATTATTCATTTAAATTTCTTCATTTAAGTTACTTATATCCTCTAATGTAAACCCCGATCATCTATTCCACCTTTTCTCCCCTATTTCTTCCTGTGTTACATCATCTATCATGGCTCATTCAAACTTATCATATTCATTCACCAATAGCAGTAACAACGAGACAACGTGATTCGATAACAATTGTTAGTTTTCACGCTGTTATTACACATCGTTCTTCTCGCTCGTCGATAACACAATTGATATTTTTGCAAAGAACAGAGTCAAGAGGAAATTACTCAGATTCGATCAATTCCTTGGATTGTCTTTTCCCTTCTTTATGTTCCTTGGAAATCCAGTCTCATGTATGCTCGAGAATCTTGATCCTTTGCTCCAAATCACCTGCTTAGTTTACTGTGGATTTATTGAAGGGAGAAAAAAAAAAAACCTCTCTTTATATTTCCCAGGGTAATTACATGCGCAATTATTATACCGTACGCACAGCTGTGGGCTATATACTACGTATAATGTAGCCGCAGGAGGGAGGCTACTTGTCGTCCCTTAGGAGAGCTTCCTCCGTCTCCTTCCGTCTAGCCTTAGCTTCTTTCTTCGCCCTTTTCTTTTCCTCTTTTGCCATTTTTTTTGCTTCTTTTTGCCTCGCCTTTTCCGCCTTCTCTTCTTCCTTCTGCCTCGCTTTTTCCGCTTTTTCACGTTCCTTTTCCCTCTCTTTTTCCTTTTTCGTTTTTTGAACTTCCTGAGCCACAGTCATAGGCGTCTTTGGCATCGAGGGAGATTTCTTCGCCGATTTCGTCGACGATCTTGCTGATGCAGAGGCTGGTACCTCACGCGGCGTTATAACCGTCGCTACGTTTGGAACGCTTCGCGGTGAAGGCGAAGCTTCCAGCTGTGTAACGATTTTCTGTGCACATCTGGAAAGTGCAATTATACAAATTGCTAGGAGTTATTCAATTGTTCCTGAATTGAATAACGGAAGAGAAAACATAAAAATGTAATGATGTTTCCACGAAACGAGAAGACTCACCGTATCCTAGTTGATGCTTTCCCAGCGCGATAGTCTCGTTGAAACTCTTTGATTGGGGGTAACCGGCGTTCTCGATTTTCCCTTATTATTTCTTCCTCTTCGGGGACCTGCTGTATAGGATCCTGATATTCCTGTGCAAAGGGGAATAATGAGAGTCGAAGCTAAAGTCTGGCCTCGTTAGAGAGGGTAATACGATGCCTTGTCTATATAATACCTATACTGTCGCTTTTTATACCACGAGTAATTATTAATTAGTATAACGACTGAAAGGTTGGAAGTTGTAATTACCACTATATCTCATCGATATCATAACATAGAATAGGATGATATGGAGCCAACGTTTCATTAATTTTATAATTTCTATTTAAGATTGTGCAGCCTTTTTAATTTTTGTAAGAGTGACCAAACTGCAAGAATACCCTTGTAACGTAATTATCGGCATAGCGTGTAATGAGATTAAAAATTGTAATCAAAAGCTTCATGCAATTTAGAATTATATACCGTGTTGAAACATTCATCCGAGTGTAGTATTAGTACTCTACGTTTTATCACGCTGCTTCACTACAGTTGAAAACTTTTCAGTTTGTCCACGAATTCAATAAAATTAAACTCATTTTAATTTCTAAAACAAAATTGTGAACACCGTTTCCGCTACTTCGGAGCTGCTCAATTTCAAATAAAGACACTTTTTAAAAACCCACTACGAGTTGGTTGAATGTCCTCTTGGCCTCTTTATTTAAAAAAAAAAAAAAAAAAAAAAAAAAAGAAGGAAACAGAAACCAACGAGAATTACATCTCATATTCTCATCTTATTTTATTTCATCATTAACTAGTCTGATCAATCTTTGTGTCTGTTTATAAATCCCTCGCTACATCTCGAAAAGGGAATTTTTTTACTGCGTAATTCATATACGAAGTCGAGTCGATTGATGAACTTAAATAACACTCGAAATTGAACCATCGAAGAGAACCGTCTGAACCGAAGATATATTTTAACTTTTAATAACATTACCTGGATTCGGAGTTTCATCGACTGAGTTTGCGAGCGGCGAAGCGTTGCCCCTGTTGGCTGTCTAAGCCTATTCGGTTTCCCGGTGGAAATCCCCGAGCTACTGGTAGATGCGGAAGTGGCTGAAGATACGGAAGACACCCCTGAGGCCAAGCATCAAAAATTCATTCGATTAGTTAATTTGTTCTGGAAGTTCTTTTGGGATCCCTTGATCAATATATACTCATCACTTGAAATTGATCCACATAATTTTCGTAATTTTCACCTGATAGAGAGGAAGAACCACTGGCCATTGAATAAAGGGATGCCGATGGTGGCACGCTGCTGGGACTCCATCGCACACCAGGTCCCGAGGCACCATTCCCTGCCACGGAAGTCCCCATGCTGTAAGCCGAAGCGCTTTGCGGCAGGACCCAGGATTTCCCCGACATTGAGTACTGGGATTGAAGGAATCGGTCAAAGTGATTTTGCAATTGAAATTTTCGGCAGTGATTCGTTCAAGAGTAAAAAGGACCGAGATATGCTCTCGTTTATTACTTACGTCTCGAGGGATTAGGGTTTGTTTTAAGCGGAGAATCTTTGCTCTGCATATCACACATCTCAGGGGTAACAGTCGTTGTGAAACAGCCATCTGTATCGTTTTGACAAAGCACCGTCTGTGAATTAGAAAAAGATTTTTCAATATCTCGAGACGAATGATTCTTCCTTCCCAAATCTTTAAGCGATGTTAATTTTCGGTGGTTCAGAAATTTACCTGCAGACAACGCGATGGCCACACGGCGCCGTTTGCATCGACGCTCTTGCATTCACGCATATAACGCACTGAAACATAGATTGAAAAGAATTGGTTGAAGAGTGGAACCGTTAGAAACGTTTGCTTTGTTGAACGCATTTATTATTTGGATGAACTATTATTGACCAAATTGAGACTAACCTACGCGATTTCTCGACGTTTCGTTTAGAATTGGACAACTTTCCACGAAGCAAACACGGCCATTAACGATTTTAATTGCTAAGGTGTTTTATTGTTGTTCTGAAGCTTGCCGTTATTTCCATTTCATAATTATTGGTGACTCGAATCTCCTGCCTGAGCTACCCAAACCAAGATCGCTGTAATTACGCGACGGACGACTCCAACATCGCAGAAATATTTGATCATTCCCATTAGGGATCCTTGTCTAGAGAAGAATTTACTCGGAGATGAAATTGACCGAGAGTTCAACGCGCTTTCGTGGTATCTGACTTACACTACGAGACTTGATGGAATGTCTGGATTTTCGAACTTCTGATCACGGCCCGATCTTCGATATCATAGACTTGACACCAATTCTGCTTTGGGGACAAGAGGAGAGGCAGGAAAAAAGCGATTCAGAAAATAGAGAGTGGCTGAATCGATTAACGATTTATTTTAATCTAGGCACTGTGAGGTGTTCTTTATTAGGGCATTGAGTGATCACTCGGTGATATAACTCGAGATCAATACGTATAGCTATGCATCTAAAAAGCTTGAAGTAGGTACACAGGGAGAGGCTTTCAACTCTGCCACTTCATATATTTCTCATATTTTTAACTCAAGTAAAAAATGTTCCACATAATTTCTCGGTCAAGTAAAACATGAGAGAAATTTCAGGCTGAAGAAGTATACCATGCCCCGCGTGGTATATCGGAGCAGAGATAAGTAAGTGGTCCTTGTTAATCTCTCATGTATAAACTACTGCGGGAATTGGATATCAGACAATTACGCGATCCCGCAATTATAGGTATTTATACAATATACGTACAGCAGCACCCTCATTACCGCATGCGACTTAGCTAATTAAATTTCAAGCTGTACCGGGATCACGGTACACAGTAGTGTAACACTTTGGCAAACAGATGTACATACACAACAAATGTAATCAATCTTGCTAAAACTAAGTCTGACGTGTTGATAGATGTTAACAAACATATTATGTAGTACCTATTTACGTACATGTGAAATGTATCTACTGTCACAGCAGTGACCAAGTTTCTCTGGTATTTTGCATACGTGGGTTTGGTATACCATGAGAATCCTGATGTTTAATTTTCTTTTGGTTGCTTTGCCACATGTAACGGAAAATGTACCTATACGTATAATTGGCTACAAAAGTTGTCGATAATTGGCATGAAACTTATTCAGCAAAAATAATCACACAGAAATTTATGTCAAAGGATGTGCAATGTCTCACATCGTTTATTTGTCATATACAGAATTAGATGTTAATGACGTTTGTTATTTCAATCACGTGGAGTCCGTTTAGCCCACAGTTGTGTTTTGAGGTGGTGTTCCTGAAAAAAGTCAAAATTGCAATGATTACAATTTTTTTTCGCTTACAGTTCGTACGTCACTCGAATCAAGATAATCTTCACTTTCATTGGATGATTTGTAACCACACCAATACACTTTCGTAAGATTCGATCAAATCATAAATATTCATTTGCAAAACACATAAGTTTCTTTGTGCAATAAAACTGCGAGTAAAATTCATTGTTTTCACTGCTTTACCACCCATGTTCGAAGTTTCATTGCGGCCCCTGCATCCGGGTCCTCCAGGCATTCCACCAGGTCCTGATCGATATCCTGCTTCCTTCTGGTCCCCTACATGGCCCAGATTCATTCCAAACTAGAAATACACATGAGATGAAATTCGAAAAGCAACGAATCATGTACGTGGGTATAATAAAAAGAATCGTCCTTCATAATTGATGGACCTATGTGTATCGAAGCCAGCTCTCAAGAGGCAAATGCGTCTTTGGAATTGGATTTTGGTGAAACAGTATTCGCCCAACGATTTTGGTGACCGCCGATAAGTTTCCAATTTCAGGCGCCCAAGGGGCACTATACAACTTGTATAAGGACGCCTGAGAGATTTTTCGATACCAGAACTTTCACGACAGAGCTTGCAGCCCCTCGTACCTGCGTGTCACTTACCACGAGTGCCAGGAGAATGGCGATGATTGAGGTGAAGAGGAACGACTTCATATTTGCTGCTGAATTTGTTAACTGATTCTGCGACCACTGGTGGAATTCACTCCTATTTATTCCCAGTTTTTCGCACTTCAGAGGTAACAATGGATGTTGTAAAAACGCGGTGGATAATCGCAACAATTTGCAAACACATGATAATCGCAGTACATTTCATGCACATCATCGAGGACCGGATACGGAAGAACTCTGAAGTACGTCATTTGCAATTACTCTTTCATGTTACGTAACTAATTATGGAGGTAGAATAAAGCCGGCGTTATATTAAATATTGGAGTTTTTTTTTTCACAGCTACCTCCTAAATCCCATCACACGAATTTTTGGCATAATTACGAAATTCCTCAAGCAAAGAATATTTGGGTACAGAAAGAATGCATGTACTGTATCTATACCGAGTAATGAATAAACACAAGTTTACCAAAAGGTATGAAAAATCAACCCACCCGATAAAACGTAGGAATGGGAATCCGGGAAGCCTTTTTCCCCTCATTATATCTTGAAAAAGCTACAAACCTATTTCCCCTACTGTATCATCGCTGTTTATACGCAGAAAAAGGCTGCGGATATATCGGGGCAGAAAGGGTCTGTTTCTGAGTCGTTTATATCCCAACGATTGTCAGATAAGCAGCTGGAAACGAAATGAAACTCGTGTGAAAGAAACGAACACTGACATAAGGAGTAATCGTTCATTTTTTGACAGACACGAACCAAGGGAGCCTGTAATATTCTCGGAAAAGGAGTCAATTGTTTTTTCAGTAAAGTTTTCCACCAGATAGACGCGTTTTTCGAAATTATCAATTGTGAGAAAACGTTGAAAGAATTCACTCTTGATCTAGGAAACGGTATTTTCATTAACCTTGTTCGGTAGTGTGCTGAGGAAAGCGATTGATCGAATTTCTCTCTGAATTTACCCAAGAAATATTTTCAGCCGACTTATTTCATCCCATTTTTGTCAAATTTATGGAGTTATATTCACGCTGTGCAGCGTCTTCGATGATATAGAATTGGTTCGCCTTATTGATGATTAGGGCAAAGGTCGAAGTGTGCCAACAAAGCTTTGCGCATGTTCGCTTTCTTATACTTTTGAAGTTAGGTCAAGCAGATGATTAACCTTGCCTAACAACAGCCATTCGTCTTATATTTTTCGACCAGTATTTCCGGCGAACAAACAGCAAGCTCCTACATATATACTAGCTACCTGTCCGTTTCACTTCGCTCTTGACCCACGAGCCGCTCCTCGTTCTTTGTCGATCCTAATCTGCTGTTATATGGCTTATTGGCCCGTCGATCAGACTAGAAGTCTGAACAGTTTCAGGGAAGTAGAAAAATTTTCTGAAAACCTGCGCGTATCTGCGTCCAAAGGTTTGCTAATCGTCGCGTGACGCTATAGATGTGTCTGCGTTATAGGATTTCCAATCAACAGGATTCGCTAGTAGATTACTGGCCTTTCATTTTTGCTACTGGGATGACCGGAAACTACAAATCTTCCGAATCTTCCTACTCCGGCTGCAGGTAGCTCGTTGAATTCCCAATATTTCCAAATTCCAATCAACGTGGATTGTCATTTCAATTTCGTACCATTTGGAACAAAGGAAATTGCTGAAATATTGACAAAGCGTGATGTCGGCCTGGGCCGTTTTATGTCATTTGAGTCTCCACAGCAACAACATGAGCCAGTAAATGCCGTGTAAACCTTTACTCAGGGCTCACGAATTTTCACGGTGAGTATAGAATACAGAATTCGAACCAATTGAAGGCAGTGCGTGACCGCGATGCATGGAAAACACTCATTAGAGTGACGTGCAGAGAATCGCTTCGAAGGTCCAAGAACCGAGCTAGAATGTGAACAATTTGAAGTTTCGTGACATTCCAAAGAACGATAGGTATGCCTATAATTATTCTAATTTCATCGGCAAGATCAGTATTGACTTCCGACTCAAAAGAAGATCTCCAGTAAATGAAGAGCTGAATCAACAACTGGAATCACAGAAAGATCGTCTATTTTACGTATTCAAAGTCTAAGAATAAGTAGATGAAGAGAGGAATATGAGATCAACATTGAGTAGCTACAGACGATGAGACCAGTAGCCCGCAGTGGGAAAAGGGAGTCTCAAATTTGATTTAGTAATCGCTTTTCCCTGAGCTGTTTCCGAGAGAAGAAACTCCCGTTATTCGTAATCCCGATGAAACTTCACCATTTTCAGGAAAAGGCAGGAAAGGTGAGAAGAAAGGGAGTTTATAAAAGCCAGTGAAAAGCACAATAGCGCTGAACAGTGACATACGTATAGGAATACGTTACAACGACTCCATGGTTCCCAATACAGACGGTTTTCCAATACAAAAGAATCCACTCGTTGTAGGATAAGGGTAGTTTTTTTTTCTCCAGGCACAGAGTACAATATGGAAAAAATAAATGGTCTCAAATTAGTACGTATGTGTATATTTATTTATCGAACTACATGCTGCTGATAAATCTCATAATCTGTGGTTAGAAAAACTAATAAAATAATTATCTATTGTAGGATCATATCCAAGCCGTACACACATCCGTGTATCTCGAACTGCAAGAGCGTATCCATCAGTTACTTTTGAACCAACGATGAGGTGGAGGATTACCCCAACCACCACCACCGTTTCCGTTACCTACGACCAGTATATAATTGTAATGAATAAAACCAATACAGGTATCGAGGATCGTTGATGTCGCAGTGTTCAACGGTTAATAATAAACGTAGCTGACATCGGAATACGTCATTCGTTTATAAACCGAAATTGAAATTGAAAAAAAAAGAAACGCTGTTCATTACATGAACCGTCATCAGATCAATGTCGAACTTGTCATCATATGAAGTAATGCCACTTGAATTAGATCAAAATTACCAGACGAAGAGGACGCCGTCGTAGTTGTAGTCGTTGCCGTAGTTGCGGGAGCTGGGGGCAGTGATCCTATGCTGCTGCTGCTACTACTAGTAGCCGATGTAGTATATGTCGAACTATCACTACCACTATTTCCTCCTCCGCTGTTACCACCGCCTCCCCAGCCACCACCGCCTCCCCATCCGCCACCTCCCCAGCCACCCCAACCACCTCCTCCTCCACCACCGGGTGGTGGCGGTGGTGGTCCAGGTGGAGGACCCCATCCTGCCATCTGTATGAAAGAAATGTTCAGCATAAGAACATATAGTTGGGCTCACTGGGTACTTAATGATCTGGGATTGTTGAATGTAGATGACAAAATGTTCGAAATGTTGGTCGCTCAATTTTTTTTTTTTTTGTTATTTGAGAGCCGTATTATCCGAAGTAAAAATCATAGTTCATAGTGATGGAAGAGATTTTTTAAGTAAAATATAGTATAAATAGTATCATAGTTACCGTAGTGGCTAGGAGAATTGTGAACACAGTAGAAAACAAGGTGGCTTTCATGACTGGAAGCGAATGTGGTAGATTCGAGAATTTTGTGCACTTTTATGCGTATCGTAAAACTGTAAAATCCGCAAACTATCGGACAGTGGTTAAAATAATTTGATTTTTTTGTTACAAAAAAATTTTCAGGAGGACGTTTAAAGTGATAAAAAAAAGGACACTGTCAGATTATGTTCAATTGTTCCATTGTTGAATCGTGTCGTCATCCTGTCGATGTAGAAAAAACATTTCCGGCTATGAATTCATGAATCCAACCATTCACCCGACGTCAACGTGCGCGGTTACGTGAGACAGAAGCAGCGGTATACTTTGTCCCATAATAGATAGCACGTTTTTTCGCAGACGTCAAAGTTCATTGGCTCTTTGACGTTTGATGTGCTGTCAGGCTTATCGTCCTACCGAGGTCCTATTCCGTGGGTATAAACGGCTCACGTTACATGACAGTGAGAATAAGTCATGAAGATACCCTTATAAGTCATGTAAAATGTAAGACGTAAAAAAGTGAAAAAAGGTAGGATTTTCGCGGATGGTAGGAAAGATTGTTGAGTGTAATGAACAGCCCTTCAAAGATATTAATTAGGGGTTTAATCCGGTCTCGTGCCGAGCACGAAGCGTCTAAGATACCGTCAGGAACAGTCGTCCACGGTAGTCCTAAGTACTGCCCCAATTCCCTTGAATTTTCCCATTTGAATAACACACAATTTTCATTACTTCGGGGTTATTTTTTACTTCCTGTCGCATTATGGTTCCAAATAATCTGAAACTCTGCACACCCCGTACCTATGATAGTAGTTATCCGTGAAAAATTTATAGATTTTTAATGACAAAATGTTCATTCGTCACAATTTGAAGATAAGACATTTTTTGGTGCGCTGTAGCTTCGAAAATTATATCGTTGAAAATCTGGCGACTCTTGATGAAATACTCACTACTACAGGTAAGGAGTATATCAAGTTTGAGATTTCTCGGAGCTATACTGCAATAGAAAAAAAAAAAAAAAAAATTAACCGCGAAATGTCACGAATCGTGTTTTATTCAAATTAAAAAAATTCGAAGGATTTTGGGCGGTACCTAGAATTGAAATAGGATCCTGGGGTTTTGGCTACATTTCGTTCGATATATTTGGAGACGTCCTGGCCCATGGCCCTATGGGAGTATTGAAATTCGAAAATGGACAAATTGAAGACCACCCGTTTCCAGAAACTGGGTGGGAAATCCACTAAACGGAGGCGAGTTGCCTAACTTGGTTTCACGGTCGTTGGACAGTCCGGTCGGTCCAGAGCTGGGTGTATGACGTCATATCCTGCGGATACAACGCGCCACGTTAGCACCTATATACCTAGATATATAGATAGGTATATGGCCGGTAAAGCTTTTCGCGGCAACTTTCCTACGAGAGCAGCTAGGAAAATATTGACTTGCGAATTGTTATTTGCGAAGACGATACACATTCAGACACCATTAGATTTGTATGATATTGAGTATACCTATGTATGTACGTGTACATACACCTACTGAGTACGTATAACATATAACTGTATGCGACACCGTGCAGAAGAGGTATGTGGCATGTATCGATTTAAGGAAATCAAGTAAATTTGCAACCCTTCAATTTTTATTTGCTGATGGGCTGCTGAGTTCAGATAAATTTATTTTATTGACATAGACTGGCCCATTACATCTGTATCATTTCAGAGTTGGTGTAACGGGTTGTATGAACGGCTGAAGCTTAATTGGGCTGATTCTTTTTTTCTCGGTATCCTTCGATGAGAGACATCGATATTTCTGATCACGTCTGAGAAACCACCCTGGATAATGAGCTTAGGGGTTACCAGATGACCTTAGGCCTTGTCTGGAGAGTGCGGGAGGGTGTGCCTAACGAATTAATTAACCGTTCTGCTTCGCTAGCATCCCTTAAAAATGTCTTCTTACCTCATCTTCTTGGGAGGAGGCCAACTCGGGCTCGTTCTCTTCCAATTTCGTCAATAGCTTGTCCTGTGAACATTATAACAATACAAATTAATACAGGGAATAATTCTATTGAGAGAAACATGTCCCAACTCTCTCTACTGAGACGGGAAATTGCATAATAATTGTTTGTCAAAGTGTATTGCCTTGCGTTTATGCAATTATATTTATACCATGCTCAACTGTAAAACACGCACATAACTGTTGTCGAATACAATCACACACGTATGCGTATAGGTATATTTTGCAGCAAGACTTTTTCACATTGTGTTATAATAGGGAATATGAAATGATATGAATTATGAAGGCATTATTATAAGGTTGTTTCAAAAGTTATTTAAAGAATATATCTGAGACCATGAATTTGGGTTTTGATGATGATTGCTTTGAATAAGAGAACGAAAAAATTGAATACACAAAATTAGAAGAAAGAAAATAATAATTATAAAACGTGTTTCAGTATAGAACATTCGTACCATCATTTAGATCGGCCATCGCATCATGCATCGAATAAACAAGAATTATACCCTTTGATGTGGTCGCTGCTTGCCTTGAGAGCGATGAAGCGATAAGATTCGAGTACACGATGATATGTATCGTCGAGTACGCCGTGCACATACATATACATAACTTGCTAATTATGTAGCAGCGTAATCGCCCGTTTATCGATATTTGCTTACCCCGTGGCAAGAATTTATTGACGATGTAAGGTACCTAATTATCCGTTGAAATTTTTTGTTAGCGAAGAGTAATGATCTAAATTCTATACACAAACAATACTTTGATCTAAAAAATACGCCTCGAAAATTTGACGGACAATGAAAGTGATTTTGAAAATATAATCAATTTCGGTCGCAGGTTTATAGATTCTATGTACTGTTCTCAGGTCGATTAACTGTGTACTATAATTTATCACTTTTATCGGTGTTATCGCGTTGCGCGTTTGTTCGTTATCGTCTTTAAATCCAGGACACGAGGCCGATATTTTAAATTGCTAAGCTAAGAATAGAAGTCTTTGTGGCTAGACCGATGCAAATCGATAGCTCGGCTATAATGGAGATTCTCCATCAATGGTGTCTAATGACGAGCGCATAAGAGGCCTATAGAACTTCATTCACGAATGATGCTCGGTAAGGAATTAATCCTCAATATTTTATAAGAAATCCACAGCTCTTCGAAATAAACCGAGCTGAAGAACCTAGGTGAACGTTGAGTTGGGTCGATTTGAATATACTACATGTATGTATGTGTACTAGGTAGAAGCTAGCTATTCTACGAATCTCCTATTTTAGATTCAGCATACTATTTACATGCGAGCTAACACGCGACATTATTATTATTTTATTCTTCTTATCCTACAATATCAAAATGTTTCAGTTGCACGTATGGTTCAAGGTTGTGCTTGAAAACATTTTATGGATTTTTTCAAGTTAAATATTTATGAAGATAGGAAACCCTTCCTCGCCTACGCAGACTTGATTCCTATGAGTCAGACGTCCGGGGGACGAGTGACACATCTGTCTTTCAAGTCACGAGTGATTTTTTATTCGCTTTTTTCGCTTGTTCAGCATGCAAAGTTCGCTTTTTTAGTCGAATGTAATATCCTAGTCTTTATTGCGGTTGGGAGATATTCATTCGGGGATGAAATGAGCAAAGTGTGTAACACGTGTTATGTGACGAAAAATATTTCTCCAAGATTTTGGTTGCATTATAATTTCAAAATACTTCCATTCAACCTGACCTTACGAGGCTAATATAATTCTCTGTATATTCCTGACTCCCACGTAATAGGATTTTGCGTTTATCACGATGTTGGGCCTTCATTACCTCAATAATGTTAAACAGCTGAAATGTAACTCTACCAATAAATTGAAATCGACAGAGAACTGGCTGAATGCCAAAGGGGCTTCTCTGTTGAATTGAGAAAATGAAGCCTATCGAGAAAATTGTATCAGTCACTGAATACTCTGAGAAGCTAGATTTCAACATTCTCAATTAATTCGTATTCGAAATAGAATTCCTAGTCTTTTCCTACTTGATAAAATTCTACGTGTAAGATCGATCGAAATTTTCACTGTGACCGTTGGCTTCGTACCAATCATACATTTTTCATGATCATCCAAAGATGCTCGAGAGTTGGGCTTTAGTTTTGTACAATAACTGTAGTCGCTGTTGTCCACTGTATTTTCTTGAACAGGCTCCAGTGAAGTCTGTCTAATGATCTCTCGACTGGAAAAGCCAGGCAAGTTACTATCCCCTATGGAGTGGATACACATTGATTTACATACATGTATTATACATAGAGATATAGTTCACTGCGAGAAAGTGACTAGTTTCTTGATCAAAAGGTACCGGAATCAAATCGTCGGTTTGCCTTTTGAATTATGCAAAGTTAGGAATCAAGCTAGGATGATATTTGCAATCTGCCTACATACCAGACGCGTATAATATCTGCTTTAAGAACCCGAGGCGAAAGTGCGGAAAGGATCAAAACGGATTAAGCATTTTTAACAAAGTTGTTCCTGACGGGAGATAAGTGGAAAAAGAAAAAAAAAAAAAAACTCACTCGTGACTCTGAGAGTATAACAGTACCTTATACTGCACGTAGGCATGCTTCAACTATAGGTATGTACTACGTGGTGCTGAACTGGATTGAGAAATACTTTGTACTGTGAGAGTTGCGCTCACGATCAGCCAAGAACACTGAAATGTAAGAGTTTTGTGTACTTGATGTTTTGCAGCAATAAAATTTCCCTTCCTCCTCCTTTCATCCCAACACTCGCCTTAGTCTAAGCAACTTCTAACGCTACGCTCATTTGCCGGTATAACAATCATTCCACTCTCGCGGAATCTCGGTTCAGACACGGACTGGATATTCCGCATTACACATGATTGTGATAAAATCGTATCGCAGAAGTTTATGATATTAATAAATTGATACAATCAGAATGAAACCTGTAATCATTATACTTCGAGAATCGATCAGTGTAACACCTACTGTGACATAGTAATTTGCGGGGTGTACAATCTAGTACAATCATATAGTAAAGTTAATTGCGGACCTTAACGAACCGTTGATTACATGAACGGAAAATTTGTTTCACAAATCACACGGAAAAATAATAAGCAAACGTTACGGTTCGGTAAATCCACGTGGTTTCAGATTTTATAAAGTATTATTTTTTTCTTTTTAGTGCCCAGTTTTTGGTGTAGAGCGGAAGAGTGATCATCAATTCCGGCTGTTTGTTCGAATAATTATTTTTCCGGTAGAGTAAGCGCTTTGAGCAGCCACGTGTTTAAAATAAAACTGTTGACAATCTGACGGCAAGTAAAGGGGTTGAGAACTGGTGAAACTTGGAAGGTTTTGGCATCGGTTAACAATTTATTGGAGGGAGATGATCGTCGTGTTTTATCGGCCAATTTTTTAAGAATTATTATCGTGAAATTTTCGTGGATCTGTGGTGTGGTTGAACAGAATATCACGAAGTTTAGAAATTGATCAAAGTTTCCCGGTGATGCGATATTATACTTGTTAATTAATAATTGACTGCAGGGTTTTGAAAGTAAATTAATTATTAGAAAGAGAGGTGAATTCAGAAGTGAAAGCCGACGAGAGAAACGTTCATTTTTTTTTTATCCTAACGATGAATAATATCCGTTTGATCTGAGATAAGGTATCGTTATGCTGCCTTCATATACAAAGAAATGAAAATTAGAGGCAACGGGAAAGCCGTCCTTTCGGTAAACGAAATTGTTTAATGGATTCCGTTTGTGTCAGATTGTCGGGAATCGAGTAACTCAACTTGTGCCATGTTACATTCACAGAATTTTCGTTTGACGCCAGGTTCAGTGGATAAACTGTTTTTTTGACAAAACAGGGAGACACCTGGATCAGATACTTAATAGAGACGGTTCACGTATACTTCAACGAAATTGTTTAACAGATTCCGTTTACATCAGGGGTTGAGTTTAGGTAACCGAACTCAGGCAAAGTCCGTACTACCGTTTGACGAATAATTTATAAACCCTAACTGTGTCATTCCTTTGGAAGTTCAAAACTTTTTGGTAAAGTGCCTTTCGACAAACGAAGAAATGATCCCGGTTTTTCTGCGCTCTTTACTCTGCATCACCATTACTTTTGACATAGGTGAGTGTTTAAGGATGCAGCAGCTCTGCTGTGAGAGGATTCGACTGTTTCACGTCTGAATAGAGCGTTGATTAGTCGCTTTCATTGCACCCATATTTTATCCAGCTATAAAATTTACGACTTCTGACATTTCGCCAGAACTGAAATTATAATAGAGCCAAATTTGTTGTGAATCCTATTGCATTGTGATTTCTTGGTAACTTTATGCTTGAGCTGCATTAGACGCTGCGAAATGATTAGTTTCGGTACTACTTTCTCAGTTCTATTCAGATTATTAGTCGGGGTATTAAAGGTTTTCAATTTTAGTTACGACCTCGCCATAAGCAGTTCGAGAAAAGTTAGAAAATGTTGCCTTTATTCTTGGCCTCGTATTTTTGCCGATTGTTGGTCGTGTACAGAGGTCGGTTACCGTTAACGAAGACTAAAAACTTCCTTAAACTTCTATAATTCATTCCATTGAACTTCATCTCTTCTTTATTAACTTTAAACAATTATAGTAGGTGTAGTGAAATAATTATACTACTTGGTTTCGTGATGTGAATCAAAAGCTCTCTGTCCTTCATATTCCTGTGCTGTAAACGATAAGTATATTGTTTCATTGATGAGGATTCACGGAATTACAAGAATCAATAATTGCGGGATGAAAGTTGAACCGTAAATCCCATGGTACCAAATAATGCGGTAATTGTTTTTGACGTGAATATCGTATCCGGAAATATTTTTTTTTCGCCACAAATCTACCTCAAGATGATATTTTCAGATTAGACGAATTCGTCCAGAATCTTGTTAGGCAATGACGATTCCCGCTAAAATTTTACCAACTAAACGTAGGGTCATAGATTTTGTCCTCGGAATTCAGCGAGGCGTAAAAATAAGGGTTTTCTTATTTCGATTATTATTTTCGTTGCGAAATTGGTTATCGGTTTGACTTAGGTGTCCAATGCGATATCGGACCGGATCGTGGCCGTGGACTATAATGAAAACGAAAGTGTGAGGATAAGCCTTTGACGAGCAAGAGCGATCGCGTCCCGGTAGAGCGATTTGATAGGATTGAATTAAAGCAATCTTCCACGAGTTGGCTGCCAAAAGTAATGATCGAGTATTACGAGCGGATTTTGCGGTGTGTTTAAGAAAGAAAATTTCTAAACCTGACACCACAGTCTACCAATTACTAGCTGACAATAGATACCTGTGTATGTGTGGTAACAAATCGAGTTTCGAAACGTCTGTAATATTTCATCTGGTTAAGGACAAGAGTAAAAGTTTCTGAAATTAAGATGGACCTTAGGCTATAGCCGATCGAAAAACTGCACGAACAAACGCAGTTTGTCAAAACAGAAAATAATATTGGCATTGTAATAAATAAGCAGCGGGTAATTGCGAGGAGAATAAAATGGCCTGGATCTATTTATCTTATTCTTTTTGTCTCAAACAATGCGAATGTTACAAAGCTGGAAGTTCTTCATTTTACTTCGCAGAGCAGAGATCTGTCTTTTCTAACAATGCTGGCTTACTTTCCCCGCTTTATAAAATATAAGAAAACGTTAGCATTTATTAAAATATCATTTGAATTAAATACGGCAATTTTCCATGGCCTTATTAGTCATTATTATCATTTCTTAAATAATTATTTCTGATGACAATCTTTTGCTCGGTTGATGAATAGCGGTTTTAAAACTTGTCAGATTTATCCTGATTCAACGTGTAGAATGACTTGTATCACTTTATTCTTAATTATAATTATTAATTTGCAAAAGCCGATCGTGAGTCGATTAAGAAAACCGTCCCATGTGCAAACTGGGGAATAAAAATGAACCCATATTTTTCTGCCAGTTATAATCACAGAGATCTCTAGCCCGGTTTTTATATTGGTACCCTTATTATAGCCTTAATACACGAATGTCAAGAGTGCGTGGGATTTGTTTGTTTCAGGTAATAACCCGGCCCACATTTCACCCTTTCCTACGGGCAATTGCACCTTTTGTTGTCCAATTCAGCCCGATCAAGATATTCTGTATCAGCTCTATACCAGGTGATTCAATATTATTACGAAATACAACAATCGATAGTAAACTAAGGGAGAAGAAGAGCAATCAGCTAAGCAATCCTATCGACTATGAACTTGTGTTGCTAAGCAGTCGCGGTGGTGAGGTGACCTGAAAAAATCTCCAACCGTGTGAACCCAATTTTTGGTCTCAGCTAGAATATTCCAGAAATTTTTCAAGATTATTTTCTAACACATACGTTTTTTCATACTTAGAATTATTTCGATAATTAATACTCGTGTTTAATGTTTTTATAAAAAGGCGGAATCCGACAACCCCTAACACCCTGACAAACAACGATGCGACGTCCTTACGAAGGAGCAGCTTCAACATCAGCAATCCAACCATCATCTACATCCATGGTTACAGCGAACGAGCACCAGGGTTGAGTGCTGCAACGGTACGAGATGGTTTGTACATTTTCTTTACTCGTAATTCACCGATGAAACGAAAAATCAAGGGTAGTTAGTTGTGTACTTTTATCTATATTTTTAGCCGTTGTTCTGGTCACGAACCCTGGCAGTTTAAGTATTTAAACTTGGATAAAGTTCCTCTGTGGAAACTAAGTGGCTCGTATACCTATGTACAGGTAAACAGAAACTTAAAGAAAATGTTTGCAGAGAACGGGTAGAATTTTTCTGAAAGTTTAAAAAATCCACTTTTCTTCTGATCTCTTAATTTCCCACTTCTCACGATAAGTTATTATCCCTCCTTGATTACACCTGATGCAATAGCCAACCTCTATACATTAATGATTAATCCATCCTTAATTGTTCGCTGCAGCATATCTGAGACGGGGTGAATACAACGTGGTCCTCGTAGACTGGGGCAAATTGTCGGCACTTCCGTGGTACATTACGGCTGTGAGAAACACCAGGCTAGTTGGACCCCACGTTGCTGGTATGGTCAGATGGCTAGACGCCCAGGGCGCGGTTCCAATGTCTCGCGTACACGTAATAGGGTTTAGTCTTGGAGCTGAGGTCGCCGGCTTCATGGGGAAGTCTCTTGCCCCACAGCAGGTGAGAACTTCCGGAAACCGGATAGCTGGTTCTCGGCTTACGCGCGCGTACGTATGTGTGTATTTATGTGTTCTCAATACGACTTGGGCAGTCTTTCGGCACCAATTGATAAACAGCCTTTTAAACTTCAGCAAAAAGTTATCTCCCAATTAATCAAGAGGTAATTTTCATATTTCGTTCCCGTCTATAGCTATAGCTATAGCTATTTACTTCTTGCGAAATGTTTTCTTATCTACGACCAGCTAACGACCATGACTACTCAATCTGAGAGATCTAATTGTTTAAACGTGACTAAATAATTAGTCAAGCGTGCCACAGCTGATTATTATATCGTAATCGTGTCGCGTGTAGATTTCTAACGTAATAAGATTTCTTCTTAATGATTACCGGAAGGTCGGTAGAATAACTGGGCTAGACGCCGCCTTTCCTTTGTACATGGACACTGGAGCCGATGGACACTTGACTGCGTCTGACGCCAGTTTCGTTGACGTAATTCATACCGATGGTGGTATATTTGGGTTTCCTACTCCTCTTGGACATGTTGATTTTTACCCAAACGGTGGACGACCAACCCAGCCAGGATGTGCCGTCGATAATATTATCTACGACGGAGTTATTCTCATCATCAATCAGTACAGTGAGTTTTTGATTGATTGTAAGAGTTCGAAAATGAACGAAAAAACTTTTGTATCCCCAAAAATTTTTTCTCTTCAGGTTTAAGTTTGTTCGCTTCATTTTCTTTCTTTCTTTCTTTATTTCCCAATCATCGGAGATAATCAATCATCTTTTCATTTTCTGCAGTTGCCTGCGGTCATAATCGTGCTTGGCAACTATACGCAGAATCCGTAATAAATCCTAACGGGTTTCCTGGTAGCCTATGTCCTCGTTGGAGACCGGAAATTCGTGGTAACTGTACCTGGAGCCCTGATGCCCTCATGGGTTTTGGCGTGGACCGTCAGGCCCGGGGGAAGTTTTATCTAAGGACAAATGCCCGGTCTCCATACGCCAGGAACACAACGGGTTACGGTATCAGAAGATGAGAATCGGGCGACAGGGAAGAGACGAGAAAAAAAAAAAAAAAATGGATGAACCAGCACAAAAAATATGGGGAGATCCGAGCTACCCTTATTTCTCGGTTTATCTAAATTATACGAAACCCTCGCAACGTTGCTTTTCGTCGTTGTGCTCATTGTATGTAATAGAAATTGCGTCGTACCTGAAGCCAACGCAGATAAACCTGAGAAGTGGGGTTTGTAGGATTATCATCTTCGCGTTTAACCCTGATCTGAATTCGATTTAAGGTATTGCAAATTATTGTTACATTTTTAGTCCTCATTTTATCACCAATTAACGAATATAGTAGATCGATTGTGAATAATTTCTTCGTAATTGAGAGTTTTTATTTACGTCTAAACGGAGTTAATCTGATAATTTTTCGTCAGACAGAATGTGAAGATTAATTAAAGCAGGACTGCTTATTAGAGACCATAACTCTGCGTGTCTCACGCACCGAGGCAGCTCACGCAGGTAGATAAAACGAAGTCAGCCTATCTGCATGTTGTATTTCATCATTCTTTATCTTAAGATTAGCTGTAGCTTTAGTTGAAGTTTTTCTTTGAACAGGTTACCGTATGTTGGACATAGAAGACAAGATGCACAAGTGAAGTAGTTTCATCGTTAAGGTTGAGATTAATTATCTGATAGTTCAGCGACCTTCAGATAACATCGTTTGATTTTTGCGAACAATATTCCGTCTGAAAATCTTGTGGCGTTATATTTTTCAATTTCATCGAAGAAACGTGACCATAATGGCATACAATAGCACCTTATTCTTAGCTGTGCTATAGACGAAGTCAGATTATCGGCAAAAGGAAAATTCGAGGTTCGGCTCATCGTTATTCAGGCAGGCTAACAGAACTAAGAATAATTTCGACATACCATTATCGAGAAGCAACTACGCGATACAAGCACAAAGAATTCATGGAAAGAATTCCTCCTTCGATAACAATATGGAAGAAGGACATCTAAGTTGCTAAACAACTCTCAAATATCGATTGTTACCGACTTTTACAATTTACTTTACAAACTAGGAACCCTAGAGTTCCTACGAACTATAGAAATAATATTTTCCTCTGTTATCGATGTCTGCTTACCTTATCATTTTCAACCTATTCCTATTTCGAAATTACTACTAGAATGGATTACTTCAACTGACGGATATCCAACGAATACGCGGAGCATCTCTAAACCTAATGAACAAATAAAGATACCGATTTTTTCACCGTATGCATTTACAAAAATTGCTTCTAATTTGTACAATGAAAGTATATCATCATATACAGGCTCTTAGTTATATTAATTCTGGATAATTTGGAATAGAATAGTTGGAAATGAAGTGCCTATCGCACAGGTTTTTCGAACTTGGTAATTAGATTTTTTCTAAACTCAAAGTAATTTCAAAAGAATCTTTGCAGCTAGGCAAACTTATCAAATGAGCAGACCAGATTGGATGCCCTGGCAGCACAGAAAATACCGAGACTCTTGATTTAGCGGGAATTTGAAAACGCAAGTTCTCCTCGTTACCGGACACGTCCGTCATTGATCGGTAGCAGCCTTAGGTCAAAACCAAGAGGATGCAACCATCCCTTCGTCGACAATTTTTCTACAAGGTTTAAGTGGATTTTCTCGCTTTAGTTCTTTACGTTTCTTGTTGAGTTAAAAAATAAACCATATATTACAGCCTCCTCTTCGCTGCTCCTTCGTCGAGTGGCACTTGTGCTTCTTTCGAGTGTTTCTTTATATTCAAAAAATGTGGCTTACAAAATTCTGAGCCGTGTAATACGAGTCGCTGATTTTCTCCCTGTGAATAATTTTCACTATTTCCCTTGTACAAGTTTCTCCCTAATTCGACAAATTATAGATTTACGTCAATACAAGTTTAATTCGAAAAATTCAACGTGAAAGAAAATTTTGATGATTTTGAAAATTCAGACACTATATCTGTGCCCGATATCACTTGCACAATAGACCTGATAATAAGTCGAGGATAGTCACGGGTCTCTAAATAATATCGGGGATTGAATGAGCGAGGAAACTCACGAGAATATAAATGTGAAGAAGTCATAGGATGTCAGGCACGTTTTTTAACTTGAAGAAACATTTTCTATAGATCCAGAAATAAGCTTTCCAGCACAGATATTCTCGTCACATATTATAGAACCTTTCGATTAATCCTATAGTATATTCACGGTGCGTTTAAACTCAGCGTTCATTCATCATCGTGAATAAAAGAGGACTGAAAAATCCTGAAAATATTTTCAAACAAATCGAAAAATTCAATCATTGAAAAATAACGAATTTCCAGTGAATTGTAACATGTATAAAGGTTGAATAGCACTCCGAGTATCGAATCAAAGGGGGGAAATCATCGGCGAATATGATAGGTACACTTATGGGTATGGTATGCCGTATGAGTCCTCTTTCGATCTATGAAATGATTTTCTACGCGATTGAGAATTAACTAGCTTCTCTCGCGCGCGTTCAGTCGGTTTAAGCAATTCTAACTCGATGAAGGAAATTCACCGCATTTCCAACGTATCTCGAATAACGGTGGTAGTTACGATCCGATCAATCTACTGGTACAGTTACTGCATTGTCGACCATTGAATCTATCCAGTCACATACGCCTTTTAACCGATAAGGTCTGCCATGGCATGAGGTGCTTTCTCCAGTCCATTATTGGTTTCATATGTACCATGGGATATGTGAACAACGCACATACCTATATACCTGGGATTCTATACACAGGTGTATATATACATGCCCGTATGTATAGGAAGAACTCTGAGACTCTCAGCGACTCAAACTTTGTAAGGACGAATTACAAGCCGACCTTTCTACTCGTCATTGATCGTCGAGTTTCTCTTCATCCCATTAAAGGCTACCTGTGCCATTAATTCAAATAACAGAACAAAAATAAATGGCCGAAAAGAAATGTTCCACTTAGCCAGATAGATGAATCAGTCTGTCACATTTGAACCAATTTGAATTATTCGTTCGTGGGTTTGTATGCCGAAACAAGGGGAACATATCGAGTGCGTGCAGACGCTACGTGATGTTAGTCCGTGTCGGTCAGACGGCTGAGTCATCGGCGCCAAAGTGGGACCTTGGTGGGTTTTTACCTGGATATATTGAATGAAAGATTTCCGCTCTGCAGAACTTACTTTAATAATTATAACCGACAGTTAAATGCCTGCTTTTATATCCGAGATGAGGTATAAAACGGGATTATAAACAGTATCCAATAATAATATATAAATAAGCTCGGCTTAATGCGTTAGTATAGAGGCAATTTTGCGAGATCAATTTTTGGATTTATGATAGCAATCGCGTGCCCGAAAGTGTTCCGATGCGTAGGATTGAGATGAGACTTTTATTTTGCTGTTTTTTCTTTTTTCTTTCTTTGTTTTTACACGGAAAAAAATCTGAGGTAGAAATTTTCCCTAGTTCGCTAGTGACCCTTCGCGATATTATTTTTCGGAAAATAGACGTCTGCGATTTTTCCGCGATGTATCAACATATGATTTCAAGAATTTGTTCGGATGCAGGGATTTTTTAATTACGATATATATATTTTTTTTTACACAACGATACTTACACACTCGTCGCTAATGACAATGACGTTGTATATTGATGCAATAACGTGGCCAACGACGTCATGTTATTATTTTATCTCATCTCTTTTCACACGGCTGTCGCTCCACGTGGTTTTCGCTCTTCGCCCGAGGCTCACGCCTCATTAACGCGTCTGTAAATGACGCGGTCCTCCGTCACGTCTGCGAGACTTTTTTTTTAAATATTTTTATCATGATAGCTTTAAAGATTAAAGCTGTACAAAGTTGTTAATCGACGGGAAAAACGATCCTCGTAATAACGTCGCGCGACGACACGAAGCTGTAGCCAACGATCCATGTGAACATTTAATACGTCAACTCTTTGAGCTTTAATTCCTTGCCAGACCAAATATACACGAAATTATAATTCCACTATCCTCGTTTCATTTTAAATATGAATAATTCAAGCCCAACAGCGCGTCAAAATGTATAGATAAAATGTCGGATTATCAGATCTTCCAAGATTAATAAGCTGGTACCGATTCAACGAATTATATTCTCTTATTGGCGAGCCGATTCCTCAAACCTACGGGTTCTCGTCCGACTGACAATCAATCCTTGAATACAGCTGTCACCAAGCTGCCTGACAAAGGATTTATCGAACTTTTGACAGACTGCTACATATATAAGTATGGGTCGGTTGGTTTTTACGTGTGTAGGTATACCGTGGAAAATACTTCGAGGACGAATCCGCGTTTTTTTAATTTTATCGAAAAATTTCAGGTATAGAAAAACACAACGCGGTGAATCTACCGATTGAATACTCGATATCATCGCTGTCTGCTGTTCGGTAATTGCACCATTGTTCTACTCCTCCATTCTCCTTCCACTATTGTCATCTATTCAGTTCCTCTTCATAGTATACATTTACCGCAACAATGCGTACGCTCTTGAACAACCAGATGCAATGATACGTCTGCAAGTGTCTTTCCATTGTTCACAGTCTGCCAGAAAACGGTTGGAATACAATTTTCTTTCTTATAAACTTGATAGAAAGCTCAGTTTTATATAATAGTAGATATTACATTTTTCTCGCTCGGTTTCTTATTGCTATACTCTCATTTTAACAAGATTTTAAATACCTGCACGGTGTAATGGGGTAACGATTTTCATTTCATAATAGAGATTTCCTACGGAGGAGATGAATTGTCATGCTTGTGTATGCGGTGTACGATATACGTGTTACAGTGACGATAAGGGATAGAGCATAATTTCACCCAGAGATGCGATATTGCTTAAAAAGATATTTTCGAATTATACGGCACTGTACGGCGTTATGGATTAATATTAGTAGCTATAAGTTACGTAGTTATCCGCGTCAGAATTACCAGCATTACGTTAAAGGTTGAACGAGCAAAAGCCAACGGCGCTATTACCAGGAAGCACAATGGTACTTTTACGAAGCTATCAACCCCCCGTGATATTACGTATCTAGCAGAGGTAGTTTCAAGCGTGAAAAATACTGCGATAAGTCAATTGCCCGGGAACGGAGGAGGAAAAATAGACAGACGTTCGTCGGTTCGTTTGAACGATATTTCTGGAATATAGAACGGGCTAGATTGTATACAGGCATAGTAAGAGTACTGGTATAATCAGTGGTGCGGATTTCACGAACCCTTCCAGCACTCGAAACCCTTCGAACCCTCCAAACTGAGAGATATTCGAGAATCAAGGATAGCCATTTGTTACGCACCATCGCGGTAACCGGGAGCTTTTTTCATCGACCTTGTTTAGTGTTTACCTAGCATAAAATACACGCGGGACCACGTTCCCGATACTTTTTTGATCATCAATTTCGGCTTATTATTATATGAAGACTATTGGAGATCACAGGAGAAATAATCGGAATAAAAAAAATTTTCAATCTTCACGACTGAAATAATCCTGCCGGGATTTTCGGCCTCAGACTTTGAAGATCTTATCAAATCATTGTCAAAGTTTTATCGAAGTTTTGGAAAGAAGACGTGACTTTGATATTTCTTTGAGTTTGTCAAAGTGGAACGAACCGAGACGTTAAATGACACCAAGTTTGAAAATAGAACGAGATTTTACTCGGTTAAAAAAGGTAAAAGTCTGCGAAAAAAATTACAAGGAACCTTTTTTTCGTTTATTTTGCAAAATCGCTGGGTAAGCTTCGGGCCAAGGTGTGGCTCCTTTGGCCATTATTTCTTACTGTAGAGAATATCGAAAACGCACTATACAGGTATATGTCTATACTTGTAAACTTGGCGTCGTGATTTTTCAGCTTCGTTTAACAGACAAGGATCGAAATACATGGAGGAAAAGAAGGATGTCGTCCAGGCTGGCGTTGGGCGGGTTCGATTAATTCTGTTTCGCAGAGGCGCCGTATCCCCGCAAGTATACGAGGCAAGAACTACGATGGAAGATAGTAGGTAACGGTTCGTGTCTTAGTAATAAATGAAGAACGTACTACAGGTCGTAAAGAAGAAATGGCTAAAGAGCGTCAAAGAACGAAAATAAAAATAAAGATATACGGTGAACAAAAGACTAAAATAAAAGATTTTCCCGTTGAGCTTCGTTCCCTAGATTGCTGGCACAATCAGAAACCTAGAGCTGTATTCTATGTACCTCACATATACGGCTATACACGATATAAACCGAAATCTATGCCAAGAATATAAAAAACAAAAAAAAAAAACGAAAAGGAAAATGTGAAAGATACGATTACTGGGTAACATACACAGTCGGAATCTTATGTCTCTCGTGAAAAATGTATAGAGAAAAAAAAAGAGAAAAATGTTTCACCTTTTGCTCGCGGTCTATTCTAGACGCTAGCCGTTTCAGAGGAGTCTGACAAATGTTTGAATCCCGGAAAAAGCACGAACTCGTATACTCTTAAGGGAGGATTCGGAAGGATTCTGAGCGACTAACAAAGATGATGTTTTGTTCTCCCGGATGGTCACGTTGGTCCGAGAGGCTCGGTCTTGGTGATAACTACTCTTAGGCGAGCCTCTAAATCACGAAAGCTGGTCTTAAAGACCAATACTTTGTCAGACGGGCTTTTGCCACGCTAACATGAGCTTGGATTCAAGTTATGTTACGTTTCGAAAGATTTCGACCTCTCCGATCAATCGTTTTTTTTGATATTCGATACCGAAGCGAGGGAGAAGATAAAAGCTGTTTAAAAAAAATGAGAAGATAGAAGAAACGACTTGAACTGACCAAGTGAGATATTCCGTAAGAAATTTTTTGAGATTACATCGACCTTGGATTACATAAAATATACATGCTGGCGATGAAATATAGGCAGAACTGTCTCTTCTTTCGAGCTAATTCATCGCAATAAACAGGAGTTTCCCTATCTCAAGACGAATTTGAATTCCAGTTGCGTTTCAAGATCGTCAAAACGATATTTCACATTCTCTCTGAATACTTAACGCCAGGATGGTCGTAAAAAATGTATAATTTACCGATAGATTCGATAAAGTAGAATTTTTAGATAGCGTATCAAATGGTTTTACTATTGGTTATAACTGCGGCATAGAAAGTAGAAATAAAATTTTTTAAAAACTTTAAAGTACTTTCAGCCGTATTATAAATATAATCGTTTATTAACGAGTGAATAGTTAACAATCGACCGGAACTCTAGAATGTTTGAAGTTTTTATATTCGGCCTGAAACAATGCCTGAAAAAATTAAAGAAAAAAAAAAACCCCCGATATTTCGAGCTTTAGAAATTAGCTTATAATTAGCTAACTGATTCAAGGCACGCGATTTTGTTGTGATGTTTGAGGCGATTTGTAGTCGAATATTAAATGCCATCAAAACGAGTTTCACGCTTGAGCTTTTTGCCGCGTGCCTCGCAAATGTCCGTCAAATTTGCTGCCTCGATCCCAATTCAATCTAAGGTGAGGTCAATGGCCAGACAACCACGAATTTATTATTTATCCGGCGTCCAAGAACCTTGCGACGTACTGTGCCTGGTGCTGCGACTCGTGAAAATCATCGAATATTTCCGGGTTACATACACATGTATGTACAAGGGTGGCTATGAAATCGTATGAATAATGTCAACATCAGCGTGTAAATAGACGGCTCGATAAATAATAATTGTAACAAATAACAACAGCCTACAGTGGCCGAACGTCGCCTGAAATAGGTACACGTATGAGGGTGAAAAAGGAAAAAAAAAAAGAAAAAAAAATTCTTGATTAATAAGAAAACGATACTATACAACGTGGGTTTATATAAAGTAGGATATATGCTTTTTCAATATCACGACCAATCTCTTGTCTGCGGAGACATTCTTCTTTAGCCTATTGTTTGAGCAAAAGGTCCCACCTACGTCATCCCCATCACCTATACGACATGATGGGCTTGTATAAATGTATTCGTGGCAAACTACCGTTAGCATAGATTTTTAGGCGCGGCTAACTCGACGATCTCTGAAATTGGATGGTTAATTCATTTATGAATGGACAGTCTCGAACGAGTTATATTAATTCATTTTTTTATACCTTGAAGATGAGAAAATACAATTTTTAATGACCTGTTCTTTTCGCTTGTCTACTTGTATGGGCATTTGATTTGAGTTGGTCAGACCTTCCGAATATCATCGAGAAATGGTGACGTGACTCAGAGATTAACGTGTAGAAGTAAAATTTTGGTTCGTTGGTTGCCAGATGGCAAAATTTTGAAAATATGTGTCTCAAAGATGGATTTTTTCTCCTTTTTTCTATAATTACACAACCTGGAAGTGACAGCGTTCGCCGTTCCTTCAAGTTTAACGCACCAACGTAATCGCGAGTTTCCGACCTCTCAAGTAGCTCGGGACTATTATAATTATCTTACGGGAACCAAGTTTGTTTCACGAAATGAAAAAAATAAAATAAAATAAAATAAAACGCTCGAGTGTTTAATAAACTCTGAAATCTCTTTAAACTGCAGCCAGGTAGGTGTATAAGGCAGAAAATTTTCTATGCCTTCAGGTTTTCCTCAAGCCTTGCTCGCCTGAGGCTCACGAGCGTAAATTCGACGGGAAAACTTTTTGTCCATATGGCAAAGTCTCAAAGTGATTTTAGCCCGGCAGATATACGTATAGAAAACGTTACATTGATCGATCCACACGTTAAGATTTAAAACTTCACAGCTTCACGTCGATTCCAATACTTGGTGATAAATTTATGACCTGATTGTAACAGTCTAGGAACTTTCTTCAGTGTAAAGATTCTTATTCAACTTTCCGTTAGCAGGGCCTTCGCTGTTGCAGGGTTGAGGGTTGCTTCATTTCTCTATACTATCTAATGCCCTGAACTCCATAAAGATTCCAGAGTTTCGATAAGGGATGATTTGCACAACGAAATTGTAGAATAATATCGTGAAAATTAATCGAAACCTTCGGATGTGTGTACACGCGAAAACAGAACCAGCCTATATAACAGAAGACCCAATTCTTTTTCTATTTCTTTCACAAACCTTCAGCAATGCCCCAGCTGGATCGACACCTTGACACTGCACAACAGATACTATCTCTGAACGCGAACTTAGCGTGAGCTTTATCTCCGCTTTGGTCAAGCATACCAGTTTGCTTGAGAATGGTATTAGTGCTTCTGTTCGTGTACATTTTTGCATTATATGCTCGTATTTGCGTTTGAAGTGCTACTGTTTTGTGGCAATATGATGTTGTCGTCGATCATTGTAGGACGCTTAAGCTAACTATGCTATGGACTATATGGTTATACGTTGTTCGAGGTTACGCTCTGGCGATACAAGGTCCGAAGTGCTCAAGGCCTGTTGTTGGTCGTTAATACTTTCCGAGTTGTTAATGTAAACCGAGGCCTGCTGACCTTTGCGATTTACTACTGCGATAATACTGGAAAACTTTAATTGCCAGGTCACGTGCATTGTTTCATTAGGAGTTCTTACCCCTTTTCCGGTTATGTCATTATTACATGCGTGGGGACCGAGATTGGGGTGTATCGTACATTTACACTAGAGTCTGTAGATTCTTGAACTCCTAATTGCTCACGTATCCGTGTACGGTGATGAATTACTACACAGGAGGATGTGAATGAACTCCAAAAACTGAGCGAAATCCTCAGGAATACGAGAATAATTCATAATTGAAGTGTACATTTGGTGTCAGACTGTATAATTATCAAAATGGTAGAGATAAATGAGGTAATAAAAATCGCATGTCTCAATGGTTCGTAAAATTTAGGCTGATAAACCCACCCCATATGAAGCATACCTTGATCTGTAAACACGGAAATAGCATAGCAAGTTGTAAGACACGGGACGAACTATAGTTACCATAATTTATTAATAGTTCAAAAAGATATTGAAAGGTTAATGCGTGGGAGGCTACGCCCTACCCTCAAAGAAGTTGCTTAACTCAACCGTGAAAATGGGAGTAGTAAAATTTCACTGATCGCCTTGCACTACACTCTACAGTATAAGCGACTGCATCATTTCAGCTTCTTCAGCTACCCCAGTAGTTCAGTAAAAGAATTGGGTCGACCGAAATGAGATTGGTAAAACGGGTTCGTTGGGATTGACAATTTTTTCCCACTAGCTGTGCAGAAAAAAAACCTGAAACTAGTTTCATCCTTCGATCTACTTCGGTGAAAGACTAGATCTGTTTCCAGACGCGTTGATACGCGGGGAAATAGATCCGCAATCTGTCAGCATTCGTGAAAACACCTTTTAAAAAGAAACCTGTAATTTTATACGCGACTCGGGGATGAATTAAGGCACGAATAAAAACACCCGCGAAATAAATGCAATATTTAATTCGACAAGCAGAATAAATCAGACATGATTGCTCCCAAGTATTGTATTGGTACTTCGCATTATGGGATACCTACGTGCAGACGCCCACGCATCAGTTTGTTTGACTGATTTCAGTCGGTTGGTCGGTTTGTAGCGGTTTATAGGGACAGATTGGACAATGAGGCGACGCTGAAGTGGTCAATGGTGGGCCGATTCGTAAACAGAGACCGGGGTACGAAACTGACCAAAACTGTTCCCGGGTATGTACATGGGACTTCGGTGCTGTAGAGCGAGAGGTTGAGTCGGTCAAATCGATACATATTCGCTATTCGAGGCAACCGCGACTCCCTCCCGCCTCTTCCTCCTGCCTCTTGTATCGTATAATACCGCGGAAATATGCGGAGCCGCGTGCGCCTATTTTGTGAAATGTTGGTGCTTTCATATCGGCAGAAAAATAAAACCGCTGTAGTGGCTTCCGATGTAGGTTTTTATAAATAATTAGAATATTTATGAAAGCTTGTATGTACTTATCAAAGGAAAAACTGGCGGAACGTATACCGACCAAAAGAAATTCGTGTGGGTGAAAGATTCGCAATATTATACATTTCCCCCTCGGATAAAATGAAATAAAAATTACGATATCCCGCAGACGAATTCAAATGCCTTTTGATTACGCCTGATATCCCCGAAAGGAATTCTTATATTTGTATACCGTATGCTGACGCACTTCTTAAGTCTGTTCAAAGCTACGCCTTTGATTACAAACCTGCGTAATGAACGGTTTTAGCGATTCGCACTTGTGGTGCTCAGCAATGTCTGGTCTAAGAAGGTCAGAACTAGTCGCAATGACAAGAGATGAAAAAGAAGCGGACAGGGTGGAGTTGATACTTCTTCATATAGGATCGGAAGTTTCTGATTGACAGTTGCATCGAACCTGTCAATGGTCTGAACGTGGAAGATGTTACAAAGAATTGTCACATCATGTTCTGAAAAGCACTGTCATTGAAGCTCATCCGGAAGTGTGATTCTCTATCTTTGAGCGATTAGTAAATGCTGTGTGGATAGTGAACAGGATGTGAACATAAAATATTGGGTCGAAATTTCGGCTACTTCAATTCGAAAGGCACGCGAAGGAAGTTGTGAGATGTAATCGGGCATTCGCAGAAGTAAATTCTGCAGTACTATTTCAGAAGGGTGAAAAATTTCGAATACATTGAGCAGCCAGTAAATATTTAAATATCCAGTTGACATATGTGTAGGAGCTTCGTTTGGGATGAAAATGAAAAAGGACGTGGGGTGTATGAAACAGAGAGAAAAAAGAACCGTAAAAAATGTAATAAATAAGCCATTTTTGCTGGCACCCTAATAATTACTTTTTTGCCAATTTAAAAATGCATATCGTGCAGATATTTTATTTTTTTATTTTCCAGTGATACCACAGCTTTAACTTTTTAACCGGTCACCTGAGTAGGTACACATTATATATACGTACGCTCTCTTAACTCAGCACGGATAACGACCGAGTTGAGACTGAAACGTCAAAGGTATGCTCCCAGGAGAGGATCCAGAGATTGCCGTTGAATGGTGATCGCGTTAGCCTGGGATAATGGAGCGTTTCGCCTCGAAGTTAGTCATCCTTTTACCTTCAGTCACACAGCAGGTCGAATTCAACCATCTGATGGTGAATTTATTTTAAAAATATTTAAAGACGAATGGAATCCCGAAAATAAATTTCTATCTAAAAGGGTTGGCGCACTGTGAGCGCGGAGGGTTCTACCTAGGGGCGTGAAACCGTGTATACTGTAATATTTGTCGATGTTTAAATAAACAGATAACAAACGCAAGTTCGGGCTTTCGTGTGGCAGAAGCGGATTACGCAAACAGTCAGAGATAAATTTTATAAACTGTATCTCAACCCGCACACAGCTTCGCTGCCGCATATTATCCCGTGGGTATGGAAGGTGTAAAAAGTTTACAGACTCCCTCATGCTCTCGGGAATTCTACCCTTTAAAATATTTCAGCCAGAATATTTCCCGACTAAAATTATCAAGATTTTAGAATCCTGCGAAGAAGTGCAGAGAAAAAGCGCTAAAAACTCACACATCTAGATGCCCTGCGTGGCATGACATGACTAAACAGATTGAACCTTACTTATCTCTGAGGTCTTGAGAGAAACTCGAAGTTTATACGATCATACGTATCATAAATTTCATATTACTCACGATTTTATGGTGCAGATGCTGCAATTCCCTCTCAGTTACTCTTCGTCTTGATAGTTCACGCTGCTCTCGTCTATACTGGCTGTATTTGTAGAACAGGTACATCCCTGGCAAGGCAAGTACCACCAAAGGCTTCATCAGACCACCGCGTCCCCCTGTACCTCCAGCAGCCTCGGCAGCTTCATGAGCCCTAAGATCCTCCGGTGGTTCGTCCGAGTCCTCAGGGTGTCCGGCCGCACCTTCGGCCGGCACCTCGACGACGGCCGCCTCCGCCGGCATTCTTTTATCTCCCTGAAGGCAAGCAAAGAAAGATGCTTTGAGGTGGACGCACTTGACTTATACGTGAGAAAGCTTGTTTGAAAAGTGGACAAGTGTTGTATCAGCGGTAGCCGCTCGTCAAATTAAACGGTCTTGTTTTTTGACGCCGATATTTTCAGGGGCTGGTGAATCGTAAAGCCGGAATATGTATACGAGAGGCACTCGATCCTGGTTAACTAATTGTAACGATGCAGCATAAAGGTTTATCCGACGTTTCACATCGCGTTATTGGAACTGTCAGAGAGACATTTCATTGTATGGTAATGAAAGCGCGCTTATTGTTTACGAGTCAAATAAATCCAGATGCGTAATTGAAGATAGATGGATATCTTACAATTCCAACGAGTAATGGGTAATTAATTAAATTAATTAAATTAATTACCACTGAAGGGCTAACCACTTTGTGTATAGGTTTCAAGATTTCAGGTGGTTACAAAGATTTCACATAATTCAATGGGCTCGAATGCTTTATATTTTCTTGGAACAATGTGGATGATGTGCGTTCGAAGGTGCTCTCAGTCATATACCTTCCCAACGGGTATAGAATTTCTTGTTAAATTATCTTACGAGAGATTTAATATCGTTAAATATGTGTAGAATGATGATAACGAGGAAAAGATTTTCGATCAAATTCCTTGTGCCGAAAATTGAACCGTTAGCTCCGTAAGTACCCTAGAGTGTAGATCATAGAGCAAAATTCCATGGCGTATGCGAGGGTGGAGAGTAAGTCTCCGAAGTCTACCAGTCGGAATATTAGATTTCACCGAACCCTCGAACCAGTTACAATATCCCCCTGAAATTTATACCCTTCGTAAACGTCTTGGGAGTAGAAACGGTCCATTTCTCCGGCTTCGCCGAACCTCTACCAAACTAGACCACAGATCGAAGACAGGACCGAGGAATATCTATAGAGTATGTTGTTCTCCAAACTTTAAACTCGACTGGAAACTTGAAGCTCGAAGCTTCAAAGGCTTTGAGGAATTGTGGGTTTCTCGATCAACTCGACGGCACTCGCTAGTACCTACTTTATTTACGCGAATAGATACCTGCGTCTTTTTGTGGGCTTCAGCCTCTGGGTTACCACAAAGTTGCTATACCGTCGGGGATTAACCGTTTAACCTTACTGCCTTGATCGAGTTGCGAGAGCGAATGAGACGGCCTTATATCTCCGGTGAACCCGTTGTCTCCGCAAACCGTTTCCCGCCAGGCAGTTATATCCTCCCTTAGTTAATCACCGCTCACGAGTCACGTCCGCCCGTACCACTTGCAGATCCGCTCATTCCTCAGGGGTTCGTTAGTGACTCGTATAAATTGCCGCAAGTAGACAAACTTTTTTCATTCCATTTAATAGGATTAACATTTTCTCCTTCCTACTTTATTTTCGCCTTTTTCGGTACAGAAAGGGACGACGATAGAGATTTCACGGTGATTTATCAATCAGTGCAGATACATTTTTTCCTCATATCCACATTATTCGTCTCTATACGTGCCGAGGTAGCTCATCACAATAATTAGGAGTAATTTAAGCGGGGAAACGTTCTCCTGCAGAGATACACTGGTGACACAAGATGGAAGCTGATTAAGGAGAACAAACGTATCAACCCTCTGATCCTGGCTTCATCCTCATTTTCTTCCGAGCTATTCAATCTCGCTAAAGCCTTTCGCATGTATCTCTGTAAGGAACAAATTCCGGCTGAAATTGACTGTGAACTTCTTTCGCACAGATCTGCAATTTCATTAACGCACTAGCGCATGGTTATCCCCTAATTTAATCGATATAGATCGATGTGATATCATGAAAAGAGTTCAAGTCAGTCATAGGATGCCACATAGTCTACTTTGAGTTCATTCGCCAATCTATAGCCATTTAATTCATGGGTCTACGTGCGATCTATTCTTAACCAACCGCTCCGGAAATACACAGCCCGCAGAACTAGACTAGGGTGTATTGGTGGTACACATGCACACTTCAATGTCTACCTTGCGCCAAAATTAAAATACCTTTACTTAGCCTAGATTACTTGATGATGATAATATACGAAGAGGATATGTAGGTATGGTAAATAAAATTGGAAAATCTATTCGCCACCCTAAGCTACGTCGCTCGATATATCATCAAACTATCTTTCAAAATTATTTCATTTTTCGGTATCAGTTGGTGCAGATTGATGAGTTGATTAACTGATTAATTACCCAGTAAACAAGGAGTCGTTAAGCAACCGTTGCAATATCTGAGAATTACTTAAGCTCGATCTTTATAAGCCCTGCGTTCTTGCGTGAAAAATGGAATTTTAATGTCGAGGACGCGTCGTCACAAAGCCCCGAGGACATCGCAAGATAATATAATAGAATAGCTAGACTGAACGGTATATTATCTATTTATGAATCTACTCCGTTGTGCATTACCCATGCAGTTCATTTTCCCTGGTAATTTTCCATCGCGTTAAGAGTAGGTGTCTAAAACCGTTGATAAATCTTTTGAAATCGGTGCTAAAAATTTCTCCGAGAGTAGTGTAAGAGAAAAAAAAGAGAGAAGTGGCTAAATTTGGAGACTCACGCTGCGGCAAAATGTCAAGCAAGGATCCAAATTACACGCTCGCTGAGAGTTCTGTCATATACGCGAAGGTCGCGCGATTGATTGTAGAGTCCTCGACGAGTGAGGATTTTTAATAATTTATACTTCGATTCCGCATCGCTGTACTGCAGTCACATATATTTTCAACCTTTCCATAAGCCATAAGTCATTTAGATTCGCACTATACGTGAGGGTTAACGAGCTTTAATGATATCAAGGCAGCTTTATTCTGTTTGTTCAATAATTAGTACCGTCATTCCTTTCGCCGTGAGAAACTGATTTCAATTTCTTTATATGTACGAAGGGCAGCTTGAATCGAAGACGAGATATTGTATATGAATCCGAAGAAGTAGAAAAAATAAAAGCGCGCGAGAATTTTCGCGCCAAATTAATCTCAATTGAATTCGTTGAACGGTTTGCAGGCGAAGCCTTGCGCGTGTGATTGCTTCTTCGGTATCTAAGCGAAATATTTTATTGACGAGCTCGTAGTGCTGCATAAAGTCAGAAATATAATAGAAATAGAAATGAGGTAGGAAACACCGTGAATCTTAAGTCGCCGAAACAAACACCATGAACTTACTTCACACTTCACTTTCGGCTAAGCTTAGATGCTCTTTTTAGTTGTCAGAAAAGGAAGGTCGCAAGCTCGGTGGAGAACATTGCAGTCCATACATTTCATGCGTTTATACCGCACTGCGATTAGCTCGCCCAATGTCATCGAGCCTCAAGATTTTTGAAAATTATCAATAGGCACTGCACACTCCATGCACGAGCTTTTTCTCGATATTTTATAGCCACGTACGCGGTTAAGTTGTGCCGGCGTGGTGGCCGGGCTGCCACTGAGGGGCCGGCGTATACGCGGCGAGGATGAGCGAGGAGAGACGTGTGGACGGTGGAAAGATCGATAAAGGGAGTGAGACCGATGTAGCATTTGATGGAGGGTGGAGGAGGCCAGCGCAGGAGCAGTGCAGAAGAGGGACGCTCCAAGACGCGAGGACAAGACGTAAACCGCTGCGGCTGCGGAGGAACGCTCGTTGCCCTTATTGTGTGGATACATGCTTACCCTACGTGGCTGACATCGCACACTATTATTCTTAGGTATCCTTTTTCTTCGCAACATGTCCTGACTTGAGGCGTCAACCGATTTCCCGCTTACCTAGGTTACACATGTGGTAACATACTCCCATCTCATTTTTTTTCTCACATTGTCAAAAATTTAGACTTTATAATTTCAGAAAAACACAGTCTGACGATGATCACCTTGCATATCAGTCCTTCCAAGCGATATTGTTTTCTACCCTCGTTTCAGTCCGGAAATTTTTTTTATACTTCCGGGGTAGGTGGGGCGCAAGTCTTCCATAGCTATTTCACGCGCTTTCTTCACGTAGGCGAAGGGAATTGAGAAGCTTTTTTGCTTTATAGAGATCATTTTTTGCCCTGTGATGTTGTGCACTGAAGAGGGTGTCGGAGATGAAACCGAGGAGTTATTTGCTTGGGGATATCAGTGCTCGCGGCTATCGTTGGGCGGTGTGAAATTGAACCTTTGAACCCCTTCAAATCGGGTTCGATGAATTTTGATTGCCCAGAGCAAGATTCGAGTGAATATTAGACAGATGTGGATTTTATGGATTTAGAAAACATGACTTTTTTTTCAGGATTTGGCTTTTGACTTTGCGGGTTCGTTGCCACTGTGCTAAATCCATGCAACATCCATGTTTCTTTGTGTTCGCATCACAATGCGGTTTCTATTCTCTGTTGCTTACTTTCCGGAAGCTTTTCCTGGACACAAAGCTCGAGTATCGCAACACAATTAGGGGTCTTTGCCCTGGAGCAGTGCTTGAAAGGAAGTCTCCTGAATTTAATATCAAGCCCACTCCGTTAGTCTACTAATAGAGAGAAATTTGAAGCGAAGGCAAAATTATCTCACTTCTAATGAAGAAGTGAACGCAGCTCAAAGCTCCGTCATAACGAGTCATTGAAATTCTTATACTAGCAATTTGCTGCCACCTTTATGAAACTCTATTATTAACCGTTTCCACCAGTCTTGAAAAATGTTAGTACAAATTGCGGTTCAAATAGTTGAAATTAATGAACTGGCTGCAGGCAGACAGCTCTGAAGCCCTGTTCAATTTCTATGGAGAAGCCAAACCATGGAGTGTAACTTGATCGTCTGAATCTACCCCAGCCCAGTCCAAATTATCAGAGCGTGTTTCCCTCCAAGAGTTGCTCTCGAAGGTCAATTTCGAGCACCTGGAGAGTAGCATAAATTGTTATCCAAAGACGGGTGACAGCGATCTCGGGCCTCACGCTTCCCAAAAGTAAATTAATTTCAGTTCTCTTTCTTCAGGTTTTTCAGGGAGCGACGAAATTCCTCTGGGTTTCTTCACGCACCACGTGAACCTAACGCGAGGGATATTTTCGGGAAAAAAAATAAACGGGACCCTGGAGACACGCGTGCGATAAACAACATCAAGAAATTTTTTTGCGATTCGTGTGATATCATGTTCCGGACTTTGGGAGAATGTGGGTATGTGTATAATATGTTTTTGACCAATATGCACGCCCCCCAATCAAATTTTATATACATCCTGTGAAATTATAATTGTGTTGTTATTTCTTCCTTCCTCCTCGAAAGGAAATAGTTGGATACGTTGCGGGCGTCTACTAGTAGAAACAGCTAGTGTGGTGTGAGGCGGAGAAGAGCTAGTAAGACACTTTAAAGGCGGAAGTGTATTTCGAGGATCGCAAATATTAAAGTATCCAGAGCCATCGAAAGCTCGGGGAGGTACTCGGCGAGACAAACAATGATATAATAGAAAAATGCGATCACTGCAAAAGCTGAGAGAAGTCGCGGAGTTCTGTTGACGAGAAGGGGTTGGGTTGCTTCATAGGATGTTGGGGTGGCCGGCTGACGAGAACTCCGAGTTTATAGATATAATAGAAAATAAGAAATCGAAGGATTTGAACAGCCGTGGTCACGACTACGACTAGTCTCACACGATCAAACTAAAAAATCTCCGTCATAGAGTAACTGGGATTCTAATCCTTCCTGAAATTATTGAGTGTCAATTAATAGTGCAATTTAAAGGCTTGTGGGGTGACAAATCAATAGCTCATTTGAAAAACTGTTTTCAGATTGACAAATCAGGGGCGAAAAGTAATAACCGAATGATATCTATATTCTGCCTTCATATTATTAGCAAATCGCTTAACGATCGGCAAAAACTAAAGGTTGATTTGATTTTACCAAGCTATTACTCTTATCTAACTAACTATAAGTCACGTCACAATTTTTTATGGACTATGGCGGGTGGCTGGCGTGTCATGATATGCTAAACAACTTTTACCCTGACCGACGCGACGCCGATGCTGACGCCGCTAACACACCGAGTTAGACACGTAGAAATACAAGATTCTGATATTTGGAAGATGTGAATATGCCCCATATTTGATTACTCTCGTTTTTTATGTAATAATTCCGCAATAATTACCAGCTTTTCTGATGTTTATGAGTAATTGATTTTCGAGCTCTTAGTCAAGCGGATACTGATCGAATTTTCATTTTTTGAATCTACTGATAAGGAGGCTATAAAAACTTGCGCCAATTATTTGTAAAATTAATCTCTTTCAGAGCCTAGTATTAACCTATTTACTTTTAATTAACGCTCCGGTTAATGACAGTGCTGACGCAATATCGTGCTGCAACTAACGGTAGGCAATGTAGCTTGAATAATCTACATATTATAATTAGTTATTTTTTCACGAGATTCGGGTCTGCTTGCGTTTGCAGAAAAAATAATCTGAAAACTTGATAAGAGTACCGTAAATATGTACCCATGTTGAATTTCACTGTGAAAACTCCAAACGAAATGAACAAACAAATTGTACTTATCAAAAATGGATCCGAAAATAATTTTGTAAAAATAACAAAGTGGAATTCTATACGATACGATTTAAACATGCCGGCGTTCTGCTCAATATTAAATATCCTGGCGATGAACATTTCGTCTAACCATCTCAGCCCAGACTTTTTCACCGGTTAAATCGGCCGTAAATTATCTTCGTAAATTCAGCGAGGTAAAAGCAATAGCACTTTGTCAATTTTCGCGATAATAACGAGGTATGGTGCTCTGGCACTTTGCACTTATTCATTTCAGCCCCGTTACTGATCGTGAACGCGTCTGTCTTGGTTTGTTAAAAGTCATGACCGGGGGTCTTCTCGCCGATATCTTTAACCCTCTTGTTGTCGAATGCGAATACCTACTCGACTGAGTCTAGACTTGACTGAAATTCGTCCCAGGAACTCAAGGAGTGGCTTCTGCTTCGACGAGATAAATACTCTTGTAAACGTGCCGTTTTACGTAACGGAGCTCACTATCCTTCGACGAGGGTGTTGACGATGGGCAATCTAACTGACGATGAGACTCTTCTTCGGTCACCCTTACAGCAGCCACTCAAATGTCAGAACGTTAAGTGTCTAGATTAAAAGTGACTGACGAGTACCGATGAGCTTGAAGATACTATTGAATATCTAGATAATTCATAGAAATGTGTCAAGAACGCCCATATCCTCGAGTGTTTTAATTATGAGAAAAGGGGAGAATCCTATTTCTTGCAGGAAGCGAGAATTGAGACGGTATAGCGAGTTGTTTCAATTTTTTGTGGTTCGTCAAATGGTTCAGAGTGATACTGCGGCTCGTCTTAAGGATCGTCTAAGACCCAACGTGAGAAGAGATGCTTTGATCTTTCGAGTAGCGAATGAACCTCGCTTTAAAGCTGAATGAATGCTCACGCGCATGGTACACGGCCTCATCAACAACCCAGGCTTGAACCCTTAGCTCAGAGGAATTATACGAAGTTGTGAACCTTTCCACAACTGGGTGCATTCCTCGATGATAAAATAAAAAATAGCCCATATGTATATCTAGGTGGTGTGTGAAATGCGGGGATAATCTTGACATCTTCTATACGTTTAATCGTGGGTATGTACGAATTAAAATGACTTTCATGGTACGTTTTACAGTATCTTGATTATCTGTATCAGAATAACGGTCTTGTCGTCACTATTATACAGCTACTCTATTCTACCTTCCCTAGTTTGCAAAAATCTAAGACTGAAGAGGTAAGATTGTGGATATGCGAGCCAGATGCCAAACTGAGACTCGTGTTAAGCCTCGGTCGAAGGGCTCAGTGGCGATACGGAGGACGTGCAATACCCTGAAGTGGGGAAGAAATATGAGAAGAAAATGACGAAGAAAAATAATAAGAAGTGGACGGAGAGAAGAAAAAAAAAAAAAAATACGAGGGGGCCGCGTAGACGAGAAAAGTTTTCTTTATTTCGATAAAAATTCAAAGCCTGTACATCGGGGATTAGAGTCGCGGCTAGTTTTGTCTAGAACCGGGTAACCGAGGTTGAAAATATTCTAGAACAGAAATAAAGGGAAAGCAAGAAAGAGGATAAAAATTGGTAAGATTTAGGAAGGCTTTGGCCTGCGGGAAACAAATGCGTATGAAGAAGCTGCTAATGGATAACCCGTGGTAAATAAAACTCGACTAATTTGTTGATTGGATTAATCGGCAATCGACCAACGCTTCTATCTATTCTATAGATGTATATTTTGATTGTACGTATCCTGAGTTCAGCCTTGCTATAGGACCGAAGTAATTCTATTTGCCAGAGTAATTGGCTGCATTCATCTGATAACGACGTAATTCCATAATTCGATTTCACCCAGGCCTCCAAGGATGTTAGATGCACGAATAACACCACAGTTCACTTCTTACGGTCTAGTCATACCATCATGTTTCATTTCACACCTGGATTCAAAAATGTGGAAAAGAGTGCCGATCAGGAGTTAAGGAATGAAGCAATTTGTATTCCCAAAATCCCGAGATAATATGATAATGAATTTATTTTTCTGAATTAATTTCATCAACGAGTTGCAAAATCAAGGCAATTGTATTTTCCTACAATCAAGGACTTTGGTTATTTCATTTGAAACCCGAGTGAACGGATTGTTTGCCCATGTAGTACCTACGGTCCGCCAGAGGCAAGAAATTCTGTATTTATTTTCTGAATCCGTGATTACTAAACGTTGTAATAAACAGAACAATACTTTCGTACAATTCCAAATACAAATTCTGATATTTTTTCTTGTTCCTTTTTTTGGATTTTCGTTTCTCTAATTTGTTATGACAGCCAATATAGTCTATTAATAAGTGCCAAGGTATACACACGGTGGACGACGATCCAGCACCGTTAACGGTACGGAAGATTGCGGATATTAAATTTCGCACTAACCGGAAATTGATTTCTTTGCCGAGTCAAGAATCACGATATTGATCGTTTTCAAAGCTGCAGGCCAAGTTGAAAAGAAGAAATGAAAAATGGATAAAAATTAACGAGAAGCTATCCTCTGCAGCATCCCTCTTAGGCTTCCAACGTATGCCAATAATCAACGAATTGAAAGGATCTTACTATAAAACTTTTCTTGGCTCATGAAGTACCCAACTCCAATTTGGGATTTAAGACGCGGATGCAGTACAACCGATTTTTGATTCTTGGCAATTCTCCATCGCGAGTATCAATTCTCTTGATAAGTTAGTTGATAATCTTCAGCCCAGCTCTGTAACAATTCTCAAACTTTCGTAAACTTTTAGATAGTTAAAGTTGATAATAAAGTTGGCTTGTAACAACCCTTCCAAATTCAACCCTAAAGCCAGATAAACTCATGGGATTAATTATACGTAGCTTTATATAAAGCAGTAGACGCATATTGCTTTTAAATCTACCTAATGTAATCTATTCGCACAAAACCACTCCTATTTAGTAAAAAAACTACCTGAAATGCACGCAAATACAAAAAAGAGGGTTAGTAAAAAGGATTCTTATTTTTTTGGCAAAAATCATTTCTGCACAATTGACCGATTTATAAATTCTTGGACTTTATAGTATCTTCGAAGTGAAAGTTCTCCCATCTCTGAATGGAGAATGCACCGTAATCCTAGGGCAGGGATGATAGTGGAGCAGTGAAAGGATTAGTGTATAATAGCTGTAGGTCAGAGTTACAAGAGCTTGTGGTGAATGATCAGTTTCCAGCGAATATAGTTAATCAATCGGCGTTTGTTTGACCCAAACGGTCAACGGCAGACCGCAGTAAGTTCGTTGTAAAACAGCCATACATATGTATCATGACGATGAATTCGCGGGTGTAAAAACTGCTGAGTCTTCGGTTCGCGTGGTTGTCACGAAATTGCGTCAACCATCCCATAAACACGCGACCGTAAACGATCAACTTCCCTTGTATCATGTTCGTCTTTCCTCCCTCTCTTCCTGCCGGCTTTCCATCCTTTTTTTCCTCATCTTCTACTCTGTGAAAATTCTTGTCTGACCACCGAGGCAACCTCTATAACGCTAAGGTATGGCACAAGACAGCCTAGGACATAAGTAAGTGCACCTACGTATATCGTAAGTCCAATTTAAGTGGTCCATAAATCAACTGCCGGATGCAGCAGCTCGTAGTTTTCCTCCGGCCAAACTCCCTGATTTTCGAATTCATTCGCGTAAATATTTTTTCATTTTTATTTTTGACTGAAACCGAATCAACGATTCGATTGATTTTGCATTTAACAATAGAACGAATCTGAGAACTGTTCATGGGTATTTAGGTATAGCCATGTTGTTCTCTCTTTACGTGCTCTGGCTGGGTCACGAGGCGATCGTGAAATCCGGGTCCTTTTAGAGGGGTATAAATGTCGCTGGACCATTACCTGTTTAATTATTCTCCGTAGAATTCAAAGCCGAAATGACGTTCCGTGGTTGAGGTAAATGTCGTAAATCGGACAATAAATGAACAATTCAGAGTCTGGACGAAGTGAAGGGTTGTTTTTTTTTTGTTTTTTAATTTTAAAACCTGTAGAAACATACCATTCTCGTATTTTATGATTTTTATTATATCTACGTATACGTACGTAATTGTAAACGCGCCTGAAAAGAGGGGCGAAGTACATAAATTGTTTAATATTTGAGGACTGAAATTCACCGCTATTGTTGGTGAAGCTTTTTTCGGCAAAAATTGAACCTCTGAATCGAACAGTTCAACGATTACGACAAACTCCTAACACATACTGTGATACGTAACAAGGTTCACTCAAAATATATTTTAACCCCCTTTATTTCAGCTCGTACAAAGTTATTATCACACCACGTACCTGCGTCCCCCCGAAACAGCTTTGAACGGATAAAAAGCAGGGGGAGTATAAATTTCATGTAAAAAATTGAGGAATTCAAAGTAACCATGTAATGACCAATTTTGAAAATCCACCCTCTGCTCGCTCTGGTCTTTATCGACGTTACTAACGAACCATAAGTCGCTTTTCCAAACCAATACTCTGTTCGGACCAGTAAATATCAGCATCTATAGGCTGCACTTGATTCACAGCCTGCGGTAGTAAATTTTTTCCTTTTTTTTTTTAATATATTTTTCGTGACGTTTGACCTGCTTCCTCGCCACAGTGACGTCACAACCAGAAAATGTCAGATCAATGGTCCCGCGTCGAGAGAAAAACCTCCACCTCTGAAACAGCCCAGTAGTTATATGTATAGGCATGTATACTGCATATACTAACAATCAACTCACAGACCTCAAAGCCGGTCAGGATTTGAGTGAACCAACCCTCAGATGACAAGTATGACTCACGTGGATTTTACAAAAGCAATTAGTCACTAGTCATTAATTAGCATTTTATATATCATACGGTACTTTATTCGTTCCGTGATTACGTGATGCGAAATGAAAATTTAAACTGGTCAAAGTATGAGGGAGGGTGCTGGTCAGCTCAGCTGCTCGTTAGCGTTTCTGCATGAATCCTATCAACTATCCATAATAATAGTATAATGATCAATTTCTCGTATAGGTACATATATCCGGCATATATGCACGTGGCATCGCACGTATCAGGATATAATCTGAACTTTCAAAACCGTGCAAGCGTGTAAAAGAGCGTTTCACATCAGTCGGACTGACGGAACAACGACAACCCCTATTCGGAGAGGAAAGAGAGGGCGAATTCCACTCGAGAAGAGGATTTCGGTCCAAAAATAGAACGCGACACATAGCCAGGGGAATATATAGGTATGGGTACACGTATATCTAGACTTCTGTATAATACATACGTCATAGATACTAATACCTACGCCTACGTAGGCGGGTAAAGTCTTTGGATGTCAGAATTTGTCACCCTGTGAATGCGTGTATACGTATGTATACAACACCTTTGAAAATGCTCGCGGGTAACCGGGATGGTTACTTTTTTATATTTTTCATTTTCCTTGTCTTTTCTTTGCACAAAAGTGAGAAGACATTTTCAGGCCAAAGGACCGACTGTACGTGCCCTATGGTATATCCTTAGGCAGAGACGCCTCGCAAATTCTCGGTGTTAAGTTGTATACCTACGGTAGCTCGTTTTTCTCCTCATTTTTGGTCGATGGCTTTTTTTCTCAATTCGCAAACAAAGAGAAGAGGCTTCCATAGTTACGAATGCACTTTTCGCACCCATAAAAAACACGGTCAATTCGTTTGGCTCCAATTTTTTATATCTGTCTGGTTACGCGGGCTGATAAAATGGCCAAAAATTTGACCCCGCGAAGGGAGGTAAATAGCAAAATATCTGGGAGCTTGAAACGGTCATTTTTTATCTTGTAAAAAAGGGTGCCGTATTGTGAAAAGGGATTTAGGGTTCTATGATAACCGAAAACGAATAGAATGATAAAATCAGCGAAAAAAAATTATAAGGGAAGCATCGTGGTAACTGATTTAGCGAAAGGGGACACCGTGCGATTTTCAAGAAATGAGAACCCCGGTCGTGACGTCACACAGACCTTAGTGACGTCACAGGAGCGTTCGATACACCGGAGTTTCGTGGTGGGGATGTTTAACGGAGATAAGCGACAAGAGAGAGATAGAGACAAAGAGGTAGAGATAAAAAAAGGCAAAGAACGTATGAGATGAATTAATCTGAAAGAAAAAAAAAAAATACTATTATGGATTATTCGATTCAAATGGATGAACGGAGCGATTGGAATAATTTCTCTTTTGGACCTAATGAGGGATTAAGAAAGATTAAGAAATTTCAATCAAATTCATCAGCTGCTACGTAACTCAACGCCTCTCTGCAATCCCACCGCCCAATTGAGAGAACAACTAATTAGCATGATTTCAGAATTCCATCGCGTATGATCATCTGTAATTTTCCCATTCTCCCAATCACGATGAAATGAATTGGTCAGTTCATTTCCAGGATATAATGATGTTCTTCCGATTGATATTACCTAGTTATCGTCAAAGCATGTGATTGTCCACCTACGGTCTGACCGCTAGATTACGTTAATCAGCTAATAATAATAACGTCGGAAATATATATCAGCACGTTTTGTGAAGTAAAAAGTGTGTGTCTAACATATATTACGAAAACGAAGACAAAGAAGAAGAAAAGGCCCAGCGAATCTTCCTGCTCTCGTGTCCGTTGTGATTTTCAATTTCACGTCACTACATTAATTTCTTACGACGGTACTTCGTAACAAAAGATCTTCACTCACGCGACGAGTAACAGGAATGACACAAAAAACTCATAACTCTTGCCTTCGAGCGACATCAGTTATCAAGAATTCTTTTCCAGGATACATCTACACAGTGTTCTTGTTATGAGTAGGTCAAAAACAGAACGAAAATTTTCATTCAAAAATCTCAAACAATTTCTAATAGTTTTTTGACCCCGTTCATGGGGGTCATTGTGACTAATAAACATTCATCTAAGCTATATCCACCCTGTCGATTTGTAAATCAATTATTTATGCATTCGAAATGCACATTGGAATAAAAAAAATGTGCATCCTGTGACTGATTTTATCATTCAAAGTTTTGAATCGCATCTCATCAGTTAGAAACACCGTTTATACAAGGCAATACCTACACATGTACATATATACGGATATGCGAAAATACAGTCGTTGCCAAAGTTCTGAAACACCTTGGGCTCACCCAGGTGTACATATAGGTATATAAGCAGCGGTGATTTAAATAATCAATGCGAAAGCGCAAGGCGGATACTATTCCAAAGAATTCGCAGCGATAGATCAATGAATGTCTGAAAAGGCCAGAGCAAAATACTCGGATGCAGGTATATACCCTTGCACGTATTTTACTCGCATTATATACTCCGTTCGTGTAGAAGTTCATGGGTACAGTCATTGACTAAAATGGCTAAAAGTCTGTCAGGTATACTGGCGATGGAAGATAAGCCCCAGGTTATTTTTTTGAATATATTTGAATTTCCCTTGGTCTGAGGGTACAGGGAAAAATCAGAGCTATCTGTTTTTGGCAATCACGAGTGAAGGGATAAAAGGAAAATTTGCTCCTTCAAAGATAACAGAAATCTCTAGACAAAAGATGCAGCGAGCGATGCTAGTAGTCACCTCAAACAGCGAGGCCGATGAGATCTTGCTTTGATGATCTAGGTATCCTGCTGTTTGAGATGCGAGGCAGATCGGCCGCAGTGCGCCATCCTCACCCTCGACCCCGGGGGAAAAACTCGAGGAAAAGAGTGCAGAGTGACGCCCCCCAAGCAGCCGGCTGATCTCTCGCACGTCTTTCACCTCTATTTCATAGCGATGCTAATGTGTGATTCGAAATTCAAAAACCAGGCAATAAAATCCCGTACCCTTCCGAAATCAATTATACTACCGTTCCTTGTATTCACAAAAAAAGTTGTTGTTATCATTTTATGTTGACGGTCCTGAATCGATTATTTCCAACTTCATCTCTTGGCATTAATTTGAGTCTCGTACATACGTATATATGTATGGCACTAAAGTGCAGCGAATTTGGGTTGATAATTAATTCTGCAGCATTGCGGCAATGACATTATACCTTGTGATATATATTATAACGTCCGTTTTCTGAATGTTATTTTATACACGTATATGTACGCGGGTGGTAGCTGCTTGAGTACAGTTTTGCTGTTATAGATGTAGCTAACGGATTAAATGAAAACAAACAGCCTCCATAAAACGCTAAGTTAAATTAATGGAGTAACCTTGCACATGTATCAAGCCATGTAAATTAGACGTTTCGATGAAAATCAGGTCGTCCCAGACATTCCTATGCGTCCGTATTAATAAAGAGACGTTATTTCGATTGTAACAATTGGCAAGCCGACTGGCTATATCTGGACCGAAATAAATTTTTATTTCAAACAACTCCAGATCGTTAGACCTTAGGAGTAAAAATTGTACATTGATGTATATGTTGATGTGTATCATTTTTTCCCGATATTGATTTGCCATTCCCTCGGGATTCAAACAAAACGATGATGAACAGCTGCAGTAATCTTCCTTATCGTTAGACAGATCCAGCTAGTGCTTCCATCCCACTAATATCGTGAGCTAAATATGAAACGGTAATATTACAGGTACATTTTAGGTCCGAACCCATGGGTTGTTGTCCATGCTTGTTGCTCTGCCAGTAAAAAAGATTCCGCGAAAATAGTGACGTTATCCCGTCGGTCGGTCCCGATCTGCAAATGAAAATATTTCCAAATTATTATATAGAAATTACTAGAAAATTTTTAAAAAGTTACCTCATTCAATCAGTTTAAAAATTACCATAGGATAAGATCTGCCTTGTCGTATAAATCCTTTTTGGGCATTAGATTTCCGTCGATATGTTACCAACGTGACTATAAATTGACGTTTTTATCTAGTTTCAATTTAAATATAAGAATTTATTTATTTTTTCTGAATGTCACCATGTCGTTTATTGATAATTTATCTATTAGTATCGTCATATGAATTAGACCGTAGCTGACGCTCTAGTATATTTCATGTAGATCCTTTTGGGTATTAGATATCCGTCGATAAGTTATCGACTTGATCAATTAACGCCCCGATCCAGTTTTAAGTTAAATATAAGAATTTATTTATTTGTTACTGAATGTAATCGTTTGGTTTATTGAAAACCAGTACCATCGTACCAATTAGAGCGTAGCTGACTCTGCAGTGGATTTAATATCATTAATGCAAACGATAAACAGCACTGTCCTGCATCATCACGTGTATAATGTTTCTTTCGAGCAAGACTTCGCGTATCATCATCATACGCGTTGACATGAGCTGAAGAAAACTGCGTACTCTGCATAATTACGTGTATCTAAGATACACGTACATTCAGTTAACATTGGCACGCCCATAGGTATATAATAATATATATCTCCGCTTCTAATTTCAATTTCAAACTGAATATGTCTAAAGAATTTATTATTTACTATCCCAACAACAGATACCTATCCCATTTTACATCGAAAATAAATTCAATATCGACTCGTCTATTATAAGGCTCGAATCTCTCCGTATACCACGTTTGGCTTAACAGTTTTAAAAATTACCATTTTATATTTCGACAATACCGAAAACATTTTCACGTATATTGCGAATGGTAATTTATGGAGTAATGGGATGGGAGCTGGCGTATGCCAATCAATGAATATGACAGTGGTGGTGGTGGTAAGAAAAAAATGAAACTCAATAATATAAAGATAGCCTTATAGAGTTAAACGGCGTTACGTCATCTGTGGTCAAACAATGGTACAGCTACACCCAGCAAGCGATTTATCAATCACTACCAAGCGAATAAACGAATGTGGGCTCACTGTACCCCCACACTTATAAGGGAGTTACGACATTAACGAATCTAACATCAACGCTTGATCTAAACGCAACGAAGATTTGTTGCCGTCTGATTAATCCGTAATTACCTGAGTTTAACGGCTGTTGAACTTAATGCTATATAACTGGCAATTAGTCGGGACTCATACGCGCACTCAGCACTTAACAATTTTCTCATTAATATCATCAGAATTCAAAAAGATTATTTTTTATTCTCTTTTTTAAATCGATAGCGAACAGATTGAAAACTCGTTAATTAACCAGCTCTAATTACCTTGCCTAGAATTCCGCCTCTTTTAGAATCGTTAGAATAGCACAAAACAATGAAATTCATTATTCTGATAGAAATTCAGCAACCCGCCTATACAGCTCCAAGGATTTTCGAATAATTGAACAGTTTTAATTAACGAAAAATTCTTAATCTCATTGACGAAACATGGGAATATAAATTCGCAAATAAACTATCGCACAAGCGATCGTCGTCGATAAAATAATAAGATTAACGAACGGCGGTCCAAGACCAACTATAACTGGGCGTTTATATTCGCCGCCTCGATGCAGTGAAAGCGCGTAGGTAATGACCGTGTAATGATCAGTGTCTTGAAAATCAGTCGCCTTATTATAATTACAATAATTATTATTCTCATTATCCTCATCATAATCGATCTCTCGAGAATAGACAATGAAAGATGCGACAAAAATGTCGCTCGATTTACGCTGTAATAACTGTAATCTAAAAATGAAATCTCTCTCGCTGATTCTGTAAAGAATTTGCACTGACATTCGGTGAGATATAACAATTCGTACATGAGTCATACACCTATACGTATATAACTGATCTTAACACAACCGAATCTATATTTTCTCATGATTTGAATGACGCCGTAAGTAGACCTGTCTCTTATCTTCATAGAGTCATTTCGAAAAGCAACTATTCTCACGGTGTGAAAATATCTCAATGAATCTATATCGCATATGATATCACGATAACTTGTTTAATTCTGATTTTATAGCAGAATAATTATTAACACGGTCGTAACACCGGCTTAAGCATGATTTACGCGGTATATGTGCATGTGTAGGTAATTTGTGTGATATATGTATATACTTGTTACTCGCGCCCCGAACTCTGGCTAAATTTGGATCAGACGCATGGCGACTTCGTTCCAGTGGATAAACGGTTAAGAGTTCCAGTTTCCGTCTTGTGCTTTGCCAACGTCCTCTCGTAAACCGAGATAACTTGATCATCTTTTCACCACGCACTTAACACTTGAAATTTATATCTTTTTATATACATATATATATATATATATATATATCCAGTTGCTAAGACTTGGGAAAATTTTCTACGATAAACTTTGAACGAAATTAGTTAGTATGATATTGTATCAGCAAAGCTCGAGGTCGATAAAGTACGATATCATATTGTAATGAAATTCTAACTATTGTATATCGTAGCTTTCTCAGAAGACGGGATTATCCGATGGTGTATGTTTTTATTTTTTCTCCGACATAGATACCATCGTTGTTCCTCATTGATTTGTTGTAAATATCCCTAGTACAGGTAGGCATGTGTACGTAGTAGATACTACGTTTATTGAAATCAAGTGGATTTTATCAACTGCTTGAAAGTCATTTATCTACACAATTTCCTGAATAAAAATACCCAGATATATTCAAGCCAAGGAAATCATTACAGTATACACTACTTACAATCCCCGGTTCTTGATTACACCGTTTTGTCTAATGACAGGAAGAATAACACCGTGCACAGCTTTTACTTTCGATTTTCTACAACGTTCTATATAATACGTATTATGTTATTTATACTTATAACTATACCTATATCTATATACCCTACGGTCACGGAACAGTAATTCTACAAATCAATTATAAAATATGTAATAAGTGATAACTATACCCACATGTGTCGCTGAAATATTTTTTATTATTATATGATTCGTTAAGTTTACAACGATCGTTCTTGTATATAATCGCAGAGTGCACTTAGATACACACATCTGATAGAAAATATTTCAAATTAAATCTTTATGGACTATATATAACTACAGTCTAGTTTCAAATGGGTTTTACATTTTATATTTTATTTGCCTATATTCTACATGCTGCAAATATATTTCATAAAGGCTATTGTTCCGCGACGATTTCATACTCGAATTGAAATTAACGAAACGAGCCAACTCAATGTTGGTCACTTTTTGCGTACAACTTATTTTTCGATCTTCCATTTTTGGTATCGTGCCGACATTCGATGCGCAAAAAGTTGAAAAAAGAAAGAAAGATTGAAACTTTCTTCGAAATTTATTATCTCGTAGTATATTTTTACAAACAAAATATATGTACGTGCATAAATATATCAGAAAGCGGATTGTTTGCACAAAGCTTGAAGAAATAATCAGCGAATTATTTTTTTTAACTTTAATGAATTACGCGATTCCCACATCCTCCTCGACTCGATCTATAGACGAAGAAATAGAACCAAGAAGATACGTAATCGTCATAATCTCCGTTCCTATAGAATTCCTGTTAACCCGAAGACGCATTACGCGGTTAGTTATACAGAATTAAATTTCACATCAAGTCCAGCCCTTCGTTGTAATTAGCTAATGACTAAAGTTAGTCTATAAGTATACACGCATACGTATGTACGTATACACCCACATTACATCGTATAAATGGACATATATACATATTATACATATACTTCTCTCAGGCACGTCCTGTTTCATGTGAGTCAAGCAGAGTCCCCGTGACTTGAGTACGCTACGACAACGAGTTTAATAAACTTTACGAAAACACTATGGAACTGCTAAGCCACGCGAAATCCACATATATATATATATATATACCAGTAAATCCTTTGTCTCTTTCGTGCAATCGGGTCAATTTTATCATTAGTTTTCAGAAAATAACACACACGTAGGTACAGTGTAGAATGCTGACGTTTTTATTTCCACAAATTTCCCTGGTGCATGTATATTCATTATTCACGGGATTTTTTGGCAACGTGGAATAATAAACGAGATCAAACGGCTCAATTTTGGCACAATTATTTTAAAAATTTACGGTTTCATGTTTCCAAAATTTTGAGTCTACTGAGCGAAAAGCATTTCCCGATTTACTCCTATTCGTTGATTATCACTGATTTGAAATTCATTCTCTCTGCAGTAGCTAACCGAAAGATATACCATATGATCGTTCTCAAAGATCAGCCTTTTATGTCTGCGTTGCCTAAAAATTCATTTTATAGTTGAAATAACCGCAGGCGTGGGTATAGAGTGTATTTGATTTTCTTGAAAAACCTATAAAACTATTCTTTCACCGAACCAATTAGACCGCTGGCTACAATATGATATTTTCAACTCATCCATATACCCCCATTACTAACCGCTATAAATGCATCGCGTATGTATATGGTCGCAGTGAAGGCAGCTGTAAATTATTTTTGAACGTCAGTGAGTCACTGCAACGACTTAAAATCTTATACTTATATAGTAAACCTGTATGCGATTAGAAGACGAAATAAAATATCGCCGATAAACATAGTTAAGAATTTGAATTAGTTTAAATTATACATCAAGATGTCACACAATTGTGTGCCAAGAAATCAGTTATACACCTTTAAAAAATATCATTTTCACTATCAATAGAACAGCTAATTTTATCAAGGCGAAAACAGAGAAACAACCAAGAACAATGAAAAATTCTTAAAGATCGACGGTCGTGAAATTTTGTTGAAGAAAAATTTTCAAAGAAAAAATATTTTGGAGGAAAAAAAAAAAATAATGTTATCAAATTTCCGCCCCAACATGCGTTATTTTTTTTTAGGAAAAACCTTGCGGATAAGAATGTCGTACATTGATGTCATACACATGTGATGCGTTGTTACACATATAGATCTTGAAGCGCCGTCAACATCGTCGTCGTTGGCGCCGTCGATGACACACGGTTCACTGCCATTCTGAAAACCTTTTACGAAGAGTTAGTTTTGCGAGCAGTGATGTGCATCAGGCTGACCTACCAACGTTGCTATATAATATGCATCCATGCATGCAGATTTGCGACATCGAAGATGATTACGGTTCATTGATAATCTATATATAGGTATACAATATTCATGCAGGCTTTGAGATCTCCGCAAATCCTTCAACGTTATATTATGATACAGGGTGCAACAAGCGATGGAAATTATTTGATTCGTATTATTAAAATAAGAAATGAAAGATTTTCATTTTCTTTTCACTTTTCTACAAAATAATAATTCACAAAATTGACGAGATATTTGTAACGAATGCGAATTGCGATGAAATTAAATTCATTTATGTTCTCTATACAGCTGACCCTATAGACGTATAATAAGCGTGAGTAAATCCATGGTATTGTCCTCGATCTCTATAAAACAGTTTTTTTATTTTTATTTTTACTTTTTGTTTGTCTCTCTTTACCAATTCGAACAATAAGAAGATCCGCTAATACGTCGTCGCTTCAAGATGTACCATTTGATAGCTAAACTCCCCTCGTACAGTCATAGCTGGTTTATGGTTTGTGCGGTGTCGCTACCGTGTTGATTTAATGCCGTCGCTTCTGGAAGTACTTTCAAATTGAACTAGAGTTACTTTGCAGGGTTACCTGACAATGTTTTCTTTAAAGTACTCGGCTGCAGACCCTTTTGATTCTCACTTTACTCATACTACCTATATAACTAGGTATACCACATAACTGTGCCGACCCCTCTTAGTAATTCGCCACCATTTGACGAGCTATACACGAGTGAGTGTTTAGCTTTCGCTGCAGTTTTCACATTCTAAAATGGTATTTCCAAAATTATAATAATAATTATTATTATTATTATTATATTGACACTGATTTTGAATAATATTGTTATTATTCCTCGTTTGTTCTACCCACGTGAAAAAAAGAGATGAAAAAAAAAAAAATTAATCCCACTTCTCCGAGGTCAAGAACTTCTCTATGATTATTATTAATGTTGATAACTTTCTAGAGCGTTGAACGTTCGACTCGCCTTTTACTCGGTGGTTATAATTATGCTAATCAATTCGAGGTTGATTGCACTTTTACAATGTGTATATAGTATATCGCTCGGTAGTGAATGGTGCAGAGAACTGTAACTTATATTACTCAAATTCATACGAATATTTTATCTAACGTAAAAGTTTAACGAAAAACGAAAAATTTCTTTAATTTATCCTTTTAATACTTAGAAATTTCTTTCGAAAGTTTTTGGGAAAATCATTAACCCATTTGAAATCGAACTCAATAACGGAGATTCGTCGCATACTGCATGTAGTAACGGGCAATATTTGACTAGGCAGATCCCATCGGTTTTAATCATAAATTTTTTTATTGTTTATTAGTTTTCTCCACCGTAAAATTCACGTGATTAGTTTTACTAGAAAACCGGAGCAGCAGCAGCAGCTATATCTAAGCTACGTGATAACCGAAACGAAACTAATTGTAAATAAGACGCTGCACATGCACCGCTCCGTCAGTTTTCATTCACACGTAATTTCTCGGTCACTGCCTCGTTCTTCGACAGATCTTTAATGTCACTACAACCGCCGCGCTGCGCCGCGCTTTCATCCGATTAAAGATCAAAATCCATTTAGTTTAATGAATATTTTCTAAATTAATAAATGATAGATATATCATTTAATTAAAAAACAAACTGTCATTTTTTTTCTATCCAATCAATAATGGTGATAATAATAATTTTAATACTAAGCTCTGAAAATCATTGAACTTTCATAAAAAGCGAATAAAAATGAAACATAAAAATTCTCAATTTCATTTTACTCCGTTAATCAGCTTTGAAATCAGGGCGAGGAGCGAGAAGAGCGAATAATAATATCATACAGGGTTAGCTGCTGTCGCTGTTGCTGTTGCTGCTGCTGCTGCTGCAGTGGGGATAAAATCAGTTGGTTCAGTGGGTCTGAGCGTCGTTCTATACACGCTGCTTGTTAGTCGCTGGCTGCACGCCCGCCACGGATGACGGTGAGGCGGAGGCTAAATATTTTTTTTTAACAAAATATTGGACACGCGTTTGTTGCTAGTAGTTCATATTCTAGAGCAATGTGTGAAATATCGTCGTGTAGTAGTATGTGACGAGTTCAGTGCAGTATCATTAAGTACGCGTGTAAAGATTATTCATCGCTTTCTACGAATTATAACGAGAATATTTACGAGTGATTTTGTCAAAAGTGTCAATGATCCAGGATTACTATAAAACTATTATTTTCATCGAACAAGTTAAACGTGAACGGTGATAGTCGATTCTAGACACGTGATACATACGCCGAGTGAAGTTGATATTAGTGTCGCGATTGTTTACTTCAACTTTTTCTTACACTTCCTTATTCGAGTAGTTCTATCATTATAATACTATAGATCTTCCGCGAGGGTTGATGTAACTGCGTATTGTCAATTTACTTTCGGGAATAGAGGGAAACTTCATTCCGTAATATTAATACCTAAAAATCAAATTTCATTTCACATTAATCTTAATATCCGACTCCATCGTGCGACTGTTCGCAACGTGACAACAATTCAATCGAAGAATAAATTTAAAATGAAAAGTTTCTACTGTCAGTGATCGTTCAAAATATCTAAATATATTAGAAAACTATTCTTATAAAAGAAAATTTGAGTCGAAATGATCGTAGTTAATCTGTTATAACGAAACGGCATACGGTATAGGGATATGACAGCCGTTGGCGCCCCTGTTCCAACAGGGTTTCGACCTCTAACGAACGTAATTGATGCAGTTAATTATTGAATCATTTAACTAATTGGGATTCATAAGTAAATAAATAGAGAAATTTTTATTTCAACAATTTGCGGGCGGTTTATTATACCGTTGATAAATTAAACAAAATAAAGACGTGAAGTTATAGTAATGATCATACTACACTGAACACAAGGAAAATAAAGAGGAATATTAGATCGTAGCTGATCCCTGCAACGTACAGCAGCGACCCAATTATACGAATAAATAAAAGGAATCAAAGGCGACAAATAGAGTGTATTCGTATGTGTAAATATCGATAGTATTAAACAATGATAAATCTGAATGGGAAAAACTAGGGTGTTTTCATATAGCTAAGGATTAACTGGATTAAAAATCACCAAGATGCAGATGATGGCGCCGCCTAAAGTTGTCGGTGTTTTATTAAAGAAACCCGGACAACGTGAAGAATTGCAGAATAATCCTAGAGTACCGCCGTTGGATCCACAGGAAATAAAGATTCGCGGTAAGCATATAACGTTTCTTATTATATACACCTATAATATGTGTGTGTACTGTATAAGCGAATATAGGTATACCTACCTGTATGATGTATCTACCGTCTAACGAACACGTGGTGAATATTTGACCGGATATTATAGCTCTACGTCTATAATACCTACTCTACTACCCTACCCTTGCGAATCGGCAGATGGTAATGATTAATCTTTAAAAGGGTCTTTTTTCTACCTTTCTTTCTTTCTTTCTTTTTTATTTTTCGTCGGGATTTATCATACCAAGACACGAATACTTATTCCCCAGTCGAAAAAAGGAAGGAATAGGGAAAATACATTACAACAATACAATTATATCTTGTTTATACACAACATAGACGATCTTATTCTGAAAAATAATGTAGGATAGGTTTTTGATCAGTTTCACGTAATCGGTTACACACAATGTCTATTTGTCCGCGATGACTCGAGTGTGTAAAATTCTTATCTTTTCAAATGATTAGTTTCTTGAACTGATAAGCGCGGTGATTGATGAAAAAAAAAAAAAGGTAATGCGTAAAACCTTGCCACTACCTCATCCCGAGGGATTATCTTGCTCGTTTTTTGGATAACTATATTGCGTTTTACTACATACTATAGGTATACATACATACAAGTGCGTAATTTATTTGTGGCATTGTAAAATCTGATACACTTACCCAACTTAGTCTCGATTGTGTACTTTTTGTTATATTGTTATTGTTATCATTTTTATTATTATTATTATTATTATTATTTGATATGGTATTATGAAGACTCTGATTCATTTCTGAGCATTATTCTGCAGGTGGTAGGAAGACGAGATATCTATATATATATATATCTTTAAACAGAATTGTCGATAAGTTAACCAGGTAACAAAATGCCAATGCCACAAACAGTGACATCTTAATATACAGAGATATTTTCTATACGGTAAAAAGTATCGAATTACGATTTGACCTTCTTCGATCATTATAATACCCATAAACCAGATGTACTTTTTTTTTCTGTTCTAGTTGAGAAAAAAAAAAAAGAAGAAGTTTATGCATTTTTTGAGTAATTTAAAAACTTAATTCATTCGAATTTTCTTATTTCTTTTGAGAGGATCTCGTTTTTTCTTTTATTATTTGAGACAAGGTGATAATCGCAACACGTTCACGTCTTTACGTTGAGGCCGGAGACATTTGGTCAAATAAATCGTGAAAGTATCCCGCCTACAATATTTTCTCTTCTTTTTTTTTTTTTTCTTACAAAAAGAATCTCTGTAAAGGTGAAAAACTGCCTATATCTGCCTCCACTGTACCGACAACAAAACCATTTTATATACCTAAGATTTTGGTTTAGCAAATTCGAAAGAAACTTAGGCATAGGCATAGGCATAGGCATAGGGCAAGGGGCCAGGGATAGACGAAACGCCACCCTGCGTGACAGCGCATATCCAATGACGAAAAAATCTCCGTGACCGTGTGCCTCACTCTTTGGCAGTGATTTACGACTCCCAACGGAGTATAATACGCGGACTATGCATGGCAGAGTTACGCATATACCTATGTCTGTGTATTTTAGTCTTTTGGTCGCTTCTTCGGTGGGTCTAATTCGAGTCGAACGAATGAATGGGTCAACGGTAGCCTAGGTTATAGACAGACGATAGATATACATTATACCTGCAGGCGAACTTTCGTACCCGCGTCTATATACATATTCACTTATTTATATCGTACAAATGTAATTATCAACCAGGATGTGTACACAACCCTTTCTATCCGTAACTTAACCACCACCCTGTCTCAGGTCAGATACTTATATTGTATATCACTGTTTAAGCGTGTAAGTTTTTCCGCCTTTGGAAATAATAGGGAGAGCGGGGCTCCAGGGATCCCTTCTCTTCTCTTTTACGTATTGTATGTATACATACCTATATACATGTTTTACCTTTATCTTATCTGATAATCTCTACTTATATCTGATCTTGTGGCAGCAGCTGTTTAGCTACTCTAATTCAGAGTTTAGAACGTAGATTATCTATGCATACATATACGTATGTCGTATGTATTTCCCTATATGCATTTTAATTCAACGAATACATACATTTTTTATTTATTCATTCAACAAGTGGGGTAAGACTGACCGGTGTCCATCTATTAATATTTGACCTCAAAGTTCAGCGTCTACTTTTTTCAGCGAAGGTAAAAAAAATTTTTTTAAACTGTAGAAAGTTTGAAAATCGCGTGAACCGGATTGAGAAGTTCGTCGAATTATATATAGAAAAAAAATTTCTCACGAGAAAATTTCAACCCTTTGGTAATAAAGCAAGAATAAAGGAAAAGATGAAATAAACTTGCGGAATTCAAGTAAAAAAGTTGCAGCTTTTCGCGTATACCAAAATTTTTATGGATTTTTTATTTAATGTTTTTTTTTTTTTGTTAATCGTGATAAATCAAGCTGCGATAAATTTTTATATTCTTGATTCATTTTACGACTTTTTATTCCGCGTTTTTCAAAGACCCTTAAAGTCGTGTGAAAAAGAAAGAGAGAGGAGACGTCGATCGTGGTTTACCTTGCCCAGGGTGGTCCCGCGTCTTTCTTACATTACTTTAACGATTCTACGCATTCTATACTCCACATGAATTCGAACGGTATGGTATCCCTATGGCTCTTTTAAAGTCTTAAATCCCTGGAGTGCCGTGCCAACGGGGCGTTTTTCTTCTCGTCTCTTATAGAGGTACCGTATACCTAGATATACCTATATACAGCCATACGGGTCGCCCCACGAACTTTAAGCCAAGTAAAGGTACCTACTTATACTTTCATCTCGACCATTTGATCCGTACGAAGGCAGGATATAGCTTTTACAATTTTTTCCACCGGCCAGTTCGCGAAACGTTAAGCGCGCCCATATAATACATCGTATTATGGTTTATACCTTATACTGACTACGTATACCATAGGGTCGGCTTCTGTTGACGCATTATGACCCTCTTATGCCACAGAACCATAAGGCTGCATAGTCGCATCGGTCCATATAAGTATAAGAAGTATGTAAGTGGGTACAGCATCGCATCTGCACACAGGATTTTTTTGTTTCACGGTGCCGGGTCGGAGTTCAGAATTTTTAGAAACTTTCAAGTTCAGAATATTGAAGTTCCAAAAGGTCGGAATGCAAAAAGCTCAAGACTCCGAAATTCCGGACCTCCAGGAGGCCCAAGGATCCAAAGATTTCGATTTTTTTCTCAGGGTGTAAAGAGAAAAAATAGTTTATTTTAATCGAGATCCTCTATGTCTTAAATAATTGATAGGATTTCTAAAATTTTTATTTATTCATTTTTTCCCGAAAAGTACATCTCAAGACGCTTAATTTGACCGTTTAATAGTTTCGATACGATCGATACAGCCCAAGTTGTTAAACACTGAATGAATACATGCGTAAATTTCAAATTCCGGAGTTTCCGCCGTTCGGATGTTTAGCTTTTGCGATTTTTAACCTCCGCGGGTGTTCTTTGTTTCAAATCTACTGAAATCGGTTATGTACACTTCCGGGCGAATACCTTTCTCAAAAACCCCGAATCTCTAATATTCAAATTCAGAATTTTGCCGGTTCGCTAAAATCGACTCTTCTTCGATTCCTAAGATCAGACGTAACAATTTTTCGCCACCGTATTAGCAGCTGATGAGAAAATTCTCACCCCTCGACACCGTGTTTCTCTGTCTCTCTCTCTCGAATCATCGATATTCGACACTCTATCAGACACTCCAGTGACTCCTGGGTATCCGAATATGATAGGCGATAACTGATACTGCAACGGAGCAATTCTATGCACGCTTTAAACAGCGGTAGACTAGGGTGTATAAATGAATTCCATTCGCCAGAACCGAATTGATTTTATCGTAGCCAACGACCACATATACACATGTTCACGGGACATATGTGTACCTACAGAACAGCGTGGAGACAGGTAACTATTTATGCGTGTTAAATTTATCGGCTATACAGCAGCAGCGCGACTAAACAGAGAAACCCCACTCTCTTAGTTAAAGACGCGATTTTTTATGAGCTTATCGATGATACTGACATACTATATTACCATTCCGCTATATGTAACGTAACGTCGATTGGGTAGCTGCGGCTAGCTTGTACCGCAGCCATACGTATGGCTGAAAGAAGAAAATGCAAATGTGTGCAGATATGTAAAATGTTAGGTCAGTCTCTGACATACTGCACTGACAGGATGTTCGGCGACAGGAAAAAAAAAAAAAATGGAATTCTAAAAGAATTTTGAATTTTCCAATCTGATATTGAAATTTTCGAAATAAATAATGGACACACGAGGATTTGCGATGGAAAATTATCCTTTCCAATTTTTTTTTTTCGTGTTTATCAACGTCGTGTATATCACGCCGATGATTTCACCAATCATCAACGAAACCGATTAATCGAATCGACGATAAATGAAAACCAGTCGGTGATAGAAGCGAAGATATTCAAATTTTATAATAATTGTAACTGAAAAAAAAATTGGGCTTTGAAAAAAATACTTACTTACTCGTTTCGTATAAGCAAATAGAAGTATTCGACTACAACTTCTCACAATCTGCGATCTATACACTCGCCATGTAGTACATAGAATAGTAATAGTATGCTACCGCGCAGCCTTCGCCTCGAAAACTAATCAAGCGTTACCTAAGTCGTGTGGTATACATTCGCTGATATATTTTTTGACACTTTAAACAGCCAGTCGTTCGTCTATTGCGAATCAGATGCCTGCTACAACCTCGAGTGGACATGGCATTACACGCTGAATAATCTATCCTCTCAGCCGTGACTGCAGAGAGCAGTCAACTTTTAAACTAATGCCTAGCTAGATGAAAGGCTTCCGTGTTACTAGTAGGCACATACGAATCTATGACACTGGATGACGTTGTTATTGATGTCTGAAATTAGTGCTAAGATTAATTTCGATTTTTTTTCTTCTCTTTCTACTGCAGTTTTTCTTTATCAATTTTTTTTTTCTTTCTTTTATCAAATCGGCGAGAATTATTGAGTTTTTCAGTTTTTGAATACAGTTACACGATGTGCTATGTTTATTGACATATATTTTTACGGCGTAAAAATAAAAAGTCTAATATATTCGTCTAGTATTATACTATATGTATATAAAAGACAACTAGTCTTTCCCGAGGCCACAGATATAGTTATTTAACCTCATCAAACGAATCTAATTGCCAAAACAAATTCCTTACGCCAATTGCCTCGTCGTTCACATAACTTTAAGATATTACAGTTCAGATGTCTCTCTTTTTAAACGCGATGTCATTTTTCAACTTTAGAATCGGAAGGGATCAACGAACTTTCTTCGCGGGGGTGATGTTGATTGTTTTAGTACGTATATTACCGTTTAGGGAATATATATATATATACATATATATATTTTTTTTTTAAACTTATCGACGTTGTACTGCACTCGTTGATCTTTGATCGTTAATTTTTCTTTATTTTTATCTCGTTTTTACAATCTGACAGAATCGCGTGACGAAACTTAATCCTAATGACGAAGATAACAAATTTAAGCATATATGCAAGTTCCTCGAAACGGACTGACAAATTTATTCAATTCTGACACGCGACGTGTCGAATTTTCTCTTCAAATATCGACGTGAAAATAGGTAGAAAATAGGTAAATAGGTGAATATACCTATGCATCAAAAAAAAAAAAAAGAAACGTTTTTTTCGAATTTTTTAAGAAAAAACTTCTCCGGTTTGTTCCACGTTTTCTTTTTTTTTTTTTTAATTTATAAACTCGGGGTGGATGAATAAAATTATATCGCGTATTGATCACTATCAACCTTTTAGATTGGAGCTGTTTTGCGCATGCACTGGTGACTACTCTTGTTTTCAAAACCGCGTACGTTTCGATATTGATTGAAAAGACTGTCAATCATCATTGTCTACTCGTTCGTTTACCTGATATTCCGATTGTTCGTTGAGTCAACGTTTGGTTTCGTTGAATAATGGAGTATTATTTTACCCAGAAAAAACTAAAAAATAAAATAAAAATTTCCCTTCATATTTACATCGCGAGACGATAATACGAACCGATAGACCATTGTTACACATGTACATACGTATATCTCATCAGAATATTAATGTATCGAAATTTCGTATAGATTGAAAAGTAAAATAAATTTGAAAAATATATTTACCACAGTTTACATACTTTTATGTGAAAAAAAAAGGGGAAAAGAAGATTTTGGCTTATCTTATAAAATGAAAATGGCACAATTATTCATGTCTAAATCGGTGTGCGGCACAACTTCCAATAGGCATCGAAGCAAAGGCATAGGTACTGGATTCATCCACGTGTGAAGACCCAGTGAAAGGCGGTAGACGGAGACGTCTGTGACCGACATCTGAAAATCTTAACCTATCGCATGGTATTATAATATCTGTTTAGTACCTCCTTGGCAAAGAGAATCTTCAACTCTGAAGCCTGAAGCCTGAAGCCTGAAGCCTGAACCACGCGACTAATCGAGTGATTCGTCTTGTTTGATCCAATGAAACCGTGCAAATGATTTTGCAGCGTTTGCCTTTAGAATATAAAAGCCAATTAATACTATTTTTATTTTACAATTAACGTCACTAACTCTGCAATAAATGAATTACGAAAGGTTTTTTTTTTTTTTTTTTTTATGATATAATTCTTTTTTTTTAAACAGTTATACAGCTTCAATTGCCATTGCTATGTACTCACTTATCTGTACCTACGTATGGAATTTTTACTTTACTATTTCATTTCAACCTATCTTTGAATTACTGAAATGTCCATACTTGACGGATTGGAAAGTCGCCGTGCATTCCACGATCATTTATACTTCGAGAGTTCATTTCGAAGGTTCGAGGCAGAAATTGTCCGCTACCTTACCTACTATTCCGCTATATCTACACTCGCCGTTAAACAAATCGTTGAATTATAGCCCGAAGTTGGATTTTCGTTCCATTTAAACGAAAAAAAAAAAAATAAAAAATAGGCTCCCTTCCAAAGATCGTGAATCTTCAGTATGAAAAAAAAAAAGAACGAAAATCCAACGGCACACTAGGCCAACAGGTTACTAATTAGACGGTACACGTCGAGTCTCTGTACCTGTGGTTGTTACTATTCACCTATTTCTTACGACCCGGTTTGAAAATAAACAATTCCCGTTGTGTGACGTATGGTCGTTGTCAGAATATGTATAAACTATGATACGTATACAATTTAACGTAGGTGGTATAGACTATAGACACGTTTAGACTTAACCCGTTAGTACGAATGCTCACTATTTCTATTTCTGGTTATTTTAGTCGCGTAGAAATTTACGATGAGAGAAAATTCTAGTCTAGCCCAGATATCATTTTCAAGCCTCGTTATATAACCAGACGGTAAAGCGACTGGAATAATTTCCAAATAATCTAAGTACGTACATCCTTCTATTATCTTAAATTACGTATATATATACCGCAGATTATCCCGATTACAGTTTCGCATTACAATAGTTATATATTATCACCTCTATTATTTATTTCTTGGTAATTAGTAATTATGAAACCGGAAACTCGTATACTCCATACAGTTTACTTAAATAAACTGCAGTTTCTATAAACGTATTACAGATTATGAACTCTGAATCGCATCGGTCAAACGTCTACCAAATTACACCCCGATAAATATATATCTCATGCGTTACACCCAGCTGTCTTTAATCGTTAATTTTTACGATTATATAGCTATAAAATTTTTCGAAGAAAGCTAGGATCTTGACTTTTGAGACTTTTATCACTTAAACTTATTATCGGTAATTTTTTTTTTCTTCAATCCGTAAAAAATCGCCGCGACTATTTCCTCCGTTTTTTAATCAAATGGGCATTTCTTCCGTTCTCACAATCAAGCGCTGCATCTTTTTCCCAGAACTTGATAGTGCAATTAAGTTACGAATCAATTGCGTTAAATTTATTTTACATTTGTCGTTCTGAGTTATCTTCATATAGTGCATATACCGCGAAATGTCTCGGGACTCGAATGATTTCATCTAGATGTAATTTTCCTCATATAATATTATATCTTGGAGGATAAGATATGCAATCATTTTTCGCTACACCTACCATGGGAAACCTTCATTATTTAAGCCGCGATTTATTTCGCACAATTTCCCTCTCATCCTTCGCGTTAGATTACATATTTACCCTTTTACCAAACTCTTAACAGCAGCAGTACCAGCTAGGCGGAAATGTTTTATCGCAGTTATAGTTGGTGGCAGGAACTTGGATAGATAGAGAAATACTGATATAAGTCTGTCGACAAATGGCTCTTCTGTTCCCACGTGGGTGTAGAGTAGAGTAGAGTTGAGTTGAGTTTTTCTCTTTTCTCTCCTCTTTTTTTCGTTTTTTTTTTTTTATTTTTCTTCATTTTTTACACCCGAATGCGGAGAATTCGTCTCATCAACGAGCGGGGAAAATTTCTATATCGTAAAAGAGTGGACGTCGTTATCGATGGATTGATATAGGTTTGCACTTAAACCTGGTGTAACCAACGCATTATGAATAACGTTTTAACAATAATTAACTGAGTTTTTCCCCGATGATTCAAAGTTTTCGAAATACTCAACCTGGAATACCAAACTGAAAGGCGATTCCACATTCTCTCGATAATTTCAAGCCAGATACACACATTTATGCTGTTTCTGTTACGAAACGAAATTTCGTATATCGGCTTCAAGGTAGAAAATCAGAATTCTACGTACTGCGATACACACAGGTGAAAAAAAAAAAGAAAAAAAAAAAAAATCTTTTTCCATAATCGTTCGAAGAAATTTTTTCTTCTTTGTAAATTTATAGCTGAGGTGCTTATACTTTTTCCCGATCTCTACTCATACATGTGAGACTCGATCACCACTTTCCGATTTTAAAATCGTTTATTTTACTCTCTCTCGTGTTGAGATGTGATCAATCACACGTCGTTCAAATTGCAGTAGTGGAAACAGCCAGCAGCTGGTTTCACGGGTTGTAGAATTATAGAAAACGGGATTGATCGGGATCAGACTAAAGGTTGAAAGGTTGTCTAGGGTGTAGAACAGGGCCCGGTTTAGTATGTGACGAGCTTGTCACTTTTACTAAATTTTATATTATAAATTATCATCATTTGCAAATCAGCTGTCTCTCCGTGCGTTTAAGTATAAGTATACGTGTAAATTAGAGAGTCGAGCGCTGAAACTCTATTGAAGAAAAAAAAAAAAAAAGAAAAAAAAAAAAAAAACGAAACAAATAACATTTAAGATATTCCGGACTTTCACCTTTTGTTTTTACCTAGCTTAGGTATACTCAACAGAACCTTTCATTTTCAAACTAAGCCTTGTAACAGTGACTCATAACTTTTTACAGATAAAATAGAAAAAGGAAAACTAACGAAAAAAATTGAAAAAAAATGTATATAGAAAAAAGGAAAATAACAGATAATGTCACTTAACTTGACGCGTCACGAATTTACAATCACCATAATTTTCCTGGAATCACTTTGCCTTTCTTCTATTCCTAGTTGGTTAAAATTCTATTTTAATTTAAAAATGATCATTAAAAATCAATAAATATGTACCTAGAAGGTATTATCGCACCTCATGATCATCCGTAGACCGAAGAATGTTTGTTTTAGTGTAAAAATTGAAAAGAAATTTTTGAAATAAAATTTTTCAGCTTTTTAATTTTGATTTTCTCATTTTTTATGACATCCCTATCTCGGCGTCTGATATACGCTGCATAAAATATATTCCTGCATACATGATATAATATATTATTCAACGGCGTGAAATTATTACTGCGTAAATATTTTTCTAGACGAATAAAAACTTGGTTAAAATCATCTGCAGCTGCACGGGTGCAATTCTTTTCTGCATACTGATGCAAATTAATTAAGGTACCTCGCTTTACTCTTCAGAGAGTGTAACGAGCACTTTGCGGGGACGGCTGCTGCAGCAGCATACGAAGTCTCAAGTGGATATAATTAGACAGCTCTCTATCTCGCGTATGAGAGAGGCAGTCGTAGACAGAGAAAGTCGTACTATTCTAAAGAGAGAAAAAGAGAAACAGATAAAAAGAGAGAGAGAGAGAGAGGGAGGGAGGGAGGTAGGTCAGGACGTTGCACCGTTGGCTGTGACCCAGTGTCTTCGCAGCCTCCAGCGGTCCAGCGCCTATTCAATGATTTGGTCCTCTGGCTGGAGTCTCGCTGACTTTGAAGAGAGCGACGAAGCTTTGAAGGGTATCGGAGACTTGCGTATTTATAGCTCGAGAAAATTAGCGAACAAATTTTTCTAAACAACCTAAAACATGGTAATTTATTAATATTGATTTTTAATTAGCTACTCAGCTCTTAGCTCTCAGCGAACGCCTGGGTTTACAACCGAAGAGTTCGAAGACGGATTTTAATCGCCAAACTATTTTTGCCTGCTGCCAAGAGCCCGATGACTCGATCTTGAGATTACTTTTGTTTAAATTCGGAGCAATCTTGGCAATATCAGCTCTTTATTGAACTGGATTTTCAGTACTGGCCTACTGACGAGTACGCGATGAACGGTACTCGCGTCTCCTTACCTCCTTATTGTATATTTCCTGGATGCAGATATCCCGGATTGTGTCGTCAAGGACCGGTGTTTGTTTAATCAATAACCTGATATTTCTCAGCTTGATTCACCGCTGCATATTATGTTTACGGTTTTAACCGCATTTTCGGTTTTCCTACTGCGCTGACGTGGCATTTCCCTTTATTCTAAAGCCTGTAAAGCAGCTCGTTACGTACAATTCGTTTATCCAGCCGCGCGGTATTTTCAGAAGACGAATCATTCCGTATGGGCAAATGAATGAAACCGGAAGTTAGCTTGAGAAATCGAGACTTATACCCGTTCTTAGATTAATTTCGCATCGACGTTGTGTCTAAAAATAATAAGAAAGAAAAAAGTAAAGAAAAGGAAAAGAATAATTCTTATAGGCAAATAAGAATTGACACCGGGTAACTAGTACGTCGTAGTTTTACTGCTACGATAACCACACACACTTCAAGTCTCTAGTTACAAGAACGACGGTCAAGTCGATGCGACGGTCAGCGTCGCGCTGACCACGAGCAGATTTAAATAATCTTTAACGAGAAAAACCAGGCTTAGTAGAATTGACATGGTCGCTTTTTTTTTCCTGTGGTCTTATCCTAGGTCTCGACTTCTCTCTATGTATGTACATATACGACCATTTCACTCTCTTTCTTCATCAGTGCAGATATCTTTCTTTTCACCATCATACCGGTAGTGAAAGGTCTCCGATTGCCTAATCAATTCACTTCTTTTTCATCTTTTTCTTCTTCTTCTTCTTCTTCTTCTTTCAATAGTTTTTCCCATTCATCGTGAAAAATTTCACGATTCATTACCTCGTTTATAATTATAAATGAATGTGCTCTTCTAGAAGGAAGATAACTATTCATTTAATATCAAAGAGAATTTCACTACGTGTGAAAATTGGCGAATGACTAAGATATGACTGTGGCAGATATTTTATCCCGCTTAACCGCAAAACTGATAATTTATTATTCTCAGTTCTTAACTTATATATAGTTACGTAAATTTTCAGTATGGGTATAAAGATCAGAGCAAAGTTATGATTACCTACTGTTCATAGTTTTCTTCTTTTTTCATTTTTCACTTACTTCTCTCGGTTTTATACATCATCGTTCATGTTTTGTCCTTGGTCAATTCCAACACCTTAGAGGCTTAGAGGTAGGTAGACCTTGCAGCAAAGCTATCGATGAAAGTTACCCGGGCTATTTGCGACCCTGATAATATATACCAGGATATACCATATTTATAGACGGTAAAAAAATCGTCTTAACCAACCGACATCAAGCAGAGGTGATTGTGTCGTCTTACGTTCTCTGGAATAAAAATCAAAATAATTTAATCCTACATTTACCATTCGCCATGGGAAGTTATTTTTAGAAATCAGTTTGCGAACAGTATCAATTTAATCTCCTTGTCTTAACTTCTGATACCGACGCGTGTTCGGGGAATTAACGAAGATTATACATCGATACGACACACCCGATGATAAATTATAACATTTTTTCACTGCCGCGGGACCTGATCTTTCTTTTTTTTTTTTGGGTCAAAATTAGTGTATCTATTAGTTTACGTTTACCAAAACAACCGTATATCTTTCTCTTAATTATAATAAAGGCGTAGGATAGGCATATAGAAAGAAGAAAAAAAGCGCTTTCACCGAACCTACTTCCTTTATTTTTTCTTTTTACTTTTTTTCATTTCTCTCATTTTTGATCGAGGCAATTTAACGCCCGGCTCAAAAGGTCGCGCGAACTATGAACGAGGTATCAAAATTTATAAGCTTGCGTGTGTTTTATTACGAATTAACTATATGCGTGTCGCATCATAAAGAAAATTATACGTAGTACAATGTACTGTATACATACGTTAGACAGAAGCGTGAAAGTGACTGCCATTTAACTCCTCGTCTAACATCTTTCTTGGACGTTACAAAAACGTCGAAATTTATACCTTGGTTTATTAGATTAAACGTGTTTTCCACACCAAACAATCTAGTCCCCCTTGCACTGGGAAGAACTACCTTATCTCATATGAGTAATAAAAATCTGTAATTTAACTGCTTAAACTGGGCTAACAGAGGTGACAATGTTCCTCTATGTAACTGTCTGTCCGTTAGGGCTACATCTATCTACCTACCTACATATATACCTACTCCTATTCCCATTCCTATATATGTATATAACAATATTTAACGGGTGTAGCTATAGTACATAAAAAAGTAAATGAAAGAGAGACATAGGAACGTATGCTGCAGCGTCTTTTTTAAGCCAATAACGTAGTGTATATGCCCACTGTAGAGCCCCTGGTATTTAAATCTTGCTCGTAAAATTCTCAAAGTACGGTCACCCCGTTGTACGAAGAAGAGTTAAAAAAAAAGAAAAAAAAAAAAAAAATGTAAGATTCTAAAGGGTGGAAATATGGTGAGTCAGTCACCCAGGCAAGTACCGGGGGCGTATCCTGTCTTTTATTAATTCCTATTCTAGGGGACTATATAAGGAACCCGCGGAGACCGACTCTGCACCCTGCCCGGTTCTAGTTTCGTTACCTAAGCCTAACTTGGACACGATGATAAATTGTAAACGTTTGATAATTATTCAGAAATTGGGGTACATTCCCATTTTTAGTCACCTTAATTATTATCTTATATCGTATTTAACCGGTTCATATGCACCAAATTTTTGGTCACATTTATATCTGACCAGAAATTAAGGTCGATTCGTAAATTGGAAAATTATGCGAAGGAAAATATATTTTAAAGAACGAATTTTCGTCATTTGAATTAACGAACTTAGATGAAAAGTTCACGATTGAATTTTTTCTTTTTCAATTTTTTTGATCATCCACTTTTTGATAATACAAATAAAAAGGGCCACCCCGAAGGGAAATTCGATCGTGGCATAAACTTCAAATTAAATTCTGGATTTTCTCCACTTTTTTGGACAAGACTTTTTCGAATTCTCATCTTGCGTCCTTATCCAAATACCTATCTAGGTGTAGGTACATCGCGAAAAAAAAAAATATATATATATATTCAGCGGGGAGAATGGGAAGAAAAATGTTGGTGATTTGTCTATTTCCTCTCGATTTGGTAGCATGACATTTTTTTTTTTCTTCCTTTTCATTCAAATTATTATAATTTTTGACATTACTAATGCAGCTTCGAACCGCATCCTAGGGCCTGTTAACAAATGGATTTACTCTTCTGACGGCCAGCTGCTGCTCGCTAATATACGATTAAAAATCATTTTCAAATGCTATCTAGATCTGAACTGCACCGCAGGGGTCCCAAGCTGAAGATTGAGTCTTCAAAAACTGGTCCTTGGACCGACTGCTGCCAGGACCCTGTTTAAGGGGACGAGGAGCTGGACCCTGCTGAAAAATATCATGCTCACCTAGTGTGTTATGCCTCGTTAATACGACATCCTGTTTTCCCTGAGAAAAACTAGATAATTTTTATAGATCCACAGCGCCCAACGTGTTAGGTGCATACCTATAGGTACAGCTTATGTATTATAGAACTAGTGGATTTTTCTCTTATTCTACACGCACGTTGTTGCATTAATTTTATTATTATTGCTTTAGGTATATCCGTACCTATAGAGCTCCAGGCTTTTCATGCAGCCTGTATTTACCCTTTAGCCCTCCGGACCGGATACATGTAGTTACTGTAGTTGAATGAATTAGGCATTACATATTATAGAGCATTGTTTAAAAATTGACCACAGTTCTTTGCTGTAAAAAATTAATGAAATTATATGTGTCGTTTATACGATTATACGAATACCGAGTAGAAATCTGAGCACTAAACCGAACCAAAAAAGAAGTTGCTTTTTTTCCGAAATTAATTTCATCTTTGAGAAAGTTTTGCCCGATATTCATGCGATTCATTTGGGTTAAAGTATCAGATAAATTGATACTGCACGAGTGAGGATCGAGCATCGTGTTAGAGGTAAATTAATAAATTTGGAGAAAGTATTGGATAAAAATAAAGACGAAGTGCTCGTTAATAGATAATTACTATTTCATGGCTAGATATAAAATCGCTGTTTTTATACCGGTTGTAAAAATTCACCCAGTTGGTGATAAAATACGTGGAAAATAAAGAAATCTAACGAAGCTCTTTATAGATGGTACTGCCGGCGTTGATTATAATTCATAGAAAGTTTGAAAGATCGTTAGATTTTCTATGAAGATCACTCAACCGTCTCCCTCAATCTGTATATGACATAGAAATGCATCAAATGTCAGTAAAACAGAGTTAAATATAAAAAATGATCCATCTTCCAGCCTCTGAATGGCCGGATGCGTAGCGAACAACCCGATCTTTGAAAATAGAATCATAAGATTAATCGAGTAGAGAGTAAAGAAAGGGTGGTGGTGCAGCACCGCGGTGCCTGAAATAAATTGCGAGTCATCAGTCCAGACAGACTTCACGGATGAATCCAACACGTTTATATACATTATACATACATATTTATTTTATTATATCGGATGAAGGGGTTAAAAAACGTGACAATATTCGACACCGTGCATAAAGTTAGGTTTGATTTTTTCCCTTGGGGAAGACAATGGGCCATTCACTATATAGGAAGATGACACCCGGTATTGACGCTGGACCGACTGGTCACAGGCTGTTACCCATCTTTCCTCTTTCCTTACCCCTTTATGTTTCTGTCTCTTTTTTATTTCCTTTAACACATACGCAGAATAAGTTAAACACCTCATCCCCTAACACATCCAGCAACACCACCCTGCGAGGTTAAGAGTAAGGAGATGGTGTCGCGTGAGAAAAGGGCTTTGTATGTGGAAGAGCTAACCAAGGTTCTTTGTGCTTCGATCTCGGCTCTACCTCCCCGTCTTCTTCTTCTTCATCTTCTTCTTCGTCTCCTTCTTCTTCTTCTTCTTCTTCATCTTCTTCTTCGTCTCCTTCTTCTTCTTCTTCTTCCTCTTCTGAGTAGTACGTCGAGTCTTAGATAGATACGAATGAATAAAATGTCGTCGAGTAAAACGGTCGTAAATGCTGACTGGACGAGATGATGTATCCACCTATATAAGGACGGTTAGGAAATAGAGTCTTCGTTCGTCATACGTACGACGAAAGACTTTCGAAACTATATCGCTTATTAAGCTCATTTTAGAATTAACTGAAAATTGCTCATCAAGCAAAAATTCAAAAATTCAGTACGCACATCGTTTTCAATATTCAGGTGTCGTGCTACATTCCCATTCGGAAAAAGGAAGTTTAAAACGTTTCAGGAACACGCCTAATTAGGTGATTCAATAAATTAAAGAAAAAATAAATAAATAAATAAAAACCTATAATAGTTCGGACATTTTTTACATACGATACAATTGATTCGACTTGACTTGAAAAATAATTCAGAAATTTGAAGAAAATTAGACAAAAAATTCACCGAATAACTTAGACAGAGATAATGTGTATACCTTAGTATACGGAGTATAGTAGGCGAAGGTAATTGAAGAAGTTGTCGTTTTAAGTGATGACGTCCGTTCGCGATTTATGTACGGTAGATTTCAAAGAATTAACGGAAACTCTGTGAGCATCCACATCCGGTCTTGCGACGAGATTATGATCACTTGTAATAATCTGATTGGTTAATTTTTACGACAAATCTATTCATTCATCGCTCTGATCTATCTAGCGAAATAAAAATTTTTATTAACTGTATGAATTGATTAATAACTCGTTTAGCTTCCTCCTCACTTTCCCTGTTCAATTTATAACTCTTTCTTTCTTCCTCTTCTTCTTCGTCTTCTTATTTATCCATTTATTTTCTTTCTTTCTACATGACAAGAGAAATCGAACCAGTTTGTTCTAAGTTAGATATACAATTTCTCGCTCGATTGATCTATCAATATTCAATTAGTATTTTTATATTTAGTCTCACATGACACGTACGCGGGAAGAAATATCTTATCATTCTGAAGTACAAATTTATGAATAATGTATACGTATAATCGTATTGAAAATAAATGAAATGGAATCATCGGTATCAATGTATAGTATACGCGTCTGAGAGCTTACCGTCTCTCTATAAGCACTAGGGTTATAATTCCGTAACAGTAGGCATACTCTTACACACAAAGGATAACAATAAAATCGTTATGCATATCGGGGATAGAAATTCAACCCTTTTATAAGTTCCTTTCAGTCTTTTCGGCAAGCTATACTACCAATGTGGAGCTTATTTCCTTTCTGAGACATATGATATCCCTTCTCAAAATCAGCCTCATTGCTTTCGGCTTCTTCTCATATCGAATACCTGTATATACCTACCTTCAAAAAATTCAGGATAATTTATTTACTGACCTAATAAAATACCCGTTGCTTTCTTTTTTATCTCTTTAACGAGCTATCTAAACACACCTATGTATAATTCTATCATAAATAGCAGCTCCGTTTCGTATATCTATATGCGATAGACCCGAAATCGGCTATAAATTTATATACGATTATAGATGAAAATTTAAGCACCAACATTTCGTCGCTGCTAATCACTTATAATTTTTGTATAAAATATCTGAAGGATTGAGTTGCCGTTAATTCGCTTTAATCGATCTTTCAAAATGGGGCTTTTAGTATATCTGGTTTTACAGCCGAAGGAATAGGGGTCGGTAGTTTTTGGAAGACGGTTTCTTTCCATAATCGTATATTTATCGTTCTTGGAAAGAAAAATTTTGTCAACCGCACCCGGCGACAGCTGAGAAAACAGTTTTGCTACTAAAACATGTGTAGCCAGATATTTTCGCCTGTATAGCCTGCGGGATATGAGGGACAGTTTGAAAAAGGATGAGCAAGCTGACTGACCCGACGCGGCAGACCTTGACGACATTTCTTTCAAGGACCTGTTGCTCTCTCCACCATGCGAATACGCGTTATTTACAATATTACCAGTTTCTTTAGCCCCGCACACAAACATGTGTAAATACGTGTACATACGTGTGGCATATACCTAGTGTAACAAAACCACGAAACACCCTTTACCCAGGTACCAGTCGGGGCAAAAACGGAAAGAGAAGAAGAGATTCTTATACGGGGGGGTATGAAGAGGCCCTCCGTGTTCGCATGGAAATTTACGAGTCGGGGGGAAAAATACTTATGAAACGCTCCAATGCCCATGAATTGTTCAAGAGTCTTATAAGCCTTGAAATTTTCGAGTGCGATTTGCGTACGTGGTTTTGACGAGGGGGCCCCATAGGACGCGGACACCAATGGTAAAGTCCTTATAGGGGTAGCCGAGGAGGAATTACCAAACCTTCAAGGACGATGTGGGGAGGTCTTTCGCTCAACGGCTCACGATAAGATTATAGTTATGTCTACTCGGCTCAATTCAGCTGTCAGATTCTACTAAGATCAAAATTTTCAACCGAGGGTTAACGACTCCGGTAACGTGCAAAGGCCACACACATATATATGAATGTCTGACGGGAGTGGAATGCCATTTATTTTGTGCAAATTATTTCTACCCCACTTCCTGGATACTGGGGAGAAGAATTTCGTCGGCCTAGTTTGCCAACGAAATTATTATCGCCATTGGAAACGAACTGCAGAATTTTTTCCGAAAATTGGAAATAGGTACCTACAGATTTTTGTGTTCGGCATGTACCTACTTTCTCTTTTGACGAGGTGCCGTTCTTCGACCTAGCAAAACTAAGGTTTTTGCTCTGGTAACAGTTTTCTTGAGTTCGTCTTGTGTTACAGAGCCAAAAAGAGATCCGGAGAAAAATTTAGGGGAGTGAGAGAGGAGGAAGAGGGAATGGCCTGCATGGAAGTTGACACCCCCGTGTATAGTTCGTGGGACCCCATACCGGGGCATCGTGGTCGAGGTCGTGACATACACGGCTTAATATAGCCCCTGTAGCCCTGCGCACCAAATGACGTTATTAATGGCATGGGAAAGCAGTTTATCCTCGGGAGTTTTTTTCAAGTCTTTTAACCGAACTCCTTCAATTCGCTACGATTTTGAATTCGAATTTTTGTTCTGTGGAAATCGACGCGTCATTTCATGCGAAATTTTTGTTTAGTGTTACAACACAAGTATTACCAACGAATTATGCATGAATTTCATTTGCACTTTGCCGACGTCATCGCGTCTACTCACTCTTAGGAAACGCAACGTTGAACGACGTGATGTAAAAATTTAATTGAATCCCTAAACGATTAATAAGAATTATAATCGCGCGTTTTCATCTGCGGGAGAATTTCCCAGGATCTATCTCGATTCTCGAGGGACTTTTATGAATTCAGGATGCAGTAGCTCGTATCAAATCTTTTGCAACTATATGATCATTTGTATTGTGTAGAAAATAGGGATTCACCACGGTTGTAGTTTTAGAGTAAAAATTTATCGAAACGTGCGGTATCCAACGGATAGAAAGACGTAGGTATCCGAAAGAAAGAAAGAAAGAAAAAAAAAAATAGACAATAGCGTAAACCTAAACTAACCGAACCCCCAACCTCTCACAGTCTCTGTAAATTTTTTAATGGGTATCAAATGGCGTATTATTAGGACGATTCCCAGTTCGCGAGGGATGTTATAGGGTGTGGTTTAAACTCAGGGGATTTTTTTCTTTGCCCGTTTGTAACTATTGCTGATAATTTCTAAGGTAAACAAATTCTTTGTGTCACATCGGGGCATTGTTGTACTACGCTATTCGCCCGTACCAATAGGTTGACAGAGAAGATCCCCTTTGTGATCAAGTCTGGATCGTAGATCATTCCGGCAATAAATCGTACGCACGTTGTGTAAATAATGATTCTTCGGATTCTTTGAATCACAACTCACCTTTTTTCTCGAAACTGTGAAGTTGCGGGTAAACGAAAAAAAAAAATAAAAAAACTTGTCGTCTCATCGTTTGGGAGGTAAATCAAATTAGTTTAATCCCAAAATTTTTACGCTGCTAAATGGACGAGATGAGAACATTCTTGAGCATAATTTACAGAAATTATCATTGTGAAATACGGACCTATATTCTACTCCATACGTTCTCATAACTTGATTTGGTTCTCACGATTCTTCTAGTTCTTATTCCCCGCATCTTAATGAAATTTTTCGCTCAATTTGACGATTAGATGTAACGAAACCAGACCTCGTACTGAACTGCAGTGTATATACTGTACAAGTATCACTACAGCGCAAGAAAACCATTTGATTCATCAAGTAACACATGTCGCTTATGAATTGCTTCTCTGTGCACATCGGACAACGAATTATTATGCATTTGTGTATGTGTATTTCTGTGCTAATGAAACTCTTCTCTATCTCTTTTGCTCTTTACTTAACTCGTCGCTCAGACCTATACGAATAAATCCGTTCACACTAATGTGAAATTAAAAAAAAGGAAAAAAAATAAAAAATGCGAAAATTCACCGTGTGCAAAGCCGAGATGAACTCGGCGAGGAAAAATCATCTCGTATCGCTATTTTATCGGGACGTCTCAGGTATAGACCCCCATAGTTGAATGGGGGTAAGTTTATGTGAAAATCAACTGACGTCATACTAGCCCGTTAGTTGAAGAAGTTTCAGTTCGGAATACACCGAGCCTCGTGTATCTTCTTTATTATCATCTAATCGACCAAGAGATCTAACAATACTCGAAGGGTGAGAAAGGCGTCTCGCGGGGATCGACTGTTTTCTCAAAAATTTAATCGTGTGGAAATATCAAGCGCGCTTTGAGAGAGTTCGCTACTTTGTCAAAGCCACGTATATGTTCTTTAGATTCGTTATAAAACGGTTGGGCCCGCTTCTTGAATTTTCTTCGGGTCTTAGGGCCTGCGTATACCACGATGTTATTCGGGAATCAGGGTCCTCCTCTTCTTTCATTCTTTATGTATGAATGTGTGGGGTGACTTTGCGTGAAAACGGGTAGCAGCGCAACCCCTTCGTACATACAGATTCGTATGCTATTGCGGTCCAGATGCAAAGATGACACGAGTCATTCATTTCGTCACGTAACATAAACCCTTAACTTCAATCGATTCGTGTTTCACTTTTACTTCAATACACTTCATCTACTCGTACAGAAATCCGCAGTTTATTTTTACTCCAAATAGTACATTTATCTATACTGTAAATTCAATGTTCAATGGGGGAACAAATAATTAGTTAAGTAAATTCATTTTCGTCGTTATAGTATACGTATAGTTTCTGATTACGGATTCCCATATTTATTTGACGCAAACAATTTCTCTGAACGAGTTCGTATACCTATATGATAATGTAGGCATAAATCATTTTTCTTAGCATAATACATATTAAAGAAATTTGTACTGTGTAAAGCCTGCGTTCAAGTTTTCCCTCCTCAGTGATAATTATCCACTGTTTACCATGGCTTATCACCGCGGTATGTGGTATGTAGATTTTATAACCTTACTGCTTTTCCGTGGCATGAATAACACCAGCGCATGGTAGTTTTTAGAAATCCTTAATATGATACTGATAGCGATGCCTTCGTTCCAACGTTTTTAAGGAAAAATGATAACCGAGCTATTCTTATTTTACTTTCTAAAGGAAAGACGCGATTAAAAATTTACCCTAAATTTGTGTGAATAACTATTTACAGAGATAAATATAATTCTCTCTCAAACCCCTGTAACGGTTTACTCTAATTAGTTTCATGGGAGGTCATGTTGCACCAGACTTGACCATTATTCACCTACCAGGAAACCAGAAGGTGCGACCAACGGTGCATACTTTACTCTGTTAAAATTATGAATATAACAGTTTTTATAGGAATCTAGGGTTGCATAACGAATGTTCACTGAACTCGTTTACTTTTTCTTTATTTCTCGTTAGTACTTGTTTCCCGATGCAGTTCATTGCAGCAGTCTATCCGTCCCAGAATCGTCATTAACCAAAGCCACTTTCCACGGAGATTTATAGTTCAAATCACATGTAGGTATATATCCCCAAAGAATTTGTAGAAATCGTTCCTCCCTTCTTCTACGATTCGAAATAAAATAAAATAAAATAAAATAAAATAAAAAATTCCCAAAGAAAATCGCATAGAAAATTAACGGAGTTGATCAAACGAGAGTTCTCATTTACTTGAAAATAATTGTCAGATGGGTAATTCTGACAGTCGAAAGCATCGTTATGCAGGTATGTCTATAATTGTTACCCGTATATATTCCCGCAACCAAATGTTGTTAAAATAATTAGATTACATTTTTTTTTTTTTTATGATAAGTGTGCGTGACTACTTTCTCTCGCAGATGTAGGTATAACGAACGCTGAATTTTATTAATGTCCTAATTTTTTGTTTTTATCATAATAATTATGTAAAATTAATAAACGGGATTCAGTTGCTTGCCATAGCTGTGCGGTTACGTTCGCTTCGTTGTCGTATCGCGGTTTTGTGTGTTACGCCATTTCCTCTGTCTCGTCAGTGTAAAGTACATGTCATATCCTCCTTGGCTGGTTAAATAGTAGCCGGAATATCACGCGTAGAAACGATGGAGAAAAAAAGAAAGAAAATTTCAAAAAATTTATTGCACGCAATATTCTCGCATCTAAGAAAATATTCAACAACGAACTAATTCTACCTCAATAAACTCTTTGGCACCCAGCATGTGCGTGATATCGATCTCTCTAGTTCTTCTAGGAAAACCAAAACTTTATACAGAATTTTCGGATCTTTTCACAACCCTATTTTTCCCCCCTATAAATTCGCGTTTCGAAATACGAGGATTCTGCGTAAAAATTGTCTAGCTATTTCACTAATAGTTCTATTTTATGTATTTATGTAGTACCCATCTATCTAGGCATAAGTAGGTCTGTAAATGTGAGGATTTTGAGCCGAGGAGTGCGCAGCTTTGTTTCTTTCGAAATACTCAAGGGTGCAGGCTAAACTGAATCTAAAAATTGTGACATTCGAGCCGTGTCGGCTCGTCTGTATACGGTACTACAGTATACCCTACCCTAAAAATAAGATCTCATTTGAATTCTCCAACCACCGTTTCGGGTGACATTCTGTGAAATACTGTCCGACAATGCCTTCGTCTTTGTACACATACGAGTACATGCACACAGTCAGAACAAGAAGCGGTATGGCAAACATGCTGCTTTTGCTGCGCTTTATGGCCACTTTATCAGGTCAAAAGAAAAACTAAAACCAGCTCACAGTTTTCTTGAAGCTATAATACGACCGCTTCTTGTTTTTCTGAACTGATCACTTCGACGTGTCTTTAGGAAAGGGTGAATTTTTGAATAAGTAAGCCTTCGAACTTTTCCGTTTTTGGAGACTCCCTGGCCCACGAGAGCATTGAAATTCTAAAATAAAATTAGGGGCCACCCTAATACATGCATATATGAATATTCTTGAATATTCGTCAAATTTTTAGCTTGTGACAAGTAGCCCGCCCTGTTCGAATGCGTTTGAATAAAATAGACCTAATCAAAGATCGGTAAGGAAAAAAGGACGAGGAAACAGGAAGAAAAAAAAAACATTTCCGAAACGTAACACCGACCAAGTGTGACGGACGGACATAAATCCGGGTCACTAGTGACATCGGAACTGAAAGCATGCTTAATATTCATGAATAAATTATTCATCTCCAAGGTGCGGGCAAAAAGCAGTTGTGTTTGCTTAGGATAAGCCTGTTAGAAAACAGCCAATGAATCCATGCGTAAGGGTTACCAGCTGAGCGCAAATCGCATCGGAACTCAATCCTTCTGAAAAATGGACAATCATTAATCAAGATTTTAGGGGATTAAATACCATAAAAAAAATTATATATATATATAAAAAAAAAAAAAAAAATGAATTCATTGCAGATTCAAAAATAGCGGTTGTTGTCCCCCCTGTGGGTATATATAGGATATTCAATTATTCACGGTAGACATTATCCATGGGTAAACATCAGCGCTGTAGTTAATGATCGAAAAAGAAAAACGAAAAAGAAAAAAAAAAAAAAAAAACGCGAATCTTGTTCCTTTTTCATTTTCTTTGAAATAATGACAAAAAAAAAAAATCTATTTCTCACACCTACTTAAACTAGCTATTGTTGCTGTAGGTAGTCGAAGATGATTATTTTCAGGGGATTAAATAACGGAAAAATCGCGAAAAAAAAAAAAATCGACAGAAATCAATTCGAATTTCGGGAATCTTTATTTATAACACAGCGGGTTATTAATTTTTTTTTTTTTCTTTTTTTATGTAAAGTCTAGTCGTGGCTGCTCCTAGAAACTCGCTGCCCATATCATGACAGACATTACGTATATTTACTTACTGACCATTAACTATACCTTCACTTCGTTCGTATCTAGATAGCTTTCGATTGAGCGAGCGTCTAAAGCGTTCATTTCCTGTGTGTCTCTCCTCGTCGGAGTTGCGCGTCGTGGTTTTTGAGGTGCGGGGAAAACACCTACCAAGTATATGTAGTTCTAGTAGCACAAGACACGCCCTACAGTTTTTAAGATTAACTTAATAACAATGGCCGTTATAATTCCGTCCAATTAACAAAAAAAAAGAAAAGAAATGGAAAAAAAAAAAAGAAAATAAAAATAACATCTTAAACATTTCACACTTTTTTTTTTGCATCAAAATTATTCCTTTAATTATTAATTTTCATGAAATTAACACGAAAATAAATGACAGTAAATTTCTGTCACAATACTTGAAGTACTTGAAATTCTGCTGCAACGCCTCTTCGCTCTTCCTCTTTTCACCTCTCTCTCTCTCTCTCTCTCTCTCTCTCTCTCTCTCTCTCTCTCTCTCTCTCTCTCTCTCTCTCTCTCTCTCTCTCTCTCTCTCTCTCTCTCTCTCTCTTTCTTTCTGGCTGTCTGTGGCTGCAGACGGTTCTTTCCTACTCGTCGTGGGCCGTTATCTCCGTCATCTGGGGAAGTAAACGGTTTCCTGAAGCAACGTGGGGGACATATACCTAGGTACCGAGGCAAGAGTCGCGCCGTTACCTTACTGCACGAAAGTTCCGGTCCGACTCCCTGTATTTTACCGGGTGCTTGTAACTGCCGTATTTTAGTAACATATATACGTACTCGTCTAACTTTAGGTAAACCGGCATTATACACATATGCCCATATGACCCAGTATATCAGAATTTCGGTGTATAATTATTATCCCATATTTGGGTCAAGCTGAAATCAAAGTCTTATAGGAAAAATCTACCGTTTCCCTACTGACATTTTTTCGAGACACTTTTATCTGGCTCGTATGTTTTCTTTTCTATATTATAAATACGAGTGTTTCCGGTCGCCGTATGTCCTCGCCCCAGGGGAGGCCTCACGTTTATAGTTTATACCATACCTCGTTGTGAAAGTTGGCTTCGTCGCCGAGCTTAAACCACCTGTGTATCTTAATCTGTAACTGGTTCGCGCGTTCTGTCTCTTTCCTTTTTTCATTTGATTTGATTTTTTTTTTTTTGTTTTTTTTAAATACATACATTTTCCATGGAATAGATACACGCGCGTTATGGGGCTTTCGAGAGCCCATATAGTCACAATTACGAAGGAACTATATAATCATACGAAATAAGGAATTACCCGGTTTTAAACTAACCCAGAGTGACAGCTGCTCCCAAGGATTAATCCTCTTCATATATGCTTCCTATTATACGATGTGTGCGACTTGTATATTCCCATATTTTTCTATATTCGTATACATATAAGGAGAATTACTCCCGTTCTTGTATACCGACTAGTTTTAACGCTCGAGTTTTCCGCCCCGTTAAACGACAAAGATTTTGTCTGGTGTACATATGCGGTAGTCCACATCGACCCTAGTATAAATTGTACCGTTATAACACTAGAGGTAACGCCGTGGTTACTCGTTATTTCCCATCGAAATGGAAAATCATATTTAAAAAAAAAAAAAATGAATTTTCTTTACGTGACACGATTTTTCATTTCGATCGAAAAACGTAATTATGATATGCCGCTGCTCGTCTGAGGAGATCAGTCTTGCCTTCATATTTGATAAAACGCGAATGCACATCCATATGTGCATCAAAGTGGCGGATATGCGGGCCAGGTACTCAGTGATCAGATATTCGTATAACGTATCGCGTGTTCTTTTATAACCTGATTATAAGGCGTGAGATTTTCTTCGAGAGATCGCGTGCTGCCTGAAGTGGCGAGAAAATTTCGCTCCGCAAGGTTCACGATTATGTTTAATGAATAGATAAATCACATTATATAGGTAAGTATATTATAGTTTTCAGAAAGAAAAAAAAAAAAAAAGAAAAATCAAACTAATCCTGAGATACCGATATCGATTTGTCCGCGAAATCATATTTCCAAATCTCGCGAAATGCGAATCGAATCGCATTAAGGTATTCTATCCATAATCTGCGCACAATCATGATTCCATATAATCCTGCGTATCGTTTATTAATTCAATTTCTCTGTAATAATTGAATAAAAGACGCAGAGTGCATCTCGCCTAATGCTGCATTGTCAATGTAGTATATTATAAAACAATGATGATGTGTGATTGAATAGAGAAGTTTTTGTTCGCGACGAACTACACCCCACGCATATATAATGTATTCAACACCGTATACCTACACAAATCTAAAGTAATAAATATGCATGTGTGTTCAACCTGCGTCGAAAGTGAATTAGGTGCAAGTGTCTGCGTATGTTAGAACGTGTGAGGTACCTATTAATTATTACTACAGGGCTTTGATAATGCATTACTATGGGCGATAGTCTTCAAAATATTCCAACTGTAGCTATTTTTTAAATTTTTTTCTCATTTTATTGAGTTTACATGTAATAATGATAATTTTTTTTGTTTTTTTTCTGATATTATAGATCCATATTCACTCTTTTTACCAATTATAAGAATATGTAATCAGTGCTTACCGTATACGTAAAAGACTATAGCAAAAAAAAAAAACTGATGCTTGAAGTGAGATATGGAGCTGACTAAGTAGTATCATGGTTTTACTGCACTAGACAAGTTCGATGCCCCCTCGGATTCAACCGACATTTTTCTTAATTGCGCTACTGGCTGACTGCGCTGCGACGTCTTCTCTTATTCTACTTATTCTGCTTCGTCTTCTTCTTTAGCGACTTCGAAACTGTTGGACGCATTTCATAGCTAGACACACATGTTCTATCGCGCCCACGTCGTATGGGGCGCGAAACTATCTCACACACACATCTCGCGTATGTTAAAGTGTCTTGTATAGGACTCAAGCAACTCACGCAACTCGTATAACGTCTGATAAAGTCGAAGGAAGCTGCGCGTTGCATCTCTCACAATCATATGACGCAATTATCCGGGTGTTTGGTGTCACGTGGCTATGGGAGAATGAGAAAGAAGATTTAATGATATAAAGAAGAAAAAGAGAAAAAAAAAAAGAGAGGAAAGATGCTGCAGGATGTGGACATCCGCCATCCTCTCGGTTTATTCTTTATTTATAGTATACCTACCAGCTTATACTCTTTCTTCACGTTTCTCTATTCTATTGTAACCTGCATATGCAGTTCTTTGCCTTTTTCAAACATCTATACCTACCCTTAGAGAAGAAAATTCATAGTGTAGCTAGGTATAACTTCAACCACAAAACGTCATGGTGTACATCGAACGAGAATAGGACAGAGTAACAAACGGCGATAATTTGGATGCAGCTAGCGTTATTATAACGGTGGGTGTATCTGTTTCGATGATAACTGGTAAAAGAAACCTTTTGAAAAATTGTTCTTTGTTCTTTCAACTATGGAAACTTGATCGTCTATCTTCAATTCACGTTCTCGCGTTATCGAAAACTCGGTCATAATTGAGACGACGATCTGCTATTCATCTCATTGCCAGTTAGATAACAATAATTCTTGACCTACGCCTCGAACGCTGATCAACATCTGTTTTATTAATAATTATATGAAATTTTATCGGAGAGATGCGACTAGTCCCACTCCATGCCGATCAAACAATAGCTTATGATTACCAGACGCATTGAGTTCGGTAAAGAAAGTCTTTCTATTTACAATTTTACACCACAATTCTAAACTTGACATACGAGTTTCTGACACAGAAATTGTGGTAAGCCTCGTTTTCACTCCGAAAAGTCTTACGTAAGCCTCTTATTGTGATCCTCACTTCACCAATTGAATCGAGACGATCTTCAGGGAGACATACACGCATAGAGGCAAGTAAGCAATGGCATAAGTCCGCTTGTAAGCGTTTTGACGGACCGCAACGTAGATCGTCGAGGTCTTTGATCTTCGGCTTATACACAGCATATTTGATCCATGTGAAAGATGAATTGGACAATTAATTCACCTTTTATAAAATCGTACATAAGTTAAATATGCCAATAGACGTATATGCCCGATCGATTGATTATACGGATCTAAGGCTTGCCCAAAGTATATTTTCTCCGCAAATTAAACATACGAGTCAAACAAACAATGGGTCATAATAAGATCCTATACAGCTGCAGCTTTAGTCGCCGGTACTTCCGGTTGGCCCACTGCCTTGTCTGCTCATGTATAACCGTTAAAATGTCGAGTTTAATTACTGAACAAACGTTTGGACACAGGGGGGAAAATATATCGTAACAGTGCGCGGGAAAAATCTGATTTTCCGATTTTCTTTTAAACGAACAAAAATTTGAGGCCAAAAATTATCGCTGGCTTTTAACGACTCCATGTTGCTCTCTACTAGATTAAACAAAGTAATTAGACGTCGTCAGACTTTCAATTAGAGTCGTTAATAGGCTCGAATATCTTGAGGAGTATTTGAGGCCGTTTGGAAAGACAAAAGGCTATCTGGTTAATTGGTTTTTCTGACAAAAACAGGAAAAATATTTCGACGTCTTAATTTTTTAAAATCTTTTTACCTAATTATCAACGAATTCCCAATTCTATGACCTCGAACGTTCATCGGTATAGAATTTCCATTGATAGGTTTGAGACATTGACTATTATAGCCTACGCACGTCTTCAAACTCTGTACAGTCTCTCAGGCTGCTTATAGGTAGGTATACCATCTCCCACTCAGAATCAATTGATCACTAAGATCTTAGTCGAGTGTAGGTACGTGGTCATATTACCTAGAAGACAAGGTCGGATAAAGCTGCTCCTTTTTCCTTCATACATTCCAAGGTTTTGCAATATAGGTACTACATTCCAGGTAAACACGATAGAGGATCTTTGCGCAGGATATACTTATATAGATCCTGCTGTCAGTATCTTATAAACGATTTCACTTCCGTTTAAGGTAATATCCCTGACCATCGAAGATTTACTAATCGACGATCGGCGCTATTATAGAAATATATATGCATAAAAGTGAGATTTATATTTTTTTTTATAATTGTATGACACGTGAGGCAAGGCCTCATCCAGATAATATGATAGCAACTCGCGTCACTCTACCTATTTGTAATTCAATTACTGCATATGATTGCGCATATAAAGTGTTCTCAAGCTCTCATCTGTCGCGTAATCGTAACTGCACTTTGAATATTCATGAACAAGTATGTGACAACTCGACGAAGATATAACTTACATATAGTTTAAATTGAAATTGTTTAGTCTTTACACTCGGGCAAGATTCATATCAACGATCGATCTTTTAAGGCTACTATTTTCTGCAGATCAGATTTTTTAACATTAAGTCTTAATCGGATTCCTGGTGGTAAAAATGACCGCAATAAATTGAGGAAGAATATCATTAGCTGGGAAATTAGTAACGGTGTCTCGCCTCGCCCATAACTTGAGAAACTGTGGAGTAGGGAACGTGCGTTTATAAACTCAACGATTATCACCAAACAAGGTAGTGCGCAAGGGTGACTCTGACGTTTAATACTCACTTTACTACTCAATAAAGCTACAATCAATGCGTCAAGTACGTATTTTCGAATGCATTTTCCCCGTGGTGAAATATTGCAAGAAATAAACTTTCCAATTTACCTACAGCGATACGAAATCCGTATAGAAACCAAAAATGACTACTTACTCCGATTTGTAGAATTCTTGTAAACGTGGGTATCACGCATAGGGATTTCTCTCTTGGTAATAACACCCGCTTAAAACTCTTGGAAGTATTTTGTGTAACTCTAAACTTCTTGGTAAACTGACACCGTCGAATTTACGACCTAGACTAATCTGAAATATCTATTTTATACTCCAGGAGAACTATACGTAGAAGATCTAGGCGAGCAAAGGATGGTGACGATCAGGATGGGATGGTTATGGGTCGAGGGTACCCCGATGAGGCTTCCTCTAAGAGCACTGAACCTTCGTCAAGCTGCTCCAAGTTTATGTCAACCTCACGTATCTGCCCTCGGATTTACCCTGAGTAATCCTCAAAATGGTACCCTGGCCACATTCTGGGTAAGTTTTTCGTTATACTTCATATTTCCGTTATTGGAGTCTGCGGTAAAATAATTGGCAGTGCTACTGGTCGACGTATCAACGTGTATAGATTTATTCTAGAGGTATAAACAGATTCCTAGTCACGCATTAGAATTCTGAATCAATTTATCGCCTCGCGAGTCTGCTTGGCGCGGTTCCTGACCTAAGGGAACGGCTTGAACTTGGCTACCAAGATGCACCAGGAAGCCTAACATATCGCTCTTACAACAATCAGTATTTGATCAGTACACAGCGTACTATAGTCCGTCTTTAGAATTCGTCCCTGTCTTGGCATCGCTCCATCTCGCTTCGTGATGCTTGTCGCGTCTCTAAGAATACCAATCGATGATGATATACGAAGCAAAAAGTCATTGAGCGAGGTGCATACCGCGATGCATTCTCAACGCGTATAATATCTGATTATTTAAAACAAAGAGAAAATGTTATGGATTGGATTTTTGTACTTGGCCCTCGATGCTCGCTTTAGATATTTAGACCAAGTCGACCAAGACTCGAGGAGAAAATAGATGCTTTTGCAACTACATAGTCAGGTCCGAATCAAACAAGCGAAGTAATTAAGGTTGGAATTTGGAAATCTGTATAAATAATTGAATAATTAAAGAATAAAGGCTAAAAATCTAGAAACGAATTTCTCGGCGGAAGGAAAAAAGATATTCTCGTATGATTGAGACGTACGTCATTTACGTAATTATATAATTACACTTACGCTACGTAACATTTTGATGACTGATGAGTCGTATTGAAGCTTTGTCGCTAAAGAGTCAAGGTCGTATCTTCCGTCAGATTGTTAAGATGAATGGGTCTACTTAGTACCTAGTATATAGTAGCGTGGGAGTTTCGGATCACTCTCCCATGACCCATTGTTCAATATCTTCTCTACCCGCAGCGTCTCTTTTCCTATGTGGCCATGTGTTTCATTTAGGATGAAAAAGTTTCAACTCCTTGAGCCCGACTGGTCTGACTCATTGTAAAGTTTAACCGTGTATAAAGACCCGGATAACTGCAGCAGATACACTAGGATATATGTAAAGTTGATCGATTATACAACTGTTTATGGCATTGGTGATTACTTGACAGTTAATTGAATTAGGAATAAATTAAGGTCATACCTTCGCACGATGTGAGATGTAATTTTATCAATTGCCAAATTCCTTCGGCTATACGGATAGCAATTATTTTCACTTAGTGCTGATATAAATGACATAAATGCAGGTCGGGGTCATTCGCAGGTTTGTTAATTCGTGGCCGCGGCCTTGCCAGTCTTAAGCCGAGTTCGTCCAAGTTTCACATCCGCTTAAAGCGCTGATATTAATATCGGAAGTTGGCCGAATTTTGCTCATTCGTCGTCATGGTGCTTCTGCGATATTGAGCAATGAAACTTTCCATTATTTACGAAATTCCAAGCCCCAATTTATCGTTACAGTTGGAATAAACTTTTGCGAAATTTAACGCGAATGGAGTAAACAATGGACAAATATGTTATAATACACGCTGAGCTACGCAGAACGCCTTCTGAAGATTTCTGAAAATTTATAAAACTAGAAAAGTCGATTCTGCTAGTTATAAAAAAAAAAAAAGAAAACGCCGTATCATATCATTTTTCTTAATCCTTTGTCTTAATAAATTTCTTCTTTTTCCAGGCTGATACTGAGCCAATTTATTGGTCCTGGGTGCGAGCGATAGCAGCTGAACTCGTTCGACAAACTCCTTTCCGAGCTCAACGTTGCCTAAACTTTTTGGAAATTTTAACAATTTGTCCACGTGGTCCGGTGCCGCTACCGGACAGTCCGACCGAGTTGAGGAGACGTTCTCGAAGCGAGTTGCGTTCCTGGTTCCGTAATTCTTCCTCCGATAGACAGACGAACGGTTTATCAACGTCTTCCGAGGAATCCAGGAGGAGAGCTAGAAGCGAGCTTCGCGGCTGGTCAAGCAATTCAAGCGACGAAGATGTCCTCGGAGAATTTCGCGCTATTCCTGACTGCATTATCACAAAAGAGAAAAATGCGAGACCTTGGGCTTTCAGCGAAAGCAGCGAAGGTAGCGACGACAGTTTGCCTTGGGGTGGTGGTCAGTCGAGCGTAGATTCAGTCGATTCTGTAAATGGACCTATAGCTATTATCCCTGAACCTGAAAGTAGAGAAGAAAGAATACAGAGATACAAGGAAGCTAGACGGAGAGAAAACGAGGCTAGGAGTCGCAGAGTCCTCGAAGAAGACGCTAGAAGACGAAAAGCAAGAGCTGAAGAGAACAACAACAACGTATCCCTCGCTAAACTGACCAAGGCGTGCTATCCTGACGTGAATTTGAACAGAGTTGAACAAAACAATAACAACAATAATAATAACAAGAACAAAAACCAAAACATACTCTTATTGAGTCCGATAAACGGGGTCGAAGCTTTACGCCAGAATCGTAGTGCATCGGCAGAAAAGACATCGCGAAAAGATGACTTGTCGAATTTTTATCGAATATCTCCTAAGACGACGAGTTCTGAAACGATGGACGAGGTCGATCACAGCCTCGTACTCAACGGGGATAAATCACCTCCGTTGAAAAAATCATCGCTAGTCAAAGTACCGGGTAATTTTGTCCGTTTTGAAGAACAGAGGAACATCGGCAACGGGCCAAGCTCATTGAATTCAATAAATCAGCTAAAATCTGACTCTTCTTCGGCAACTGAAAGGAGAAGTCGCGCAAGGGAACGACGTAGCGTTAGAGACAGAGGACAACCGATGTCGCTTATACACTCCTCGACTATGGATACCCAGGTCGAAACTTTGCGACAACGGAAAGAACGCCTCGCCTCATTATCCTCGAGGATTCCAATACCGCAATTAAGTTTAACTCCAGAGACCGAGGCCCTGTTAACGTCAATTAATTCTACTGCAATTTCAAACCCGACTCCACCAGCCAGTGTAAACTCGACTTTTAAATCCCGCGATCCAAGATCACCGACGTCTTTTTCCGTGGCTCCTGAACCCTCCGAAGAAGCTGTAGCCAGGCTTTTGGAGAGATGTCAACGCGTCGATCATTACGTTCCAGTTCGCGATAAATTAACTCTATTCGAATCGTTGTCAAGACTTGGTGGCCGGTTAGCTCGAAGTACCGAAGACCTGGGTAGAGTAAAGACGAATCCTAGTCCCAGAGGTAAACAACGAGCTCGTTCACTCCACGATTTAAATAGGGCTGCTAAGTCGGTGCCGGTTAGAGAAATGTGCAGATTTTTTGAGGGCGAAAAATCCTGCTATGATGAAACTGCGAGGGTCGTCACAATCCAGAGATCTAGATTTAGCGACGCTTTGTCTACCGCACGATCCAGGACTTGGAGTGATGGATGCGTCGTTCCTCAACTGACTTTACCGCCGTTTACTATTCCCGCGAAGACTACATCGACGAAGAACAGCGGGTCTGGTTCACCAATAAAATCCTCGAGTAGGAGAAGGCAGTATGTTAAATGATTTCTTTCTTTTTTGAATTTCGGGGAAAGCAAAATTTTCTATCTAAAGTGATGGGCCGTACTCGTATGTTCTTCTATAAATTTGAAGAATCGTATTTATCACAACGTTTTTTTCTTTTTATTCTGTTCGCAAATTTTTCGATCATTCGTTATTCGTTCAGCCAAATCAAAAAACGATTTTCCGATTAAAAAATCGTTCCGATAAATATTCTCACCGTAGCATCACCTTGAAGCGAAACCGCCATACCGAACAGATGTATTGAACGGCGTTTAATTATTGCCATTTAATTATTGATATATTTCCGTACCCGTATATAGAATTTTGTATTATTCTTGTCTTGTCTTTTTTTTTTTCGTTTTTGTTTCTCTTGTTCATTTCCAAGCTGCGGTTTTGATTAGATACTGCAGCGAGGTTGAAAATTTGTTTAATTTCCTTGTGTAGGTATAAAGTTGAGGTTTGTACAAAAAAAAAAAAAAATAACAAATAAAAGAGAAAAGGATAGAAAACAGAAAAATAAAATAAAAATAAATAACAAACAAGATGCAATTGTATTCGCAATATCGAGAAAAAGAAAGAAAAAAATAAGAAATAAGAAATAACAAATAAAAAAAAACAAAAATTAACGAATATTAACTAATTACAAATTGTTCACTTCGTCAAATGAGACTTTGGTTATTTATGTGCGAAATTATTAGCACCAAATTGTAATTAATTTAAATGGAAAAACCGACATTATTTATACCTGCTCACATGAATTTTGGATATTAGTTTCATTCTAACTTTACTATATATCGATAATATACGCGTTTTTACTACGTATTCGTGATTAATTAAACCCTTTGTTATATGTTGAATGAAACGTTGAAGAAAATTCATTTCTGTTTGGAAGTAGGTATACGTACCACGTCTGTGTATTAGAGTGTGGTAACGCTCTTCTAGCTCTTTTCACTTTCTGCGAGAAACTTAACTGCATCGTATATATATACATATATATAACTGAGTATAAGTCGCAGGATAAGTATTTCTACGCTCTATAATCCACGTGAATTAATAATTTGATTATTTTTCATCCACTAATTTATACCATACTAGACGCGTGTATCGCGGTTAAATTTCGCATAGATACTCTCCATCGACATTTAAAAATCAATAATATAAGATGCGAGAAAGATTTGAAAATCTGAGTTTTCATTCAAACGATGTATGAAAAAAAAAAGAAACAAAAAAAAAAAGAAATGAACAAATTTGTTAACTGTAGATTGACATACTCATGGAAAAAAAAACGCATATAGGTACAATCAGACTGCGGTATAAAAGTAGAAAAATTTAGGCTGTAAGGAATTTGTGAAAAAGTAACGAACAAAAAGAAAAATAGGAAAAAAAGAAAGAAAAATCAATCAGATTTCGTTGAATACGAAAAATGTAATCGAGAGTATTTGTTGTGTGATGGTATATAATATGATCGTTGTATGACAATGAAAGATATCGGATAAATAAAATGAATGTATTAATTAATGTAAATTGTTTAATTGAATATCAATAATATGTATATCTAATATCTATACATCAATCGTTCGACCATTTAATCGTTGATTCGTTCGTTTGGATCAATTTTTGTTGACAATAATTAGCCGACCGTTTGCTGAAGCAACCGATCGCCAAAGAGGCCCTCTAGTCCCTCCTCCACAATGTATTTATAAAACATCCCCGGTCACACATGTCAATTTCGTTAATGATTATTATTATTATTATTATTATTATCATTATTATTATTAATATTAATACTAATTACTATAAACTATTATTTGTATTTACGTTTGTTGTAATAAAGGAACGAATAATGGCCGTTACATAAAGTGATTGTTGTTAGAAAGTCACCCGCGCAGCCTTGGTACATAGCGCACGCTATTTCGTTTATTGTACCAACATCTACTCATATCCAACTACATACCTATATATCCATATTTAATACATGTACTACGTAGAATCTGCAACTCGAAACATCCATGTCATTACCGGTCTTGGGTAAGATATCTATACTCTGTTTTTTTTTTCTGCTTTAAATATCTGGATTATCCTAAGTATGATTCGAATGAAGATAAAATATCGAAAAAAATTTGTCGAGAGAAACAGATAAATTCTTTAGACAAAATTCATTAGGTAAATCATGCGTTGGTTTATTTATTAATATTGATATTTATTGGAATCGAACCTTGGACTAATTGATAATTTTTATTCAGATATAAATACGAAGATAAGGAAAACTGCATTGAATACCATCACTGAATATTATACCTCTTCAAGTGTTTTTGAATGAAAAATTTCAGTCAGATATTATTCCTTCGAATAGAGTGATATCACGTAACAGCTGATGTTACTTTCATGTAATAACGTATAAACTAGATTTTCTGTACCTGACTGTCTACATGCATATATGCATTACCGTGATTACGCGGTCTTACTTTCGTATAAGACTTGCTGCAGTAGGCCGTGACGATGATTTGCCTTGCCTAAGGCTGTTCGAAGCCCTTCCGTAAGTTCGGAGTTAACAGTAGCTGATTTATAGTTTTATACTCAGAAACCGTAATTTTTTACTCAGTGATTAGCTACCGTGTACCGGTCTGATTTCACAGTACAGCTTACGCATTGGAGAAATAATTTTCCTCAATTATTCGTAATTTCAATCTTTAATAAGAGTCGTTGAAGTCGTTTATTCAGCTTGCGACCGTTCATACCTTTATTTTGATTGATTTTTTTTCTTTCTATTGGCATTCTGATCTAGGCCGTAAATTCAATCATCATTTCATTATTACCGTGCCGGTATTGAGGTGAGGAGAATTAGTTGTTGCCTCGTCCGTATCAAAGAGCGTATAACAGTTATTCGACAATTGCCTCTAATTTTCAGTTAGTATATACTATAACACGTGGTGAATAATTTTAATTTTTTTTCGCTCTTTTTCATTTTCCAACGAGTTGTAACAAAGCTGTCAATGCATTTACCACGATGCTTTTCACACAGTAATTGGGGAATTATAATAATAGTTCTATGGTACGGAACGTAATCACGTTTCAAAACGTCACGACGTCTATATGCCGTTATATAAGTTATTTTGTTAATGATCTGTGCCTCGAATATTGTCCTTTTTGCTCGAAATGTCAAAATTACTTCCTACTGACAGCGACCGTCATTCAAATACTAATTAACGCTTCTAACTGCATATGTAGGTGAAACAAATTATATACGGTCTTCGATCTCCGCGGACAGTTTCACGTAGGCCGTTAATTATTAACAAGTTCTACACGACAGTATAATTTATTGCGAATTATACTTGCCTCGAGTTACTACAATCTGCAGTGTATATATTAAAAATCGATTCAATTATCAACCGCCTATTAACTTCATATCTCACATGACAGGGTCGAATTTACATGTCGAGCGTAAAAAATGATCGGTGTAAACTACAACTAATGACTCCGATCGTTCTCGCGTCAGGTAAAATTGTTTTTTTTCAGTATTTTCCGACCCGTATAAAACCGCTTCAACTCTCGCTTGCCACATGTATACAGCCAAACTTTCATTTCTAATTTGTAGCCGAATTTTTTGAAACAAGTTTATAACACTGGTCGGATTTGGTTGGAATTAGTAGTGTGTTTTGAACGCATATAAGAAACTTAAATAATCGGGCCACTGGCCTTGATATCTTATCGAGTAAGCGACAGCAACAAGAAACCCGCAACAGGTACGACTCAGGTTTATGTATATGTATAGAATTGTCATACATATACGTTATTCGTATGTACAGAGAAGTGCATTTAGTTACCGGCTTACACTGCGATCTAGATCGGACTTATATTCATGCACGTAGCTACCTCTCTCCCCGTTACTTTTGTTGGAAGTTTAAAAGTTTGTCGCGTGCAAGACAGGTATTCGCGCCTTTTAGGTCAGGAGGGAAAAGGTTCTGGTTGCTTTATACCAACTACGGTTAAAGCATCGGTAAAGAAGTGTTATGTGCTATGGCGATGTAATGATATACAAGAGCTAAATCAATTTATTTTCCGTCAGTTCTACTGATAAAATTATCTTTTAAGATGGTTATTTTTCTTTCTATTTGATAAACCAATCAATGCATAACATTATGATCAACAGCACCGGCTTTTTCTAAATGAAACTATTCAACTAAGTCTTTCGCGGAGTATCTTTCTGCCGGGGCCCTAATTTGGGTACATGTGTCTAATGTGTACGTCCCAAAATTAATTTATTATTCCCTCGGGCTGGGACAGGAAGTTCTGAATAAATCTTTTGTCCAATACACTCATCTGCTTATATAAACGGGACTTCCAGATGTGGTGCGCCTCATTACATGCAACCCGTAATCAACGCTGTCCGAACTACTTTAGCTGCAAACATCTGTACGCCTCAGCATAAGCAATCTCAAGTTGGAAAACACATGAACGGCGTGTGGGTTGCATTCAGTCGGGCGTGCGGATGTTGGTGGCTAAATAGTTCGTCAACTTGACCGCGAGATGGCGATACTATTTTAGACCCCGTTAGTGGAGGAGCACTAACCCAGGGTAAGAAGACCTGTCTTCCAGTCTTCGGGTCAGTGACACTCGTGGCGTCGAAGAGTTCGGATGGGGGTTACGTTAACGCGCATATGACATCTTAACCGGAATACTCCGATCACAAAGTAGTAGTCGAAAAATTGACGATGTACTCAGTGAAGAAAATAGTATAATTTTTTAAATAATCTACTCAATGGTAGAGATATTATAATACTTGACTTTCTGTTACAGTTGATTACTAGTCCTTATCAGAGTTCAAACATCTACGTGCAATAAGAATTCCGTTCTGCAACGAATGAGTGTATATCGCCGCCTGGGCGGAAGAAGATCGTATCTCGGAAAACCGGTGAAGAAGATCGTAACTCAAAAACCCGTGAAGAAGATCGTAACTCGCAAAAACCCATATAGTAATATTATACGAGTTACGATCTTCTTCACGGGTTTTCGAGTTACGATCTTTTTCACCGGTTTTCCGAGATACGATCTTCTTCCGCCCAGACGTCGATATTGAAGTCAGTCTTCGTGTATATTATGTAGATACCAATGTAGTTTATATTATGATAACTTGTACACCAGAAAGTCAATAAAGCGACTCGATCAATTGCGACGAGTGCATATTTATTTTTAAGAGACAATTATAAATTGTAAATTATTTTAACAATGGATATTGTATCGATGCTATAGCAATAAATTCTCATAAATACCTGAAAATCAATCATTTCGTTATTTTACATTTTCCCCTTTCTACGTTATTTATTTCAAATGAGCGTCAGGTAAAACAGCGTATGACACACAAGAGAAGTAGGTAATTGTAATTCATGCATTTTCAGCTACAAAAAAATTTGCAACCACCTCCTCAGGTCGGATGTTCTCCTAATACCAGGCGCAATTTTTGATTTGAAATTTTTTTAACTCTGAATAACGCTAGTATAAATAAATAGATATAGCGACGTGCATGAAGCAGCGCATGCATGCCTACATCGATAGGCACTCCGTTCCCCCACCAAAGATTTCAGAACACCTCCTCGGGTTTTATGTTTTCCTGATACCAGGAGCATTTTTCGACTTAAAATTATTCTAACTCTTAAAAATGCTAGTAAAGCTATAGAGTGACGTGCATGAAGCCGCCTATGCCGGACAGATGCCTTATTTCCAGAGTAAATTTTCTGCCAGTTGAGACTTTTTTCGGAGTCATATTTCTGGCAGTTGAGACTTTTTTCGGAGTCATATTTCTGGCAGTTGAGACTTTTGTCCCGAGTCATATTTCTGGCAGTTGACACCTCAAACTTAACCCCTAAAAATAAGGTATCAACTGCCAGAAATACGGCCCCGAAAAAGTCTCAACTGCCAGAAAATGGAGTGGTTTTTCTGGCAGTTGAGACTTTATTCGGAGCGATATTTCTGGCAGTTGAGACTTTTGTCCCGAGTCATATTTCTGGCAGTTGACACCTCAAACTTAACCCCTAAAAATAAGGTATCAACTGCCAGAAATACGGCCCCGAAAAAGTCTCAACTGCCAGAAAATGGAGTGGTTTTTCTGGCAGTTGAGACTTTATTCGGAGCGATATTTCTGGCAGTTGAGACCTTTTCGGAGTCGTATTTCTGACAGTTGACACCTCATTCTTGTGAGTTAAGTTCAAGGTGTCAACTGCCAGAAATATGACCCGGGACAAAAGTCTCAGCTGCCAGAAAAATCACTATTTTCTTAAAAATGATAGTATAGACACGCTATATCACGACTGTATGAAGCAGCGTATGCATGCCTGTTCGATACGCTACTCTCTTCCCTCACCAGAAATTTTAGAACACCTTCTTAGGTCAGATGTTCTCCTGACACCAGGAGCAATTTCCGACTTAAAATTATTCTAACTCTTAAAAACGCCTGGTATCAGGAGAACATCTGACCCGAGGAGGTGGTCGCAAATTTTTTAGTGGCTGAAAATGCATGAATTATGATTCTTTACTCCTCTGGTGCACCATACGTTGTTTCAGCTATCGCTTATTTGAGATAAAGTGTCGTAGGGAGGGGAAAGTGCATAATAACAAAGTAAATAATTATTAGGCGTACATGAGAATTTATTGCTGTAACATAAATACAATATTCATTGTTGAAGTAATGTACAATTTATAATTAACTCTTAAAAATAAATAAACATTCGTCACAATTGATCGATCGTCTCTTTAGTCGCTTTCTGGTATACAAGTTATCATGATATAAACTACATTAGTATCTCAATAATATACTAGACTTAATATAATTCATTTTCCGAAGACTGACTTCAATATACACTCGTTCGTTGCAGAACGGGATTCTTACTGCACGTAGATGTTTGAACTCTGATGGGGACTAGTAATCAACTGTAACAGAAAGTACTTGTGTTATAACATCTCTACTATTGAGTAGATTATTTAAAAAATTGTCTATTTTCTTTACTGAGTACGTTGTTAATTTTGCGACCATTTCTTTGTGTTCGGAGTATTTCTGTAAAGATGTTATTTGCGTGTTAACGCAACCCCCTTGCAAACTCTTTGACGCCATGAGGGTTACTGACCCACGACAACTGAGGCTGCTACCCAAATTCAACTCGCTCGGCCGTCGTGTCAACGGGTAGACAAATGGTATCACCATCTCGCGGTCAACCCTATGAACTACTTTCGCCGCAAGGACCGACGCGCCTCGCCTTATACCACCCACATGACATTGTCGTGATTCCGAACTCACGGTTGGGTATAATAAGGCGCACCCATATTTGGTTGGTTTATCACTCCTTTATTTGTGCTAAAAATGCAAAGAATTATAAACTGATTTCACACTGACACATGTATAATGTATACAACGTTTTTCACCGCTAAAAAGTTGAATTTATATAATTTATCAAAAACTAAAACATCGACGTAGATATTTGGATAGGTGATTTGATAGAAAATTTCTTATCTGTACAAAAGTAATTTTATTAAAAAGAATATGATTATTGGTAAAATTCGTTCAACATTTACAACAAATTGATCTATAGAATATAATAATCAGCATATAATAATGACGACACACTAAAGTATAAATCGGTGAATGTATATCACTGCATGTCTTCTGCCACGTTCTCGTGATAAAAATACGTTTGACAAAAACGACAAACGGAAAACATGCAAACAGTAATAATAATTTCAGGGACCAAAATTTATTTTATAGCACAGTATTACATGTTTGTAACTCTGTACTCATCCACTGATATCCGTTTTAACAATTAAATAAATAAAAAATATCCTCTACCGATCAACATTTACATATTTATGCGTTAAAAATTAGGGTACTTAAAAATTAGTGAACGGTTTATTATCATTATCATTATTATGTATATATTTTTTTCTTGTTTCTTGTTTTTCTTTTTCCTTTTTTCAACAACAGTAAATATAATTGCAAATTGGTTGTATACCAGTATATTATATGTATAGTCAAGAAGCCATAAAAAATCATGATATTGTCTTCGTTCGTTTCAATTCTGAGCTTTGTATTAATTATTATTACTTATCTCTAAATTTATGCCTGTATACATGTATAGCTGTATATGCACGATACGTTGTTACTCATTTTTATTATACGAATCAATAAGTGTATTGATCCAGTGTGTTTTCTTATCGATTCAATCATTTATCATTTTATTCATGTTTTTTCTGTTTATTTTTTTTTTTTTCTTCAACACTTCAATATTTTTGTTCAATTAATCTTGGCGATGACTTGGTCCGCTTTACCGTGCGCGAGTTATAAAAGCTAGAGAATTGAGATTCGAATTCAACGTTGAACAGTGATGATATTATACAACAGAGGATAATATTTTCGTAAAACGTCTAGTTTTCTCTTGTAGCCTTTTTTTACCTCACGAATCAGCGTTGTCAAAACTCGTGCTATCTGAAATGAGAGAGAATGAAAATTGAGAAAATAATGTTATAATTATTAATATCGCTATTGTTACGATTTTGCATTCTGTAGCACAAGTCGCGAGAAAAAAATAATACTTACGACAATCGGGAGAGAGAGGATGAAAATCTGTGTCTAACTGTCGCGATCTAGTGAATCCAGAGTGTCGTTGCTCGAGGAATGAGTTAGGTCGCTAAGTTCATCCAAATGCTTTTGCCTCTTTCGTACATTCCAGTGTAAACATTCCGCGAGAGAATCAAACCAATCGGTAATTTGGTCAGCGGCACAGATGCTGGGTACCGGGTAAATCGAGGTTGTCACTCTCAAGCTGTTGGTAAAGGAATACAAAAAATCTAATTTAACAATTGAATTTTTTAATAATTGAACTCTCTAAAAATTTACTTTTTTTTCATTATTCTCTTCTCGTTCGAATACTTATATGAGCAAAAAAAAATATTTTATTATCACATCAACTAGCTTTTTTTTAGTTTGTAAAATAAGCCATGTATTTCTTTTTTTTCTTTCTTTTCTTAGAATTCGTTCGCTCATGAAATTTAATTTCTTGCACATGGCTTCTCTTTGGCTGAAGCTATTATATGTGATTGATGCATTTTTTTTTTTAATTGTAAATTCAAAAATCTTCAGAAACTAAGTTACAGAAAAATCACCATCACCGTTACAACATATTATTTCACCGCCCACCACTGCAGATATTTATATATGGGTAGGGTATAATATGAAACAGTGTTTTTAGTGAAATTAGTCACTATAATATTACCATCACCATCACCATCACCATAGTATAACCAACAACGTTGCACAGCAGTCTGAACAGCCCACGTCTCAACACATTAGTAAATTAGAAAACGATATGTTTGTATGAAGGTGTGAATTTTTGCGTACCGTTAAAGACGTATCAGGAGGGTGAAGAATTTAATCGCGAAAAAATGAAAATGGAAATGAAAATAAAAATAAAAATGATCAAAATAATATAAACGAAAATGAAGTGAAATCAGCCGGCTTTAATTCAGAATTTAGCGATGATCATGATATATGAATGCGAGAGAAGCAATTTTTGGAAAACGCGGGGTGGATTGAAAGAGGTAGAAATTGATTGAACATAGCTGGTAAAAAAAAAAATGAGAAAAAAATAAATCAAAATAAATAATTGAAACGATGATGATACGAAATGGGAAAAATATCTTTTTTGGGACAAACCTATCCCCAACTCGAAGTTCTTGCTGGTTACGTCCGTCGAAGGAGACGTAGGCTGTACTGCGGGCCTCGCTGTTGGCCATTATCTGAAAAAGGACGAATATTGCGAGTTAAATAACGTTCGAAATTATTGATTTACCTGTCTCCATGGAATAGTTCCTGACGATTTCTTCCGTCAAACGATACCCACGAGGTGTTTCTGCTGTCTGGTGATACCGATATCTGAGATAACGTTTTTATCAAATTCATCAATTAATTATGTATCATATATAGCTTCAATTGCGGAGTTATGATATTCAAGATAGTTACAGCAGAAGAATCTAATTTCTATTTTAGCCGTGAGATTCTCATAGTGTCGCAAAAATATTAAAATAAAATAAAATAAAATGAAATAAAATTGCAAATTTTGCATGTGCAGAATAGTTTCATTAGCGTTATCTCATATATGAAAAGGTTACAGAGATATCAAACGCGGCTTTCTCAGCGAATTATTTATTTGTTATTATTATATACGCGTCGTAGTATAATCTGAATTGAAAAGCAAGGTTTATGATAATAAGGATAAAAGTTATTTAATAAAAGAGAGAAAAATTCAAAATAATCAGAATGATACATACATGCTTACGCGATTTAAATCACGTGAACGTATAATATCAGCGTTTCAAAACTGTTCATGTAGTGTTACAACGGTCAACAAAGGTCGGTGATAATATAAATCGATTTTCTTCTGATATCGTGAACGTGAGGAACGATAACAAAAAAAAAAAAAAAATTAACATCCACGACGCAATACTCTACCTTGACCCATAAAATAATCGAAGTAAAATAATCAAATAAAAAAAAAAAAAAAATCAGAAATAACATCAGAATAATCTATGTATTATAAATCCTTCATCAATTTCACGCACGAATACAATTGCATAAAAAATTTCAAAGTCGAAATATGAGTAGATAAATGCAGCGTGATATCGTAATAAGGAAAAATAAAAAGAACAACTATGGGGTATAAATTATAATAATGAGATGCTTCATCTGAGTCGCGTGTGTAACAACGCATGCGTAATAACACATAATCACCGTCGTCAGGGGAAAAAAAAAAACTTCCCTTTCTCGTTGAAAAATAAATAAAACGAATTATGTAGGCATGTAGTACGTACCTTGAGTTCTACTCCAGCGGGAACTACGATGGGCCTGAAGGACAGAGAGTGCGGACAAATGGGGGTGACCATGATGGCAGGAACCGAGGGATGAATCATGCTGGCCCCGGCAGCAACTGCATAAGCCGTCGACCCCGTAGGCGTGCTAACGATCAGACCGTCTCCTTGGACGCTAGTAACGTGTTTTCCATCGATATATAGATCGATATTTGAGAGATATGGTGAAGGCCCTCGATCGACAACAACTTCGTTAAGAACGAGAAGATTCGTTGGTGGTTTGGCCGGCTGACCTTCCTCACCCTTTCGTATAATTATGCAACGAAGACGACTCCTCAGAGTCAAAGCCGCGTGACCTTAACGAATGAGGAATTAATTAGTTAATTAATCCCGCGAACCTTTGGATCCGTGTAGCAAACTCAGGTTTTTTTTTCTATATTCATGATGTCAGGTATTACGAAATGTTTTGGATCTTGAGGGGCTAATTTAAACGACGAAGATGGACAAGTTCCGAAAACCGAGTCACGCGATTTCGTGAAATATAGTCGTTGATAAATATCCACATTTGTTGAATCTAAAAACTGATGAAATTCAGTACAGTTTCAAATATTTTAAACCGTATATATTTCAGAATCTATAATACGTTGAAAATTCGACAACAATTCCACGAATCGAGGAAAAGGTCCTTATCAATATTGAGATAATGTCATGAATGGGTAAATAATATAAAAATAAAAGAAACACGTTAACTTCACAGTGACGTATATTTAATTATTTCTTAATCGTCATTTGATGATGATAGACGTGAAAAAATTGTTACAGACTAATGACCAGCCATTATTATCACATGGAAATAACGTGTTTCATTATTTTCATCGAAAACTGATTTCAACGCGGGACACAGAGAGACACGAATGATATTCAAACAGACACAATAGAGACACGATTTAAATACCGAATAAATTTCCGAAAAACATTTTTTCCGTGAATTTACGAACCTGTTTCACGCTTAGTGAGGGTGTTGAACTGTCTTCGACACCTGTTGCGATTTTCAGATAGAAACAAATCCGTATACATTTTTTTTTTTTTTTCATGGATTTTTCGAATATTTAGATAATTGAGGGTTTGTTCTTGTTCAATGAGTTTTCCGAACGTCCTAAAGAACCGCATGGTGTGATTGTAAATGACAGGAATTTGAGATAAATTTTCTATGTTGTTCGATGTGAGTTAGCTTACCTTCCAAAACGTTGGTTACTTGTTCCTGAAAGTTGTCAAACTCGAAGGGTGTAAGAAAACCGAGTGACCCCAAATGGAAGGCCATAACGGGAGGAACGGACTGTTGGAATAGTAGGCTGGCGTAGAGCAGCGTTCCATCACCACCAAGGCAGACGATAAAGTCGATACGGTCCTGCAGAGAATCTCTTTAAAATCCGAGAAATTTTGTAATTAACGTTTCATCGATATTAAAGTCTACTTCAGACAATAGTGTATGAAACGTTATTCCAAAAGTAAACGGGACATCGAAAATATTTCCGAAAAATATAACGAACACCAAAAATGATTAAAAAATTTTAAAAACCTGAAGATCGTCTGTTCCGTCTCTGAAAGTTTGGAGTCTGTCTCTCACGCCTTGGAATCTGGGATCTCTGGCCAAGGCCGGGTCTTCTAGGACAGAAGCTTCGACGAATACGACCATCCGTTTTTCCTTAAGCAACAAAAATTCGAAGTATTCATTTTAAATACCATAAATTTACAACATGATGATTTCTTCAGTTCAATCTATTTTCGTTTGTTTACCTCGATCAACCATGTGACGAGCTGCACAAACGGCGGCAAAACCGAGGAATCCCGTACTTTCTTGATCACAAGTACGGTCAAGGGTGGTTTGTACCATGTCAGCCTCTGGGAGGCAGGGTCTTGGATTGTCCTAAACATGATAAAGGTTGATTTGTAATAAAAGTGTTGAAAAGTAAGATAGAAATGAAAGTCGCGGGGAATTCGTCATTTCCAAGGGTCTTTACTCTCGTACGTAAAGTGACCACTGGTCAGAATGTGACGCATGGTTTTCATAATCACGTGACGATTTCCGGTCAGTAGCAAACAATACATAAAACGTCTGAGTAAAATCTGAATAAATTTTTCTCATTTTATTTTTATTCTTATTTATTTTAAAGTTACGATGAATTGCTTGTACCAAGTGCATTGTCACCGGTTGAAATTACGTCACGAGTTCAACTAAACCACCACTGATTTTACCGTCGAATGTATAATGTATATACGCGTTTATATTCGCATACGTAATATATTGACCGTTGGGACGTGAACTATGAGGATAAAAATGTGTCATTTACTGGAATCCCCAAGTTTATTTACAGTATAATTATATATTTTCTTCTATTGTAATTTGTGAGAAGAAAAATTCAATTGTCAATGAGATAGAAATCGAAGTAAGCCTGACAGGGTCATCAGATTTTATGCCAATTATATATTTCCGTATAGCTAGACACAGAATATAAATATAATTAATTATGGAATAGAAGGAATAAGACATTTTTAGAGATGGGGGCTAGAAATAAGACGCGCAGGACTAATAGTGTGGATTTTCTGTTAATGAGTATGTAATTAACGGCGATAGCCAGCGGTCAGTTTTTAATTTGAATCAGTAGTTAACGTCTGCTTTCTCATTATTCAATAAAGTAATTTAGGCAGAATTTTTGGAGAACTGTTTATCATTGTTGTGAAATATCTACATCTCGGTCATTAGAGATTTAATTATGAGGTATAGCAAGACACGGTATCTTAATTAGTTAAAAAATCAGTGCCTGACGATTTAATATTTGAAAAATCGTATCCAGCAGACAAAAAAAAAAAACAAAAAAAAAAAAGGATGAGCAGACTGTGTCAAATTGAGAGACTTTTTACCAAAAAACCGAAAGAAAAATTGTGAAATCGTTAAACGATGCCGATAATTATTTCCATGCGTGATCATTGGCCAAAGTTAACTTCTGCCGGTAAACGGAGTATGTTAATCATCGTGAAACTTGCGGTTTAGACTATACGGAATATGTATAACAGAGATGGAGATTGTTCAGTGTCAAAGGTTCAAGGCTCGACGACATTCGCCATAAAAAAAAAAAAAAAAAAAAAAAAAATGATTGTTTCAGTTATATGAACATTTCGAGGAGCCAGAATATATATATATATATATATATATCTGATGCCGGAAAATTTAACGATATAATAATTGTCGGTCGGACATTACAACGGTTTTAACAATCGGATGTCGGGTCTAGATTTGGCAGTAAATTCGAAGAGTTTGAAAATTAAAACAATCCTCGTAATAATATGCATTATGTATAATATTTACCACAGCCTAGTCGTATGGTCGAAAATAAAAAATGGATAATTGCAACGTGGCAGAAGTATGTTATAGTTTTCGTGCTCAGCAGGACAAATTATTGTGTGAAATTGGAACGAAGGTGTTCACCTTGAGATATGTTAAATATTCATATTGCATGAAAAATAAAATTCGTTGATTGTCTCAGCTCGCCAGTACTCGTTCTAGGGATAAATATCGCGTTATTAATTGTCTCATTTAATGAATTCGGAATATAGTATACCAATTAGCACGAGATTTGATGTAGAACGTCAATCATAAAAAATCTTTGCAGATACACGCGATTGATTATTCTTTCGTTATTTTTCTCCGACCATATGAAAATAAGAATGGATAGAGTTATCCGGATTCTTTAACAATATCAACGAAATTTTCGGTCCGAAATTCAGATCTAATATAGTTAGATGATCGAAAATGAGCGAAACTTTGACGAATCACTTCTCCGATTTGCTAAATTAAAAAAAAAATAAAAATATATACCGTCACACTGAAAAATCACAATCGCCTTTCCATATTACTCTTCGTTACTTTCGCACAAATATTTCTACAATAAATGATAGAAGCGGAGGCCTTCGTCTCGAAGGACACGTGAACAGACTAAACGATGTTCGCACGCGTTTTCACTGAGTAGATATAAGCAATCGCCCGAGGATATGAACAACGTATTTTTTTCTAGTCTTATTCCCGGCTTCTCACGATTATATCGACGGAATTAATTTCTAGATTTTAGGTGTTAAATTTGGGATCTAAACCTGATTCAGAAAAATTATTCGGTCATAAGCTTGTTTGAAAATCATTTTATGCAGTTAAGTCAATGACTGACGTTACTGTTTCAATTTGAATACTGATTTTAGATTGGTATATAAAATATACTCATATGTTACGTTTTATACGTAAACAGTGAATCGATTTTTGGAATACGAATAAGACTATAGCTCTATACTTTATTATTTAGCGAATTGATATCGACCGCGATGTAAATGTGACATAGCTATATGGACGCAAGTGGTTAAACGTATAGCATGACGATATAAATTGCAGGACATACATTGACACAGAAATATTGGCAGAAAATTTTGAAAATATGTAGAACGTAAAGATACAGAAAATACGAGTGAAATCGCCTCAGCGTAGTAATTAAAAAGTGATTAAAAAAAAAAATTAAAAAAAAAAGATCGAAACATCTGTAGTCGAGTAGAATTTAGAAAGGAAACCTGAAACTGAATAAAATTATGAAAGTTTTCGCTACCTAAGAATGGAGTTTTTTTTTTTTATTCATTAATAAAATTCACATACCCATATCGACAAGGATGAACGATTTTATTATCGATATTCCTCTACTCCTATTTGAAAAGTTAAAAAATTGGAATCTGACGAAGAAGATGAATAAATTTAAAAAAAAAAGAAAAATAAATAAATAAATCAATGGTACTTGCGTTCGCTGCGTGTCTATCACGTGCAGATTCAGTTTAAGTAAATCAAGTGCATTAAAAATGCCAGAAATGTCACGGAGGTTAAAAAAAAATCGGTTAATGTTCGATAACTGGGTTATCTTATACGTTATAAGTCACGTTCGAGAGTAGAATATACCAGAAGTTGGTGATCTTTGACACATGCAGTGATGTTTAGGATGGCATGTGAGTCGCGCGCCCGTAATAAGATATTCGTTTAATTTCATATTTTTTTTGGGTGTAAAACGTGAAACGATTAAATGTATGATCGATTTCGAAAAATCCAAGCCAGAAAATACTCGACGGTCAAAAGCAAGACAATCGTGAACTGCCCACCTGACAGACGGCGTCCCCACCATGTCGTTCACCAGTGAGAGTCGTGGCCCGACTACCGCGAGCGAGGAATAAAGTCGCATTTTTTATAATAGCAAAGAATCCGACATATCGCGCATGCGCCTAACTAACATTAAAGAAAATTCATTTCATTCCGAGTACATATGGTCTCCGATAAGAATAGCCAGAAATTTGATAAGCATTTGACCAAGAATTATCTAGATTACCATCCCGTATTGCGACGTCTCCTGCTTTCTCTGGGTTCTGCAGGCTGGAGTATGTTCAAGACCGCGGGGTGTACTTCGTAGCCGATAAATAATATTGGAAAGTCTTAAATCAACGAGATATGTAAATATGTTTGAATTTTGATAATACACTCACATGACCATGGCAGAATTCTTCATTATTCGACCGCATGGCCCGAACTGTTGAATAGGACTTGGAGCATTTAGGCTTCTGGTTCTCCTGCAAGAAGAACGAAAAATACCATTATTTAGGAGTACTAAGTTGATTAATCTAGAGTTGAATTTAGTCGTACATAGTTAGATTAAACCCAATTCGTTGAGAGATGTAATCACAGTTTGAAGTAGGGAGAGATATAGATATATATACTGTATATAAACGTTCAACTGATATGTAGCAGATTGTAATAGTGCGCGCGATTTAAAATCAACCTGTTATCGGTTTTGTTGTCGATGATTCAACGAAAATTATTGCATGATATATATCATGTGTTTCAATATATGTGCAATACTTCTGATCTCAATAATTCTTAAGATACGCGTGATATGCAGGAGACATACACATACCTAATACGACACATAGTATACGTGTGCATAATATCGGTGAATCGAATGACGCGCGAAAACCAACTATTGGACGTCGATGTCATAGGCCAAATTAAAGAATCACTTCAAATTCCTGATTCTATTGTTTCATTGTGATCTGTTTTATCAGACGTAAACCACGTGTGTGATATGTAGAAGATAAAATGTAACTAAAATCGATTAAGGAGATGTACTGACCGGCGACGTCGTTGTCTTACGATTAATAGTTGCAGACGAAAAAAATTTTAAAATGTATTGGATTCAATTTTGCGAAAAACTTGATGAATGGTTAAATATAATTCGAACATATTCAGCCTGTTAATCTTCAAAGTCTTCGTTATCCCTTTTCGATTGCTAAATCGAACAGACCTCATCGAATTTAAATGCCTTTCTTAACGATAGCCAAAGTGACCAACAGAGAAAGTTTAGTATTAGGATAATTTTTTTAACAGATAATAAAACCTGTCCATATCACCGTAAGAAATTTCAACGTACGTACCGGGGTGATAATTTATTTATTCGATGATGGGCTACGCGTCAGCGCTAATTTTATCATTCAACAAACATACCTACTACCAAATTTCATATATTACGTTACGGTCAGGGTACAACCATCGATTACATTATGGCTGATGAGCTGATGTGGAGGATTCGTTTGAAGAAAAAGTTAAATAAAGTGTAATAATATCGCCGTCTCTCTTTTCTCTTTCTGTTTAACGGATGCGGATACATATATGCGACAGCATTGTGGCCGTGATCAGATACGTATCGCAAAGTACTTTCCATCGCCGTATGAATAATGGTCAAATTTTTAACTCGCAATTATTATATAAAGATTATAAAAATCGTGTCAATTAAAGTTAATGCGGCGTTTTAAAGTACCGTGACTAAAGACCTGCAAGATAACAGTTTCTCTTTGGACATTGAACAAGGCAAATATCGGTTATCCGAAGATTTTCGATGGATAGTAAAACCTGGGTATAGCAAATAATGATACGCTTTATATTTTCCGAGTAAATATCAAGAATGGAAACCTTTTAGAATGATTATTTCGAAACGAATTGAGTAATACGTATTGCTTTCTAGGCAAGGCATAGCTACTCTTTAAACCTATTTTCCTATCGCAATATATAATTCCTGTAAAATCACCACGCATCTGAAATGAATATTCGTATATCTTTACAAATAAAGATAAGATAAAGGACTTAAGAAAATTGATGCGGTAAGTATATTTCTGAATCATTTCCCGCTACGTAATTCGCAAACGCATATGTTCAGCACAGTAGTCAACGGATCGGTGTTAAATAATTCTCAAAATCAAACGATGTGCCCAAAATCTTTTTTACAAACTCATAAAGTCGTGGGGTATACTGTTTCATCAAGATTCGTGGATAGAGCGTATAAGTATAAAAGTTTTCATTATCCCTAAAAAAGAAATAAACCTATGTTCAATTTTTTTCATCAAAGATATGTAAACTACGTAAATTCCTAATCAATCTATCGACGATATGTATTCTCAGTTTTATTCGGTACGTTATACTTGGAGGATAATTAATTTCCTTCAATACTAATTGAAATTTAAAACACATCCGTGACTCTATCGATGAGTATAGATTTAAGACTACCTGAGAACCCTGTTCCGAGGACTTCCTAGTGGAAGTTGGGCCAGGCCATTCTCCAGCTGATCAATCTCGTACGAGCTGAAGTCTGCATGCCCGTTTCTTTCGGCTACTCGTAGTGGAGGCACCTGGTCTCCCATCCTTTACGTTAAGTTGGAATAGAGTGGAAAAATAAATACGTTGCGAATAATTCGAAATGTACGTTATGTGAAACACCACGTTTTGAAAAATTTATCTCAACACTTTCCACAGGATATTTTACAACACAAAGTGTTTTAAAGTTCGTTACGCGACGTTTGAATGCTTACACGTAGTCGGAGTCCACGATCAAAGTCTGTGTTTCCTATAGATACACGACGTGTAGAACAAAAACCCGGGAAAAACTATAAAATAGTTAACCAATTAGTTGCGCGGTGTTAATGCCCGGTATTAGTAAAATTTTATCACAAACGCTACACTTCACGCACTGCGGATGAGTTTATCGGTGTTTTGCTTGACCATGACTTATAACGCATATAGTATATGCATATGGCTGCATACGACGTAGCTTTACAAATATAATTAACTTTCAGGTAAAGATGCGAGAAGATCTAATGTACACTCAGTTGTATCCTTCACGGTGAATATTTTTAAGACCAAATTTTCCTTTGGGAAATCGTTTCGATTTGAATGAGGAGAGAGCGGATTTTTCGATTTTTTTTTATCACCCGGCGTTCTCCGTTTATCAAAATAAAATTCGTTTCTAGAAATATTCTTTCCGTGGTATGATTTCAAAATTTGTATAGCAACGTGATTATGCTTCGAATCCGAAGAATACTTTCGCGATGATTTGGCAATAAATTATTTGCCAAAGTCACTGTCAAGCAAAACGAGGAATGACTCAATCGATCGCACTCGCACCTGTAAATAAGCTCCGTGAATATATTTAAAAAAAAAAGAAGAAAAAAAAAAAACTCCAGATTTATCACGAGAAAACGGCACTTAATCCGATGACCATAAACTGTTGAGAGTGTGTTATATTATCACGTTATTCAATGAGAAATTCACACTGCCGATATAATGACGAAAATAAATGTCAATCTTCAAACTAACGCGTAATAGAAAATATCAAAAGCATGATAACTCAGCCGAAATAACCGGACGCACCTTCGTCATCGCCTATACCATTCCGGTCTGACGATGAACTGAGGTACCGGGCATCGGTATACCGATCTCGAGGACGTAGGCGTCGTCGTCGGCAGCGGGGCGTCCTTGAGAAACCTTGGGACCGTAACTAAAGCGCCAATCACCTTCCCAACGAGACATCGCGAAAGCTAATATTCGTATGTGTATACACGTGTGTGTTTCCTCCGCGCGTATGTATATGTCTGAAGAACTTACAGGGAAAAAGAGAGCTCGATCCCTTTCCCTAAGGCCGAAACACTGAAGACTAAAGACTGAAGACTGAACAGTGAACAGTGAACAGTGAATACTGACCACTGACCAACTGACCACCAGTCCCAGTCGCACGGGAACCTGTAGCAGTAACGCGTTTCACTTGAGGGGAATGCGTCTCTTGTTGGGTGCGGACTGACTTGACTGACTATAGTAGCAATTCGCCTTGGAGCGATAGGCAATTAAGAAATTCCTTGGGGAGGGACCGTGCTCCGTGCCCCGCTGCACCCGCGATGATAAGGTTATTTTACCTTTACTTATAGGGCTATAGATATTATATAAAATATTATATAATATAAATATGGAATAAGAATTATTGAATGCGCCAAAAATTTCGGTGACACATTGCAGACTGTTTATGATAATAATAATAATAGAATATTTTTCAGTCAGAATCTAGTATGACTAATTAATCTAGCACAATGGCGATACGCCCCTGATTAAACACTGGTTCTTCTACCAATCGGTTCGTGCCACTTGAAAAAAAATTATACTTACAAAAAGTATAAGAATAAAAATTTTATATCAAGATAAAAGAAGATACAAGTACTTTATCTATCGAGTATTTAAAATCGCTACCTCGCATCTATATTCTTACGTTATTATAGAATCATCCCAGAGCGTTGATAAATCGTACGATTATTTTGACAATCGCATATAATTAAAGAAGAAAAGAGAGAGAGAGAGAGAGAGAGAGAGAGAGAGGGATAGAGAGAAAAAAAAGAAAAGACTAAATTTTATAAAAAATAATTGCGCGATTTAATCGGATTTTTATGTCTGATATCGTTGAGTAAGATTGATAAAAAATTGGATAACGTTCGATAAATTTGTGTTTGAAAAAGGCGTACAAATGTATGAACAGCTTTATTACGTAAGAGACGTACGGTGACTCCGTAATGTCAGAACTTATGTTTTTAAGCTTTAACTCGTTTTTCAGCGCAATCGAATGTCCCGATCACTACAGCTGTAGAATCGACCTCGGCTTTCTCCCGATCGACGGAGAAATCTCTAGTTATGGGAAAGACGAGGAAAACGCTATACTCGATATTATTTTGAAATCTATATAGCGCCGCATGCGAATTAGATGCGAAAATTCAACCGTCTAGATACTCAACATAGATCGAAACGAAGATTTGAGATATCGCGAAGTGGAGATCAGCACAAGAAGCGTAATAATTCGAAGAACTTGATGAAACATAATTGACAAAGTTCGATTCGAAAATTTGATTCAAATTAATCGAGAAAGTTATTTGAAAAGTTTCAATTTTACTGCGTATAATAACGAATCTGTCAAATCCTGGTATTAATAATTTATAATTTAATATATTAATGCTAATTTTCAGTCCCTCGCAATAAGCTATCGCACAAGTATCAAAAGTTTTTGAAGCAGGTTTGACGGTCAGTCAGTATATGAATACAGAAATATCCTTCTCAAATTACTCATTCAAGGATAAGCCGCGGGTAAAAATATTCAAGCGGTGTAATTATAACGGGGAAAAGAGAATAAAATATGGTTACCTATTTTGTTGTCAATGCCGATATAATATATTGTTCTTTTTTATTATTATTTTATATATATTTTTTTTTTTTTGCAATAAAAAAAAAGAGAGAAAAAAAACCGACACTTTCAGCTAAACTTTATGGCGATATTAATTTCAGAAAGGACCTTCGATGACGCTGATTGTTAAGTCACTTGTTTTGTTTATTTTTTTATTTTTTTTTTTAACTTTTTATAACAAACCTTGAAGTATGTATGTGGGTTTGAATTTTTTTTCGGAAAACAAGTAAAATTATTATAGGAATAAAAAATATATATGTATATATATTTACAACTATGAGATATGACCGCGCGAACGACTTCTCGCGGATGATTCTACCGCTCAACTGCGCGCTTAGTACATCTATAAACCTTACGCGTATCGAGATATATCATTCTATATCTCGGAATATGGGTCAAGAGGTTAAAATTATTCAAACAAATATTAATCGGTCTTTTTCTCGCTTTAGTTCTATCGAACAAATACGACCTATTTGAGCCCATATGAGCGCTTATTGATTACGTAGTTTTGATATGTGTTACCTACACCTTCACCAATTTTTGTGGAAGAAAAAAGTCTCGGTATTGCAATCATTCATTTATTTATTATATATAAATAAAAAATCGCAATCCCGAGTGTTTTCTTATATTCATTAATTAATAACAATAACTGCGATGAGCTCGAAAACACTGTACAGCGTATAAAAATAATGAAAATACGAGAAGATTTGTCAGTAATAATCTAAAAATTCTATTATCTGATTTCGGAGCACGGGTATAGATGCATTTAATGAAAAAAAGGTTAATTTTTACATATTGACGGAAAAATGTATGATCTCAGATTGAAAACATGTTATCTCTGTTATAAATTAATTTTTAATCGTAATTGTCAGAAATTTCGATCATATTTTCAATAATATTGAAGGTCGTAATGAAATTTTACTAATTAATTATTAGATAAATTTGATACAGTTTTTTTGGATTTTACTTTCACTATTTTTTTCTTCTTATATATAATTTCGCGTTGAGTCAATTCCTCGATGAAATCTTCCTCGCCGATTGATTATCGTCAGTTTTAAACACGTCAAAAGCTCGTTCTCCCATAATCGTACTTTCTAATCATCGGAGTATGTATAATTAAGTTAAAGAGTGAAAAGTCGCTCTTACACACGTACGTTTTTGCATCGCGTTTTTCATATCAGATATCGGATTATTGGGCCCTCTTCACTTTGTGAATTTGTGAAAATTCACATTTATACCTTTTAGGAAATTATTTTTCACCCAATAAACGGAGCGACGTCGGGTCGTTCTCCTTATCCTCGCGTGACTACCTCCACACTTACCACGGTACATAAACCCCTGCAGCTCTACAATCTGGAAACCAGATGCCCGTTTTTAAATACAGAAAAAAAAAAAAGAAATAAGAAATATACATGTATCTACCCGCCGTATAAATTGCAGCGAAATTCCGCAAATGCCTTTCTCCTGATTGGTGGTGGTGGTGCATTACAGGGACTCCTAAGGCTCCCGCAGCGGTCTTGGCCGGACACAGATGCTAGTAGTAATATATAAACTACCACCACTTCCAGTCGATATAGGAATCGAATTTTGCGGTAAAATGTGACCAGCATTCTCGAGGCTTAATGTTCGGTACTTCATAATGACGAAAATGAAATCAGTAAAAGTAAAACAAGAACTAAATAAAATTGAAAGACGTCTTAATATCGAAACTGCAATTAATTATCGACGATTGATTGGCCCAGTTATTTCCAATTACTCGCAAAAAAATGAAATAAAATAAAGATGATAAAAAGCGTGGTCCTGTTATGTACCGCAAAATAAAATGAAGAACCGTTAGATAAACGCCTCGCATATTTGTTAATTAAATTTTATCTTTCAGTCTTAAAATTTCCACGACTTAAATTTTCTCTACCTTCAACTCGCGTCGAATTAGTCTAAAAATAATCTCGGGAGATAGTTTCTCAGCTCAGCTGCTGATCACAGAGGGCAGAATTAGCCAGTATAAAAGATCCGTATGATTGTTCGTCAGCTGGTGCTGATTGAGAAGATTTTCTACAGTGAAGTAAAACTAATTATCTGAGCTGATATAATGAAAAACTAAAGTGTAAGCCTACCTTAACTCGATCTCTGCCTCGTCAACGAGACTCGTACACCTGGACAACGATTCCATGAATATGTAAACACGTATTCGCGAATTTCCACGACAGTCGTAGGTAAGCGAGGCGAACTATCATACACTCTATACCATGTAGACTACTATATTCTCAGCTACAGCTAGCGCTTAGATAGTGGTTGGTTCCAACTCGTCGTCGAGTATACAGAGATGGAAGCTTTGGGTAGCGTCGCGATCGCAACGCGGCATCTGCGCATGTTCGCGAATTATACGAGATCAATTCAAGCCAGTTCATAAGGAAAAGTGAAGTTCTATTTAAGGACTTTAGAAACCGGTTGATACAGCTCCGAATTGATCATTTCTGCGGAAAATGATAGTCCTCAAAATGACTAAAGGCTTTTTTTTTTCGAACTAAAATGCACATTCGCAATTTCTTCGGACGATAATCAAACAACAATTATTTACCTGTAATAATGATTATCTATGCTCGAAGCTGTTCATATAAAATGAGAATAAAAAGCACTAAAAAAAAAAAATTATTCAATTAATATTTATTTGACAAATGATGTGAAAAATCATACAGAATTCACAATGACGTGATAATTCACGGCGGATTTATAGATCCTTTGGTTTTTGAATTATTCGTTGAAAGAAATGAAAACATAGGATCCAACGATGAAGGAATCCGGAAACAGAAATCTTTAGTTTCTAGTAAATTGAAGAAAAAACAAACAGCTGTTTGTTTTTTCATAATTCTTCAAGAACTTCATCATTCTAGTCGTTAACCAATTTTTTTTTGAAAAATAAAGTTCAGGTGGCAATTATTAGCGAATTAAATTGATTGATAGGTACCCATGTGCATAAAGGTAAGGCGATTTAAGCGCTTCCGTATAATCGTTAGGAAAACCTAATGATACATCAACGCAATTTGCGACTTCACTGTGGGAATATTCCAGGTAATAATAAGCAAGGATAAAAAGAGAGGCGCGCGAGTTTACAGAACAAGTGATTATAATTATTCAAAGAATATGATCGATCATTTACCAGGCGTTGTTTTATTGTTAGGTGAATCCCAGGTTCTATACAAACTGTCGAAGGAAAAAAAAAAAAAAAGAAAAAAAAACTACGTTGAGTTATTTCAAAGTAGCGACGATTCCACGTGGATATCGCGTGCTAGTTCCCACCCTCGGGCGTTTAATTGATCACTATTGAATACCAACGCGTATTATGTTATACCCACATCTAGGTACTAGTGAAAATAGCTTTCTACATTCTCCTGATATACAGGAAGGGGTAATATACCTCGGGCCATAATTATTTTCCGTCAAAATTTTATAGCAATAAAATATACCGCGTCATGGGTACGACATGTCCGCACAATACTAATAGGCGAATCGAATATACCATGAACGCTAATCTGCTTATGCAATACGTATAGGGATTCTCTAATTTTTAGGAGCTGGTGAAAATAGAGATAAAGAATCTGCAGGGGCTCCCATATCGCTTCTTTCACCTCAAAAAATATTTAGAAAAAAAAAAACTTCGCCCCTGTATGTAGCTTATATTTATATTATGAAAATACGTATGTGACACATGGTGGTGGAAACTCACGGCCATGTACCCGATCGTTTCCGGCGCCTTGTGGCACATCCGTCATCGTCTTCGTCTTCGTAGAATTTTTCTCTACGGTCGAGTATCTCGCTAACACTACGAGTACGCTGTCTCTCTCTCATCCTTTCCATTCTCTTGACTATCTTCTCCTAACTCACAGCAACGGTAACAGCAACGGCACACTGTTGTCGACAAAAACCATCGTTATATACCCCGGACGAGAGATTCTCAGCTCGCTCGAGGCGCAATAAGAACCTCATACCTTCTCCCGATAAAAAGTGGAACTCGATCTCTCGATTGATACCGTAGGCAATCCCGCCAGTCTCTTCTTTCTCGCTGTAATATATGGATAAGTTTCTTATTGAAACACTTACTCCGCACTTAACTCTCTTCACTAATCACTAAACTATCATTTATTAAATAATTTAGAAAATTTCCATATTATTTAATTTATTGACTTATTTTTATACGTTAGTTTTTAATCCTCGCGCTACTCGTGAGCTGCAGATATATCTAAGCGACAAGCAGTGTAGGCGATCAGCTGATCGCAGTAGCTATACTATGTTACGCTGCTGACGATTACAGCTCGATCGTGTCTGTAAGAGAAACTTTCTTTTTTAGCAAGAATTTCATTATTTATTTATATATACATAGATTTAAGAAACGGACACGTCTTAAAAAAAAAAAAAAACAAAAAAAAAAACCGGACTGTAAATTTCGCTCTTTAGCAGACCATGAAGCACTTACACTCTGTACACATGTCACGGCGTAACTATTCCGTGCCAATTCCGTCAATTGGCTATAGCTTCCGTTTAGTATTATACACGAAACAATTTCAATAGTTTAAAAAATGTAGTAGACAAAATTTCCTCAAAGTCTCTCTCCATCATCTCATTATTATACCTAAACACAATAAATAGTATTTTTCACTACCGTAATATAGCATTTTTTTTTTTTTTTTTCTGTTCATATACCACCAAATTATATATCAACCTCGTTAATAATAGCAGATGAAAGATATTGAAATTATTTTCGAGCGGAGAACATCCGATGATGATACGCAGATCAGAAAACCTTAATTTAGTTAATACTTGCGGCTCGTGTAATACGTGGTTTTTATAATATCTTATCACGCTACGTGGACAACTAGCTTATCGTTTTACGAGAGTCGAGACTCTCGCTGTAAAATTTTTTTTATACATATTATAACTACCTAGATATACAACGTGTTTAACGCTCGCGATCAGGACCGGCACCTGCGAGTACGGCTTCGCCGAGTTTACTGACGATCAGAACAGCGCGGCTTGAGTAAGCGAAGTAGAAGTCGCTCGTGGCCGGTTCCTCATACAGGCCCCTGCAGGTCAACCCCCCGTACTCTCTGCCTACGTTTGCCTATCGTGAAATATGTATACGTGAATATGACTCAGCGAAGAGAGAGAGAGAGAGAGAAGGAAAAAAAATGAATTAGAAATTGCAGATTTTTTATTTATAATTCTAATGGAAAATGAATTGAATAAAACTAAATGATGCGAAACTTTACTGTATTTTTTCAACTGTGGCAAATATTATCATATATTATTTTTTTTTTCTGATCTCTCTTATTATTTGTTTATCAATTCGGAATTTATTTATAGGACATAGGAGCACTTATCGCGATCATTAACGAGTGTAGCGTAGCTTCACGTGACTCTTTCATTCCTGTAATTGTTTTTCATTCTTTTGTTTTTCAGGAGAGATTAGGGAGGGGTTGATGTAGTATAAATTACCTATTTATCCGAATTTCGCAATATATTTCTACTACTTATGTAGCTTCGGAAAAATGTAGCGATTTTTTTTTTTTTCAGGAAATATTAGACATCGCGGTTATAATAATCGTCGCCAGAATACAAAATGCTAAGTCCATAAACTTTCGCTGGATGAATTATCGCATTTTTCACTCGAAATATCAAAGACCACATATAGAAGTATGCCTATGTGTTATGCGTGTGTTTCTTTGCATTTCTATACGTATATTTGTATATGCAATCGTGTATCTTACATCTTATACAACTATACATTATATTAACTTATGCTGGCCTAAGGTTTTCTACATGACAAACGAAGGACAGCTCTCTTATACGACGATAGACTTTCTCAATTCTATATGAACCTCCGAGGCCACTAAGTATATAGATTCTTATAGATCACACACATCTACATATACTGCGTATACGTATATCAAAAGTGACTGCAATTATTTGTAAAAATATTATACCTACTGACAGATTTTTTCATTGAAAATTTTCAATTCGGCTGTCTCACGTGCTTGTTGGGTTGCGTGCTGTGCAGGCGTGAATGGTAACTATAAACGCCCTTGTTACGCGGAGACTGCGAACGATAATATTTGGGAGAAATGTATTTCGGTAAATATGTGTAAGTGTGTGTGTGGTGTTTTTTTTTTCTTTTTGTGTATTTGGTTTCAAAGTTTCGAGTATAATTTTTACATACGTTTAATATATTATACCCCGTACGTATCGTGTTGTGTTTGTATACCACAGAGCATAGAGTAGCTAGGCTGTTGCAGTTACGTAATCCAGAACTTAAACCACTTGACAGTAACTAACTAAGCGAGAAGACTAGGTTGAACGCGTGCGACTTACGTAATACTTTATAGTTTACGAGCTGGTTTACCGAGGAGATAATATAATACGGGGGCGGCATATATATATATATATATATATCTATATGTATAGTAAAATTATATCTATTACATAGTGGACATTAATTTCAGCCAGGTGAACTTCTCAGACAATGAGGATGTACCGTTATTTTATTTTGCACTGTTTAATCTTTCGTTGAATTATAATTTCATACAATTCTAAAAAAGCGCATTGGAATGAAGGAAGAAAAAAAGAAAAGGTGAAACATAACGATTCGAATTCTTGTTTTTTGAAACTATTTCTTTTTTCGTTGATTTACAAATATTTCTGATTCACTTTCTTATGAGATGATAATCGTGAAAGAAATTCCAATTCGTTTTATACACTAATTTGAATAACTTGTATTTAAAATGGATTCTCATTCTAAATTTTCAACGTAGCTCAGGAAAAAAAAAATAAATTGAAAAAAAAAAACGTCGAACGTGAGCGAGAGGAAAATTGATGCGTCATTACCAACCGGAAGTCACCTAACGTCGAGACTTCCGTCTCGTCTGATGAAAGCAGTCTCAGGAATGACGTTAATCACGTCAATGACCGTAACCTTATTATTTAGCCCCCTAAAGCATACAATATACTATGTATATGATCATCACTCATCGTTCTGCTCTGTTTTTATATGTATTAAAGAAAATACGTAGGTATAATATAATATACACGAATAACAGGTGAACTAGTTTGCTTTAGGTCGAAGGAAATTCTTTCTTCTTTTATATTGAGTCTCGTCTTTTGTAAAATGAATAAATAAATAATTAATTCGCAAAAAGTTTCGAATCACAGCGTCAATTCTTGACCTTATCTATTCTGGCCGATGTGAAGTGATCAATCCGTGATTTAATTTAGCTGAATAAAGAGATGAGCTAATTCTACGAAACGCGATTGCTTACTTCACTTCCCAGGTATACCATGACTCGTATGCTGTATCTTGTGTCATTGTGCTGTATCACGGCCATTTATAGGATGTGAAAAACGGGAAAAAGAGCAGAGATTCAATCCCGTTAAAAGAGTAAAGCCTGAAAAAGGTCAATTTTATACTCGACTTTTATATCAACCGATTCACGACGAATACACTTTATTGATTTATGAACAGCTGAAAACAATTGGGATATTTTTGCGTCCGTCAGAATGAATGATGTTTAAATATTTGCTATGTGCGATGGTGGTGTAATGGTCAGCATAGTTGCCTTCCAAGCAGTTGATCCGGGTTCGATTCCCGGCCATCGCACTTCAATTTTTTGCAATTACAAAATCATTCGTTATTCAGGACGAAAATTTCTATATTTTGACATTTGTGTAAGATGATTTTTTTCTCTATAATATCGAATCGTTAAATAAATCTCTTCTAAATACTCAAGAATTAAGCTTCTGGCTATCAGAAACCCGCGCTAAACGTTCGGCAGAAGACAACAGACACTGATTCATCTGGAGTAATACGATTTTAAACACTCGTTAAAAATCTCATTCGATTTGAAAACAAAATTTCTAAATTTACACGCTTATATCTTCTTCCATTAAAGACAATATCACCATAAAATGTCGAAAAACTTTACGTAAGCACTGCTGGTGTAGTGGTATCATGCAAGATTCCCATTCTTGCGACCCGGGTTCGATTCCCGGGCAGTGCACGCTTTTTTTTTTCGTTTCCTCTTTCCGCAATTTCCAAACAGAATTTTATTCCCATCGGTAATAATGTACTCACATCATTTCGTTCCGTTATTGCACTTATTTATCTCACTTTTATGTTGATGTATATTTATGCTGTTGTGATAAAGGAAAAAGGTCAAAACCGATGAAATTAATTAAGCCTGGCTTCTGCTATACTCTGCAATATTTTAATCGGTATTTCTTTAGTCAATGACTGAAGAGACACCTGGCTGAGATTTCGATCGATTTTGAATCTGTCGTCCGACGTAGGAATCAAGCATGCGTCTGGATATCGTATGTGAAAAAAAGTTATGAAGAAAGATTATGAGACTAATTAAATAAGCTTGAAGTTTTTTGACACTTTGAGACTAGATTAGGCCTGGCATGCATATCGCATGGTCTTAGCTAAAGGCTAACTGAAGAGATACATACGAAATGCAGAAGCACACATGGATAGATATAAGTATAAAGTCTCGACTTCTCAAGTATGTCGAAGTATAAAATATATATTGTGTATAATACGAATATAAAATGAATATTGTACCTGATTGCGTTGTCGATAATGAGGGTTCGCGTTCGCAGCGCTGCTTTTAAAATGCTCCTCGTATATAGCATCACAACCAATGTGATCAGTGCTCATGACTTCAGCTCATATCAAGTTGTAAAGACCTTCGTTCACAGCCTCGAATATTTGCCTAGATAACGCGAACTCCTCGATAACCCATTGATTTCGCGAATAATACCATTCTCATAATAATATAATACTTATATTATAATATATGACTAACAAAATCATGCGACATTCGCTATCAACTTATATAATTATCCACTAATCGTAAGGAACCATAATATTTTACGCTCTATACGTATATAACACAGAAGTGGCAGCCAAGTGCAGGATGGTTTCATCTTTCGTTATATACCACATACGAACGCAAGTTTGGATTTTATCAAAACAATAAACTTTACGTTTCATAGAAGTTACTACATACGTAGATGTATCAACGCGTCAATTACATTAACCGCACGACTAGTTTGTAGCTCGGGAAACACTCGACTACGAGCTAACGGTAAGATATTAAATTATATTAATCCTACTATATGTATTACGGACTGATTGCGAGTAGGTATTGGCAATGAGAATACAGCGAATAGACTTTGATCGGTATAGTATAGACTGTATTAGGCAAATAACATAACGACACCGTATTATCACTGTCCACATATTCCAAGGTCTACGCCTATGCACTGCTGCACTGCCTTACAGTATACATCATAATGTTCCTTTTATGCATAATGTATTAACACTTCACACTTGTGCATAATTGCATGTATCTATAATCTACAGTTATCTCATTCATGCATATAAATCTGAACCGACAAGTAAATAGGTTCGATGTAGTTATACTCAATCACATGAGTTAACATTGACTTGCTTGTAATTCATCAGTATCCAAATACCTACTCGTGTAGAAACATACATGTAGGATATCAACACGAATCAACAGAGTATATACTAAAATAAACACGTAGTTCTTATCCATATTGTAGTCGTGTGTATAATCTACTTACCTACATGATACGGTATACTTCTTCACCGAATTTTCGATGATAACGATTCCCCTAAGGAAAATCCGTTCTTCAAAACATTCTGCCCTGGTACGATTTTCCAATTCGATGGAAAAGGAGGAGTAGGTACGGTATGACCATTATTAAGGTGTTTAAAATGTGCGATAAACTAATCGTCAGCTCTGTGTCTTGGAACAGTTTCCAATGCAGACGAGTTATAGATTACAAAATGACATGCATAAAGAGTCGAATTAAATTGTAACCAAGAAAGAAGTGACTGTAACTGAGAAACGTTGGCAATGCTCAACTATAAAACCCACACATGCTGCATGAATGTGTTTTTCTTATGACTAGACGCATCTCTTCGACAGTTTCACTTATATGGGATAAATGACTGTACATGTTGATTGATTTCAATTCAGGTTTGAAATGATAAAAAAGAGACGTTATGATTGGCAGTATAATTGCAATAGTGGTAAATTATATGTGGGTTTAAAAATCGCGATGTGTACGATCGCGCTGATCATTTTCAGTTGGTTTTTTAGTCAGCTATATCAACACGCGCGGCGCGTAACGTAACATATATATATATATATATATATATATATTTTTAAGAGAAAGCCGGAAGTGAATAAAATAAAAATTAGGAACTGTGTATACATATATAGAAGATATACTATTCCGAAACGAGAAAAACTTCACGAGACAGTAGTTACACGTGTTGTGTCTTATTTTTACAAGATACTTCAAAACTCTATGATCGTTTCTACGACTTATTTTACACGGCCGTGAAAGTGAAACTAGTTTCTTTTCCGGATATTAAACGTGAAACAGAAATATTATAGCAATCAATATCGACGAAATTTGGACACTGTGAATTTTCAGGTATGTCACATCGGACTTTTTCTTTTACCTATTCCAGAATTTCTGAGCGTAAAATTAAAACAGTTTTCATTTCGGACTGCTCACCATACGGAGAGATCTTCCAACGAATGAAATCCGCTGCTGCTTGACGGTGAGAGTGACATCGCACGATTTTTAGGGTGCGATTAAATTTTTTAACAAAATCCCACTCGCGTCAAAGTAAGTAGTTGAATGTTTTTCGCGACGATTTAATACCGTGCAATTAGTTTTATTCGGCTTTTGGTCCACCTCGACGTCACCTCAACGCGACGTTATTCCTACTCGCGCAATACAACTATCAACCTCGCCGAGAAAGTATAAGTAAGTATGTTGACGAGTTGAGCGTCCCACCCGTATATACCTCAACTCTCTTATATTCCTTCAGAGCCGATAACTGACGGCATTTTCGTGTTTAAAAAAAATTATATACATGAACGAACCAATTATACGTTCGTTATCATTATTATTATCATTACTTAACGATCGATCATGCGACTCGCGAATTTACTCTCTTTTCTTCTTTTCCACTTTTTTGTTGTTGCAGAAACAGTAAAATAGCGAACCTCTGAAGCGTTTTATAGTAAGTCTTGTACAGTACCGTACACGCGCACATGCGGAGTACTCGATAAATTGATTTTTACCACTTTCGCGTATCAATATCGGATTTTAGGTCACTTTGTGTTATTTTCAGTATCATAGGTCCTGGACGCGGTTGAGGTCAACGGATTAGAGATATGAATTTGTGAATATTATCGACTGCATGTATGTGATGGAAGTGGGCTTATGCATCCATTTTTTCGGAATTATTTATAACTATAAGAAGGATAATGAGATCCTCTCCGGTTGAGGTATAATATGAGAATGAGTGTCGCTGGTGAACCGACCTTACGAAACTTTCGTGAAATATTTTGAATCTGTTCCAAAGATAGCTTCAGGTGGTTGAAAACCAGGACGTGTGCTAGAATTACGCCATCGACGCTCGTCTAGACAAATTTCAACTTTCTAGTCTCTGCGACTAACTAAGAATTATAGCTTATGCCTATACATAATACTTTCGTCAAATATTTTAACACTGCATTGTTCGCGGCTATAGAAATTGGAAATTGAAAATTTTTTACTAAAGATAAAATTATACATTTTTGAAAAAGTAGATTGATTTGAGTAGCGAAGTGATTCGACACAGAAGATCATACATCGTATGGGACAACTGAGATTCCTGGCAAATAGGTTTTCAAATGCGATTCTATCTGTTGAAATTATTTTTCCAACATTCTAACTACGTTAAACATTCGAATACGTTGATAAGCACCTATGTACGACCAAAACTATAATACTATGTGCAAAAATATACGATAAGTTTTTTTAATAGTGCTGAAACAGAAAAAAAAAAAACAGGAAAGACAATAAATAATCAAGCAATAATACTTATTGTTATTAATAACATAACGAACAAAAACGGGATTTGGTGAGAGGATTATAAAAAGTTGAAAATATTTAATCAAACCACGCCGTGCAACGAAAGTTTTACGTAAAAATACGAAGCGATAACTAATTAATTAGTAAAACGAAAAAAATATAAAATAAAATAACAATAATTGCAATAATAATAAAATAGTGATAAAATAATCAGCAAAAAAAAAAGAAAAATACGTGTACAAAAAAAAAAAAACATGCAGATGGAGCCAGCAGCCAGCTACAAAGTGCAAAGTTATAAACTTTTACCTTCGCGGCTCCAGTGGCTCGACCGATAAAGTGGTCTGCGATTCGCTTCAAGAAACAGATAAAAAAATGTATTAGAAACTGAGGTCAGAATTTTGCGAACAAGTTATTTCAAAATATAATAAAGTTCACCTAAATGAATATAAATATTGAAAATAAAATTTCGACGGATTTGTCGTAGTTACTATTCTGTTCTATATATATCTTTCGGTCCATAGTGAACAGATGCGCAGAAAAAGAAGAGAAAATTATATTAATTATAAGTATTTATCTCGCAAAGCAATAAATCGCGGATGCGGATGTTTCGTTTGATATAAATCCATACCACATGCTTTTTATTTTATAAACACGTGGCGTATCTGTTTCCATTTTATAATCACGTGCCGCAGTGAAAACCATTTCCTCTAACAACAAGTTCTTTAAATATGCATATCATGTGGGTATATAGGCATATATGTATGTCATAGATAAAACTAGAATAGTTATACTAAAGAGATGGAAAAGAATTGCAAATATGTTAGTAAATCGAAATTTGTGTGATGTAGAACAAAATATATTTGGTCAGTCTTCGTTGATGTTTTTGAAAAAAAAAAAGAAAAAAAAAACAATCGAGTCTGTACCTAGACCTACATAATTTCTTCGGAGCTCGTATATACCTATATCTGATAAAATAAAACCGAAACAGGCCTATTTTTTGAATCCCAAATTTTTATCAAGAATAATTATCTACCGTGTGGTAATAGTTGAAAAACTTCAACCGCATACTAGCTAAAATGATATATAATAATGCGCATAATAGATTTGCTCACGTTTGTCACACACTGGCCTATAAACAACGTTTAACTATGACGAAAATCTACGTTTCGAAAATAACCGTGCTATTAATAGGAGTCTCAAGTTATTCGAGAGATGTACCGAATATCGTAATGATGATTTAAAACCGTGTGTAGAATACTGTATAAGTACCATATGAAATATACACATTTGTGGATTTGTTGCGTAAAACGTATCTATAACAATCTGTATACCAACACTATTGCAATTTGCCAGTATAACATACATAAGATTGCTATACATATCGCGAAACGAACATTTATAAATAATACACATAATTCGGCAAATTTTCTCCAGCCACGACATGAAAAATTTTAAATTGTCTTAACCGCAAAGGAAATATATAATGAATCACAGTATATACCAAAGCAATACGAAAATGAGAAGGATAAGTCGTTTGATATTGAAACCTTGACTTCGATTCGCGTTCTTCAAAGCCCTCCGAAGCCACGATGCAGGCAATCATCGGTACCTGTATCTGCAGTAGAACGATTGTTCACAAGGCAGATAATCATCATTGCTTTTTAGCTCCAGGGTACGAAATCGTATCTTATAAAACACATTTACATACCCACATAATCTGACGATCATATTTAATGCACCCAGATACGGTATGCATAATCTCTTATGTCATGTTCATTTGCGCAATCCGCGTTCCTTATCATCACCAATATATAATTTATGACTCAGTTCACCGTGAGAATTTTTATATACTATATAAACTGAATGTCTCTCCTTAAGAATTAACCTTTTGCATCGAAAGTCCTGATCCCAAACTTCAGGCGATTAAAAAAATCACCGGACTGATAAATTACATCGATTATAACTCGACTTTCAAAATCTATATTGAACGGAGAGAATAGTTGCACTTTGCATATAGTAAGAACAGAGTCCGAAAATGAACATCGGATCTTTTAATTTAGGTCAGTAAATACAAAGACAGATCTAGCTAAGATCTAGATTGCCGCATGGATAATATACGTGACCATATCTTTTGTGTATATCTAATGTGTTGTAGTTATAGTATATTTAGCGTGAGAAATGCTATGGGTTAGAGACACTCGCGGGATAAATATTTCGTACGAATAGAATGTGGTGGTGGTGGTTAAGTATTGTTATACCTGTTTCTATATCTAGGTATATACAAGTACCTATACTATATGACTAAACCCGCGAACCGCCTAGTCAAGTCCCTACCCATTCCAGCCTTGGCACAGATTACCAAAATTATGCAGTGCAGCACTTTCGACCTTATTGTTAGTTTGCAAATTTTACTTACTGACAATTTTTCAGAATTTTCACGTGGCGTTTCGTCGCCAATCGTGAAGTTTATAGTTACATTTATATCCTTATGATTTTCATCATTATATTTCGCGAACTATTATAGCTATTCTATTCGCGATAGCCAATCTTCGTCAAATATAATCATTCCAATTGAGATTATTTGAGAAGTTAATTCGAATAAGGAAAAAAAAAAGAAAAAAAAAATCAAGTGCGATGGCCGGGAATCGAACCCGGATCAACTGCTTGGAAGGCAACTATGCTGACCATTACACCACCATCGCACATGAAATTAAACTTCCAAACGGAAGATCGGAAGGGCTGACGATATGAATGCGATGATGAATGTTTTATCGCTGTGTGATAACTTGTATAATTTTTTAATACATCAAAGTGTACGACTGACATGATAATTATTCAAATTTTCAACAGAAAAAAATGAATGTCTTTGTTCATCCTAGCATTATGCGATAAATGTGAATATTTTGCGAACCGCAAACCTGAAAAACTTAATACTAGAAAATATCGGAATACATGAGATTTCACAGTACCGTCATGATATTTAAAGGACGATTTGACACGTGGCCTTGAGTTATGAATTTTAATAAGTTATGGCTACTTGAAGTCAATGGTATTTTTTGTCAACCAGTCAAGAAGTGAATACCGTAGGTACATAATTTGTGATTAAAATTTCAAATGAGTAACTCGTTGAGAAATTTCGATGTGTTTGTACAGTAGTCAGCGATGAATTCTATTTACAATAATTTCGGTACAATAATTAGTCAAGGTCATAGGTATTGCGATGTCATAACGATTATGACCGTCGTTTGTTGACTTTTCAAGTTTATTATACCTACACACGACGCTAACGTGTTAATCATCGATCGCTAATCAATCATAAAATTTTTTCTTTCTCTGTCGTTTTATAAATCGCGCAGATGTTCATTAATCACGTAATTACGGGCCTGCTTCGGTCGAAGGACGCGGAATTATAATATTAACTCAAAGTATAGGATAAAAAAAATGAAGATAAAAGTTGAGAAGTTGTGTAAACGAATATTATTACCATATAAAGTATATTGTTGTCGTATATGGAGAGTACGAGTGGATTTTTAACCAAATACAACCTACAAGGATATAACAATATTATAATCGCATAATTACGAGTTTTTATAAACGTTAAACTTACCTGAATGTCTGCTGTTTGTCATGCATTCTAGACACAGCAGTTTTCTTCTGCCTTTTTCCATCGAGTTCCAAGTCGACCATGGCCTTGGCCAAGTGTAGATCTTTCTCGTTCATTACAACAAGGATAATTCAATTGAATTCAATAAACGTTAGGCACTAACTTCATGCACTGATATCAAAAACGTAGATAATCACAAAGAATAGGCCGTGCTGTCAAACCGACTGGCACAAACGTCGTCGAACAAATGACTGTCTCGACGTTGTTAAGTCACTGCAGTTAACCTCCAAGCGTAAACGATTCTCAATCAACGACGACGACCCGTCGCCAATCGTTCAGTTATGTCGTTGAAAATTCTGTGTATTATATAGGAGAATAATTTTCCACTTTATCACAGGTTTTCTATACGTACATATATCGCATAGTATAACGCTATGGCAATTTTAAATCCCAACTTGTTCGCGCTGTTATAGAGTTGTCAGTCGCGATTGGGGCATCAGCTGACTCTCGAACGACGCGAGGTATGAGAGTTTATACGATATGTGCTGCGCGCCTTTTGCGCGGGTATATGAATGTGCGTCGTTTGAGTGGTGGGGAGGGGTTGGGGAGGGGCTAAAGTCTTCGAACGTAATAATCGGTATATCTCGATGTAATTTAATAATGCTTTATAATAAAGGGTCGATTTTATTCCAAGTACTTCTCCAATTTTGCTAATATATTCTTTTTTCTTTCACTACTTCGATTATTACAGCGTCCAACTCCAACGCGTCACTAAAGCCTTGAATAAGCATATTTCAACGTATTCCTGTATATATGGCAATGAAATTGTCGATCGAACAAATACGTGTTTTATAAATAAGCGAATATATATTGCGCAAATACTATTTGCGAAATAAAAATCATGAACTTTTTCTTTCAGCAGGTTGAAAGTATAACAGCTATGGCGCATAATCAGTTTGTTTTCTTTTTTTCCTTTTATTAGAAGGAAATATGACCAGAAAACCACAAGAACTAACGGCAGATATGAACTGGGAACGCTATACGAACATAATGTGCAAAGATTATCAGCTTATCGTATTTTTCAATCTCATCAATGTTATTTGTGACTTTGAATATTCATTACGAAACTATGCATTACGGAAATTTAGTATATAATTAATTAACTCATATTATAATTATTTTTCTAGTGGAATTTATAGTACCGGTTTAGTTAGTTCGTAGGTAAACAGTTCGGGAAGTAAAATTAGAATGTTAGTCATTTTTCGGAATTTTTAAGGTTTTTACTTTTCGAGGATTTATACTATATTGTAGACAAGAAAGAAAAAAAAAAAAAAAAAAACTGTTTATGTGATCGTAAAAAAAGAAAATGTTTATTGGTATCATAATATTATAATTAAAAACTATTACATTTAAATGATAAATATACTCATGAAAAATATTACATATTACAAAATGATAATAATTTTATCATTTTTTAAATCAGCATCGATTAGTATATCATATGACTGATGAAATATATGAATATATGGTTTATCTCCATCAAACTCTATGGCAAATAGGTATATCTGTATTGATAAATATTTTCTCCGTAATAAAATACATTTAACAATGTAGATAATTTAACACGAAAATTTATATCCGCTAATTACATAATAAACGAGCTTCTGAAAATTCTTAAAACTTAATTAACAATTTTATCGCATAATTCAACGCTATTATATTTATTTCTTCCTTCGATCATTCCTCAATTTCATTATTAGGAGTCTATTCTCTAGTGAATCGATTATTATGCATGTAGCAGGTGCGGGTGTAATATTTTTATTACTATTCTAATTCTAAGTTCATATTCTGAAATCTCACTCTCTAGCAAAATGCAATATTTTTTTTTCTCAAATAATGATAATGCGTATATGATTATACGTTCTAAAAAAAATAACAAAAAAAAAAAAAAAAAATACGGACATTGCAGAAGAAAATAAATCTGTCCGTCTTTTTCAACGTTCACATGTATCATTATCTCCTGGCTCGTGTGTGTGTGTATACATATATATATATTTTTAATTACATGCACTACTAATATATATTCAATTCAATCAATTATTTATAGGCTGTTTCATGTTTCATGTTTCATGTATGTATGTAACGTGCGTAGGGACTCGTAAATAGCATCCCTTTCCTTCAAACGGTGTAAATCGTGCACATAAATTTGTTGTCAAATACCGTTTATTTATTTATATCGATATTTTCTGTAATAAAATCGGTTGATTTCTTCATTTTACTTTATATTTTTTTTTCAATTTTTTTTTCTTCCCATTTTTTTTCTTTCTTTTAATATTAAAATACACTCTTCAGAGTAATATATATATATATAAATTAAAATCAACTACTCTAAGTACCATATACTGAAAAATGTAGAGGGCTCAGGCAGTGGGCACCGAAATACCATTTTATTTCGTGGCAAGATTAATCCCAACACCAATACTCGGTTTAGCAGCAATATATTATCGAACTCTGAATCTACTGGATGATATTAGTTTTCAATGGTTTTTTTCTCAATTGGCAAAATTTTTGAAATTCTATTCTGACCTATATAGGGGTAATAGGTATGGCATTAAAATTCAAAATAAGTATATCTATAATAACATCGTTTTTCGTATAGAATTTTAGAATTTCTTTTTTCTTCTCATTGTACCATTTCAATTTCTAATGTAAAAATAAAACGACTATTTCATTATTACTCGTAATTCACCTGCGGAATTGAATACAACCTGATCTTCTTCATTGACTGTTGAAAATTCTTTCAAACAACCCGAAAATCGCGCATAATTAAAGTTCTTCCTTAAAAATTTGCGTAAGCTATGAATCTCAGCCTAATGTTGTTTAGCATTATCGAAACCAAGGTTCCTGCCTCCTTCCATTCGACCAAATTCACGAATCAATTTTTACAACTTTAAGTCTCGAAATTTCTGGTACCGAACCCAAAAGAGATTTCTCCATTTTTCTCATGAACCTCATTCCTTAATATTATGTTAATCGGTGATAGTCTGATAATTCTATACCGTTTTTTGAAAACGAATATAAAATAATGAATCTATCTTCGGTAGTATCTAATACCGAAATACACAAACACATATTAATACTTTCTCAAGCTAGATATTCCTACCGAGTTAATTATTCTTAATCTCGGATCAGAGTCAATCGCCCGGAATCAGTTCTTTTTCGAATTCTTAAGCGAACCTTGAGCGCCGGTACCATTTTCTGAGACTTTGGCTCGCCCTCAGTGTTGTTGAACAAGGGTTGGTCCAGTTGATGGATTCCTCCAAGGATCGGGAACTTCGAAGTGTTCTGGTACCGTGACCAAAGCATCATCTGCGGTTCTGTCGACGCTGCAATTCTTTGGTTTAACTCTAGTTGTGTTAACGCATTCTACAGGCAGCTTGAAGAATTCTAATTCGTAGTTAAATCCACGACTTGTAATCTTGATGATAGTGTGTAAAGGTACTTCCATGTAGGGCAACTCCTCGGGTTTCTTGTCCATAAAAAATCCGATAATACAACGGAGTACCGCTTGATGTGATATGACTAACATATTAGTTGCCTGTTGAAGGTCTGCAAGAACTGGTTCAACCCGCTGCATAATGTCTAGGTAACTCTCGCCCCATGGATATCTGTATCGTAATTTGTCCTGATCACGCCACGCAAACTCCTGAAATTAGATAAAAAAAAAATCAGATTTTTATTCATTTTTATATATACATAATATATATCGATTGCTGCTACGAGATAGCATATACTATGGTCTATCTTAACAGATCTACTCGGCATACGAAGACTAGGTAAATTATACGGAGAGCCTGAGTCTGTATCTTATTATTCTACCTTACTCATTGTCAGTTTCATTTACTATTGACAAGAAAACTAGGTCACAGCTTCTCGTTGTTATGACCTACTCGAGAGGTGACGTGGTATCCGTATAGTATCCGTGACCACCCACTCTTAATTTATAAAAAAAAAAAAAGACAAAAAGAAACGTATGTATGTATGTTGTAGTTTGAAGAGAAATAACTTTTCGTTTCTTCACCCAATTTGTCTTAATTTGTTACGTGACGTTTTCTTAGCGTTAATTAACACATGGCGACTTGCGGTTGTGCGTGTTATTGTACGAGAAAACAACAGTAATTTATCTTATACGAGATTGATGATATTAGATTAAGCAAAATAATAAAAAATGTAAAGACGGCTGTGGATGAGCAGTCATTTCTACGCAATTGAATAAAAACTTGATACGCAGAGTGGGATATTTTTCTTTTTTCTTTCTTTTAAATATAGAATAATCGCTTTTGAACTACGTAATATTCGAGGAATTATTTATAAATTTATTTACCTGGCCTCATTTGAGGGTAAAAAATAATGTCATGGTTATTTAGAGAAATCTGACTCTTACTCCAAAATTAAGAGTTTTTCAAACACATAATACTGTCCAGTAAAATTTTGCAAGTCATAAATTTTCTGGTTTTTTTTTGTTAAAAAAGATGTGTTAACGCGAAACATCGTATACTATTCTTGGATCTGGAAAATGCTATAAATTTTGGACAAAGAATTCTAGTAACTAAAAAAAAAAAAAAAAAATACAATCATGTTCTATATCAAACCTCTTTCAGATCATTGTACGAAAATATTTTTCGGTACTTGTTTCTATTTGCAATAAGAAAATAACGCACAAAGCTTAATCGGGAAAATCTTTCGAAGGAAAAAAGTTCGTCAGAAAATGACCTTAATTAGTAAAAAAGAAAAAATTATACGTTTCGTAAGCTGTTCAGTCTTAACTTATTTGTCTTATATTCACGAAGAGATAACTTTTGGCATTATTTTTTTCCTCATAAATATAATTTCCACTAAGTTTGTGGAGCTTCCGCGGTTGTGCTTCATACGGTCACTAAACTCCGACATTTCTGAAATCGAATTAAACGCTCAGACGAGCCTCGTCTATCGATCTTGTAGAGTAGTCTTACTTGCCTCGAACTTAAGGAACTTAAGGAGCTTATAGGATAAAATTACCTGAGGATATTGCTCCTGCATTTCTTCGTAGGAAAGACCCTCGCATACACCGGCATCAAGTTCATTCAATTCCGCGACGTGTTCTTGCGGGGCCTCAACACCCCGAGCAGTAGCTATGGTCCTCCTAAGTCTGCTGGTCAAAACTCGAAGGTCTGATATATGGAGGCTGTTTATATGCGACGTCAATGCTTGTGCATATCGTTCACCACGAGCACTCAAAACTGCATCACCACCAATTTTTCCCAGGACGTTATACTCGCTTTCTCCATGCTGAATGATCAAACAAGGAAATAACGAAATTATATTATGGGACAAAGTGAAATGGAAGAGAAGTCATTTGCCAAAAATGGGCAGACGAATTTCGAAAAATTATAAAAAAAGATTGACTTGTGAGACTCACTCGGGAAAAGTACAGGGTATGAGGCTGGACCCTTACGCTGCCAAGGTATCCTAAAATCTTGGTTTCAACGTGACCGCTAACTTTGTGTGCTTTGATCTCCATGTTGCCAGTGTCAACGGTGATTCTTGGCCAGGATTTTTCCTCCATTGGTTCGTAGACTTTGACGTAGTGGGCTACTTTAGACCGCAAATCTTCAGCTGCTGTAGCCTTGTCCATGTTTTTGTAGTCCGTACTATGCGCAAGTATCTCTTGGTAGTTTTGCTCCAATATTGTATTGTCGGAGCATACGCACTCGATGAAGAGGACCCGGTACCCAAGCTGACTGGAAAAGTAATCAAAGACTTCAGCTCGTTGATCGTGCGTCACTAAAGTTGCATCAAGGATCTGAAAAAGGTAGAAAGAAAAAAAAAAATGAGTAATCAAAAATTATAGGATAAAATCGCTCGTCTTATTGCTATACGTATACTAGATGGTACTTTTCCCTCTTTGATAAAGATCGTCTTTGCGACCGGGGGTTGAGAAATATTCATTGAAACAGCATATCTGAGAATTGATATTAGATTGATTGGGATCGTAGTGGGGTGATACTGATGAGTCCAAAGAGTAGCGGAATCACGTGACCGAGTGTTTATGTTATTGAAAGTTAATCTCATCATCGGCTTTGATTTTTTTTTTCTCTTAATTACTTTTCACGATAGGATCAATTTGTTGAGTTAGTTAAAATGCGATAATTTCAAAGTTAACTTGAACGTTGATAGGTTATCTGTCGTGGCGAAACAACAACTTCGAAGAATTTCTTTGAGAATTTTTTTGCCAATTATAACAGAATGGGAATTTTACTGTGGCATAATCTTCTGGCAAACGTCTTCTTCTACATAAGTAGAAAGAAATTAATCATAAATTCCGCCTTTCCTCTCTCTCCCTCTCTTTTTTTTTCCACTTAATTAATTACTAGATTTTCTGCGATGGTAATCTTGATTTTCTGGAATTGCTAACCAGTAGATTACGATCTCCATTACCCGGTAATGATTAGAGCTCGTTTGCAAAGATCATAAAAATTGATTCCATCCTCAAACTACGTGAAGACAATAAGTATAATTCCGAACCACTTCGAATTCTGCTGCAGAAACATCGGCCCCTATTCCGTTGATTAATTTCTCGGAATTCAATTCATTCAGAAATCTAATTACCATCTCGAAGGTCTCAATTACCACTAATTTTCTAATGTTGAAAAGCTCGTCCTCCTTAACACAAAAAAGATAGCGAATATCGGTGTATACTTACAGCAACACTATTTCCCGAAGCCAACCAAGACGCACAATCGCGCATGGCATCCCTCTGGGCAAGTGATCGAAGAGCAACGTTTGCAGCATGATCTGGTCTGAAGAGTTCGTGAGAAGCATACATGTCCAAATGTTTTTGACGGTATACGCTCACTCGCATCACTGTAACAATATTCGACATTGATTTATTCATCTTTATTTCCTAAATCAGATGATACGATGTTACGACCACGTATCATCTGCACACTAACATATCAGCTATCATCACACGTAATTACATATTCAAATGTTATGTACATGCGAGTATTCATATGTCTAGCGCGATTAAATCGACATTAAAACGCAGCAAAATCATCATGGAAAGTTTTTGCTTTTATTATACATTCGACTCTCAAGATTCTATTGATCGAAGACTAAGTTGTGAAGTTAATACGATATAGTAGAATAGCGATACTTTTTCACCCGGAATATTACGATGCACGACACGTTGGAGGCGATTAGAGAGCTAATTCCTTCGCCTCATTCGTAATTCATGTTCAAATTATTTTTCAGAGGAACAATCTTTCTAATTTGCATACTGATTTTTCAAGGTATTCATCTTGACTCACCCTTAGCAGTTTCGCCGTTCCAGTTTAGTCTTCTAGCAAGACAATGTGCAACCTGGGTTTTACCTCTTGCAGGTAAACCAGCCATAGCGACAACGACTCCGGCAAACCTACGAGGAGGTTTAGCCTTGTTGGTGCTTCTGACAACCATTTCCGGTGCAGCTTCTGGAACAGAAATAGTGAAATCGAATGTTATTATTATTATCAATAAAAAGTATCATCAGTATAATTAACATTTTTCCACTTTACGACATAATTAATGGCGAAGAAATCTTCTCCGACATTTCGAAATATGCATATGTAAATAATGTATAATGATAACGAATCTCTGAGAGACGTATGAGTTTTTATATAATTAATCTTTGGCTTATGTAAATTTATTCTTATCGTCAGTTCATACGAGAGGTGAATTTCGTGATTTGAATATAAATCGACAATCGGCTGGTGCTGATAGTCCACATGAAGAAACCAGCGATTTTCTTGCGCTAGATTTCTGATCGACATTTATTCCGTTGCCATTAAACATCATCAATTAAGAAAATCAGCCTTTTCTTATCTAGCCGATTTATAACGTTTGTTAATAGCGCGGCGTTAATGTAATAATTAATAAATATGGCAAAGCTTCTTCAGTGGGAATAACGTCTCTTTCATAATCTATATTCGGAAGAGGACTCGCCTAGGACTATCTAAGTATAGGTCAGTCACGAGTGTGAAGAGCGAAATTATACTATCATTTATATATTTTTCTAATGCATCGAAGATATGGTGTCTATCTGTACATTTGTATTTGCTCAAGTTCAACCGCTATAAAAATAACAGAAGAAAAGCAAAGGCAAATAATTTACGCTGCCGGCTGTGTTTGCATTTCGACCCTAAGTAAGCCAAGACGCCAGACTGATGTATGTCGTCAACACCGGAGGCTATAATTATTTTTCTGGCTTTTGTAAACTGATTTTTTACTCATATTTCGTGCCCCATCACAGCTGTTGCATGCTGACATTCGTTCACTCGTGAGTCGTGGGCCTCTGATAACGCTGTTTTTAGTCAAGCGTAGCACTTTGAACTTGTGGTCAGTTGTGATAGATACACATCACATTTAGGACACAGTGCAGTTGGTGACTAGTGCCAAAAATCGGTCTCGATCAGCAACAGACTCTAAAGTTAACTAAAGTAAATGTTTACACGACTCGACTCTGCAATTACGTATTTGTGGTATAATTTGAGGTTTCAGATCACGAGGTTGGATGAGGAACGTGGTGCAAGTTCTTCTCCATTGTATATGACATTATATTAATTCTCTCCTCATTCGTTATCCGCATCGCAAACGAAAAGATTTAGATCGATTACGGTTCGAATTAGATTAGGTTTAATCCTCGTTGTTGCTATCTGGTGCTGTCTAAATGGGATGCCAACGTGATGCATTTAGAACGATCACATTAGTTCCTCGGAATAAGTTACTCTGTCGCAAAACGTCTCAATTATAGCCCAGAAGTCTATACATGCATTCAATGAACGTATTCTTACGTAGAAGACTCCACAACTACTCCAAGGGTCATTCCGTTTGATTGAAATTATGCAACCACTTGAATCAATCTGTGAAAGATCTCTTGATACGAGTCCTGCTCCGATTTATTTCTAATAGAAATAGGTATGGGGATTGGAATGGGAATACGTGGAGAGGTGCGTCACTAGCTTTATGAGTTTCTGATCATTTCCTAGAGGTCCACTTCGTAGTGGGTTTAAACGAGAGAAGTATTCTGGCTGACAATGAGCTGACGAAAAATAGACAATGAATATAGCTTCTTTGTGGAAAAGGAATGGAGGAGGCTATAATAAGCAGACATGAGTTCTCACCAAAAAAATGGTAAAACAAACAAATCACCCGATCAATCAACGTGAGATTAGCGAATAACTACTGTCTGATATGCATGATCGATCTTCTGTTTGGGAAACTTTGGAGAATTTCGATGAAACTAAACGGTCAAGTGACTATGACGGGCTGGATATTTGAAAAGTATCGTTAAGCGCGTAGGTTTATGTTATATATAAATACACCACCAATTTCGACATTCGAAAAAATGAGAATAACTTAAACGACTCACCTCTCAGACACATTTTGACTATCTGCAGTTACGCAACGGTATTAATCTCTCGAAATTTTTCGGAGCAAACGATCCTTTCGAACAATCCAACCTCGAGACTTGAATTTATAGAAGTGTTTCCTTCGGCTGATCCTTGCGAACTGAATATTGCATAAATATCTTCGCCAAGGGTTATAATTAGAGAGACTGTCCGTAAACGAACTCCTTGAGCAGGCGTATAATATATATCTCTGGATATGTATGTGTTTGAGTGCCTGTGCGTGTAGAGTAAGCCTAGTTTTGAACAGACCTCAACTTCGTTGCCAATTTATGACGTAATCGAGGACGGCACAATTTCGCGATAATAACGGCTAGGCCAAAGAACACAACGACTAATGACGTAGTGAGGAAAAAAAAAATTAAGTAAATTGAAAAAATATGAATATCTGATCAGGAAGTGAAGATTAGCTGAAGTCAGATATTATTCTGAGAATAATGTCACTATACACTTTGCGATAGGAACTATCTAGTTATTAGTTCTCATAGGTTTACGTAACTTCCAACTACCGGAGTAGCTTGCGCACTGTAGGAGTGGGAATCGAGAACTGAGTAAACCTGGGACGATATTCGCAACACCACCAGCCCTTATCTCGTCGCGAGCTTATCGCGAGACATTAAAATCATCTATTTGCAGCGATGTGGTTTATTTGTCACGCGATCGGTCCAGACCTCGGAGAATCATCATCAATGCTAGTCATCTCCGAAGGATATTTGTGAAAAAAGGTTCCTGGATAATGTTCGAGGTCTTCAAACGCTCACTGATACTCAAAATGAAATGACATACGTATAAAAAGAATACATTGCCGATTAATTTGTCGACAATAAAAATACCTGACTTGAATCAGATTTATTACCTTCATTGATCCAGCGCGCGATGTAACAACTTTACGATCTCTGTTGTAACTCGAATTTCAATTACATTTGACAATGATTTAGCCATTTGCGAGAGTGATCAGGAGTACAAATGTGAAGATCGAGGTGAAGCTGGTTATAACGACGAATTAAATTCCTAGACGTTAGAGGAGAAAAAATCAATTCTTGATAACGATGGATACGATAATCGCTTAGCTCTTCGGTATAACGTTAATTTGTTGCATATTATATTCAAGCTGTTGAAGTTCCTTGAATACCTGTAGCTCGCTCCGAGTTGGCCGAGGCAAATTTACTGTTTGAAACGGTGAGAGATTTTCGTGATATGGAAAAAAATCGGCGAAGCGAGTGTCGCTATACACATGGGATAAGGAATTCAAAAATGGTTTTTCTGAGTAGCGGCGGAAACAGGAGTTTGCGACAATACTATTAAACCTAATGAACAAAAAGACGTCAGTGAATGACGTACACGATTCAAGCTTCGATTTCGACATTTCTTATCGCCTCTTTGAAAGTTTAATCGTGTAGTTACAGTCGCCATGTTATTTCGTAACTCAACGTCTTCGGACGTGTCGAATACGTCAATGAGTATTATGAACCTGCGGTTTGGCTAAATTTCGAAATTCGGCAAAGTACGCCCATTGCGATTACACCTAATCCTGGAGTTAAAGTCTTTAGGAAAGAACTCGAAGATGAAAGTGATAAGCGGATGATACGGTATTAACCATACACACAGCTGAGGAATAGTTCAGGTGAAAGCGATTAGCTAGGCTTAAAATTAGAATAGCAGTTTTACCTTCCAATCTTATCGCACAGCTGCTGTTTCATAAACTAAAATAAATCCGAACAAGTTTTTACTGTACGTCTCACCAAGTGGCTATATTGGTTCCTCATCTACGCCAAGGCTCACAATTAGCGTAATAATATTGTTGTTTTATGGCTACCGACTGTTTAAACTCGAGATTATTTATTATCCTCTATCTCTAATTGCAGGAAACCTGACTTAGCACGAAGGACAGTTTCTGGTTTGAGGATACTGGACTATTAATAAAGCCACTACTGCTCTGGCCTGTTTGAAAGGCATGCTATATGTGTGAATGTATCAGTGCGTTACGATCCGTTTTCTCATTGGTCGACGAGGAGGGCGCGGTCTTTAGCACACTCTTCTAAAACCTGTTAACCTTATGCACATATGGTATATGCATATGTGAAAAAGAGTGAGAAAATTACGAAGAGAGAGAGAGAGAGAAAAAGAAAATAACTAATAAATGGGTTCCTCGGTTATATCGATCCAACGACAGGCTGATTATTCAATTCTATACGCACATCGGTACAATCGATCCTATTCTTGTCGTTAAAAATTCTGATATGGAACAACCGCGCAAAATATTTTCCGCCAAAGCACCGAAAAATTCGTAAACAAAGTTTCGTTAACGACGTTGAACAGCGCGCAACGGTACCAGGGTCGTCCGTTTCTGGGCTTGTTTACAACATGGTCATCTCGTCGACGGCCAAAGCTCCGTTGCTTGCGGAATTGGCCATCTCTTTTTGCCCGTATGTATACGTATGTACGTCATTTTTGTGATTCGAATGATAAATGAGGCTCGGATGAACAGCTGTGACTTTAAAATCGTCATCTTGGCACTCATTGGTCGCATATGCAGTACTACATACATCGGATAAGTAGGTGGTTCAGAAAATGACCTGCATCGACCAAAACCCAACTATTTATACTTTCTACTGCCTACCAGCCCCCTGGTCCACGCAGAATATTCGTAAAGTGCAAAGACCTCGAGTACCGAATCGTACGATGTTTGAAAAATTTGGTTGATTGCAGATTCTTTCTCTTGATTGTTAACGGATATACGTTTATCGCTGAACCGTTGAACAGATACGCTGAGCTCAGCAATCCGTTCCAACATTTATGTATGCCGTTCTTTGAATATGCAAACTATGCGTTTTTGTAGACATTTTTGATTATGTATATGTGTGGAAAAGTTACTTAGGGTGAAATTTATCGGACAATAGATTTCCCACCGACTACTACCCCAAAATTTTAGCCAATTTTTTTCTCATATTATTGAAAGGGGCGTCCCTGAACATAATATCGCATATGCGTTTGCGGTACAAGGTACCATGCTGGCAGTCGGGATCACCGCGACTCTTTTTCTCTTTTTCTCTTTTTTACTTTTTCTCTTTTCCGCTCTCTTCTCTCCCCTCTCTCCTCGCCGAGGAGTTGCGAGACGCAGTCCACTTCGCACTGCGATCTTCTCTCCCTTTCTAGATATTACTTTTTTTCCTTTTTTATTTTCATTTCCCTCTCTATCAGTCCTCCCCTCTTATTTCTCAGGCCGACTTGTTTACTATACGCGAACAACAGCGCAGTGTCCGAGGTCCCGGTTTCTCGGTCGAGAAATCCAACACTAGAATATGCTCACAATCGCAATACAGAGAACCAGTAGTATAGTGTTCAACACTAAACGTTGGAATCGGCTTGAACAGCTGTGTACACAGAGCGATAAGGATTCTGATCAAATTGTATTAGCCAACAAAGATATTTTTGCATTAAAAAATTCTGAAAAAAATTGCAAATCCTAATCTCCTATCTAGTTCTCGTTCATCTTACCTTTGTGCACATCTGCGGCGCAGATCTTCGACTCAACACTTGGTGCCATCGGTTTTGTTGCGATACCTGCAACCGATGAGTTTGCTACGACTCCGGCTTCGTGTAGGATCCCTACGTGAAGGGCTAGCTTTCTAACAGCTAGACAATAACCGAATAATGGTCCGGCTAACAAATCCAGGCAAGCTGCTACCCAGGGCATAACAAATTCGGTAGTTTATTTCTGCGTTGTTGTAGCTGCTGCAGTTCCCGACGATATTCTTGTTAGCGAATCGATATTTCACCGGCGTTTCAACGCTCCGAAGTATTTCTGAGTTGTGATCCGTTTTTGAGTTTGCAAAAACTCTAATTCAGCGAAGATATAAATGTTCACTATGCTGCCCAGCAAGCGAGAACCCTCTACTGGGTTTCGGAATGGTTCTGTTTATATCACAGAGAGCCGAGGGTGGATATGATAGGGATGATATATCGGCGCCGCTAAAGTTCTTCGGAAAAGTGATCGCTACTTGTGTGACGAATAAAAGACAACAGATCCTCCCTCATACCAATTTGCTTTATCGTTACTTCCGGAGCCAGTTTGCGAGCTTCTGGTTCAGGCTACAACCAAATTTCGTTCTCCGCACGCAGATGCAGGGGTAGTTGCGCTTCCCCCAGCTTACATAGTCACCGGTCTTCCCCAGTGACTCGACAAAGCTGTTTCGACGAAACTCTTGTCTCTATCAATAATCTCGTTCACGGAGATTTTCCCTCTTCGCCGATCAGGTATGTACTACGTATAGGAAATTGGAGCACTGAACTATTGTTGCACTTCTTTATTCCTTCAACTCTTCGTTTTTTCTGCCGAGATCAATTTATGTAATCTTTATATAATAATCGATGTTCTTCTCGTTTCTTATCACTTTATCGCGGGGTGCGATAGAAACTCGGAAAAACCTTTGGAAACTCTTATTTTTAGGAGTAACCGAGCCGTGTTTACTTCTCCGTTTATTTTAGTATTTTTAAAGATATTTTTGAGCTCTTCAAGCTGAATATTCTCCGTTGAGCTCAAACCCTGGACTGTTCCGCGCGTCGCCCGCTTCTCCTTTTAGCATCGACCCGGTCGGACGCCACTCGTTCGCCCCCTCTGCGTCGCAGCGTCGGCTGCGCAATCGGCGCTGCGACGCGGCATGCATGAAAACTCGGGTCCATCATCGTCGGTTAGTATTTAGTTTTTTATAGTTTAAAGCGATGAAACCGATACTAGGAACGTGGCATGATAACACTTACATTTGTACAGCTGTGGGTTTCGCATGACCCGACTTTACGCCTATCACTAAACCGATAACAAGACCATTTCTCAACGCGGATATACTTATTGAGGATATCTACCTCCGAAGACTTGCCTTCAGTCGATAAGAATAGTCCAGAAACTGTAAACCAGGTTGAATTAACATCAGGAAATTTATGTTTGGCTGCACCAAACGACATATTCCGAACATCACTATCAAGCCATTCGCGAGTTTATCTCTAAACATGACATAATTTATTACTACGTGCGTTTATGAGTACATATCGCCTAATAGCTGCACTGTATTCTATAGTTCACCGGTAATTGAAATGAAAATGGCACATCCATAACAATGTACGCGAAAATAAAATATCGTAACAACGTCATCATCGCCAATATGAGATTTTCGGCTGATAACATCGTTTGGATTACCTTAAAAACTAAAAACTCAATTCTTCGTTAATTTATTCCTCGTGGCCTGCAGCTATACATGTTTCCGTGGTTGCATACGTCATAAAGGCCATAACTCATTGGTGGAAAAAAAAGCAAAACCGTAGATGCGAAATACGCGATTGGACAATCGATTTTGCAAATTTCTGAGATTCAGCATTGGTATAGCGAAGTCCTCAGGAGTTAACTACTCGTTCTGCATCATTATTTCACGTAGATATTTATCTATTAAATTATATGGAGAGACAGTAGTATTATACAAACGACTTATTTTTGACCCGCCTCATGTTAATGAAGCAGAAATAATTGCCATTCCCATCTAGTTACGACGGCACGTGATTTGGAAGGCAAATACGTAACTGAGTATTAGGTCATTTTACATTAAAATCTATCAATTGGAATATACGATACGTTTCTAATTAGAAACGAGCTGTCTTTCTCGCAAATTTCGCTTTCACGCATAATGGAACAATAGCACGTTGTATAACGTAAACTGACTTAAGTTCAATTGAAAAATATTTTTTCGACAGCAAAAGTGTAGACTATCCACGGTACTTCGTTATACGAACATTCGTGATTCAAAATATGACGCGGAGCCTTCTTTTCAAATTTTATTCCGATCAATCAGAATACTTGAGTCGTCTGAACTGGCTATTAAAATGATGTGGTTATAATAATCTAATCTACATCAGTTTCAGACCGCATGACCGTGCTCCACTATTTCACTCCTAGCTGCTTTACGACGCGACGTAACTCTAACGATATAATTTATAATTGTGCTAGTTAAAAACGTCCGGCTTATAATATAAAGTTATAGCTTCATCGTTGCTACAGTTGAAATATCGAAGAGATGATCGTCGGGAATCCATCCGTTCGGTTCAAATTTGAATAACTCACGTAGGTGTTGATCGTTGGTGCTTTTAACAGTGTGAACTCTACGGTTAATGTATTCCGAATTTAAAGCCCATCAATTGTATTCAGTTTTGTTCAATATATAATAATTCTGTTGAGGTGTTTAAAGGGCTTACGATAACGGGCTAAAGTTCTATAAATGGAAGTTGAAAAACTAGTTTATCAAGTTTGTGAGAAGATCATAGTCATCTTTAAGTTGCATAGTGTTCTCAAGAAGAGAAAGGTATTATTTCCACCCGTCGAATACACATATACGAGATACAGTCTCACGCGATGCGTTAATCTCCTGGAGGCCACACGACTGCGTTCACGCTCGGAGAAACGCGTCAGTCTGGTGATCGTCGGGCTGTTGTGTGGACTGTGAATTGTATAGCACTAGACCGCGAGTAGCGTTACGTACGGTGCGATAACATTTAGTATTTTTAATCATCCAGAAATTGGCGACGCATATTTTAAGATCCTACCATGATCGGCGTCCTTGGAACAGTGGAGGTTCTCTGCGCTGTTGCTATCATATTCACTGGAATATGGTACTATCTCGTGGCAAACTACAGCTTCTGGAAACAACGCGGAGTCCCAGGTCCAGAACCGAAAATAATCTTTGGAAACTTCAAGGATATTACGTTGATGAGACTCTCCTTTGCCGAGTCCTTGAAGCAAATGTGCGACCAATTTCCTGATGCTGGAATGGTCGGAGTGTACGCGCGTCGTACGCCGTTGTTGCTGCTACGTGATCCTGAACTTATAAAGGACGTACTGATAAAGGACTTTTCGAGCTTTTCAGAGAGAGGCAACCCGATGCTCGAGGATGTGGAACCGTTAAGTGTTCATCTATTCAATCTAGAGACTAAAAGATGGAGATCTCTCCGCCCAAGGTTATCGCCGGCATTTACCACCGGTAAAATGAAGCACATGTTTGCTCTGATAGTGGAGTGTGCGGAGTACTTTGAAAAGTATTTAGGTACCGTAGTGGAAAAGGGTGAACCCATCGACTGTCGTGAGATATCTGCTAAGTATACCACGGATGTAATTGGTAGCTGTGCCTTTGGCCTGCAGATGAATTCTCTGGCTGATGAAGACAGTGAGTTTAGGAAAATGGGAAGAAAAGTTTTTCAGCTTGATTTCAAAACTAGGATCCTGATAACGTTGCGTACAGCTGCACCCTGGCTTTATCAATTACTTGGTAAGTCTGCAGTTCCCAAGGAAGTTACAGAATTCTTCATGTCTTCCATGAAGCAAACAATGGACTACCGGAGAAAGAACAACGTCCATAGAGGGGACCTTGTTGACATGCTAATAGAACTGAAAGACAGCCCGGAGAAACTGGATTTTGGTAAGAATATTATACGTGCCAGTCATATTTCATGACGGAGTTAATGTTTACTCACATGATCGAGATAGGACGGAGAAGATTACACTTACTCCAGGAAAGAATGATGTGTACCTTGTACAGTATAGTACAAGAATATTGTGCTCCACACAAGCCATATAGTCATATAATCTTCCATCGCGATATCAAGCACAGTCATATTCGAATTGTCTGTACCACACGGTGTGTGTACTTTTAGCGAATATGCGAATATTTACAGTGGTGTAGATAACGGACTTTGCAAAGTCGTAGAAATCAGCTTGTGCGTGGGCGACATACGCGATGCCGCATTAAAGCCGGACGCATCATATACTCGCATATTTATGAGCCGACAAATATATCTGCATAATATGTTTGCCTGCTACAGAATGCAGCGGAACATTTCACTCTACAAAAATGTTTTTTTCATCTTTATCTAATCTTTGTTGTATCAGGTCAGGTTAGTTGGGATCCGCAATACCGTCATAGGAAACGATTGTTGTCATTAGATATTCCCATCCCACGATAAAAAGAAGTCAATAAGTTTGAAAGCATGTCATCGCAGAACCAGATAATCGCGGAATAGCAAGTTATACTGCTGGCCACTTGTATGCCGATACTTGTAATCTTTGAGTCTGAAAAACATTGTGCAGATAAAAATGAAGAACTCATCAAGAATTGCTTAAGCTAGCGATAATCGGAGATCGTTTTGATTACAGAGCTAACGGATTCTCTACTCACTGCTCAGGCCTTTGTGTTTTTCCTTGCTGGCTTTGAGACTTCATCCACTACGATTAGTCACGCTTTATTAGAACTATCCCAACGCCAGGATATACAGGAAAAACTACGACAAGAGATTATTCAGTCACTTAAGAAAAATGATGGACACATTTCCTATGAGAGTGTGAAGGAAATGAAGTATATGCACATGGTGTTCCAAGGTAGTGTTACAAAGTCATCGATCGGTATCAAACTGATTTTGAACGTGGATGATATGATTCCTTTCTTTTCAGAGACGCTGCGGCTCAGACCACCGGTTGTTTTTCATATGAGAAAAGCAGTCAACGACTACACTTTCAGAGGCGTAGATGTCAAGATCCCAAAGGGACAGAGAGTATGGATTCCAGTCTGGGAGATTCATCACAATCCAGAGCATTACCCAAAACCAGAAGTCTTTGATCCCGAACGTTTCACCGAAGAGATGTGCAAAGCCAGGCATCCGATGACGTATCTGCCTTTTGGCGATGGACCCAGAAATTGCATCGGTAAGTATAACAAAGTTATTCCAGATCTAAGTGGCAGTTGCTAAACGAGTTCGTTAATTTTAACATGATATTTAACGCTTGTTACAGGTGCGCGCTTTGCTGTTTTCCAAACAAAACTGGGCTTGATCAAGGTATTAGCGAACTACAAGGTCGAGATTTCTGAGAAGACTCACCTTCCGTACAAGCCTAATCCGAAAGGGATTCTACTAGACCCTTATGGAGGAGTACATCTGAAGTTTTCAAAACTTACTTGATAGCAATAGAAACGATTTCTTTCGTTGCCCATCAAAATAAGCGATACCGAAATGAGAACGATGCACAAATTGTTATTGTCAATTTTTATTAGAAATTCGCAAACATGTATTTTTTTTTTTGTATACTAGCATGAGATGAATGACTTCAGGAATTATTATTACGAGTATTTTTCATTAAATTCCAGTAATTTTCGAAACACCTGATTTTTATTTATACATATGCCTTGTATACGTACTCTCACACATCTTCGTTTTACCAAATAAATAAACCTCTATGCGTCGGATAAGTATAGCTCACATTTTTGGGGCCATAATTATGGCCGCCGATTTATTAAAACGAATTTTTACTATTGATTTCCCGCTTAAACAGTTCACCATCGGGTTGAAATTGACTAGACTGCGTATAGCAATCTGGAAAAAAGATCAAGGAAGTAGTGGTAACATCGCATGGTATACATACTTTCTAAAATCTCAATCGACGTGATAATTCCCAGACGTCCCACCTGTTCCGGAAAAATCTCCAACTCCACCGCAATGCTCGGAAACTTTATTCCAAAAAACGGCTTACCCAAGCATTTAAAAAATTTTAAATTTAGATTTTTGCACCAAATTGTTCCAGCCTCCCACATATTTATACCGTCTTGCAAAAATCTCCAGCTCCACCGTAACTCTCGAAAATTCGAAGAAACTTTTGATGCCAGGTAGCGACTCAACATGGGATACATATCCATATATATTTGCCACCTTGATTAAACATTTATATACAATATACTATGTCGGTTATCCTGATTATTGTCATCACATAGAGACCCATATTGAAGCGATATCGCCACCATATTATTATCGAACCCCAACCTTTAATATGGTCTGCCAATACTATTGCCATGCTATTGCCATGGGGAATTGATGTGGCATGTGGGCTAGCCATGTATAATGTTACCCGGGCGTGCTCAGAAAAACATCACAGTCATCATTACCTGGCAAGTTCTAAAACGGGAAGGCGATAATCAGGTTCTAGGTTTGCTGAAGGACGTATTACGTTAATCACCTCTGACATATAGCTATCATATTTTCAATTAGTAAACATTACCGCTGTAATAGTACATTATGTCATTAGGCTGCAAACCGAAGGTTTTTCGGACCGTGTGAGGTTCACAGCATGAGGTATGGCTCGGGGATCCGAGGCACGCCGAAGAACAGCCAATGCCTACACTTTTATACAGGCGTAAACGTACCGATCCCAAAAGGTCAGACCGTATTCATTCTGACCTGGGAGATTTATCGCAATCCAGAGTATTACCCGAACCCAGAAGTTTTCGATCCCGAACGATTCACGGCAGGTATGTGCAAAGCCAGGCATCCAATGACGTACTTACCTTTCGGAGACGGACGCAATCCTCATAGTGAAGTGAGCTAAGTTCAGGGGCAGCTTGGATCGCGTTTTGTCGCCTATTAAGTCATAGCCACAGTGACCACGTAATAAACTCACAATTAGCTATTCAGTATGACCTCGGGCATACTTTTAATCGTCTGAACGCTTGATGAGACGTTTCTTCATGTGATTCCCAAGCATCACTATGATCTTCACGTCACGTGATACTAACAAAGAGAAAGGAAGGAAGGCATTCTCTTAAGCCGAAAGAATTAGGTTGTCACATTTATCGACATATAACAATTATCATTATATATCATTACGTTAATCCCCCACAATATTTCACGGCCTTATATCTTCAATTGGTTAACGCTTTGGCTCTAACAGAATTTTACAGTCGTCTGTATCGCAATTTTACCGCATATCTTTTACAAAGATGGAGCCACAATTTCAGTTCACCGATCACGCGTACCGCGTCGTAATATATCAGTTAACCTTGTGGAGGCTCTCCAGATAGTGTTACCTCTTTGTGAACGCTACAGTCAGTTTCTTGTCGAACTAAGGTATAGATTGCTTGGAAGTTAACTGCGATTAGTGTACAATTACTGTGATTACATTCGTAATTTTGAGTCATTCACAAATTGGTTGCGCACATTCTAAGGCTCCATAATGTTTGGTTTCCTTGGAACACCGGAGGCGCTCGGTGCCATTGCTATAATCTTCACTGGTATCTGGTACTATCTCGTGGCGAATTACAACCACTGGAAAAAGCTCGGTGTCCCGGGACCGGAACCCCAATTAATTTTTGGAAACTGGAAAGACCTATTGTTAATGAGACGACACTTTGGCGAGGGCATGAAGGATATGTGTGATCAATTCACAGAGGAGCCATTGATCGGAGTCTACATGAATCGGGCACCGATATTACTGGTGCGTGACCCTGAACTCATAAAGGACGTGCTAATAAAAGACTTTTCGAGTTTCTCAGAGCGAGGCATCCCCATACACGAGAAGTTGGACCCGTTGAATCTTCATCTCTTTAATCTAGAAACGAAAAGATGGCGAATTCTTCGCCCAAAGTTATCGCCTGCATTCACTTCGGGGAAAATGAAGCACATGTTTTCTTTGATACTGGAGTGCGCGGACCATTTCGAAAAGTACTTAGCGTCCCTCACAGAGAAGGGTGAAATCGTAGATTGTCGTGAGATATCTGCGAAGTTCACCACGGACGTAATTGGTAGCTGTGCTTTCGGCCTCCAGTTAAATGCCCTTACGGATGAAGACAGCGAGTTCAGGAAAATGGGAAGAAAAATATTGGAAATGAATTTCAGAATGAGATGCCTTTCGCTGTTGAGTACCTTCGCACCCTGGCTCTATAAATTGATAGGAATATCTGTAACGCCCACCGATGTTACAGAATTCTTTACGTCATCAATTATGCAAACTATAGACTATCGAAAAAAGAACAACGTCGTGAGAGGGGATCTCGTTGATAATCTACTGGAAATGCAAAATGATCCAAAGACATCAGATTTTGGTAAGAGTATCACGCAGGATACACGTTTCATAACAAGCCTAATATTTATCTACATAAATCGTAGATATGGGATAGATAAGGTTGCACTCTGCGAATTTTGGTGTATAACTTACTCTAAAACTTTATCGAAAAATATTATTCTCCATATACGCCGTTATTATACATATATTATATATAGCTATTATATGAAATGAAATTTGATTTCGTGGAGCGATGAAAAGAATCATTTTGATTGCAGAACTAACAGATACCCTGCTTACTGCTCAGGCCTTTGTATTTTTCATTGCTGGATTTGAGACTTCTTCTACCACCATTAGTCACGCATTAATGGAACTATCCCAAAAACAAAATATCCAGGATAAGCTACGACAAGAGATTATCGAATCACTCGAGAAAAATAATGGAAACATTTCATATGAAAGTGTGAAGGAAATGAAGTACTTGCACATGGTGTTCCAGGGTAGTACCAATGAAACCGTCGATAAGTATTTGATTAAATTCGAGCATACATAATAGGATTTTGTTCTTCCCAGAGACGTTGCGGCTCAGACCACCGCTTGTCCTTCATTTTCGGAAATCCCTTACCGAATATACTTTCAGTGGTACAAATGTGACGATCCCAAAGGATCAGGGCGTATTCATTCCGATCTGGGATATTCATTTCAACCCAGAGTATTGGCCTGAACCAGAAGTTTTCGATCCTGAACGATTCACGGAAGAGATGTGCAAGACCAGGCATCCGATGACGTATCTGCCTTTCGGAGATGGACCTAGGAATTGCATTGGTAAGTGGCAATTATACCCAGGTGTCTATCGACGTGAGAAATAACTGATATAATATATCGCAGGAGCGCGCTTTGCTGCCTACCAAACGAAGCTGGGATTAATCAAGGTATTGGAAAAATACAAGGTCGAGGTTTCCGAAAAGCTTCAACTTCCGTATAAGCCCAATGCCAAATCGTTTCTGCTGCAGCCTGAAGGAGGAATACATCTAAAGTTGACAAAAGTCAATAACTCACAGTAGAAAGGATTTCCTCCATTTTTCGCAAACATGATTGATACTACAACGATGAATTCATTTTTGATGTAGAAATCAACGAGAATATATCTTAGTTTGAATACACGATTTTATACATATGATTTTGTGAATTATTAATTAAAAAAAAACCTCCTGCTTTTTCGTTATACCTACACCGACGTCCCTGTCTGTGCATGCAGGCCTTGTTATACATCATCACTCTTTTCCCAATCTCCCAGTTTCCGTCGCAGAATCTTATAAACAAAAATCGAAACGTGCCTGAATTATCGGAATATCTGTTCTCCTCTTTCCAATCAATTTTTCGCAAGATTTACGGATTAGTCGGATAGAGTAAAGGCGATTGTCAACAGAAAAATTAGTTTTCCGGACTTTAGATGATATATTTTAAAAATATTGCGAAAATGTCACAGTCATTATTATGTGGCATTTTCAGAACCAGAGGCGGAGCGATACACTAATCTCTTCGTCGATTTTCGACAGAAAATTATAGTCATCCTTACGGTGCATGAAATTTTCAGAGATGGACGCGTATAGTCTTATAACGTATCGATAAGCCGTGCTACCATCGCTATATAAGCTAAACCTCTGAAAAATCTCCCGATACAGTGCTGCTTAGTGAGGGTCGTGTATGATTCGGTTGATTCACTGTCGAACCAATCTGTGTTACATACGAAAGTACAGTGTGGGTACTGTTGCATAAGGTGCCAAAACAGTTGTCATTTTTAGTCATCCAGAATATTGGCGGCGTACATTCTATAAGGCTCCATAATGTTCCGTGATCCCGGAACACCAGAGGTGCGTGGTGCCATTGCTATCATCTTCATTGGAATCGGGTACTATCTCCAGGAAAACTACGACTACTGGTGACAGCTCGGAATCCCAGGACCGAAACCCAGTATTATATTTGGAAACTGAGGGACGAGTACAGGTTTTATTTTATGTAAACTATAGTTTGTGTACATCTAAAACCGTAGAAAAGTTCGACAAATTAAACCAGTGAATGTACATGATTCATCCTATTAAATTTGCTCCTTGTGTGTTGGGTCTGTTATTCAAGCTGTTTCTTAGCAGACTTACAGCCCCTGACGCTCGGCTTTTCAAAATACCTGGCTTCGATTGCAAATCTATTTTTTCGACCTATTAAACAAGTCCGCATAACAAATTAAAGTGAAGTCGAGATTTTGAACATACATTTCGTGGTAACATTTCGTTACCTCATTGGGTACCCAACTACCCACATATGCATACGATTGCCAACCACATAATGGTGTCGCTGATAATGTAGCAGTGCCTTGGTAATTTTTACTCCACCGGTAACGCATTTTGATCTAAAAAGAGCCAAGTGTCTAGGCCGTAGATATATGATCAAGATTATCCTATACACGTCATGAGTCATCGTTAACGGAATTCGCAAAGCTGACGTGAGTCCGTCGATTATGGGTGCTAACATCGCAATACGAGTTAACAGCACGCTGCACGGAGGCCCACAAGCGGCTCATCGCTTCAGTCTGCTGATCGACGATCTCGTATGCGGATTGTACGAGAGTAAGTAGTGCCTATTGTGCCGTAAGCTGCGACGACATTCGTCATTCTCAGTCATTTAAGACGTAGTGGCGTGCACTATAAGGCCCCGAAATGCTCGGGGAGCTTGGAAAAATGGAAGTGTTCGGCGTGGTTCTTATCATATTTATTGGGATCTGGTACTATCTTCGGGACAGTAGAGACTATTTCAAGCAGCTTGGAGTCCCAGGACCGAAACCCGGTACGGTCTTTGAAACCGCGAAGGGCTTCGTATCAGGAAAGCGTTCGATTGGAGAGATGATGGAGGATGTCTGCGCCGAATTTCCTCGTGAACCACTGATCGGCTGGTACTTGTTTGCAAAACCTTTAATACTGGTATGTGACCTCGACCTTATCAAGGACGTGTTGATAAAGGACTTCTCAAGTTTCTCCGAGAGGGACGTCCCCGTACACGAGAATGTTGAGCCACTGAGCGCTGGACTCTTCAGTTTAGAAACAAAGAGATGGCGATCTCTTCGCCCAAAATTATCGCCGGCGTTCACTTCGGGTAAAATGAAGCACATGTTTACTTTTATAGTGGAGTGTGCGGAGTACTTTGATAAGTATTTGAGTGTCATAGTCGAAAAGGGTGAACCCATAGACTGCATGGAGATATCTGCACAGTACACCACTGATGTAATTGGCAGCTGTGCTTTCGGTCTCCAGTTGAATTCCTTAGCAGATGAAGACAGCGAATTCAGAAAGATGGGAAGAAAAGCGTTCCACAGTGATTTTAAAGTCAGGTTCCTGATACTATTACGTGCTGCAGCACCCTGGCTATATGAATTACTAGGAGTGCCTGTAATTCCCGCTGATGTTTCAGAATTCTTCACAGCCTCAATTAAGCAAACTATAGACCATCGGAAAAAGAACAACATCTGGAGAGGGGATCTCGTCGATACGCTAATCGAACTCCAGGACAGTCCACAGAAAGATGATTTTGGTAAGAGTGAAAAAGCTCCCACAACTCATACCTTCGAAAAGTGTAATCGTAGGGTGGTACGGTAAACTTGAACTATGAGGCCTGTATTATGTATTTCAGCCTTGGAGCCCCATTGTAGATACCGGCTTCGCGGATCGTGAGAATAAGATGATAGAAAGTTTGTGTGCCATACATCGCAACCAAATGTCTTTCTCTACAAACGTTGATTTGGTTCCTATCTGATCTGTATTATACTAGGGTTTGCAGCAGAAAATTATTTTGAAAGTTGCTCTTACATTGTCAAAACGGTGAACAATTTTCGAGCAATTTTTATCAGTATACTAAGGCATATGATATGCTTGTATCTCAAGACAGAAAATTATGCGAGGGATTGGGGATTTCCATGCTGATACTCGTATAATCCTTGAGTCTACAGAACGATATGAAGATTAAAACTAGAATATCAGCGCATGCATGAGTTAGCGATAAAAGGAGATCGTTTTGATTACAGAGCTGACTGATTCTCTGCTCACTGCTCAGGCCTTCGTATTTTTTCTCGCTGGCTTCGAGACTTCATCTACTACCATCAGTCACGCCTTATTGGAGCTAGCCCAACGCCAAGATATCCAAGAAAGATTGCGACAAGAGATTATTCAGTCACTTAAGAAAAATAATGGACACATTTCCTATGAGAGCGTGAAAGAAATGAAATATTTGCACATGGTGTTTCAAGGTACGACCTCAATGTCGTTAATAAGTATTCGACTGACTATGAGCGTGGATGATGTGATTATTGTCTTTTCAGAGACACTGAGGCTCAGACCACCGCTTGTCATACACTTCCGAAAAGCCGTCACCGACTATACCTTCAGAGGTACGAACGTCACAATCCGGAAGGGACAGGTCATCTGGGTTCCGATCGGGGAAATTCAACAAAATCCAGAGTATTATCCGAATCCGAAAGTCTTTGATCCCGAACGATTCACGGACGAAATGTGCAAAGCCAGGAATCCAATGACGTATATGCCTTTCGGAGACGGACCAAGGAATTGTATCGGTGAGCGGCAATTGCTAATGCGTTTGTCGACCTCAGAATTTATGATCATGATGTTGAATGCTTTTTGCAGGGGAGCGGTTTGCTGTCTTCCAAACGAAAGTTGGCTTGATCAAGATATTAGCGAAATACAAGATCGAGGTCTCCGAAAAAGTCAAACTTCCGTACAAGCCCAATGCTGGATCGTTTCTGTTGCAACCTGAGGGGGGAGTACACCTGAAGTTCTCGAAAATTAATTAATCGCAGTAAAAGGTATCTTTTCCATTATTGCACGTCGAGGGGGGTGGACGGCGTATTTTTGGGAGGGAATGATTGTTAATTTTTTTGTGAATAGATAAGAGATAAATAAATCGACATGCCAGATTCCGCATTGATCCGTTTGTATAGTTTTTTCACCAGAAAATTATAAAACAGCGATAAATTTAGCGAAAAAAAAAAGGAATATTCCCTTTTCCCTTTTCTTATTCTTATTCTTATTATTATTATTATTATAACGTTGTACCTAGTCGTCGCGTTTTTATTCGACACAAATTATGGTCTTTGTATACCTGAAATTTCGGTAAAGTTCGACGAATTGAACAAGGTATAATAGTACATCACAATACGAGTCCGGTAAAACTCTTTCTGACGAGTGTGAGGTTGCAGCACGAGCCGAAGGCGAGTTTTGCAATCGCACGAGACCAGAAAAAGTTTTTCCGTAGAGTATTGTACAGAATTTTACTTTAGGAGGTGTGAAAATGGGGGTTTTAGCCACGCGGAGCGTGGGTAAAACGTCCAAAATCACACTGAGTGAAGTAAAAATATTAACTGTCATTTAAGATTCGTTTTTTGTGTGTTTGGTCTGTTGTTGAATCCGGCCTTCGGTGGACTATGAGTGACGCTATGCTTTTCAAAGTGCCCGGGGTTCGATTGCAGATGTATTTTTCTATAACTATAAATAAACGAGCGGTCATCGAAATTTTATTGTGGTTAAAATTTTAACTTTACGTTTTCCAATGAGATTTCGTAACCTGATTAGAGGTGCCCGCACACGAACTCATGAACCACATAATAGTGCCGCTATCAATATATTTGGAAATATAGTGTACAAATCCGTTCACCACGTTCATTGCACAGAAACTAACAATAAATTTGTTTCACGATGAAAATTCATCCAACAAAAAACTCGATGTGTATACGAATTGTTATACCCCATATAGTTGTGATATGATTTTCGCATCACTATCGAGCACAGGCCAGACTTAAACATGTTTCGCGTCAAATTCAACGATATAGGGCCGGATGAGAGAAATATTTAACCGACTCGATTAGCATCGTTATTTCATAGATTACCTCGAACTGTTGTTTGATCTAAGATCCACACATTAGTGAAGTGAAGTGAAGGAAAAGATAACCATGTCGCAACGGTAGATAGCATTGAAGGAACAATTAGATAACCCGAGCTGTGGCATTGAAAAATGTATTTGTTCACCTTTCTCGAAACATACAATCGTCGTTACTTTACCCAATATATATATTACCAAAGAGAGAGGCGCTATTTCAGTATTTGAACGTTGTCAGAATATCAAAGTTATTATATCGTGGTATCCACTGGTATGTTTAGAGAGAGGGAGGCGATATCTCAAGCCAACGACACTCGAGCGATAGGTTATTCTACCTGAGGCATTCACGATTGTAATTTCACTCGATGAATGCTATATTTTCGAAGATTAATTGAGTCATGAATACTTCAGATATGAAATTTACAAAGAGGGAGGGATAGGTCCTAATCTATCGATTACGCATACTCCAGCCCTAATATAAGTGTACCTTCGAGAGATCTGATTCCCAATCGACCTGATACCCTTAGTGAAAGCTCCGGTCTGTTGATCGTCAAATTGTTGTACGGATTTTACGGGCGTAGGCTGCGAGTACTGCGTTCTAAAGTGCGATAATATCCGTTATTTTTGGTCATTCAGAAATTGGTGGCGTACATTATTAAATTATCCAAAATGCTCGGCGATCTTGGAACAGTGGAGGTGCTCTGCGCGATTGCTATATTCATTTGGATCTGGTACTGTTTTTCGGGAAGCAAAGACCACTGGAAGCAACACGGAGTTCCTGGACTGAAGCCCAGCACAATCTTTGGAACCTTGAAAGGTATCTTATCAGTACGGCGTTCCATTAGCGAGGTGGTGAAGGACATTTGCGATCAATTTCCTGATGAACCGTTGATCGGCTGGTACATGCCTGGAAAGCCTTTATTAATGGTACGTGATCTCGATCTTATCAAGGACATTTTGATAAAGGACTTCTCAAGTTTCTCCGAGAGAGACGTCCCCGTACACGAGACTGTCGAACCACTGAGTGCTGGACTCTTTAGTTTAGAAACAAAAAGATGGCGAGCTCTTCGCCCGAAATTATCGCCGGCGTTCACTACTGGTAAAATGAAGCACATGTTTGCTTTAATACTGGAGTGTGCAGAGCATTTTGATAAGTATTTGAGTGTCATTGTCGAAAAGGGTGGACCCATAGACTGTATGGAGGTATCTGCTCAGTACACCACAGACGTAATTGGTAGCTGTGCCTTTGGCCTCCAGTTGAATTCATTGACGGAAGAAAATAGCGAATTCAGGAAAATGGGAAGAAAAGCGTTCGATCACAGTAGTTACAAAGTGAAAATCCTGATATTATTACGTACTCTCGCACCTCGGCTCTATGACTTACTAGGAGTCCCTGTAATACCCGCGGACGTTTCGAAATTTTTCACGTCATCAATCATGCAAACTATAGAATACCGGAAGAAGAACAAGGTCCGGCGAGGAGACCTCGTTGATACTCTAATTGAACTGCAAAGCACCCAGCATACAGATGATTTTGGTAAGCTAAACATCTTGCTCTAGAAACATCGATGTAATTTCTATGCAATCTTTATCGTGTTAAGGTTACGTTAGTCAACGTTCAAAATGACATTGCGGTAAATGATTATTATGAACATTGCCCTTCCACCATCGTAAGGGGGATACGCTTCGAAGAATATGACATCTGTCAGTACTTAGGCACATGCGATGCTTGCATCGGGGAAAACCAAGGGATCAGGCGATACCAAGTGATTAGGTCCTTATATGCAGCTGATGCTTATTTTTAAGCCTGCGAAGCATGATGCTCATAAGAATTGAGACCTTATCAGCGGGTGATTGAGCGAAAGCTTAAAGAAGATCATTACGATTACAGAGCTAACTGATTCCCTGCTAACTGCTCAGGCCTACGTATTTTTCCTTGCTGGATTCGAGACTTCGTCCACCACCATCAGCCATGCCTTATTGGAACTAGCCCAATGCCAGGATATACAAGACAGACTACGAAAAGAGATTATTCAATCGCTCGAGGACAATGATGGACGCATTTCTTATGAGAATGTGCAGGAAATAAAGTACTTGGACATGGTGTTCCAAGGTATTGCTATAACGTTCTCAATAAGTATTCGGCCAACTGTGAGTGTGGATAATGTGATTTTGTTATTTTCAGAGACGCTAAGGCTCAGACCACCGGTTGTCATTCACTGGCGAAAGGCCGTCACCGACTACACTTTCAGAGGTACGAACGTCACGATTCCGAAAGGTCAAGTTGTATGGATTCCGGTTGAGCAAATTCAACATAATCCAGAGTATTTTCCAAATCCGCAAGTCTTTGATCCCGAACGATTCACGGAAGAGATGTGCAAGGCTAGGAATCCAATTACCTATACGCCTTTTGGAGACGGACCTAGGAATTGCATTGGTAAGTGGCAATTTCTGCAGACGCTTTTGTCAACGTTAGAATGGACGTACATGATGTTTAATGCTTGTTACAGGTAAGCGCTTCGCTGTCTACCAAACGAAGCTTGGTTTGATCAAGATATTGGCGAAATACAAAGTCGAAGTTTCCGAGAAAGTTCGGCTTCCGTATAAGCCCAACCCTAACTCGTTCATGCTGCAACCTGAGGGAGGTGTACACCTAAAGTTCTCGAAAATTAATTAATCGCAGTAAAAATTATATCCTTCAATATCGTCCACTGACATGGAAAGTACTGAAATGCAGATGATAAACAAATACTTGGTTTACAAACTTGCATGTTAAAATTGCATTTCTTACATATACGTGTAAGTAATTTCTCGAATATAGGTATATGTCATTAAATTTCCAACATGGCAAAAACACCTGTATTCTTGATTATCCCTTGGCTTCCTATTGGGAATAAATTGTGAATCTACGAAAACGGGAGAATAAAACAGTGTTGCGCAGCCGGCGGTGCTCACATTTTCGAAGTCCGAAGTATGGTTGCCAATCTAGACTCGATTTTTATCGGCCTGTCTTTTTCAGCGAATATCTCCGAAACGGAGCCATGAATCGAATTGTTCTTTCGGCAGCCGATGTTTGACGAGTAATGAGTTCGAACTAGTACGTTTCATCGGATGAAATCGGGATTTTTTTCTATTTTTTTTTTGATCGAAAAGTGTTGGCGTGCCATTTATGTCGACTTATATCAAAGCCTACGCATCAAAAATGCAAAATCGGCCGAGGGAGCCCGATTCTATATGGAATTCCGAACACAACCATCCCAAAACATCTCTGTTTTCGACTACAATGAAGGGGCCAGTTATAATCTACGATTTTGTGGTAATTTTCGCGATTGTCAACGGCTGGAAGCCGCTCCATGCGCAATGGCCGCTCCACATCTTGGCAATCGACTGCATGTGGCACGTGAGTGACCGCCACATGTCAATTGGTGTAAGAAAAGTGGGGTATATCGCGATATCAATTGAATAAAACGCAGTACCCCAGGTTCCTATTTAGCCCTAATCTGTTCTACCAAAATAGCCGCCGTTTTGGAAGTATGCTTTTACATGTATTCATCCTGGTTCAGTAAATAGGTACTAGTGTTTTGAACATCTCCAGAAAATGTCGGATCTTTAAGACCATTTGGGATCATTATAGAGATGCCATTCGGACAATAGCCACCGGTCAATTTCATCGAGTTATTTAAGAGGGTACGTCAACGTTGAAATTAAAAATGAAAAGATTTTCAGTAGGTATTCGCATACTCTGACAGCATCATCTTTTTTACGTAGTTTAAGCCTAAGTAGCCCGGAAATTTGCAAAAATTAAACAAATGGCAACCAAAATTGTCATAGCGCGCAGGCTGGCGACCATCGTGGCATGATTGCGGGAACAACGAGTTGACCCGATTATAGCATTATTCCGATAATCGTATTTTCACTTGTGTCAAAGCCTGACAATCGACCCCACGTTACATGATGATTCTCTAAGTTTGTGGAGCGAAAATCATGAAAATTTTCACAAGAGTGAACGAAGGCGTGAAAATTCCCTCTTCAAAAGTGGAATCTCATTCTTTTTCAACGCGAAATTAGGTTTGGCACGATTTTTACTTCTCGGCAGTAGAATTTGACTCCGAAAAATTAAGAAAGAAAGAAAAATTCACAAAGAGAAGGATATTATCTCCGCATCAAATAATTGCTCTGTCACGACTGTTAAGATGTGCAAGTCCTCATCACGTGGCATATTTGTAAGGGGGCAATAGCGATATATCAAGCTGTCCACACTGTATTTGCGATTGATAAACACGTCCGGTTCGACAAAACAATACAGCCAGCGATAAATAACATATGATTCCTAAAGCGGGAGGTATAATATTAATCTATCGATTACGCGTACCATAGTCTTAACATACCTAAGTTGATCTACTTGAGACTCTTTCGATTCAGTTGCCTTTCGGTAGCCGCTTTAATCTCTCGATCGTCGAACTGTTGTGTAAATTTTACGTCGGTGGGCTGCAAGTACTGAGTTGTAAGATGCTATAATTTCGTTACCATTAGTCGTTCAGCAATCAGTAGCGTAAATACTCAGGCTCCAAAATGTTTGGTCTTCTGGGAACACCAACGGTGCTTGCTGGCATTGCTATTATCTTAACTGCGATCTGGTACTACCTCGTGGCAAACTACAATTACTGGAAAAAGCTCGGGATCCCAGGCCCGAAGCCCAGCCTAATTTTTGGAAACTGGAAGGACATGACCTTAACGAGGCGTACCTTTGTCGAATCCTAGAAGGACATGTGCGCCGAATTTCCTGACGCACCAATGGTCGGCCTTTACCAACATCGGAAGCCGTTGTTACTGCTGCGTGATCTCGATCTCATTAAGGACGTGATGATAAAAAACTTTTCAAGTTTCTCGGAAAGAGGTAACCCCGTACACGACAGCATTGAACCGCTGAGTGCCCATCTCTTTAATTTAGAAACGAAGAGATGGCGATCTCTTCGCCCGAAGTTATCGCCCGCCTTCACTTCGGGTAAAATCAAACACATGTTCACTTTAATACTGGAATGTGCGGAGTTTTTTGAAGAGTACTTGGGTCGCCTAGTCGAAAAGGGTGAACCTATAGACTGTCGGGAGATAACTGCGAAGTTCACCACAGATGCTATTGGTAGCTGTGCCTTCGGCCTCCAGATGAATTCCCTGGCAAATGAGAATAGCCAGTTCAGAAAAAATGGGAAGAAAAGTATTCACGCCTGGTTTTAGACAGAGATGTCTGTTAATATTACGTGCTCTCCTACCCTGGCTGTATGTTAAACTAGGAATACCTGTAACTTCACCGGAAGTCACGAAGTTCTTCACGTCATCAATTAAAGAAACCATAGCCTACCGAAGAAGGAACAACATCCGGAGAGGTGACATCGTTGATATACTTATAGAACTGCAGGACAATCCGCAGCCAGATAATTTTGGTAAGAATTTTACGCGCAGTTCATATTTTGTGACAAGATTAATATTTTTCTGAATAGATAGACGTTGCGGAGATGAAAATCAGGACCTTATCAGGAGGTGCTTGAGCTAGCGATAAAAGGTGATCGTTTCTGTTACAGAGCTAACGGATTCTCTGCTCGCCGCTCAGGCCTTTGTGTTTTTCATCGCTGGCTTCGAGACTTCGTCCACCACCATCAGCCATGCCTTATTGGAACTAGCCCAACAACAAGAGATCCAAGAGAAACTACGACAAGAGATCATTCAGTCACCTGAGAAAAATAATGGGAGATTTCCTATGATAGTGTGAAAGAAATGAAGTACTTGCACATGGTGTTCCAAGGTACTTCTCAACAATCATCGATAAGTATTGAACAAACTTCGAATGTAAGATGATGTAATTTTTTTTTTTTTTTCTTTACAGAGACGCTGAGGCTCAGACCACCGGTTGGTATTCACTTTCAAAAAGCCATTAAAGACTATACCTTCAGAAGTACGAACGTCACGATCCCGGAGGGACAGGTCGTATGGATTTCGGTTGGGGAGATTCAACAGAATCCAGATTATTACCCAAACCCAGAGGTCTTTGATCCCGAACGATTTACGGAAGAAAATCGCAGGGCCAGACATTCAATGGCTTATCTGCCTTCCGGAGACGGGCCTAGAAATTGCATTGGTAAGTAGCATTTTTTGACAGGTTTGTCGAAATCAAAATTCATTTACATGATGGTGAATACCTTTCACAGGTGAACGTTTTGCTGTCTATCAAACAAAACCGGGTTTGATCAAGATATTGGCAAAACACAAGGACGAGGTTTCGCATACGAATAAATTCTTGACCAATTATTACGTCGTAGTATTTGTCATTTAATTCCTAACATTACCAAAACTCTTAACTTTTTCGTAATACCCGGGTTTGCTTTTGCACAATGTGAAGATTCGCTCCACCAAACAAATTGACCTTCATGTGAGCTTAATTTTAAAGTTAGAAACCTCAGGATATTACCTAATTTTACATTCAAATCCATCAGTGGCAATGTACAACGCACTTCTAATTAAGATACACGAAATGCAGAGTCTGGCTCTCAAGTGTATTTCTACTTATTCTTAATACTTCAGGTCTTATTCTGAAAATCTAATTTACGTCAATTGCCACCGAGTTCCTCTAGTGGCATAATTTGTGATTAGGTTTGTCATTGAAACGTAATCGTTTCAGTCACCAATGAAGTGTTGATGTTCAATTAATGTATTAATGAAATTTTTATTAACCAATTAAACGAAGTGTAAAAATTGGGGTGCAATAGAATGTTCACTTTACACAAGTCTACAACTTACAGCCCCTTTCCATCCCAATAAATATCACTATGCTCATAACAGAGAGGAAACAAAGCTGCCGATGAAGTGAGTATGTGTGCCACCTCATCTAAGGTTGTTCCAACACTAATTTTCAAGCTATCAGGAACAAGCAGAAGTTCCATTTACCTCAGGATACATCAGATACTGAGATTCAGCTCAGAAGAGTGAGGTAAAGACGAAGATAACCATAGACATGTCGATAGATAGCGATAACGAAAGTACGGCCCAACTCTTAGAAATTAAAAGTTATTTGAAAAATGATTGATTCAAGTTTATCAAAAGATCAGGCATGATTGATTCGAACGTTCAAGATACCCACAGACAAGCAGTATACGTTAATCTACCGGAATGTCCAGCGACAGTATCTCCAATTATTAAGGTGCTTGCCTACGCAATTCCACCAGACCTGAAAACATTGGGAAAAAAGGTGCTATTAAACGGAATATTTCGGCCTAGGCACCGAAATCAATGAAACAAAATAAGTCGCGCAATTCTATGTGCAAATCCGAACATGTACTGCCCATAAAATGTTTTTTTCGCGCAAAAATAGATAAGATATCCATGTAAAACGTGTCAAAACCGTATATGGGCCGTACATGGTCGAAGTCGCACATAGAATTGCGCGACGTATTTTGTTTCATTGATTTCGGTGCCTAGGCCGAAATATTCCGTTTAATAGCACCTTCTTTTCCAATGTTTTCAGGTCTGGTGGAATCGCGTAGGCAAGCACCTTAATCACTTGAATTTTTATAAATGGTTATAGTCATCCTGACATTGCATTAAATTTAGAAAGAGGGAGGCATGATCGTAATCAGTTGATTATGTTGCTATAACTTCGTTGTAAGTTAACTTCCTGGTAGTTTCATTGTGTCATTGGGTGCGATAACATTCGTTATATCTTGTTCTTCAAAAATCCGTTGATAATATTCTCAAGGCCTCACAATGCTCGATAGCTTTGGAACAATGGAGGTGCTCTCCGCCGTTGTGTTCATCTTCTTTGGAATCTGGTGCTATCTCGTGGCGAACTACAACTACTGGGAGCGACTCGGCGTCCCAGGACCAAAACCCAGTTTGATCTTTGGAAACTGGAAGGATTTGACGTTAATGAAGCGGCACTTCGGCGAAGCCTTGAAGGAACTTTCTGATCAATTCCCTGGTGCGCCGATGATTGGCTTGTACCAGCATCGGAAGCCTTTATTAATGCTACGAGATCCTGAACTTATCAAGGATATATTCATAAAGGACTTTTCCAGTTTTTCGGAAAGAGAGGCTGCCATCAATGAGAGACTCGAGCCATTGGATGCCCATCTTTTTAATTTAGAAACAAATAGATGGCGAACTCTTCGCGCAAAGTTATCGCCCGCGTTTACTTCGGGTAAAATGAAGAACATGTTTGGTTTGATATTGGAGTGTGCGGAGCATTTTGAGAACTATGTAGGGAGGCTAGCAGAAAAAGGTGAACCCATAGACTGTCGGGAGATAGCTGCGAAGTTCACCACGGATGTGATTGGTACCTGTGCTTTCGGCCTCCAGATGAATTCCCTATCGGATGAAGACAGCGTCTTTAGAAAAATGGGAAGGGAAGTGTTTAAGGCTGGTTATAAAAAGAGTTCACTTCTGATGCTACGTGGTCTTGTACCCTGGCTCTATGACTTACTCGGAATGCCTGCAACTCCTCTCGAAGTTACAGAATTCTTCACGTTATCAATTAAGCAAACTATAGAATATAGGAGAAAGAACAACGTCCATAGAGGGGATCTCGTTGATACGCTAATGGAGTTGGAAGACAACCGGAATTCATTCGAGTTCGGTAAGAGTATTACATGCAATTCACATTTCATGACCATGCTAATGCTCATTAATATAGTTGTAAAGACGAGATAAAGTTACACGCTCCGATTATTTGCCGAGTAATTTATACCTGCGGTACAATAGGGCTGTCTGGCGTTTCGGTTCACCCGAAATTCGGGCGGTGAGTTATTGCCAAAATGATTTGATATCGAAATCGGTTGTCCACATCAATGCCAAAATACCGAGACTGAACTCGAAGCCAAAATTTCGAATTAGCGATCTTAAAATACTGATATATCGGGGTTTTTCATGGAAACTGAGGTGTTTATGGACACAACGGTATTTAGGTGAAGCGAGAATATCGATTGAAAAGTCTGTACCGAAAATCGGTATCAAATTGTCAATGCCGAAAGCCCTACTATAAAATTAATCGTCGAAACATCGCTAGCGATAAGAAGTAATCAATTTTATTACAGAGCTAACGGATTCCCTGCTCACTGCTCAGGCCTTTGTGTTTTTCCTTGCTGGCTTCGAGACTTCAGCTACCACCATCAGCCATGCCTTATTTGAGCTAGCCCAACAACAGGATATCCAGGATAAATTGCGACAAGAGATTATTCAGTCTCTCAAGGAAAATAATGGAAGCATTTCCTATGATAGCGTGAAAGCAATGAAATATTTGCACATGGTGTTCCAAGGTATTGTTCAAAAGCCCTCGATAGGTTTTGGACAGATGTTGAATATGAATGATATGATCTTTCCTTTTTCAGAGACGCTGAGACTCCGACCACCGCTGTTCTTTCATTTTCGAAAAGCGGTCACCGACTATACTTTTAGAGGTACGAACATCACGATCCCGAAGGGACAGATCGTATGGGTTCCAATCATGGAGCTACATCAGAATCCAGAGTATTATCCGAATCCCGAAGTCTTCGATCCTGAACGATTTACGGAAGAGAAGTGCAAAGCCAGGCATCCAATGACGTATATACCTTTTGGAGATGGACCCAGAAATTGCATTGGTAAGTGGAAGTTGTTAACGTGTTTGTCGATGTCAGAATTGATTAACATGATGTTCAATACTTGTTACAGGTGCGCGCTTTGCTGTCTACCAAACTAAACTGGGTTTGATCAAGTTATTGACAAAATACAAGGTTGAACTTTCCGAGAAAGTTCAGCTTCCGTTTATGGCCGATCCTAAGTCATTTTTGGTTCAACCTCTTGGAGGAGTGCATCTAATGTTCTCAAAAGTCAATTGATCGCTGTGTAAAGTATATCTCCTTCATTTTCTACCAAAGTCAGCAATGCTGGAATTAGACTTATGAACAAATTTAAGATTTAAACTTGTACATAACACCATATTTTCCACATACCAACATACATACATAAATTCTCCAATTATTATTACGTTGTGGTATCTGCTTCTTTTTTTATTATACCTAAGTTTATCCTCATACATTATGAATCATTTCTATACTCTAGAAATGAACCTTGGCGTATGGAAAGGTATGATGTTGTTGAGAAGCTCATATTTCTGGAGCCCATCAGATCTCAACTTTTATGTTACCAACAAAAGACTCGTCCTCCACAATTCTGGTGTATAAATAATTCACACGCAAAATGTAAACTTTGATCTTCTAATATGCCAGCTGATGCGTCATTAGCACATAACTCGCGGCTATAAAATATTCAACCAAATATCATTACCAGTTTCTTAAATGTTCAGGCGTTTTTTGTACAACTTCTTCCTGTTGGGTACTGGTAGATTGCTATACGCAGTCTGCAGTTATGGGAGCCTCTTACCATTCCAGTTTTTTTTTTAAGAAAAACGAATTGGTTTTCAGACGGTACGTGACTTGATACTATACGACGTAATCTTTCAAATTTTCGTCTTCAGCACACGCATATTTAGAAGCTACACCAGGCAGGGGCTAGAGTCGATCTGACCTGAAGCAGCAGACACTTTGGAGCCGTCACGGAAGATTTTAAGCTTGCAGGATGTTTCAGTTCTATTTCTAACCCTTGGCGAATTTCCAATTCGCACCAAAGCTCAAGCTTGTCTTGAAATATCACAGACCGTGCTTGAACTCCAAAATTCATTGAAAAACGTTCTCTTTTTAAATCAGTAAATAATTGTTAACTCGTAGAAGCTCGGACTATAACTTTGTTTGCAAATTTGGGGTGAGAAATTGCGGAGAAAATAAGTAGAATCGCAACGATATCATAGAGCATGCTTACTGCAGCTAATAGTAGACACGGTACCCTTATACAGTAAGTTATTCTTTGCAATGATCAATTCGCCTTTTTTATCGGATTCAACTTGAAAACATGGGTGTTATGCAATGCAGTGGAATTTTTTTTTCATACGGATAGATCTACCCACGTACATGTGTACTGGTTACTCAGCATCATCTCGTGTCACTGGTGTGGGTATAAACGAACGTGGTCGGCACAATAGACAAAGACGTACGTGGGTACCAGAAATTCTACTTACTGATGGATGACAGAGCAAGATTTTTTCCCGGAAGACTTAACGGAACCTCGTTTCATTTTTTTTTTTTGATGAAAATCTTGCGAAAAATCGAGAACGTGCTGTTTGATAGAGAGACACTCTGCAGCGTAGATAAATATGTATGTGGCTTGCAGTATATGCGATGTTATTTGGAGTTGTTATTACTCAAATTATATCGTGGAAAATAATATGACATTTGCGGATTCGTTTATAAATACACCAACCACATCGACCTCCCAAGAATTCTAAGAAGTCAAAGCTCTTCGCGACTTCTCTTTTCCGGATTGAAGAACTTCAAGATAAAAGCATCTCTATTCATTTGCACAAACCACAGTCAGTGGAAAGCACTGTCCACGAGAGTTTGGAAAACGGCATGAGATCATCGGGTTCAGTGCCAATTTTAAAGGCGAAACTTCTTCTACCAGTGGAAACTTTCGACATTTTCTCAGATCTTTTCTACTCACAATGAGATAGTCCCTCGTGAGATAGTGGTTTCTTTTCCTTCGTTCGTTCGCAAGTGGTAAGCAGCACAGATTTATACAAAAGTTGACATGACAGTAGGTGTTGCATTGTAATGGGCTGATTACAATCTGAACCACTCTGTGCTGTTTGGAGTTTCCCAATATTCCATACTGTGGAACTTGAATCGGTCTTGCAAAAGTTACTGCGACCTATAATCGAAGTGGTCTCCATGCTTTTTGAGCCCGTAGTCAACAATAAAAACTTTTATCATGGCTAAAAGCAAAACTAATTTCTTGAAAATGTGATAAACCGAAGACTTGGTTTATCTGAGGCGGTCTTAAATGAGACTGTGCAATTCGCTGGTTCCTGCTTTTGGCGATCAATGGCTCTATAAGACTTTCCTTTGTTTTTAGCAGAAAGTAACAAAATATTATTTACTCTCTCATGGATATTCGTCACTGACGCTTTTTTTAGACAACATCTAAATGCGTTTTTAATCATCGAACCTTCTCATAGCGTATAACATTGTAATCCAAGCTCTAGTTGATCAGTCTCCCAATAAATTTGCGGAGACCATTATTCAGTTGGTTTTTATTAAGGATAAGGGTTCAAGTGCCACCGAGCCTGTTCCATGGGTTCTGTGGCTGCTTCGATGAAATCGATCTGTCTATCTTCCTGACTAGGTTTCAGAAATTTTACCATCATCGTTGTTACGAGGATCTCAATTCAAGAATCTTGGCGGCTGAAGTCCCGAAAATATTTTTCGCGAATCTCACAGGGAAAGATCAATATTCGATTTCATTTTACCAAATCTTATGTAGAAGATAAAAAAATTCTAAATTTATTTAAAAGTACTCACTTATACCTACGTATATACTATAGTAAATTGATGGTTCGACGGCCGGCACAAAAAGAGATACTTGTGTGCGAAAAAATATTCATCAATTCGAATAATAAATTTGAAGAACTCTCGAAAGCACAACATTGCTGAATGTTGATTCTACTGATTAGTTGGGTACACTAATTACCACTGCTTTCGCCTCACAGGTGAAAGAAGCGCAAACCGTGTTCACAGATGGCATAGGACACGCTTCTAATTCACAATGTTTGGATCTCTTGTTTTTTTTTTTTTATGTTTATAGATAGTAAATAAAATCCAGGCCATTCTGAAGACATCGATAGACTCGATCTGAATGTCGTTCTAGATTTATAAAAAGCATAGATTCATAGATTTCAGATGAGATAAAAATAAAAAAACGTAAGATGAGCAACATAGACTTTTATTGAATCAGCCGCCTATTTATTACCTCTTTTAAGCTAAGTATTATTAAATCGACGTGTGCGGATTAAAGTGCTGACGTTTTCTTGACGCGTACTTATCTCAAGTCTGGAAATCGAGACAAGGATTATCTGCAGTCTGGTTAATCACTCGAAATAATAACAATTTTAAGATATAATTTGTAGAGAATCTTTCCTGTAATATATACCTACATTCGATAATCATCGTAAAGTCATCAACTCAAATATTTATTCTTGCAATGACCCGGATAGTGGAATAAGAGCGATATTGACAGCTGAACGTTTATTTGTGAAATATCCAGTCAACGCAAAAACGTGGCGATTTGTAATCGGCTATGATACGATTTATTCAAATTTTCGAAATGAACTTTGAATTGATAGCGAAAAAATTCCGTTCAGTATAATGTTTATAAAAAGCATCGCGTCACTAATCGCCGCTAACAACAGTTGCACTTATCTTAATACGTATAAACTATCTCCCAAATTAAATTTCGCGATTATTTTCTGACGCATTATTTTCTCATAACTAAAAACTAAGAAATTAACTTTATGTTTGATTAACCGCGTACTGACGTCGCGACCTTAAATTCTGGATGATGAAACGATGACATTGATAATCGCAGTGCCAGTTATCGAGAGAAATTTCGAAACGTGAGATACGCCATCCGATAATATCGGTACATTATTTCGGTTTGTCCTTTTTTCAAAAACACGGAGTTCGGTCGAAAACAAACACATCTGAAATAACTTATAACTTAATCGATAGTAAATTTTTGTCCTTTGGACCGAGATTTCGAAAGTTGTTATGTGTCAAAAGATTTGCTGAGTACCCGAGATAAAATTTATTTTTCGCAATATACTTATTACCACCACGATGTCGCGGTCAACAAGATGAAATATACAAATGCACTGGTCCACAAGTATCAAGTGATCGTTGCACCGCAGGTTATCCGTCTTGTTCAACATAACTGTTTGGAAGCTTTCAAAACACTGTAAGTATATGCGATCTCCATCTGTATTTACCATTCTGGTTGTTCATCATGGTCCTCGAGTTGGATCGTAAGTACTTTCAACCCGATCAAAACCAAGTCCAATTTTTTCACCAGAAGCCAACTTCATTAATCAATGAAATTTTTATACAGCTGATTATATATAGCATGATAATTTCGTCTAAATATTGTTAAAGTAATCCTATCATTGACCTACTTTTTCTTTCGCGAACTTATATCTTGCATACCAACACCGATGTTCAGCAGCAGGTACTACAAACAATCTCTGCCTGGTCAAGCTGGTATATTTGACAATTATACCATAGGTATGATAAGTAATTGAATCTGCATGACTCCGAGAATTTTTACATGAGATAAATAATTCTGTATGAGTTTACACTAATGTCAAGGCCTGGCGCTATTTATCTTCGAGCAAAATTGGGCAATTTGATGGAATATTGGTTCTATCGATTAGCGTCTTTGGCATCATGACTGGTACATGGATGTGGTTAAAAATCGTTTGCACAAATTCCGTAACGCTTGCAGAGTCAAGTGGTTAACATATTTCTTGTTTTTGTGGCAGTATCGTTCGTCTGATGGAAAATTTTCCGCAAATACTTGAAAAAAAAACCATCTGCTGCAACAGACACATAGACTTTTATACGCTGCTGTAGCCAGCTGTAAACATAGCGTCAGCAACAAACCATAATCGCATCTAGGAGGTCAAGAAATTGCGTTAACGTGACCTGAAACGGCGGCGTTCATAGTTGAGCATTATTTTCTCCAATGCAAGCTGAATGATCGGAAAATTCAAGAATTTCTTGCTCGTATATCTAACTATGCAAGCAATTGCATATATTCGTTAATCGAATAGATTGATGTATTGATACACGCACCTGAAATCATCGTCGTACTGCTCGAAGTTCCAACCTTGATTTCGTCCTGTAATGAAATTAAATAAAAGGTCAGATCACATCCTCTGTGCAGGACAGTTGAACTTATATTTCGAGGACTAAGAACCAGAAGGACGTACGATGTATTCTTACCAGTTGGGCTTACTGCACCTGTTTGATTCTCAGCGGTGTAACAGTGTATAATACAGCTTATGAGTCAATAATTCAAATTTCATCGCCGTACCATATCTAAAAAGTCTCGATCTGAGCGTTGGTTTATCCAATCTCGAAAAGGTGCAACGCCGATTAATCGAAAATGTCTATTTGTTGAAAATGTGGGGAGGAGGATCGAACGAATCCACTGCGCTAGTTATCGCGCACTACGAGCCCCTCGCAAAACTTTGCCACTGACCATGCTGAGTTTAATTGTTCATTATTATTAGACCGATAACACGAAAGCGTGATAAAGAGTAGATATGAGTTTACACAAAAAAAAAACAAAAAAACGCGATAAAAATGAACTCCCATCCAGTTATAGGCTCGCTGGTCGGTCATTAAAGATTGCCAAATAGGGGCCCGTCCCAGATATCGCATTTATTATCCCGGCTATTCTTTATAGTCTGCACTGTTGGTTCAAAGTACATTTTGCACAGGTGGTCCACTCAGGGAAAAAATTAGTGGGGCATCAGCTCAAATGGTAGAAAAATATATCTTCAGGAAGCCCCTTCAGGTTTGTATTACTTATTAGACCAGCTTTAGATTTTAAATACGGTTGGAAACAAGCCAAATAATCTTTTCCGCAAAAACCAGTAAAAATAAACGGGGATTGTTAATATTCCACAATGACCGGAAGTCATACGATTTCTGGGTGACGTGTTGTCACTTGACCTCACGTTTGGCGTTGGTAAGAACGCGCATGCACCTTATATTTAATGTTCAAACACCTTATCGTAGACACAACTTTATTATGCAGTCGTATCGATGATTAATCGCGGGTACAGGAAGCACTTATACTTGATACACGGATTTGAATATTTGCGTTTATATTCAGAATGCAAGCCGAACTTCTAGATTGATGAATAGACTTCGTTTCTAAGGTTTTTGTGAAAAAAGTAAAACTTGTTTGTCCGCTATATTACTTTGGACTTTTCTTCAATAAATATGACGCCATTATGGGTATTAAGCACCCGACTTTCGCCGATTATCGCGCATACACGTCATGTTGTTTAGGTCTCATCAGGGACACTCGTATCAGTGTCAAACCGTTGCGAAAAACATGGCTTTACATTGGCAACAAGTTCACTGAAGTTCAAATAAGTTACTACAGCTAAAAATAAAATTATAAATATTGTCTATAATATCGCGATAATGTTGATATCCGAAAACAACCACACGCGAAGGTCCGCGAGTGTCATCGCGCTATCTATACCGCTTAAACTTTGACTGATGAAATTTATGAGCAGGATGTAAATACATACGTGTGCATGTATACTATGCATTGTACTGCCAACAGTTCATATGATAGCTAATGAGCTGAATTGCGTCACAATTCTTATCTCTCGAACTACAAGCGATACAAGATCAATTAACGAACACTATTCAATTTAAAAAAAGAAATGTTAAAAGGCTATAGAACGGTTACAGAAATTTTTGAATATTGCCCCTTTATTTCCATCGTTGTTTCGCAGTTTTGAGTATAGGGTACTTCCTTTCTGGGTATAACGTATAATAGTCTAGAAAATATAAGAAGAAGAAGGTAAAACATCGATCTTTCTATCTTATATCTGTGATAACTATTGAAAAGATGCAGACTATAGAAAGTCACATCTAACAGGCAGCTGACGTGAGAAATTTAATGGTTGAAAAAAAACGGTACGAGGCATTGGCTTGTGGTTGTTGGAGTGAAGGCACGAGTCAGCAAAAGTAAAAAAAACCGATTTTCTACCGGAATAATTATGCCGTAATAGCTTTTGTCAGCTAATGGATCAAACGAGAGAATAGTAGCGTTTATCTTAGCCACATTACAAGCTTAGGGTAATATTTTGGGAAATTGCTGGTCATCTTCACTTTTTAAAACGCTGACGTCAATTAGAGGCTTTTATTCGCAGCAAGAATAAGGTCGGTGAACTTTATTAGCAAAGTTTATTAATATAGGAAAGGTAGATTTACTGTTTATGCTATGTGCCAATGATTATGTTTCTGGTTTGTGCTGTGCGAAATGTAGCTTGGTATAGCCCATACAGCATGCATGAATATTTATACACATAGATACCTATATGGTCTGAAAATCAAGGTATTGCCTTCAGGCTGGGTTTATGTAACATTGCTAAACACGTTTGGCTGGGTTGAATTTGAAAAAATCATCGCCAGGGTCGTTATGTTCTTCGTTATGCATCACGTTTATCATATAATAACCACAGGCCTCGGCCAATCAACCAGAATTAAATACCGACGCTATTTTAAATGGGAATGAATTGAATAAAAATCTTTCGGGACTGAACCCTGATTTATTTTTGATTCGTACATTTCGCATTTCTTCGAGACCTTTAATGATTCAGGCTCAAAGGTCAAGTGGCCAATAAACAACCAATTGAGATATCGCCCATCTGATGATTCTGGTTCCTCGGTCCACTTTAGATTTAACGCACTTATATCGTCAGCATTTAGCTGACAATAAAACCATCCGACATTTTTATTAATAGAAATGTTGTTCAGCTTTGAACGCGTTGTAGCATTTCTAGCTGCTAAAAATCAGCTACGACGGTGCCAATAATTAGATAATTCATTTAAATATAGATATTTTCGCAACTCAAATGGTGTCATGGCTACTATGGTCATAAGTCTTGGGGGGATAGGTCAAGCTTCTTTCTGCAATTTGAAAACTGTTCACTGTTTTCTCAACTCTACAGACCTTCATTAGTTTTCATTGCCGTTTGATAACCCTGGATTTTCAGACTAAACATATTCATTTACAATCGATACATCAATCATAATGATATGTAAGTAAATACGTAAGGCTATTACTGTACCCTGTACAGATGAGTCTTTCCTCGGACTCTGGACCACGATTTGATCTAGAGTTCAAATAACAAGAGTTCAGGGTAACTTAGACCCAAATAATTTTTAAGACAGAAACAATAATCGATTCGGAATACAGGTGTAGCAAGATAGCTGTGAGGCGTTTATCTGTAATTAAGAGATTTCATGATCCGTACAGCGATGTGTTTTCGCAATGAGATGACGTTGCAATAAAAGTATACGTAAACAAGTTCAAATCAAAATCAATAATATCTGAGTATATTATAGGTTGAATAAGCAATCTAGCTAATCAGCGGGTATAGAAGAACAAAAACTGGTGCAGAGTCCAGTATACTCATTGTTAGGCCATGGCCATATTTCTTTCTTTATATGATTACAAATCTTATCTATAATTATAAGCAACTGATTGTCAGAGCTGCGACCAATCCACACGTATGAACAATTTGAGTGATGTCTGATCTCCAGAGATCCCTACTTTCACAAGATCAGCCTGGTATAATTATTTTCACATTTCAAGCCATGACTTGAGAACCGGGTAATGATCCTATTGAGTAAGCGCTGTTCTGTATAGTACCAATCATCGATATTAAAATAGCAAAGGTATCCGACTAGAATTGAAGTATCGATTTCAACAACGTTATAGAAAAATATTGGCAAATGGATTTGAGGTTTCATGTATTCCACCAATAAAAAAAAGAAAAAGAATGAAGAACATTAAATTTGAAGAATTTCGTCCTATTTTATAATCGGCTACCACTTAAGGATTCTACGCATATTACATAATTCGTAGGCTTCCTTTTTTTTTTTTTTGAATCTCGAGTTTGGATAATTGCGTATCGTCATTCATTCCGAAGACGCCATTGATCTACGAATTTTTTCACAGAAATTTCCAAATAAAAAATTCGTTAAATCGTAAAGCTGACAGTGAGATCTATCGAAAACAGCTGGCTTCAATTAAAAATAGACTATAATAAAGTTAGAGCTGGAGAGCATCGGCCGCGAAGTGCCAGTCCGATCATGAAATCTGCAAACAGCTGTAATTTTTACAATACATCTGGAATACCTACATCTGTATATCTGTGAATTTTTGTGAAAAACAGAAAACAGCGATAAAATGAAAATTCCCATGCCGATTGAAATATTCTTTGAAGATATGACATTACGATTCATTAATTATTGACAACTCTTGTTATTTATTTATTCATATCCTGCACTCCGTAGTTTTATAATTCTGATCTCTAATTCTAGCATAGATCTTAGGCCTTGAAGAGGCAATGAGATCGTCTTACCTCTACAGCTAAGACAGCGCTGAGAATCACTAGAATTACGTTATACTAATAATTCAGTTTAGTTCTGTACTTATTTAACTTTCTTGTCGATAATTATTTTCTAAGACTTTAATTGTCTGAAGAAATACAGTGATGAAGGGTACAGGCTACAGCGTTTTCGTTATAATTTATGAAAGACTCTCCGGAAATACAGTTATAGAACTTTGTGAGAATCAAAGGGGAATACATATGCTAATCACAAGTGATTTGGTTTACTTTTTTCTTCTGACCAGATGCACGTTCTTACGGGTAATTAGCAGTTAAAAAGTACAAGGCCGGACGCCAAACATGAGTGACTAATAAGAGAAGCAAATCCGACACTGCAACTTCGGGTGAAGTGCTAATGTCCATACCGTCGTGATCTCGGTCTCGTTCGTCTCAATTAAAATAGAAAAGAGTTGAATAGAATTACTGAATAATCTAGTGAACTAGTTGCACGTGACTCGCCATTACACTATCTATATTGTTGTTCAATGGTCCAAGAATAACTTGCAGAATACTACATCATAAGACTGCACGATGTACTGTGGGTATAGCCGATGTATACATACACACTGAAACGTGCATCTCAGACGGTGAATTGTAGATATTCTAAGCCTCTCAACGAGATTTGAGGTACAGCAATAATTTTAGCACTAGGTTATTAGCAAGGCTGGATTTACTAGGAAACTGTAGCTGGGACCTAAATAACTCATCCCAGCGCCTGATCCGATATCTTTTTAACTCATGGTCACCCTCAAATTAGTTTTGGGAAATATATGACCCTTACGTAACCATAACTTGATTCTCGATTGTGATTCACACGCGCTTTTTCAAAAGGTTGATGAAAACCTCTGCATGCCCTCAGATCTAGTTCCATAATCAGATATGCATCATATACCTCTCGGCGAAGACCAAAAATCACTTCGGAGTTCGTAACCGCGCTTCGAGCTCATCGTCTAATGACTGATGTTCCTTTAAACTATTTGTCATTTCAACCGGACTTTTTTTTTCTCTGTAATAGTTTCTCACTTATATACATATATATTTATATATACGATAAGCGTATCTGATGTCTCTAATGAGTAGTTAAGTACAAATGACCGCATATACCTATATGAAAACAACAAAGCACAATCCCGAAACAGATTTGAAAAATATTTATCTAATCACTGGTGTAAGTATTTTTATTATTTATAAAATGGCCACGTTAGCGATTGGGAAATCAAACAACACTGTTTGATGGTCAGACGATAATGGACATCATAATGTATTAGTTGCAGCTAATAACATTCATTGACAAATCGAATCCGGGATAATCTATTCGCCAGTGTGCTTTGTGTGCTTATAAATATATATTCCATCTTTTGATCAGGAAATATGAAGAAACTTCCAGATATCAAACGATAAAACTGTATAAAATGTGATTCACAAAAGTCGATATCATGTATGATAATACCGTAATGCAGTTTTACACGATTATGATATGTATCTATACAAGTCACAGCAAACACTGAAAAAGTTAGTTTTCAGATCTGCTGGTTTATGATAATTGATAACGATTCTCGAAATCAATCCTATAGTGAATTATTGAAAACTATTTGCTGATTAACGTCATGGAACTAAAAATGTGGGAATTAAGTATAGCTACTTTATGATTCGAGAATAAAATTCACATGATGAAATCCAAGCTGCATTACGTGCTGGCTCATGGGATAGTAATTGCCTTATACCAATAAGTTTATTTATATAATAGTCGTGCATGTAATGACAGAGCTACTTTCAAATTCTTCAATCAATGTACGTAATTATACTATCTGTACGTGTTCATGCATGAAAGCAGATAGAATTCAGAATTCTTATTTGATTCCCTGTCGCAACATTTAAATATCTGTCTTTCAAAATGATATTTTTTAATGAATATACTGGTTATAACAAACCCAAAGGTATCGGTCTCATGTCCTGCAGGTGTATTAATCTCATCTTGACGTAGCTATTCCACAAAATACTTCTCGACGTTTTGGGATTCGACGAACGCCAGCGGTGCGTTGTTATAAATAATACACAAAAAACAGGTCATCTAATTATAGGTAAAGTCACGATATCGAATTGCCAAATTTCCAAATTTTAATCAACCGAATTCCAGCCCAATAGAGCGTTAATGTACATTTAAAGATTGCCTACACTCCTGGTCGGAATGAATAATTTGATCACATCCGAATGATAATGACAGGTATTATACCTATCTCCACCCGGGTGAAATACCTGTTCAATTTTTCATCTGACATTTAGGAGGTATTCGAGATATAACATGGAGGTAAATTATACGTCATATATTTTCAACCAACAGAATTCTCACAAATTTCATAGAGTCTAATAACATTAGAGACTCCGGCAATTCTATAAGTTACATTCGTAATTAAGGAAATTGCAATACACAACTGTGCCTTTCAAACGTATTGAAAACTGTTCGTAATACTTTAATCCTTTGTCTGGCTCAAATTAGCTAATTAGAAGTCAAAGATATGATACTCAGACTCCAATCCATCAGAGTTCAAGACCTTAACCACGTCCTTTTGATATGCCAGTCCCAATTACCCGACTTCGTTACTCTAATGATAGGTATAAGTGAAGAGTTCGATGGAACGGAGACTTCGGATGAAAACTGTGGTTTCACTATATTAAACTGGCTTACAGAATTTGATGAAAATATTTTTCTAACCAGCTAATTTCCAAAGTGAGGGCTTTAATCGACTTATCATTGACCCCTCGCATTAGTTGTCTCTTGACAAGTGCGGGGACTGATAATACCGGAAGTTCGACGGTTTATACCTACATACTCCTAAATAGTACGTACATAATGTTACGCATTATTTTTATCATGTGACGGCGCAAAGATCAATTGGAAGAGTTGCGAAAATAAGATTGGCTAAATAGATCTACTCGTCATTCGTATAGGTTGACCCTTTCAAAACTTGACTGCTTCTTGAGTTATAAATATCCTGTTGAATTAAATGTCCCTGATATCAAACTACCGAGCCTTCTATTGTCGAACAAGTCATCAGTGGGGGTGGACTTCCTTTTGTCACTGGGATTGACGATGGTGCAATATCGAGGTATTGCATACCCATGCGTGCTGATGTTCGGAATTTTCTAGCCTGTAAAACATTGAACGGATAAAAATGACGACGTTATCAGCACGCGTTCAAACCGATGATAAGAAGAGATCGATTTGATAACAGCGTTATCACTAATCAGGCCTTTATGGTATTTTTTGTTGGCTTCGACTCCTCGGCTATCACTATCAGACATGGCTTGTGCGATATATCTCAATTCTAAAATATCCAGGAAGAACAATGAGCGATCATTGAATCACTTAAGAAAAATGATAGAAGTGTAGTTCCTACACAATACCGTAAATGGAATCAAACACTTGCATGTATTGTTCAACGATACTGCTCATTAGTCCTCGACAAGTACTTAGATTGGACTGACTTCGAGCGTGGATGATACGATTCTGTGCTTCTTAGAGACACTACGGCTTAGACCATCGCTTGTCTTTCACATAGATATATGTGAAAGACAGCCCCCCGATGTATATTAGACCTTGAGCAACATATTCCCGTGAGATAAGTTAATTGCAACAGAAGGATATCTTTTTCATTGACCATCAAAGTGAGTGATATGCTGAAAGGTGAACACTGAACAAGCTATACGTAGTAGGTGCAGGTATTCGATGAATTACTGCTAGTTGGGCATCCCTCCCGAATGTACCCTGGGTATGTATTCGCGTACATATATATATTTGGCATTTGCAATAATTTCTTCAAAATCGTTAGTTCAAATATTTATCCTGGCAAGGAACGAGAGAGAAAAATATTTAGTGTTAACAGCTAAACGCTTGGTTGTACAGTGGTTAGGCAGCCTACAAGCATGGAGATTATTACCATATTTCCATATCAGTTTCAAATTGAACACGGAATAATTCCTATTCAGAGTTGTTAGCAAAAAGTTGCTTACGAAACATCACAGCACTAATTGCATTGCAACATTCGCACTTACCTTATTGTAAGTATAAACAATCTTGGAAAATATGTACTTGTGATAAATTATAAATAATTATCACTAATCACCAGCTGTGCTCTACACGTTTAACCGTTGAAATTTTCAAAGAGTATACCAGGTGATTTCTCACTTATATCGCAGTGATGTGGGTAGCGGAGGTAGCGGATGTAAGCGAGGAATCACACGGTATACATTGATTCGTAAAACTGACAGCGAGACTTATCGAAAACAGCTGCGGTTTGCATTTATTATTGATAGACTCCAGTTACAGCTCCGACGAGCGTCTGGGCCAAACACGAAATACGTACGAAATTGCGAACGGTTGTATTTTTAGAAATACGTACCTGTATCTGTGTCGGTATAATATGTTTTAAGAAGAGAACAGAAGACCGTGACACTAATGAAAAGAGTATGTTCTTCTCATACTTATTGATAACCTACTGAAATCTCTCTCTTTCTTACGCGTATAGCTCCGTTCCACGATTTTTATACAATATAAACATCCGTGCCTCTCAGCAAAGAAATTTGAACACCTAATTACAATACCTGGAAGCTATTTTCTTGACCATATGGATATGTTATATCATGACATTTATGAGATTGGGAACTTTGACTTACCCATATTGTACAGTTCCATCCATTTCGTGATCTATAGCTACTCTATAATCTCTGTTTCCGCATACATCTTAAACCTTGAAGTTGAGGAAGCAGTCAGAACTGATATATGCGAAAGTTGAATTATACTGAGAATCCACTTTATAACATATTTCCCGTTATTTCTCTTCATCGCCAATAACAATATGGTACTAACTACTAGGTATATACTATATTAAGGGGTAACACCACTCAAGCGGTACAAAATAAGGCCTAACTTTGACAATTTATTTCGGGAGTATGAAAAAAAGAATAGGATTTCTTTTCAGAGGGTTTACTTAACACATATTAAAATATAAGAAAAAGTTTTTGAATTATAATTTTCATATAGAATGGCGGCGACAGAGTCCATCTTGAAAAACGTGTTTTTTAGCAAATATAGCTTTACGGACGGACGATTTTCTCGTAAAGTATAAGACTTGGAACAAAAACAAAAAAAAAATGTAATCTATATATTATTAGCTATGGGACTACGTAGGGGTTTTCTCTTTATCAAATTTTGAAAAAATGGTGCACTTTTGAAGAAATAAATCGATTTTTTGCCCAACAAATAAGCAGTAAATTGTTTATAAAAAAAAAACTTTACACGTAATCAAAAAACGGCTGCGTACTCCCATAGAGAATGTAATCGTAAAGCTACCATCAAAATTTCAAATCGATCCATGCAAAGTTGTTCGAGTAATCTGTCCGGCCAGTTTGAAAAGAGTGGTTTCGAGAAAAAACGCGTTTAAAGTTGTACGAGCTTGAAATTTTTTATTACCTTTAATCTGTTGTGCCTGCACTATATATTTGTTTAATACAATGAAATATGTAATTTCATATAAAACAGAGATCAACGGAAAAAGCAAAACGAAGCGTCGCTTGGCAAAGCGCGCCGCGAGAGTCATCCATCGAGCTCAGCGCGCGCTTCGAGGCGCTGCGGCAAAATCGATAATTGAACCTTTGAAAAAAAAAAATTTCGCTGCAGGACCAACTGCATATTGTTTTTCCGATCCCCAAAGTATTTTTCAAGCAAAAACATAACAAAAAACGATTTTTTCAAAATCCTAGAGTGGTGTTACCCCTTAATTGACCAACAACATGCCCGACACTTTGCCGGTAGTTTTGAATTGTGTGGTGCGTGTAGTTTGATTCTAATTTTCGAAAGGCTCTCTTGCCACATATTGCCACACAGAGAATACACATACTAAATGATTCAGTTTGTTGTTCTTATAAACCAGATGTATGATTCTATGGGTAATTGAAATGGGCGCATCAGGCCGGACGCTGAATACGTGACGAACAAAACAAGGGTATGCATGACCCTACAGCTTCGAATGCTGCGTTAATGTCCAGATCATCGCATTCTTGGTTTTATTGATTCCAATTATGTAATAGAAAATAGAAAAGTGCATAGAACTACATACCTGTATAGGAATCCTGTATTCTTGTTGCTAACGGAATCCTGTATTTTTCTTGCTGACGTACATTCAATATGAGTGTATCGAAATGCAAATCTAAGATAATAATGTTTGAATTATCGAGAGATCCTTGGAGATACAATTTTGGGAACTCTTAATTTTCGTATGAAACTAAAGCCCGAAGCCTAACTATGCCTGAGTTCAGCGAGTAACGTCTCATGATCATCTGCTCTCAGTTAAAATTCACGTGATCTTCTTCACAGGGTCAAATATAACCATATATGCGCTCGGAACTAGTTCTATATAATCAAGTTTGCATTGTATAACAATAAAGTAATAAAACCCATTTATAAATAGAATGAAATTACTTCGCAGTTTGTAACTGAGCCTCGAGGTCATCGTTGAATGGCTATATACTATCCTTCTATATAACCATTTGTCGTTGCACCCTGATATTTTTTCTGTAATAATTTATCACTTATACAACGAACGTGTCTGATGCCTTCAATGAGTTTTAATGACCATATTGTACATATGTGACCATACGAAGCACAAGAGTGCCTGTCTACATAATATTTGTTTAAGAAAATCGCCGGCTTTCCTCATGAGAAGTCTGCTGCTAGTGCAAGTTTATTTCATTTAAGAGTGATAATTTCAGCGATTCGGAAATTAGAAAATGGTAAAAGGCAGTGAGAAGATGTCAGACAGCATAATGTATTACTATCTGTAGCTACTATCAATCACTCACTTTTTTCAAAAAGTAACATCCATTGAGAACTGTAATAGAATTTCTCTTTGCCACTATGCTTTGTGCGCTTATGAATACATCGTATCCCAACGTTTCATCAGGAAATATGCAAAGCCTTTCATGTATCAGAAGGTCAAACTGGATATAATGTGATTCTGCAGACGAGTTGATGTAAAACCAATTTTAACTGCGTATATCTGCGACCCTCGCATAATGACAAGGAGGGAAAGCATAATCCATGTGAATATATAATTGTACAAATATCTAGTGAGCGGAAGTCAGCTGTTAAAATATTGACATTACAATATCTTCTCGTAACTATAATAATTCATCTTGGAAACATAGCGAAATGTTAGAGCGAAGAAATACTAGAAGGCTTGTTAGTGATGCTGTGGAATTTCATACCACAGTCTGTACAAGGCATAACAAACACATTATCATAATTTATTCTCAGACCTGCTCGTTTATAATAATTGATAACGAAAAATCAATCACAATGAATAGATTGAAACTGCTTCAACCGATAAATACACGTTACAATAACAACGATCAAGAGATAGAAATAGGATTGAAGTGATCGTTATATTTATACTATGGGAATGAAATCTCTAAATTGATTAATGTGATTCACAATAGGCTGTACTCGCAGGAAACAGAGATATAAAAAAAAATACAATTAAATAACGCCTAATAAGATGCAACCCCCACTACGTACCAGTAGAGGGATAGTATTCCCCACAGCAATACATATATTACGTTTCTTAGCATATGATACCTGTTAATCTTTTATATTATTATATAAAGTCGAAACTCTGTATATTTTTCAAGTCAATTACATAATCATAATTTCATACATTAAATCAAATAGAATTCAGAATTGGAATTTTATTATCGTCAGATTTAGCATATTTGTATTCCTAAAATATGATATATTTTAGAATAAAAAGCGCCAAGTCATGTAACAATCAAAGTTAATGTATTCAGCCTATTTCAAGGCTTACATATTGATCGCTATTAAACTTAAATTTAGCTATTCCACGAATCACTTCTCGACATTTTGTATTTTAGTGAACGTAATATGTGACTGTGTAATACTTGTTAACTTATACAGCCATCTATTCGTATACCCATAGAGTTTCAATTTACTTAGCAAATGAATTGCGCGCTTTCTGTAATACAGGAGAATGTATAAATTCGCGATAAAAGATTAAATAAATAATCTTATCTATACTGTGCTGCAGTACCAACGAATATATCGATATTACAATAGAACCGAATGTTAACAATGGATTGTACTCCTACTTATGCTCAATATAATGAATATTTTATTAAATGAATAAAAAAATCATTTGCAAATTGCTCAAAGACTCATTCGCGAGAGTGAAAGTATGCGGTAAACGGATAAACTTATATAGTGTTAAAAATAGTACCCATCAACAAAGAGCAAAAGTGCTGTACTGTGGAATATCCAATATCGTTCGAATAGGTATAATAATACACGTAAATTATTAACGTAAGGAAATAATGATACAGCTGCATTAGTATTTAGTCTGCGAGACTACGACTTGAATACAATAAATGACGCGAATATACAATAGATATCGGTGACAAAGAAAAAGAAATATTATATACGTAAAAGAACGAACAGACATACTGTATAATTATAGAAAAATAAAATACGCTTATTATTCCCTTGTTCTTAGCAATAAATCAGTATCACATTTTAATTTGCTGTTTCTTCTTTCTTATTCGGAACTCGCCTGTATCTTGTGAAGATAACAGTGAGAGGTATAATATTATTTGATGCTATTTGACACATGCATGAGTACAATTATCAAGTCTCGACTGACGATTATAGGGTACAATAATTTAACTTTAAGAATTAATGGGACAAGGAAACACAAATACAAAGCTAAATAATTATTTCTTGATTTCTACTGAATAGAAACGCGTGGGAACTGGGAACTGGGAAGGTCAGCGCGCAGCATACATAGGTTGACGTTTTCTGCCTCTATAGTCTGTAGTAGCTACGTCACCGTTTACGCTTGCGTCGCAAGGTTCAACCACACGCAACACAACATAGTATAATCTACTACTGTTGTTAGCCAGCGAGACTATTGGTTATAACGCTGTAGCCAGGTGGCTGAAAGGCTTACCGTTTCAAATAAAGTGCAAATTTTCGGAATGCAGAATATTGACGATGCTCAACCGGACGAAACCCCGACTGAAGAGGTTGAAATCTACAAAAATCTCGAATTCTGGATGTCCGACCTCCCGCCACAGTTGAAAACATTACCCATAAATCACCTCGCGATACCCGGTACGTTCAGTTTATTTAATCCTTTATTCCTACACCTTGAATCCTGAATTTTAAGAAATCGATTCGCCACGTACTCCACATTATAATATCAATCACACGCAAATTCTTGGATTGTATTAAGGTTAGGCGCCGTTATAATATTATACCAAGAATCATTAGCTACGTAATTTTAAAACAAATACTCACATTTCTTAGCATATTTTACTGCAATTTATTTATCTTCTTACTAACATCTCTAACATCTCATGTATACGTAGTTTGAAATAACTATCATTTTATTCGCAATAAGAATTCGAAATATAGATAACATAACTTATTCGTTATTGAAAATTTATAATTTTCCGAAACGCTACGTAGAGTTCCGTTATTAAAAAAAAAGAAGAACTCTACAAAAAATTAAATCCATATGAAATAGAAATTATTTCTACACAGGTTCTCACGACACAATGACCTACTCAATAACACGACGAGGAAATATCGGTCCTGACGGACCAAATTTCTTGCAATATTTAGGCTGTCTTTTAGTCGTGGCAAAGCCAATAATTTATAATTGGTCAATAACGCAACACGATGAAGTAAAAGCTCAGCTTAATGGAGGAATACGTTACCTTGATTTAAGGGTAGCAAAAAAAAAAGAAACTGATGAGATATGCTTCCTACATGGGCTGTATGGAGCGGCGGTTGAGGAGCCACTAAAAGATATTGCAGATTGGCTCGCATCCCATCCTGGCGAAGTTGTGATTCTTGATTTTCAACATTTTTATGAGTTCGATGACCCCCTTCATGAAGTACTAATTAAAATAATTGAAAGTATATTCAAGGATAAGCTTTGCCCAGTATTTCCTAGCTTCACTCATATATCTCTGCAGTGGTTAGCCTTGGAAAAGTATCAAGTATTTGTAATATACAGGAACGTAGCTGCTGCGAATAAAACGAATTTGTGGTTCAGCAGCTTATGGGTAACTCCATGGGCAGATACAGTCGATCCGAGAAATCTAATAAAGTTTTTAGACGAAAAATTAGAATCCAGAAATTCCAAAACTGGTTTTGTTTCCCAATGTTTATTAACACCCAATAGCTTTTACATCGCAAGACATGCCTGTGGTAATTTGGAAAGAGACTTGGTTAGAGTTTGTAGGAATAATGTATTGCCATGGATACGCGAAAAGAGACCCGGCAGCGATGGGTTGAATATAGTTATATCAGACTTTGTGTCATACGATGACTTCTTATTTTCTAAAACTGTAATAAGGCGTAATGTCGTGTTGTTGAAACGGCCGAACAAAACTGTATCAGGAAGATACATAGAAGTTCAATCAAAATCTTAGATGAATCATTAAATCTTATTGGTAAAATTATATAATATTTATGATAATTTAATGTACAGAGAATAGAATGTAGAAGAATTTTTATTATTCATATTTTGACTCATATGACATTACACTCATACCAGGGATTATGTGATACCATTATTGCCTTAGAACCCAATTCCGCTATAATATTTTAAGCAACAAATTATTATTAAGATGGCAATTAGTACTTAATAAATAACGTAGGTATATGCCTCCAACGTATCCATGGGTTCAATAAAGCCTAGTGAAAACTGAATTTTATAATTATTTAAGAAATCTACACATTTATATGTAGAATGAACTTGACGGAGTTCCAAAAGTTGGACAACGCGATTTCTTGAAATATAGTCTGGGATTATACACGTTATCTAGTTTATATTGTATTTAGTATTACATAGAAACTATTGCTTAGAGAACGAATATCGCCTTTATATAATTAAATGAAGGACTAATGAAATGCAAGAGACTTACCATGCTTTGTAAATCAATGTTGTATTGTTATTTACAGTCAATTATATACTTGCATGCCATTTCAGATAGTGTAGATAATACATATAACAATTATAATATAATTTAATTACATTATGTAACCAAAGAATATTACTCAAAAAACGCAGCTCAAGCCGATAATTTGTTTATGTTGCTAAGTAGATGGCTATGTATAATGCACAGAATGATGATTGAAATAAATTTACCTCTTATTCAAAATTTGTTCATTGACTATATTCATTTGCAAAATCCTAACATCTATTCAACATCTTCGCATATGTCTGTGTTATTCATGAATTCTGAAAGAATCGTTTAATAAATCAATACTGTTACGAACAAACTATGTAATTAGAAATTCCATTTGTTCTTTGAGAGATCTTTTCAAAACTTTTATAAAAGATTCGCATTTTTATATATTATTATTTTTTTTATATATTTTATATATTTAGTACTTTCAGAATAATAGGCAATTGAACAAAGAATGAGTCCCTATTGCAAGACACATAAAAATAAGTCTATTCTTCCGAACCTTGAAATCAGAGTACACATAGCATATGCATCAAAACAAACAAAACAATATATATATTCTTGAAAAACACCAAAACGGTGGCACACTTAATTTCAGAAGGAAAAACATTCATTTCAATTTAATGAACAAATAATGATTGTATCTGGGCAGTGGAATCTTATACGTTAACATCGGTTGTTCGATCTAGAAGTCTGAACAGTTTGAAAACTGTTATCTCGTTAAAAATGGTCTCTTCTTATCAAATGATGTTTACTAAAACTTAAGAAGAACACGACTATAGACCTATGCTGGCCTAAAACATTTTCGCACGTTTGTCATACAAAATAATAGCAATTTTAACGGTTTTACCGAGATGTATGAAGCTCTATGGAACGTTACTTATTTCATGCAACAAGAATCATTCTAATAAAATGGAACTGTTGATCATATGGTGAAGCACTAATGCCTGGTGCTAATTTAAATGAAAAGTACTAAAACGGTGAACACTTGCATACATTTTTTCTTAATTGGAAATAGCACTAGGGAGAAGAACAATTTCTCATGCATCTAATTCCATTACATAAGGTAGGCAATATTCTCATTATCCGATAGATAGAATTAACTCGTATTGCTTTGATTTTTGGAAATTTAAATACAAAGATAACAATGATTTAACGTCAATTCAACTGATCCCCAAATAGTCTTGGAAAATTTCTCGATTCAACAGCAAGAACCGAGAAATGCAAAAGGGTACGATTTTTGGGAGTGTGAAATAGTTCATGACTCACATAATCTTAGAGACTGATATTAAGTCATCGAAACCATGTCACAATGCTTTCACTTTAAGCTGCTTCATTCTCGGTGCACGTTTCTTGGCAAGTCTACGCTGCTCCTTTTCCTCCCATTTTCTTTGTTTGTCAGGGTCTTCTTCCTGTAGAATTCTTTCCTTTTCTGCTCTTCGTCGATCTTCTCGACGCTGCGCGGCTGCTTCAGCTCGTGCTGCATGTGTTGTTTTTAGAAAGGCTTCCTCTACTCTCAGACGATTTTTGTCAGCTTTACCCTTACCCTGAAAGTTGATTACTTTTTAAAATAACGTACAGGCTCAAGATAGGTAGCTTTTCTGTTTTTCAAAGACTGCTGAAGGATCTGAATTCTTGAATTCCTAGAAAATCGTCATCATCTACCTCTTTGGACAATTTGAATCGACGCAATTTATCCAATAGATAAAATGTCAGCTGAAGTAGCGGTCGCATTTGCTCTTGGGTATCAGAATTTGATGTCCGACCTTTGATGCTGATATTCAGTCCAACTAGAAGAACTCTTTTCACTTCAGGCATATTGAGCTGTGATGCATCCCTGCAAGAAAAAAATAGCAAGAAACAAAATGAATATTTGTAAGATTGGATAAATTCTGTCTCAGCTCTAACAATTCACTTGACCTACTTTCTCCAACAATTCCACCTTATCTAAAATCGAGATCTTATCAAAAGGCAAGACATGAGGTTGAAAACTATAGAAAAATACGTAAAGTATACCAGAAAACTTACTCCTGCTGTTTAGGGCCGCTAAATTGATCGCTGATGTGAATGTAGTCGATATACGGAGCATATTTAGTGAACGCTTGTAGTACTCTGGTGTCTAATATGGCAGATGCTGCCTCAGCGATTTCAGACATCACATAGAACCCAACTGGAAGACCAAATTTCTCTCCGGGTCGTTTTTCGGGACAATAAACACAGACGTCAGCCATATCCCTAACTAAATGTGCGGCAGTCTTCTTAGCCGCTATGGCTACGACAAAAGTATCTATTTCATCCTTTGGCAATTCTATTCCAAAATGCACCTGGTCATTTTGTGGTCTAACTAATTGAGCTAATCCAGCAACCAAGTCTTGTCTCTTGATCAATTTCAGCTCTATTAGCATAGATTCACACCCTACTCTACCCGAACAATACAAGCTATACTGAGATTCGCTTTCTTTAACTAATCCGCTCTCTGATACTTCGTCGTTAAGTTTTCCGGTGTCACCGACCAGGGAGAAATTGTCTAACAATAACTGCCTGTGGTCGTTTAGCCAAGATTCAGCAATTCTACAATTCTTTGAACGCCCGGCGATGTAGTTTATGAAATAAACAAGCAGACCAGCGACCATAAGTATTTCCAAATAAAAGCTATCCCATCTGGCGCGTAAATGTAGAGGAACTTTTGTAATCGTTAGTGTAGATGGTTCGTCAGATTTGGGACCAGCGTTAACTCCGGTCGCATCTAATCCCTCGAATTCTTCTTCGTCTTGGAAATGGTCAAACTCGCTATCTCCATCTTCGACCAGTACATCATCTTCTTCAAATCCATCGGTTAACTCAGTCTCAGGAAATTGCTCAACCAAATCATCCGGCAAAGCAACATTCGGCTTCTCTTCCTCAAAATCTTCAAACTCTGCAAACTCATTATCCTCTGGTAATTCTTCCTGGAAGTGTGCTGTGACCCATAAATTTGTACCAACAAGCGCTATATGTAGTGCTACTAGCCACAGCCTCATTTTTCACTGAAATACAAACAGTAATAATCATTTTTAGCAATCGTTGAGATTGGATCTGAAAATGATAATTATTTTGTAAATAAAATCTAATGGTATGTGATAGAGTTTCTTTTAAGAAATCTGCATACGTAATAACAGCATCTAGTTGTGCTTGGATTGAAGAATGTTTGAGATAACAGTTGTGTGGTTTTGTGGAAGGTACGAGATGGACTGAATACATTTTCCTTACCATTGTTCATTGGTAAGATATTGTGGTTTGATCAGTTTACCAAATGGAAAATCTGTATCTTTGTAACACTTGAATTATAAGTAACGTAGCAATAGGTCAACTGAGTTGAAATTCACGTTTTTTCAATTAAAAACTTGGTATGAATTGCGAAGATAAGATGGCGTCATAGATTAACTAGTAAGCAAATTTGAATTGTATTACATTTCAATTTTGAAAGACAATACCTATGACATTGAAGTTTGCATCGTTGGAACGCAACGAAATGAACGTAAATTTAAAAAAATATACACGCGGACTAAAAATGATCGTACTAGGTTTGATAACATTTTCAAGTCATTTCTAGTCGTTTTCACTTTTTAAACGTAGCAGGATCATTTTTGGTAGATTAGTATATTTAAAATTTTGTTCTCGGATTTCATTGCGTGCCAACGATGCAAACTTCAATGTCATCAATACCTTACGATTAGATGGCTAAAAATTGTTGCAAAATTAGTAGTTACATTTGTTTCGATCTCAGCTCTATTTTCATGATTAAAAAAGCACAGGGTAAATTATATACGCTAATTTGTAAATTTGTGGGAAATTTTATTCGTTTATTGGAGCGTAAATAGGGGCCAAAATTGCGTGCAGTGTTACGTGGATACCCTGTATGTAGCCGTGCGAATAATTCACGCACGAGTGACCGTATTGATGTATATTCAATCTCTAGAGGTACTGGATTGGTAATTAACTTAATTAATTAGTAAACCTGGATAAGAATAGCGATCGATATGGACGATTCGGAGCTAATAAATGAAAAGTACAAGTCATACATAACCCTAAATGAAACTGATCCTTTTTATTCACTCATCACTTATATCAAGATAGTTTCACTTACCGATTTAATTAACGAATATTAACTTAGAACGATAAGTACTCGATATATAATTGGCATGAGATCAACAAATTTTTCCGACCTATTATCACACACACACACTACAGCAGACGAGGCTGAAGAAATCGTTGCCTTGAAACTGTCTACGAACATACGAAAGCTAGCTGAACGAATCAGCGTAGTTCTAGGTGACGTCATGTCCGACATGAAATGATCCGAGAAATATAGAAGCGTACCTATCGAGACATCGATTTGTTGAATCTCACGACTTCCCTTGCGACTCCCTTCACCGCGCAGGTTCATCAGTGTTTGGTAGTCTGCTGGCTGTTTTACTGTTCTGTCAAAATACGGCAATGCGACGTCTAGAATTTAGTACTGTTAATTTCGACGAGGACAATGCTACCCGTTTTAAATACAAAGGGTTAAAATTCTAACGCAACTTTATCAATTAGTGAAATTTTGAGATCGAGGACATAAACTACGCAATGCGTAATGGGTAGATGTTGACAGTGCAAGAGGAGTCCTAGAACCAAACAATGGATCAATACCCCGAGGAGGAGGGCACAGAGGCAACGAATTATTACCTTGTATCGTGCGTGACGTGTTATAAAAACCACCGAGAAATAGAACGACAATAAATGATTTAAACTACCAAACGATAATATAATACTCAATACGAATATCTCTGGATGTCCTGACGGACACACCTCTCGAAAAAAAAGATATATATACATATATATAAACAAACAAATAAATAAATCGATAAATAATAAATATACCTGACACATATTCGCTACATTAAGAGCACAATAATACTCGTGAAATAACTCAATAACTTATTACCTAATTAATACCTAACAAAAATAATCAATATGGAAAAGTTAGACAAAACCCTAAAGAAGCGTAACACAAGATCCATCGCAATGGACGGAGGTACGCAGTGTGTTCAAGTCGTCGTTAGATGCAGACCAATGGACGATAAAGAGACTGCTCGAGGTCACACAAGAGTTGTGGACGTAGTTCCGTCTAGAGGTGTTGTAGAAATACGTAATCCTCGCGAGGATCAATCCCGAGATAACGTCAAAGTATTTACATTCGATGCAGTTTATGACTGGCATTCAAGGCAGCAGGATTTATACGAAGAAACCGTACGTCCCTTGGTTTCTTCTGTTTTGGACGGTTTTAATGGGACTATTTTTGCCTATGGTCAAACTGGTACAGGTAAAACATTCACAATGGAAGGGATTAGAGCAGACCCTGAACGGCGAGGAATTATACCAAGATCTTTCGACCACATCTTCAGCCACATTAGTAGAACTGAAAATATGCAGTATTTGGTCAGGGCAAGCTACTTAGAAATTTATCAAGAGGAAATAAGGGACTTGTTACACCGGGATCAAAGCTTAAGGTTCGAGTTAAAGGAGAAACCAGAGACGGGAGTATTTGTCAAGGATTTATCGACTTCTGTTTGTAAAAGCGCGGCGGAAATTCAACAGCTTATGAATATGGGGAATCAGAACAGAACTATCGGAGCTACTAACATGAACGAACACAGTTCTAGGTCTCATGCAATTTTTTTAATAACTATAGAAATGGGGACCATCGGAGACAGCGCTGGTATCAGAGTGGGGAGATTGAATCTGGTAGATCTAGCGGGCAGCGAAAGACAAAGTAAGACTGGAGCAAGCGGAGAAAGACTAAAGGAAGCTAGTAAAATAAATTTAAGCCTTTCGGCACTTGGGAATGTGATTTCTGCTCTGGTTGATGGAAAAACTACACATATTCCATACAGAGACTCAAAACTTACAAGACTTTTGCAGGATTCACTTGGCGGCAACTCTAAGACTATTATGGTAGCTAATATAGGACCGGCAAGCTATAATTACGACGAAAGTCTGACCACTTTAAGATACGCTAACCGAGCTAAAAACATTAAGAATAAACCGAGAATCAATGAGGATCCTAAAGATGCTTTGTTGAGACAGTATCAAGAGGAGATAAATAGATTGAAGGAAAAATTAGCACAAAAAGAAACAGTACAACGTAAGAAGAGAAAATCAAAGAAGAAGAAAGAAGATGGAACTGCGGATTCAGACTCTGAAACAGAAGATAGTAGAGACGATAATAAGATCACTGAAGCAGATAAGAAGCTAATCGTAGAATTGTTGAAGACTGAGAAACAGGAAACTGAATTTTTAGTCCTTAGAATAAAGGATCTTGAAAGCAAAATGCTCTGCGGTGGTAAGAATATAATTGATCATACAAACGAGCAACAGAAAGCCTTAGAGCAGAGGGCTACAGAGATTGCGGAGCGTAAAAAACGAGAAGTTGAAATGCAACAGAAACTGGAAGAGGAAGAAGTGACCACATCCGGTGTTAGAGAGACTTACACAACTTTGCAGCAGGAAGTGGACGTCAAGTCTAGAAAATTGAGAAAATGTTTTGCAAAGCTCCAAGCTCTCAAACAGGAACTGCACGATGTTACCGGAGAATTTAATAGAGACAGGAGAGATCTGGAGCAAACGCAACACGAATTAATGAAAGAACTAAAACTGAAGTACCTTATAATTGATAACTTTATTCCGGTTGAAGAGAAACACAAGATTTTATCCAGAGTTCGTTTTGACGAAGATGAGGACTGTTGGGTAGTAAAAGACCCAGAACCTTCGAGCGTGGACTTGATAAAACGGCCTACATCTGTTCCTGGTGCCCGCAGACCGGTATCTGAGTATGCAAAGATTGCCCTCGCTATGGGAAGAGGACATCGTTATGCCGGAGAGAATATCTTGAATTTGGAGTTGGATATGCCGCCTAGAACAACACTGGATTATCAGGGCCCAGTTATTGCTCCAACTATCCAAGCCGTTCTTGAAGAAGCGTTACGCGACGAAGGAGACATAGATGTTGATGCTTCGAATGCGAGACTCAGATCAAAGCCACGTTTACAATCGGCAAAAGTTCGTCCAAAAAGCGTTAATAACAAAGTCCAACAGATACCAGCCCCAGTCTATCCTAAAACTAGAGGACTAGTACCCAAGTAGTTAATGTATTTTGTCCTAAGTTTAAACCTAATGTTATTTTTAATTTTTATTTTTTGTAAATATGTACTATCACGTTGTAGGTATGCTTGTTTAATTTATTTCATTATTTGTGATATGGCCGTGGGTCTCGATTCAAGGGAGAGACGGAAAACATAACTTAGACTGAATCCTTGTAACTCTCTAGTCAATGTGCAATGTCAGCTGCTTGCTATAAATAATGATTACCTAACTGCTAAAATAAAGCACTATAATGCCACACGTTACTGTGTCTGTTAACTGTTATCCTCATTCCTATAACTCTTTATGTATTATTTCCAGTTTCTATTAGGATATTTTCTCAAAGAAAGCATAGACTTTGTAATTATATAAAGATTCAATTAGTTGATCAGCAATGTTAATTGTCAATTGAGATTTGTATTAAAAAATGACTTGATAATTATAAATAAAAGGAAAAAAACCAATGAGTAGATTGATGGAAATAAAATAGACATTCTCGACTTATGCATCAAGACTTTATTAAATTAACGTCAGGTTAAGTTTCCACTTTTTTAATTAAGTGGTCATATAAAGTTGATCCTGTTGGGTGAGAGAAATGTCGCAGACAGTTGACGTTATATAAAGATGCGAATTTTCAGTGCTAATCTAACATAGCTTGTATTAAAGTTGAAGTAGGAATCGTTGTTATATCAAAAAATAATGAATAATCTTATTCTTTTCTTTCGCTTATCTATGCTTATCATAATTTAAAATTACAAAATTTTTCTTTTTTTCTTTTCTTGTGACCGCTATATTATTTACAAGAAGTATCATTTCGAAATCTTGAAACCTCTTAAAACTATATATTTAAACACACACCGTGAATAAAAGATAGCATATTGCGTCAATATAGGTATACTATAATCGTGAATTAGAATCGCAGTAACAGCTTTCCTCTTTTCTTTTTCAATTTAATCAAGAAATTGCGAGTCATGAATCTGAATGGATAAATGTATCCACATAATTCCGAGAATCAGAAGGAGCGACGATTCATCTTTGCCATTATGGATAATTCAAGTTTGAAACAATCTATGACTATTGTTCAAATGTATTCAAAATTGTTGAATAAATATTCACACAAAAAGAAAAGTATGAATTTTCCTTTATTGATCTATATATTAATCAGATTAATTACTAAGTTTTCAAACTAATTTTTGTAGCATCCTCGAGGAAGTAAAAATTCAAAGAATACTCCTGAAATCAATTTTTGATAACTCAAAGACAAATCATTTGATGAATTTATGAAATGAAACAGATGGTGGTATATACAATGGAGATTTTCATTTAGGCAAATATCTTCCTATGATATAATGTATCATTAATTTCATACATTTATTCGGAATCACCTATGCCTTGACGACATGCAAACTTTCGTAGCATTGTTTAAATGCATTCAACACAAAATATGATTAATTAAAGTAAAATATATATAATAGCGTCTGAACATTGGAAAATGTACACATAAAGTTCAAATGATAAATCTGTGTATGTTATCATGAGACAGTACAAAGATTTAATTAATTTATCAGACAAACATTACATAGATCATATTTCTCCGAGTGTAAATCTATAATGATTCATTTTATTACTGCCCTGTAGCGAAGTATCTCTTGATTGAAATAAAATATTAAGCATGGTAATGCTTATCACGAATGGAAACTGGAAAACAGTACGCAAGATGAAAATTGATTCACACATTTTCAATTTGATTATGAACAAACTATCCAAGTATTATTAAAATTCCTTTTCTTAAGATGCCAGGCATGCACACTGTCACTTAGGAAAGATAGATCGAGGTTTAGAGAAAGGAGTGCGCTGAGCAGCTGCCTCAAAGGGGCAGCCTAGAAATTGGACAAATGGTCCAAGTTTATTAGTAAAAACGTTGCTGTGGTGGATAATTTCCATACTGTTGTTGTGGCTGTGTTGGATATCCGGATATTGGTGGTGGACCACCATAAGGAGGATATCCCTGTTGAGGAACTTGTTGAGGATATTGATTCTGTGTCATCTGGGGTGTACCATAGGCGGTTTGATTTCCGATATTTCCATATCCCTGAGTATAATTATAGCCGTTGTTCATGTTATAACCAGGATTATTGTTGTAGGCTTGTTGCTGTTGAGTGGGATAAGCTTGGAATTGGTTCTGCATGTTAGAATATTGCTGTTGAACTTGAGGTTCCTGCTGAGAACGTTGATTAGGATCATAGCTTTGATCATAAGAAACGGGAAGAGACCCAGCGCTAGTACCAGGAGGTCCTAGTTCTAAGTTTGACTTCGAATCTCTCAACTGTCCTTCGCGATCATCTTTAGCAGGAGTAGGAGAAGGCAAATGAGACTTTGGCACATATTTGTTTGGCAGATCGCCCATAATATTAGCAATGAGCCTCTTTGTTTCGTTTAGAATAGCATTTGGATCGCTGCTCTTTGCAACTTCAACAGTTTTTAAGCGTGGTGATCGTGAACGTGATCTCGACCATGAAACAGATGAATTGGATCGCGACGGAGAATAAGAATGTGATTTCTTCTTAGCTCTTTCATTTTCGTTAACATTTTTATCAGCCGCTTTGTAAATATCCTCAAAAGAATAGTCGTCGTCATCATCAGACAGATCTAATTTCTCTTTAGCCTTTTCTTCCATTTTTTTCTTCTTTTCCTGCTCCTCGTCATCTTCTGCAAACATATCTAACTTCGGCTTCCATTTATCCTCATCGTCCGTCGGATTTTGTGTACCTTTTCTAGTTGAGAACGGCGAACTACTTTTCCCAGGTCTTACTATGGGCTCCACTCGTTCTGGCGTAGGCGACTTTACTCGCTGTCTTATTGGTGAGGGAGGAGCAGGTGTCCCTAAGTTAACAAAACCCCTCAATTTCTCAACTCTAGCCGGATCAGTTGCTTCCAATTTCTTAAGGAAGTTAATAAGTCCGTGCTGTTCATCCGTGCTCAGATCTTTAAAATTCTGTAAAAGTGTCTTGAGGTCAGAATCTGACAAAGATTCCATTCTCGCAGCTTGCGCTTCAGAACCAACTGGTTTCGGAGTGCTACCAGCCGTTAAACCTTTGACAAAGTCTGCCGCCGTTACAGGTTTATTGCATTGTTTCGATGCTTCAGCCATTCCTACAACTGCATTGATTAAAGTCTCTAGTTCATCGTGAGAAACGTTTGTGCGTCCCTGGGCGATCAAGGCGGCAGCAATCTGTTGCGCGATAGCCACTTTGTCGACGGCACCAACGCCGGGCACACTCACTGGCTCGGACTTTATTGGTATTACGTCGACACTTCGTTGAAGTATAGTTCTTCCAACATAAGTGGGTGGCTTAGGTTCCAGCAGTTCTTGCAATTTTCTTTTCTTTGCCTCTTCTTCAAGTTTTCGTTTAGTCTCAGTAGCTTTGTGCAATAACTGAGCTATGTTTTGTATCGCGGATTTCGTCGCTGATATAGCCATTTTTTCAATCATCCCTGCAAACAATTGACCCTTTAATTTTTCTTTCACAGTTTCAAACAAAACGCTGACTTCCTCGTCGAACAGGAGCTCCTCGGCAGAATTTGGCTTCGCTTTCTCAGCCGCCAAAGCTTTGGATAATAAAGAAACCACTCTGGGGCCGAGCGAGCCAAGCTGCCCTTCTAGAGCTGTTAACAAACGCAGAAGTCCAACTATTTCTAGATCTTCGTTGAGCGATTCTTCCTTGGGTATGGGGCTGGGAGATTTATCTTTGATCGGGTAAGGTGAGGCGTAGTATCGAGGCCGTGGAGCTCCTCTGGGATAATACCCTCTGTAAGATCCTCTGCCTCGAAGATATGCATAAGGATATTCTCGTTCTCTGGGTTCGTGTCGTTCATGATATTCTGTTTTCAATGTCCTTGTACCGACATATTCGACATCGTCGTCGCTGTCGACACGATGTCTTCGTTTTGAAGGAGGTGAACGTTCCCGTTTTCCAACTGAGGTCCATTTGTCCGGTGGCTTATCCTCTGGCAATTCCAATCTTTTCCTAATCTCTTCTTTCCTTTGCTTTAACTGCTCGTTATGAAGTTCGCGCATCCTTTTGTTCCAAAACTCAATCCACTCAGGTTTGAAGTCATGTTTACTTGGGTCTTTTCCTTCCCCTTGTAGCTCCTTGTATCTTCTATTCCAAAACTTTTTCCACTCATCCGGGTACGCCGGATGTTTCTCAGGATTTTTTTCATGAAATTTGAGCGCTCTGTCCAATGCCTCTTCAGCTCGCCTAATTTGATCTCTATACTTATCCCACTTATCTCTTTCTTTAGTTGGTTCTAACGAATGAGACCGCGATCTATCCCTGGAATGTTTTCTGTATCGATAACGATTAGTTTTATCGAATGCACTAGCTTTCCTACCTCTAGGCGGAGTGCGAGAACGAGAACGCGAAGGGGAAGGGCTGCTGGATATGCTAGACACCGATGAGAGGGATTTGGTATCGTCCGATGGTCTGACTGCAGGAGGCTTCGCAGGCTTGTCTGAAGACTTGTCTACGTTACGTAAACTCATCTTATCCTTTGCTACTATGCGAATCTTAAATCCTCTGAAAAAGATTCGTCTTTTAGCCATTGCATTAAGCTTTCATAGACGCAAATTAAGCTTTATAGAATCTCAATGAAAGAAATTGTGATAAACTTGGTAAATTACGGAAGTAGATGAATCTTATTGATGTATGAATGGAATAAGAACAGAAATATTTATATCTTTAATTTGAGTTAAAGTATCGGAAGTTTTTACTATTTGTCAGACAAATACCGGCTCTAAGGCATGAAAGGTTGAACTTACGACTTGGTAGTTTCTGTTTTTGAGTCTAATTTTTTTGGTGACAGTTTATCGGGTTTCTGATCGTCTTTCTTATGTTTTTCTTCTGGTTTTTCTTCAGGTAGTGAAGGTTCTTCATATGAAACAGTTTTTTATAAACATGGTAATTATTAGAGGAAAAAACAATATTTTTTATTATTGTTTCTAGAACGTATATATCATTATACTCACCTTTCTTAGACCCCCCACCAATTTCAGCCATCTTCTCATCGAAGTTCGTCACCCACCGCACATCGTAAACTTCCATAAACGTTAATTCAGGCGTTTCCCTGCACGTAGGAAACAGCCACATTGATTTATTGCGCTCATAGATATTGAAAATTAAAACAGTACTCAATGTTTGTATTTCTCAATAGAAAACTATAATTTTTTACGCATCATCGACATCATCACATCTATGATAATTAAATTGCACATAGACCATTCAGACCTACCTAAAATGATAGTCCTGATAGACTCTCTTGATGTATTGCATCTTGTTCTTCTCAAACTGATTTTTATCCACCAACTGGGGCTGAAGCCTTCCAAATCTTTCTTCTATCTTCTTTGCGACTAGCACAGATATTTCATTTGCTCCACGTTTATAATTAGGGGTTCGCGGTAGTTCTGTGATAGCACGAGATATTGTCGGAAAATGACGATTCAAGTAGGTGATGCGATGGTTATAGCTAGTAATGTGAGCCATCACAGTCCTTGGATCACCTCTTTTGTCGCATAGAACACAAGTGTAACTCGGCTCGCAGGAATCATTGTCAATCAATTCCAATAGGTATTCCAATCCCACAAGCGGAGAACTACGATGTCTGTCCAAGCTAACTTGGATGGTAGTTGTTCTTGTCATTTGATCTTCCATTCCTGGTGGTACTGGTTCTCCAGGTGCTAATGTCTCAGCCATAGTTTCGGCTGGTGCAGGTGCTGATTTCTTTACTATGTCCGATCTTTTGGACCATAGTAATACCGGGTAAGGCCATTCGTCCAATTTTATCTTATGACGATTGCAGGAGTTGTGGCTAATTAGTTTGTGTGCTCCAAACAAAGCGATGTTACAAATGTGACACCATATATCACCGTCATCAGTATGAGAATAAACTGGTCTACGTGTTCCATCCTCTGCGGTAACACTGCTTCGCATCAATCTTTTACGGTCAAGTTCCTCCTGCGGATCATACACACGAATAATTTATAAAACGAAATAGAAGTCTTTTATGTACAATAAATAACATGTACAAAGACATCCCAGAAATATTATTGGAAATATAACACAGCAATAATCAGAAGCGTTTTTTTTATTACAATGGAATGTGATTCGGGAGTGTAAATGAATCCACCACTATATTTTCTTTTTCTATGATTTGTAATCAACGTTATACGTTGTTCAATGCTGTGTTACAATTTTTTTTACTTTTCTGGGACACAGGGATCGATTCTTTCGGTCAATATTCATATCAAACAGGAACAATGTCAGCCACTTCTCTTCACACGTAAGTATATACACCTCCTTCACAGCATCATCACTCAACGATGTATAATCGGTACACTGCACTATGTTAAACGAAGGTAACAAAACTATTTATGCGACGTATTCAATTAGGTGTACTTCTAGCTGCTGTTTTACCATCTTCAGTTGCAGAAATATTGTTAAATAGCTAAAATAACAACGGTATTACATATATTTTACTCAATACATCGTATATTATCAATTGCTTCATACAACAGTCTGGATTTTTATAATTCTAGAAATTGCTTACATTTCCACTTATTGCTTAATGGTCAAGCCTATCGTAGGTATGTTGTTACCTTTTCTCTATCTTCTTCAGACAATCGAGAAGGATTCCGTCCCTCAATATCAAGATCATCAAAGTTTGGCATTGTACCTCCAAAGGCAGAATATCCTTCCATAACACGCTCTGGAACCACCAATATGCAATCAGACACAGAATCCACTGATTATATCCCAGATGATTCCCTCCTTTACACAATAAAAACTTTCTGCTTCTTTTCTGCAGTTAAACCACATTCTACTTACCATCGATACTTATAAACTATAATAACCGTTATTACATACATTTTTCATTCAGCTTATAGCTTTCAATGATTTTCACACCAATAAACATAACAAACTGTTTGTCGATTAAGAGAAATTTAGGAATTGAGAAATACTCTTAAAAAATTTAATCTCACATACAAGCTGAGGAATAGAAGTTCTTGTTATGTGTCCGAAGGAATCCGTTCAGAGAGTTGGAAATCCTTCCTAAATCTACCAATGTAAATTCGTGAAACATATTCTATTCCTTTGTCAATCTTTACTCATAGGACTATAATTCATTATAATTTAATCTACTTAGTTACGTTCAAGAAAAAGGTAAAACTTGATGATAAGCAGTCCAAGGTTACATCTTATGTTTAAACGGATCAAAAATATATACAAGTTAAATTACCTATGCAAGGGATTCTCAGATATTATTATTTATACTTGCTGAAACATTTAGTTTTGTTCCAGCTACTTACCAAGCAAATTGGAAACATTGCATTTTACAATTTATTATTTATCTTTTGTTTGTTTTGTTTGTTTTTTGTCTTTGAAAAACACTATTTTCACATCAACTTATAATATAGATCTTCACCTATATACCGTGCCAACATTAACAGAATTAACCGACGTTAACTCTGCAAAGAAATTCTCAATTAGCCCCGTGGCAATATCACCGTTACATCCTTCCTTTTGTTTTACATTTTTAGTACGTATTTCATACATAATATACTTCGTTAAACTAATAAAAATGTATTTCAAATCGCGCTTTGTGGATATTGTAAAATCTCACAGACTGTGTCTATCAGACGATACGACAAACGCGTCGCTGCTTTATAACTAACAAAATTTTTGTCAGGTATTTGGAAAATCATGGTTAAGGAAATATTGTATAGGTGATTAGGTGAAATGGAACAGTTTTAATAACTATATCATTAAAAATTAAATTTCTAATTAATTAATTAATTAATCTATTAAAAAAGAGCAAGGCTCATTGTACACATATAGAAACAGTGGTGAATCATATATCATATAATATTAATTTTATTTCACAAAATTGAGTCCTTTTATTATTGTATTCATAATTCCGTTCACATTTTAGAATATTAAGATTTCAAATGAATAAATATAATGAAATAACTCCTAGCTAGCTCTGGTCGTAGTGAAAGCATATAAAAAATCCTTGCTGTTATTCAAACTGCTTACTTTATTGCTAGCCTACATTTTCTTAAATTATTAACCTATTTTGTTTAATGCAATACCTTTCTTTACAGAATTGGGATGCATGTTACAGGACAATCGCAATTAACTAACTGTAATCGTATTGAAAAATAGATTAATTATCTATAGATACGCCTTAGGCGTCTTAACCTAAACCTAAACCTAAACTAGGAAACTTTTTATCGGTTGAATAAATTGAAATTTATATCTCACTGTACTTTGAATTTACTGTGATTGTTTACAGTGAGAATTTCGTAAGTTTAATGCAACCACTTCATCAATTTGATTTTGTCGTTTTTTGATCTAGATTATTGACTGTATCAAAGATAAGTTTGGAACTGTACATAATCGAAGTGTCGAAAGGTGATAAAATGAAGGATACCACAATGTGTAAATTTCAGGATAACTACAGTCGAGATTTATGACATTTGGCAGTTCCGATTGAATTCGTAATAATAAATAAAAAGAGATATTCAAATTATCACTTCACACTGGCAAGGTGTTGACCTGTTCGGTGACATATCATTGCATCTGATTTATTCCTTAGGAAATAACTTAGGCTAGTATTTATTGAGCGTATTTTAAACTCGATGATTTTCCAAGACTTACCAAGCTATCGGTGAAAGGAGTCAGTAATATTTTTACTGAGAATTTAAAGCTACAGCTTTTCTTGCCACTGACTCCATCTTGAACGTGTGGAAGCAAAAGCATAAAAACATCATTATGAATAAAGGAGTAGCGTGGCAAAGGTTGGCCTTAAGGTTACGATACTAGCGCCAATTCTGACATCGTTTGTCTAACTATTCAGGCTCTGAAAATCACTGTGAAAAAAGAACTAATCCGGGGATTCCCCATGACGGTAAAAGGGATCTCTCATATTATCGATCTAAACTTACCGACTCGAATCGACACGCTACAGCGTGGAACAGCCGATATGAAACTATGAATTTCAGTCGAATGAATCGTGAGAGTATTACCATTCGCAGCTTTTATCATACTTGGAAATAACAGAATAAGGAAGGATTTCTACTTATCGAAGAGTAGTCTGTTATCGGCAACAAGATACAGTCTGTTTTTCGAATATTGCTACACTGGATTGACGAGGGATATAAATTATCGCGACTTGATTATTCGTCGAATGATCAACATTCTGAAATTGATGATGTGTTATATTTTCTTGCAAGATTTTTTAGTCAGAGAGGAGATATCGTGGAATAACGAGCCTTTGAATGATTTATCACGTCTTTCCTTTATTAGATGCAAACAACTCAATTCCAAATAATTGTTTTTAAATAATCGAGGCTTTCGAAAAGCATTCATTTTGGGAATTTTTACTAGTAATGAAGTCATGCAAAACGAATCGACTTCTTTCCCACGAAACGTATCTTTCATTCTCAACTTATTTTTATCAGCCCCCAAACGGTGATGTTATTTGAAGAAATTCAAATTAGTCCAATGTAAGTCGTACAGAAGATATGTAAATACAAACCATGGTTGAGCATTTCACTCGAATCTGTTGAATGTAAAACGAAAAACTTTAGCATCTCATCAAAAAACAGTGGATCGCAAAAGGATAAGCACCCTTTCATCTGATGCAACCATATACGTATCTTGTGAACAGGATCAAAGAATTGTCCGAAATTATAGAACTATCTAATAGCCCCAACATGGATCAACTCAAAGAAACGATTCGAAAAGAAAATCATAGAATTATGATAAGAATCTGATCAAACAAAAAAAAAAAAAAAAAACAACACCAGGAAACTACTATACTGACTTGCAAGAAGACTCTAAGTGAATCTAGTTGCTTTAACTGTTCTCAGTGCAGCTGTATTATACCATCAAAGTTCGTAATGAGGATTACGGAGATTACTGAACAGATTATGGACGCGTTCCTCATACACTTATTCAGCAAGCATACAAGCTTAGCCATTCACGTCTCTACAGAGTTGTTAACACTAGGATCTAGTACCGATCCTTGGTATCGAACAAGCCCCAGTATAAATATCTAGTCATATATGAATACTCTGAATCACTTCGAAGTGAAGCGGACATGTAATATTTTTCTGATTTTGAATGGGTACAGCACTCAGCCATTTGTGTGGGGCTCACCGATTACTCGCAGTTTTAGTCTATAAACTTGATTATTCGAATAACTACTAAAAAGTGTATTGAATAAAACCATCCGGTTAAGAAATCCAATGAAACACGACAAAGGTATACCCAGCACTCGATGGCTTCGAGGGATTATCATATAATGGTTGAACTTTAGGTGTGAGACTTTAGATACTTGAATCTTAACTTTTGAGTCCAGAGTCTTCAGACGGTTATAGCGAGTTTTACACCGGGTAAAGAGATTTTTACGAGCGAGTCGAAGATATAAAGGTTTTATCGAAGTCTAACCAGATGTGATATATAAGTCGTACGGTTTTCCTTCATTCTTATACCGGGTGACCATCGTCCGGTGAACTGCATTTTCACAACAATACATTTATGGTTGTATAAGTTTTACGTTATTTCTGTTATATTCCATCGCCAAATCGTTTTGTAAAGCTTGACCTATTGAAATGCACAGACGTGATTTGGAAGACCGAATTTTATGTGCAATTACGAGTAAAAGGGTCAACCCGCGAGTCGCGTCAACAGGTTATTTACTATTACTGCAGCAATACATCTTCGATATTCGTTGATAAGTAAACGTAGGTCAGTTAATATATTGTGAAAGCAAATGCAAACACGCTCACAGCAGTAAGACACGAGCAATATTTAAACAGCCCTTTCGGCCGCTCTACGACCGAAATATCAAAAAGCTTCGTTGTGATTTATTTTATAATGAAATTGCTTCTGGGTTCCTACTGTTCAGTGAGTGTTTCGTATAGCTTCTCAAAAGTTAAAAGATCGGTTCGAGTGAGCTGCATCTGAAATATATAGGCTTAACAAAAAGATATGTAGGTATATTAAATAGTGCGGTTTGAAGAAGGCAAATTTTCTGTATTTGATTCCACATCGATTTTTTTTGTACTCCAAAGAAGCTCACAAAAGCCTGAGGCCCTATGTGATTCGATAATCTTTATTTTTTCGACATTTTTCAGTTTCCGATGAAAAAAATTGTCAGAAACTTTCGAACCAGCAGTAATGTTTCTGATAATTCGATTTTTTTAAATTCGATATCGAAACAGCAGAGCAGAATGTTATCGTACAAGTCTCAGTTGCAGTCTCAGCTGATTGTGCATAACTTATCTCCTAGTTAACAAGAAAACAAGAAAATCGTCTAGCTGCACTCGGATGCTAAGTGTAAAAAAAAATTGAAAATTGTCTGACCTAGACGGGTCAAAAATTGTGGAACACCTAAATCCCTCAAACAGGCCTTCGTTTAACCATGAATCATTTTTAATCTTCGGCGTTCTACAAAAAGTTGTTGAGTTCGCTAGAAGTTTCATGTCGAAGATTTTCGCGCTACCTACTAAAAGCTAATCAATAGCGTCGAAAAAACTGCAAATAATTCATAACGATTTATCATTTACATAATTTCACCCTTATCCGAAGAATCCTCTATAGGTGGATACACATGAATAATACGTAACGTAGTTTGCGACTCCGCTAAGAGTAAGAAACACTCTGTACGTATCCGAAACTCATTGTTTTGTATCATGCTGCAGAGTAGGTAAGGCTGAACGCCTCGGTGGTGATTGGTGCGATCGGTATCGTCTACACGCATGTTCTGTACCGCAGATTGTAGAATATTATCGCACGCGGAGGTCTGCCCGAAACGCATGTATCGGCGCGTGTTCATATAGATATATATCAGCATTCACTGAGGCACGTAGTTCCAGGGACGGTGTAGATACAACGACGTCCGTTCGATTTACGCATAAACGCGGGTATCTCCTGGTGCGTGGGCGATCACTCACGCGGAGTGCACCACCTCTTTGAAGACGGTGTTCGTATGCTAATCCTTCGCGTACCTCGTCCCCGGAGGTCCTCTCCTACAGGCAACATCTCCTCTGCCCTTGGCGATGTAGGTACGGGGCTTAAGTCGTTACTTGGGTACCTATTCCTCTTCGGGTTGAATATCTCCGCTCTCTGAGTAACAAGTCGTTTTCGAAAATCGACAATTTTATTGAGACGTTTTATATCGTTTATTCAAACTCTCTTATACTATATATTCACTTTACACCTTTAACCGTATGAAATAACGTTCAACGTCCTGCAGGCATTAAATTTACACCATGAAAAATGTATCTCTTACTTTACACAAGCTTTTATAGCAGCTGACAGTCCGCATCGTCTAAACCACTATCGTTGTGACTTTGTCAAAATTCTATTCATCTTATAGCTCGCTGATCATCGCTCTGCGGTTAGTCATATACCTTTTTTCTTTATTCTAATCAGCTTCTTTTACACATGTTTTATTAATAAGACACATGTCCACCTGTAAGCCCGGTTTCCTTCGACGTTAATTATGCAAATATTAGATCGAGTTCTTCTCTCTTATGCTTCACATTACATAAATCAGTATACATAATATGTAGGTCGTGTATTTAGCCAGGATAATCGATATCCACATCGACGGATAAGATATGTATATAATATCATAGAAAATCGCATAAACTGATACCCCATTCCGCGTTTCTTCCTAAATCAACCAAAGATTTAGATCCGAAGGATTCATCTATCCGCGTTTGATCGCCGCCCCCGACTTTCTTGAATCTATGTGATCGACGACAATGAATGAAGATAAAAATCGTAAACATTTGACCCCACGCAGAGGAGACAACCACGCGCGGTCCAACTAATTACAATCAAATTACAAGAGATGTTTGTCTCAGCTGATTACCAATCAACTCTCTAAGCGTGACAAGTTTTACGACCACGGAGGCGAGGCAATTTAAACGGCTAACAAACTTTTCTATAAGTTTTAAGAAATTATAAATTCCCACAGAATGATATACGAATCTCTCAGAACTTCAATCAACGAATACATATAAGAATACGAAGTACGGAATCAATCACTTTGCGAAAGGTATACAAAATAATCGGTTTCCAAGACGAGTAGCTGCGGTTTCATCATAAGTGGAAAAATGCCAAAAAAAAAAAAAAAAAAATCAGTGCAATTTTTGTCTATAATCTTTAAAATGGCCAGATGTTTCAATTCCGTATACTAAAATCGTTCGAGCGGAGTATCTTTACCTACGCCCCTTGGAAGTTATTATAACGACCCGATATAGCTTTGGGGCTTGTATTCTAAAATCGTTCGTCTCGTTTTGGACCCCTTAATTTGATGCCGGAGGTTATTTGCCCGCGTTTCTTTCCTGCGCGCATCAATCCTGCTACCGTTCGGAGTAAGTTACACGAGTATCGTCGTTATACTTATGTGTATAGGAAACCGGAATTACGTGTTACATTATGGCCTGTAATGAGTGTAATGTACATATCTATACCTCTATACGTATATGTCGTGTAACGTAAGCCCTTTGAGAAATCTTAAGCTTAGCCAATACTCGGATTGGGGATTAGTATTAGCTGTTAGGCGAATAATATGCGGTTGTTATGATAAGCGGTGGCTTTGTGCTTTTACAACTGGGCGCGCACCGCGGTTCCGCAAACATATACCCATACCTACGTAGAAGACAGTTTTATGGCTCTCTAACTAAAAGTGACTAAAAATCGACAAACACTTTGTTACGACGTGTCGCACGGCGATGCCTCATGGTGACATGTGCGGTCGGTGATAACTAGAGGCGGCGGTCGGCATCCTGTGAAAATTCGGAGTAACTCAAACGCCAAGTCAAACATGGGCGCGTTCCAGTCGTATGACACGTTCCTCGTCTTTCTACCCCCGTCGACACCTTTCCTTCCATTCGGCGAAACGAACATACATATACATACATACATACATAAATGTACGTATGTACCTACATATAACTTTAACGACTCTTTATTACCGCCGTCCGTGTCCTTCCATCGAGCGAGAATACAGACATATATGTTATATATGTAACCGCAGATGAGGTGAGTGTCCCGGTTATTTCGTAAAAATAAATTTTAGATCGAAATAACACTCATCTCATATTTTCACTCGTAAGTATATTTATGTGTTATGTATATTGTATAAATTTGGGTAGATACCGTGCGACTACCCATTATTAGGAGGAAAACCTGACCCGCGTACCGCATTGCGGTAACGCGACGTGTGACTGTCTAGCTACTCCAGTCACGAAACGTTTCCTTGATTCTCCCGGAAATGAGGAGACAGCTTGTCTATTGAAATATTAAATTATCCTTGAGATCTGTCGCGATAAATTGTTCGGTATTCCTTTTTAAACCGCAATATTTTATTCTGTGTACACCCTTTGCTTATATGTAGCCAGCTGTAATATGGTCTGTGGTGTTTCTTACACGCAGGTATCATGAATGACTTGAAATTTTAGCTGCAGTTTAGAGTCAATGAGGTCTCGTATGTAAAGCTAAACGGCCAATTTAGAACTAAGAATTTAGTAGCCTTTCAGAAAAGTTTCATCCTCAAAGTCCCACAGTTTCTGGCTGGCCTCCGACCGAGCGAGGAAAATCAATTCGTATATAACTTCGCGAGATACACCGACTTTACAGGACTAAAGAAACTCTTAGCACCATAATACTCAATGGGTAGAAGACAGCGGTGAAAATTTTGAATGGAAGATCCCGGACCTCGAGATGAATGGAAGAGTCGTCCTGCGAATCCGTTGTGCAGTCGAGGGCGACGGGAGGATGAAAAATTCTGAAAGGTAGCCTAGAGCTAGCAGCCTTTGCAGGTTTAAAGAGGCTAAAATGGTCCCTAAAGTAATTTCGAGGATACCTGCTGCTTGATTTTAAGGATAAACCCGAATGGTAATTATTATTTTTGTTGTTTTACTTTTCGTTCAAAGGTGGAGTTGAAACTCGGTCTGAAACCTGCAGAGCGCAGAGTTTTGTGATGCTATTTGCTCGACGTGGTTCAACATCAGCGTCCGCAAGATTCCAGTATGCAAATTTTCCGAGAGATTTAGAACCCAGATAAGACGCCGTTCCTTTATTTGTCGATGCGGACGAGATGTCGTTCTAAGACAAAGGATTTTTAGGAAGAAGGGAGACAGGAATACACCCGAGGTGTCAACCGGGTCAAATATTTACTCTAACCACCCCTGGCCTATCTCTAAACATAAAGGCGACGCAACCCCTGATACACAAAAGAATTACCAACCCGGGCGTCAGGGTATACTGTCACCGTGGATCCTGAACCTATTCCATATCTCCTCACCAATGCTTGACTTTAGAGTTCAATTAGTCAAATTAAAGACTTTGAAATGGTCATATTGTCATTTTTTCTTCTATCTTTTGGTGTACCTTAGTCTAGAACTTCCAGCGAATGTATCCTCACTGTGGTGTATGAACCGCAGCGGGCGGATCAGACGGCACGAGGCAAAGGTGCGGCTTCAATGTGTTTCATCCTATACTTACGCGAACAAACTGATCCGAGCGTGCTTTGGCGTAAAGCTCTGTTCACAATTGCTTTGGATATACAATATAGACATAGTTATAAGTTGTATCAATGCACGTGATAATAATTAGTACATAAGGCGAGATAAAGGGTTTACCTGGAATCAAAAATCGAGTATATTATCCACGTACGGATCTGAAGTACCTAATCCACAGTCGAAAATGAAGCGTAATAATTCCACTGGTATTCTGATCGTCGTATTATACTTAGTTTTATGATGAACCTTCATAAAAAGATTTACGTCATCGTCGTACATATTTGCGTTTTTACGCCGTCTTCTCTTTTATTGTACCTATAGCGACTTTTTATATGTTTCGTCCATAATGCCTCTGACTAATTGTACATACATATAAAGTGAGCATATATCCCCTTCAGTACATTATAAGAATTGTAAAAAAAAAAAATTCAATTCTTATGTACATCAAACTGTCTGACCTTTTGCACAGGCGTATATCAATGCGCAAATCCGGTATATTAACAACGTGGTATGCACTGTTGAGTTTTTCAATAATTCCGGCGACCCGAAGACCTTGATTGAAAAGCGTCTGGACTACAACACTGTTGAGTACACAAGCTCCAAGAGGGATCCCTCGAAATGAAGTTATTACTAACTGGACGAGGAACCGATTCTCGGAAGTGATCTTTCCTAGCAGACGAGAAGAAGCAATCATATACTCAGGGATACCCGCGTAGACCTGCGCGGTAACGAGCAATAAAGAAAATTTCTGTACTAATTTACTGCGTAAAATTTTTGAGCTTGAAGTTAAACCTCGTAATAAAAAGCGACCGACGCTTAAGGATAGGATAATTATGTCGTTCCTTGTGCAAAAAGTAAACTTCCGTCTTTCAGACTCTCTCGACTCGCGTAAACCGACTCCAAGTACCGTAACCACGTTTTTTCTTCACTCCTAATTACTGCAATCGTCTAATCTAACTTTGATGTAGAATGAAACCGACTTTCGACGTCGACGTTACCTTAGATGAAGATTAGCGATAAAATCCTGTATTCGATATCCAAATTCGACGGGGATGCAATAATTTTGACTCTGGGACGAAAACTACCTTTCCGGTTGTTTTACTCTCGCGTTATTTATGTGTGGACGTTGCGTTAACGTGGGGATATCGCGTTGGGCGCGTCTCTCGCCATACATAGCATGTATAGTGTATACATACATCATATATGTATGGCTATATAGATACATGGATATATAAGCATATATACCGCATTTCAAGCATGGATATAATAAGTATAGTTACATACATGTATATGCCCATGGCTCGCGACTGCTATTCGAGAGGGTTTCGGAGAGGGCGAGAGAGTGAGAGAAAAAGGGGGTGGAGGGGGAGTTCAAAGAGTGAAGAGGAAGGAAGAGGAGGGAAACGGACGCTTTGATCTTGCCGCTGTTGCGGGGGACAGATATTATCATCTTACGTATAGACTCTCTCCTCTGGTCCTCCTACGGTCCTTCTTCGGCCCTCCTCCAGTCCTCTTAGGCCCCCCGTCGAGGATCGTCCCCGCGACTGTTCGCACCCGCGCTCTCCGCGGACTCCTCGTCGAGGAGTGGACCCTGGTGACAAATCTATTTTGTGGAAGTATACCGATGGCGGCCTGAGACTGAATGGACACACGAATCCTTGTGGCATGGTTTTGCCTCATGTTACGTTTATCGGACTAGATCATATTTCCGTTCATGAAGATTTTATTTTCAACAGACCAGACCCAAATACGACATGTAACATTGCATCAGGTTTCGAAAAGAATCGTAGACTTGAGATTACGAAAGTTTTATGGGCATTTTTGCAAGACTATGTATTCAGGGATGCCTTTACTCAAGAAAAAGCAATTTCCTCAATACTGATGTCCGATCGATAATTAAATTATAACTCACAATAATTGGACGTTGTCGAGAGAATAACTGTTGGAGATTATTAAAGTTTGAAGAATGGATGAACTGTTTTTTACGGTTTACGAAAACTAATCAACTTATAGATATTAGCAATTTACGATTAGATTTTTAGTATTGAATTGCGTAGGTTGGGTTAAAGCCAATTTGCATAGTAGAGACCAATTTTCTATGGCTAGATACACTCGTGGAATTTGATGAGTTACCCATGAGCAATGTATCAATCTGTGCTGAATTTAGGAAAGAACTATTCACAGCCATAACTATGTAGATAAATAAAAAAGAACAGATGCTAGCCAATATCATTTCGAGAGATTTGTGATCATGATTTTCTAACTAATTTATGGTGATTGTTTCGAATTTTGATATACCTAATAATTATTTTTCGTTCAAATTGTTTTGGCCAACAATAATCGTTGATCCACTAATTGTGTGCGAGTATAATTCTCAGACGCTAAAACGATGATATATTCCATTGGTACATTGTGACGGGAATTAAAATGATATTGATGATAATTACGTGAATGAAATGACGAATGATCTCATTGCAATTCGAAATATCAACGGTGTACTTATAACTTGTTATGTATTGGATGGATTTAATTGTAATTCGATGATTATGACCCTCCAAAAATCAGCCTAATTTATGCGCAAATAAGAATTTTCATCGAGATTCAACGAGTCTTTCAAATAACTCGTACGAAGATGATATTGACGATCATATATGGTGTCAGCTGTCGTGACAGACGCCTAGTGTTCATTCGACGATATTTATACGACCCTTAAATTTGTGAACAAGAATGTGTGATAAATGATGGTATTCCTCAAGAGGCTGTGAATAAAAATCCGAATCGTAGCCGTAACACAACGAATGTATGAATGACAAGAAGTGAGAATCATCCTGACGAGTACCTATCAAGGTAAAGCCGTTATAGATACGAGAGATAAAGAGATTCGTTATACTCGCAAGTTGAATAGACACACCGTCCAATTAATTCTTATATACCCTAAGCAGAAGAATTGAGGAGCGTCGCCACTTTGTCAGCAAGATATCTTCGGCGTCGCATTGAAGCGAAAAGAAAATGAAATGACTTTAACGAGGGAGAGAACTATCTTCGTTTTCGAGGTGATGCCCACAGGCAACCGCGGGGGCTAGATTCAGGGCCCTGATGGGCCTGAATGGAGTGCCGATGGTCCTCGGGCCTATTTGTATTGTTTTCCCTTTGCGGGCATGTCGCGTTATCTCGAAATCTGCGCTGTCGTTCATCGCGGCCGGTTCTACCTGGTAATTCGCCACCCCCTCGATCGAGGGTTCTTATCTTGGTGCGGTCCTTGTGTCAGGACTTAGCCAAGCTAGGGACTGCTGGGCCATGAGCCCATGAGACTCTTGCCCGGGGTGGATGTGACAATATTTGACGCGAGGCGTTCGCCTCGTAGCGATAGCTACAGTCTGTTTGCCCTTGTAATATTCCTTAAGGTATAGTCTGTTTGTCGAGGCTTTGTTTCCGCTAGTTTCCGTTTCCTGTGTTATCGCCGCACAGCAAACATGGCGGCTTCTCTGATCAGATCTCCGAATCCGCGTAGAGCTAGGAGCGCTGGAATGTGTCTCTGATCCTTCGCTTCGTTCTACCACCCTTAAAATTCACGATTCAAAAGGAAAGAAAAAAAAAAAATCTCCCTCATTTTTCATCATATTTCTTATCAGCCCTTTATCATCTCCTGACCATATTCTAACTTCGAGGATAATAAGTAGCGAGCCGATTATGTGATCATATGGTTGCCTTATCAAAAGAAGAAATGAAGTTTTAAGTTATTCCACGAAATTCATGATTCAAAATTTATCTGCGACATATGATCAGTCGCGAGACTTTAAACGCGCGTTACTATAATAGAATATTTTTGAATAATTTTTACAACCGTCCGTCGCACGTGATCCTTCGTAATTTTACACAGACCTACAAATCCTTTGTGTGTCAAGTCGGCAACTTGGAGACAAGACGAACGGTGACATAATAACTGTTACACCCAAAAAGACAAGACACATTTGTCTTTTCTCTTTTGACTGTAAACCACAATTATAAGATTAACTTTTTATCCTCTAATATATTTCTCGTTCTAGTTGCACTCTTATTACGTCAAGTTAAAGCCACATCGAACCTTGTCGTAGAATGAAGAAAACCTTCCTCTGCCTTTCGTCTTGAATTGTATACAAGCCCTGTCAATTGGTGTTCTTTGCTTGGTAGGCACTACGTACCCTGAAAAAAAAAAAAAAAAAAATTGTTTGATATTTGGATGCCGCAGGTGGAGAAACGTTTTGAGCTGTTGATTCGTATTGTCCAGTTTGTTTTGTAGCTCCTGTCGTTTACTGATTACCAATATAATGGTAACCGTGTTGGTTGAAGGTGACGAAATGTCTGAGACATGTGAAGACAAAGTGGATCAACTGTATCAGACGTCGTCTTAAGAAGAAATGTCTTTAGTTAGTAACGCTTGCAGAGTTAAATGGGATACGAATGGTAGTGGTTAGGTGTGGATGTTTGAATAACGTGTATTCAACGACAGCTCAACTATATACTTGACTTTATTCATTATGTAAAAGTGAATAGAAGTCGCCTTGACATCCCTTAAAGTGCTATTCTAAAAAAAGTTCATTCTAGTCTATCTGAGACACGTCATATATTAACTTGTCAGTGTTTTATTCCTCGTGCATGTAACCAACTATAACATACCTATATATGTAGTAATTTCAATTCTTTCATTTTTACATCACACCTCAGAGATACGACAAACTGACGACCTTTTATTTTACCGACAACGTCGTAGGTATACCTACCCATTTCATGCAACAAAGCGTTTTTTCTATCCACATGCTGCGTCATGATTTCGCAAAAAATTTAACAATTGCACCAGCGGGTATTTTTTGTCGATGATCTTGAATCGCGAGACACGATTTATCGCAGATCTTGGTAGTACCTACGTATGGTATGTACCTACATTCCTACTCCATTTTGTTTCGAGGAAAGCAAACGGATACCTGACCAACCCACATCCCTGTAGCGATGTGGTTTCTGTGAATACGTACCTATAGATCAACCTTACCACAGTTTAACGGATTCTATATACTCGGGCGTAAAAAGATAAATGAAATTCTTGAGATTAGGTACTTTGACAACAAAGCAGAACGATGTTTCTGGGATTGAAAATTTAGTCACAGTTCTATGTACACCGCGACTTAGTAGATACATTAGGTATACCTCATCAGATGGTTCACCGAGTGAAACCTCCAAAGTTTTGCAGGTGGTTTTTGGTTTCGGAATTATTAGCCACAGGAGGAAGTATTTGAAATAAAAGTTTTGTGACATTGAAGGGCGCAGATGATACTCAAATTGGATTTTTTGGAGTCTAAATATTCTCAGTGATACCGAAGATGCTTCTGGATTTTAGAAAGAATTATCCATTCTTCTTGCAATTAATTTATAGCCAGGAACAAGAGAATTACAGCAATGTGTAATGGGGCTACTGTTCGATAGAAAAATCGTGTGATATTGTCATTTGAAGTGTTGGAGTATAACGAGTTCCGTCGCAGTCAGACTGTTGCTTGAGCCCGAGGCGCCGAGATACGTCTCATTTAATAGTTACGCATACGAGACGGAATATATATCCGGAGATTTCAATGCCGGTGATTTCAATGCTAGAGATTTTTGGCTGTTTAGCAAGTTTTCATTGGACTTTTCACTTTTATTTATATCGCGGAAAACCAATGGTACGTGTTTGCAAGAAAAAAAAAGATGGAGAGGAGTAGGTACGTAGTACGTATGGTACGTCCGACGTTTGAGACGGACACCCACGTCTTCCTCGCGATCTTTGGCTACACGCACGACTCTGGACCTCGACCCGGGCCTCACAAGGGCCCGTGGAGATTCCCATAAGACGAGGTTCATTACGCGAGATATTGTGGTCACGTCGACCGCGGGGGCGGCTAGCCGGTCGGCGAAGCAATGGCGGAAATTGCGCAACCAAAATCCTCTTCGTCTTCGTCGCATTCTTCGTCTTCATCTGGTCTCCCCTTAGCTATAGGGAGGTAGACGCTGTTTCAGAATATTTCAGTTTGCGCCGAGGGTATATACGCTATGATATATAGGCACAAGCTAGAATAAGCCTTCGTTTTCTTTCTACTTATAGATAAATACGGGTAAACTTTTTTTTTTTTTCACATAACCACCATGCGCATTAAAGCAACATACGCGAACGGTAACTGTAAAAGGTAAAGAAAATATGAATGCATCTTGGAATAGCTCGAAATTGGACTTTTAGAAAAACTTCAGATTCTTGGGGGGGAGAAGACTAACAATTTATGAAGTATGACGCAATAAAAAACAATTTGGATCATTGAGTTCGAACGACTAGTTCAAATGTTTGCAGCATTCGCTACGATTCATGTAAATTACAAAAGACAGAATATGTTCGAGGGAAATTTTGACTTTTGATCCGATGTTCCCTTCGTTACTGCAGCCAGCCAAGTTCTCTTGCAATCAATTAACGTTTCTCATTATAATACATTTTGGTCTATATTATCAAGCTGCAAATTGTTTTGACGAAAGCTATAGTAAAACTGGGAACATTCTGAAATCAGTTTATATCTATTGCAACGTCTTGATTAAATCATTAAAAATTTTGTATACATCTCGTCTTAAGTATCATCTGAAGAATACTGTCCCAAAGATATAGAAATCTATTCACAATCGTAGAAAAATTTCTATCCCATTGAACTGACTGAATACGAATAATTCTCAAACGATCACATTTCTCAGACTTTGATCAATCTTTCTTGCATTATCATACATGTAGCGGTAGAAAAACGTCCCTCATGAATGCTATTCCTGTCTCAGAAACGTCTTGATATTCAAAGATTCCCTTAGATCCCTTAAATACAACGGTCTTTTTAATTATATGCTCCAATCTCGTCAATGTCTTTTGTAAATTTTTCCCTCATAATTCGTCGTTCGAAAAATGTTACGTTTTGAAAAAAAAAAAAAAAAAAACTCCGATCTCAGGCCACCCCGCCGGCCATGGGCATACATCTAAATGTTCTTGGGCCGATCGGTGCGGTGGCGAAGGAGTATGTCGCGGTTGTCGTACGCCGTGCGCCGCCGCGACTCCCGCTCGATACCGAGCGTTTCCTCCGTGGAGGGTCTCCGCGTGTATAGTAGTCGGCGGCGGGGGAGGCCTTGGAAAAAGGCCCAATGCGGTGATACGACTGGATCTTGGCGAGGCGGGGCCCAACTCCTGGCGATGGCTCGCGGATGCTGTAGTGGGGGCGGAATGGACCGACGTTCAGAGGGTGGGGGTTGACAGCGACTACTGTGCATTTCCCACGTGCCCTGGGAACCCTTGCGGCGGTCCGACGGCCCCCGCAATCTCGCCCTCTCTCTCTTTCTCCAATTTTCTCTCTCTCTTCAACTCCCACTCCCACTCCCTCCTACTCCCTCTCTGATTCTCTCTCCGTCTCGCGGCAGACCACCTCTCCGTTGAAAGAGGCCCGCGACGTGAGGCTACGCGACGAGAAAGAGAGGAACCGATCATACTGAGGCAGCACTACGGCTCCCAGGGACCACTCGTTCGTCTGCTACCTCCGCAGCCGTGGATCGCTTTGACTCCCCGCGTTAGCTGGCACCCCCGCGGGGGGTAGACGGATCGGAGAACTAGCCGAACCTGACCCACGGCCACGGGGATGCTGCACTCAGTCCCAAGAATGAGACGAGGGGCGGTCCCAGTACGGTCCCTCGAGGTTATGGAAGGGATGGGTAAGAGGGTAGACGGGGTCCTCAGAGGGAGGCTACGCGACTGGGCCCTAGCGGGAGCACCAAGGAGCCAGGAACCCGAAGGATTTGTGAGCAACCGAGCTGCTATTCGGCGACCGGTATGAGAGGGACAAAAGTATAGTTGCATCCTTCCGAAAGAACCTGGGGATAAAAAGTGCTACCACGTCTTTACTACCCACTTCCACTACTACCTTACCGCGAGCCACTGCCGTCCGTACGTCGTACCTACTCTTAAACCTTCGTTCGTTCGTAGTCCCTCGCTCGCTCCCTCTGCAACCCGTATAATCCCGTACAGCTATACCTACCTATAACGTGACGGTATCGTATCGCGTATACACCTTATTCTACGTTGAAGAGACCGAGTTCAGTAGGGAGGTCCGGGTCCTCCAACCAGAAGAAGAGCTGAGCACCAGACCCTTGCGTTACACCAAGACCCTACCGTCTTGCAGCGGGTCTACTATTGGGGCTACCAACTACCAGGAGTAGGTACCACATCGGGTGGACCATCGGTTGGCAGACCACGCAGCATCAGTTCAGTCGGCGCCGCGCACCCAAACGGTTCAGACCTGTCTTTCTGCACGGAATTTCTTGTCCTGCTATATATATATATATTTATATATACTATATTATATAGCTGCATAGTATACGAATATTAACGGGTATTACGAGGAGTATCTCACGTTTTACGACCAATATACATATATCACATACACGCTGCTATAACAGTAAGAGTTTCGAGAGGCCCCGCGCGAGACTATTTGCATCTTTCATATCGGCACGTTATTGTGATCCACGCGTGATTACGACACATACAACAGTGATCAAATATATAGCTCTCCCTCTATATATATATATACACATATTATATCGTCCGTCAATTTTATCACTCGTCGAATACTTCGTACTGTTTTTTTACACCCTGACAAGAGGAAACTTCGACTAAATCTATACGTCTTCGAGAACACCCCGAGTTCCTGTTCAAATCGACCGAAGTTTACCCTTCGTCTTTTATTTGCCGGTAAGTGCAGCTAATATTAACAATTTATACAATCATTGGTCTGATTTCAAATCATCCAATTACTCCAATCGTTGTCTATCGATATTTTTTCATATCATTGTTTTCGACCAAGTACTGATATTAACCAATACTGTCGAATACGGTGAAATGTCGTACGATGCATGTTGTAGGTATAACAGTTCGAGAACGTAAGCGTGCGTTCAGTTCGCTCGGAGACCGATCGCGCGGGCTGACTAAGCAACGCTTCTACTACTGCGAATCTTCTTATTTCTGCCGTACGGTTACTTCCGCGACTACTTCGACTGGCTTTCCCTTACTCTATTGATATTTCGGCCGATATTTGTAGAATTAATCGAAAGCCAGTTATTGTAGACACGATTAGAAGAAAGTGAATCGAATAGACTTCCAATGGAAACAACTTCCATTCGTTTCCGTAATGCGCGTCCTCATCACCCTGTCTGGTACATGATCGAGTACCACGGTTCGTAGGGATGTTTGCGTCTCGATGTGGATAGCTGCTAGTGCGGACATTTGAATCGGGTAGTTTATCGCGGAGAACCGAGACCCTGAAATCGGTTTCATTGCGGTTCAAACTGAACTAATATCGGTTAGCATCGCCTCCATTTTTCTTTCGATATCAAATGGTAGGTCTCTCCATTGAGACAGCAGCTACTGGTCTCATGGTGTTACGATGATTGCACGTGGGCCTCGAGGAGGGTGTGGTTCCAGGGTCTAAAGAGCTACTGGTTAAAAACCGGTAGCCAGCCGCCAAAGTCCTGGGCGAAGGGCGGTGCACGGTAGCCGAACGCCGTGCTTTGGTTGGCTCTCCTCTCCTGCGCTCTCTTCACCGTTCTCCTCGCTCTCCGCGTTCCCTAACCGGCTCCTTTGATGCTGTCTCAAACTTCACCTGCTCTCACCGATGAACCAGTGCGCGTTGACGTAGCCGTTTATCTCAACCCCTCGCCCGTATCCGGGACGGAGTTGCGGATTTCATCTGCATATAGGAACCTCGTAGAGATAAATGTACCGAATTTTAAAGAAAAAATCGATAAATTGGGGGATAAAATCGAACCGAATCGTTTCTGGTATCGAATAGAGTACAATTTTCATTCCGGAGTAGTACTCCGCCGAAGAAGAGTCTCCTTTTCATTTCGACGTTGTATACAAACGTTGGTATGTTACATATAATACGAACCGCTTTTGTGCGGGTGGGAGATAGATCGGCGGTTTTTAGAGTGGGGATTTTCCGTGTCGACGAGAGGGAGGAAGAGGATGCGAGGGGTATACGGAGGAGGTAAAACCTCATGGTGGGGATCATCGTTGAGTAAAAAGAGGAGAGAAAGAGGAGTAGGAGAAAAAGAGTCGAACGTTCGGCCGCGGCACGTAACACGGTAGCCCAATTAGAGTTCACCGCCTTCAGCCACCTTTGAAACCGTCTTTAACCAGCGGGGATACGCCCAGGCTAACTCGCGTGTAATACCGTCTCTCTCGCACCTTTTCGGACACGAGCCACATCATTATTCGATTTTACACCCACTCGATACGCGTGAGATTATTGTATCGTATCGTATCGTATAGTATATAGGATCGGTGAACGAGAACTATACGATCTATGACACATGGAAACGCGTATCGATCCGAAGAGCTCTCTAAGCTATTTCCAAAATTCAATCACCCACACACTGCTTTGTATGTGTATACAAATTACACACGTACACATGGCATGTGTGTGTACATTGTTTACTGGTATTACGTGACCAGAAGATCTCCAATGCTTGTTCACAGGTAGGCGATATAGGAGGAAAAAGAAAGGGACAGAAGTATAGATAAAGCTCGAGATAAAGAGAAAGAGAAAAATAAGATCCGGAGGAGCGGAGACTCCGCACGACGTCGTCACCGGGGCGCAGTGATCTCACTCGCAGGGGCGACAGGAGGAGACACGAGAGGAGACAAGGACGACGACGACGGTCCAAAGAGGGAACCAAGAGCGGGGCAGTCCTCTGGACACACGTACACGCTCGCGTAGCTCGCACGTACGCATCGTATACGCGCGCACACTGTGTACACTGAGTCAGAGAAGTGGGGAGAGGCGATACTCGTTCGGCGATAGAGATAGAGTGGTAGCCACGATCGAGCCAGCGGTGGGAATTTATAAGGATGTTCGCGATAATGCCCATGGAAACGGAGGGGCACGGCAGGGAATTCGCGCGGCGACAGAAGATGCGCGCCAAGTGCAGCGTCGAGTTCGTGTGCAAGTACTGCCAGCGTCGCTTCACCAAACCCTACAACCTCATGATACACGAACGCAGTCACAAGGACGACGTTACCTTCACCTGCGAGGTTTGCGGCAAGTCCTTCAAACGGCAGGACAACCTTAAGCAGCACAGGTAAACTACATAACTAATATATACGATCAATTTACAATTCGGTTTCGCTCGTGGTGGTTTTTTTTTTATTTTTTATTTACTTTTTCCCTTTTCCTTTTATCTTCGACGATTTTTTTTACCCAAGATTTTTACCTGATTACCGTTACGATTTTCACACTAATTCTGATAGATCCGGTTTCGAATAGTATGTGGGATAAATTTTTCAAATTTCGTGAACAAATCGCTTCAAATCGGTGCCTGGATGTAGAATTTTTTCTTTACCTCCGGGAGGTAGATCTTTGAATAATCGTTGAACAATTAGATACTCGAGATGTTTGCTCGGTCAGAAATGAAAATGAAAATCAAATGTGTGCGATAGAATCATATACGAGCATCGATATTCTGTAAGAAAAACTTTAGAAAACTGAATTAACGTCGGGTTGTGAAGTGACAGTCGGGAACTGACCAGACGAGTGGAAAGTGACAAAGTGACAAATAAGCGATTAGCAGTGAACTGCTTTGTCAGTTTTCTCTTTCATTTGGTCACTAAACGTGGCGTTATTTGAAGTTCGAATATTTTTTTACCGTACTTTGGTAAAAAAAGAAAAGTAAAAATTAATCAAACTTCGGATTACGCCGTTTTGACGTGACATTATTTTTGAAACAATTGCATCTGCACGATATATTATATTCTTGAACGATTATCTATTTAATGAAAAATATAAAAACATAAATGAACAAAAAATAATAAAAATAACGAATTTTCTGGAATGATTGGCATGAAAAACTTAACACAGTATTTATAAGATCGAGCGATAATAATTACGACGGACTAAACTTGTTCTAATTGATTTAGAAGTCAGTATGAACGCGGAACGGGAATATTTTATCTTAAAATTATTTCCTATTACATACAATTTTCAATATTATCGGTAATGGATAGTGATCAGTGCTGAATATGAAAATAGTTACCTATAATTATCTGATACGGAATGACAACTCAACCTTTCTCTTTCATCGTTATTCGAGTCAAGCTTTGTCAAGATTTTATTGTATAGTAAGTCGATTTGTCCATATAGCAAACCCGCGAGCGTCTCTGTACAGCGGTGTATTCCAAAAGTGAAAGAAATATCTAAGGGTACGGAAATGATCTCTTGATATAAATAATTATCGAACTAATATCACGAGGCAAAGTTGTTGCTCGAAATAATTGAAATTCAAATCACGGTCACTAAGCATATAGTTTTAATATGTAGATATCGTTGATTCGTTGATATTACATAAGCGAGCTCAAAGCTGCAGCATACCTAATGATATAATAAAGAATAATTACAGAGATGCTAAACGTTCCGATCAATTTACGAATGCAAATTTATTAAATTGCAATTAAATATTGCAGTCCGCCGCGCAAGTACGCGTTACTGAAAACTGGTTCTTATATATATATTATTGATATTTTTCTTTAAGCATATTAAGCATGCCTGTATACAGCACTTTGAATCACATAACCCGTAAATCAGGAGAAATAACCAGGGTGTTGCATCACTGAAATATAATATAGCGCCAGCATTGGCAATAAAATAAATCTTCGATGGTGGATGCTAATGGATAACGGATACCTACAAACCTACATAGCCCAGCTATACTTGTAGCTATATCATAGCCGCTATACCTTCAGTGTAACGGAGGTGGTCTTGTTCTCTTCTGTTGTAGATGTGGGTGGCGGTGAGCGGGAGCTCTGAGTCTCCTGCCTTCACAAAAAAAAAAAAAAAAAACACAAAAAACAAAAAAAAAACGAACTTTTTCCAACTCCAACTCCAACTCCAAATCCTTTCTACTTCCCTCAATATCTCTTCCTCCCTATTATTCTAACAACTATTATCTCAGACTATGTATTTCCCATTTATCTTCAATGATTATTCTCACACTGGTTCACGCTGCTTATAGCTACTGCTACCAGTCTTAAATAATCCTTGATCCTAATACACAGCAGCGTGAACCGGGCCCTACACCTTTCCGCGCCTGCACCTGCATCCATAAGACACAGCTACCAATGGCATGCCCATATCTTTGGTATTACTAACCCTCTTACGCTCCTTTTCGCAACGACAAACCCTCCTCATAGTCCGATATCTGCCATATCTGTTCCAGGAGCATTCACTCCGTCCCTCACAAGGGTTCAAACGGCTACTCAAATGGCTATTCGAATGGCTACTCTAGGTATTAGAAGCCACCCTCCATCCCTAGCGTTCCTAACGCATACTAGACCTTTAACGCGCCTTACCCTTGCCTTCCTTTCGTTTCCTCATCCCTTACCCTTTACCTTGACCGCATCTATGTCCGTCACTTCCTTCTCGCCAATAGCGCAGATGCGTTTTTTGCAAGACAAACACACTTCCTTTCCTCGTCAACTGGCCTAGTAACCACAAACGACTCCTCGATCGTTCCCTTCGTGGATGTCCTCGAGGATCACATCCGGAGAACGAGCCATAATGAGAAGACGAAGAAGAAGGTCACAAAGCCCGCTGTCGAGTTACTCGAGGATATTAAGAAGAGGAGACGGTCTCGTGTTTGAGGAAATGTTACGGAAGACCAGAGGCACTTTGAATTCTGGCTCATAATACTATGCGAGAAGACCGTGGTGTAACCAGTTCGTTCGCGGCGTTGAAAGAGCCAAAGTATTTCAAAGTACGGCTTCTGTGGGCCACGCCCAGGCCTGGGGCGACATTGGGAACCAAACCGTCTGTCGACGGCTACTATATACCGCCGTTCTAAAGCCCGAAATCAGTCTCGAACGCCTCGAGCTAAGCACGCGGCTTGTGCGGAAACACCTGTAGTAGCTGGCGACGTTCTTCACCAAAAAGGAAGAGAGGATGGATCCGTGAAGGGATGGGTCGTCGCCTATGTAGATCACTTTAATCGCAAGTGGAAAACGACGACTGGTACCATGAAGAGGGTCATGACGAGGGTGTAGATCAGTTTTTTTTTTTTTTTTTGCGAATCATAGAGCATAGCTACAGCGTCTCGATTAATTTGAGACTAGCTTTTAAGCAAGCTTTTTACGCGTGGTTATATTTTTATCCAAGGGAATTCGATAATATATATATATACATACAAATAAACAGTACCTACGTATACGTATATATGGATATGTTGTAACATTGACATAATTTTGTGTTTTTTCGAAATTTTCAAAAAAATCTTAATCGGGTATTTTCGTAATATGTGCAGGTTGATTATATAAGAAATTCTTCTTCAATTTCCTTCCCAAAATAGAAAAAAAAAAAAAACAACAACAAAAAATAAATGGAAAAAAAAAAAATGAGACTGCAGGTGCGCTTTGTAAATAGCTTTATATAATACTGTGTTTTTAATATTATTATTATAAATAATATGATGATATCTTGAGTATATTATTTTATAAATATTATTGAATAGATTTTAGTCATTATAGATCGATAGGCCCTGATATATAGTGTACCCTGTTGTACCTAGTACTAGGAGTGATATAATAATTATTATTATTATTATTATTTTTTTTTTTGTTTGTTTGTTTGTCTATTATACGGCTAATGCAAGCTTTACCGCAAGACCCGGTATTAAACACGGGGTAAAATATCTCGCGTTTCTCTTATGGGATATCGCAATGTACTGTGGGGAAACCCACCACCGGTCTACCAATAAATTCGCCAACTTGTCAAACATCTTGCTTCTTTATTTCCAATTCCCTCGTTTCGACAATCTCCCTCTAAGATCTTCACCTCTTGCCTGCCTATGTGGGTAAGTGTATATGCGCCTGTGTATGGGTTTGAATGTTTTTTACTACCACCAAATCTGTAGTCTTATTTTTAACAAATAGTAAAAACAGTATGCATCACAGATAAGCTCGAGGCTCTTGATATTTTACGAAAATAGATTCTGCTGCACTGTACTTTAAATTCACGATATTATTTCTTACTTTTTCTTTCAAATTTCTTCAAATCATTCACACTTGTCAAAGAAATATAATAAAAAATGATGAAAAAGAAAAAGAAAAAAAATAAAGAGATAGGTGAAACTTTTGCAACACCAAATTACTATTTTCTCATCACACAGGGAATCAAGATTATTGTGAACTTTATTCGCCCTGTAATGTTATACTTGGGCGATAATTCAGCTTCGTATAAGATGATCCAATAATTGCATTTAAAAGGTCAGTCTGGTTGTGGCAGTACCTACGTAAGTGGCGAGAGTTGATGAACGACCGAGATGTTAGTACTAGTGTTAAACAAGTTGACTATTATGCAATATTAATGTCGCCGTTTCGTTCGACGTAAACGCGTACCACACCACACCATACCGTACCTTCTCGGCATCCGAAGAATTGCTTGATCTTCGTCACAGCATCCCACTTACAAAGGTAGGTGGTAGGTACGTACCTACCCGTATAACACACACACACACACACACACGCATATATACACACGTATAAAGCCGAGTGGGAATGCAAATGCAAATACTAAGTGGTACATGCTGTCTTACAACTTGAGACAAGCTTGACTTACATTAGGAGCATAAAGCTTTGGGGATAGAGTGTGAATTGGAGTATAAGAAGGTGTATAATACATATATCTGCATGTTAGGTACAGGAGAGGATATGCATTTATGAATAATTTTCATTTCCATCAAGTTAATTTCGTACTTTCGCGTATGTATAGCTGCTTTTACCATCTGTTATGATATCCTTTAATAACCAGAGTCGTTTACATGGGTTACCTTCTTTACGAATGTAATATAATTTCGGTTGAATATAAGGGTCAAGGTTGGGGAAATAAACGTCGGCAAACTTTCGCGCTTTCGTATATTTATCCGATATTATACCTGGAGGAAGTCTTCTTCTTATTTTCTTTACCAATGAAACGACTTGTTCAGGTAGTCAGCCCACTCGGAACATATAAATGTATCGAAGTATTTATAGACCGTTGTATTCACCATATGTAGGTATATAAATATAATTATTTATCCGACGACAGTACCTATAGAATACTACTATATACACAAAAATCTGACATCTTCGTTCCTTAATCTTTTACAGACTGTCACTATAATTCAAAATCTGAATAGCACAGTGGCTTAATAATAAGTCCATTTAATTATCCCAAAATGCCGCGCATATATGTCATAAGCGAATATAAATCCGAGATTTGATACCCACTCAAAATATCTACAAACTGTGATGCAGTATTCTGTTAATAAAACACAGAACTACATATTTGAAAGTAAAAGCCACCAGCACATATAGAAACGGACAAAAGTGTGACGTACAATTTAGACGCGTGCGTATATCCACGCATGTGTGTATACCCAGCATTCTACACTATAATTCTAGCAGCATCAGTGCGTCCGTCTAAGAAGAAGCTGCTCTCACCTCCTGGGGCAAATGTCGTGAGTGGGCTGCCACTGATCGTGAACGCTATGCGGTATAGTACGGGCAAAGTTGAGCCACAAACTATGAGCTCGAAGTAACAAGCTGTAAGACCTGTGGTCGACAGTTAGGTTGTAAAGTTTTTCTTCTTTTTTCATTTTACTTTCACATATATGTGTGCGAATCGCGAGTATCAGATTGCGGAATAGTAATTGAAAAAGTTTCTATAGATATTTATCTCCGCTGATATCAGGGACTATGGTATAAGGATCAGTTTTTTACATCGAGCAAAAATTAGCCAATTTAAAATTTTAAGATATTTCTTTTAATACGAGGGACAGAAAAAGGCAGACAATATTCCGGGTTCACCTTGTGAGAAAATAATTTCAATCTTATTGGTCCAGAGTTGATTTTAGTAAAGTAAATCATACCGACAATATAATACACTAAAGTATGTTCATTCGAGTAAAAATCTACGACCTTCTCCGCAATATCAAATTGCATTACACGGTTTACACAGCCAAATATCTAAAGTCTGTCGTAAGCTTGTAGCTGGCTGGTCACGTTATAATGTCTATCGGCGATATCCACGTATCACATTATATACGTCGATTGGCTTTCTATAAAATTCTAACTATGGTTGAGATGACGCGATGTAGACGGTAGCGAATCCCGAGGCAAACGTTGACTGATACATCGGCTTCCCATGGGCTTCTATATCTCCATATATACATTAACCCAACGGACTCTCTCCTCCGCGGGCAGATACTAAACTACAAGTCGATACGATATACGTGGGTGCGATCGCTCCGGGGTTAAAGGTCATTGGAAAAGTAGCGTCAATTGCTGGTAATGATACTAAGAACTATGGTGAATTATACTGCAAGGCTTTCACATCGTATAGAGAAAATCTAAAGTCGTGGAAATGGCCTCTGTTCGCATACGCTATTGGCTATAATGATAAATATAGTATAATTCAGTTTATACTGTATGGCACATTCGAGATATAAATTCGAATCGGTATACGGCTAACGCGTTCTGTAAAAATAAATCGAATCTGACAGATCTCGAGGCAATAAAGTTACGCAATTATAAGGTAGGTATAAGACTACGTCTTTGATGTGTGTCTTTCTTTTTCTTTTTTTTTCTCTTTCCGTTGATTCGTTTTTTATCAAATCGCTACTCGCTCGTAGAAGCTCACCGCGTGCTGCTTCAGGTATATAGACAAGTATATATAATTTTATTCAAAGAACTACCAAGCGCGGTTCGTTAAAGGTTACTACCGTACCATCATCGCGTCAAGTTCTGTGTACCATATTGCGGGGGAATCCCCTACGGCCACCACGCCGTGTTTTGCTCAACTGGACTGGTCTCACCCACAATTCAACTGGATGAAGCAACCGTATAACTAAAAACAGACGCCTACTACCATCCGTATATGTATATATATGTATACTAAATACGCATTATCATACATATTATACCTATACGAAGCCGAGGACCAGATATAGGCCTCCTCGACGTGGTGAGCTAAAAGATCTAGACTCAGGCAAGGTATAGGCTGAACGCTCTAGGAAGGTGCCTTTCACCTAATTGTTGGCACAATATGTGAAGATCGAGTCCTCCTGGTTCCCATAAACTTCTGTAGGACCCGGGGCTCATCTTGGATAAGCTTCGCACCGGTTCTTGGCAAATTTTTTGACGATTACTCTTCTTCTGTCCCTCGGCGGTAGTCGAATCTGAAAGCCTACGGCGGTTCATGGGGCGTCCTATTCTCAGGTGTCAAATTTCATGGGCTAGGATGTAGACGTCGCGTGATTCTTTCACAATTTCTATTATTAAATAGTTATACAGGTAGTACGAAAGTTTTTCGAACGGTAAATTTCTACCGCAATATAAACCTTCGGTCACAGCTTGTACCTTAAGAGGGTCTTCGCAGCGATTTCCTAGCCGATCTATAAATTAAGAACTAAGATGCCAGCTCTGACTCTACCTCCGCCTTCACGAAACGATAATATGTGACTCACCTCCGCGTTATAGCTACAGTGGCTTAACTCCTTCCAATAGTAATTATTTAACTGACTTGAGGTCATCGCCGTTGACATTTAACGCTGATCGGTGATCCGAGGACGGCAGCCCTCGCTCGAACGTTCGAAGACTGCTCGGCCCTGGCCCAGCTTCACCTTAGCTTATGTTAGATTTGCGTTAAGACAGAGGTGATATTACGCAAATGTCTTGTTTGTGATATTGGACTTGGGCAGAAAAAAAATGCATACTTTGATGCTAATAGAAGATATGATATATGTGTACGATTGTTTCGAGCTACTATAACGTTGCCGAGCTAGTTAATTAATCTTGTAATTAGCGGACAAGATTTCAATCACGATAACCGTGTCAACTCGTATAATTATATCGCAACGTCGTACAGGGACGTCTTAATCTCCCGGAAGCTTGATGTACTACCAACCGTATATAGAAACGTTTACAAATTAGTTGAATATGCCGTAGAATTCAACGTGGAAGTATACTCTTTTGGATACTATATGCATATCAGAGATTGCGTGTTCGCGTGCCCGTAATTCTCAGGCTTAATCGCATCTCACCGTGAAATATTATTATTTCGGGAGCTCGACCAAGATGCTTCCTACTCGGTCTATTTAGGACGCTGCGGGCTCGTCATCGCATGCTACAAATTGTACGCGGAAGCCCCTCCGCTCCACGGGGCACTGGCCTCCGCTCCCCATGAGCCTAATCTCGGGATTTGCGATGATCGAGATCATCTTTAACGTCACTCCTTTAAGGGGGTATATGCACCATGAAATATGGTGTTTTTCAACGACTGAAAATTTGCCCAAATTAAATTCTGCGACATCCTAGTTTCACGACAGAACTTCGATAATCTTCTTAAACAGAAATTAACATCAGAGTTAGGATTTGCAAGCCATCCCGGTTCGTAGTCAGATATTACCTGCAAATTAGAACCACTTGTCGTTCAAACTTTGATCGTCCTTCGAAGGATTACTAGTGAGCTTCCGTATGAAATAGACTTAGCCATAGGAAGGACTGGGGATAATAAGGAATCATAAATACAAAAACGGCTCATGGATCTATAAAACCAATAGTGCATACATTTCCCTTCATGATTGTTGAGAAACGCGTTGTTGCGTTTGACACGAGTCGTGGCTTATTTGACTCCTGCTGATTGGAATGGGGTGGATTTTGATTGGCATTAAAGAAAGAGAGAGAGAGAGAGAGAGAGAGAGAGAGAGCGAACGAGATGTTGGATCCGTAGAAAGGTGATCGTTCGGATAGTATTCGACGAAATGTCACAGGCAACAGTGTTGGGTTATCGTTTCGAACATACAGCTCACCGCGTGGACTTTGGGGCTCAGCTATATTATCGAAACTAACGATCTGGGCCCCGTCATTCGGGAATGTTATGGGAGTGTTCGTCCTGCGAGTGGTCCTCACCAAGGTGTCAAGGGGCGTCACCAGCCAGGTGTCACTGGGTGTCGCTGAGTGTCACAGCACGCGTCACAGTCGGCCAAAGACATGCGGAGATATCATCGCCAAGTATACCTTCAACCCTGTGTCTGGGTTCTTCATAGAACTGGTGATTGGTCATGATTGGTTATGATTGGTGATGATTACTAGAGAATTATATCCGTCTTAGTACTCCCAGGACACACATATTGGAGACGTATATATGCAACGTGGGATGTGCGAATTTGGAAAGGGTAACAGCAAAGGGTGACGTAAGAACGATAGGTTGAAAAATTTTATGGTACAGAACGGAATACGTATAAAATTAGAAATTGCGAATGACATTAGCTGTAAGTTTCTTACAGTGATCCTGTATGCAGCGAGATCGTCGAAGAGAACGCGTCAAGATCGTGAAATGTTGCAGCGTCTTATGCTAGTCACCGCGTGGTAATCGCTGTGTCATGAAAAACATGTTTATGATTATTAGGCTTCGAAGAAGGTGAGGTGGAGGAGGTGAAAATCGACAAAATATTCAAAACGAAGAAGAGAACCTTCGCGAGCTGATCGTATAGTGATATATCGGACGCAATTGGACTCTTTCAGACATACGAATAAGATGCACAAAGTGAACGACTAGACATTTAGTACGGCCTAAGTTGAGTTCAATCATTCCAGATACAATCTTCTGATGTTATCAGAGGTAATCTAACGCAACGAGGGGATGCTTAATACGTGATAGAAAGTCGAATGAGGTGGAATTGAAACTGCATAATAAGATGCAAGACCAACTCCCCCTTTCTCTACCCGTTAACGATCAATGAATTTTCATTTTATGTCGTACGAAGATGCAGTTCAGCCTCCGGGTCTATCTTTAAAAAATGTATGACTCAGCTAGGTATAATTTGTGCCACGAGGCCCATCGGGGCTAAAAAGCCCCACGGGGGTACTCGGCACCAAGTCCCATTATCCCATGCTAATTTCTGGCCACGGCTGTCACTGCAGCTCCAAGTCCTGTTGCGCGGTCGCGGTAACACCGGTCTCGCGGCGCGGGTACTGACAACTAACACCTATCCTCCGTCGTGATCTTCCGCGCGTTGCCCGGTCCCAAAGTCCTCTTCTTCGTCTTCTTCTTCCTCTCCGTCTTCGTCTTCGTCTTGGTTGAAGCACCCGCAGGAGTGTCCCTGGTCGCTGGCTTACCAACGAAATCAACGTGTCATGCTCCCTTCATTTTCTCTCGACGTAAAACAGCCATTTGTTATGTCGCGTCGTGCAGCGGGCATCGCGGGGTGTCCAAGACCCAACCTATTCAAATGGCGCACCGATTGCCAATTCATGATTCATCGCGGACGAATACCACTCGAAAGACAACCGCAAGTCGACGGGGGCTCCGATCATCTGACTTCCAAAGGTTTCTTTCCTAGCCTAGATCGTGTGATCGGTTACAGACTTCGACCGAGTTGATCTTCTGCAGTAATTCTACAGATAGTATATTCAACACAATTTTAATGTTTTGGAATTTCACCTTGAAATCTAGCTGCAGAAATTTCTACTTCACGACAGCTCTTTCTCGCAACGTTGTATTGGTCTCGCAGGAATGATTAAATTTACGGGCTACCTATAGGTACCCACCGATCAGTTACACCGAAAAGTGCTTCGGTAAGGTTTTGCGGTCAGAGAATATCATGTTTCTCGGTGATAATATTTACGCGATATTCTCCGTGCACAACGGGGTTAAGCCAACTTTTACACTGTTATTCCCGTTTGTTGACGAGGGGAAGATCGGCTCCCGAGTGAGTCAACCGATTATAAAAATAAAAAATAAATAAATAAACAAATAAAAAAAAAAAAACCATTCTCTTTTGACGTAAGCTTGTTAAGTTACACCGTGGCCTTAAGTATCATATAATATATATAATATATCTGGTGGACAGGAAACCTTCCATTAGGAATACATTACGCACGACACAGCTGGAGACAACCGATCAACTCCACGAGGGTTGCTTTAATCTCAGTCTTATTAAACTTGAGCTATAAATATGCAGGAAGTAATTAGTTTGAATCAGATTTTAACGCCTTTACCTGTGTTAAAATTCTGTGGGTTTCTTTATAAAACGATCACTCGGCTTAAGCTTGTAGCGAAATCCAAGGCGATGAAGAGACCGGACGATGTGTACCAAATACCAATATAACGTTTGCTACAAGATTTGACGACTTCTCTCAAAGAGATCGTTGTGTCCAGGTCTCAGCAAGGCTCCATAAGGCTCGGGGTAACCTCCGAAAGAAGTTCGGTCGGTCTCTGCAGTCGTTGGGACGCTCGTTATAGCGCGGCGCTGCCTCGTAAATAACTCCCTTATTTTCTTTTCATTCCCTTCATTTTTGTTTATTTTCTCTCGCTTTTTCTTCTTCTTCTTCTTCTTCTTCTTCTTCTTCTTCTCAGCATTTCGCGAACGCCTCGCGACGCGAGAGACAGAAACTGTCATATACTCTTGTTTACGCGGGGCAAGGCTCATTTGTGAGGAATTATGTATTTCTAAGGACACTAAAACCGCTATAAAGAAAGACGAAGAGATATTGAGATGTAAATAGAACAAGAGCAGCTAATTATAACTCGGCACGCACTGTTAGATTCCATTATTCTAACAGTTGATCTTCCCATCACTTTGTGCGGGCCCGGTAATTCCGCAAGTGAACATCGGACGATGTATCACCGGTTTTGAATCACGGAATTCAAAATAACCGCAAGATTTGTTCGCGGTTTGCTCATCCGCAGGAGGCATGACCCCGGACATCCTGTTGGGGAATATTCGTCCCGGACGTTTAGCGCGCGTCGTTCTTTCTTGTAATATACTTTCCAAGTCGCAACTCACAGCTCGTTGGGTTGGGACTCGCAAGGAATGATATTCCATTCACAGATCAACTGATCACACTTATAAGGACAGACCGTTTATTGTTGTTTAAGATTTCTAAGGATTTACTTGCAACAAGGAAACGACCGTCGCCAAATGCCTCGTCATTTTCATACGCGATTGTATAATAATTGCTCCGTGCAGAATTACCGTTATTGTTTCACATCCATAACTCAAAGGTCCGAGATTAAATTGCATCTGAAATCAACCGTGGGAATCGAGTCTTTTTATGCCAGAAGAATTATACGTAATAAGCTGATTTTTTGTAGCATAATATTCGCTTCCAATTACGCGAATCTGTTTCTTCGATCTTCACAGCTCCAAGATAGTCGATCTGTGTTTATCCTCCACACAGCTAATTTGAAAGCTACTGCGGAATTGGCCGCCCATACGATGAAGATACCAAAGAATACCAGATCGAATCGGATCGGATCGGCTCTATTTTGTTAACCAAAGTGGATTTAAATATGCAGGTCGTGTGTTCACCGAGGGAACGTACCGATCAAAATTTATGTGGCACCGGCAGCCAAGGGTGGAGTGCATTTAAATCCGATACGCGGTAGGCACGCGTAATTCGTGACTATTCAGTGCGATGCAGGATTCTATAAAATGACCGTCGGAGCTATAATCCTTGAAGAAAATTGTTAAATGATTTAAAAAAAAAAGGAAAAAAAGTGAAACTGCATCAGGGAATCGCGCTTTCATTGTAGCCATAACGGAGCTGAAGCGTGGTCAGTATGTCACCGCAGGCTTCGCGCGAGAACGTAGAAAATGCAGGTCGTATTTCAATCAGTTTATCTGCTCGTCGACGCGTGTGGTCGACGAGCAGCTCTCTTGTCTCTTCCTACACTTGGTCGCGCGAGCGAGTAGTCACCAGAGTTATAAAACGACTCGCGTGAGGTTACGGCTATTGCCGGGTCCTCAGTTCTTGCTATTATCATTGTTCCTTTATCGTTATTATCATTTTTACCATTCTCGAGTCTTATGGAGAAAGATAGGAGCCCGGTACGATGATCGTCCTTCGATTGCGTGGGTTTAGTTTACACGAAAGTTTACGAGACAATCAAGTTCAAAGCCTCTTATTTCCTCAATAGAAAATCAAATCCCAACCAATCCACGCTGCTGATGGTGCCTTAACTGTGCAGATAAGTCAATTGCCGTTGACAATAAGCTATGAATATTAAAATATTCTAGGTACGTAGGTGCCATGGGGTCTGCAGGCGACTCGTAGCGCACCTCTAACAGTAAATCGTTTAATGAATTTACAGTGGGTTCCTATTCGTAGAGGTATAACCACTCCTGAACTCTTTATATGGGTTCAGAGGCAGATGACTACTTGCGTTGTGTATCTCTCAGTTATAGTAAATCTGTTATATAGAAGCGACAAGGTTGAATGAAGTCGACGACACATATAGATATCAGATCTATCGTATAGATATATTTATATATATATATATATATATACGTATGTATATACATAGGCATATAATGTATATGCATATCGTGTCGAAAGTTAAGGTATATCTTTGGTTAATCTTGAATTTGTGACTTAAAGTCGAAACGATTTGACCAGACTGGTCAAGACATGTATTTCGTATCCAACGGATCCTTTCTTCGAACTTACATCAGAATCTATTAATATCTATAGCCTATAATATCGATCCGAGACACCGGTCGGTTTGTGACTAATCGTTTGAATATTCACAACTTTGTTCATGCTTTATTCATTCGGGAGGCGAAACCTCGGCATAACGTTTTATCAAAGGTGTTTGTCCGTCTGTAGAAGGCCCGTTCATTTCATTGCTTATACGTGCACCCGGGGAGGCGCAGCATCTGCCCCCAAGACTTCCACCGTCGAGCAAGATCAATCGGTTTTTGGTTAATTCAAGCCTTTCGATATATTCCACGCAGAAGGACATACTAATAAACTTTTAACAGCGCATAAATTATCACGTGAATATATTACCGCAAGTTGTAACCGGAAATAATCATCTATCATAGGTAGGTATATATTTTATCCTGAACTCGGATTAAATTGATAGTCTTGTACGAGAGATACTTGATCACTGTAAAAAAGTATAATTTCAATGTGGCAAAAAGAAGTGAAAGAAGCGAAAAAATAAAAAAATAAAAAATTACCAAAAGTCGGCAAATCGTGGGCATCGCGTGGGCATATGAAATAAGAAAAACAACAGTGATCGGTGAAATCAGTCAAAGTTCGAGATAAAAACAGTACTACGTTAAGTCGCAGAGGGACAGACAAGCGCAGCGGCGTCAGCGGTCCATAATTTACCGGTCAGAACGCTGGCTTGCCCGTTTGCGCCTAATTTATGTGTTTTTAAAGACGCGTTTCGCTCATGGCTTCTACGGGATTCAATTTTCGAAGGATATGGACGCAAGCTGTACGAAGACCACCGCGAGTCGACATATCCGAGTTACAATGCGCCCTCGATATAGTAACGTGTATTAAAATATCGAAAATATTCATCAACGCGTTACAGGCACGTTATATAGCCACGAAGCTGGTTTCGTTGAGACCACTGCCATGGCTAGCAAGGAAATAAATAAAACCAGAGACACGAATTATCATATAGTAATACATATAACGGTTGTATGCGCACTCCTCTTTCAGACCGCGAGCGCACCTGGGATCGCGGTCGAAAAAAATAAAAAAAAATAAAAAAATAAATGAACAAGGATTCAATGCGGAAGAATTAATTCGCCTGTAGTTCAAGTTGAGAAAATTTTTATTTTCATTTTATTTTTTATTTTTATTCTCGTCTCTGTGTTATTGTCATTTGGCAAAAGTTTTATCTTATTATTTATATTGAGATGCCGATCGATACCGAACAAAATTTTATTGAATAAAAATGGCGCAGACCAGACGCCGACGAGAAACGTGTCGGAGGATCAGACAACGGTCGACGTCTGTTCTGTTGTAAAGAGAGACTGTCAAAAATTGAGTTAAATGACGCGGTGTCGATCGGCTTTTAATTTTTGACGTACCCCGCTGCAGCTCTCTTGACGAGAAATAAAGAAGAAGTTATATTATAGGATAGAAGATTGCGGAGAAATCGCGCCCGAAATAACATCCAATTTGCCACTAATCCACCCCGCGCCTGTTAAGAGTTCATTTTAAGTAATATTTCGGTAATGTTCCAACGTGCCTTGGAGGACTCTCTGGTATAATCCTATTTAGTAATTAAGGGCTACAAAACAGTGGGCTCTATGCTGGCGGCGGTGCCACCAAGAATTTCCTATGGGCCAAACCTCCTGGAGACTATATAACCCAACCGCTCTAGCGCGTCTTCTTCATACGGCGGGGTGGTTGTAACCGAGCTTAAGCGGTATTTAATAACATAACAATTATATGGTAGGCATTCGCTCCTACGACCCGCCGAGGACCATGCCAACCAACTCCGGTGGGACCCGTAATCGGGAAAACTCCCACAAAAACTGGGCCGCGGGGCCCAATTTTCGGAATCACAGGCCTTTGACGCGTATAATTGACGCCGGGCCAATCCTCTCGCCATAAACGGTCCTCCACCAGCGCGAGACTCTAGATTCACTCGAACTTCCAGTTTAACAGTTTACAACACGTTGCAATATAACTTCTAACAACCGAGGCAAACTTTGGGTTAGCGCTAGCCAATTAAAAGTGGGAAGGTCCAATTACCGCGCTGGCTTTGGGTCTTGGTACTCTAAGGCTTGTCCAGAAATTACGACTCCCACGGATCTTTTAGCCGTTTTTTTCGTTTTTTTTCTCTTTTTCTTCAAACCAACGTCCCTTCTTTATTGAGAATTAGCTCTCTTTCGAGTCACCTTTTTTTATTTATATTTTTACAGCATACTCAAAGAACGTAACGCTTCCTCGAGTGCCTTTGTACCAAAATTCGAATTCTCCTCCCATCAATAGCTGACCAAGATCTCTCAAACCTATCCAATACTCTTATATCCACCCCGTCGCAAAGTGATATACGACTGCGCGTTAGCTGGACCATCTCACTGTTTACACCTTGTTTGAGAACAATTTTTCCCTTTTATTCTTCGCTTTTGGTTCTCGTTTTTATCCCTCTATCCATGTATAAAGGATCGCAGTCGTAGGACGAATGCTCATAGTTCGGGACCCAGGACCACTTGAGTATCGTATACATGAATACACATGAGATAGAAAAGACTGAAAACTTACATAAACGCGTTTTGGGACCATAGTTATGGTCATTGTTGCCGTATATACCTGCCTCTCAGGCGTGTGCTTCCGTCGGGTCGTAAAGATCAGGGCGCCGGTTATGACCGGGTCATTTTCGAAATCGGTTCTTGGCCGCAGAAGCTGGGAGTCTCTCGTAGTTTCAGATCTTGTCCAGCCCTCATCCGCAATATTCTTTGGTCCCGTGCACCTGAGTTAACCGTTCCGTGAACCTTGACGTCCTATTGTCAAAAGTCAACCGTTTAGTCTGGTCTCAATGATAGCTTGACCAGCGGCCCCAGTATTCAGGGTTTCTATGAAATATATTTTTCGATTATCTTAGGCGGTTCATTTTTGTCTGGGACACTACAGGGGCAGGGAAATTAGATCGAAGCTGAAGGATGGACGGGTGCGAGAAATATGTAAAAGAAAAAAGACTGAGACTATGAAGAAACATACAAAGATGAATTCCTTCCCCAACGGATTATTATTTCTCTCTAAATTCTTTCTTAGAATTTTCTTTTTTTCTTTCAGCCACTCCAACGCATCGGACATAACACGTCTATAAATCCTACATAATCCCTGCCGGATGGTTCATGGGATATCGTCGAATTCCAGGTTCAAAATTGCCTTCAATTTAGCAATTAAAAAGAGAAGAGGGCTAATAGGAGGGTAGCTAGACATCGGTAAGGTGAGTGACAGCTCTGAACTCTCCCACAAATCCTAAAACTCACCTCGAGTAACATTTTAAATCTTTTCTAAAGACTTACGCGGTATCCCCTGGACCTCGCGCAACGATATAGTATATTTGCCTGTAACTTACCCTCGGATGAATAGTGATAAAGAGAGAAGAAGACACATGGAAAATAGTCAATTTCGAGACTGAAAGCCAGGCGAACAGTTCGCGGGATTTAAATTCTCGTTAACGGTTGACCACGCGAACGCTCGATAGATGATCGTCTTGACAATGGGAACCACTCGAGACCGATTCCCCCAGGTATACAAATCTGTTTTCCACGTCGTATAGCGAGCGTTATGGTTGTCCTTTGGAACCGTTTGCAGTTACAATAGTAAAGTGCGTCTTTAAGGCGTGCAGATTGGTGTCTGCGGTCTTCCGTGTAACAATTGCAGGTATAGGTATAATATACCTGCGTACACGTAGGACAATACCCGAACTACGAGAGCCTACTACAGTCGCTGTGTACTATTTTTGTACTTTTTCTTTCTTTTTTATTCTTTTTATTTTCTCCTTTAAAAAGGATAAATCTTGCCGAGAAATGTCACGGTGGTCTCAGGGCGGAGACAGTCAAGGAGGCTACCGTGCGGTCGTGGCCCCAGGGGGTCCATCTTGGACCCAGAGGACACAAGGCATGCCACAAAGACTCCACCAACGGGATAAACAAAGACGCACCAAGGCCGAGAAAAGAGGACCCGTGTCAAATTTCGGAAGCCGGAGTCAACTACGTCCTACCTCCCCTGAACATTGCAAGGAACAGTTTCTGGTCAGAAATTACCGTTCTCATAGTCGTTTTATTTACGTCTAGACTTCCTTTCGTCGTTTTTTTTTTGTACTTTCCGCTTTGAGAAAGTACTCGTGGAGGTATCCCAATCTTATGGTTGGGGTGAAAAAAAGGAAGATTTCCAATGATTCCAATAAATGAATGGTAGGTACTACATTTTCTCTACGAGCATAGTGTGGACGTGAGCTGCTGACAGAAAGAGAAACTTGTATCGTGTGGCCCGTAGGACGACTTCGTGGTCTCCATAACAGGCGGCGTCTTTATGATTAGCATTGTGAGTTTCTCGATGAATGTGATTGTTGTCCCGTTCCTTATACTCGGGGCCCTGCCATGGTTGCTAGGGCCTAGTCGGATATTTCTTGCTTGGGGACTCGTGCTGAGACCACAATGCACGAAGCTATGCGAAGCACGCGTCCCTTATGTTGCTGCGTTTGTTGTGCCTGCGTGCCTATATTTATAATGCTTTATTAAGCACTAACCACTAACCACTAACCATGTCTCGAAGGGATGTTATGGTTGTGTCGTTGGTTCGCGGCACCTACCACCACCAAGTCTTTGTGACGATGCTACACCGTGCAATATTTTTGCTTGAGGCAGTACGGCGGTGGCTATGACGGGCCCCAACATCGTGGTTCATCTCTTTGCCTCGCCTCATCGTTCGCTCGATTTCGCATGCTGTGTTGCCATCTTGGATCTCCTTGGTCGTTTGGTTCCCTCGAGTGTGATTGGCACGTCTTTCGATCGGCGCGGGGTATGATATTTTTCACAAAAGAGTCGACCGAGAGAGTCTGCTAATTGAGACAAGACCTCGCTACGTGATCGATTGGATCCAAAAATATTTTACTTATCTTCAGCCGCATCTCTGCAGACCCGTCTTCGAGATCTGAACTGATGTAGCTGGAAGAATGCAGCGAAACGAGACGAAAAAATTGCTCGTCATTTCTCCTATATATCTGAAGTGAAATCGCAGGGTGACGATTGCACCTGAATTACGTGCAGTCTTCATTCACCACATAATTACACGCCAGCTTATTTCCGACGCATGGTCCTTGGCTAATCCTGCAGGGCAGGGGCTTATATACCTACTTCAGAAAAAATGAAAGGCTACATTCGACTCGGCGACACAATACTAACAATGACGGTTTCAGGGCTTGCGAGTTTACGCAAGGATTAAGGCGAATCACACCGCGGAGCCAAATGAGGAATGAAAGTACCAAGAAGCGACGAATGGCGGTTAATTGTCGCCCGCTTCAGGGCTCCGCAGCTTGAAGCTGGGGCCTCCGGGACTCGGGGTCCCCGAAGCTGGTTGCCGAGGTTTCCGAGTGGGTGGCCGCCGACTCAGATCCTAATCTCCTGGTTTACGAGGTCTTCTCTCCTTCCTTCCTCCATACTTCCAACCTCTTCCACGGGTTGTCCTGGCACCAGCCGCGACAACCCCTCTCGAGGCAGGGTTCCGTGCAATCTCTCGAGCGCTTCCCCCGTTATACGGTGCAGGAGGCTCCTACGTGCGCCGAGTGCCAAAAGAGAGTAACAAGGCGGAGGGAAAAAACAAACACAAAGAAGTGTAGCTGGGCCTTCAACGATATTTGCGCCGAAAGTGGCGTGAGCATGAGATTGACGGGCGACCACCCGGTGCACAGGGTCCGTTATCCCGGTGACACCGTCTACTGGAGTCTCCGTCCAATTCACGAATATTTGCATGCGTTTCGTAAATTTCAAGATTCTAATTTCACTGGATACAGTCTGGAATTCATTGTGTCGATGGGGCTCCGTTCATGGGGCAAGTTTTTCGTAGTGTGCCTTGCACTATGGGATACACCGACCCATCTCACCTGAACTTCTAACGTCAATCAATTTGACACGCGACCCACGAAGAGTTGAACAACGAAATGAGGAACTTAATTGATTCAATTATCTAAGGGTCGTTTCGACTCTGACTAATTACAACCAAACTTTTTCAATGCACTCTTGCATCCAGGTACGGAGATGCACATTCGATATACCCCTGAAGCCCTCCGACAAGGCAATTGTATGGGATGGTAGAAATTGACAAAATATAGCTCCTTCGGAAGGAAGTATTTTTTGAATCTTCATATATACATATACATCAAGGCAAATCTTAATCGCGTAATCACACATATTACAGCAGAAGTACAAGTCCGGGTCCGCGAGACCTCGCCCTTCCGACTTAGATATGATTCAAATAAATATACTTATCGTTGGGTGCACATGCCTCCTCGAATTGATTTGAGTATTTGCAAAGGCAATGAGAAACCTAAGATGAGATAAATGAAAGTACCCTGTTAATCTGTGCAAGGTAAAGCATAGCAGGTTTGCTCGTGTTATTCAAACACCGCGACGCCTCGCCTTATGCAGGCTATTTAATTCTTCAGTCATCTTCACACACCGGTGATAAGAACTGCGAACGAGACATCGGTGGCGGCGGCGACGGCAGCGAAGAATCGAGTATCTTCGTGACAACCGCTAGATTCACGTCCACCACGTCGGGACCACACAGCGTCGGTCGAAGAAGAGTCGGGGCTCGATATCTCGCAGCCAAGCGTGTGAGGCCCCGCCGGTTGGCCTTATGTGCGCGTATTCAGCCGTGGGGGCCCCACGAGATGTTAGTACCTTTTTACAAGGGGGGGGAAGAATCGGGGGCAAGGGGTAAACGGGGAAACGGGAAAGAGAACATGTAGCGACCACCGCGATGCCTCTGTCGATGCGTCATTAACGTTTCATTAAAATTCGGTTGATCGGTTCGAAAATTTGACGAACTGGTCCAGCTGGAAACTGGGAGGGGGTGGGTGACACTTGGTGGGAATTCCTCTCCCGTTCTCCCTGCGGGTCAGATGATCGCGGGAATAAGTGCGAGGGAGATGGATACGGGTGAGGATTACAGGTTTGCGGAGAGACCGGGATGGGATTCTTTTGCCTCTGCGGTGCCGATCGGATGTCGGAGCGGTCCACCGCTCCACCGCTCCGCGACGGTCGGACATCATGGTATACCTAAGGACATGGGGCATGGGTTCCCACACGGCGCTAATTGATCGATTCGAAAATCTTGGTGATCGCCCCGAGGATCTGCTCAAGCATCCAGAATCGCCCCCAGATCTCTACAAGTCCAGCGTTAACTTTGGCTACGATCTATAATCGCCGAGGAGACGGACACCCGAATATTTCCCCAGATTACGACGTCACGCTGCCAGTTAGCCGAAGCTTACCGGTGTAATCCCCTCGTAATGTGGCCCGGGTACCTTTTTCTTCTTACCATTATTTTTCGTCTTTCAATTTCTTACTTCATGTTATCACAGTTAAACGAATTAATGTTTATCACGATAAGCCCAATTCCCGCATCGAAAATTTCTCTCCACGCAATGACACGACCTGCTCGCTCTCGCAATTGCACTGCGCTACTGCAACGGTCTTTCAATGTACCGCAACTTTCGCACAATGTCGAGACCGAGCGTCTTTATTATGTCTTATTACAGTTGCTCACGCCTTCGGCTATGCCAATGATAAATAATGAAACAGAATGGAAAATTGACCAATTTTAAAGCATCTACAGCGAGCTGTTGTTGCTTCTTATAGAGGTATGGAGCGAAGTGAGACGTTCCGCAGTATCGAGTATGCGGAGAGAAATGGTAAAAAATTATTCACAACTCTGGTGTAAATGGATAAGTCGCGATTGAAGCGAACGAAATACGAAATTAAGTCATGGGGCGTGAAGACAAAGGCCGGAAATAGTACCCGAGTACAAAGTTCATATGTAAATGTAGAATTAAACTAGATGTAACATTCTAAATGAAAAATGACCCGGCAGTGACAATCTTGTGCTATCAGTGACCCTCCGCGAAGGACTAGTCACGGTATCTCACTGTCTCTTTTCTTTTTAACGTAGCATATAGCGTCGCGTCGGCGGCAAAGTCTTTAGAATTTTGGTAACTTGATCCTTAGACGGTCGCATGGCCGCCCGGTGACGCGATCTCGGGGTCATGCTGCTCATAAACCCGCAGCAGCACCTTCACTCACTTCTCCATCTCCGTGTATATCTTCTCTTCGCTATAAATGTATATACGTGTAGTATACAAATACCTAGGTATAATTTACGGATACCTTTACAAGCTGCACTACAGAATACGAGACGCTCCACAAATTTGCAACCCTTTCGCGTTTTTTTCCGTGATATCGTCGAACGACGAACTACGCGATCGTGCGCACGTGCGCAGCGTAGTGCAGTGTTAAGCCCGAAGCGTAGCACGCGTACCTGAAGAGTCTAATTCCCCTGTGGGCCTCAGGCCCCCAACCGTTCGGCTGTTTTACGGCAAAGGACGCCCCGCAACGAATTCGAGCACCGCACACACTCGGCTACCTTATATATCCGTATATAACATTGGTTACGTTTCATTTACCGGATTTTATTGCGAGAAGAGAAGAGGGAGGGAATGAAGCCTGTTGAACGCTTCGGCGAACCAAAAACTCGAGAAAGCTCGATCAGTGATAATATCATAGTAATAGATCGCGGGGCGCGAGTGGAAGGCCCACGCACTTCCAAGGGAATCATTATCGTTGAAGAAACGACGACCGACGTGGAGGATCATCCTCTTCGCTTACCTGAAGCCGCCGCACGAAGAAGGGCCGAGTCGTTGGAGGGTGCGGCTGTGATCCTTGTGGGTACTTGGTACGTTGGTGACTCGTAGTTGTTTCATCTGTGTAGTGTGGTGCTCGATGGAACCACTCGAGCCACGAGGAGGCGTACGATGCCGAGGGGACGAGGTTGCGTGGGTGTCGCTCGGTGGGCGTCGTGTCTGACCTCTAACCTCGTCGTCTCTTCGCCCCCTATCCCACTCTACCCTCTATCTTATATTCACGGAGATACCGAACGAGCCCGCGAACATACGCGAGCGAGCAAGAATCGCGCGTGCAATTATCCTACGCGTCCGTGGGCGAGCTTTCCTCGTCCTCGCTTGTCCCGTCGCTTCCTCTTCTTCTTCTTCTTCTTCTCCTTCTTCTTCTTCTTCATCCTCGAGGCACGGACTTCTTTTTTTATTCTTCTTTCTTTCTTTCTGTCTTTCTTTCTACAAGAATTTGCGAGTACGACAAGAACGTTTCTTTTTGGCTCTCATCTGTCACTATTAGTAATTTCAGTTACTTACTATTGACCGACTCGGTGAGCGGGGACGAGGTTTAAGAACCGATTACCCTTGTCTCGTAGATCGTTTTGATGGTTGCCCTCGGTAAACGTGACCCTGCACTCTGTAGCAGAATACTTTTGCTTGACCTCTACCCATGCCCTGGACCTTAGTATAGAATGTATCTGTGTACGATATGGTATTATACCATATAGACGTCTGGGAGCGTCGGGCGGTACATAATGCAGATGTGGAGGGGCCTCGGACGATCCGGGACCGAAGTGGGCCCAGCGTCGCGACACAACGACAAACTCGTGCCGCGGGAGGCGGACCTCAGTTCCTCTTTGTTAGGGGGACGCCCTCTGAGTCCCCCTATAATTCATAGCGGCGCGTTCCTTGCATCCATCCATCGCAAACTCTGTCTCGCCTCTGTGCCTCGCTTGTGTAGCTTGTGCGGACAGTGTCGGCGACACTTGTCATTTTAAATGTCCAAGACTTAATTCCTCTCAAACAATTCGTCGTTCATTGATCGAAGAACTTCTAGAAGAGGTTGTTTTGTGAATCGAACAAGACGGGTCGTTTGTGAATGTCGTTTGCCAGCGGATTTTTTTTTATTCTTCGAACTGGCGTGCCGTGAACGAGGAAAACCGATGACAAATGATTGGTCAATTGTAGACCGTGAAATTTGAAACCTTTTAGACCCAACTGCGATAAGCGCGAAGGTAAAGAAAGGTTTATCGATACCGCGAGGCGATTCTTCTTCCCTGCAGCCTACATCGAATAGAATTTCTTTTTTCATTCCATGATCTATGATGCTTCTTGTCTCAAGTTGTTCAACTCTCCACACCGATGTTGAATGAGTTTTAAGATAGGTTCTCCCGTAAGTAATTCGCGTATCTACCTACTACAGGTTAATTTTTGATCTCCACTTAAAAACGCTAATGATATACGCGATTCGAATTCTGGACCACCCGAAGTTAATCTCTAAATCGTCAAGGGCGATCAATTGCGTCAAAGCAGAAATTAGCTGGTACCAATTCCCATGTTCAAATCCATGGCAATATTTTAAACCCTAGTTTACCTACTAGTCAACCGATAATATTGTGATGCCGGTCTTCGAAGGAATTGAGTAAGGACCACGGAAAACCCCTCTGACCAAATCGGTTGACGCCTTGCAATAATCTCTATCGAGGTATCTGTGAGGGGTGGGTAGTTAGGTATGCTTCCGGAAGCTGTCTGTCTCTTATATGTATATATATATATATATATAAATAAATACATATATACATATATGCATGTGAAGAGGACCGGAGCCTCTTGGCTCTCGCTGTGAGGAGCGACAGCATCCGCACCAGGACTGGCAAAGATCGAAGCGAGTGGCCTCTTAAGAAGGGTGAGAAGTGTCACCGGGTCTTATGAGGAGGTCCCCCGACACAGCGACGAGAGATCTCTCAATGGAGATACGGATGGCTATATATACCAGGTATACGTGTGTATCAGTAAGTATATATGCCGGCCCTAGAAGACCACAGAGTTTTTGGCCGGCTCTGGGGGTTTGGGGAGTAATTTGTCGCGCGACCACCTCTGGGAATGTTTAAATGAATTGCTCGGGAGGGGGTTCTGAAGGGGGTTTTTATCGGCGCGACATCTTGTACGGGAATGCGGGCCCAACAGGAATAAGACCCAAAGGAAGAACCGAGAGATCTTCAGAAACGGAGGGTAGGGAGAGAAGAAACTTACCTCCCAGTTGGTTTATTGCTCAATCCGCGCTCTCGGCTAATGGATTCGTCTCCGGCATACAGCATTGGGCCATTCGGGGCCCCGTGTCTCTATCTACGTGCCGGTGCCTCGGCCACGTATACTATATCGGCGGTATCGACCACCTTGCCGTGTCTCTTATATACGCCCCGGGACCCTCTCGCGGAGGTAAAATAACCTTGTATACCTAAGGAAGGTGTCGGCTCTTATCTGGAACAGGGCCCCTCTTATGGGGGTTTGTTTAAATGTCACAGATCATCGATGTGATTAGCCGCTGGCCGCCCGCGTCGCATCCACCGCCTTCCTCTCTCGTATTTTCTTATCTCTCTTTCCAACTTTTCCACCCGCAACCTTTATTCTACCTGTTTCTCTATCCCTGCAACCTTGCGCGTGTTTTTATTTAGCTTTAGTCCTCTGGTGCCCATACGGTGCCTCCATGCATTCGCACCCACAACGGTATAATGGGCATCTCGTTCATCCTAGCTGGGTAGGGTGTACAAAAACTTACCTGCCGCTTGAATCATTATTTAGAAAGATTATACCGGACGATGTTTGAACGAACAGAATAAACCTGTGGGCTCGTTTACAAAATTTAGGTTTTTTTTTTCAACCTAGCTGAAAAAAGTACCATGATTCAGTTTGGCCAAAATAATAGAGGTATGTTAAAAATCCTAGTCGGGATCGCAGCGACACGGCCTGTAAATGGATCCTATAAATTTGAGCCCTTTGTCATTAACCTTTTTGAAAAAACAAAAGAAGAAAAAATACTCTGTTAGTCCATGTTGAATCTGCAAGGGTACAGTAAAAGAAGCATAACTCCGTGACGTTTATTGATAGACTTTCTTTCGTCAAGAAATAATCTACACCGGTTTAACAGGTGTTCAGATCTGCGGGTATAGAGTGAGAAAAGTTTGGACGTTTCTTATCGTGGCATAAGCGCGGCATCGGAAGTCCGCGAAGATTAGTCGTCGTTGTAGACGGGGTGGTTTTGACGTCGGTGAATGAAAAGCGTCTTTGAAGTGGCGCGAGACGCGTCGTTAGGATGACAAACCAGAAAGAAAACCGAAAATGCGATGACTGCGCAGATGAAATATGTCTGCAGCGGCTGTTAATAGCGGTTGGTCGTGGTGTATCTCCCCGTTCCCCGTTCCTCGTTCCCAGTTCCCAGTTCCCGTTCCCAGTTCTCTCTACGCGGGGCCCAATAGGGGCCCGAAAAAGTCCCAAGAACCGGGACTCTCGAGGCAAGCGGATAGTATCTATTTGAACTCGAGGTATGACTGGTGACTTGTCATCTCTCGGTCCCACAGGAATCTTGCGGGTATGTCCAAGGCATGGCACTGGGGGTGTGCCGCGTGCCAGACCCGCGGCCCTTCGCCTCGTCACAGGGGGCCTCGAAGCAAGCTGCACCATAAGATAAGGCCTCCTGGTGAGAGCCGACGACGCGCCACCGACAACCATGTCACATTATTACCATATTGGTGCGGGCTCCGTCGTCACAACACGAATGCCAAGGGACCTACACCTATCGTAGAGCCTGGGCCCAATTCTTCCTTTTCGTTTGTTAGTTCGTTCGTTTATTCGTTCGTTGGCCCGTTTAGAACGGTTAAGAAATATTTTCTAAAATAAATTGAAATCCTTCGTATACATATATTCGCAAGTTACTTCGTTAACGGGTATCTTTCTTGCAGCTGCAGCAACAGTGCAGCTGATCTATTGGTTGGTTTATATGAAGGTAGGTGCAGAGCACACGTGGTAGTACATGTGTATAGAGGCAAGTTTCGAGACTGCAGTCACGCGTACTGTTATAACAAGAGGCTTTTACAGTAGTGTAGTCTTAGGGATACAGTCGAGTGTAGCTATGTGTGAGAAAATTTATTCAACAGGTTTACGAAGTGACGACGCAGAGAAACACCTATCCTATACCTTAAAGGTGGCTCGTGGCTCTGGTCTCTTCGTCGTGCTGTACATAGGTACGTTCCTCTCAGTTCTTTGGTTCCTTATACCACTTTCGAGTCGAGAACGGTGATTACAATATAAATAGAAATTTATCTGCACCTTACGAGCGTTAGGTTAAAAGGTTTACGTTTATTAATTTCACTAATCCTCCACAAAGTGAATATAAAATTTCGCCGTTCAGAGCTTAGAGTGGGCAGCATGCGGGGACAACTTCTTTCGTTGCGGGATTCTTTATGGAATATTAATTCCCGGTCTTGGGGACCATTCGTGCGAAGGAGGGACGTTCCTTTCCGTTTCTTTTTCTTTTTTTTTTCTCTTTTATTGGGCCCGCTGGGATTCTCCTGGGACTGATACACTTGGCTCATCAAAAATTGACTACGTCTCTATACGCCGTATTATATCGCCTCTCGTTCCCTTTTTTTTTCCTCTCTTAGCTTGTCAACTTCGGCAAACAAAGTTTACACGCTTGAGATTTTCCATTTCTCTTATTTCACTTAATAAATATACCCGCTCGCTCGTATAGTCTCTTCTTCGTCATCTTACGGCTGCGGTAATTACACGAGCCTCTAGCTGCGTCCCAGACCACTTTCGGTACTATTTCAGCGTCATTCCGTAACTTTCGGAGCAATAAATAGCACCTGGACGCTTGTGGCTCACACGAAATCGGACAATGACGCAATTAAAACGGAGCATACTCGCATTTAATTAATTTTGGAATTCCAGAACGATACGACATGAATCACCGTGTCCGTAGGCTGGGGACCCTGGGGATCGTAGATTATCGGGGGGCCACTATCTCATCCTTATTGAGCACAGGTAACGTCTCCGTTTCTACGCTCTGAGCATTCATACATTAGATTGCGTTATCTGGTCACTCGGTGGAGAAGGAGGTAGTCAGGCCCAGGTAGAGCCTGGTGTGGCCCCTATACGACGTCTCCGGTCCCCGTACACCCGGTGATCAACCTGAAATATGTGACAATTGGATCCTACGCAGGCCTTTAGCCGAGTAGAAAATAAAATTTTGTAGAATCGGATAGATCCCACCCTTCAATAATGTCAAACATATCGTGGATTGTAGCTGATTGCATGTTTCCGGTTCTATCGTCTTGAAAGTGACGGAAATCAGTCAGCGATTTAAACTGACGGTGACGATATAGACCATCTAATTTTTTTCTTTATAGTAAAAGTAAAAAGCCGAAAAAACTCACCCGGTATAAGGCCAGAGGGCACGAGCGCAATAAAATGGATAGGGCCCTCATCCTGGCCTTAGGTATGCCCACATTCCCGCATTAATATAGTTGTTCTCTTCCGCGGTTCACGGGTCCTCTCTTTCCATTCCCCCGTCGACGTTGGTCCCCCGGGAGTCTGTGAGTCTGGGAGTTTTACTTCGTCGTAGACCCGGCGGATGCCACGCGTGCCTCAAAGAGTCCACCTGTCAACGGGGATTTCAGCTATTTACAAAACAACTAGGATTACATCGCGCAGTCGAGATATACACAGCACAGTAGATCTCTCGGACTAAATCGAGATCTCTGTCTAAGGGCTAAGGTGCTACATAAAAAAAAAAAAAAAGAAGAAGAAGAAAATAACACAATACATAGTGCAGCGTATGTATACACATCTTAATGTAATGTTATATGTTTGAATTAATTTTTTGACTCTATAGCCGCATACGCGAACGAGACAGCAGTAGGGGCCGAGTTGTAATCAACGTTCAACCTTTGCCCTCTTAATCCCCATTAATCGAGCCCCAAGGGTAAGTAAAAGGCCCTGTATACCCGTATCACGGCCAATGTATACGGACGTATATAATTATGTATGCGTCGGTACGTCGCGGTCGGCATATATATATGTACATATACACATAGTACATACCTATATATGCGTATGCCAAGGTACGGAGTTTTACATACGTAAGACCGCCGAGGATTTCCCTTGACAAAACATTACAGGGGTATGGGATGGAAGGGGTAAGATCGGGACAACCGCAAGTCTTAACGTATGGTGCAGTACGGATCCCCCAAGTTCCTCGTACTGCACCTATAGCGAGTAGTCAGATATAGGTAGGCATATGTGCCAGGTATACGTTATAGTACGCTTTATACCACGCGGATCGTCTGTGGCAGGCCGCCGCAAGAAGTGAAGAGACAACCCTATAAATAAAATTTGCCTCTTTCGCGGTAGGGCCCACCGATATTTTAGCGTGTTGCAGGGGGCCTTGAGGCCGCGCGGCCGCAGCTACGAGCTAAGACCCCGCTTCTTAAGTCTTGGTCTTGCGTGGGCGAGTATAGGTACGTGTCGCACGAGTCACCACTTCGGTGCCCGCGGCATCCTGCCGTTCGTCATCCTGTCCGCCTGTTCCTATTTCGTAGTCATACCGTACGCGCGGGCAGGGCGAGCTAAGGAACGAATGAACGAACGAGTCGCTGACTCTGGACTGGGGCCCTCGAGCCCTGCAGGCTCTTGTGGGTCTGGGTCCGCGGTTTTCGGACCGATTTAACGGAGCTGTGAACAGGGAAGATTATCTGAAATTCTTCTGCAGTTTCTCCTCAGCGACAGAGTTGCAGGGGGACGGGGTGCACGTATACACATATATACCTATACACGTATGGTGGTTTTTTTACTTCACCTTTTATCGCACCTTGAATCAACGGCTCTTCTTATCGCTGTGTGTATACGACGTACCGGTTAATGAGTGTTTGATTGAACGTGAAAAAATCCAAACCCTGTAGGGGGCCGATATTACTTTAGGTATTCTTGGGCCTTCCTTTTATATCGAGGCGAAATAAATTACTTAACAAAAGCTCTCGAGCACCTTGAAGAGTAATTAATTTCATGAAATATGCTCCTGTGGTCATAATATTTGAAAAAAAATCTTCCTTTTTCCCTCATAGAATTACACAAGCACTACGTATATATACTATACTATACATATATACTTAAATACGTAAAGTGGAAATATTTCCTGGATATAAATTATTGACGACGGAATGATATCTGCAACTGTAAAATTAAAAGCGTTGTTACGTTTTCGTATAATATGTATATGGGATTTTATGACGTGGGTCGAAAGTATCTTCTGGGCTGTAAAAGGACTGTAATGATTAGCATATCAAGAAATGTACAATTATATTACGTTTCAGTTGTTACTCAAATTATTTGGCAGTTAAATTATAAACGAATTCAATCTCCGGAATCGACTAGCCTTCCTAATTGCGGCTATAGGTCAACGATTTTAGTTATCACTGAGATTTCGGGTTACTTTCTCAGTCGTATGAATTAGCCCGTGTGGAGACTCTCAAGGGATTACAGACCCAGACTTCTTCTATTTTTTGTTTTTTTTTTTTTTTTGCTTGACGTAACGGCTAGTCGAGAGCGAATTAAGTCTCACGTTTATTCCATCAAATCCAGTTGAACGATTTAAGACTCGTCTCGAGCGAAATGGAAAGTCGTTGTCTCGTCAAGGAGGGAATGGATACGAGGCCGTTGACTCTTTTGAAAAAGTTAATTTCTCGCCGCAAAGTAGACACACCGTCGTTTCGATTGGTAAGACCCTCGGAAGGGCCCCGAGAGCGCTTCCATCGACCCACGAAAAGACTGTTCGATCGAATTTAATAACATAGATATATGTAAATGAGAGTTGAAAAAATATGACTGTTAACGCGTTGATGGCTGATAATCATAAATTCGTAGAACCATTTCTCCATATGTTTAAAGACGGTTTTTCTTAGGCGTAGGACGACCAAGGGACATTCCAAACGCCTCAATAAACGTACGACTCCGATTAAATCTGCGCATATGAAGATGTTAAACGGCACCGTTGCGTCAACAGGCGGAAGCAGGGTTGTAAAATATCATGAATCGTTATATTTTCTCACCTCAATAGACATATGGGATGAATGATAATGAAGGACAAATATTACGTATTTTAAATTTGAATATTTCATGGGCATTCGATTGAAACCGGTAATTATATGTCTAAATGGGATATATACTGCCCTTCTCAAACTCGGTACTGATCATGATCATATCGCGCTGAATACTACGGAGGTATAATCATTAAAAGTAATCCAACAATTAACACACGGCACGAATCATCCTAATGTCAATTTTACTATAGGTACCAAACAAATGATTCTCTTTGCATAACGATTTTTGTTGATTTCATTTTCCTAAGGCAATCCAGAAGCAGAAGAAAAAAACAAGAAAAAAAAAAAAAGGGACTGGATAATTTGCATGAATTCAATCAGATTATTCAATCAGTCTAAACGCGACAGCAATCAAAACGCGAAGCGCAATGTTTCGCGACTATATAGCCGTGTAGTCTTTGGGTGCTTCCTATAACCAAATCGTATGAAGATCAGCCGAGTATTTCTCAACTTCGCAAAGGTACCTGGAGTTTTTACGACGTCTACCGGAGGAGAACGTATCAATCATAGCAACTGTCCGACTGACAGTCGTAGCAGGGCATCGGTCGAGACTCTGGCCATATAGTATTGGTTCACCTGGGGCGATCAGTCGGAGTCGTCCGGGTTTGCTTCGAACGGTTAATTTTACTTAAGCTTGTGGCGCACGTGATGTGAAAATTATTTTACATTACATATAAGGGGTATGCGACGTGAGTCAGGTAGGTACTCTGACGAAAGTGGATTTAAAAGATTCATTTTTCAAATCATCGCTAATCATATCGATTCTTCATTGTATGTAGGTACCTACTAAGGCCTTCTGGCGCAGGATTTGATTATCACGTAACCAGACACTAGACCTGTGAAGAGTGAAGATACGACGTGGTGAACGAAGGCTGCAGGTATATAAGGCAGGTATAGGTATAAGATACGAGTTAATTACTGTGCAAGTAGGAGAAAGTTACATCGACAGGTAATCGATTGAACATGTTGTTGTAGGGTTTAAGTGAAATGGAGAAAGAGCATACGTACTATGTATGCCTACATTATCGTATCGTATGCCTACATACTGGGCAGTGCTCCAGCCGCCCATCAACCCCCTAAATCAGCCAGAGTCCCTATACGGAAAACAGGCGTCTGGATTTTGTTCATTCTTTTATTTTATTCAAGAAACAGGACGTGCGCATGCAGATCACGTCGTTCCCTATAGTCGCGTAGTGATAGCGTATCTGTGGGCGGTACGTACGTGTGGTCCTTCGTGTCCTCTCTGTCCGCCCTCCTGTCCCATCGTTCCACCCGCCACCTTCGATGCCTTACTCCCCCTCTCTACCCTCTTCTTATGCACATATACATGTCCATATATCTATATGTATGTATTTTTTCTTGCGTGACTACGTCCTCGCGTCTATATACCTCTTTTTCCTTCCTTCTCTGGCCCCCTTCTCCATTCGTTTATCAGTGTAGGTGAGCGTCGGCGGTCGTCGAAGGAGCGTTGCAGCCGCTGGTCCCGGGGTCGGACACTCGAAAACTATTCCTGGTAATGTGAGCGCGTCCACACTTTGCGCCGTGGCGTCCACCTTTTTTTCTCCCTTTCTGTTCCTTTTTTTTTTTTTCTGTTTTATTGTTTTTTATCTTTTCTTCACCATGTATCCATGTCCGTGGGGCTCCTCGCACGGTTAACCGGCACGACCATCGCGATCATTGCCACCCTATCTATACCTACTTCGCTATATCCTTAGCGGTGAATTTGTTTTCTCGCAAAACTCGAACTTGGGTAGGTTTACACAATATACTCCCTCTTATGTATAAAGTCAGCCATGTCTTGTAGTGAGCTTCTTAAATCGGGCCTTTTTTTCTCCTCTTCGATCGCGAGTTTATCATCCGATCCTCTTTACAGTTCAGGAGAAGTGAAAACGAAAGCTTTTATCATCTAAACCTGGAAATAGGATTTATAAAATTCATTTTTATACAAAACCTACGGGACCGGTTTTACGATTTTTATACTACGCGTATTCCTGGTGCCGTTAAATACTTGGCATGTTATAGCCGCTGGACCGATTGACGGATATAACTATTTTAAGTAGCACGGTTACCCGGTTTATGGTATCCTTACGCTATTTTAAGAACCGTGAAGAATTTCTCTTCTGGGATTGTATCTCCGTTCAGACATCTGCGGTAAAATTGAGAAAAAAAAAAAGAAAAAACATACTAGCATAGCTTTTTGGCAAACGGCAAATGAGATCGCTGGTTAACACGGCGATGACGGCACCCCGTGGTGGATGAGGACTTGAGGTGTTGCGCCTGGAACGACCCCAACGGTTCCTGATGGTCCAGTGATTCGGCGTTAGTCGGGCGTTCGAGCGGTCAAGAAAGACAAGTAACCCTAGACGTATCAAGACGTGATTTCATGCGCGCACCTGGCGCATACTGTCGGGTTCGTCTTTGTAACACGATACAGCTTTTTTATTCGGTTATTTATAACCAAGAGCGTGGATAGAAGAGAGCCTAATTAATTAGCCAGCCGCAAGATTACCTGTATTATTGTTAGTGGGTGCCGAGCCGAAGAGTTTGACCCTTCGATAAGCGCCTTTGGATATTTTTTATTCTCAAAAGAAAATTATAAGGTAATTATTTGTATACTTAATCGCCAACGATCACGATCTGGAGCAAAGCTTAGAGTCTGTGTTTTTTTGGGATAAGAAGATCAAGCCAGAGAAGATTAGCTCATAGACTGCAGGCGTTGAAAGGCGAAACCAAAAATTGGACCCTGTGTTAAGTTAAGAGATATTGAACGTTTATACTGTCAATGAACAAAACCGCGAAAAGGCGAGAAGAGGAATTTACACAAGGCGTTAAAAATCCGCCGACAAGAGCTCGCCGGTTATACTTACTCGAAAATCTTGAGTCCGCACCTTGAGTTCGCAAATATAGTTAGTTAACTTACACTACCGTTCTGACTTAACAACCTTTGCGCAAACAGACGGTTATGACGTTAGGTACAGCACCGCTGCACGTGCTTGAAGATCGTTAATTTTTCATACTCGTAGATTGTTTAATAGTTATTTATATCGATCGTAAATGTCAAAAAATATAAAAAGGAGTATTGGAACGAAAACTTGACGTGTGACTATGTAAATAGTAATTAAATTCACGAGATGCATAGTTTTTAATGCAAAATTCAAAATCATGATTCACACGCAGTTTGACCACTGGTGGGTCGGACTGACCAGACAATTTTTTACTACTTTAAATCCGTTATTTATTTACTTTTGAAATTCTTGAAATTATTCTATAAAACTGGATTTCATTCATTAAAATAATTGAATACTATAGTTGACTCCGGTTAAAAAAGCAACTGCGAATACCTCGACCACGGTAGAGGCCTTGTTTAGCCATAATTAATGGCTCCGAGATCCATTTCGTGTATAAAAAATTGTCGACAGCAATAAACGAAGCTGAAATAATAATTTTCTATACTATATACTTCGAACGAGCAAACCGAGTTCGATTAAAAGTTTACGAATTGGTATAGCGAAAAAATGAGAGGGAATTACAGCATTGACGAAGCTCTTCATATGAAACTGAACGGACCAATATACCATCTAATATATCTAATGATGAAACGGCGAAGGCATTAACTGTACAAGAAATAAACATTTAGTAAAAAATAATAATACAAATTTATTTTACACATGCAGCAAACACGGAACACAATATAGTCAGATTTAATTTCAGTACATACAATCTATATTATAGACATAATTACAGATCTAATGAGCATGTTCTAATTTAATTTAAAATTAATTGTAACATTCGTTAAATCCTTAGAGGGCTAGGAGGTTTCCTGTAGAACGGCAGTGCTTGTACCTGGTACAGGGAGGCTTGGAGGTGGGGGTGAAGATGCAACCCCTAAATTATGGGTGAGGGAGTGTCTTCGGAGGTCGCAATTCCTGCGGAATACCTTACCGCATGAGGCACAATGGTACGGTTTAATATCCGTGTGAGTTAATAGGTGAGTTTTCAGGTTGCTTCGTTGATTGAAGCTACGCGCGCAGACTGGACATTTGTGAGGCGATTCTTCCATGTGTAATATTTTGTGCACTGCCAATGTCCGACTCTGACAAAATCCTTTGCCGCACTCACCGCATTTGAATGGTTTTTCTTTGCTGTGAATGTACCTGTGAATAGAACAATCAAACGTCAATTCAACATCATCTAATCATCCATATATTTATCTAATTGAATATTTTCATATAAAATAATGAAATCGCCGCTTTTAGGTGATTGGAAGTGATAAAAATACGACTCTGAGAGTCTTGGGGTATACAAAAAGGGTCTAGTCAACATTTCCTGGTTACCCAAAGCGTTAGAATCAGTACCTGTGATCTCTGAGATGATCCTGTCTCCGGAAAGCTTTTCCACAAATATCACAGCTGTACGGGCGTTCGTCGGTGTGGGTTCTTTCGTGAATAAGCAGATTATAGCTTTTGGTGAACTGTCGATTGCAGAATTTACAAATAAACTGTTTCTTGGGTCTAGACGCTCTGCAGGGTCGAGTAAGCGCCGGGTCTGTCGATATGGTCGTGGCAGATGGTTGCAGGGAACTCTGAAGTAGAGTATTAGAGGCCGGTGTAACCGATGGTACCGGTGTTTCCTCGGATATTCTCTGTAGTAATGCGTCGTGATGTTGTGTAGAAGAATTCGCCGTAGGAGTTTCCCTCAGCAGTACATCCTCCTCTTCAAGAAGGGCCAGGTCTTCCTCAGGATCAGTGACGAAGTCTAGGTGGGAGGGGTCGTCCTCGTCAATCGTCGAAGGTATAATTTCGCCGAGCTGATCAGTCTTGGTTATTGTAGACGATGCTGGCGACGTGCAGGTGCTCTGTAACGACGAATTCCTCGCGGATGTGGTTGTGTTGTTATTATTGTTGCTATTATTAGATGAGGTTGTAGTCGTCGATGAGGTATTCGAGGGCGACGGATTCGCTGAAGTGCTGCTCGCATGAAGACGATGCAAAGTCAGGTAGGTCTCTAAAGCCTGTAAATTTAAAGCAGCCGCTGCGGCGTGACCCGGCGGAAGAAGAGCAGCTCGTTGAAGAGCAGCGAGTAACGCGCCCTGAAGACCAAGAGCGACGCTCTGTAGGGTGAGATTCGTGATTCCATTAGGTGAAATATCCTCATCGGCTACATCCGGGATAGGAGTAACATCCTGAAGTTCCGTAGACGAGTTCTCCGACTCCGAATGCTGCTGCTGTTGCTGTTGCTGTTGCATGCTGCCGATAAATCGGCCCGCTTATGAGCGTACCACCGTTCTGTTTGGTATCAGTGATCACATAAATCAAAAATCTCACACAATAGAAAATAGGAGCCGCGTTATCGTACCGCTAAGGTATTATCACAAAGCGGTGACACACACTGTCAACACATTTCAAAAGCACGGTTAAATCGGAATACAAACAAACGAGAGATGCTTGCCGGGCAGAGGCACTCGGGCGACTGGTTGGGCATCGCTTGCAGGGGCGGTGCTGGTGGAGCCACCTGGTGGCAGGTATCTTAGGTCGGCATGTGGACCCAGCTAAGCCCATGTGGCCGGTGGCCTGGGCTGATGCCGTTCCAGGACCGGGATGCTGGCTTGCGAGCTTCGGTCGGGGCCCCCTGCGACCCGACAGCTGCTGCAAAGCACGATCTGGGCCCGAGGATGGGCCCACACTCTCCCGTTTTCACGGCCTGGCAACACGCGCGTGCTTCTCTTCTGCTGCAGTCCTGTAGGTAGGTAGGTAGGTAGGTAGGTACCACGCGGGGGAGATTCACTGGCATATTCATAAGCGTTCGCTATCACGCGAGCCTCCATCAAAGGTTAGGTAGTACCTATAGATATATGTTTTAGGTGCCTGGATACCTCTCCATCTTTATCCTCACTCGTGGCTTCAGCCCTACCAATACATTTATCGAGGGTATCCGCCATTTGTTATTCGCATCCAGGTGGCAGATTTATGGCTACTATAATTGAAGCTTCCCGGGGACCGTGTAAAGGAGCTATTTCTTTCGAAAGGGAATCTTTCCCGTGTTGAAATTGCAAGTAGATAGGTAGAGGTGGGTGGGTAGGTAGGTAGGTAGGTAGGTAGGTAGGTAGGTAGGTAGGTAGGTAGGTATTGGATACAGCCGGTTGTTTCATCCGGTCCAATGAGCCAGCTAAACTTTGAATGACTGGATGAATCGAGTCGGATTTGAGGGTTCCATTCGAACGACGAACAATCGAGATAAGAGTGAAGAATTAAATACGGGCGACAAACGCGAGACTACCCTCTGCCACTGCCTCTGCCTCTGTCTCTTTGATGATCGGTGAAATTAAGGCCTGTTGAAGAACAGCTTATTGTGCAGGTCGCTGTTGATGAACACTATACTGCACTCGCACAGTCCTCTACTCCACGCGGTTAAAGTCGTTCGCCAAAGCCGCAACAATTTACGACGGCAATTAATGCGGGAGAGTACACTGCGTACAGTATCTATATAGTAGTTGAGTCTCGGGTAAGAGAAGAAAAGGAGATAGTGCGAGAGAAGGAGAAGGAGAAAGAGAAAGAGAAAGAGAAAGAGAGAGAACGAGGGTGGTGCTCTCTGGCACGAAGATGGAAGTAAGGAGGGAGCCGAGATTCTCTCTTCTCTTCATCTTTCTTCTCTCTCCTCTTCGGCCAACTCGGCCCGGCCAGGCCTCGGTCAGACTAAATAATATTATAGTTGGTGTTCTCACGGTCCAAGACGCCCGCGGGCCAAAGCGCGTCCCTCCCGCGACTCGCCCACGCCGCCTGAACGGCGCACGGCGCACGGCGCTCACCGTCGGTGAGTGCGACGCGCTTTGAGTTGGCCGCGGTCGTACCGCGGGTGCGAGCGAGACGCCAATAAGGTCAGAGGTCACGCTTGCGCTCGCTGACCGTCACCGGGGACGGTTTCTTCTCGTTCCTCTTCTGCGCGCTTAATCACCCACTGACTGGGCCCGGTCGGTGGGGCCCCACGAGTGTGGGGGCCAGGCTGGGGAGCGATTTATGCCGGGACAGGCGGCCGGCCGGCTTCGGGACTTACGAACAGACTTACGTACGCTTACGTACGCGTACGTCCATCTGTCGCAATAGAAATTTGTTTACCGTAAACATGTCCGACGTTGATAAAACATGATATTCGCGTATTATTATCAATCTTAACTGTCCGTTTCGGAATCTCAATTTCATCCGTCTCGTCGGTAGGTATATATATATATATACATGATATATGAACATATATCGCGATTTTGACTTTGAAACGGAAACAGAGTATCACTCGAGAGATCAGACACTCGTCTTGGGGTGCAGTAAAAGAGCTAATTCCAAAAGCTGCAGACGTCGTCGTGTCAAGATTTCACGGTGTTAATCCCCGCGCCGCTGCATGGGCAGCGCGAACACCACGGTTTATTTGACATTCAGGTTTAAGGTCTTTATCGAAAGGCTAGCTACAGGCTTCGCGTTCATAATGACGAGCAGAGAAATCGACCAGGGCTATTAAGCCTGTCAACCACATACAGACTCAGGAATGAGGAGATCTGGAACTGAGAAAGCTGGATATACATACACGCCTAATTTCACTCTCTATATCGTACCTATACGCGTACTGAACGCGTCTAGGTGGTAATTACCGAGCGATTCATAGACCGAGTGCAGAGTTCAACGCTATCTTTATTATTTCGCATTCTTCCGGCACGTACCAATAGCCAGCTCTCTGCCCTTGAACTTTTCTCCGTTATTCACTCTCGCGCTCGGTAGCGTGAGGAGAAAAATAATTTAATGAGACTGTTTACAACTCTTGTACAAAAACATCATCTCACGTTCATCCGGGGATCGCAGGCGCAAGACTAGATTATTTCTAATGCGATTAAGAGCTGTGGTATAGGTCAATTATTATATGGATAACCAGAGGCTATTCATGCCTCCAAAAGACTCAAGAAAACATCACCAGAAGTACAAAAAATCTCTTAAGAGAAGATTCGATCGTGATGTATGTAACAATTTCGTAAAAATAAGCGAAATTTTTAATTCTCCTACTGGCTGGGAGTAAATGGGGATATAAGAACCCTACAGAGACCGGACGTCCCGTCGTGTAGATAATTAGGTCGCTACTAACATCCGCCTAAAAGCGTCTTTCGCCTCCGAATCGAGCTCTGCAAGGGCGGTCAGCCACGCATCTATAAGACACGTGAACATTGTACCTACATATATACAAAAGAATAATCAGACCCGCCGAATAGTGGGACCCCTGGGGCCCAGCGATGCCGAGATTGATTCGTCCAATTACACTAACCAATCTGAGAGGTAATTCAATCGTCGCTTATGTATCATCCTGACGCTTTGATATAAATTTATAAAAAAAAATGTTAGCTGAAAATATCGTTGAGTATATTTTCGAAAAATTTTCTGGTCATGGTTTGAATTGCAAAACGACCGTACGACTTCTTTGCGAACGGTCAGGTATGTCTTATACCTCTTTCCTTCCCATGTGGCTGCCAACCACTGGGAACACTGTGACGTGTTAGATTACAACGAGCCCGATAACAAATGACGTGCGCCCGGTTAATCCCATTACAACGCGTTATACCAAGCCGCAGCTAGGAGTATTCGATCCAACCTTATACTACCTAACGCCAGCCGCAAAAGGCGAGCGATCGCCCCCCGCGGTTTCTCACATTGCCTCACCCCCCTTGAACAACACACGTCGTAACCAACGATTATTTGTTTCAACGCCAATGCTCGATTGTTAAGACCATTTATAACCGGCGATCGAACCCCACGGATAAAAGCTAATAGATTTAATACTCATTCGAAAACTTGCGCGGCTCTGTATTCCGCGTATACCTATTACGATTAGCGCCTGATTTGTTCAGGTGAAATTTTGAATTAGTTAATATAGATTGCATAATATTATAGATAAAATAGAACGTCCAGATGAAAATTTAACGCTTTATATTCAGACCTGTATAATAACTCATGACGCCTCTTGAATCTCGTAACTCGTGTCATCTGGGTCCTCACGATCTCCCATACTCGTAGTATAAGGAACAAAGTCCCGAAAGACAAAGTGATCCAGTGAAACGAACCCCCGGGCGTGCAGCCCAGTGGATCCATGTATATTTTTATTCCTCGATAAAATATGGGCATCCTTTTTTTCCTCCGACACTATTCCCACTGTTTTTTTCGACCGACTAGAAGACCAAGTGCTGCTCGCTTTGGACCGTCATCATGTTCTCTGCATACTCCATATCGACTCACTATGGAGATATAGCGGCACAATATGAATGTGATACTTTCAGCACTGCTGCCCGCTCTCGCCTATAAATAATGCATGACCATACCGAGTCCTAGACGATGACGGTACTGTAGTAAAGCCGGAGGATCTTGAGCTAGGAGTTCTTGTTGTCGGAAGAAATGTAGCACCAGGAGGCGACGCGTGATTCCATTAGTCAGTTACGCGCGGCCCCCGCGTCACCACGGGACAAACGGTACTAAAGATTCGTTTATGTTCAGTAATTGACATAAGTTACGATATTTACCTTCGTCATTGTAGTATCCGAACGCTTTATTCCTACCCAGAATTGATATTGGTTTGCAGGTGAATCACCGTCGAGTTCGTCGACGTAATTTCGGGGAAATTTTTTGCTCAATTATTTTTATCTAGTCGCAAGACGGATCATTCGCAGCAATTTATGTCTTAGATTATATAATTATACCTATAGGAATCAGCGATAATTTCAAACTTCCGATTGTAATTTGCAGATCTAGTGTACCGATCAATTCTTGCCATAGGAATCTGATTAGTGTTGTATAATTAACGAGAGAAAGTCGCTCTTAGAACGCCGACGAAAGTATAATAGGATCAATGAACTAATTATTTACAGCGAGACAAGAAAATTAAACAAATCTGGAATCGTTATGCTTCAGAAATCGAACTGGACGGAAGAGATTGAATAATATATCGCCTTGGGCCGAACAATCAGAAAACGCCTCGCTACCAAACGATTCATCCAATTTTTTTACTGTGAATAACCAACAAAAAACCAATATCAGTTCTGGATAAGAACTCGATATCTTGTGTATCGGATAATCCATATTATACCTGCGGTTGCAACTGAATATATTTTCAACATATACGAAATTTCGAAGCAATCTTATCGAGCTATATATTCAGATAAGTGCAGCGAAATTAGAGATAGATATTTTGAGACATTGCGGAAAATAACGGGGCTTCTTTTCGGTGGTGAATGTATCTCTGAGTAAGAGAGACTTCATCGAAAAGATCAGAAAGACGGGTTTCAGTTTCCGTGTTTACAGTCGTAAATCGTAAGCTCGGGTATCGGAAATCGTAACGCATAAGTTGTCACCGCAGTTATCGCGGCTAGAAGCTCTGCGCAAGGGGCTCATGGAGACTAAAAAAGAAGTATAAACCCATCTTTAAGAGCCAGGAGCCTGACGGGGGGTCCCACCGGGTTCTCCTTCCTCTTTTTAAAGTAAGGACGCCTGTCACCGATAGTGATTTGTAGAGTATATTTGCATTTTAGATTTGGACTGCCGCGGCTGGGGCGTCTCAAGGCATCTCGAGGCGTCTTCGGGCGTCTTGGGGCGTCTCCCCCGCGCGCTCCTTCAATTTCTGGTTTTTCGAAGCCCCGGGCCCTGCGGGCTGGGGATGCTGGGGACCGCGACGTAGGCGGGGGCGGGTGAAGCCCAGGAATGACATTATTCATATTGCATTCCCTCGCTGATGCTGGTTTTACTGGTATCCCCGTATAGTTGCCGCGGTGCCAACGGTGATGACGGTGATGGTGCTGGTCGTTGTGCTAGTAGTAGTGGTAGTGGTGGTGCTGGCGGTGGGCCGAGGCCTTGTTTATGCGCGTTTAAAGAATGATTAGGCGGCAGCGTCGCGACGGGGGGTGTCTTTCTCGCTCTCTCTCTTTCTCTCTCTCACCCTCTCGTTTTTCCTCTGGTATACTCGTGGTGCAGCGGGTTGTTCGCTGCTCCTCTTGCGCCTGACTCCCGTCTCCCCGACTCCGTTCAACCGCATCAACGACTACGGTGCCGTGGTTTACCCGATGACGCCGTTGCCCCGGGTGGCTCCAGTTAGCAACACCGCTTACCACCGTTCTACCTACTTCTTTCCCGCTCTTAAATATTATTATTCTTATTATTATTAATAATTTTACCTTTTTTTACCGGTACTGGTAGTTATTCCCGGTTTTTACTACTGTGAGAAACCTGGAAGCGACCTGGCAGAGAACTGAAGAAATTAAAACTACGCAGCTCTGCGGATGGGTATATAAGGCAGTTTGCTACGGTTTATGCGAAACATCTAACCCGAGGGCTTACCCAGCTGAGTTTTCGAATTACTTCAACGATGGATTAATTATTCGTCGTTAGACGGCAATTACCGATCTCAGTTTCCACATTATTTATATTATTTACATTTTGTACATAGAAAACGTGGTGCTAATCAATTCTCATCGAAAGCTAACGCGTGTTACTGATCGAACCGATCATGGGCGACAAATTGATCGCGAAGTTGATATACCTACCTATGTTGGCGCGATCGATCGATTGTAGTTACTCAACGGCCTTGGTCGATGTTGTGTATCGGCTGACCGCTAACGAGATAAAGTGTATATAATATATGCGTGGAGGTAGGCATGTATATAGGTGGTAACGCTTATAGACCCACATGTCGTATGCTATAAGAACGCCAGTCGTGAATGTGCCTTGTCATTGGCCACAGCAGCCACCGAGAGTCTCGAAAGTTTACGAGCACACGAGGACGAGAAAGACTGCAGCAGTTAACCGTCAAATCTCAATTTGAATATATTCGATATTTTATCCGTCCGTTTTCTAAAGTAGAGAACAGACCCGGAGGGTAGCTGCGCTGATTCTGAACCGGGGGAAAGAATTCGGTCGTATATCAACACGAAATACGTTTTTCGTTACAGACAAAATTTACACACGAACTTTTCTGCTGTCCTACATTAACTGAATTATTAAAAAAAAAAAAAAAAAATACGAAATCTCGAACTATTTTCATCCGATGGTAACGATACCTAGAATGATCGTTCAAGTTCGATCTCAACCTTTTCGTCTTTTCGATAGATACTCATGTTTCTTTCGGATAATGAAACGCTGACTATGTGATCCTTGTGGCAGAGGCGAATACGATGTCGAGGACAAGGAACAGGGTGAGAGCGAGAGCTGAGGCAGGACTGCAGGAGGCGGTCCCGAAGAAGAAGAAGAAGAAGAAGAAGACGAAGAAGAAGAAGAGGAAGGAGTTCGATTCGTCGTGCATTCCTCTGGCTAGCCCGTTGAATGACAGATCGATAATTGATCATTATTATCGTATGACTGGGCCCATTGTCGTGGGTCCCTGCCTCTCGCCCTGCAAACCCCCTGGTGGAAACGGAGCGCCTTCGAAAACGTCGTACAGGGCCGCACCCTGTCGCATGAGGACCCGAGGTCAAAGGTCAACCGTGCAGCTCGGACACCCGCTGCGGTGTCGCAGGGTTCCCATCTTCAACGTGAAACGAACCACCGTGGCATGTCCACCCAGTGTTCTCTTTACTCCATATAAAGCCTGTTTCGAACGGTCATTTAACGGGATCAAATCATCGAGTAAAATCTTCTTCTCTCTTTCCTCTCTCTTTTCATTACTCCCTTCTTATCTCCATATAATATAATCCTCGTGGCTTCGTTTTCGTTAAAAATATCTTCCAGCGTGGGAGGATAAAATAAGGAAGAGAGTTGCTTAGTTAGTTAATTAGTTGGTTAGTTAACTTGGTATATCTACTATAATCCGTATGCATGTATACATACTCATATTGAAATGGCAATATTATCCTGGCTAGTGAATGCCAGGGACTTATTTCTACCTATCATGGCCGTTGTTAAGTGGCTGCTGTCACGGTACAGATACCCTAAGCTTATTCTGAAACGTAGGTGTGTATATATATATATATAATACGTGTATATTATATATGTATGCAACAGTTACCGCGTTCGATAATTAAGCCCCGAGACAGCTATGCGCCAGTACCTGATCCGTGATCGTGATAGTTTACTGGCTTCAGGACTAAGGATTTTCCGTGGGTGCGCAAGAACCGTCCGCGGTATAAGACGGTCTTAAAAGGCTGCCGGACAGGTCGACGAGGTCTTCGGACCTCTTCGCTCATGGGTTCCTTCGTTCTTGCGGCGGTGTAACTATGCATATAGTGGACGGTCTCAGTTCGGAGAGTCGTTTGAACATTGAGGCACGGGACGTATTGCTCTGTCACCCAACGCTCGCCGATCTATTAGTTATGAATATGTTGGAATACGTTGGAATATGTTTGGATACGTTGCTCGCGGCGGTACACGCCCGATGGTTGCCCAAAAAAAGATAATATTTATACACCGTGTAGTTTAGATGCTTCGCGTGACCACTTTGGGTTTCAGAGAAACATTGTCAGATGAGCTTGCATCGCGAGACGAATGGCTCGACACGACATCGTACCATGGAAATAACCAATCTGATCATTCTTCGCGGTATAGGTATACGTATATCAGTAGGTATATTCATTATGGGTATATTGACCCAGAAAACGATCTACGGAGAAATAGAATAGCGATGAAATTGGAGCTTGGGAAAAGCCCCGAGGGCACCTATATTGTCTTAAATCCTCCGAGTCGAAAGTCAACCGTTCGGGTCGTCGCAGGGGTCAGTGCTAGACATTGCTCGTAAGTCAAGTCGCTCTTATACACGAGTTGATCGTAAAGAGGGTCGCATAAGAAGAGGCTAAAATAACTAAGAAGTATCTATCGCTGGTCCGATACTGGGTTATGAATACCCACGATCTCGCGGGCGGCCGCGGACCTGGCCGTGGCGGGCCGGACCGAACCTGGACTCCTTCGTAACCACCGCACGGCATATACTCTAGCCTGACAGACGCCCGAGGAGAAAATTGAAGAATGGGCAATCAACGGTTGACACGTGGTGGGAAACGATCGAGCTCCTTACCACCGCCTTCGGGATATTGGCTACTAATTCGCCAGTCCATAAACCATAATAATTCCCGAGAGTTCAGAGTCGGGAATTAACCATAACTTATTCCGTAAGGCATTTAAAATTTTCACATCGAGAAAGTTCTATTCAACATTCAAAACCCGTTGAAATATCGTATTCGGAAAGAAGTCCATCATCATCAGATGAATAAATGACACTAACTAAAGGTCATTAATATTACGAAATTTTGTAAAAAACATATTAGACGTAGGCGCACCGCGTAGGTTCGCGAGTTGGTATAGAGAGCGTCGATATCTCTTATTGAGAGTAGGGCAACAAGGCTTATCGAAGTTTGGAGATTTTTCGAAGGGCTTTGAGGGTTCGTAGGGTTCGGAGCGGGCGTCGGCGTCGGCGGTGGACGGCGCAGAGGAGCGACGGGTACGGGTTGCCATTAAGCAGACCCCCTGCTGTGTCGCCTGCGGCAGCTCTTCACAAAAAACTGTAATTGGAAATACTTTTCCTCCTTTTTTCCTGAAATAATTTATGAATCTCCGGTACCGTGCGGCGGCCCCCGAGCGCCACTCCTCGTACGGAAAGCCACCTTAAGTTTATATTTTTTTCTATCTCATTTTTTTTTTCTCCTTATTTTGTTACTTTTGATTTTTAACCATCCTTTTTTTCATTTCCTCTCCGCTCCACTCCGCTACGTGGCAAGGCGCGACCCCCGCTGCGTCAGGGTGGAGGTGAACCCCTCCTAGGTCCTTGATTCGGGTCCAGCGTGACCCTCCGATGATCTCCGGCTCCAGCAGCACGCTTCGACGCCGTTATCAATTTGCGTGATTCTCATGATTTATAATGAAGACGCCATGAGTGGCTGCTCGTCAGGAGTCCGCGACGCTACGGCCAATCATCGGCTAGCTTGTAGTAATTATAAACCCGCCACCCAGGATGCAGCCGACGAAGAAGATATTGCGCCGATACACGCCTCTCTTTCTATACCTACATGGCTACGTATCAATTGACAGGCTCCAGCTTCGTTTCTTAGCTCCTTCGCTCCTTTGCTCCTGATTTCTTATAACGATAATCACCTTCAACCACCGGCACTGCCTGATTATCCAGCTACCAGTTGACCACTGGCTGGTCTCAAGCGACGTACTAGTTTGTTCGTCAAGAAATTTTGCGTGTCATGTAACCGATCGTAAAAGGACGCCTGTACTGCCTCACTAAAGTCATTATTAAACTTATTATATACCTACTCCAGTAAGATAGAATGCTTACGGATTTCACTTCACTCTCTCTGTCTCTCTCCTCTGGTCTAAAATTTCTTCATAAAGAACACAATACTTTCACCTATATAAGTATCATGGTGTTTGACCCATATTGCAGCGAGAGAGCTTTGACGAAGTTACGCGGTCAAGGGTTAAGGATTTCAAAATCTTTTTCTGACCGCAAACCTTTTGTCCGAAACGGTAGTCTACACCGTCACCTTAGTAATCTGACAAAAAGTCTATATATCCGCTGGACGAAACGGTCAGCATCTCACCTCGGGTTCACCGCGCGCGGTTCCTTTGCGGACCGCTTTTGACAAAGCTCTGACGCACCGCATGCCGCGTGCAACATATGCCTTTTCAAGTTGTCACTTATTAATTCTCTCATTCTCTCGAAACACAAAAATGAATAGCAAGGTCTTAGAGTCTAGGAATTTTGTGAGACAGTAGGGCGGACAGGAGGATCATGGTCGGACCAAAGAGAGAGAACTCGGGGGTCAAAGGATCGCGCGCTACCTGAGGAGGAGCTCTCTACTGATGCCCGTGGTCGTGGTTGTGACCGGGTCCTCGTCGCCGGCCGTCCGTAGAGACGATTAATAATTTGTAGGGTAGCGAGTGGCTGCGGTAGAAAACCACAAATTTTCTAGTCCCATGCAGTATAAGCCAGGGTATACGGTCGTCAAATTCGATACAGAATGTGGTCCGCCGCGGCGACCCCCTGCCGACCTGGGCGAAGGATCTCGATGGGGCGGAGCACCCGAAGGAGACAGGACCGCTTCTCGTTTAAGCGGCTCCTTGCGCAAGAACTCGCATTATCATTATACCTTACACACATAAATATATGTAACGTGGTGAATTCCTAACTAAAACTAATTTAAGTGTAGACGGTCAAATACAGCTGGCAAATCGCTTCCAATTGGCAAATAATATCGTTTCGTGAATATACTGTGTAAGGCTGTAGGCAGATGAAAGAAAAGGATTGTATCGTATACTTTGGGACATTATTGCCTGGTCTTAGATGATCGGCGTGAAATAAACGCCGATCCCTGGGCTTGTATTTAATTATTATTTTTGTCAAGGCATAAAAATGAGGGGGTATCGCGATATGATTGCAGTGGCTGGACCTAGCCTGACCCAAGCTGACCCAAACTTGGCCCAACCTAGATAAATGATGGTTCCTCTATAATAATCACGGTGCAGCTCGGTCCCAACTTCGTATATTATACGGTGGTACAGTGTATGGGTGTATGTATAAGGTATAAAGGCGTTTGCGGTTGGCAGAGGCAAAAGACAATTTTACGCAGCGGGATGTCTGCCTACGGTGGCTTTGGCCAGCTTTATTTTCTTTCTTTCTTCGTTTTTTATTTTTATTTTCTTTCATCTTCCTTTTTCAGAAAATTGACAGCCAGGGCATCCGTCAGACGCGCGACGGTCGGGAAGATCCATTAACGAACTGAGCCGGGTAACGGGGGCCGCTATGTAAATCAGGGACGTAATTGGCACCAAACGAAAAAGCTAATTACTGAATTCTGGAGCCGGAGCCGAGCCCTTCTTTTGGGCCCGGGCCTAGCCTAGATGAGGCCATCAACGCACAGCGGGGAATCGCGACAGCCTCGTCTCCTACCACGACCTGAGCCCCAAGGACCCATATTACTCACCTACTTTTGACTCTTGGCGTTGCTTGCCCAGGTATTGGTACCGGGCCCACCTTCCTATATTACCATCCTAATTCATAAGCCGTCATGCGTTTTATGGCGCTGGCATTAAATTCAGATTCCTTCGGGACCCGGAGACGGTTCGTGTTAATTATTGCCGTGACAGTACTCTTAAGTTTATACCCAGGATCCACCGCTCGGATCTAGGTATGTATAATAACCGCCGCTGGTTTCTAGCGCGCAATCATATCTTTCTAATTTATTGTCATTTTCATCCCGTATTTTCATTTTATTTTCAGTTCTCTTGTTCCTCAAGTTTTCCTGCTCGAAATTTCCCCCGCTGCAGAAGCTAGATTTCTGCGAAGTGTACCAGGGGCTAAATGGTACTTTGTGCCGAAGTATATTATGTGGTGCACACGAATCGCAGCAGTTAAATCGTTAAAACATATTTCTACCTCCAGGGGGAAAGAGACTGCCTCCGTCTAGGAGCGTGTAACATAGTTTGGAGGCAGTAAACCATAAAAAAGGTATTTCCAAAATTTTCGGCAAGACGATTGGGGAGGTAACATGAAATTTGGTCCAACTTTCAAAGCCGTTATTATCTCCGGGTCGTATAGACTTACCTATACCCACCGTCAAACGACGCCCAACGTAAGACGACGACGTAGTTTCGACTAGCCACGTAATTTCCAAGGCCCCAAACCCAGTTTCTGATTTGTTCTAGCTGGCGGCTGACTCTTGAGACATGAAAGCCCGCTCCCAGAGACAATGTGGAGACAAAACGGACCACTTATGGAACTTTTATGAGGATTCTCCACGCTCTCACCTTGTCATTATTGTTATTATATTTCGCTGGACGTTCCGCGTCCACGGAGCACGGTTTAGCTCCAATGCGCGAGAGGTTCGAGGCTCAGGGGCCAGCGAGTCAATTCTTTGCGTCTCACTTCTTCCCAGAAACAATCCGTTATACCAGTCCTCCGCACCGCACCGCTTCCACGTGAATGGCGAACGTAAAAATGGTTTTCGACGTGGTTCCCACGTGGTTCAGTCAATGGGAGGATTCGGGGGCCCCAAGAAGTCCAGGACTCGAGTCGTGATGAGGTGCAGAAGCAGCAGGAGGAATGGGAGCGCGCGATTATAAGTCGCCAGTTTGGCTCCAAAAGAGAAGGGACGAAGAAGCAGAGGTGAAGGCGAAGGAAGAAGAAGAAGAAGAAGAAGAAGAAGAAGAAGAAGGATTCGTCGCGCGGTGCGGTTTTCAACAGAGCCAATTATTAGACGCGACCTGGTCGAGGTCCTCCTGGTCCCCCGAGGCCCCGATGACCCCTGAGGCCTCCGGGTATACCGAAATACAAAGGAGGCAGCAAATGCAAAATAGAACTGCAAGGAACCATTACGAAATGCCATTCTTCTTTCTAAGCGCGAACAGAGCGCATATAAGTGTTATTCGGTCTCGCGCGCGGGCATCAAACTGCTCTTTAATACAATTCCCGTAATGGGCCTTATATTTTACGAGAGTCCGTAATCTCGAATGTCGGAACAACTAACGACACTCTTCCTCGAGCCCTTTCATATGATTTTTATTATTTTAACCGCATCTTTTTTTCTACTTTTATTATCCTTTTCTCTTTCGAATGGACGAAGGAACTTTACGAGCTATATAGGGTTAAATATATATATATACGACAATGACGACTGACAAATGACGGTTAAAATTAAGCACTATCATTAGATGATAAAAATAAAATCGGCACGAGTCATATGTGAGATCGATTGAAAGACGACTGCAAATCATTTCTTGGGGCAAAAATTTCGGCTCATTCTCAGCTTGAATATATATGTGTATGAGAGGATTATGGGTCTATACCCGTTTGTCTGCTTGTAAGGACATTGTCGATGCATTGTCCAGGCGCGTAGCGGTGATTCTACCTTGTCTTTGAGGCACCGTTCGAACCGTGATGAGGCCCCAAAAGTTAACGATATGCATTCCACCCCGCCCCCCATGGTTCTTCGGATAGGGCCTATCCTGGCCCACACCAATAGATTCGAGCAGCCGTAGCCTTCTTTACGCTTTATGCACGCCACTATACAGAGACACTGCAGGGACACTCTCTTGTGCCGGCTGACAATGGGCCATTGGGTCCATTGGGCCCATTGGTCCGCCATTGTGTCCGCGGCACATTAATTGTCTCTTTGAAGCCCGATGACCTCCGCGGCACAACACAGCGCTAACCTCTTCTGGTCTCCTTCCATCTCTCTTCTATTCTGTTCATCCTTTTCCTACGCATATATACTGCCACTCTAACCCACCGATGGAAAATGAGTAACAGGCTGCACAGCTCAAGAGATGTACTACAATAACTGTGTATATAGATAACCTTTTTATTTTATCCTGTATTTAATGTCGGATTCTAACCGATCGTTCAACTTCGCTGGAGTATTCGCTAAGAAATTACATGGGTGGTCAATTATTTTGAACTCCGGAACTTTGAGACGGCTATATTGCCTCCAAACTGCCGTCTCGCATACTTCATCCTTCTTATTTTTATTTTATCGCAATTTATTATCTTACAGAGAATAACACGTAAGTTTCGATGCCAGTCTTTTAGCTCAAACCTGTCGATAGATTTTTAAATCTGTCTCAAATGTTGGGAAAAACGATGATACTTATGATCTTCATCTTTATTATTTATAAAGCTATTCATTCCCCCGGAATCTGGTGATAAATTTTCTCAACATAATCGAAGCTCGCTTTATTAAACGAAAGAAAAAGAGAAAAAAAAATGACCAACTCATATAATCCAATGATACCCTGTTTTGTGTTCACTTGTTAGGTAGTACATACAAGACCTGATATTTATACCCATCATAGATATATCTACACCACTTACCGCTTACCGATCTACGCGATGGATCAAATATATCACAACTGACGAAAATAATGATTGATCGAGCAATTAAACTCCGTTGTCGAGGACGGGGGACGAGCTGGTCCTTGGTCGCGCGGGTGGTTCTGGCGTTCCGGTCTCGGCAGGAGGGCGCGATCCACAATTGCTGGTAATGAGCCTCGTCCCTTACTCCTTGCCCTCCGTGTCCTGCCGACGAAAACCGAGCCTGTATCCTTCGCCCTTGAATGTTCACCCTAAAACCAAAAATGCAGTTGTTTTTACTTGATTTCAGGCCTGTTTAGTAAACGTATTTCCTTTTCCTGTTCTGAACAGCACTCGGAATATATTTCTGGTACCTGAAAATGAAAATAAAAAAATGAAAAATACTGCAGATCTATTTCCCCGAATTCTCAGAATTTATATGTGCAGTGGATTAATTTACCGATCATTTCTATACACGTAGACATCGGTCAATAGATGACAGACGTTCACGATTAGGTGTATATAATATATATGTCTGCGTGTTTTGATCCCCGACATTTGACCCCTATCGACAAGAGCTACTCGGTATGGCTACCTGCGGTAATCAACGCTAAATCTCGCACGTGGCATATGAAGGCGATAAACCGGGGCGGTCCGCCGATACCAGAGACTCGAGTATATTATCCATGGCGTACGCGTTGCTGGAGGAACGCAATGTCTAGCTCAGCACGACATTTTATTCTCATATATTGGATCTCGCAGCGTGCAGCGAATAATATATCGATAAGATTAATCGAGCCAAAAGCCGCGTGGATACAAAGTGCGCCGCCCGCCGCGACAGCGACTATACAGACCCAGGCTCAAGCATCGAACGTGGTCCATGTTCTAGCCTGGCCTGTCTCCAGCGCTGTACACCCACGCTGTACCGGTATCCATGCAAACGATTGCTTTATCGAGACCCCGGCGAACGACCGTCCACACACATAAAAATCTTACCAACGATCGCAGGACCTGAATCAGATGAAAATAAAACTACGCAAATGTCGATTGATTTTCACATTACTAAGCATCATAATCACAGGTATGACTTCTCGTCAACATTTCGAAGTACCTACAGCGTATTGGAATTCGAATAATTGATCAATGATATACCTAAGCCTAATGTTCGTATTTTCGTTTGATAATTCTGATGTAGACTTCAGAAGTATAAGATGATCGTTGCAGTTTGGTGTATATTGTTGTGTGCAGGATGTGCACACATGTGTTTGTGTAATTGACGGTTAAATTCAGGGCTTTAGGCTTCAGGGTCACAAATCTTTGCGTCTTTTTTGCCTGCGTATTAATGCTCACCTCTTACGGTAATCTAATATCGTTTGATATATTGGGGAAGGGAATGGGGAGTCAATGGGGAGCCGATGGCGCGAAAGGTCGTAACACCAGGGGTCGACGAAGATATTTACAATTTTAATCATCGTCTCTGCGTGGGACTCGAGCTGCTCGGATACGGCCGACCTCCGAGGTCCTCGCCGTCGTCCGCTTCTCCAGGATCTTTATCGCGGCGCGATCAGCCGCGATCAGCCACGTCCAGCCCTCTACGATCCCCGATGAGCCAAAGAATATTTAAGACGCTCTTTCTTCTCCACCTTCTTCGTCTTCGTCTTCTTCTTCTTCTTCTTCTTCTTCTTCTACTTCTTCTTCTTCTTCTTCTTCTTTTTCTTCTTCGTCTTCTTCTTCTTCTTCTTCTCCTTCTTGTTCTTCCCATTCAGCGCTGGTTCACCGCTTCTTCGTTCCTCGACCTGTACAAGAAGGAGTTGATGGAACGAACCCGCACCGCGAAGCGACACTATAGCTACGTTCTTCCCGTCGAAAAAATTTCTTTTTTTTTGAAATATCGACGATTCCTCTTTTCTCCCCATAGCTTATAGCTGGCTGTTTTCTCTTTCATTCTTTCATTTTTTCTTCTTCCCCAATGTCTTCGCTTTTCCTCCACATCTATAATATATAAATTTTCCTTTTTCTTCTGCGGGACTTCTACCTCTCGGTCTTTATAGATCCCAAGGAAGGGTATGGTATGGTGACGCCCTTCGTTATACGGTGACAATAGATCTTTCCTACGCGGTAGCTTTGACCACCTGTTGCTGCCTGTTGCCCCGTAGGGTGGGTGTGACTTCGTCACGTACCGAACAGAAGTGGACCATTGTTAAAATTCGAATATACTTTCGTAGGAATACCGCATTTGGTCGCGCGGTGACAGCCAACTCATTTTCTATTATTCAGTCTCACGCCTCGTCGAGCACCAATTTTCTGCTGGAAAATTCCTGCGCGTAAATATCTCTTAGTCCAACGCATATAATGTGCGAAAAAGATATCGCAATTTATCGATTCTTATTCTCGGTTGAATTTAATCAAATTTACTGGCCGAAAGGTCAGCCTGCGTAACCCTAACGATGAGCAATAGATCGGTTGTAAGATTACTCGTTGTGTTATTACAGCGTAGGGACGTAGGTAATGCAGCTAATACCATATTTACTAATACTTATTACCACCTTGTAAATTGTTACCCAGCCTCTGGCGCGGAGTTAAACCTCATCCGGTAGTTTCCCTGAATGAAATAATTTACGACACGTGCCCCTTATCGTAAATTCTATTAAAAATAGAAAGAAAACCTAATAAGCCTCAAGTATTACCAGATAGTTAAGACGGGATATGGTCGTGGTTACACGAGCGCAAGTACCCCTTTTGGTAGAGTGCAAAGACCGAGGTACTACTCCGCACTGCAGTAATGAACAAAATCATTATATCATTTTTGCTCATAGAGGAAATGCGGGTCGATAAAATCGATCGAAAAATTCTATCGCGAATGTAGAATCGCAACAAAACGATCCGCGAGTGAATATATGTAGTTATACTTTCAAAGTTCAATGACGCAGTATATCGTCGGGTTACACGTTAATTACCTGTCTTTAGGTCCGTCTTACGTAGTCACGTGCGCATGTAAATGCGCGACTTCCGTTTTTGCTCGTTAAATAGCGACGAGTTCATGGCTCGGTAAAGTCGTCTATCCTGCACCTCTCCACCTTATATACAAACTGCATAATAATAAAACGCGTGGTGGTGGTGAACGAGTGACAAAAGTTCTGCTGCTGCAGCTTTTTGAAAATATGTTTCTGCCCCATACTACGACACGACCACTTCCATGTACGAACCATACCGGCTCCGAGTAATAATTAGCAATAATTAAGAAATACTACGGTATTATCCTCAGTCGTTACGTTACGTTACGAGTGCTTACCACGAGGCTTTACCGAGCCAACTATTTTCATGGACGAGCAAACTCTCTTCGAGCGTGAAACGGCTGTAAACTAAACTCATCAGTACACTAGTAGCCGTGCTATACCTGTCTCAATATGCTGGAGCGGATAGCAAGGATAAACAAAAGGAAACATTCCTGACAACTTTGCCAAGTCCTACTTGTCGCATTACCCGGTCTTCCTGGGATGTTTATGACTCTTGGCTCCTGCACACGACTCTGGGATGGGAAATATAAGTCGACATTTTTTACCGAGAGGCGTAAGACGCGGACTGGACAATTTACTTCGAGATGTAGGTAATTCCGTATATTTGTTACTTTCGAAAAGAAAAATGTATATTCATACTCTTCGACTTGCAGTCTGCAGTTTAAATCGCAAAATGTCAAAAGATGAGATGATAAAGAACTGTATACAGATCGATGGATCGGAATCTTTGAAAGAAAATTTACGAACGTCGCGGATGAATAAGGTGCGGATAAATATCTTGTAGGAGGGCTAGCCAGCCGGGTTTGTAGCAGTTCGCTCGGTACCAATACCTTTGTAAAATCACGTTTTTAGTCGACGAGGAAGCCGGGGCGGAGGTTGCGGCGCCTGGGGGCCCTCCCATGAGGAGGAGTGACCTTATAGTTAGGTTTACTCTTGGGAATCGGTGCCCTTGCGCGATCTTGCCGGCACGCGGTTCCCCGGTGGGGCAAGTTTAGCCCTGGGGCGCCAGCAGGTTGAATATAGGAGGTAGAGACCGACCGACGCGGTGATACGTACTGAATTTTACTGTCAGCCTCCTGGAGAAGCTTCAACTCTCGACTTCCGAAGGCTACCCTGGGAAGAGACGCGCCTACTGCAGTCTTCAAGACGTCAGTCGGTTTCAGCGAACGAAAAAAATCGCTCGTAATATACTTAAATGTAGGAACATAAAAACTCCTTATTTTAGCAAGGAGAAGCTGGTATGGGTGTGTGTGTAGTTGTAACCTGGGGAAAGTGACCACTATCATGAAGCCAGAGTCTCAAACTATAATCCATTAGAAGAAATTAAATATTGTAGCAAATTAACGATCAGTAACAATCTTGCGAGATTTTTTGAATTCTATCCTCGTGATAAATTGGAGTCGTGGTTTCTGCGTCAGGGAAGGAAGAATTAATGGAGTTTTGACTGGCGTTAAAATCTCTTTTCATTAACTCCGTTGCAATATTCTGACGACTTTATAAAAGTATATGACGTAAATTGTGGAAGAATATTTAAATCTTAGTAAATTCACTGTGTAAATTCACATCAGATGGTTCAATCCGATCTCTGCAGCAACCTGCGTTTTAAACATCCCGTTTGATCGTCCCGTCGTTTCTGGGACGAGTAACTAATTGGCCGTCAGAACTTTTCATTGGAAATTGGCATCAGCCTCTTCCTCCTTCTCCTCTTCTTCAAGACCTGGTCGCACGCCGTCATCAAACCCATAGTTGAGGCTGGTCCCGGTCGTTCCTCGCAAACTTCACGTGCTCGACAATCGTAGGAGGAAACTATAGAGGAGGGAATAACGCGAGTCAACTGAAGAAGAAGGGAACGAAGAGGCTGGCTCCAGATCGGACCCACGGAAAGGATCCACGGATTGTACCCTCAGGGCGCAAGCCACGATGTACCCACATACGCCTGCCGCCCGCCTGCAACTCATCTATAGATATATATACCTACGTTATATACATATATAACATATATCTGTTCGAGTCAGCGTCAGTCGAGTCCCGGTACCGGGTAATGGGGGGTCAAGGGTCACCGCGCCGCCAACGCTAGAGACGAAGCAATACCTATATATAAATGTATGTATATATGGGTGGACACGTAGACACATGAATGGTTACGTATTTACGGATATATATATGCATATATATATATATATATATAATAGTGTAAATATGTATATATATATGTATATAGTATATCTCTGGATACATATATGTAGCAACGTCTTATGCTCTTATACTTTTATACTCTCTATATACTCTTATGCTTGGCGCGGGCGGGGAGAAAAGAAGAGGGTAAGGGCAAGGGGAAGAGGCTGTAGAAATAAGGCAGTGCGATACTCGTTGAAACCGTGGGAACGCGCGGCGAGAGGAACCTGCACGCGCCCGACGAGCCCCGTCCTGTTGAGGAGGACCCGGGAGGGGCCCGACGAAGAAGTCCCCCGCTGTATGGGTACACGGTGCAGAGGTTCGCGCAGCCTTTCGAAGGCTTTTATTAGATTTCTTCGCCCAACCCTCGCGCGAACGTTAGCGCGACCGCTAACGTATTAATACTGAATACCGCTCCGGGTTTTAACCCGCTTCTTCATACCGCGATGCAACCATTTTACTCCAAACCAGAGGGGGAGTCAAACTAACTTTAGGTTATTATATACCACGATTTTACGCACTTTTCAAATCGACCCCAAAGTGCTGGACCTCCCTTTAAACACGTCTAAGATAGCCGCGGAATTTCATACGCTGCATGAGCAGATTTTATGTCTCAAACATAAAACAGCATTATTAGGGTTCATTTTTCATCCTATTATCGTCGATCATCAATATTTAGGTTCTCCTAGAATCGATCCCTTCGGAGTCCGTAAAAAATGATTACTGCAGGTCATATAGCTCGCGATTGAATTATTCTTAAAGATTCTTTCAATAATAATCATCCACAAATCGTTGATTTGGTATAAAGAAATTCGGAAATGAGAATTCGAAGACTGGAAAAATTCGGAAATATCATTTCAGCAACGAAACTTTGAAATAAATAAGACCTCTGAATAATTGAGCTCGTACTACTATTCGAACGTGCATAAATAAAGCTACAGCCAAGGAAGCACCTCGCGGGATATTGGCGTTGCCGCTGTAGTGAGTGCAGCGTTATACCTACAAAAAGAAGTGCAGCGCGCCTCGGTTCAAAATGAGTAGAACCCCCGTGGTCAGTGAGCGCGTGCCTCGGGGCATCACGTCCGCAGAGTAGGGGAAGGTGAAAAAAAAATAAAGAGATGAGAGGGAAGAAGTGTCTTACATTGTTAGGAGGTACTCACGCGAGATTCACTGATTCTTCTTCTTTCCCAGGTCGTAATATTCGTATTCTGTCTGCTTCGAGACCGTTGTAGTACTAATTCCGTGCCTTTTAAATCCCGGGTAAGAATGGCCATTAAAAATTTATTCCAACCGACCCAATTCTAACGATTAATTTTACAAATCGGCAAGCGCGTATCGAACGCGCATAAATAGATTACGACTGACAACTGACAATCACTGTCTCGGTCCCGAGGAATTATTATCCTATAATCTTATAACTGTGGGTGGGTTCCGTGGTTTGCTGCTCATAGTATATTAACGATTATCTGCAGTTGCGAAAGGGAAAATAGCGAAACTGTTCTTATGTTCATTTAAAAGATCATCTGCTAAAATGACCTTTAAAAAGGCCACCAATTATTCGGATCCCGTGGATAGTTCATTTATTGAACGACTTGTGCGGTCAGAATACTTCCTTGATAATGCAATATTGAAATCGTGCGAATTTTGTTGAGTCATAAATCGATAGCGTCGAACTCGTGCTAATGCCGGACGGAGAAATTCAATAATTCTAAATCTTAGTCGAATCATTATACTACCACTTATCTACAGGTGGGTGGTGAAACAAGGTCTACTGTGGCTCTAGCCGAATTGACCAATCGTCGATTAGGCTAAACCGCTCGGATCATTTCATACCTCTTTCTTTTTCTGACAGAGATTTATGTGGGTACACGTGGGAAGTGATCAGCAATGTGTCAAAGCGTCAGCCTAAAAAACGCGCGCTACACGCGTTAGAATTAGTCAGGACAAGCCTTTTTCTCTTTTTCATTTTTTTTTTTTTCTACCATTATGATCTTTCCTGAAAGCACTGTCACGTGTCTTATGTAGTACCTCAATCATGCGAAAACTAATTCGTGAAATTTTCAACCATCTATAATATACGTGTCTCATATAGTTGACACATCAATCTATATAGAAGTTGAATCATTCCATGTGTTTAACATGCGATGATCTACATCGGCTCGTTTGTCGTGTATTTGAAGCCGATAATTATTAGCATAAACGTATAGTGGGATTAAAATGTCCCGTACCTTATCTCGACATTAACATTTCTATCTCTTGTTTCGATCGTGTCATTATACACGAACAACTGCGGGACAGACATAAGTTATAATATTGATCTCTTAATCATGAACAATCATGACAATTGTGTATCTCCGGTTATCGAAACTCAAAATAGATCCTCGAAGATGAATATGGTGACAAGATTCTCTAACGATTAAAGCATAGAAAAAAAAAAGTACTAAATCGAATCCGGGGAAGTCCCGCGCTTCATCTTATGCTAATACAAGTACGACAGGTTCCAGCACCTGGCGACAGAGGGCAGCAGGTGGCAGATCCGGCAGCCAGGAAACCTAGGCAAGGTTGACTTGTGAACGGTGACAAAGACGACATCGACCTGCGCAGGCCGCACCGTCCGTGGGAAAGCTTCCCGTAGAGCTTACCTCGGTCGGTATAGCTGGACGCGAAACTCCCCCGCAAAGCGATAACTAATCAAGATCGAAAGCCACTAATTTAAAGCCGAAAAGGAGAAAAGAAAAAAAGGGAAAGAAAAATGGAATTATTAACCGCGGTTCTAAAGGGGTGGTTCTCTGGCGCCGCTCGCTCCCGGGTTAACCACGAATTATCGGTGTTTAAAAAGACGATGGCAAAGCTTGGCCTCTACAGAATCTTATACATATATATGTATCCCCGTTTTCTTACCTCGGTTATCTTCTTTGGTCCCTTCGAGTTCAAACTATACTACTAACTAATAGCAGGTCTAGAATGTGTCTACAATGTGAACAGAGCCAGCAGACGTTTACCTAATTGCTGGCCACAAAAAACCGCGCGCCGCCTTAACCACAGGCCATGAGCCGCGGGGCCTTACAGTCCCGGGGCCTCGTGCCCCCTTATATATCCGTACGCGACCTAAACTCTCATACATGTATATCTCGGACATAGATATAGATATGTAACTAATATAAGATGTTCATTATAGTACATTCACCCGCATATCGCGAGTACCCATACTCGCGCAATTATCGCACTATTTTCGAATCACTTCTATATAATTGTATAAAACGATTTATGAAAAGATATTTGAAAATCGTTGTTACAAAGTTAAATCAGCTCTCTCTCGCCTGCGTACACATGATTGCAGGTGAAGCGGCTAAACTAACAACGATACTTGATTGATTTTGACTTACGGCGTCGTTAAGAACGATCGATATGCCTTAGAGGTGTAATAAAGTACCTATATATAGTGTAAAATTGTTTTACCCTGTAGCTAACATATACGCGGTGTCTGATATCGTGTGTTTGAAATTTTATACAGGTATACGTATATGTAGTACGTGTATGGGTTGGTTTGGTGCATAGATGGGATTCTGCGTTTTGTCCCACGGGGATAAAACAAAAAAGATTTCAGATTTCTTACCCTACCCGCAATGATACCCGCTATTATCATTAGGGAGCGAAGACTAGTCTTTGGCAATTGGCCCCATGGGAGCCAACCGCAACCGAGCTCCAGCCAAAGAGAAAGAATGTGAACCCATTATACAATAATCCCGGTAACATCAATCTGCAATAATTGGTTATCCGTTCCTGCATGACTGAAAAATAACGATTTGAAAATATCGCGCACATTTGTAACCGGATAATTAAGGCCCATCTCATACAGGTAACCGTCGGCGGTTTCTTTATCGGATAACTTCGATAAACGCCTTACCTCTACGTGTATATTTACCAATATACAATACATATCACATATCGTATTATTTAGACGCAGATACACATCACATATGAATTCCGAAAACGACCGAGGCCAATTTCGATACAAACATCAATATACGTTTCACACCAAAAATATATTTGATAAATTTTCAGGATTAGATGAGCCGCAATCCTTAGAAAATCCGCTTTGGCAAAACTTATTCGGTCATTTGTTTAAAAAAATTGAAATTCCTAATGAAAAAACCCAACTTTCCGAAATGATGAAAAATAAAGTGGATCCTAGTGGTCCGCGCGCAGGTAGTCGAAAACTATACGTGAGGGATTTGCTTGATTAAATAATTAGCGGGCTCCTCTAAGGCGAGACGTATAGCTGACTCCTGGTGCCCCATAGCACGCGGTAATCGCTCCAGTTTCTTGTCTTAACGTTGCAGGTCCAATAGAAGTCAGGTGAAGAGACGGGCGCGATAGAACTATATGGCGGGTTTGTTTTTAGGGGCGGACAGAATTTTGACGTGGATTGGCGCCGCCACTTCGTTCTTATGGGGGATTCGGAAGGTTTCCTGGAGCAGGGCTGATGGCCACGAACTCCTGGAATTCGAACTCCGAGTCGGCGCTGGACACGGAGTCGAGGTCGCCACAGCCCGGTGACCCTTAGATAAAACGTACGCCCTAATAAGAGGGTAGACGCGCATAGACCATCGATGCCAGGACGTTGTTCTGCCCAACTCGCTATCCTCGCTCCTCTGTGGTTAACTTTCGGGGGCGAGGTTGGGTTAAGGGCCACGGCGAAAGGGTTCAGGACATTCCACTCCATGCTTACAACAATTCGAGGAGAATACTCCGGCGTGGGCACGAAATTTCATAAAAAGGACAAGGAGAAGCGAGTTGGCTGTATGGTATATCGAGGATCGATAATTCCAGGACTTTCTGGATCCAAAAAGAATTTTTAAAGGAAATCATTTTCAAAGACTGGGAATTCATATTAAATTCTCTCATCAACTGATCGTCAGTAATATTAACAGAATTTCACTAAGCTTTTGTAACCATCGCCTATATCGTAGTTCACACAAGAATTGCGGGGTATTAGGAGTTTGATACCGATTCTCGGTATGGATCTTTCAATCAGTGGTTTCGGTTAAGCGAAATATCGACAGTTAATTCAGATAAATTTTTGATACTACAATAATTACTCAAGTAATCAACTTCTCCCTAACAAATTTTCAATGTCAGTGAATTGCTTCGACTTTTTCTTCGGTACTTTTCAAATACCAATTTATGTATTGAATATAGTTGATGGTATGATTAAAACAATTAATTTTTAACAATCGGAGACATCGAAAGGCTGCTCAGTGCATCTCTGTGTAACGAAATAATTTTTGAATCAACGATGTTTTTATTGTATCGATAGAAAAACGTATCATATTGTGCTGTAGATAAAAAAAAAATTATTCTTATAGCAAAATTCTAACGATATCGTGCGTTTAGTCATGCGTCGAAGATTGATTACACCTACTAAGCGCAGGGCTAACAGAACTAGCCAAGTATTTCACTCGTTAACTGCAAAATCGAGTCAGTGCATTAATCCATAGTGAGATATATCATGAATGAATAAAGGTAAATGCAAAAAAATAGAAAAACAGCGAAATTCGGTGGGCTGCAATTACCAAAATGATCTTAAATAAATTCGAATCGTTTTTGCGGAATTGATTCTTAATTGTCCTCGCCGAATAAGAATAAGAAGAAGAAGAAAAAGGTGATCGTTATGATCGCTGATCACTAGGGTATCAAGAAACTGCATTATACGGGTTCTTTGGAGAACGTTAAATTCGCACCTCGCATCTCGGGATAAAAATCGCGCCCACAATTAGGCTGATCGTTTATGTATAAGTGTTGATGCTCGTAATAATCTCGTAGCTCGTGCGGAGTTTGACTTTAATTGATCGTTCCCTGCAGGGGAGCGTCGCACGCTTCCTGGCTTTCGACCGCAATTAGCCGGGACTCGGTGGTCCTCAGGCGCAGAGGACGCGTACCCCTCTTGGTATATACATGTATATATATAACATATATATGTATATTATATATTTCAGCACATCATCCTTATTTTTTATTCCTTTCATTTTATTATTTTTCATCAAAAATACGCAACCTCTTTCCGCTGCACATTGTTCTTAATTTCGAGCTCATTAATCCATATTTCACACTCGTCAGCGTCAAGAATGCCGACGCATTATGGTATGGTCGTTGCCCCAGGGCTGGTATGTGCCCCTGAAACACGCACAAGGAACCCAGAGCGACCTGTGAGTCCCAACGCTGTCCAGCAATAAAAAATTGATATTTTTCAACCGACTTCAGAGGTTGCAAATCTCCGATTAGATCCTTTTTATTCTATATAAAATTTCCCCGAATATCTTTTCATCCCGCTGCAGTTATATCGATATTATTAAAAGCTCGAAGGCCGCGAGAAACCCTCAATTCAATATTTTTTATTTTCTTGTTCTTGTTCTTATTCGTCTCATTTTATTCTCTCAAAGAATGAGATTGTAGTGATCGCTCTCCTCCGCCCGTAATTAATGTGCGGGTTAAACTTTTTCTTCTCACTCGCATAAAATAATCTACCGCCTACTTCTCCTCCAGAACGTGCCTAAGTGTGCAGTTCGTCTCGTGAATCATCCCCGGGTCTTAAACCAGAGATACATCTTATATACCGGCGATATTACACATACATATCTCTATATATCTATATATATGGTATAGAGAGGCAATTCCCAGACTTTTTTATCCGCTTTACCTCCCTGTAGACGGACCATTTTTTCGCGGGCTAACAAACGGTGCAAATGTATCTCGGTTCATTTTCAGATCGTTTTGGGTCCAGCCCAGGTTTAGCTCAGACTCTCAAGCTCTGTCGCCTCTGCTCCCGCGCGCTGATTTAGGAAGCGATTACCTCAGCCTGCCCAATCCTGAAACGAGTCATCAGCGAAGGGCCTATATACCAGGAACTGAGTTGTGCTGATTATTGTAATTAAATCGTTCCTCGAGGCTGAGACCCAACTGAGGATATGGCGAGCAGACTTAGCTACCTGGTGCCCAGCGGGGGGCTCTAGGCACCCGAAATAGGTATCCTTTCAAAAAAGAAATGACTTGCTCCTTGCGTTCCAATTAACCCTAAGCTCTAGGCCAAAAGTAACACCGATCTATATCAAGGGACGTTACACCCCGTGGCGAGTGTCAATAAAAGTGGCTAAATTTTCTAGAATTAAGTCAACTATTTTCACAATCTATATAAATTTACAATTATACTACCAATAGTATATGTATATTTTTCAACGAAATTTTCTTTTCGACAAAATACGACCGCAGACATTTGTTATAATCAAAGCTACGGACAAAAGCAGAAAAATTCAGCGTATTAATTACTGCGAACTATTGCATGCACGAGTATGACAGCACGAGTTGGTTTATGACAAGAAATTAATTGATAAGTCACTGAAAAATAAAACTCAGACAGAAAAATCTCGAATAATCCCATTCCACCATTTTTTCAAAACTTCTACGATCTGCTTTTTCGATAACACAATCAACCATGCGATGCTCAATCATCTGTCGTAAACTTTAACAATAACATTTGTATGTTATACTTTTCTCTCACCTTTTCGATACCCTATATAAAACTCTTATTTTCACGTGTATGAGGTTTCAATTTTTTTTGTTTTTCTTTTTTTCTTTCATAGCTCCGAATAGTAGAACTAGTTAGCCTATGCAATTTGTAATCTGTTGATAATTTTATACCCGGCTACTGTACAAAATGTAATTGTTGGTGACTTTCTAGTCATGAAACGTATTAATAATCGGAAAGTTTTATTGACTTATTGAAGCGAATGTTAGATATGAAAAGGAACGTTGTTGTAGATATTTCTCCTAATTCCAGGACGAAGAACAAACGTTGTGAGAAAGGTTCAGTTTGCAGAACAATAAAAGCAGAGTGCTGCGACCGGCTCCGATGTTTGTTCGCTTTTTCATTATCGGCTATCGAGGGGATCTTTTATTGTCGGAGTAAGGGGATTAATTAAAGTCAAACAGCGCAAACTGCCCTACAGACAGGTTAACAGCAGCCTATTGTTAGAAACGATACAATAGACGAAGAACCGCTGCTATATAGGCACCAAGCAGCACCTTATACCTATACATATAATAAGTATAGTTGAAGAGACAGGATAGAAATTTATCGCTCACACTGCATCCGTGAAATCTATTAAATATTTATTAAAATACCGTATAAGATGATCCGTGGATAAACATGTTTACATATACAATATACATACCTGGAAATGTGAAGAAAGAAAAACACCAGGACGACGCGGTGATATATTAGAAAGAAATTAGAAAAAATATTGTCCTGGTTATGTCGCGACGTAACAATCCTTTGATTTGGATTATCTTTGATTAATAAAATGAATGTGATTATGAAAATGTACAAAGGTGTATATACGATAGAATGAATATAGTGAAATAATATATTATTTAAATAAGAAAACGAAATATTTTATTGATTTCATTTCTGTCTATTTCTAGTAATAACAATAAATCTTTAATACAGTCGACTAGGGCGATGTTTTGGTATCTAAGTAGGTATAGGAAGGTAACATTAAACTTTTAATGGCTACATGTAGCTCAGGTTTTGGGTAAATCCGTACAAGGTATAAGTATAGGTATATATATAGTATATATGTATGTATATATAAGTATATAAGTACTTAAACTTAACGCTACTAACATTGAGATAAGGTGGCAACAGCTAAAAGACGATTTATATCTAGGAGAAAGTCTATGGTACATTAATCTTAAATTAGTGGTAACGTCGAGGGACAGATGACACGGTGTTGCACGCTGAACGTAAAAACGGGCCTTATGTACAGTGAAACGTGCGTGCGGGTGGTCCAGGCCCCAAGGACCCGGCCCAAGGAAGATCCCCGTTCAGTATCCGAGGAACACCGGACGGAGAGACGAAGTAAACGTTGAAGAAGAAGAAGAAGAAGAAGAAGAGGAAGGGACAGCGATAAATAAGTACGTGCGACGCAGGGAAGTATTTACAGAATACTACTCGGCCAAGGACTCGGGGTAGTATATAGGACGGACTGCACCCCAATTCGGCTATTTATCTATCCCCATTTTTCTCCGCGGGTGAGATTCTTATCTTTCAAATCTTTACGGGTTCGCATATTTTCACACTTTCATTTCAGGCAGAGAGCAAGCAGCTAGTCAGAGGAAGAAGAACAGAATAACAATAATGATAATAGTAAAGGTGACAAGCCGACGAAGGCCAGCTTCTATGGTTTAGAAGAAACGAAAGAAAAAAAAAAATATATATATTTTTCTCAAATACGAATGTTTCGATCCGAGTAAACCTGGCCTCCTATTTATTTTGGTACTGTTTTTCTATTCCCTTCAATTTTATATATGTATACCACACAACATGTATGATCCTCATAATAATATATCTCTATACTATACGGTGGTAAGTTCCACAATATTGTCTGTCTATTGTATAAACAGATACAAACACTTGACTCTCCGTATCTGCTAATACCGATTGGATCTATACTCGATTTTAAAAACAAGGTACGAATTAGTCTACCTTCATATAAGCCGAGGATTTGAATTTGAAAAGTAATGAAATTGGGATGCGTCCAAAAAAAAAAAATAAAAGAAAGAAAAAGAAACGTACATATAATACGTACACATATACATATGCAGATTTGTTCACATATGTATGTATACTATATGTATTATATTATTACATACCTATCAATAATACTAACAGTAGGTAATACTGCGATGATATATTCTACAAGATTGTCCTAATCCTAACGCCTCATGATATCCTCTATACTGAATCCCAACTTTGGCGTCGTCGATGTGGTTTGAATCGGTTGCAAACTATTGCTGGTTGTTATTCTGTCCTGTTGTATATTATGCCGTATGTTTGATACCGTCGGATTAACCGAGGTAACAGGAGCAGCCTGTGAATCTACTCTGAGATCCTGTGGTACATCAGAGTGGGTAAGTAGGTGAGTTTTCAGATTGCTTCTCTGGTTGAAGCTTCTTGCACAAACTGGACATTTGTGGGGCGATTCTTCCATGTGAAGTATTTTGTGTACCGCAAGCGTTCTGCTTTGGCAGAATCCCTTGCCGCATTCACCGCACTTAAAAGGCTTCTCCTTGCTGTGGATGTACCTGAGTTTTGTGGATAAGAAATAAGATAATAAGAATAAAGTTCATCGGTTAAGCTCAGTCATTTAATTAATTACTTTCGAAAATAGTATATCACGTTTCAAACTGCGTTTGCAACGCGTACCTATATGATGCAAACACGAAAAATATCGGGTGACATACGACTATAACCTTGTATCCCGTTCTTTTAAGGTATCAACGATCAATTTTACGATATCTTCGATTACGTTATATGTCTTGGATTATACGCTTATCGATTTTAATTAACAGAGGCACGCTTGTGCTATGAACTAACAATGAAAAAAAAAAAAAAAAAAAAAAAAAAAAAAAACTACGTCAAGTTTCGTCAGTACATTTATATCTCGAAAAAAACTATATGCAAATACAAAAACGTTATCGATAAAGAAATGAAATATAAAAAAGAAACACGTACCTATGATCTCTGAGATGATCCTGCCTCCGGAATGCCTTTCCGCAGATATCACAACTGTAGGGACGTTCGTCAGTGTGCGTTCTCTCGTGTATAAGGAGATTGTAGCTTTTGGTAAACTGTCTGTGACAGAATTTGCAGATAAATTGTTTCTTCGGTCTCTGTCCCGGTACCCTTCGCGTCATAAACGATGCCGGTGGTGGTACCGGAAGTCCTTGATGCGCAACGTGACCAGATGACGAAACGTTGGTATGAGAATGCGGATCAGGATTTGGATGCGAATGAGTTTGAGTTTGAGACTGTGACTGAGAATTAAGACGAGCGTAAATATGCGGACGTGGATAAGGGTGGCCTCGTGTATACGATTGCGGATGGGGATGGGGATGACCGTGCGGTACAGGTTGAGGACAACATCCTCGAGCTGCAAGTAGGGCGGCTCCTCTCAGCCAATGGTCCAAAAATGCTGCATGGTATCCGTTAGGGTGCGGAGGCTGTTGAGGAATATGCGGGGGCGAAAGAATCCACTGTGGAGGCGAGGTTCGGTGAGGGTGTATCAATTGATCGGCCCCCCCTGACGACGGAGGCGTATGGGGTGGCGTCAAC